>FR989909.1:3819424-5220282 GCA_905404115.1 Pheosia gnoma | reverse complement strand
TGACCTCTTTGATGGTGTTGGCTCGTCTTTGAAAGCCGATTTGGAGGTTTTTGGTTATGGTTTTTTTCGTTTGCTGTCTTAAATTATCAATAACTAATAATTATGGTAAGGAAATAATAGTAAATTAGGTAGTATTTATTACTTTAGTTATTTGAAGTCTGTTTTCTCGGTTGAGAGAGATTAATCAAAATTGAAACTTGTTTTATTGATTTCTGCTTTTAATCAAAAACGTTGGTCCAACATAACAAGTAATAATGATTATTATCGAACATGTATCTTCTTTGTCGTTTTATTACGACGATCTAAGTAAAACACAAGTTAATAAATTATAATTTTCTTTGAAATACATTTCATCTGTGACCTTATACATAATAGGCCTAACGAGGGAAATATTAGGATTCCTGCAAAAATTCTCTACCCCTGTTGTATCAATTTTGATAAGGACATAGGTAGATACATTATAAGTGAATTTAATTATATTTCGTTGAATCATTGGGAGAATTTTGATTCAAAATGTTATAACCTATTATCTGCGCCTACGGCTTTATTCTTGCTATGATATTTTTTGATAAAATTGTTTTACATTAATCAGCTTCTTATTTTTCATCTCCTTTACAAACTTTATTTTCATTTCAAATGTGATATATAGTAAAAGTTTAATCTACTACTTAAGTAATTCAAATTATATTCCATAGATGAGTTTAGCTTGCAATCGGAGTTAGCGATCAATGTATTAATTTTGAAATAACAAGGAATTTTATCTACTCTTCTCTGATAATAACTACGTTTTGTATAAATGTTAATTGTTTGTGTGTTCGTCTGGCGATATTATTATTATTATTAGTAATGTTAAACGTCTCATTTATTTTCATTGCTTAAACGTTTCTAGCCATTCTTGTTTCGACTCTGCTCAGTTGAGAATTTTGGTAACTTATTTATGTAATCTAACAACAATTTGCCTAACATAAAGTCCTAACAACTATTTCTAAAGGGAAGAACGGTTTACGGGCCTGAGTTTACTGCTATACGTTTGTGTACTCTACATTCTGTATCTATTTATGTTCTAAGGTTATTCAACTCTTCAGACCGAAGCGAGCTTCCAAAGTCAGTGATTTTAAAGTTACACAGGAAAGTAACATGGAAACGAAACATTATTTGTGTAACTAAATTACCTTACCTAGAAATGGATAAGTAAATTTCAAGTGATGATTTGCAGATGATTGAAGTGATTTATAGAAATAGCTTCTAAAGACGGATTGAATTGAAATTGAATTACAATAATGTGACTATTTTGCTGAAATTGCAAGCAAATCATTTGATGTTGGGAATTAAATCACTCAAAGGGAATTCTTTGGTAGTTCCTCGAATGTTCATAATGCTTATCGTTGAATACTCAGAATGTACCTTCCTATTGTTAAAGACAAAATATGCCGGAATGATTTGGTTGACGCACAAAAGGCTACACGAGAATACGGCGACCAACCTCCTCCGTAGTCCGTTGAACCAAACACGTTGCAGTTTCACAGAAAAAAAATAAACAACACACTATAGAAGTTGAGCAAATAAGCACTTTAATTTATCAATGAAGTATTACAGTCACGAATTTAAATACAATATATTGACTTTCAGTTAGAATGTTTCAAAAGACAAGTTTATTTATTCGTATATTCACGGAGAAGTTGGACGTGAGCACCCAACACGCGTGCATCAAGCGTGCCGACCGGCGCAGAACTAGCTCACTGCTCTCGTACCATACAAAACTTTTAAGTCATGGAGACGGCAAAGCTATGTCGCGCCTCTACAACTCACGCACACAATCATGCCCAACACCCTATGCACAAACACGAAAGCGAGCTTCCAAGTTCACTAAATAAACGAACACCAACACAAACGAGCACCAACACCGTCTACCCCCTGTTCATGAGACTCCCGAGTGAGATGCGTATATCAACAATGCATTTGAAGGGTAATGCGCGAGAGAGAGGCAGACATCGCAACAGATGTATATCATTTTACGCAGGTAAGTATTGAAAATGTTGGTGTGTTTGAATGAGACAGAGTACAAATTTAGCTTAGGCAATGCCGGTCGAGTGGGAATGGGACGGGAACTGTTCAAGTCACCCACTGTACATTCCTTCCTGATACCGGCGCGCCGTCGTACCTTTCGATCGTTCAAGTGGCAGATGAAGCTTCTAGGGTTGTCAGGTGATAATTACGCAAAATAAAAAAAATGTTTTAATAGCACGTGTCTGTGGTAGGACAGTTATTATTGTAATGTTTTTTTAAGCTGAAAATCTCTATAAATAAGCATGAACCAATTTGAATAAAGCAACTGAAATACCCTCAAAAGCGTATTATCAATAAATAATAAGTATTTACACGTATAAAGTAAAGGTACATACGTTTAAAAAAATAAGCAAATTAATTTACAGGTAAAAAAAGTAAGAAAAAAATGAATGATTCCTTGCAGGTAGCGTCCTTGCGTCAAGATGTCACAAAGTAGCAGGTAGTGCAGCCACGTAACGTGTTCTGGCAAAATTTTTGGAACGTTTTTTGCATACTTCTCGGCTGAACTCGACTCGACTAGTTTTTGTACGTGCCACAATGAAGACATCTGCTTCTATAAAATGTGATTTTGAACAACTGTATTACTAAACAATTCAATTTAATTGAGTATTATAACGAATTTTGTTAGTTTGACCCGTAAAATTTTATTAATAGACGTGTTATATTTTTTTAGGAAATTAACATTATTATTATATGAAAGAGACTGACTTATTTTTGGACGTATGGTATTAAGTATGTGATACCGATTTTTGCGGATTAATATGTAAAATAATAGGCAATTTTAAAAGTCAAGTGACAGCTTAGGTTTAATTATTCTAAAAGTCATCTTTTGATTTTATTTCTGTTTGATAGTAGCTGTAATTTTAACAGGACTCAAGTTTCCATAGAAATTATTTTAGTTTTGCCCGAATTTTCCATTAAAATTTTATTTTTTTTCTTTCCCTTAAGATTCGTCTATTACAAATATCAAAAAAATCCTCGCACAAAATCAAATCATCTAATCAAAAAATCTATAAAAACCATACACGATAAACATTTATTAAAAAGAGCTTATGGTTACAATTTAATTTCATTTGTTTGGTCCCTTTTTTGTTGGTAATATGATATTCCTAAAAAACAGAGAGTCCGTTCAGGTATCAGAGAGCGTCAGGCGAAACACTTCTGCGAAACCGGAGACCAGCGTGAGGCCGCCGTTGACGTTAACACGCCACGACACCATATCACAACATACAAACCCTTCCCATGTAGGTAACACACGAATTAGTGTAGTATTATGTTCCCGTCCTTTATTTTTATACACGTTTGTCAAACTCTACACGAAACGACAGCACAACTAACTCACAACTGGCGTATTTTCAACGATAAACAAATGTAGGTACAACATTGTTGATTCCTCCATCCCGTAATCCTAACCGAAAGTGACGTAGATATCGTATATTAAAACAAAAAAAAACACGTGAAATATGACGTGTTTCTGACAGTTTGACACGGGTACTGTTCGCAGCACACTTCATTAACTTTTCAAATTCTAAATCCTGGGAGTAACCACTTCAACAAATACACCAGGGCATTCCGATTAGTCTGACGTAAGTAAAGTTCGGTATCATTTAAACTGCGTCTAAGTATACCCACGTACTTAGCAATCGTGCTTTACTATTTTTTTTAATTTTCTCACCAGAATAAACACACAAAGGGAATTGTCTCCAAGTTTTTCTCTACATTGTACGGATATTTTTATTCTCTAGCTCCAGTTAAAAGTACTTAACCTATTATTATTTCTGCAATATATATCCTTTATAAGACGGATGATAATTATAAGTGTATTATTTTGAAATAGGAGCCTTATGAAAATTATACCATTTTTTTTATACGTGGTAAGATATATAACACATATTGAGCTTAATTCAACAAATGACGAATAAAAGCTTCATGATAATGTAGTCGATGGTTGAACGTTCAATTGTTTTGACGTAGGCGTCGCCGCGTCGTCGTGCCTGTAGAAAGGACTGTAAAGGTAGTCTGGTGCTCTATAAGCGTGATATAATGACGATATATTGTAGCTTCCCTGGATCAAGTAAGCCGCTATTATTTATTTCTCTACAATAGCGTACAACGGCTTCGTTGTCAGCGATACAATAAGCAGCTGTTCTTGGCTTATTTTGCAGTGGTTGCAGATAAAGGTGCACGCAAGATGATGTTACCTTACCTGCCTTTAAGACATGATAAAAGAGATGACAGCGACGTCAATTCTTAACTTGTCGTCCTTAGTGCTCATCTTTTGCGTCTGCCATATTGCGATCCAAGGCGAGTCTTGTACTCAGCATTGTACACGTCGTATTATTTTTAAAGAACTTCAACCAATATTGATAGACCACTCGGTTGTATTGAAAGCATCCTAGGAAATCTCAGTACGTTTTAATGGAAAAAGTCTAGCTAAAAATAATATCGTAAGCTCAATTGAATCACTCCCGTGTCCGTATGATTTTTAGGTAGAAACTACGGCACGCAATTGGCGAGTCCGAATATTCAGAAAAGCGACGGCCAGAATATAATGACAGCAATAACAAAAGTGAGCTAACCATTGATTAGAATTTTATGCAGGCGGGCAAAAAGGACGACCAAGAACCAAGTGCCTTTGTACTCGTATTGTATCCGCGAAATTCTGGGCACTGGATGTCATTCGAAAATTCACATCCCACAGTGTGGTACGCCTGATGGTATTATTTCAGGGCGACAGGCGAATACTAAATGACGTTTCTATTGTTGTATGTATGCAAGCACTGATCAGGTTCGAAGTTTTGCAGTCGCCTACGAGGATATTTTAGGGTGCGTTGCTATAATTTTATGGTAATAATAATAATGGTATTACCTAAGAGAAACAGTGAGCAAACGAGTTCTGAGTAACTGTCAAAATTGAGTAATTGCTATGAATGCTCAATCACGAATCGCTCGATCAACAGCAAACACCCGCAAAATAGGACCATAACAATTTGTTGAACAACTTAACATTGTGACCAGTTCATCCGTATTTCCTACTTAATAAATGTCTGAGCGAGGAGATGCAAGGCAGGCCGCTCTGACGCTAACTCGACGTCAGTCTGACATCGCGCCGCTCGATGGGCTAAAAATGACGGCGTTGTTTCGCCGGACGTTTTACTGAGTTACCTACAAGGTACTGTTCCAATTTTTGAAGATGGCTTCGAGTATTCAGGCTTGTTATTTTTTGGGAGAAGTATTTGAACCACTTTCTTAATCAATTACGATAATATACTCGGATAAACTACTCTAAATATATATTGGCGCTTGTCTTTCATGTCACGATAAACATGAAAATGAATATAATACATGCCCATTTTTTTAAGTAGGTAGTTTAAATAACCTCGATATATCGATGCCAAAAGGCAATCGATACCTGCATGATTAGCGATTTGGCAAAAGCCAAGAACATTTTAATGAAGAATCAATCAGGTGTAAGGGGCATGAATTGAGTCCGCTGCTAACTATAATCTATCAGGCGTCAGTGTTATTGTTGTGATTTGTTGCGGCGTCGGCGAGGCTCCAATCGGCCGCCCTCTGGTGGCCATTAGTTTGATTAGCTCGTCCGTCCACGCACGCTGATTGTGAGAACGTTCGGCTTTGATTGATTCCTTCAAATGCTTTCTAGACTGCGTTTTATTTCGAACGATACATTTTGCCGACTTTGTTACGAGTTTCAGTTTATAGAGAATTGTGATTTCGGTTTGCTGTTACGCCCTATTTAAGGGCTATATAAATCGTCTTATTACTTTAATAGTAATCATTTTAATGTTCTGGTATATTATATGACATTACAGTTGTTTTGAATATTATGTAACTGGTCGCAAACCTTAATCATACAATTATGAAATAAAATAAAATAGACAACAACCAAATCGGTTTCATTTTAAGAACAGAATAACTAGCTCGGTTTTACTAAATATTATATTTGTTACTTACCTATGACAATAAGGATGTGTCCTAGAAACCTTTTCTAATTATTTCTATTAAAGAAAATAGTTTCTTGTTCCATCTGTATTAGGTACAATAGTATAAGAAAAGCAACAAAACGACAAACATGTTTCACGTTGTTCACATAACGCACGATCTCCTTTTTGACTGACATGGACTAAAAGCCTTTTTTCATTACAGAGAAAACTCTAGCGGGTAGACGTCGTACGTAAACTGTTTGCGCTAACACGAGCAAAATAAGCTTCAATGTCAATGCAAGGTAAACGTTCTCGGACGAAACGGTGCCCAACAAATGAAGGCGAGGGTGTGCGCGCGAAGAAATGACAAAAACTCGCCGAAGAAAGGCGAGGTCGTCACGACATACGACCGTCCAGAGGTTCCCGCATAAGGCCGCCGTCTGAATGACGATGTCATGTTTATTTGCGTTAAAAAGGGAGGCGTGTTTTCTTACCTGTGCCACAGAGGGCGCTGGCGGACATGTGTGACGTTGAGGGGAGCTATATGAATCTTTAAGACGGGATGATTCGGGTAAACAGTTTTATTTTTACCTCTTCAGGCCACGTTTTGAGATTAAATTGTTTTATCAAGGTAAACTTGAAAATTAAGTTCCCTTTATGTATTTGTGCTTGGTAAGTAATCACAAATAGTTTTATTTGGATAAGTCGTATTTCTGGCCTCAATGGATTTTTTAAGGATAGGTACTCACGAGTCAGTTACCAGGTAGGCTTGTTGAATAGGTAGAGTTTAGCGTTGCTGAACTAGATTTATTGTTAGTAAATATTCCCAAGACTAGCTCAAGGGCCTCACATTATATTCAGCACAAAACAAACTGGTATTCAAGTGGAATTGTAGTGTAGTAGACCATTGTTATTATGTGCTATAAGTACTTATATTGAATCACGATTCAGATAATCATTGTACCAAGCTCTACTATACGTCGCCTGCCCAAAAACTTAGCTTTCCAATCTCGCTATTTCTAAATCAAACAAGTAAACAGGCGGCATTGTTTAATTTTTGCCAATTGAAGTTAATTTTTGCCAACGGTGAACGTGATCGGATTGTATAATTGCATTTTTTCCCTTTCCGCCCACAGGTTGCGGCGGAGATGCCTATCGTATCGATTCAGGGACTCTTGCTAAATCGAACTCGGGCCACAACTCACGAACTGGACCATCAAACTGCAGGAAAAAGGACAAAACAAAATGTATAAAGGAAATTGCTTCCACAAATCCACTCGTATCTTGAACAATAAACGTGGAACGGCCCGCCCGCCCTAATAGCAATGAAATCACGAAACCAAAACTGTCTCCCATGTCGAATACAGTTCGATCAGCGACTTAAGAATTTTATAGACTACCCTACAATTGGCTCAATAAATAATGATACAGTAGTGTACCCGGGTTATATATAAAGTATATTGCTAGAAAAGTAACATTTATAGTAGTATTATAGTTATTATAGTAGTAACAGTTATAGTCTTAATAACCAAGAATGTTCAAATAACATTTCTAGTGATAGATTATTAAAATTAATGTGGGTAATATTTTCTTCAAGTAATAAAGCTGAATAAACACGTATAATATTGTAGAAAATTGCCTGTCAGGCACACTACACATTGTTCAAAGGATAAAGTAGGAGGTTGGCCTTTAAGTTGAAAAAATACAAACATCAATGCAGTGCATGCTATATTAATTTCTAGACTATACCTACTATATTAAGGAATTAAAACTATCTACTAGCAACCAACCGGACTATAGGAATACTTCTGGTCACAGGTTTATTCTTAAAATTAGATGTAGTCTATACCTTTCATAGCTCACAGGTTTCATGAATAACTATTATTTTATTATTATATTTTTATTATTGAACACAAAACAGGTAGCAATCAAGTTTGCATCAATGGTGACATGGAATATAGTTGTTATATTAGTCGTTCATTAATTTTAAAAATCCCAAGAAGTAATGCTAAGCTAAATTTTAGCTACTTTAGTTTCAAATCATTAATTGAATCTATATACGATTACAAAGATGATATAACGTTTCCAGCAAAGTAACATATGTGTTCACAATCATTCGGTCGTTTATTTTAACTTGCATTTACATTGATAGCGACCTTACTTAGTATCCACATTAGGAAATTGTTGCCTAATTTACAACACATTCAGTCTCCGAATGAGTTTATGATTACTCTTGCCTGAAATATACTCGTTATACAGGGTGCAAGGGTCATGGTAACGAAAACTTTGAGGAAAGGCTACACCTAATGCCTATAGTAAAATTATAGAAATCCTGTAAGCCGAAAGTCCTGGGTCGCAAATGTTGTAATTTTTGAGCGCGCAATATATCGTGAACCACGCGATCACAACACAACGTTTCGGTCGATACCCGACTCGTGTAAGTGACGAGCGCGCTCGAGCGTATAGAGTTTTAATTTTCATTGAAGTTTTAGGTCTAAATCATTAATTATGTTTTTTTTTAAAACACGTTGAGATAGACTTCTATTATAATAATTGGTAAAATTAATTTAAAAATAGTGAAAAAAATGGGACTCATGAAAAGATCGATGCAAAATTTCAACCCAGAAAATGGGGGGTGCAGAATCATGATCACACTACTACCTATACAATGGTCACTAACATCTTTGTATAGGTAGTACTGTTTCACATACACAGTGCAAATGGCTCTTGAATTAGCAATTTAAAAGTAACAAATTTAATGGTTAGAACTGCTTAGCTACTTGGGAACGTCTACTGAATGGAAATGACTAAATGCATGTGGTTTGAGGATTCAAGGTTCGTTTCAATAGTAACTGAATGTTAGACCAAGACCTTAAATTACCCTGTCGTTACTAATTTCAGGTTTTGTGCCTGGCACTATTTGTAATAATATCGAGTGGATAGACATTCGCTACTTTCTTATTGCATGCAGGTGAATAGGTTAGAATTTTAGGTATTTGGATGAATTTCTTTCAGCTTATATAAATAAAAAGCCCCAAATAGTACTAAAAGCCAATTACATCTCCAAACATTATCTGAAAAAAAGCTGTGAAGGTACAAAAAGATACATTAACCTACACTTGCTTGCTTAACTAAATTGAGAAAATCCACCATAAAAATATCGTTAATGCCAGGCAAGGTTCTAGACCCTAATTTCTCATGCCTATTTTACGGCCAATGATCTTCATTTCAACGTGTTTCTAAGCGCTCTGCTAAACTATTGCCCCTTCCAATTCCCCAAAACTTTGCCGACATTAAATGAGCTTAAAGGAGGAACCGACTTTCTAAGTGAAATTATTATTCTGTCGCAAATTATAATTAATCCCAGAAGTGAGAAATGATATCCTAAAACAAAAAGCTGACAGTGGTTTTGTTGGCCCGGCGAAGTGTCAAAGTTAAATTGAATATTATAGGGAATGATCTCAGGCAGACGAAGTTTCGCCGGTTGGTGCTGAGTAGTTAATCCAATGCCACAATTCGCTTCAAGTTATTTTGGAATAATCGGCTCTAGCATTGTTTATTCATTGTTAATCGAACGTGTAGACTATTTGTGCAGTCTCGTTCAATCCAAGTCTACCTGGGCCCTTGGTATGGATTCAAGTGTATTCGAATACACAATTCAGGGGCGAATCCAGGATTTTGTTAATCATTTCTGTCACTTTTGTTTGGGGGAATCACGCTTGTATTATGGGTATCATTGGACTATAGATATTAAGCTTCCATGACTCAGGTACAAACATTCGTACTCACGAACTTGGGCTACTGGAACCCGGGGCTCTCAGTACAGAAAGCAGGGTCATTACCAACTATGCCAGTCGGGTTACCGCAACGGTCGTGTTAGCCGCATAGTACACAAGCGCTAAAAGTTTATAAAGAAATACTTCAATACAATGTCAAATCATTATAATTGTTTCCTTTATTTTTCTTTTACTATCTGTGTTCACTAAATATACCTTATGTGCAGAAGTGTAACACCTATCGTATTTTTTCCACATACATACTAATAGATAGTAGCGTTATTTTATTTTTTAAATGTAACTCGTGGGTAATGGTGTTGGGTATATAATAAGCAAGGAGTATGTAGTAGGGTTAAAATAATCAACTATAACATTATATTGTATATCTGTTTGTTGCCCAAAAGAAAATAAATAAATAAATACCACCAAGTAATAAATCATAGTAGACGAAACCACCTAAGGCAATATGAAAACAGCTAAACAGGTCTACGTTGACATTTGGACATATTGTGTACAGATATGAGGGTATGACACTGGCTATTGAGAGAGCCAGTGGGATGCCGGCTCCCTAATAGCCTAGATCGAAGATAAGGTATATCTCGAAGCCACTCACGTCGCTCGCTCTGTTGCCCGCTAGTACGCGACGTGGTCGAGAATTATACTGTTTGAAATGACCTGTACCATATATTGCCGGTATGATTGGGGACATTTCTATATTAATTATTATTAATATGAATGTACCCTTAGTCTTCTTACCTTTAGTTCAAAACTTTGCCGTTGGTGACTCTGTGTATCCAACTGATAGCCAACATGCGTCTGTAACGCCACATATCAAATGTCTCTGCACGTTTACTGAGATTATAACTATGACTTTACCTTTAGTAAGAAAACATAAAGAAGTTTAATATGAAAAATATTTGTTGGAAAGGTTTTTATAATAATACTAGCCATGTGCCCGATGGGGTATTCAATGGGTAACATCTCAGGAACTTTCCGAAGCAACTACTAGTTACCAAAGTACTCTTCAAGACCGTTGTAACGAACCCAAACTCGGTGGGTGTATTCGATTCCCTCAAATTCCAATGACATCCATTTGACTTCATCATCAGACCCTGGTCACCATGCACAAATAGTTCTCGTCAATACCAATCGAATGAACCCAAACTTGATGGGTCTACTCTGCGCCTTCACTGAATTATTGTGATACAAACTTTTGACCTAAAAAAATGTTTTTTGAAAAACTGGACAATTATTTATGTTCAAGACAATTTTTACCAAAATAGAACGCAATAGAACTATTTAATAATATTATTCCATACCATATTTTTATGACCCCATTCGACTGATATACAGCATTCATTGAATGAGGAAGGTCGATTATCTTTAATGAGTGTTTATTTTACACGAGTTACACGAGTCAGATCAGTTTCGCTGATATAAATAAGCAATAAACTTACTTGAAACCTTATTTTTCTGTATTTTTTACCAATCTATTTGGAAATGTTGTATAAGACACGATATCATAGATTAAATAATGGGCGTCTGATTCCGGAGGCTGGCCACGTCCAATTAGGGCCGAGGTCCCGCGGGAGATACGGGATCATGCGTGGGAGCCACTCACCGCCCGCCGGCCAACGATGCCAAATATAAAGACAGCATAGATAGTTGTAATCATGTTATTATTGTGTTTTGAAGGATTTTTTTCGAAAGGTTATTAAGACTTAGAATTCAAGTTCATGGTTCACTCGTTCTTTTCGAGTATATATACAATAACAGTGGTAGGCAAAGGTACACTGAAGTGCATCCATATTACACTGATGGTATTTTGGTCCCAATGTAATAGTGGATCATTACCATCATACTGTCCAGTAAGGTTTGGCAAACTTCTCACGTCTCTTGAAAGTCGTATAGTTTTCCTCACGATATTCGCCTTCATGGTATAGCAAGTGATAATCATTATTTAAAATAGGAGTGGATATTAAGTAGTAGATCCTAAGAACTGACCACCGCACCTGTATTGTTTGTTGATACCCATACCCAATGTCCAAATTGTATATTCTAATGTTGACCGGACTTTTGATTTGTTGTAATTCATCCTTCTAAACTTGCATTGTGTTATTGGAATAGACCACAAATGAACACCTTCACTAATAGAGGATGAATAAAACTCCTTTGCTTGTCTATAAACATGCAAACATACTGCTTGCGTACAAAAAAAACACGGATATACAGAAGCCAAATTCAAATTGACAGGATCGCTCGAGGATCCCGTACTGGTTTCTAGGAATAAACAGCTTCGCATTGCGCTCCTGTCTCGTGAATAGAAGTTAGGCATAAACTACACAACAAAGTATTCAGATTGTGCTACCTACTGTACCTACAAAGTTGTGTAATGTTTGCATATAAAGAAGTTTGCATAGTCATGTTTACTACCCAAATAGTACTTAATTATACATTTCATTAGCAGGATGTGAGTTAATTTATTTTGAAGATACAATCATTAAGGAGTTTCAACTTTAATGCAACGGTGTTACATAAAATTGTATAAACATATTCCCGCAAACAATACTATATATTTAGTATTTTTATTGAATTATTTACTGTTTTAAATTAAGCAATCCTTTTTCATTTTAAATATAAATCTGTGCCTACATTTAGAACCGTTTCAAAATCAAAGCCGATAACATTTGCAGCGTCCCCTCTCGTTACAAAACTCATTAGAACACGACAAATAAGAAGTCGTAAAGTTACCTTTCTTCAGACCCCATTACGCTATGCCAAATGATATTTTGTGCCCTTACTTAGGGTCGTTTACATGGGGTCCGCGGGTTTAACTGTAAACAAGACCCGAATTTAATCTCTCCTCTTCTTTTTATCCAAGCCAATGAGAAGAAAACTTTATTTTGTGCGTAAACAAGGGAACCTAATCAGCTCCTTTTTCCACGCAGGCGGCTCGAAAGATAGAAGGTCAGAAGGCGATGTCTAGAATATGTTAAAAGAGGCCAGAATGGTCCCTCGGGGTTCGAGGGCTCACAGCAAATCGAATGAATCACCTAATGTGGACAGAGACCGCTATTGATTTACGCTCTCGTAAATATTAACAAAGTGAGCCCCTATCATAGCGGTTAGTGTTGCAGATTCAACAATTTTCGCGTGAACAAGGTTTTCTGATTTTGGACATCATTATAAAACAGTCCAGTTCTAATATTTCAAAGGTTTCCTTCAGATTACCTTTATTATGTCTAATTTAAGATAAAGAATCAAAACATTTCGCGAAGATTTCTTTTAAGGAAATAAATACTTCCAAGGTTTGGTAGAGTCTGCTCGAAAAAAAATTGAGACGCCCAACATTCGGGATAATACTATTATATCTTATTTCAGGAACACGAGAACACAAAAAATAAATTCATCCAAAGTACATTTCATAGGTCTTCACTAACAACGTGATAATATTACACGAAACACAAGGAAAATATCGTATATCAGAAATCGTACATGTTGCGGTTTATCTTAAGTCGGTATGTTAGACCTTAATAATATTACTTATTGTGGGCAGTTCTATAAATAACTAGGATGTATCAGCGAAGGTACATTAATAGGTATCTTAGAATAAAAATATTTGAACAACTAATTGCAAATTAAAAAACAGTGATATCCAAGTTGGTAAAAAGCTTGCATCGGTAACGAGGATCGCAGGTTGAAACACCTACTCACACCTCTGAGATTCCTGAATTTAATGTACAAATCTCATTGTCAACCATCATCACCACTTGCTAAATGGTGAAGGAAAACAGCGTGAGGAAATCTGCATGTCTCAAAGAGACGTGTGAAGTCTGCCAACACGCACTGGGTCAGCGTGGTCGACTATGGCCTTATCCGCGTCACCTTGATGGCAGGTCCGTGTCCAATAGTGGGACGTTAAAAGGGCTGGAATTATTATTATTAACAACTATTTGATGAAGTAGCTTAAAAACGTAACTTAAAAACGAATAACATTCCTTGATTTCTGGAATCAGAGGAGTATATTATCTTACAATTCAAGAAACATGCTAAGATACAATATAATAAATAACTTCTGACAACAAGGCGGAACAGCCAAAACGACTTAAAGCTTACGCGATAAAAAATTCACACCATATTTTCGAATTCAAGGTTTTGCATCTGAGAAAGCAGATGATGTGACGAATACCGAAGACTTGAGATTAACAACACATTTTTTCCTTTGTTAACGTTCAAGCTACAAATGCGATATAGCGGATTTGTACAAATCGAATCAGGAAAACAAATATGAATGTGACGATTCGAATATTATGTGATTTACAAAGTAAATAAGAATACAGAATAAGAATATTTTCGATTAAAATGTTTTCTTATATATTCATTCCTGAATTTAATGTAAAGTTAATATATATCGCCAGACGAACACACCAACTATACGGTCCCAAAATAAGCAACGCTTGTATTATGGGCACCGTACAATGGACTGGGGGCGAACCCAGTATATAATACTTATTTGGATATTAAACATCCATGAATAGGGTACAAACATTCGTGCTCATCACACAAGGTTTGACCGTACTAGGATTCGACCCCGGGACCCTCGGCGCAGCAAGCAGGGTCACTACCATCTGCGCTAATCAGGTCGTCCCAAAAGTTGACAATAACATTAGCAGGTGCAATGACATAGACACAGAAAGCAACACGTACTCAAAAGATATAAATGTATCATCTTCATCGCTCGTTGAAAAGTAAACCGATTTGCATATCGTATTATTTTCAGCGTTATATCGACAGCAGTTTTACGTGATCTCCTTTGAGGTATTTTATTGAATATTGAACACAGAATTTGGGGTTGAAATGAGATCTTTTCGTATTGTTTTAACATGCTTCTTTATCGATCCATTTTTAAGGTGGTTTGACATTGATTTTTGGTCTTTAAAAATCGATGTAAATTGAATTTCATAAACCATTAAGTTTGTACATAATAAATAAACGGAATCTATATAATATGTAAAACAAAGTCGTGTTAGTTACACCATTTTTAAATCAAGAACGGATGGTCCAATTTCTATGAGCTTTTATTATTTGAATTTGTCTCCGCCCCGAATAGCAGAATAACTATTAAAACATAAGAAAAAATCACTAAAAATATTAATAAAGAAAATTAATAATTCTCGTGTTTACCTTGTTATTTGTAACATCACCTAACATAACATTTCAGCGTATAAGCTCCCTTAATTAAGTTACTCAGTCACTAATAGCGAACAGCCGAAGCTATTTAGATGTTATTTCGCCGCAGACAATACATGTCTCGTGTTATGTAGAGAACGTTAATCATTTCACCAAATGCCCTGGGAGCTCCCACGCGGCACAGATTCCGAGCTTCATTTCCTCCAAAGCGTTAACTCTTTCCGACTCCAGAGTGAACAAGAGCGTTATCAGACAATGACCTACGAGGCAAATGACGACAAAGTCAGAAAAAAGGGGGGATTTTCATTAACTAGATAGAGCAACGCTTAAATTGTTTAGTTAACCAGTTGTTTTTCTTAAATGTCATTACTATTGCAAACCATCTCACCCTTTTTTGATTAAGGCATTCAAACTTCATTAGAAATATGAGTTAAATATGGCCTATATGTAGGAGCCTACTTTTTTGAAACTCTCTTTTAAGAATTACCAGTACAGAGGGAAAATTCCTTTCCGTTTTGGGTCGTAACTGCAATTTTGGTCATGTCGCTGTCGATCGAGCGTAGAGTGCGCGTCATTTGTTTTAGTGTCACAAATCGCCCCCGCCCGGGGCGAAACCCTCGGCAAATAACAACAGAGTGTTTCTAAACAAAGCTGTATTTTTCAATACAGGGAAGACCAGTTTCGGTGTTTCGTTGTACTTGTTTAAAGGAAGCTACTTATATATAGTTTGGCAAATATCTCATAATCTTTTTTCATGGCGTCAATTGGCCTCCATGAAGAATTAGGTTTTTTTTTATTCTTGATCATTATAATGCCATTAAGAATGAAACAAATACTGACAAATTATCCTGCCGTTGTAATACTTTAACACTTTACTACAGTGCGACACAAAAAACGAGATCTAACAATACATTAACTTAAAATTGCTTTGTAGGACACTTCAAAAAGTACTCAGTCAACTGCCCAAATTAGTTCTGAGATAGACTGCTGCTAGAATCTTCTGGAAACGCTTTATATGAAGTTAAAACAATGTAACCAAAATGTGAAAGCGAAGCATGAAATTAACCAGAACACTACAAATGTAATTAAACCCAACCGTTAAACTCAACCGTTAAAGTTAAGTAAAAGCCCGCAGAATCTTTGTTCGGTTTACGTTTTATGATTTGGAAAAGAAAAGACATGAGAATAATTTAATAATTGTTAGTAATGATAAATGTAATGTTAACTCCAGATTTCCTTTCGAACTGAGATTACAATTAAAAGAGAAACTAAAAATAAATAATATTACAGTAGTGTGGATCAAGTGTCTAAAATAATGAAATCCTATTTTTAAATAGACCTATGTGTGAACAACATTTCCAATCAAATGTTTTAGTCTTGTACAAGGTACCAATAATTATACAGAGTGATTCAGAGAGTGTATACTAATCCTTGAAACTGCGCTTCTTTAGCGCACTTCTATTTTGACTTCAAATAATAATTACAAATGCAATAAAGAAGATAAGGTCCTAGACTTAATGTTTTCTGAATCAACCTGTATATTTATTTTCTTAAACTTTATAACATGTTTATCGCGCGTCAATAATAAACACCCTGTATGCCCACCCGATGCGTACAACACTAAACGTCCGCGCACGACGGATGTATGAGTCCGGACCATTCGTTGCCGACATGTTACCATCTATACTTTTAATTGGCAGCCGTAGATCTCCCGCCTGCAGGCGGCAGACATGTTGATGTGTGGGACAAGTTCATACACGACTGGTGATGCATCTTGTTGATACATGCCGCTTTGTACTGCTCGATTCAGATCGGATTATAAGGCGGTATGGTATACAATAGATGGGGTAACATGATTAGAGATCTATACTTTTTTTATTGTAATTTGTCATCAAAGTTTAATACTGGTCTCCATCCCAAGAAGGAAATGCTTTTTTTGGGATTTAGTAGCGTGCCACTCACTTCGATCTCTGTCTTCCTCAAGACTGCCCCCTACAAGTCTTGGAAAAAGCCATTTTGACTTGACCAAATTGTCCGCAACAAAAAAAAAAGATGAAGTTAGAGAGAAAGTAAAAATGTTATAAACTACTCTTACATTGAAAAAAAAACGTATTAATGAGAAAATGAATCAGGGCACAGAAATCGGTCTCAAAAATTAATTGGGCCGTAAATACTGTGATTCTTTGTTTGCAATTAAGGGTATTTGACTTATTTTGTAAAGAAACGTGTGAGTCGATATCTAAGAACTACATCCATTACAACTTTTTCACGAAATTTAATTAACGAGTTTTGAAAAGTTATCATAATTACTATGCTCCCTTGACTAAAACGCAGTAAAAACTGCAACAAAAGATTCAAAAGCAACTATTACAATCAGATTCCCCTTCAAATTACTTCGTCACACACTTATATATACTTTTCCCCCTCCTTAGTACAATCAATGAAGTATTTAGCGTGCAGCAGTCCTTTTTCCTCTTCAATAATTACCTGAAATACTGCAGAAGGAATGCGTCTACGTGCTTTATATGCCAACTGCGAGTTCTTAATTGTACTTTCATTCCGTGACTCGCCTGCTGAGTTGTTTATTGCTCGGTTTTATTATTTAGCTAGCAATCCTTGTTTTTTGGTTTCCATGCTTTATTATTTACTATGTTTCTATTGTGTCACAAGAGTCAACATTTGATTATAGTTCTTATTACTACATGACTACCTTATTGAGATGAAAGAGGGAACCATATTTTTGTTGTCCAGAGGCCAATACATCAAGCCTGTTGATGAAGAAGAAAAGAGTTCAAAATCAAACCAAAAGGAACAAATAAAGTATGTACTGCAATCTATGGCAAATGCCTAATTACATGCAAATGGATTGTTTGGCATAGACGTTCATAACTCAGGATGAAAAAACTGTCATTTACAAAAACTGAATAATGAACTAGATCTCTCAAGTTTTAATTATTGCCTTGATTTACTGTCAGTGGGAACCCAACAACGGGGAACAATTCCGAAGCCATTCAATTATTCAAACTTTTAATTAATATTAATAGGAGATCTCTCATTCAAAAGAAAGAATACCGAAGGCGCAGATAAAAAATCCTTAGAAATCCGCGTTACCCGCAGCTGTGGACTGTAAATT
Source organism: Pheosia gnoma (assembly GCA_905404115.1). Lineage (NCBI taxonomy): Eukaryota > Metazoa > Arthropoda > Insecta > Lepidoptera > Notodontidae > Pheosia > Pheosia gnoma. Next base: position 5,202,172 of record FR989909.1, on the reverse strand, counting down.
AATGCGAAAACAATAAAGCGTCGCAGCACAGGCCAAATATAGACAGCGAAGAGCGAAAATTAATTCCAAATGGTTATTAGTGCCCGCGAACAAAAGTAGGTTGGTGTCACCTCGGTGTGGGTGAGCAGCCCCGTAATAAACGTCACGACGAGGAGATAGGAAATTAAACGAAACTAAAGCGAAGTCGGTCGTGCTAACATCTGGGGGAGGAACTTTGGGGGAGTCCGTTTACAGCTTTAAGTAAAAAAAAACTAAATTAAGAGTGGGCGCTCGATCTTGTTTACTCTCTGTGAGCGACAGGTTAGAAGCTCTTTTGTTTTTATGTGCATTCTATTGTTGCAGTTTAGGAAATTCAATACGTGGCTATTAGGAGACATTTGATTGTATATAGGGGGTAGAAACATAGTTCAGTAAATCACTAGCTGTATTCACCATTCGATTACTTTGTAGTATGTATTTGAATCTAACATTAATGGCTATGCAGAAATATTTTTAAAGAAGATTGTCTAGAAACATCTGGTTTAGTGTGAAATTCGATACATATTTCACCAGAAGATATGAAGAGCGTCGCTTATGCTGTAGAAACTAATAACACTCCTTGATAATACTTAACTAAAGAACTTATTTTTGTTTCACGTCTTGACATATCATAATCCCTACTTACCTTTAGGTAGCGGTTCTATAACGACTTTGATGGCATCGACTGTCGCCAACGCCGTGAGGATCCAGAACAAAGCCATCGCGGCCCGAGCTGAAGGCTTAATCTCATCCATCTTGATACTAGTTTAGTCTCTGTCGTCATTCATTTTGCAGGGTACCCTGAAAACAAAAGAGAATATCCTTTAGGAATTACCATTTGGAGTTACAGTATCAGGCCTTGTTCAATAGGTTTTTCAGATCTATTTTCTTGTTTTTTTTTAATTAAACATCTTAGCAACGAATAACTTCAAGAAAAGGATATAAAGAGTAAACATAGTAGCCGCGTAATAGTCGCGCTCGACTTGTCGGAGGCAAGTACATTACCATGCCTGCAAATTGTACGCAGCTCAATTTTATATTGACAAGATCCAATCGAACTCGCAAATCCAATCCTTCAACTTCTGAAGTGAGTTCGGCTAATATCTAGCGCCTTTGCATTTATGAATAATAACTGGAAAAAGTTAAACTCACAAATCCTTCTCCATCTGAATATTGTACGATTTGAGAGATAACGCCAAAGGAAAGAGGATTCCATTTTTTTTCATAAATCCGTTCGGTGTTTATTTTGCAACGACAAAGTTTGCGAGGCGAATTAAAATTGTTATAAACCCAGATAGACTCTTTCTTCTTAGCGAATTTATTATTGGAATTGTACGATAACCTTTGTACTGAAAATGGATATGCTGATTTGGTTGTTTAAAATTTTGACCAGTGGCAAAAATTGTGTTTAACATTTCAAGAGGTTACTAGTAGCTCATACCAATCACGTTTATGACTGATAGACGATGTATATTATTGTTTTTCATTATTGATTTCTTATATTTACGCGAATACTACTCATTGAAATAAAACGAATCTTACGGATTTTATCGCGTTTATTATACGTTGTTTACGTTCACGAGGTTTCAGCTGCTTTCCAGCAACCATGGTCACGGGAGGACTGAGGTTGCATTTCCCAGCGAAAACAAAAAAAAAAAAGGACTGAGGTGGTTCCTGTAAAGCAGCCGAAACGTCGGGAACGTAAAAAACGTATTATAAACGCGATAAAATCCGTAATATTAGTTTTATTTCAATTGTTTTTCATGTCATGCTTTTCGATATAGTCGCACAGAATGTGATATTTCTCTTATTATAACAGGTACTTAGGTTACATACAATAAAAATACTTCACAAACATTGCCTGGACCTCGAAATATATTTTATAAATAAAAAAATTAATAGCTATCAATCCGCTTTGCAAAAAACAAACCTCTGAACGATTCCTTATGCAATGCAGTGTTTAGAGCTGTGTGCCTACGTTTCCCGCCTTTGAGTACGTCCGTACCACTCGTTCGCACTACCGTTTCGGGAAAAGCAATTCGGTATTCTTTTTTGTTTGATCACTGTAAGCTGAACGCGGTGGCCATTCTACGTCCATTCAAAGATTCGAATTAGTACTGGCGATGTTTTTATTACCACTTTTTGGGCTCTGCACATGTTGTAAAATCGACTGTATATTGATATATACAAGGTAGGTTTTAAGTGATGTAATAAAATGGATCTATTATAGAGTCATAAGCACTGTATGATTTTTTAACTAATTACCTGTTTATATTTAGGGTCCCCCTGAAAACCTTTTTTTATTTTCTCTCATGTTGACTGTACAAAAATAATGTTGTTTAAATATTTTACTATTTTTATTTGATGGTCCTAAATAAACAAAATCCTTCATAATGAGTAACTTTAACAACGATGAAATTTGTTTTTTTTTTACTTTCGTATCAGAATATGTTTAGTCTCGTAAGTATTTGGAAGGTTAATGAGATGTGATTTTCCCATAATCACAAAATATTATTGAGTGCTAGTTCCACTGAGGTATTTACCTTCAGACTCGCATTGGAAACAAACCTCGATAAGAACAATTTGTGTAAACTAAATTACTGTTAATTATTTTATACTAAGTATTTTCTAATAGGCTAATTTTATACTAAGTAATATGTTATTGTTATTTTGCGGCAACGGCTTCTGCTGCGCGTACGTATGGAAACTACACAAACAAATAATAAAATAACTAAAAAATGATTGGAATGACGTTGTTTTTCAAGTCATTTGATTAGGTTTAAGACGTTTATGAAATCTCCACTGGGCATATCAGACTGTTTGTTTTTTTTTATAAATTGAATACAGATACCTAATTTTAATAAAAGTGTATCAATTTGCCATCTTTTCAAACTATTGTGGAGACTCAGACTATGAAAATAATTTCCGACAGCACAAAAAAAAATCCATTAACTTTCAAAATGTTTGTTATTTTGTCTGATCTTGCGACAATTCTGATGCCCATTTATACTAGGTACGAATTTATTAATGTTTATTTATAATTATCTAGTATACATAAATCCCCATAAGCAAGCAATCAGAAACACAAAAATCAGCTTTATTACAACCCTTTGTCCGCTTGAAACAGCAAAATTAAGCAAATGCACACATAAGCATAGAGAAAGCAGTAATAATAGATGTTTGTTTGTAATTGTGCGCTACTGTAAGCTGCTTTAATTGCAATGTGCATCATTAGTGCAGTGCACGCAAGAGACAGTAGACATATTATCTCACTCTAACGTACCGAAGTTAGCTTTTCTATAATCGTTTGGAAAATAAAATTGCCCGCTCATAGTGGGTTAAGCCCACTTATCTATTAGGCTTTGAAGCTTTATACCATCGAGCAGTTTAATCCGAGATTATTAGAGATGTTCTTTATTTAAAACTACGTAGGAATTTAATATTGCATTTTAATGACTGGCCGAGTAACCTCTTCTTCTTCTTCTTTCTTTACGAAATGAGATGCGATGAAATAAAATGGATATGAATATGGCCTCACCCACAACTTAGCGGGTATTTTGCCAATGTCAAGTAATTAATAGCAATAACGCATTCAATAAATACACATTAAAAATAAAATAATGGATGTGACATGATGATATGAAAATGGCGTGTCCGGCTCTCCGAAAAGCAATAAAAAAAAACCCGAGTAGCCTCGCGAGCTTAGCTCTTGGCTTTGACCTGTGTCATACGCTTGTACCTGTCTCGCTCGTTTCATCTGTTAATTTCCACTTTGACAACACTACTGTATATGTCATATCAACTTCGCCTAAACTGATTGAAAAAAAAAACACCATTACGTCTGCAGTCAGAGGTGCACCGCAATGCTTTCACATTTCGCCGATGGTAGTCTATTCCAACCCTAACTGTAAACTGATTGCTTGGATCAAAATGGTGGCGGTCAAATACTTGTAAAGAATTGAGTTATGCGCAAATTAATATTAAACGAATACACCTAGTGTATGATCCCAAACTAAGCAACGCCCGTATTGGCTGGCTGACTGGTGAGAAATCCAGTCCATATAAATATTAGACATCCATGACTCAAGTACAAACATTCGGGCTCACCACCAAAAAAAGTTCGGGATCTGAACCCTGGATCGGATACAGACTACTACCAACTATCTACCACTACCAACAATGCCAACTGGGTCGTCAACCTATGCTATCTATTTTGACACTTTTCGACACGAAATTGGGTGCTGTGACGGTTTATTTATTCGCACGTTATAGGTGCGACCTATACAAGGAGACATTCTAATTACTCTCGCAGGCGTGGCCGCCCGGAGTCACCTGATTAAGGCATCAAAGATTCTATCGTGAGCCCGTTCGTAATTATTTGGTCTTACCTTCATGATAGGGATTTGGTACTACAGTTAATCAAGAGTTTATTTTTAAAAAGAATATTGCGATGAGCTTGATTAAAAAGTGCTAGGTTTGATTTTTATTAACTTGACATAGCTTAACAATATTTAATAAAAAAAATATAGTATCAAAAACCACTCGCTAATATTGTACAGCATCTATTATATAAATCAAATATTTAAAACCTCAGGAAAAAAAATACAAAGAACATTAAATATGAATAGCAACTCGTTTTAGCAGGAACGTTCGCCTTAGGTAAACTGTGTCGGAGTTTCGTCGTTCACAGCACCTTGTCCTCTTCAAATCCTATATAATAATGAGACAAGCTCCGTCCCTTTGAAGGAAATTTTTAATGAAACACCCTAGAAAAGTTATAAAAGCCTCGTCTATCTTTTAAAAAGTAATTGAGCCTGGCACAGAGCCGCTTCTCAAATGATTTGCGGGTTTTGTTTTACAATCATTGCGAAAAGTTGCCAACTTCAAACATTAATTTTGTAATCAGAGCGTACAAACGGATATTTATGAACAAATATTTTGGCATAAAGCTGAAAGTAGAATTGATATTTTCGTCAATACACCCTTTATGAAAATACAAGATAAAATTCTCTAGCTATCTACTAATAATGTATGTTTGTAATTGTTACTACAGTGATTTTCTTTCTTAATTAATAAGTTATAATTATAAGAAGGAATATTTGTTTTTTATGCAACAAGAGGTACTTATATTTTCAAAACTCCTTTCTATACAATAAAATAAACTACTCATTCCAAATAGCAAAGAAATACTATTTCATATGAAAGCACGCGTTTGAGTTCAGAACAGTTACTTAGCTATTTGGTATTCCTTTTGCGGGGTTCACATAGTAGTTCTAAACTTACCGCCTATCCATGTTCTTGAAGTTTGAGATGAATTATTATTTATTTGTTACACGTGCCAAAATTAGTATCATAATTTTAAACTTTTTCACTTCTAAACGACTCGGATTTAAGTTCTCATAACGAGTGCGAGTTTTCGCGGTTGTAATCAAAGAAATTAGTGAAATTGCTATTAGCGGGGTTCGAAAAAAATGTAATTATGCCCTTGTCGGGGCATTAACAATAGTTAGAGCTCGTGGGGCTCGCTCGCGGAGGATTGCGAGTTATTATTGTGTGAACTGCGCTTTATATAGTTTTTGTAAAATCGCACCTAGAATTGTGCTTGCATTTAATTTTAAAATATATGAAATTCAGGTTTGTTCTTATACGAGGCAAGCAAGCTAGACGCAATATTATACCTAATGTTGCAGTTAGTAAAAAATATTGTATGAACCGAAACGTATAGTGCGTTTATTTCAATATCTGGACGAAATTAATTCAATCCCCGTTTAATAGTTACCGAAGAAATAACATGAAACACTGCATACCTACCCTAGAAAGGATAACAACAAGAGAGATTTACTCTAGAGAGTAAACATTATCAAGATTAAAGTAATGTCAACACACAAAAGCCTCCACAAATTCAAAGATAATCAGCCTTAGGCTTTACCATTAAATGCAAGGACGCTGAGTCCTTTTGTCGACTTATTGACGTGATAAAATTGAAGCTAGGCGATAGCCGGCAGAACTAAAGGTGCCATCACATCGAGACGATTTAGATAACGTAATTACTATACGAGTACGAACATTAAAGTTGCTCTTAAGCTTCTCTTTGGCCACCAAAACCGTCAGACCACTGTTTTTTAATCGATGATATTAAAAAAAAAATACAACCGAATTGAGAACCTCCTCCTTTTTTTTGAAGTCGGTTAAAAATAGAAAATGTCCACACTTTACCAACTGACCAATAACTAACACAGCGTAGCATTTTTATTTAATTTTTTCTTCCATTCTCTTTTCGTCTCAACCGATCGATGTGGTAGCATACTTATTCTCAGCAAATAATCGAACGTCGGCTTACGACCAGATAGACTGTTCGAAACAAAAGAATATTTTCTAGCCTATTATCAAAATTATAGACGGTCGGGCTCGGTGAAGACAATGCCGGCTCCTTGGGTACATCTTGTTTTAATTGCGTCGTCCCAGGAGCTGTATTGCGTTTTATGAACAGAATAATGCCGGCTGTAGGCGTCGTTATTGTTCTAAGCTGGCGTTACGGGACGCGAACTTTAAAATATGAGTGAACTAATTAAGACTACAGTGAAATCGGTAATTTACGATATATCCTTGTTTGTGATTTGAAGAACACGTTATTCTCAAAGTGGACAGTAGACAAAATAAGTTTGGGAACCCCTGGTCTAGATGCACAAAGGTTGAGTACGATATAGGTGGATCCAGGTGGCTCCGACGTGGTCCTTTGTGCAAAGAAATCCAGTCGGCCCGTCGCCGGCTACAAAGTAGTTTTACACACATAAACGAGCACTGGTCGCAACAGAGAAAATTGAATTAAAAGCGCCCCTCAGATACACTTTATAGTGAACACTTTATACCATAAAAATGATATTATGTCGTTTTAAAAATAATAAAGAATGCAATTTTATAGATAGTTTAAATGAGATTCAAGTAGCAAGTTTGGTTTGGCAGTTCTTGACGTAGGTTAATAGTGACGTTTGTTTATAAGACGATTGAGAGGACCGCAAATGTTTTTTGTCCAAGTTGTGAGTAAATACAGGGTTTAATTAGCGAAAGCTTTAGTTAAGGGGGAAGCTCAGGGTCAGGGCGCGAAATTCAAAATGTCAATGGTTTTTATTTTTTTGCTAATATCGTAAAACACTAAATTACATCGTAAAGATGTCCAAATTTTTCGTAAAAAAATAAAAACCATTGACATTTTGAATTTCGCGCCCTGACCCTGAGCTTCCACCTTAAATGTTACACTTAATGCCTATAATATAATAATATATGTTATTTTTGTTAAAAGTCATGGGCAATTGTTGTAATTTGTGAGCGCTCAATGTATCGAAAACAATGCGATCATAACACAACGCTTCGCGCGATACCCGACGTGCGTTTGAACCAGCTGATTTTTGAGCACGGTCGAGCGTATCGAGTTTTAATTTAGGTTGAAATTAGTAATTATGTTTTTGTTTTATTTAACATCACGTTCATATATACATCTTTTTATTTCATACTATAATTTTTTTTTTTAAAAGGCGTATAATTCATGAAAACTCGATCACCTGAAAATTACAACTGTGGGTGTCCAGAATCATGAGTTAAATCCATGGTATCAGTTTTCGCTACGAAGCCACTTACACCTTTTATATTAATAAGGTTGATTATAAGATATTAAATTCTTGCAATCGTTCGCTGTACGCTCATATACTGTTATAGAGCAATACTATATTTCCTTTATTACTAGCATAAGGGTCGAACAACGTTTATCATATCTATAAACCACTTGGGTAAAGCTGGCCACGGTAAACGGATTAATATGAAATATTGGCGAAAACCAGCGCAAATTGCTGGAAGTATCAGACGCCGGCTTCCCCGAAGGAAGTCCGAAGCAATTTAGCGTTCCCGTTATGCAACACCGTGCGGTTATTGTTTTCAACGTGCCTTGGGAATGATTTCCTTTACATACAAAGCAGACCGTTGTGGAGAGACTCTAACAATTTATAAAGGAATACAATTTTTTGAAATAAAACAAGTGTATTGTTGCACATAGCATACTTCAGCACAGCATCTATATCCTTTTAAAATTTATATTTCTTTATTCATTAGATTATTGATATAATTTAGAAATTATTTTATCAGTGTTTTATACCTAATGCAGTCACATATATGACAAATAGTTAATTATCACCTCTGCGACTTTCGTCTACTATCAAGTCTTTGTGAGAGGCTAGTAAGCATGAAACTGCTTTTAATATTGGTGTTTTAGATTAGGTAGGTACCTATTGATTTCTTATATTTACGCGAATACTACACATTGAAATAAAACGAATCTTAAGGATTTTATCGCGGTTTATTTTTTATTCTACGTTCCCGACGTTTCGGCTGCTTTGCAGCAACCATGGTCACGGGAGGACTGAGGTGTTTGACGTCCTGGTGTCATAGTTTGACGGGGGTACCCTCATATTTAGTTGTTACTTGCGGTCCGATCTACGCAGAAAGAGCTCACTGTGTCTTGAGGTCTTGCAATGGTACGCTTGGTTCTGGATTTTATGATGTTTACTACAGGGTCCCAAGCTGGTGGTAGAACCCAGCCATCTTCCCTATTGAAATTAGGATGTTTTTTAATTTCAATGGCCTCGCGTATCATCCTTGGTCGGAATCGGTGTTCTTTTGCGAGGATCTGTGGCTTATCAAATCTGATATAGTGGCGGGTGCGATCTTGTACATGTTCACAGATTGCAGACTTCGTGGAGCGCCGGTGTTTTACATCAGCAATGTGTTCTTTTACCCGGGTTTTTATAGATCTTTTGGTTTGTCCTATGTAAGAGAGCCCACATTCACAATCGAGTTTGTATACCCCTGCATCTTGTAGAGGAATGTGACACTTCACAGATGGTAAAAACTGACTAATCTTCTTCGGCGGCTTGAAAGAAGTTTTGATTGAAGCGCGCTTCAAGATGTAGCCAATCTTGTCTGTGACACCTCTAATGTATGGTAGGTACCATTATTAAATTATAATTAGGGTATTGCATTGTATTTGTGCAAGCACCGGGCGCTTCAAATAACCTCTAGGAACAAGCAGCCTCGTTCTGAAGTAATCTCGAAGATGATTTTATCTGCACACATATGTCAATCTTTACTTCCTTATAAACACGGTAAACAAAAAATTGGAAGGGCGCCTATGACATGTCTGATGAATTAAATATAACAATATAATATCATAGTCCGTTCCTTAACCTGTAAGCTTATCTTTTTTATGTTTTTTAGTTTTCTTTATGTAACTTCCCTTTATACTAATGAATTCATAGTTTTAACTTTTATTGTGTTAGTATTCATAATCGTCTATTCTTGTGGCTATACGTGTCAACACATTTTGGATCTCAATCTAGACCATGAATATGAAATTTAATTTTCTATCTATCTATCAGCCGATATACACGTCCACTGCTGGACATAGGCCTCCCCCAACGACTTCCACACATCACGGTCCTCCGCCACTCGCATCCACCGGCTTCCTGCGACGCGTGTGATGTCATCAGTCCACCTTGTGGGGGGCCGTCCTACACTTCGTCTTCCGAATCGTGGTCGCCATTCTAGAACCTTTCTGCCCCAATCGTTTCTGCCATCGGTTCTGCGAGCTATGTGCCCTGCCCACTGCCACTTCAACTTGGCAATTCTTTGAGCTATGTCGGTTACTGCAGTTCGTCTACGGATTTCTTCATTTTTAATTGAATTTTATAGATTGTTATCTGTTATTGTCCAAATAAAAATAAAAACATATCTTAAAAAGAAGAAAATTATATCAGGCGAGCGCCTATTTAATTTACACTCTTAAAAAGTTGATATTCAAAATTATTTTATTCCTCACTGACATTAAGTTACTATCTATTGCCATGGTACGGCCAGCCAAGTGCCAGTTGGCATATTTAGCATTCTCGATACCGTCAACTAACCAACTGCTAGATAACAGCGTGCCAAGCACAAAGAAACCAGTCAGATAAAATTGTGAACAGACATAAAACATGCCAGACTCTACTTTTTAATTTCCTCGACCCGCTTCTCCCCACGATTGCTTTTTGTGAACCCATTTTAAATTAAATTAACACAAAATAATAACATTAGTGTCGCGTTCTTTAGCTATTTTGTTAAGTATGTTATAGACGTTAAATAATTAATTGGAATTGTTTGAAAGTGATTAGTGTATGCATACTTTATATCTGAAAGTGACGTCATTATGATAATTAAAATTGTAATGATCGGATATTTGACCTTGATTGTTAAAAATATAGGTTCCTATACTTTAACCTTAATATCGTGCGTTTCTATATTGATAGATATAGTTTCCATACTATTATAATTGTACCTCATATTTTATATAAATATTTACAACAAAGGTTGGTACTTACCAAACATCAAATATGTTAATAAAACACTTTATTTGTTCCGCAACAAAGCTTATTTTTATTCACTCTTTTGGGACTACTTTTGTCTAGACTTTGAACCAATATTCCGAATATTTGACAAAGACAATACTCGTGTGTGAATACACCTCGCTCTTATGTAGACATTGTGACGTACGGTGGTAATAAGCAGCGAATTTTCACGCCCTCACTTTTAATGGTCTCGTTGGCAAATACAGGCGGCAGAAAAAACATTCGATGTTATACCGGTATTTTTATTAAGAAATTTACACAATGTTTAGACGTTAAAAAAATTAGAGAGCAAATAAATATTCTTAAATTGTAAACATATTCGTGAGTCTAATTAGTACAAGTATGTTCTCTGTCTGACGAATGAAGGAGAGTAAACAAGTACTGACTGCTGTATGACGATTATTTAAATATAAATTAATCAATAGGTTCTTATATTCTGACGGTACGATCTAATTTCGCGAGCCGCCGCGCGGCTCCTCTCCACAATCCACAAAGTAGCAAAAGTGTTGCAAAGTGCTCACCGCACGGCGCGCAGACAATCCGACCCACCCATTGTTGTCTTTGATTTAGCTACCACACCTACCCAACTCATATATCTCGCATTAGCGCTAGTGTCATTGTGACACTAAAACAAAAGACAATCGTAAATATTCATAATCGATGCTTAATAAAAAATCCAAATTCCGTGTCCAAAAAATCACTCGAGATTAAACGACAATAACGCCGAGGACATTTTCATTTCATCACGTCGTTCATATTAACTGAAGGGAGCTACCTAAATATGCACGCAATTTTCATCCATTCCGTTCCTAATGACTCCCACTGACACGGCGCGAAACCCCTCATTTTACACTTTGACGCGTTCACTTATGCCTAGTCCTGTCGCGATGACATTTTCCAATGGAAGCTAAAGGAAAACAAGTCGAAAACTGTGGCTTCCGACTTTATAAATAAAGGCTGAATTCGAATGTAGGTGAGTGTCGAGCAGGGTGACTTTTGTCTATTCTGGGTCTTCAAGGATAAAGTATAATTTGTGCAGAAAGCGGTAAGGCACAAGCTTTGATACGCTTTAAGCAAAACAGAGTTGTGGTTTGTTTATTTTAAGGTCGAGAATGTCTCAGTAGCAGTAAATAGTTGAGGCTGGGAGTGTTGTGTAGTTTTCGCTGTCGGATCGTTTTGTCTATCGGTAATATGAGACTCGGTTCGCACCTCTGAACAACGGAGCTTTACCTTTTTTCACACTTTACGAAAATACCTCTATAGACGCCACCGTGTACCCGAGGTGTTAAGTTACGCATTATTCATGTTAATATAGGCCACAGCAGGTAACCGTACGTGATCGAATCGTATCGTGTCAACATTTTAGGCGTTTTGATATTCTCGTATCGTTTTCTTTACGGCAAAAAGTTTTGGTCAAAAACTGCATTCTTAAGGTACTTTTTGTGATTGTTTATAACAAAACTTAAAGGTTTATAATATTTTTACTTAAATTGTTTAGTCATTATATATTAACCCCCAAATTTATAGACGTTTAATAAATTTATAAAACGTGTATAAATTTGGGGGTTAAAGTTTTGAACTTTCATATAATAGACAAGAAGTAACATCTAACTCGTGACTTATAACACATACGCTTCGATTTCCCTGACATACTTCCATAAAATAATAATGAAGCTAGTCTGGAATACCAAGCGTTGACCAATATATGGCGCGCGGCCCCGTCGCGTGCCGCGAATTCCTCGCCGAAGCATGAAATATGAAATTGGAGAGACAGCTTGTGTGACCAGCCAGCTATTATGAGGAAATTCTAAAACTTCCTTAATGCGATAGATGAACGCGTAACGTCAACTATTTAAATTAATAAACCGTTCCGAATTCTTAACAGTTTACCTGGGCAGGTCGGTGGTACGAATATTGCCCGTTTGAGAAAACAACAGGTATTAGATTTCGAATCAGACCCTTTGTCTTAGCGGGGCAGCTCAGTAGAGGTCTTGACTGGTCATTGTAGCAGACTGGTAATATGCTATAATACAACTAGAGGAAACTAGTGTCATATAAGGTCATAGTTTCAACCCGGTTTAATCTATACAAATAAATAAAATTGGAGTGTCTGTTTGTAATATTAAAATAACCGCTTTTTACTAAGTGCATTTGGATGTATACACGGTACCTATACCAAAACAACATTTTTTACAATTTTTGTCTGTCTGTCTGTTTGTTCCGGGTAATCTTTGAAATGGCTGGACCGATTTTGCCGGGACTTTCACTGGCAGATAGCTGATGTAACAAGGAGTAACTTAGGCTACTTTTATTTTAGAAAAAAAAATAGGATCTCACGAAAAAAAATTAAAACCAATGTTGCAGCGCTGCGCCTGATTAAGTTTGATAGCACGAGCAGGCTGTTGTCAACGGTTGTGACTTTGTTAAATACCACGCGGACGAAGTCGCGGGTAACAGCTAGTAGTCATATAAAAGTACTAAGGAACTTACTGTTTATCTGAAATACCACGTGAATTTCAAAAGGTACACGCACGGGCCTAATTCAAAACTGTATATAGAATGATGGCCCAATTTTGTCCTCATTTTCCTGCAAGGGTGGTTTGTAAAAAGCGGCATCGCCTGAGGTGATGCCTGTCATGTGGGAGGCATTCCCCTTTCCCGGGTTCCTCTTACTTGTTCAACATGCTTTCACACTTTTGGCAATCCACAATAAAAGGGAAAAGCCTATGAGAAAACTTTGTGAATTCAACAATTGTTTGTTGTGTGAGAAAAATGTTTAATCCGAAGTTTGTAATTCTATTCAAGATTTTATTATATCGCGGTTATAGGTAATAAGGTATTTATGTGTTCAAATTTCCCAAGGGAGTTTAACTTTGTTTGAAGATCTAAATAAGCGCGTTGGTAAAAGTATTTTTCTTGAGTTTAACAAACATTTATTTCGCAAACATGAGCCCTATGTACATTACATAGATATCATGTTTGCGAAATAAATGGACAAATACAAAATCCCTACTCAAATGTTTGATCTGAACATAACAGTTTGAGATGTCGTTATTGTATTGTTCTGACGACACTTATCTATCTCAAATTCTAGAAAACCTTAGTTACCTGGTTTCGGTTCAATTGCCCCTAGATCCATGAACCCAAAGTAAGTTTATATTGATTAGAATATATTATGTACGAACGTCACAAAAAGTTTGAAATATTCTCGTTCAACTTGGATAATGATCTCAAACTTTTTGTGATGCGTGTCGTTTACGCTACCGATAAAATTAGATTTGATATTCGGAGTAATAAATCGACGAAGTTGTAAAGATATGTGAAGATAGAAATGAAATAATTTTATTCTCCCTTTACTGACAGCATGTTTGATATGAACCAGAGTTCTTTTTTGCTACGCTCTTGAGAAATCATACAAGATATACTGCCGTGTGCGTACACTGTGAAATAAGGTTTTTGTTTACAAAATCATTTTGCATTCTGATATACTAGATGAATATGACATTAGGAAATTTATAATTTGACATTTATCCCCCTTGTTTGGTGGCCTTCTGTATTCGTATTGTAATAGATAACATAACTACTGGACCATCCGCGACGGGTTTTTACTATTGTATAACCTATGGTTGGACTCAACAAATAGGGTACTATCATCCGATTAGGGGTTGAGCTGCAGAACAACACCAATGTAAAAAAAATAATTTCAAATTATGAAAGTAGTCCCCTTCAAAGACCGTATCGAATTTACCACACCGAAGTCTTTAACTAATTTCCGTATAATTTCAGAGAAACTGCATGGAAACACTGGCTGCTGCCCACGGCTCCGCCTGCGGTACCTCAAAAAAATATAACCTATAAGCATTCGGAGATAATGTATCTTTATATCTGTTAAAGAATCTTCAGAATCGGATCAGTAGTTCCGGAGATAACCCCCTACATGCAAACTCACAAACTTAACCTCTTTATAATAGATAAAAAGTAACCTACGCTATTATCATCCACCACATGATACCTGAAACGTACAAGCGTTATAACAGAATGTCCATTTCAATACAATAATGCGGGATATTTTCAAATATTCCTGTAATCCCTATTCATCATCTTTGAAATTCAATACATTAACACATAACTGTTCGCGCCGCGAGTCGGGTCGATCGTTACGGCATTCCCTAGATTTTATGATGTTTCAGTTTCTATAGGCAGACGTTGGAGGCTGAATAGTTCGAATATCACTTAGGTATTGGAGTATGCAGATCGGCAGTCGGTATGCCGTCTGCGTTTAAGTTGATTGTTGGTATTAGATATAGATGTAAGGGTCCGAGGGTGTTGGTTTTGTTGTATGATTCATTTAATAACTATGTAGGTGCGAGTAGATAACAAGACTATATATATCAATCTATCACTATAATTGAATATTAACATCATTCCCAGTTGTCCAGCAGTATTCCCACACTCCGACATTTTTTTCTATTTATATTATTAATAGCTGTCCCGGCGAACTTTGTACCGCCTCTGAATAAAATGTATGAGAAAATAGTGAATTTTCCCATGTTCTGTTATTCGGGGCGGAGAGAGATTAAAAGTATCAAAGATCACAAAAATCGGCTCACACGTTCTTGAGTTATAACTGGTGAAACTAACACGTCTTTGTTTCATATATATTAAACAAACTTACATCTATACACAAGTTATATGTAGATAGAGATTAATATTATGCGAAGTTTCTCTATCATTATACTACGCTTAGTGTAAATACTGCATTACTGATCTTAAATTCAAAATTTTGAAGAGTACCCATCATAGACAACGCTGATAACTCAATATTAGTTTGCTGATGAAATAACAAACCAATTTAATAATAAAGATTTTCATTATTCTCAGAGAAATGCCTACAGAGGTTTTCAACGAATCCTTTATGTTCAGATGAAAATACGTTGGCTTTGCAATAAATCTGATAAACTTATGGATCTATTATTATATTTATGTGAAATATTTATTGACTTTGGCAAGTCCTTATAGTGAACTTAACGCAGGTCATAATAAAGTTTAATTTTAATTATGTTAATTATTCTAGTGGAGTATTTTTTGGTGCAATTAATGTCAGGCGTTAATTTGACTAGCCTCAGGTATTTTATTGCAATAATTGGGTAATATAATTTATTTGTTTTTAAAAGTAATTATTTGAATGATCATATAAAGTAAATAGACAACACGTAATTATAACTAAATAACTTTTTCCCTTCGTAGCGAAATTCCTAATGCATTTCTTATACGAATTCCGTAACTACATATCAATCCCATCCCATGTATATTTTACACGATGTTAAAGGGAAATTCTAATATAATAATATGCAGTTCAAAGGAAATACCGACAACGAATAGCAATACTTTATGTATTTAACCGTACCATTTTTAAGGCGACGAAACGTGACCAGCATTTGAGAGGGGCATTGTTCGGTTTCAGGCAATAGTCCAGAGTTTTCATAAGTTTTTTTTCAATATAAAAGCAAATTCACTTATTCGTTTTACAGAGTAATAAATTCAGAGAGCGGGGAATAATAATATGATATAACAATGCGTATAGCCTTCCTTCTGTTGATCAAGGAGCTTGTAAGCCGACAACACGGCTTATGTTTGTATAAATCAATGCTAAGTTTTAAAATCTATATTGGAAAAACAGGCAGATACATTGTTTGAATGTATAGTCTATGACTCTTTCTTAATAAGTTAGATGTAGGTCCAGAAATAGGATTTCATTTCTGATTAGTTATGAAATAATACCTCTAGTATTGATTGTTTGAAACCATTCAACAAATATATGAATCGAAGTTCTATCACAGTTAACATATTTCAACTCAAATAAAACATGGTATTAGTTCTATACCTATACAGGGTGATACATATAGGGTATAGTAATCTTCGAGTCGATCATTATGTAGCGTCAGAATAAGACAATTAAAAAAAAAGCTAACAAAAATTACAATTGTCATTTTCTTGGGAACAACATAATTTTTTTTAAATCGGTTTGAGGGGTGTTGTGCATGTTTCTTTCTGAACTATACCGTATAAATATACTTCGAAATATAATGTCCCTATATAATAGGTAACTATGTCACAAACTAGCTAGTTGGATGATGAATGAGATTGGTGGGTGACTAGAAAGAAAAATCTTTAAAGAAATAAAAAACCAAGAGTTGGAAACAGAGGCACACGTCATAGAAAACTAGGGTTATCTGGAAGAATTTACTTTTACTCGCATTGAAGTCCTCCCTTATAGCTAACAATGTCTCTATTTATATTATATGAATTAGTTACTAAAATTGTATTTATATTATCACAAAACCAAAGCGTTATCTAATTTATTTTGCGATCATTCTACTTTAATACATGTATAAAATCATGTAAATTGAATTAGATTAATAACGGAACTTATTACTAGTTGAATGTAATACGAGCGTTACATCTGCACAGAATCCCGGTCCAATGATATGGGATGGGTGCTTGCGAGCAGCGGTGATCCGAACGCAATCGGCAGCTAATCTTTGTTTGATTTCAATTAACGTTCTACACGCCTCCTCGTGCAATGTCCACATAGATATAAGTACCTATTTAGTTTATTTTTTATGGTCTACGTTACGAAAAAATTGTTAATTGGATTGTGCATTTTTTTGCTGCACTATATGCACGACGTATGAAAGGGATTCGTGTGATTTGGAAAATGTTAGATTTTGTTAGTTTTACACCCAGATTTATAGAAGTTTAATCTATTTACAAGGCATCACAAAGTATTTCTTATAAGAAAAGTGCTTATGATTATGATTAAATAGACGATACTTGCAAAACCCTAAGTCATCATTCACACAGTTTGAAATAATAATTCAAAAGCTGTTGTCAATCTTATAATTACAACATTGTCACAAATGGCAATCCGTAAATCAAGTCTGAATTTCAGTGTCACTTAAAATGCTAATGCTCTGCATTTTTGGTTCATAAAGTTAATTATTCAACAAGTATTATTAATATACCAGATATGTGCAAACAGAAAATTTCGAAGTGCTCTATTCAAATGGGGTGCGGTCAGGCGCCAACGAAACTTCGACTGAACCCTTAATAGCCTAGAGTTTCAATTTTGATACCAATCTTTTAAACCGAATGTTCACATTACTATTAGTTTTTTTTATAGGTTGGCTGTACGTATTTTACTGTTGTATAATATTCTTTCCAACGAAATTAAAAAAAAAATCAAATGTCATTATTATTAAACACAGTAACACTAAACACAGTAATATTAAAAATAAATCACTTTCGTAAATCAGGCTACTAAGGGTTAAACTGAGATAATATAAACAAAGTACCTATATTATTCCCATTCTGGTTATACGTACATAGTAAGTATAGGTACGTGGAAATAAATGCATATATTTTGTTAAGTAATCCCCGGACGAAGTTTAACCAATTATAAAAAACGTTGCTTTTTCTCGTAGAAATTATATGAAGAAGTGTGTTGAAACCTCTACAGAATAGAATGGTTTTGGTCCATGATAATATTATAAGAATACCTCTAAAATATATCGACAATTAGTAATGTGTATTTAATCGTCTAACCCTTAATAGTCTTAAGTATTATCGTAATGGGTGTAAATGGCTTCGTAATGAAAACTGATACTATGGATTCAACTCATGATTCTAGACCCCCCAGATTTGGAATTGTCCATCAATCTTTCCATGAATTATATGCATTTTTTTCAGTTTTTTAAATTTATTTTAGCATGAAATCATAAGAGAAGTATTCCTCAATGTGATTTTAATTTTAAAACACCTAATTACTAATTTAGACATAAAACTGCAGTGTAAATTAAAACTTTATACGCCTGAGGACGCTTGGCACTCGCACGCGTTGGGTATCACGCGGAGCGTTGTGTTGTGATCGAATTGTTTACAATACATTGCGCCGGCAAAAATAACTTATTAAATAAATAATAATAAATAGTTATAAAAATAACTCATGACTTTCGACATATATAATTTCTAGAATTTTATTAACCGTTACCCAAAGTTTTAGTTACCATGCCACAAACACCCTGTAATACCATCATGTCTATATTCCGTGAAGGGGAGAGGTGTATTGTTAATGAGACAGAAATGAACTGAACATGGAAACACCATGTGATTACTGATAGATGGGTGATTTCACCAACACCCCGCACTATCCAGCGCGCAATCATCGCACGAGTCCGTTTCGCTCATTAGCTGGATATCGCCGGTGGACGTGGATCTGACTTTTAAACGGTCCATTACAAGTTTTCTTATTAGAAGTTTCCCCTTTTACGACTTGTCTACTACTAGAAAATCCTGATCGATAAAAATCAAGAAGGAATTTCGGGGTGCCCGACTCTATATGTGTAATATGTTTGTATCAAGTAAATAGAACTCAATTTTCGTTACACTTACCAAAAAAAACTTTATGTTATTTATTATGTACCAACAAAACATAATTTGTTGTAAAAAATATTATACTTGTTCACTTAAAGATCACTCGTCTAATTGGTACGAGTATTTTTTTTGACATCGCCAACAAGGCTATATAAAAATCAAATAGGTATTTAACAAAAAACACACAGACATGGCGCATTCTACATTGCTGAAAGAACATTCTAGAGCTTTATTTTCTCTTCGCCGTAAAATGATTAAAATAAGTATACGATTTAAAAAAATTATATGAAACATAAAAAATCTCAAGCTATTATAACTAATGGGCTTGTATACATTATTTCTCATCTGAGATCAAACCTTGATGTTACAGATTAGGTAAAACAAAGTTACAAGTAAATGAACTCATCGCACTTTGAATACAATGACACTGCAAGGTAACTTTGTATCACTATAAATTACAGTACCGTCTACGAGTTAAATATAATTTGACGTAGCTGAGCGACTACATGTCAAAATGTGGTTTTAGCACTTTGCGCTTAATAGATATTACCTATTAGCATTATTTATGACGTAGTGAATTTATTTATTCTATGGTAAAGTCACAGAATAAATAAGGTAATGGCAGCAAATATAACAAGAAAATAAGACTATAAAGCCGACGCTAAAAATGAATCTTCACGTTGGGAGTTTTATTTTTAAAATTACTCACCAACTTGCAATACACTACACACTAACTAATGCGATTTCCTTGTATTGATAATCATAGAACTGTTTCCATGATAATCTACGCATCGACGAATCACGGCCTCTTTGAGAAAAAAAATCGTTGTCGTATGTCTGGCCTGCTTGTACGATCGTTTACTTAAACTTCCCCCTGATAATAAAACTTTAAACAAAATTTTGTTTAAAATTTACCGTAGATAGACGGAGTTTATGCATTCAGTTTTAACGATCAGTTAAATTTGCGAACCGTGAAATAGAACAGAGGCACGGTAATGATTGTGTTTAAATAAAAGTGTGTCCGCTAATAAAATGACACTTACCACCAAATACTCAAAGAAAACACAAATTTGAGGACTACTGAATATATAATTAACGCGTCATAAAACACAATAAAGTTCTCGACGTCCTAAATAATAAAATTGGATTAATAACTTTAATTTAGATTGAGTACTCAGCCGGACACTAATTTAAAAATAGAATTTGTGATATTCACGAATTAATATTGAACGATCACTGCGTCTAGACCGTTAATTAAAATCAAACAACGAATATTTTGACGTTTTGATATTTGAATGCGCAGGAAATATAGCATAGCAGTCATAGACTAGACTTTGCTTTTCATGCAGTTGTATTCCCCTGTTCGTTCGACATTCATCACCGTCTACCACACTCTTATATCTACTAAAATATAACTTGGTTACTAAGAAAAAAAACGGGGATAAAGCAATATCTTCGCGATTTTCTAGTGAAATTCCACTTTCGTGGCATCAAACAACAAAACTAGGTCAGGTAAACGTAAAGTAAAAGCTACATTTTCAAGGTCTCCGCGGGAAAAGTTGCTTAAGAAAACAGTTTCATAGCGAAGAGTTTCGTGCTCATTTTCTCTTCCATAAATAATTATTTATACTAAATATGGACGGGCTATTGTATCCATCGTGATCATAGTGAATCGCAGTCTCTATTATAGAGGCTATAATAAGATGCCTTAATCACTATGAGGTGCCAACATTCCATAAGTTCATATTTATAATATCTCTTCTATTCGGTCTTATAGTCGTAGATATTTGTAATTATTTCGTAATATAAAAAAAAAATTGTCTGTAAATTAACAAGCTCTGTAAGGACTCAACATTTATTGACATACGTTTACATGGCTCCTTCTTTAAATGTTATTCTAATATTTATTCAGTCTGAGTCGATTGTACTATCGACATTCTACCCAAGTCTAGTTACCCAAAACCCCTTGGTGAAGTCGAATAGTTCTGGTTTAATTCACATTGGTGTACATCAAATAGATTTTAGATACTATCCAACATAAAGATCCAAAGGTAACACAGTAATCCTATTAGGATTACAGATAAGAATCTGAACCACCTCTTCATCAGGGGTGTAACAGTCATAATCTACGCGCACAGCACTTGTACCGTTAATGCCCCGGTAGGGTTCAGAGCACATATATATTAAATCGTTAAGTGTTTTGATAAACATAGACACGAGGGAGAACGATGATGCGCGCTGGGAATTTGGTAAATCAGAATCGTTGGGGAAGCACGTACTATGATTTATGGGAATTCACTCAATGGAAACTCTAATAGTACTAACTATTAAAGTTACGAGTAAGTAAATAATGTTGTATTATACTGAACTGTCAACATTTCGTACTTATTTTATTGCAGCTTAAAAATGTTGTCATCATCCGAATTAAATTTTATCGATTATAATTTTGTATCTCTCTCTCTCTCTCAATTGGTTTAACTATTTAGATTCTGTATGAGGTAAACAGTATAGATAATGTACACAGTTTTTTTTTAAATCTGCCACAAAGATAATCCCTAAAGATATGAAAATGTGTGTCAACAAGGCGACGCGGCGTTGAGAAACAGCACACTACCTTTTTACCCGTGAAAAGATAGGCCAACAAAAAATATTCAATCGCAATATTCATGACTCCTCGATTGTATTCGTGATTTGAATGCAAATTGAAGGAATCTCATTTGAACTGAAA
This sequence comes from Pheosia gnoma, assembly GCA_905404115.1. Taxonomy (NCBI): domain Eukaryota; kingdom Metazoa; phylum Arthropoda; class Insecta; order Lepidoptera; family Notodontidae; genus Pheosia; species Pheosia gnoma. The sequence goes on along the minus strand of FR989909.1, from coordinate 5,180,563 downwards.
ATTATATTGAAGTTGTTTCGCAAACAACGCGAAAGCGACGGTATTTAATTAAATGTATGAACGCTGATTACCGTAGGATAAAGTTAGATTTTAATGAATGATTCTATATTCTAATGACGTATTAAGAGTGGTTTTGCAGCAGACAGGTTTCGATCGCGCAGCCCGCTTCCGAAATTAGCTATCAGACCTTGCGTCGACAAAGAGCTGAGGGCTTATCTCCCGGATTTAGATGAACTGAACCCTTGGCGACTATACAAAATAATAGCCGGCTCGATAGCGTCATTGTTTGAGCATGAAATTAAAACTGAACGGGGTTCACACGTGCGCACGGTCGAGATAAGGGGTTGTGTAGACCGTTCAATCGATTCGCGACTATGTTTGTCCGTGTGCATTGATTTACTTAAGGGGCCTGCTCTTTTCTATATTTGATCTCCAACAAGTACTGGTATGCTTTTGTTTTGTATACAATGTAAACACAGCGCATTAATACACTATGCATACTTTACATCATGTATTAACTGTTTATTTAAATGGGACTTGATGCAGTTAGGATTCCAACATTTAATATTTCTAGCTGATTTAAGCCTTAACAAAAGAACATGCTTGATAAGGATCTGCAATTATTGTTATCAGATCATCATCTAACTTCCACTAGTTTAAACTCAAATAATTATCCCAGTCGTTTCTCGTAAAATGAATAGGTACCCTTCAAATTATGTAGGTACTCATCAATAGTACAAAAACATACACCCAAAGATATGTTGTTTATCCCACAATTATATCAAAATTTGATTACCCACACAACATTGAAGATTTAATAAACACACGCGGAATCAATTTACCAACAAACACTGTCTGAGCCTAACGTGTCTCCCTAAATTAGATCTATTAGGGTGGATTTTGGTGTCTAACTAAACACATTATCAGTCCATATACTCGATTATTTACCTTATAACATCGCCGGTTGTCGGTCGATGTCGGTGCAATTTAATTTATCGATTGGATCGTGTATTGTGTGGTTTGTTACCGTTGCTTGTTGGCTGGAGTGAATCGCCGGCGCATTCTGAGTTAGCCGTGTATGCCAGCGGCGTATTCGCCCAACGTTGTTCTAGATAACCAATCCTTTCAATAATTGGATTCCAATATTAATTCATGTTTGTTTTGATTTTCATTACTACCTAATAATTGTTATAATGAGTTCTGAATGATTATTTTTTGGTTAGTACTTATATTTTTTGGGAAATGATTTTCCGTAAATTTATCACCAAGTGTAACAATTATTTATGTGGTAATTGAATAAGTACTAGGAATTCTATGCATTAAATACTCACGAAACAAGATCCAATATTTTCTTTCACAGAAAAAGATAAAAAATTAATGGGTTGGAACACAAATCATGAACTCTTTATGCAAATCCTTGCTCAAAGCAACAGGATTACAGGGAGCATCTGTGTCTACACACACTAATGAGATTAGTGGCAACAAGTAGAGCCCCTCTACATAATACTTATGGTTAAGGTTGGCTAGAACTTAATGATTTGAGGCCTAATAATAATGAGTCATTTATTTATTTAATAAGACTCACACATTATTAGTAAGTTTTTAAGTTATAGGCAACACAGCATTTGCAAGGCGATAACAAGAAAATAAGTTCAATAGTTGTAATGTGTACTGTCAAGAATATTATTATCACATCTCTGAAATTAAAAAGAATGAAAATTAAAGATAAAATATAATATATATATAGAATACAAAGATCTACATATTTAGAAAATAAAATAAAAACAAACTAAATCATGGTTTTACGAGTATACTGAAAAACTCGATCGATACCTAAGTAAAATCATCAGACCTCCGCACTTATGGGGTTAGATGGAAGTAAGAGGTGTTTAACTCCAACACAAATAGTAAGGAGAATCATAGTTTTAAGGTAAACGGGTGCCTTGATGTCAGTCAGGTCAACCTTTAACAAAACGATAAAATAGACTAAGGTTACCCTGCGAACTGCACCGGCGCAAGGTCTCAGTTCAAGGTCCGGGACAACTATTTGTTACTTGTGAATGCTGAAATAATATATTTTACTCAAAAGGTCCTTTTGTAAATTATACTCAGTCTTACATTGTTAAATCTCTGAATTTATCTTCAAATGAAATATCTTGAATAATACAATAGCTTAGTTGTTTGTCGGTCTTAAATATATTTTATGTATATATACACAATATAAAGTTGGCATGCTTGGATAGCTGCGTTTTCTTAATTATTTGTCCGTTAAACACTTAAACCTACAATGTTTTTAGAGCTGCTGAGTGGATTTTACAAATGCAAAAGGCACATTCATATAGTGAACGGTACGGTACTCATAATGCAAGCGATGCTTAACTTAAGACCATAAAATTTGTGTGTTTGTCTCACAACAAATATTAATTATTGATTGTAATAAAACAAATTTTAAGAATTTTATCGCTTCTATATTATGTTTATTACGTTCCCGACGTTTTACTATCACACTACGGCGTCATCAACCTCAGTCCTCCCGTGACCATGGTTTCTGTAACGCAGCCGAAACGTTGGGAACGTAAAAAAACATAATATAAACGCGATGAAATCCTTAAAATTATTTTTATTTTAATGTGTATTCGCATAAATATAAGAAATCAATATTAATTAATGATTTATTTACTTGGGTATGCATAAAAGCTTATGAGGCACTCGAATATATTTTACTATCACGAGTAGGTAGTAAAATTTTAGTGAAACTTAATAAAATTCTAACGTTGCAAGCATAATAAGCGGGTGAATTGTATTGAAAATGCATCAATGTAATGAAAGCGAACCGCCTACGCTCAGTTATAGTTACTCAGCACGAAAGACTACCAGTTAAGTTACCCCTCGAACATTTCCTATTTTATAACTAAGGGATTGGATGGCATATATCTGATATGAATTACTAATATTTTTTTTCTAGTAAATCTTTATGTGGATATTTTGTGGCTTAGATACAATTTTTTAGCGCATCATTACGATAACAAAATCTTAACTGATCTAAAAAGAATATAAAGTTAGGTCACTGATATTAGTTTTTGGGAGATATCACAAATAAAAATGCCGTTAAATTTTTCACACACTATAGAAAAAGGGCAGAGAGTATAATAAAAACTTTGTACCATAAACAAAAAAACACAGAGTAAAAAGAGGACTAATCATAAAAGCAAGTGATAGAGCTTATTTACCATGATCCTTACCACTCACACCAAAGATTTTATATATAACAATGACAGTAACAGCATGTTTTCTCGTTGACGTTACTATTACGTTAGGTTCCTGCTATGTCTCTATGCCAGTTTTCAAAGGCAATGTTGAGTGATTCCATTTCTCTCTGATAATTTTTGGTATCGAAAGGTCACGTAATCACGTCAGGGTCACCAGTTATAGGGCGTTTGTTGAAAAAGATGCAACCCTAAGTGACACATATCACCGAGATAATATTATTTAATAAATTTTGAATTTGAATGATGAATGATCATGAAAAGAGTATGAAATAAGGTGGCCACACAGTCAATGTTGTCTTTATCAGTAAAAAGTTATATCAGGGAATATACTCGTATATTAAATGACTAGTAAAGTGGTAGGTATAAAAAAATAATACAATATAAGTACCAACTCTCTTTGATATTGCAATAACTTTGAACACACAATATACCGTAACCACCAAAACAAACTTAAGGCATATATATATATATTCGTGTAAATGGTTCGCATGTAAACAGCCCATAACCGCAGACACCGCACTAACACTATGAATACTAGCCCATTTCTGGGATTTTATTAAAACAAATAAATTACGCGGGGGAGCGAAGATGATAATGTATGATATGTAAATTGAATGGACTGGAACCTTCTTAAGGAACTAGTAGATGTTTATCTATAGAATTTATTGTGCTGAGTGCATTTTCCTTTTTTCGACTGATATCAACGGCGATAACAGCTACCTACGTGTGTGGAGACAACAGTACCTAACCTTATATGGTTTTTTCAAGTACCCAACGGATTTAATTAAAGAGGTTCTTTAGATATTGATTTCTTATATTTACGCGAATACTACACATTGAAATAAAACTAATCTTAAGGAACGGAGGACGGACGGACGGAGGACGGAGGAAGGATACGAAAATAAACCGCGATAAAATCCTTAAGATTAGTTTTATTTCAAGGTTCTTTAGATATTTTTTCCGGGAACCTTTGAAGTTAAATATAATAATAGCCCATCATAATAATAGACCTGACCAAATTATGGTCAGTGCGGAAAAAAACAATGGAAACTAGCCACGCAGGATTTTATAATACACAAGTATGTGCGCATGCACATTGCGCAGGTCTCTGATAGTACGGTGGGACGTCAATCCGACAAGACCGGAGAGGATCTAGCGCAGAACCTATGACTTCACGTCGTTTAAAGGTTGCTAGCTATGATTATTGCCAACCAGTGATAGCTACGAGATAATATCGAAAGAAAAATGTAGGGTGGATTTATTGTACGACCACGTTTTGCTATTATGATAATGATATCAGTCGACGCTAATAATGGTGGATTTTATTTTACTTTTCGCCAGTTATACGTATTAGTAATTCAATTTTAGAAAATTGTTCATAAACTCCTATCTTTTGCCAACTCGGCTCAAATAAAACTTCACCTGCTATTAATAAGATTTTTATACCTTTGAATCATTTGAATAAAATATCGGAACCGGATTCAAAATTTTCGAAGTCGATGTCGCTCCCGATGAGCTGTCAAAACACTTTCTTCTTCTTCTTTTTTGTATTGGTAATCGGCTACAAAAAAGTACAATTTTTGCCAGTGTCAAGTAAAATATTTCTTCGTCATTTTAAATATAGGCAACTTCACTGTTCATCTTCCCGCCAAAGAGACCAACATACTTTTTAAATAACGGTCGAGTGACAGTTCTCAAATGTTAGATCGCAGATGGTGTGCATTTACGAAGAATTTATAAACCAATTGCAGAAATACGTCTCGGAAGTTTCCGATTTTGTTTTCGATACATTTAAAAATAATCGTGCAGAAAGACTTTATCGGAACACACGGATAGGCACATCGTAATAAAACGTTTGTAATTGATACAGGCCTTACACCGACGACGCACCGCCATTACTCACACGCTATTTAGCAGTTAGCGTTAACGGAGCCAGTTTTATCAATGCGACATTTATATTGTGTTAATCGTGTTTGGATATTGAACGGGAACGATTGGGGAGCGCGCTAGTGTTGGGTTGCGATGCGGTTCCGGGATACCTATTTGTGTACCGAAAACATTTTTATTTTTAATGCTCGAATTATTGAATAATCTAGCAAGGCCGTAGGAGGCGTTTGGGGGTTCAAACCCCCCAATGCCTTAGACAACCCATCGTTTTACACAAAAGTCCTTACGTCTGTCTGTGATCTAGAGCTGGATACTCCTTACCGCCCCCCAAGTGAATTCCTGGCTGCGGCCTTGCGAACGGGGCCTACATTTCCAATAGGCTTTCTACTTAACATTACTGACTTTAGCAAACACTTAAATAACTTCACCTCGTGCTGCATTGCGCAATCTTCAGTGATATGTTACCGAACGTGTTACTTCATACACTCCTTAAACTTTTTGCCCACTAGGCTGTGACACACATAAATCCGTAGGGTTCCGCCGCACAACGCCGGCCGCGTTAAGTACACACAATATGAGCGGCCGAGCCATATTTAATCGTTATCAAGCGAACGCGCAGACCTCGTATTCATCGCCAGATGATTTACTCGCGGCTTATCCTACCTCGGTAACTGACTTATGGAGTATAAACGGGTGAGTTCTGTGTGTAGACAACTTTATACGATAATAGTTTTGTGATTCTTACGCCCGTGATACTGAAGCGTAAAACAAAATTATAGAAGAATAATATTATAGTTGGCACTATTATTATAATCTGTCGTATAGATGATTCTGGGTGTGTTAACGAATTCGAATTTCGAATAGAAACCTTTGATCAATCGACGCTATTTGTTCTCACAATCGACAAGTTTGGCTCAGGTACACCACGTGTCATCGATCTGATCAGAAATATCCCCACCTCTAACCTCCCAAATACTCGCTCCTACCGCAACATTATCTTTGACAATTCAACTGTCAAAATTTAATCTACATACAACCCGAAGCCGGCGCATCGTACCGTACGAATACGAAATGATTTTGCGCATAGGATTTTGTTTTATTTTGAGAGACAAGGGTGCACTGAGGCGCGCCGTCGATAATGGAACCTAGCCATTGTGGGTGTTCCAAAAAGCGGCAAGTACCGTGCGGACCTCGCGCGATTAGAGTTCTTATTGTCGGACCTAGTGTATGCACCCGGTTGAAAATCTACTCTATTCTTTTATTGTAGTTGTAGTTGACCGCGGAGCGCGTAGTATGCACATACAATAAATGGCAGACTAAATTTTCATCCGAGCAATAAGTTCAAATAATAATAATAACCGGCGTTATGCCTAAACAGTTATTCAACAGTCTTCAATCACCCACACTCTCTCCACACACATATCTCACACTCAATCAATACATGCCGCATCGATTCGAACCCGGGATCCTCAGCAGATAAAGCAGGTTCTCTACCAACTGAGCTAATCAGATTGTCAATTAATTAAATAAATAAAATAAAATAAAAAAGCCTTTTATTTCTTTCAGAAAATCTAGTTTACATTAATTAGTTGTTAGTAACAAGAGAGAGATATATGTTTTATTTATATATATATATATATATACGTGTACTATAGTACACTTAAAACTCTCTATACAAAACCGAAAAAACACCAACCACCAAATACCAAATGTCAATTAATTATGTCAAGTTAATTAACATAATCAGCTGGGCTGACAGATAACATCAGGCAGATCGAGGGTAACCTCGGGCAAGCCACATCCTAATTGAGTCAGGAAAAGTTGCCTTATAGGGATGCTCGGCTAGTCAGTGCCCAGCTATTTCTGAGAAACAATAATAAAAGTCAACACTGCAACGCTCTGTTGTTTTAATAAATGTTTTTCTTTTAATTGAGACTACGACATACCAGTATGTATCTAATTAAATATTTACCAGTCAGTATATGCTTGCAGATCATCCCCAGAGCCTAAGATGCTTTACTTTCCATCTATTTTAGTGCTCACTAACAACCTGTAATCAGTGCTGAAACTGAAATAAATTATTATAATATATTTCTCAACGCATGTTGATAATAAATGAATATGATTCGCGTATTCACTCAAACCGAATCGATACACAGAGGCGTCAAAAAATGAAAGAAATATCAGCTGTTAGCTTTCCCGCGCTACCCTGAGTCACTTTATGGTAATTGGTTGACAAGTTGACATAGAAATTGTACAATTAACATGTAACTTGTCATTACTGTGAGAGCTACGTTTCTTTTATTTTAAACGCCCCGGACTGCTGCATAGTTTCAAAAGGCAATCGAATTGTTGATTATCTATTAAGGTTTCTTAACAATTAGTCGTTTCGTACTTCGGAACGCACGTTCAGCTGGCGGTCCCGGTTGTCATTCTAACATATTTGACAGTCGTAACAGTTAATCAAACGCGTGGACAACATCTTCTAACTCATAAGTTACCGTTAGTCCAAAGACCCTCTCAGTAATCACCCAATCTAGGCAGACTGGAAGTCAACCACAATACAACAAAGTAATGGTAACAAGAAGTACACTCCAACTGAATCAGAAAATCAACTCCGATGAATTGGTGCTTCTCCCTATCAATGCACCGCAACTATGCAAAAAGCAGGCGTCTGACTGATCCGGCATTGATTCCGATGATGTGGTCGCAGTTGCAGACAGGGTCATTATCATTATCGTACCGCGCTGAATCCATTAATCACGTTGGCATTCCTGAACCGTGCTTCATAGCCCCCACCCACCCTGAACCACCCCAAGTACCTGGACGCACTCGTGCATTCACCCTTCTCTTATCAGTTTTGATGTAGCGAGGACAGGTCCGCATTCTGATGGAAAGGAAATGATGATGATTTTTTTTGGGGATTTTAAATTTAGTGCGTCGATTTCCTGGTGCAGGTGTGAAAAAAATTAAACAGATTTATCAACGGGTATAATAAATGGGTGTTATTTTTGTTCAGTAAATTTAAATGTTGTTATTATGGTTCTGTAGAAAAATAGCACAGTTTTTTTAAAGAAATAATGTTTTAGTAAATTATGGAACGCAAACTTTTCTAAGTCTCAAATGATTTTAATTTATGAAATATCAAATTGTTCATCTAATAAAATTTCGCCGCAGCACTGAGATTTCCAAAACAGTCCCAAGTGAACAAATTTATATATTTTATTACAAGATGTCTCGTCTACTACATTAATTTGGTTAAAACTTGCTGCGAAGATTAATATTTTAGGGAATAGAACTTTGCACCCTAACTACCATATGCATTGCAGTAAACTGCGCCCGTGGTTTTTGCTTATCTCGTGTCAGGATGCATGTAATACCAAAGTTTTGATGAATTTAAATAAATTACTCTAAACAACAACCAACAATTTAACAATAAAACACAATAAAGCGTAGTAAGCAGTTAATATTTACAAAAAAGTTCAATTGGCTGTAAACAACGATACATATAAGGATCAAGAAAACCATACTATCATATCGATATAATACATCAAAGCAACTACCTTAATACGACCCTGCAGTATTTGCTATCTGTCTATTCTACTAATGCTTCGGAGCATTGATATTCCGCATTCAACCCCGTACAACCCCGTTCGTTCTATTCGCGATCAGCCCAGTTATTAAATCAGTTGGATAAACAGACACCTGTGCCGCTAGACGGCTTTGCATTGGCATACATGCGTGATGCCATCATTTGCATAATTACAATCGAACTATCCATGTGTTGTTATGTCGCAAAAATGCATCAACAATAATTATTGTGGAGCTGTAACGTATTTTTCCATTTGACAATTAAATTCCATGCTTACATTTAAAGTGTGTAACAAATAGTTAATTGCAATACAATATACTTATATTATTATACATACTTTATGTAAAAAGCAGTGATAGCCAAGTTGGTAGAACGCTTGCCTCGGTAACGAGGATCGCAGGTTCAAACGCCGGCTCGCACCTCTGAGATTTCTGGATTTCATGTGCGAATCTCATTTGCAACCATGATCATCACTTGCTAACCGGTGAAGGAACACATCGCGAGGAAACCTGCATGTCTGAGAGAACCCCTCGAAAGATGTGTGAAGTCCAACCCGTACTGGGCCAGCGTGTTGGACTATGGCCTAATCCCGCTGGCATTCAAAAGGGCTGGTATTATTATTTTTATTACATACTTTATTCAAGATAATTTCACTATCTTTCTATAGCTAACTAGGGCCTCGAACCTACACGATCTCCTAAATTTCGCCCTGCGTCCCATGGATCCGTAGAAAATTACTTCAGCGTGTCCACTTTTATATTTTGCGCTGCCCAGCAGTATTCATTGTCAAATTTGTGCTTTTGATAAGTTCTGAACAATATTGTTCGGTCGAGTTAAGGTGAGTAGCACGTTTGTGACGTTTAGATTATAGATTCTAAGGTTAAGTGGATTTAGTCTACTACGGATAGTTTGGATCTTAGGATCTAAACCATTCGAATAGGGGACCGTGGCTACATCTTACATGATCCAAGTAGACAGCAAATCCAACATCAATGATATAAGTAGACAGTTTCCAATACTTTCTAAAGCAGCATGTGCATATACAGGTTGATAACATTAACAGGCGATTATTTTCTATAAGTACCACAATTTAATTAAATGACTAATACAGCCCAATATCAGGTAAATTCACCCCACCACAACAAAACACATGCAGTAGCAATGACGGTGTTGAAGATGAGTTTCGCAATGATTATTCATAATTGAGTACGTAGGGCAGGTATTCACAAAGGGAATCAATCGTAAGTAGATTGCTTTTGAATGAAGCGTGCTATACAGGTGTAGGTATGGCATGTGCCCCGCTGTATTGTAGTACCTAACTGAGAGTATTATTTTATAATAGGTACAAATATTGCTATTATAGAGTATTATGGACTTTTACAATTATTGAACGCTTACTTTAATGTAAAACCTACGAATGGGCGATGTTTAAAAATAATCAAAGTTATAGGAATTGAAATAGTTTATATACGGTTAGTTAAAGAATAATCTCGCACTTGACGCACTGTAATAAAATTCAGTCCAATACATGTGACGCAATTCTCATGTCTGCCATAATCTAGTCAGTTATCAAAAGACTAAGGCTGTGTCCCCAGTAGGCAAACTGTTAGCAGCCGACTGAGTGAGCCGCAAATTTGTGGAGAACTGAAATTCGAGTTAGCTGCAAACTCAGATCAATTTGCGTGCGTCGCAAGCAAACTGTTATGTGTTAGCCGCTTATTTAGGTCGACCGACCGACTGAATTTTCACTGTCAACTGTCCACATGACAGTTTGCGGCAAACGGACTCACTACGCCCGGCGAACAAGCATATCGCCGCCGCCGACTGGAACCGGTTTTGCTGTGAGTCCGCCGCTCACTAAATCAATCGGCGCGCGCAACACAGCAAACTGCGTAGAGTGAGCGCAAACTAGCAAACTGTGAACACTCCATTTCAAATATATGGAAGGGCGTACTAAACCGATACGCCGCTAACTCAGTCGGCCGCTGACAGTTTGCCGACTGGGGACACAGCCTTACGAAGTATAAAAAAATGTTATGACTTCAACGTGAATCTCCATGCGTTTAAGCTGCGCAGTGGGACCTAAAATAGCTAATAATGATGATAATAAATTAATACATCTACCAGCATCTTAGTCCTATATATTCACCATGCAATCACAATCGAATAATAGCACATAAGGGACAGCGGATATAATCTGCCATATATCAGCCGGTAATAGCTTGAGACAGTGCAATTCAGTCCAAGCGATCTGTTACTGTTATTGCATTACACTAATTTATGCGTTTATAATGCTATCCGACAATACTTGGCTTTGATTGGTTCTTATCAACGGCCAACTGAGCTGTCGAAATTACAATACATAAAAAATACACTGAATATATATATACTCTTTTACTAAGAACATTAAAACCGTTAATGAATGAGATTAATATTTTCAAAAATACTTTTGTATTTCAAGCTCCATTGCACTATTTAATTTGTGTTTTAGAATAATAAGCTTCATAATTGGGCCGTAGGGATTGTGATAAAATCCATTTCATTAAATCCAGTTAGATAGTAGGTACTTTATACCTATCCAAAGTACTTTAGAGTATATACGAGTTAATTAAAAATTCTCTAATGCTGCAAATTAAATTTGACATGTATTTTGAAAAAAAAAAATACGTTAACGTGTTTTGACGATTCTTACTCGTGTTTCTGTTTGTTCGAGCATCTCGGAAAAACTACTAGACTATTTTCAACTGAGATTTCACTATTAAATAGCCTTATCAAACTTAAGGTACATAATCACGCCATGGCTATTGACGACTAAGTTGCAGAGCACAATCGTGCATGATTGCGCGAGCGAATAGTAGGAAAAATCTATTAAAATAATAAAGGGATAGATAACATATTCATAACATAATGTAGATTCAGATCAGACAACCTATCATTAGCGCAAGCATTAGCCCTAATATCGGCACCATATTCAAACAGTTTTCCATCGTACTTTTATTTACCTACATTTCAGTAATTATTGTTTATTCTAAGGCTGCGGGTACCCGGTTGTCCGAAGGGCGCGGCGCTGATAACATCTTTCAGTAGGGCGTCGTGTGGCGATCCCCGCCAGTGAGGGGGGAATCGATACGGTGCCCCATGAATATTTGAACGCGCTCTGTCCATACTACTGTCCAGCTATCGGCTAATTGAAATAGTTTTGTTTATCAACCACCCCTTATAATGGTCGTGATTGAAATATTTTTAGAACACAATCGTGGCTTGGAATTGTTATTGTGTAATTTTGTATTTGATATTTTCGTTTTTATTTTATGTTGGATTATTATCAGGGCTAATTAGTATTAGTAATATAATATTTGATATGCTTAGTGAGATTTCACACATATCACTCGCATAGTTGTAAAGAAGCCATGATTAACTAATGTTTTTCTTACAGTATTTCCTTTATTAAAATATTTTGTAACTCCTACTAATATAATCGCTGATGTTATAACATGCTAAGGACAGACACATTTGCTTATTGGACTCATATTTTTTTAATACAAACAAAGGAATGTCTCGCGCCGTTAGCGCACGTGGCCGTAAATTGCGTAACAATTCGAATGGAAAATGAAATGCCTGCTTCCGAACCATTAAGCAATTTGAATTTAACACTCGTCCCTTCATTTTCCTATTACCGCATAAATTGCGCGATTTACGCGCAAGCCCTTAGAAGTTGTGTAACAACTGAACGAGCATACCGACCACCGAGTCTAAATATTTAGTGCGCTCTGGCTACGAAAAATTTCTCAGCAATTTAACATTTTTTCGTGCTTATTTAACAGAGAGCGTACCCAAGATAACAAGCGTACAAATAAAATTTAAGACCGTGATTTACACGTTCGGAAAAACCGAAGCCGAAATCGTTCCGCGCTGTAAACGTAGAAATCGATTACGGAACCATCCTGCATCAAAGAGAAATGAAGTAATCGATGTGGAATAAATCAACACTGAACAAATTAAATACGTGTGTAGAGCAATAGAGCTGCAGATGTGAGCCAATCTGACGCTTTTTCCAATCGGAACTTCTTCGAGGAAATGAAGGAAAAAAACGTACAAAATTCACAATATAATACGAGGAATCGTTGCTACTCGAATACGCTTAACGCAGATGTTGTATTTTGCATTCTCAAATCTTGACGATTTGATTTGATTACTCTTCTTATTTATTTTAATAGTACCTATTTGAATTTAGTAAGGTTCAATCAATTTGGACGGATGGGCCCAAGTATTAAAATAGACAACTACCATAGGACTTGTTATATTCTACTGTCAACATTTTTCAAACTTATATCTATTATTCTATTACTAGGGTAAGCTCAAAGTCCGCAAGCCTTATCTGATTCTTATATTAAAATAAATTATTATTTTCCGTGAATGTGGATAAAGATTAAGTAAAGAAACATTTCTTTTAAAACAACACCAAAACTGTGAAAGTGAACTGTTATTGGAGTTCAAGTAGTAAAACAATGGTAGTAAAAAAATACTTCTAACTCTAACTCGGTAAACCATAGGACGTCTAGTTTAAATACACAGACTGCAGTTCAGCGCGACAACGTCGTGTCGTCTACCGGTATCTGTTTCTCGCCCTGACTAGAAGCGGTGGACAGATCAAGTTGCGTTTTTTAATCAAACACATCGCAATCCGTCAATGGGACGCGGCACCGACTAAAACAAAGCGATAAATTAAGCCGGAAAACAGGAGGAGAACGCTCACAGCTCGTATTGAAAGATTTACTTCCTCTGTTTAATTGCAATAACGGCTAGGCACGTTGGTATCGTATTTTTCTTTTTACACTCCGCCTCTTATTGCCTTTGGGCCGTTAAATAAATTTATGACGCCCGACAAAGTTCAGCCCACGGTAGCCTCACCGGCTGAAATTAGGTGGGAATGTGAAACAGAAATAAAAAGCTCGGTCTCAGGTGCGTTGTTCAACGCCGCGCGGCTAGTGAGATTAGCTCTTGGCGCGCGGTTAAATGGCTCGGCCGCTATAAAAGTTTCTTAACGCTTATAGTTTTGGGTTACCAGTTTCCTGTGAACTAAAATTTCCCTCTCGCTAAAAAGTTCCAATGTCCGCCAGCTTTGTAAGCCTATGCTGCTTCGGGGTTTTATTACGCCACCCGAGTTCCGACGTCGGCCACGAAACTTTGTTATTTACGTGTACATAATGCAGTCGTCATTAGCGTTTGGTACTTACAAAAACAAAACTCTAAAAATTCAATTATTGTACAATGTACAGTAATAAACAAAAGTGAATTTCGGAAACTCACATTAGCGCCCGGCTCCTTTAAAACCTCCGATGTAATCTGAAACAAGGAACAAACACGCCTAAATAACAATAAAATTGTAATAAAAACTTTGTACACGCAACCAAAATTGTGGAAAATTGACCAAATTATTATTTACGATTTGAAATTAAAACAAGGCATTATAGGAGATTACTTTCCCCCTCTTCAGAACTCGGGCTTGTACTGTACGGGACGTGACTAACGTGTTATCTTCGTATGTATTGGGGAGCTCTCAGTTATAGCTATACCTTTGTTCCTTACATTTGAGTAACACCCTTAATGAATTTGCTTTGAGTTAGTGACGAACCAATATTTCTCTCTTTGTAATTACATGCGGGTATTAGAATTTAACTGACGAAACCGCAAACTGGATATTTGCATAGAATTCAAAGATATTTTCGTATTAAAGCCGAGATCGTGGAGCGGTGATCATTATTTTCACAAGCCAGGTACGCTGCCTCAAAGAACCACATCAAAAGATTCCAAACATTAATTTCGTCCGCTATCACTAGGTACGTGTTTGGTTTGAGGTAGCATAAAGCGTTTACCGTAAACCTCATACAAAACTAACACCACAAGATTCATTTCGATTCATCGGAAAAAAAATGAATCACCTACGTTTAAATATTCGTGGAATTGAAAAATCAACTCTGTACCAATTGTTTTAAAATTATTATTGTATAAATTTTAAGACAACGTAGCCACATAAAAAAAGACCAAATGAAAGATAGCCGATGAAAAGACAATTGATATAAATTGATTCAGAATGTTATTTCTTCCACATCAAACTTTTATGTAGGCAGGCTTTTAAAAAAATTAAGACATATCCAAATACATGCGGTCTACCTATAAATCAACACGTAATTAGCTAATTTCCAACACACAAAGAGCCCGCACGTCCACGGGGTCCAAAATTTCCATTCGCTTAGATATTTCGTGTCAAAATTACGTAATTCGTCGTCACAAGGGTTGAAATTAACATTTTGTTGTGGCATTTTATTCTCGTGCGGGAAAGTTGGAGCGCGGACGTCCGGAACTTCGCTAATGTCGGAATAATGTTGGATACAGGTCGGCCCTGCAACGGGTAATGGAACGGCCAAGTTTTTATTTATATTGTACCTTGGTTTATGGGGCCCCGTTGGGGGGTATAGAGGCAGTCTATTAACGTTCCGCTTGGGAGTCATCAGCATTAGAGTAAAAGTAAAAATACTCGCCTTATACCATAGTTAATTTAAAAGCTACTTAAGTAGTTCAAAACCAGAGTAGGTATACAGAAATTGATTTCTTATATTTACGCGAATACTACACATTTAAATAAAACATATTTTTTCGTACTTTTAGCGTTTATTTTTTATTTTTACGTTCCCAAACAAGCAAGCAACAACTAAATATGAGGGTACCCTAGTTCAAACTATGACACTAGGACGTCAACCACCTCAGTCCTCCCGTGACCATGGTTGCTGTAAAGCAGCCGAAACGTCGGGAACGTGAACACAAAAAACAGACGCGATAAAATCCGAAAAATAGTGTTATTTCAAGGTATACCTACACAATTTATAAAATGTAGGCTAACTAAACTGGCGACAAACTACAATTTTATTCAAGTCTAGTGTTTTCCATGATAGCTTCAACGTGTTAAGCTCTATCTACATTAAACACTGACATTAATGCGCCCATTTATTTTTATCACACGTAACAAGCACACATGACTATATTGGCACACGTTTCAACAATATTATAGGGACTTTTAGAAAATATTTCAGCGAATGTAGCCCGCATCGTGTCTACCTGTTTAGAGAATAGCAAACACAATAAACACAGTTACGAAACGACAACGTTTCGCCTTTCAAAATATAACGAAATAAAAGCTATTTACTGCTTTGTTTTGTGATTTCGCAAACTGGTTATAACAGTGAGAGATCGAGAGAGATATGATAGAATACGAAGAATTCAGAACACTCGTTAACTGAGTTGTCCCATGTCGCCGTCGTGTCGTGGACGTGGCCAAACAAAATGTAATTTTCCCCCGAAGCGCTCTCTTACGTGACCCGAGCAAGATATAACGCTTTTATTAAATTATTTCTGCTTTTATAAATAACTGTTACGGACGTTTTTGTTAAAAGAATGAGTCTAAAGGCTAAACAGATTATGACCGTCGCCTAACAATTTAGCGAACGCAACAACACACCTGCCGAGCGGTCCGAGATTTTAAAAGCACTTTATGTAGAGTTTACAGTGTGGATTAATTTGTTTAAGGGTTCGTCGGGTATTTAATGGAGGTAATGTCGGGCATTATCGCTTTCATGTACCCGCGTTGGCGAGGCTTTCAAGCCTATTCGGTGCTATTAATAATAATTAAGTTAGGTTTACGACACGAATTTAAAAATTACAATTTAGTCTTTGAATTTAAAAAAAACAGTACCAATACCAATACTCAATTACAATATGTGAAGCCAGAATTGCGATATATCGATTTTAAAAAAAATCCCATCAAATTGACAACTGTGTTTTTGTGATCATTTTTTTTTATTGTCCTATAGAAATTTTGTATACACATAATGATGAGAAATGCGCTAAAGAAGCGCAAATACAAAGGTTAGTATAGTCGTTCTGAACCACCCTGTATAATATGAATACAATAAAATCGTCTACGATAATAGTATATGCAGCTTCAAATCTTAGCAGATATACACCCCACGCAGCCTTATCGAACTTCCGACTTCTGAAATAAATGTCCGAATTTATTTATGCCAGGAAGAGGGAGTTGTGCGAGATCGCGCATCCGATCGTGACACCCTAATGAAATGGAGGTCTACTAAAATAACCTAAGTCCACAAAATCAAAATATCGAACGGAATGCACATTGTATGTCTAATGTTAATTTGTTAGAATGCAAAAAAATATTATTTTTTTTAAACCTGTCAATGTTTTTTGTTTTTTATATTAGTTACCTTTACTCCACTTGTTTTGCTTTGGGAGACCTTTACCTTCAGAATTCACCTGTTTTTAAATAATGCGAACACTATTTTTTTATATTTTATGAAGACAGACACAATAAGCAATAACCACATCGTCGTATAATTAATGAAGTTTATCAACAATTGGTCAATTACATTAAAAGATAGGTACTTATACCTACCCATTTTACAATTACTTGCACAAATCACAGTTTAATTTAAAGCCAAACTTTATCCGAATGTTGTTGTTGTGTGTGTGTTGTTGTCGTTGTGTATTCGTAAAACAATAGTTGCTGTTGAAATATTTGCGCCAAACAGCCAAATTATCATTTGGCGCCGATTTGTTTCACTCACGGTCCATTGCTCGCACCTCATTCGTTGGCTTTCATTCAATTAAGTCGCTATGTGCCGTGTACCGCCCACTCTGCATGAACTTTAACCCTTTTTAAATTGCTATGAATACCATAAGAGGCTTTGCAAATATATTTATTGGTAAGATAACAGATATTTTTTTATTTAACTCTCTCTCTCTCTTGCATATTTGAAATAATTCTTGTCGCGTTGAACCTTCAAAAAGAAGAATGATTCGATGATATTAAATAGCATAGCTGTTCTCTTATCAATCAAAATTCAACTTTATTTCATGTGACTAAGCTCGCTACACACTCCAACCATTGTTACCCTTGTAAGCCAGAATCCACCTAAACAATCTTCTTGCTAACACGGCAATACAAAATTCAACACATTAAATACTGTACTCGTAATGACAGCGATTAACTTTGTTACTTATTTAACGATAGCTGCTAACGTTTCAAAGCCTACAACCGGAGACTTTCTAGACTTAGGAAAGATAGATCGCTTAAGTAATCCAAAGAACTTTAAGTTCTACACGCTAGTTAGAAAATAACTTAATCTTTCAGAGTCGTTCGTTATATTTTAACTGTAGATGGTTCTAGCTGCATGTCATTTTGTAGCTATATTATATAGTGTAGGTTTAATTGTTGAGCCATATATAATATAGGTAGATATCTACATTAGTCAAAAGTTTAAATTTACTTGTAGTCAAGGGCTTCGATGAGCTCATTGCTCATGCATAACACAAAAGTGGGCACTACCAAAAAAAAATCCTGAGATTAGAGAAAAATATGGCCTACACAATCATTTAAGATTGTATTAAAATGCAAATGGACGATAAAAATAGCACTGCTACAATAAGATTTCTTAACTTGTCCCAAATTTTAATTCCGGCCCCAATATAGAGTCGTCCGTACGGATTAACTAAGAATTAATTAAACTCATTCCTTTTAATCTCTGACGTAATTTTCATCAACGCAATTTGCTAACAATCCCATCCGGAAAGGCTTGAATCTCTTAAACGGTTGTGTCGTGGACCGTGGCTCTTCCTCGGAGCACCCGCTTCTACAATCAGAGCTTATGCATAAATTTGAATTTTCAATTAAGGATACTTTGAAGAAAATTTTATTAGACATAAAGCGAAACCTTTGGTGTCTTCAGACGAAATACGTATTAAAGAAATAGGGTGTTATGGAGAGGCTAGCGCATCATTATAATTTAGACGTAGATAACTAGCTACTTATTAAGATAGGTAAGTAAAAATACGAATTGTGAAGTGACAATAATTTAATCACTTTCCAATTATTATATTCAAAATTTCACTAAAATATAGTATTTTTTTAATTCCCATACATTTAAGATGGTAAATAAAGTGTAAATATGCATATACCTAATTTTTTTTATTAAATTTGTAAACTTGAACTTACAATTTTATTGAAAAATAATATTTACAAGGCTATTCCATTACTTCCCTGTACATTGCTACGGCTGCACCCCTAAATGTCTGAAAGGCGTTCGCGAGATATCTTTAATGAGTTTCGTTATCTCTAGCTAAAGAAAATGGGATTAATAGTTAACAGAGAACTCCGAAGGCGCTAAACATTCACTTGAACGTTTAAGTCCTTGTTTTCTCCGACTACATTTATCTAATCAATTGTATGCGACTGTAGTCTTTATTTGGTACTAAGAAATTGATCTCACCACTGAGAGCAAACATAAATGCGCTCCTGAGATGTCATTTCTACCGACGATTTGAATTCGGTCTCAGATTTGAGATCGCTCCTCAGTATAAAAAAAAATACAACCGAATTGAGAAGCTCCTCCTTTTTGATGTCGGTTAAAAATTACAATTAGCTAATCAGTGCAATGACGATTAATTTACAAATACAGCTACCCATTAATATTTATTAAACATGGTATTTAATTAATAATGTTCTGGATTTTATCGCATTTATTATTCTTGTTTTACGTTCCCGACGTTTCGGCTGCTTTACAGCAACTATGGTCACGGGAAGACTGAGGTGGTTGACGTCCTAGTGTCACAGTTTGGACCAGTTACTTGCGGTCCGATCTACGCAGAAAGCGCTCACAGTGTCTTGAGGTCTTGCAATGGTGCGCTCGGTTTTGGATTTCATAATATTAATTACTGGATCCCAAGTCAGTGGTAGTTTTATTTCAATGTGTAGTATTCGCGTAAATATAAGAAATCATTATGTAAACATGTAATTTTAGTTATTGTATTTAAAATATTGGAGAAAGGCTCTATATGGATTTATTGAAACACAAAGTTCACTAACAGCGACGTGATATTCCACATTCATGACCTCGTCCGGTCATCGGCGGCAACTCCGACTCAGTTCATGGAGGCTTTATGCAAAAGGAGCAAACTCCATAAACCGGCCATAAAGGGTCCGCGGACAAAGAATGCAAAGTGAGCGCGGCCGTAAACTGAGCTAACATCTCCGTGGTGTCCTTTACGATAGATTTATATTCATGGCACTATCTTCAACACGTAAAATTTCGGGCGATGGCGATCCAGAAGAAGGCATATGTAATTTTGTTTGAATAAGTAAAGAGGGGTACGGAACTAAGGACAAAGGCTATTTGATCTTCGCCATCTCGCTGTAAATAAAGGCGCCCGCGACTTTTTTATGTGATATTTCATAAATGGATTTCGAAGGATGGTGTGTTATGGGATTATTGATTCCCCCTAGACGGTGTCTACTGTCTCAAGTACGTTGGTACATTATCTCGCCGGTCTCGGGAGATAGCATAATATATCTCATATCTGGCTAAGTTTGCGTACTTCGGAATATTTTGTTGATACTTCGCAATATTATATAATTATGTTTATATGGGTAGAATTGTTTGGTAAAGTTATAAGCCTATTAGGTAGGCGGTATAAACTTTACGAAGTAATGAAAATATTTTATGATTATTCAATAATTATTCACTAATGTTCGGTGTTGCCATTCATGGATGGCGGGTCAGATCAGTTGCGCTGCATGAGCCTAGTGAATGTAGTCTCTATATACTGCCGCCTTCCTACCTAGGCAAGTATGCTCCATCGTAGATCTCATCGTCACTTACCATCAGGTGAGATCGAGATCAAATACTTGCCTATAAATAATGTAATAAAAAAAAAAAAGTATATTTTTTATTGTAGGCACATGTAATACCACAGCCTATGAGTTATTGTGACCTATGATCCTATCGGTATCGCAGTTTTCATAAAACCATAAACATCGATATAGTCGTAGTTTTTATACTTAATAAAAAAATATATAAACTAAAATTGACTATAAGATAATAATTTTGAAATCATTCTTGTGTAATGAAGCTATCTTACTTAGGCACTATTTGACACCTTTTGAATGCTAGAATTTTTTGGCAATATTAAAATTCCAACCGAATTCAACTTTAGTCTAAAATAGAAATTAATCATTCAAACTCGCCATGTACACAACCTTTATTGCTCAGACGTCTGCGAAAGACCGAGAACAATGCGACCTCGTAAACGTTAAGACTGGATTTAATTCGGACAGGGTTCTCATAAATATTTATATGCTTGCCGGCTGAAAATATGTTAAAGAATCTACAATAGCTTCCCGCTCGAGAACACGCGTGACAGCTACTCCGAAACATACGGGCACCGCACTGGGCTCCGGAAATAACAAAAAAACACATACACACATGAAGCACTCAAAATAAAACCTTACAACGTACTGTACCCAGCGGTTTATCTTGATGCTATATTTTTACATGTCTCACTGTAGCTTTGTACTGTCTACGATGCTTCGGCTGTTAAGCGTCTTTTGGATTATTCAGATATAAGGAAAAGCTGCAGCAGTTGTGGAACCATTTTGAATATCAATTAGTTGAAAGACATCAGTAGGATTATAATAATATATGTCTTTAAGTGTAATCTTCAAATTTTTAAAAGTTTTAATTAGTGTAGGTATAATAACATTACTAAGCTTCTTTAAGAATAAATAGCTTTGTAATTAGACACAACGTTTTATGAATTGGACATATATAAAGCTCTTAAGACACATTCATGTAGTTACAAATTCCTTAAAGATCTATGTCGCACACAGGTGAGGGCTGAGCGATATTACTACAATTATTAAGTATCAGATGTTTATAATATTTATCGCTTCAAGAACCGGCCAAAATTTGATAATTAAATAAACATACCAATCTACGTTTGAAGTGCATATTAAGGGTCCTATCAGCGGCTTTCTAAAACATTTTGATGAGAAAAGTCGGTGTAAAAAATCGTAAAAACAACAGTACAAAAACTTTGGCGTATCCATTTTGTATTCTTAAATAATCCGTTGGTTTTAATGAATTTCCTAAGTCAATAAACATTTATGTGTATACTTTTGATGGTGGTTTTAATTACATTTTTTTTTTGGATATCTGATTATGTTTTTACATATTTCTAAAGTAATAGCCTAGAGTATCAATTTTGATACCAATCTTTTAAACCGAATGTTCATTACTATTAGTTTTTTTATAGGTTGGCTGTACGTATTTTACTGTTGTATAATATTCTTTCCAACGAAATTAAAAAAAAACAAATGTCATTATTATTAAACACAGTAACATTAAACACAGTAATATTAAAAATTAATCACTTTCGTAAATCAGGCTACTAAGGGTTAATATAATGTTGTAACGGATGCTTCCTTGCTTTGTTTCAATTTATTGTTTTTGATAGATAATAAATATCAGATGTATACTAGTAATAAAATAGAAAAACAACACAGAATTTGGAAATTAAATTAACCATCGTTTACTATCGTATCGCCCACTGGGTAAATTTTGATATCCACAGCAACAACGAAAATGAGCGCCGACCACAATTTACGCAGTGCAAATGAAAATCTTTGCCAAATTGGTTAACCATTAATTTGCACACCATTTTTCGATAGCCATGGTGACATTACTATAATTAGTTATTAAAATACAATTATATGACTAATTGGGTTTGTTTTTGGTTAATACGTATGTCCTTGAACGAATAAATATTATCTTGTCAAACTTTTCAAGTTCAGAGATTTACATGGGTTGCCTGGCATATAATATCTGATCTCCTCTGGACTGTTGACCACACCAGCCCTGCTACCATCACACTAATATTATAAATGTGAAAGTTTGGATGGATGGATGTTTGTTACTCAATCACGGCAGAACGACTGAACGGATCTGGATAAAATTTGGCACAGCAGACTATAATCTATCTAGATTATAGTCTGCAATTTTTATGCCAGTAAAAAGGACATACTTTTTAATCGCGGGTAACACCGCGGGGCGCAGCTAGTTCTTACATAATACTGCATTGATACGCCATCCTGGACGTCTGGTCTCATTTCTTTGCTTTCAAAGCATATTATCTCCAAAACATGCCTCGAGAATTGACACCGTGGAATAGTTAACAACGCCCTACTCCCTTATAATTTAACAATATACATATTCATATGTTCCCATTATGTCACACGATGCGTACACAAGGCTCATAATTAGAGTAAAAGCGTCGCGAGATCTGTGCGGGGCAGCCACCTCAAAGAACACTTACAATAGGTAATGTACTTAACGCGGTAGTGCCTAGTATCGTCATTACTTTGAGGCGTCATGTGGAACAGAGGCATGGAGTTGGTTCTTTAGTGTTGATGCTATTCGATTTTGATGTCAGACAGCTATTGCGGTAACCAAAAATATAGAGTAGTTATTCGTTATTATTCGTAAGCTTAGTGTATAATTTACGTATTTAGACAACTTGTATGGAAAATTAAACAGCGCCTCTAGCGGACAGTTTTTAAAACATCTAATTCACCATAAAATGTGTCTATATACGTTGACTATAGAGTACGCGTTTCGCTTACGATTAATCTCGCACTTGACGTGCTGACACTTTAAGTTAGTTTAGATGTTTTGCTAAAATTAATTTTACTTATAATAATAAATATCGCTTGACTCACACTAACTGTACGGTACCAAACCCAACAACGCTTGTATTATGGTTACCGTACAATTGACTGGGGACAATCCCAGTAAATAATTACTTATTATTTATGGATTAAAAATGCTATAAAATACAGTATAACGAATCTACATAGATTGACAAAAACAAATGTTGCACCAATATCGTCTCCACACATCAACAGCCGTTTGCGCCCCTGGCAAGATAAAGTACATTTAGATAAATGGAAGAGAGGCACAACCTCCATCCGGGTGGGCACTCGGGCTAAACGACAGTCTTAATTTTCCCAAAGTAATAATTAAGAGTGAAGGCTCGTGGGGGCAACAGCTCGTGCCGAGAAACTGGCGCTAAATTTTTAAGCAAGTCCTAAGTACAAAGTCCGATACGTTCAAACTTAATTATGTTAATAAATAAAATTTAAAGAGCTAGGATGGAGTTGTGACGGAAAATGTTGGAAGTTTATTATACCTTCCTAGTTACTCCTTTGTTTGCTTTCGTTGTTTTTAATGATTTTCTTTTGATAGCACATTGAAGAAAATTATGTATCTACGCATGTGGAAATTGCATATTGCTCGTATTGATATCAGTTATAGATACAAACTCAAAAAAGCTTTGAACCGGTATTAGATTATCAAAAGATATTTAGTCAATCATCTGCCGAGTCTTACCGATATTTAATGCTATTCTACCCAATAAGATTGAAAAGAACTTATATTTACTTACCTAACAAATAGTATGTCATTTAACTAAAAACCATTTTAAAAAGCCTACTTGTACTATCTAAATAGGTACAGAATTTTAACACCACAAAAATATTTTAATTACTCGTTTAAAATATTTCCTTAAATAATAAGGACAACCCTTTACTTCAGGTGAAATAAATTGTGCGTCTGTCCCGTCCAACTTAATCACTAATTCATTGCCAAAGCGAAAATATTGCGAAACAAATGTTCCCGTTAAAATATTCTCAGCTACTTACCCAGCCCTAGCTCGTTAGACCGCTAGTTAAGTTATTCATAAACAAATGTTATATTGGATGAAATCATTTCGAAGGCTGGTCTAGATTTTTTGGTTACCTATAAATTTATCGATGCCATACATAATATACCCATTTCGTACCCAAGGCAGTAATATCAAAGTTAATGGAATACTTCCCTTGGGGACAAAGGGGCACCAGCTACAAAAAACATGTTGGTATGGTTTGTATGGTATGAGTATAGAAAGTTATTACTAGGTATAATTTAAAGTGTAGTATAATCAGTTACGTAGCCTGGAGATGTTCTAGTTTGTCATGGCTAAGGTTATTTAGTTTTAGAACATTTATTAAAGCATTCTTAATAAATAACATACAAAAATAAAAGCAAAAAGTAATGAATCATCTACATAGTTCCTCATGAATAAATCATAAAAATAATATAAAAAACCGCGGCGACTTGAGTAAATAAAATAAAAAAAGATAATTTCTCAGTTGAATGGGCTCAAGTGACTGAAGTTAATTAATGATATTAGCCTCAGTATCATTGCTAGAATTAAACGGTTAATTTCTTTGAATATTTTCTTCGCTGGCTCGACTCTAATTAAGTTAGTGATTATACGAGGTACCGGAGGCAGCGTCCCCTAGCGAGTTGTTGAAAAACTCCACAACTCAGATGATAATCTTTTCTATGTAATGTTTGAATTGGCCCGCTCCGTACTTGTTGAATTTCAAGAGATTTAAATTTTGTAACAAGATGCCGAGGATAATTCTCAGCTCTATATATTTTCAAAATTAAATTGGATTGTTTGAATATTTATGATTACGACATGCAAACCCAATAATTCCATCTCTGGAAAAATACATAACATTATTACAATGTTTGATCCTGTCAACGTAGTTGTTGCGGTAGATACCTATACATTCAACTTTGCCTCTTTTTGATGTAGATAATTGAAAATATATTGATTTCTTATATTCTAGTGAATACTACACCTTGAAATAACACTCATTTTACTGATTTTATCGCGTTTATTGTATGTTTTTAAAATTTTCGGCTGCTTTACAGCAACCATGGTTACGGGAACTTAAAAACATAAAATAAACGCGATAAAATCTGTAAAATGAATATAATAATTTAGAATAGTTTCTTATATCACCAAAAAAAAGTTTTTTTTTAATAACTAAAGCTAACAAAATTTATAGTGGGTACGAGAGATAAGTGGCATAAGATCAACACTAAATTATCTAGTACGTGTTGTTCGTACCGGCAGTTTTGTTGAGATCAACTTGCTCTCTATTGATGAGGGCAATTTGTACTATAAGTAAATAGTGCAAACGTGACACTTGTAAGAAGATAAACGAGGGATTCTAAAGAATTGGGTCCTAAATCTTACTAAAAAGTTGTAATAGACTTTTAGTAGATTAAAAATTTAGTAAAGAAAAATTTTGTAGATAAAAGTTGTAATAGACTCTTATTTTTTTGTATAGAGTTCGTTAAAACTGCTTCTGATTTAATGACACAGTTACAAGCTTCTATAAATGAAGTAATTTTAAATTAATTCCTTATTTATTTACTTTAAATGAAATTAATATCGTTTCCGCACTAAACAATTGGATTACACATAGTGAATGGGTTTAATCAGGCGACGGATGTGACCAAATGAACCGTTGTTACGTAGAGCGCTTATTAAATAAGTTTGCTTTGAACCTATCCAAATGAATAATTACAGTTTATACTGTGAGCGGAACTTTATTTAAATTATCCCTTGGTCCGCAGTTTATGTACAGGAAACACTGTGTATTTTATTTTAATTTTATGCCCAAATATGGGCACTCAGTGAGATGGATCACCTATTCGGAAATAATTCGTTGAAGTAGTTATTTATATCTGAACATTTTTGTGTACTGTGGTTGTATGTTTTGATGACCCGTTAACATTTTATTCAATTTAATTTAGAGCAGTTTCGCATTATTTAGACTTCAACAAAGACACGTGAACGATATTAGAATGTCACACGCTAGAAGGAAGCCTTTTTATTCTTGAATATTACTAACATGTCAGCATTACTGTCATTACCAAAATAATATGAACACATTCGCTTACAAGCCGAACCCCCAAAAATTCCTTTTACTTGATTGAGTAATATGACTCTTTGATCCAAAAAATGAATCTGCCCGAATCACGATACTGAATTCAACGGAGCGAACCGCCTCAAATAGGCATCGCGTGTATCGAAAGACTTCCAATAAGGGGACGCCAATACCACCCAAAACGATACCAGTATATTAATCTACTACTCACTAATGTGTTGTTCCTTGCCCTCTAGCGGCCACGAACTAAACACAGCTATATTGATGAGCTCACTTTGTCAGCGTCGGTTGGCCATTTCGCCTGTGTAACTTTAACGTGTTGTTTCGAATGGATGCGACCTTTTCAAATGGAAGGGGTTCTTGGTCGTTTAATTCTACGGAGATTCGACTGTAATTTGGCTGCGGAGGTATAATTCACGTAGTGTAATTTGTACGTGGTAGGGTGTAGAGAAGTTTCATGCTATTCGTGAAATAGGTTTTGAGGGCACATGCATAGATCTATACGCCTAAATTCACACTAATGGTAGGCAGAGGTGCTCTGCTTCATTTGCAGCTAAATTTTTATGGTGTTAGGTATCAATGGATTAATTCTAATCAGTTCGTAAGACGAACACAACATATCATATTAATGAAAGCCCAGGAATCGAACCGAGGACCTCATAATTGGTAAGCAACCCTGGCAACTACTAGAAGAAAGAGGTAGAGTACCTGATTGCGAAATAAAATCAGGACAAATCGCAGGAGCATTAAATTACTCAGACGAAATATAGCGGTATCTAGAGCATTTTAAAATTACAAGGTAACCCCCAAATCACGAGTCAATTTTCGTCTTTAAATAATAACATTCTATAAATCTCTTTTCTTCTGAACAATATTTTGCAAAGCTATTGTAAATTAATTAAACCATCTATAAATTTGGACTTAAGTGTTTTAGTAGTTATTGTTTGCAATGTAATAAAACTAATTTATGATACATCAATAAATGTGTCGAAGCCATTCCTGCCATCGAGCTGGTTGCCATATATTTAAATTACACTCTAAAACAGTTAGTCTAGACGGAAATACGAAATTCAAATATGGTACCGAGGTACTAACTGGTTTCTATAGCAACCGCGACATTAAAGTGGTCCATGTGTGCGTGACTAATTCTTGTGCTGCTGAGGATCGGGTACTGGCCACGTGCGTCACGC
Organism: Pheosia gnoma; assembly: GCA_905404115.1. Lineage (NCBI taxonomy): Eukaryota > Metazoa > Arthropoda > Insecta > Lepidoptera > Notodontidae > Pheosia > Pheosia gnoma. The sequence goes on along the minus strand of FR989909.1, from coordinate 5,152,933 downwards.
ATCGACGACAAATAATAATATTGGTGCAGTGATGGAAAGAACATCATTTAGGATATTTTTTGGGGTGGTTTGCAATTTGTGTAAAACACGAGTTAGTATTGGGTTTGATTTAATATTATAGACAGAGGAAGTAGATTTTAATAGCGGGTAGCAAACCACCAATTGTGTTAATTTGCCTTTGTAGCATTGGACCTTTTGTTTCGTTCAATATTTTTTTTATCAATTTGACCAAAATTCAATGAGTGATTCTTCGTCTATCACACAATATTTTCATTAGATTGGTTTGCTTTTTGGTTTATTTTTTTTTAATAAAATCAAGTTATCAAAATAATTCCACGTGCAACGTAATGCCAACTTCATTTTCTAGTAAGTACTGATTAATAAACGATGCTCGTCGCATTTTAAATGCGCAGGTATCTATATTATATGATATTTTATAGTAATTGTTTTAATCATTGTTAATTTTGGTTTTATTATTCCAAACTTCACATAACGATACTGATGATACTGCCATTACTATTAGGTTAGAATAATTAAAAACTACAATCGCTAAAAAACTATAGAAAATAATCAAATATTTACTGTGAAGTGTCACCAAATAAAATCTCTAAATTAAAACTTTAATCTCCATAGATAATAATATATACAATTTTAAACACGTAGGTACTGTCTATTTATACTGGAATAGTGAGTACATGTTTAAAAAATAGAGACAGAAACAGATTGAAATCCAAGCTTTGACCGCAGGTTAAAATGAAACGTGTACACACCACAGTTCTATTCAAATCGTTCCACTCCGCTTGTCAAGCCCAAAGCGGCATACCTTTTAATAACGTTTCAAAATACTTTTTTATGTGACAGCAAAGCCGTCGATAATGATGCCCACAACTAGAGCTGCCACACTTTCATTAAGTTTTCTAGTCCACAAATGTAGTATTAAATCCACAACCCTAAAACTGAGTGACAAGGATGGCAGACGTTTTTGTATATAAATGAGTGAGACAAGGAGCTCACACATCCCTGCACTTGATCCTATTTATCATGCGCGGGACTTATTAAAGCGACCGACACGCGTGTTGTTGCTCCGGAGCTAAACTTTAAACTAGATGAGAAAGCCATGGAGTAAGCTTTTAAATTATTTTTTATATTCATTTAAAATATTAAAGTTTTGAAGTATAAATAAAGTTGTGTAATACTTTAGTTGAAAAAATTAGATTAATTCCCAAACAAGTCTTTTTTTTGGTAAAATAACAAAGTAATTACATTAAACTATAATCCGATTTAATATTTATAATAGGTATGTGGCTATAAAAAAGTACAAAAAAACATCATAAACTAAAAAATATTATTCATTCTCGATATAAACACAACAATTATCAAATATGAACACAATATAGCACCAACAATACCAATACAACTCAATGCCATTCAAAATCCAACAGATTGCCGTTTCTATTCATATGTAGATTGCAACAAAAAATCCAATAAACAAGACACAGAGCACTCACATCTCCCCTCCCATCATTATTGAAAAGAATGTTAACAGTGCACCCGGCTTATCCCGGGCTCGTTTTACCAAAAGAGTTAGGCTAACGAATGGTCGCCCTACACTGAGTGACTCTCTCGTTACGCTTGACACTTCAATTCGGATTAAATTCAGTTACGAATTTAAATTCACCGATAGTGTGAGTGGAGTTTGTTGAAGGAATATTTTCGGTGAAGCGTTGATAGAATTAAAACCTTTGTTAAAATATCAATTTCAATCGCAGTGCAAATGGTTCGATTTATTGGACTATGTATGCTTAGGTTCGGTATCTACAGAATAAAGTGAGCTCGTCTCTAAATTGAGTAATAGGCAATTAATTGGCAGATTTCATTAAATTTCAGTACCGAACGTGTCAGAATTGTGAACATAAAGAATTAATTTTACTATAAATATATTTTACTATAAAATTTTACACATTAAAATCATACCTAGATACTCGAGAAACCAATGAAAAGCAAGCCATGCGTTCAATCTAGAGTAATCCCAACCAATTTTAATCCTAATTTCACATACTGCACCTACACCTGCGCATACGACTACAGTGGATACGGTATTCCAAGAATCCGCATATTAGCCGATGCCGGCTACCATTTTTCCACTTCCATGCCGCTTAGCACAACTTCAGAGAGGTGGATTCATATTGCCGCATCGGATGCGTTTGTTTTGTTTCAAATTTATTTTATCAAGTAAACGTGGTATTCCGCCCACTGGGCCGCACATAATGTGCAGTAATGCGGGCGCACTGTGCACCCTCTGCACCTAAGTATTTGATGCCGACTAATGAGTGAAGTTATTCGCTTAATTATTTTTGTGCAGATTGTTGAAGGTTTGTTAAGGTTAATTGTGTGTTTTCGGATGGTTAATATTATTAGTTGAATTCAGAGTCATGGCGGGCAGTCTTAATGAAAACCAACGTCGTAATTTAAGAGTTTCTACACCGAATACAAAATAATTTCTGGGCGTAGAGGCGGGAGATTACCAATAAAAGATCATTAGACTAACTGTCAGAAGCTTAAACGTAACTCGTATATAGAGCTGCTTAATTTTAAAGCATCATCCAAAAATTGCAACAATACGTAACCTTAAAAAGTTGAGAAGGCCTTAAGTATTTGAGTTGGGTTTGGTCATCAATATTGATATTATAGTGTACACCAAACAAGCAAAATATTGTTTTCCCATCAATTACAATCGCATTAAATGGCCGTTCACCCTAATCGATGATTATAACTAGATCGGGAAAGTGGTTATACCGCTCTAATCGTTTGACACATGGATGAACAAACAGAAACGATGTCTTTTTTAATATTTTATATCAGAAAATTAATTTAAACGTAATCCTCAACCCTTTTGCCTGCGTCATTCATTCCATTTAGAATTTTAAAAATGAATACTCGAAATTGAGAGGCATCAATAACAAAGTGCAGTAGGTATACAAATTGCAGAATCACGGCGCGATAATCCGACGTTAGTTGTAGCAGTGATTGATCGCGTTTTCATTAGTGTCGCATCCAAAATGACACAATTATGAATCGCCAGTTCAATATGCTCGGTTTCAATAACAATTTTTCATTCTCGACACACTAATTAAGTGCTTATCATAAATATTCCCGTGAAACCGTCTACGTCGCCGACGAATTTTATATTCTGTAAAGTTTAATATAGGTTCGAGAATTGCTCGCGTCGAACCGGTAATGGTAGACTTGAAAGCGACATCCTTAGTAACAAGTGTAAAATATTTTCCCCAATCGTTGTACCTGGCGCCCCCTAGGGATATTTCAAGGGTGAATAAGCTCGCATAATGGCAAAGGGTACAATATTTTAAATTTCAATCGCTGCGAGCGGTCGGTCCGCTCCCCGGGCGGTGAGAACAAAGATTTCACCGAGTGACTTTAGTTAAGTGTTATAATAACTTATTATATCGGAAAATGATTTAGAAAATCAAAGCAATGGAAATTTACTCGTGTACTGTACAAACGGTGTTTTATGTAAGCTCACTTTACATGGAGCTAATTATATTTTTGGGTACGCAATATTCGAGTTTGTTTTATAAATTACGAAGAGTGGCATAGGTTATTTTGAAGACCATTTAAAACGTTGAGTATGTTATAAAAAAAAATTCATCGGTATAAGTTGTGTGTTGCCTGCCCTTGCATGTTACAATATAACATGCAAGGGCAGGCAACACACATCTTGGGGTCAAGTCACCTTCGTCCGTAGGAGAATTATCTACCCTCAGGAAACCCTACACGTGACCCTGGGTGGTGCCAACTAGGTGACGACTTTACTGGTGGTAGGCTTCGGCCGGGGTTAGTCACCACCCACTGAACAAAGCCATGTCGCCAAGCGGCCTAGCCGTGTTCCGACATGATGTTCAGTGTGACCATTTATGGATGGCGGGTCAGATCAGTTGCGCTGCATGTGCCTACGGGTGACTGTCACAGTACTCTGAAGCTGTGCCGGGAAGCTGGCCTCGGAGAGCAGCGGGATCCGAAGCACGGTTCTCCGCTGGCCGACCGCAGGTAGTAGGGGGCCCAAGTAGGTGAGCTAGCCACTCACGAAAGGCTGCCCCGCCAACTCGCGAAAAATCCCGGGGTGCGCCATCGTGCCGTTTGGCGACCGGATGAGAGGACCCGATGGACATCCCTGGGGGGGTTCGGGCGTCCCCGCGGTCTCCGGTCCAGCTCCCCAAAGATATAGCTTCGGGTATTGTGCCTTTCGGTAGTGAATGTAGCGTCTCGATCTACTGCCGCCATCCTACTTATTCACACTCACACAAAAAATGAAAAAGCTAGCTAACAAGATGAGGTTTAAACAGTGGAAGCATGTCCTCTCGCTCAAAGTGCACCTCGCGAACATAAGAGGACTGCACTCAAATATCGTTTCAGTCCACCACCATCTTGAGACTGCTAAACCTCACCTGCTTTTTCTTTCTGAGACGCAGATAAGATGTCCGAAGGACGTGGCATATCTATCGTACCCCGGCTATGTCTTGGAGCATAATTTCAAGCCACGAGCCGGGGTATGCATTTATGCTCGCGATGAGGTATGTTATCGGCGTCTCAGAAACCTTGAAAACACCAGTTTCTCCGTCATATGGGTTATGGTAGACACCGGTGTAGAGCAGATCATCTACGCTGGTGTCTACAGATCGCACACCGGAGATCAGGAGACAAGTAGGCTCATGGACTATTTAAGTGAGACGGCAGATGTGGCCCAAGTGCGGTACCCTTCAGCGCAACTCGTGTTTCTGGGGGACTTTAATGCCCACCACCAGGAGTGGCTGTTCCCATACCAGAATACAGACCATGCCGGCAGAGAGGTCTATAAGTTGTCACTGACACTGAACCTCAGCCAGCTGGTCCGTGAGGCAACGAGGGTTCCCGATATCGATGGTCACACAGCCAACTGCTTAGACCTTCTGCTGACAACTGACCCAGACCGATACTCAGTGTCGGTATCATCACCTCTAGGTAGCTCCGACCACTGTCTGGTGAAGTCAGTATCGACATATTCTCCGCCCGACCCGAGCCCGAGAGGCAGCCGTCGCATATGGAAATACTGTTCAGCAGATTGGGATGAGATGAGATCATTCCTAGCATCTTATCCTTGGCAGCGTACGTGCTTCTCTTCTGGCAATCCGTCGGTTACTGCGGATGCCGTTACAGGTGTTGTGCTTCAGGCTATGGAATATTTTATTCCGTATACTGATGCACACCAGTCTGGCAAAGCTCGCCCTTGGTTTGGAGCTGAATGCAGACGTGCGGAAGCACTGAAGCATGAGGCATACTTATCTTGGGCTGAAGCTCGGAACCGCAAAACTGGGGATGTGGGCCTAAAGAAGAGAGCCTTTAACAAAGCTGCCAAGTCTTGCAAGAAGGCTCTACGGAAGGCACGCTTTGACCACATAAGCCGAATAGGGGCCAAACTTGCTTCGTACCCAGCTGGGAGTAAAGCGTTTTGGTCCCTGGCTAAGTCGGTCGAAGCAAATTTCTGCCGGCCTGCCCTGCCTCCACTTATTAAGCCAGACGGATCACTAGCTCACACTGCTATAGAGAAAGCAAACTTGTTTGCATCTCTTTTCGCGGAGTCTTCGCGTCTCGATACTTCTGGTGAACTACCTCCGAATCTACCACGTTGCGAGGCATCAATGCCAGAAATTCGCATTCGTCAGAATGAGGTACGGAAAACACTGCGGAATCTTGACGTGAACAAGGCTAGTGGCCCCGACGGCATACCAGCAATAGTCCTTAAGATATGTGCGCCAGAACTTGCTCCTGTACTAACACGCTTATACCGTCTCTCGCTTCAAACTGGGCAAGTACCAAAAGCGTGGAAGCTTGCTAACGTACAACCTGTACCCAAAAAGGGTAGTCGTGCTGACCCCGTCAACTACAGGCCCATCTCGGTCACTTCTATACTCTGCAAGAGTATGGAACGTGTACTGAACTGTAGGCTCCTGGCATACCTAGAAAAGAATGACCTTCTTAGTGACCGACAATATGGCTTTCGCCGGAATCGGTCTACTGGTGATCTTCTAGTGTATGCCACCCATATCTGGGGCGAGGCCATTGAAAGGAATGGAGAGGCGATGGCCGTCTCTCTAGACATTTCGAAGGCCTTTGACGGAGTCTGGCACGACAGCCTTCTTAGCAAGCTTCCAACCTATGGTATATCAGCAGGCTTATGCGTTTGGATATCAGATTTCCTGAGGGAACGGTCGTTACAAGTTGTCGTGGACGGCTCCACATCCGACCAATTGGCAATTAATGCCGGGGTACCTCAGGGGTCCGTTCTCTCTGCTACTCTTTTCTTGTTGCATATAAACGACCTGCTTGGACCCGGTATCTTTGGGTATGCAGATGACAGCACAGTATCAGAGAGATACATGTCTGACGCACGTGCCGGAGCAGCGCTGATACAGTCCAATCGAGAGACCATGGTCGATAGCTTGAATATGTCCTTGCAGGCAGTCTCCGAATGGGGCGATGCCAACCTGGTCAAATTCAATGCTTCCAAGACCCAAGCGTGTCTGTTCTCCGCGAAACGGAGTCCATTTCACCTGACTCCGACTTTCCGTAATGTATCTGTGCCCGTGAAGGACCACCTTTTTTTTTTTTTTTTGTTTCCGCTGGGAAATGCATTTACGCATACCGTCCAAGCCCGGGGGAGCTTGGACGGTTATGTGGGGCTCCTGGAAGAAGTCCAGACTACCCACTAAAACCCAGCGCCGCCCTCTGTGCCTTTTGTGGGGCGCCACGGGATCGCTCTACGAGCACGCTACCGTGACGCCCCGGCGGATACCTCTGTTTTGGGGCCCCCCGGCCCCATTATCGGCTTGCTGCCGTAAGGCCCTCTTTATGGCGGGGGCAGGAGACGAGCGTATCGCCCCCTTCTTCGCCCCCGCCTCGCTCTGCGGATCGGGTCGGCCAGGGCATCCTCTTCCCTGACCCGTTCCGCGGCCTCCTTCTGCGACATGACATTTTCGCAGAAGGAGACCATCGCCTCCCAGGACCCCCTGTCGCGGAGCATAGCCTCCACTATGCTCCGCAGCGAGAGGTCCCCTCCGACCACGCTCGTGAGGTCGTGCCTCTGCGACCCCCACACCACACACTCCCGGAGCGTGTGGCTTGCCGTGTCCACGGGTGCATCACACTCGTGGCACTTGGGGGTCACCTCCCGCCCAGCGATCTGGTGCAGATACTTACCAAAGCAGCCATGCCCGGTAAGTATCTGCACCAGCCTATAAGTCAACTGGCCCCTCCTCTTGAGCCAGTTGACGAGTTGAGGGCGAATCGCCTCCACTATTTCTCCGCCATATGTGGGGGTTGCAAGCTGCTCCCCCCACCTGCGGACCACCTCCTCCTGAGCCCTCTTCCTCTCGCGTCGCACCGCCTCCCACTCCGGTGCGACGCCCCTCGCCCGCTCATCCGCCCGGAACCGGTGGACGACGGCCAACACCTCCGCCTGCAGCTCCCAGGGGGGATCCCCCGCCAGGAGCGTGGCCGCCGCCCAGGACACCGTCCGGTACCCTCTTATGGCCCTCACCGAGATCACCCTCTGAGGCCTCCGAAGAAGCCTCTTATTCCCCTCGGTGAGAGCCTCTGCCCAGATTGGGGCCCCGTACAGGGCCATACTCCGGATTACCCCGGAGTATAGCCGTCTGCACGAGGAGTTGGGCCCCCCCACATTGGGCAACAACCTGCCCAGGGCAGCGGCGGTGGAGATTAGTTTCGGGGCTAGACGAGTGAAATGCGCCCCGAAACTCCACCGCCCGTCCAGTATGAGGCCCAGATATTTCATCTGGGCCCCCACCCGCACCGCCTCTCCCCGGACGGCGATACTCGCCCCCCGCGGAGGCCCTCGGCGCGGCCCATGGAATAGGAGGGCCTCCGTCTTCTCCAGGGCGACCTCGAGACCCAACTGCCGGATCCTGTCCACCACCAGAGAGGTCCCGACCGTCGCCCTGCGCGCCACCTCCTCCCAGCTCCCTCCCCGAACCATGACGAGGGTGTCATCCGCGTAGCACAACACCCTCATCCCGGGAAGGAGCGGCCCTCGGAGCAACCAGTCGAAGCCGACGTTCCACAGTGTGGGCCCCAACACTGAGCCCTGCGGAACCCCACGCTCGACTGGCCTCCTGCACAGGCTTCCCTCCCTGTCCTCCCAAAGGACTTGGCGGTCCCTCAAGTACGCCCCCAACAGCTCCCGCAGATATGGAGGCACCCCGTGGAATCGGAGCGCCTCTTCCAATGTCTCGTGCGGGATGCTGTTGAAGGCATTCCTCACGTCTAGGGACACCGCCAGTGCCACCTCCCCCCTCTCCACCGCCTCCCCGGTGAAGGCCTTCAGCTGGTTCAGGGCGTCAATGGTCGAACGACCTGCCCTGAACCCCCACTGGGCCCCCGAAAGTCCGGGTCCGACCGACTCCAGGTGCTGGACGAGGCGAGACGCAAGGATCCGCTCGAAGACCTTTCCCGCCTCGTCCAGCAAGACAATGGGCCTATAGGCCGATGCCTGCTCCGGGGGACGACCCTCCTTGGGGAGAAGGCAGACCCTCCCCTCCTTCCACTGACTCGGGAACTGTCCGGTGGTGAGACACACATCGAACAGTTCCCGCAGCCGGCCCCCCAAGAACTTCCTGGTCCGCCACAGGATGGACCCGGGGATCCCATCAGGACCCGGCGCCTTTTTCCGCCTCCGGAGACGGTCCAGGGCCCCCTCCATTTCCTCGTCACTGATTAGTGGCGGAGGAGGTCCCCCCTCCCCGGGCCCTGGGCTGGGCGGCGCCATCACGGGGGGTGAAAATTCCTCCGGGGAGCCCGGAAAAAGATCCCCCATTATTCGGCCAAGAAGATCCGCGGGAAGGGTTTCCGTGGCCGGTGTTCCCATCCGTCCCGCGAGCTTGTTCCGGGCCCCAAGGAACGGACGACCCCACGGGTTCCGGTCCAGCTCCCGGAGGAAGTCCCGGTCCGCCCGCTCCTTGGCCCGACAGATAGCCCGCCCGAGCTCATCTTTGGCCCAATTTAGAGCCTCCCTCAGGCGAGCCTCCCGGGCCGGGTCTCGACCATTCTGTCTGCGACACCGCACGTATTCCCTCCGTGCAGCGCCACAGACCTCCCTCTTCCTCTCTATGTCGGCCGACCACCAGTGGACCCTTCTTCTGTCAGTCCACCGCCGAGCCCTTGGCATGCTAGCGTCGCACACCGCCGTGAGGGCCCTGCGCATGCGTCCAGCGAGATCCTCGGTGGTGGCACCCTCCGAGACTCGGGGGTAGGCCCACCGCTGGACTAAGGCGGCCTCCTCTGCCAGTTCTGGGTCCATTCGGGTCACGGCCCAACGTGGGAAGCGACTGGGCCCCCTAGGAGGGGCCGCCCGACCTGAGGGGGTGGAGACACTAAAACGGACGTATCTGTGATCTGACAGTGTCTCCACCCCGACTTCGACCCTCCAGTCCGTGATCCTGCGCGCAACAACAGGGGTGGCGAACGACATGTCCACCACGGACCCCCCCGAGTGCCGCACGCAGGTATGGACCGCCCCCCTGTTCAGGAGGGTCAGACCGCACGTCAGGGCCCACGATTGGACGGCCCTCCCTCTGGGGTCAGTTGTAGGGTTACCCCACTCCCTTCCCTTGGCGTTGAGGTCGCCGAGCACCACCGTGTGACCCGACGACCACCTATTAGAGGCAGCCCTGACCGAGTCGAGGAAGATCTCGAACTCCGCCAGGGTGCGATTGGGGGAGAAGTACGTGCCTATAATCACGTATCCCCCCCAATTCGCCACCACGTAGCCAGCTCCCCTCTCTAGAGTTGAGAGGGGAGTGTCCGAGCTGAACCTCGTCACTATGGCCACTACTCCGCTCAAGTCCCCCGCCCAGTGAGACCGCGGGGGAACGTAATAAGGCTCGCAGGCCACCGCTACGTTTACCTCCCACTCCGCCATGGACTGCAGGAACAGATCCTGAGCCGCGGCGGAGTGGTTTAGGTTCGCCTGGAGGAAGTTAACATGTCGTTCTAGATTCATTCCGACATGTTAGCTTCCTCCTGCGCCGCCTGGCGTCCGACCTCTCTGTTGGTGGCTGAGGTCCGTTCGGCCACCTTTCCGTTCGTACGGGGGGGGTTGCAATCCCCTCCCCCCATCTGGTGCCCCGAGGGCTTTCCGGCATCCGCACACACTGCGCACCTCACTGCCGCAGTGCAGACCCTCATGACATGGCCCCCTTGACCACATCGGAAGCACAAGCCTGTGCGGTCCACCCTAGAAGGGCACATGGCCCTCACGTGGCCGAGGCCCATGCAGCGGAAACAGCGCATGGGGCGCTCCTGCATGGCCTCCACCCTGGCCGAGCCCCACCCGATCTTGACAGCAGCGGCATCGGCCAGCAGCTTCGCCACCCTCACCGGGCAACTGACCAACACCGCCCCCATCCCTCTCGGGCCCGGTCGCACTTCCTTCGCCCTAACTAGGGCCTCCGCGCATCCCCCGGCCCTAGCCACTGCGGCCACCACCCTCTCCTTGGTGACCGAGTCATTAAGATCCGTGATGCGCAGCATTGCTGACATCACGGGCCTTGCGACATCGGCCATCCCCTCCAGCGCCGAACGGAGCTTCTCGGCCAGCTGGTCGGCCTTCTCCTCCGTCTGCCCCTTCGGCAGCTCCAAAACCCTGGCCCCCGTGGCAGCGCGGCGGAACTTGAGGGACTCTATGCCCAGCTCCTGCAAGTCCACCCTCTCCTCCGCCCTTGCCAAAATCTGGCTATAGGAAGCCCCCGCAGCACCCGCTTCCTCCCGCATGGTGATCACCACTGCGGAGGTGCGAGGGGGAGTGAGCTTCGGCTTTGGAACCAACTCTCGAGCCCTCGGGGCAGCCGGGACATTTGGAGACGTCGCCGGGGCACTCTTCTTTTTGCCCTTCTTGGGCCGGGTTACGGTTGTGAACCCCTCCTCCTCCTGGCTTACAGCAGCAGGAGTCACCACTGGCGGTGTCTGGTCCGGGGTTAGGGAGGCATTGCTCACCCTCACTGACCTTCCCACCGGCTTCGCCTTCACTATTGAAGGACCCGGTCGAGCCCTCACCGGACCCTCCACCTCCGACACGGTGGAAGCCACCTGCCGCCTCCGATCCGCCGCTAACGGAGGGCGATGTACCACCGCCGGCAGTAGCCGCTCCTCGATGCCAGCCAACTTGGCATCCACCATCTCCCCCACCGACAGAACAATGGAGCGCCGGAGCTCTTCCAACATACTGCCATCGAACGCAGGCGGGGGAGGAGGCGGGGGAAGAGGCGGCGGCGACCTTTTGGCGGCCGTCATCGAGGATCTCATATCCTCGAACTCCCGACGATGAGCCGCTAATTCCGCCTTCAGGGCGTCAACCTCCCTGCTGAACGGATCTGGATGAAATTTGGCACAGAGATAGATTATAGTCTGGAATAGCACATAGGCTACTTTTTATCGTGCCGCGAAACAACACCGCGGGGCGCAGCTAGTGTGTCATAACCAAGAAATCCAAGAAAATGGTATTAGAACAATTATCGTTTTACTCAATATAATTGAGAATACTTCCAGAAATATACATATTCGTGAAGAAGTCTGATAAGGTAGTCATTTAGACGACTACTACCGATTTTCATATTTATTTCTCTCTCAAAGCGGTAACTAATAAATATTAACTGCGACAAACGCGAAGCAATCCATCCGTGTTTCGCTCCCATTCCGCTGATCCCCCTCCCAGTGCGATTTTCTCCGAGATTAATTTTCCGAATCGTTATCAACGCCTTATGATTGCCGACAAATTTGTTACACTAGAGTTCACCTTTTCAGTCAAATTGCAAATTTTATGCGCAGCGCTGATAAAGTAGGTACCTATAATCATTATTATAACTCATAAATTTGATTGAAATTCGGTCACATTTCCAGAGGCCCTTATCGGGAGGTTGCAGTCGGTTCGAAAAATACCTCGGCCCCCAAGATTCGCGATTTGAGAGACGTCGACTCAACGCTTCCGATCGATTTGCGTTTAGTGCTACAATAAAGGTGTTTAATGTTGGCATTTGCATACCAAATTTGATAATGCTGAACTGAACGCGATGTTTCATTAAGCGTTCACGGCGAACTTCGGGACGAGTTTTGATCAAACATTTTGTTCGTTCTATCTAGCATGTATATTGATAGCTACGAGAACATACACAATTATGATAAGTGTATGAATAATATTAAAGTAAGTAAATACGCTTATGCCATATAGAGGTTGTAGTTTATTTCGTAAAAATACCAGAACTAACTTATATCATTGTTGAGTTTGCAGTTCCCAGTTGTCATTCTAGCGTCTTTGACTTCGCGACGGGCAGTAAGCAGCCCAAAAACATCTGAAAAATGTTTTATCGTTGGGCTATCTTAGTCCCACTATTTGGACTTGGAGGGCAGCTCCGTATAATGTCTAATGCAGGGTAGGTGTACACTGACCCTAAACAAAAAAGGCCAGGAAGAAGACATAATGGATATTGCGCTAAGTACTATTATACATTTGCAATCCTTTTTCGATCATAATTCTAATAGGTATTTTGAAATTATTATAATATCTCAATTAGCGATTGAATCAATATAGCATTTGCATGTAAATGCGCTTGATGGAATTCGACGGGCAATGAAACGAGAGCGCGATTAAAAATTCACCCTCCATAACCTACTTTACCGACAGCTTTGATAATTAGGCGGCTTAAACCGCTCTCGCATAATAAATATGGCATATGCATCTAGTAGATCAATGCATATAGCTATTACCTATTACCTGGGAAAAGTGTGCTTGAGGAATTGCAAAGAATTTAATGTTTGCTATGAATAATTTAATACATTTTTTTTCATCATAAAAATTGTCAAAAAAGTACTTACAAGTACTTACTCTAAGTATAAAATGGCTACATGGTTCCCACATTTACAAATCACTTTTGTAAATGATAATAAGAAGGAAAAGGATAAAAACAAAATATAATAAATACAATACAAATAAATAGTCTGCTCAAACGAGGTCATTTATATTCCTAAGAAGCCGGATCAGCACCTAACCAAAAAAAAAAATCCTTAAGATAGACATCTAGTTACCTTGAAAACCTTACCGTACCGTACCTTTTAAACCTTATTAGGTACTGATTATTTTCAAGCCCCTTGCTGCACACAAATTTATTGTTGTGAGAATACTACTGATTCTAGATTTACGAGCACACACAGTAATATTAACAAACAAAATAAATCGCATTTAATGAAACAAAGCATTCGTGATTCACCCTGGAAGATCTCGTTAGAGTCTTAATGAATCTATTGAGGGCTCGTCGAGCGAGCCGGACGAAAGAAAAGAGGGAGTCGGGGTTAAAGTTGTGCTGATACTTTGCGTCTGTCCCGACCGGTGTTGCCAACATCGAAAAATCACAAAATATATTAATATTATTCACCGGGCATAACTATTGAAATAAAACTAATTTTAAGGATTTTATTTAGTATTCGGGTAAATATAAGAAAGAGCTAAACAAAGCAAATAAAGCAGCCAAAACATCGGGAACGTACAAAACATAATATAAACGCGATAAAATCCTTAATATTTGTTTTATTTCAATGTATAGTACTCGCGTAAATGTAAGAAATCAATATCAGACATAACTATTTGTATAAGCCACAATTTTAAAGTTATACATAGCCCACCACAGTTCTTTGCAAATTAAAAATGAATGACTACCCTAAGACTAGCGCTAATAATATAAAAAGTGTTGGATATAAAACAATATAAAATGTATATATAAGAGAGATCAGTAGCCGTACAAAATGATTCGTTAATTGGCAACACTGTCCCTGACACTCGGTTTCATACTGTGCTGTTTAGTGTCGGGACACTCGGCAACTCGGTACGCTAACTGCCGGGTCTCGTCGCGAGTCATTGAGCCGAGGAGAAGCCTAATGCCATTTGCTCCAACTTTCACATAGACACGACATCGTAAATTCAATGCACTTGTTTGTGCTAACACCTAGAAAATGCAATATCAAGGTTCCGTACCTAAAAACAATGAAAGAAGATCTAAAGTCGAACTTATTCGTATGTACTTAGATTCCTTATTCATATAACAACTAATAAAGAAAAAATACCTTAGTTTCAAATATAGTTCTACAGAAAACTTAGGGACCGTACCGCAAGCACAATCCTTTTTACGTAGCGTGTTGGTATCGTAAGTGTCTTTTTTTTTATACATTTATAGGCAAGTATTTGATCTCGATCTCACCTGATGGTAAGTGACGATGAGATCTACGATGGAGCATACTTGCCTAGGTAGCAAGGCGGCAGTAGATCGAGACGCTACATTCACTAGGCACATGCAGCGCAACTGATCTGACCCGCCATCCATGAATGGCAACACCGAACATCATGCCGGAACACGGCTAGGCCGCTTGGCGACATGGCTTTGTTCAGTGGGTGGTGACTAATCACGGCCGAAGCCTACCACCAGTAGAGTTGTCACCTAGTTGGCACCACCCAGGGTCACGTGTAGGGTATCTCGAGGGTACATAATTCTCCTACGGACGAAGGTGACTTGACCCCAAAAATTCTTCTTCTTTCCCTCTCACACCACAGATTACATAAATAAGTATGACGGTGACAGAATGTTTTCGCGATGGCGTTACGATTGCAATAGAAGTTCCTGCTTGCCTAACTATACGGGCCTCCCCTCAATGCGAGGAGGATTTGATACCAATGTGTAGTTATTAACTAAAAAAAAAAAAGTCTTCTAAGTCTCTCAAGCTCACAGGGAGGTTAGCTCATTTGCTTTGTCTGGCGATGTTATTAGTATTATTATTTGATATAACTGGGCTGAATTTATACATAGGGCAATTATTAATATTATGAAAATGTTATCTTGCTTAAATAAGTATAAAATAAAGTACCTAAGCTAATTTTGAAATTAGCTCTACAATGCAAAGCAACAAGAACAAAGGGAATCAACAAAACCCATTTTCTAAATTCACCGCATTTACATTTTATAATCAAGCCTTTTATTTCGAATGTCTAAATAAGACCGTTCCTAATTTCTTTGTATAATTATGAGCCCTGAAGAAAAGAAACAAAAAATATCATTGTATTTATGTTAAAATATCTCCCCGTTTCAAAATCCTTACTGACAGAATTAAGATCTTTGTAGATTAATATTGACAGTTTAGCCGAAGACCCAAGGGCTAAACTTACCCGACACTATACCGAAGATATCCCGGATGTCAGCCTGTATGAGATTAGGATGGCTCTCAAACAGCTTAAATACAACAAGGCACCAGGTGATGACGGAATCACAACAGAGCTTCTGAGGGCGGGTGGAACACCAGTTCTGAAAATCCTTCAGAGGCTATTTGACTCCGTCATACACGAAGGTACGACGCCAGAAGCATGGAATAGAAGTGTGGTGGTACTGTTCTTCAAAAAAGGTGATAACACCCTATTGAAGAACTATAGATCCATCTCACTTCTGAGCCATGTTTACAAGTTGTTTTCGAGAGTCGTCACGAATCGTCTCACGCGCAGGTTCGACGAATCCCAGCCACCCGAACAAGCCGGGTTCCGAAAAGGCTTCAGTACCATAGACCACATACATACGCTGCGGCAGGTTATACAGAAGACCGAGGAGTATAACCGGCCACTATGCTTAGCGTTTGTGGACTATGAGAAAGCCTTTGATTCGATCGAGACATGGGCAGTACTACAGTCCCTCCAGCGTTGCCATATTGACTACAGATATATCGAAGTGCTGAGATGTTTGTACAAAAACGCCACTATGTCGGTCCGGATCCAGGATCAGAGCTCGAATCCCATCCAGTTACAGAAAGGTGTGAGACAGGGAGACGTCATATCTCCGAAACTGTTCACCGCTGCACTGGAAGATGTCTTCAAGCTTCTGGACTGGAAAAGGTCCGGCATCAATATTATCGGCGAGTATATCTCTCACCTTCGATTTGCAGACGATATCGTAGTCATAGCAGAGTCGCTGGAGGACCTAAGCTCAATGCTCGAAGACCTCAATAGAGTCTCCCAACAGGTGGGTCTTAAAATGAACATGGACAAGACAAAGATCATGTCGAGCGTTCATGTTCAACCCAGAATAATAGCCGTTGGGAGCTCTATTCTCGAAGTTGTGGACAAGTACATTTACCTAGGGCAGATTGTTCAGCTAGGTAGACATAACTTCGAGAATGAGGTCAACCGTCGAATCCAACTCGGATGGGCAGCGTTCGGGAAACTGCATGATATCTTCTCGTCCAAATTACCTCAGTGTCTGAAGACAAAGGTTTACAACCAATGTGTGCTGCCAGTGATGACATATGGTGCCGAGACGTGGTCGCTGACTATGGGCCGCATAAGAAGGCTCAAGGTCGCTTAACGCGCAATGGAGAGAGCTATGCTCGGGGTTTCGCTACGCGATAGAATCAGAAATGAAGAGATCCGTAGACGAACTGGAGTAACCGACATAGCTCAAAGAATTGCCAAGTTGAAGTGGCAGTGGGCAGGGCACATAGCTCGCAGAACCGATGGCCGTTGGGGCAGAAAGGTTCTAGAATGGCGACCACGAATCGGAAGACGAAGTGTAGGACGGCCCCCCACAAGGTGGACTGATGACATCACACACGTCGCAGGAAGCCGGTGGATGCGAGTGGCGGAGGACCGTGATGTGTGGAAATCGTTGGGGGAGGCCTATGTCCAGCAGTGGACGTGTATATCGGCTGATAGATAGATAGATAGATTAATATTGGCGCAAAAATCTATAAATAATTTTGGCAATATAGACTGTGGTACAAGCAACAAAAAAACATGCTTATTCCAGAGAGCAACTTAGTTGGGTGCCAAATTTCATTCAAATCCAGCGAGCATAATTAAAATCCGTTCAGCCGTTTTTGCGTTATGCTCAATCAAACTTACAAACAAACATACTTTCACATTCTTATGCACAGAAGTAATGAGTATGGATAAAGAACAATCTATACTAATATTATAAATGTGAAAGTTTGGATGGATGGATGGATGGATGGATGTTTGTTACTCTTTCACGCCAGAACGGCTGAAGGGATCTGGATGAAATTTGGCACAGAGATAGATTATAGTCTGGAATAGCACATAGGCTACTTTTTATCCCGGTACAATGTATGGTTCCCGTGGGATAGATTTGTTTAAATTTTTCATAGAATACCAATAAATTCATTGTCTCATACATTTCGTTCTGAGGCGGTACGAAGTTCGCCGGGACAGCTATCTATCTATACTAATATTATAAATGTGAAAGTTTGGATGGATGGATGGATGGATGGATGTTTGTTACTCTTTCACGCCAGAACGGCTGAAGGGATCTGGATGAAATTTGGCACAGAGATAGATTATAGTCTGGAATAGCACATAGGCTACTTTTTATACCGGTACAATGTATGGTTCCCGTGGGATAGATTTGTTTAAATTTTTCATAGAATACCAATAAATTCATTGTCTCATACATTTCGTTCTGAGGCGGTACGAAGTTCGCCGGGACAGCTATCTATCTATACTAATATTATAAATGTGAAAGTTTGGATGGATGGATGGATGGATGGATGTTTGTTACTCTTTCACGCCAGAACGGCTGAAGGGATCTGGATGAAATTTGGCACAGAGATACATTATAGTCTGGAATAGCACATAGGCTACTTTTTATCCCGGTACAATGTATGGTTCCCGTGGGATAAATTTGTTTAAATTTTTCATAGAATACCAATAAATTCATTGTCTCATACATTTCGTTCTGAGGCGGTACGAAGTTCGCCGGGACAGCTATCTATCTATACTAATATTATAAATGTGAAAGTTTGGATGGATGGATGGATGGATGGATGTTTGTTACTCTTTCACGCCAGAACGGCTGAAGGGATCTGGATGAAATTTGGCACAGAGATAGATTATAGTCTGGAATAGCACATAGGCTACTTTTTATCCCGGTACAATGTATGGTTCCCGTGGGATAGATTTGTTTAAATTTTTCATAGAATACCAATAAATTCATTGTCTCATACATTTCGTTCTGAGGCGGTACGAAGTTCGCCGGGACAGCTAGTGAATTATAATTCCTCCTTTAAGAAAAAAAAAATACTATCCAAAATAGGTAGAAACACATCGAGTCATAAATCAAGAAACAAACGTGAATTTTAAAAATAATACCATGTACTAACCCTACTGATTTATCTCGACACTTTGAAGCTAAAATTTCATAGCGTATTTCATTAGGAACTATAATATTTTCTTATGAATACTCCACGATATAATCTTATTAGGGCGCGAATTATATTTAGGTTGAGAGCGAGCGGTGTCGCGCGGTGTCGGAGCTCGGCGTAAACTAATTGCATTTAGAACGATAGAGCTCTCTCTGAGAGACGAAGCAAGCGATGCTAATGGACGGTATTAATTAATACGGGCGCCTCGTCAAATTTCAACTTGAATATCTATTTTGTTATCATTTAGGTTAATGCCTAAAATGTTGTATTTTGTATCGGTTTGGTTAATTTTTTTTTATTGAAATTCAAGTGAGAAGAGACGATAGATCAAAGAAAATTATATAACTAAAGTGCATGTTATTATTTAAGTTAAGTATATTTAAGTGTCGGTTAAGTGTATATTCTGTGGTTGTAAAAAATAAATATTATTTTGTAAAAACATACTTTGATAGACTTTAAAGCAGCCTATATTTTATCCATCGTATAAACTGAATATTTGATTCATCTAAGTGTCTCTTTAGTGAAATCTAAATTGGAAATACTAAATTCAAATAAAATCTTCATAAGAAATCGCTGTCTAATATTGGAAAATTCTAGAAGAAAATAGACGTGACTACTAAGAATTACTCTTTACATAGCATAATCAGTATTAGAATAATTTTAATACTTTCAGTGTGCGGTTAGCAATAATTCATTCCAAGTGACGAATATATCTTTTAAGACATAGGGGATCATTTTTCAGGGCATAATATATCACTCTAATAATAATAGTACCAGCCTTTATAATGTCCCACTGTTCGGCACAGTCCTCCCACCAATACTAGGGGGATTAGGCCATAAGCAACCACTCTGGCCCAGTGCAGGCAGACTTCACATGTTTTTAGTGTTTTTCTCAGACATGCAGGTTTTCTTACGATATTTTCCTTCACCGTTTAGCAAGTGATAATCGTAGTTGAAAATGAGATTCGCACATGAAATCCAGATATCCCAGAGGTGCGAGCCGGTTTTTGAACCTGCGATCCTCGTTACCGATAAGTGTTGTACAAAATTGGCAATCAGTGCTTTACCAAAAATTATATTAATTTATCACTATAACGATTATAAAAAGTCTAGCCCCAAATCCTGCGGAAATATCGTGATGGAAATTCATCATGCCGATTCCGCTCGAACGTATAGTAAGTAAGTAAATATAGATGTAACGGCGGAAAAGCAAATTCAGCACGTGGAATTGAAATTGCAGTAAGTACCTACTCATATGAACCTAATTAAAACCTATATGACTATAACTTAACATATATACCCTAACTTAGGTAGGTAGACCAATGTCAATTTGGTGACGATATAAATTTCTGTTTAAAGAAATTAATCGTCAAATTAAGACCACCGATATATAAGTACAAAATACCCATCACAAAAATGGTTTCACATCATGTAAGCTCCCCTACTTTCAACTTAAATATAAGAGGCTGGAATAGCGACAATTGAATACTGTTACGGCCGCGACAGATGGTCCATAAACGTCGAAATGTCTAAAGTTGGCGGATAGAAGTGAGACAGCAACCCTGGCCGTGCCATCCGAACGGCGTTTAAATAAAAGAAATGACATTCCACTTGGCAAAGCCAACAGCTGCGCTGTCACCACTGTCACTTTGATAATTTGTTCCCTATAATTATTTCAAACACTTAATTGCGTGTTCAGTGCCGGTTTTCATGAAATTATCGCTGAGTAAAATTGTTTCAACTTTTGTTTTTCATGTTTTCCCTATAATTACGGATAAGAATTACTAACACTAATTCGTTTAATTCTAGAGCGTTTTAATTCATGGATGGCGGGTCAGATCAGTTGCGCTGCATGTGCCTAGTGAATGTAGCGTCTCGATCTACTGCCGCCTTCCTACCTAGGCAAGTATGCTCCATCGTAGATCTCATCGTCACTTACCATCAGGTGAGATCGAGGTCAAATACTTGCCTATAATGTATAAAAAAAAAAAAAAACTGAGTTTACATTTACTCACTTTAATGATTGCATTTAATTTAGTACAGGTAAATGTAAACTCAATAACTCACTGAAGCCGACTACTTTATTTGTTGAAATAAATTTCTCTAACTTCAACAAATCCGGCTTCTATATATAACTAAGCCGTATTAGTTACACCATTTATATCCACGAACAGGTGGGCGGATATTTAGGATACTTGATTTTTTTAATTTCTCTTCGCGCCAAATTGCTGAACAACTATTAAATGATGGGAAAAAATACTAAAATACACAATTAATTTTCTCATACATTTGATTCTCAGGCGGTACGAAGTTCGCCGGACAGCTAGTTGTAAATAAAACAGGCGTGATTTACGATAACGCAAACATTATATCACAAACATCCCATTAAACATTCATAGTCTTTAAATCACTAATTCAAAAAATATTTTCAAACGAAAGCGCAAGATTAACGTAGATCATACGACTATTTACTGAAAAATCGGCAAAAGACTTCGGCACAAAGATGGCTTCGCTTCAAAGAACGAGTCAAGAGGATTCTGCACTTAGTGAAAATATTTGAATCCGGTCATCGGTAAACTTCCACGGCGAGGACTCAAGAACTCGATCGATGCACCTGAAGCGTTCCCGAGATGAGATTTCTCAAACATTTTGTCATAATTTCGGAGTACTGAACCAAACTGAGCTGTGCGTCGCTGTTCGCAAGTTGAACAAACTTTAACGGCTGCTGTCGTCGGCACAAGCGCCATTATTAGATCTACAGATATCTACGCACGTCCTTAGAGTAAAGATGAGTTTGCAAAGTAAATAAAATATATATATTTTTTTTAATTACATTATAGGCAAGTATTTGATCTCGATCTCACCTGATGGTAAGTGACGATGAGATCTACGATGGAGCATACTTGCCTAGGTAGGGAGGCGGCAGTAGATAGAGACGCTACATTCACTAGGCACATGCAGCGCAACTGATCTGACCCGCCATCCATGAATGGCAACACCGAACATCATGCCGGAACACGGCTAGGCCGCTTGGCGACATGGCTTTGTTCAGTGGGTGGTGACTAGGCACGGCCGAAGCCTACCACCAGCAGAGTTGTCACCTGGTTGGCACCACCCAGGGTCACGTGTAGGGTATCTCGAGGGTACTTAATTCTCCTACGGACGACGGTGACTCGACCCCTAAACTCGTACGTGTTTTAAATGTTTAATAACTGGCAACGTGCATAAATCATAAGTATGTCATTTTCATTGGATATGTTTCTGATAGAATTAATGCATTTAACGTTCCATAACTGTATAACTATAAATGCCTCATTATATTAAGTAATAACGATAATATAACGTTACTTTATCCAGATATAGAGCATGGTGCGATGTTTTCAAAACTTGCACTGAGCCCTCTTAAAGACTATTTCATTGTGACTAATCCAAAATGATATCAAATATTCGTCACGTCAACCGTTAAATACATGTATACCCGCCTAACGAGACACGCCTCAGTTCAACTTGCAAGAATTTAATATAGTTCGGAATTGGCAAAATAATAAACTGTACGTCAGTAGCAGGAAACGCAATCACGTCAGTTATGGGGTGGTAATTAAATATTAAGCGAATTGCGATTTGCGAACGCTGGTTTGTGCAAAGCTGCTGTTGTTGGTACTGCTGTTTCGCAAGCTAGCAGGGGGCATACTATGAACTCTCAACTCTAAGCACTTTACTTTTCATCTGATTCATGTTAACGACATACTCGTACGTTCCCGCTAAATGCTACGTTGTCTCACTCTGTAATTGAAAATATGACCAACAACATTTGAGAACAAGATCGTACATAAGACAAGCTTTACCTTAAATAAACATAATGTCAATAATCATCCATAGAGTAGAGATAGCATTACCATTGAATAAGCTGCAGAATGTGTTTTTTGGATTTTAATTCCCAACGTAATTATAGAATGTTAAGTATCTTCCCTTAATTGGAAGGACCCTAGAATAAAATTTTTGGACTTGGCACTAGCCCCCTACACACACCTAACTAATATATAAAACGAATACTTTCCTCTGAAACTTTGAAAACAAAAAGGCGTTTGTGATAAGCATTTTTCAAAAAGCTAATAATAATATAAGTTTAACAAACTACCACATGATGGTAGTTTGAAATCTTTAAAGCCTTTTCCGCACCATCGATTTGCACGTACAGCCCACGAAGCCAGGGACCCCCCGTCGACATGCCTTTGAGTCTTAATAACGCGCACTCACAAAGACCCCTAAGGAATAACTGATAGAAAATTTATATAACGTTGTTTAGTACTTACGTTTCATATGAGGACGATTGTATTATAAATTATAAAAAGTTATATAGATTGTTTTTTTTATATTCATTGATCACACAAATTTAATTCACGTTGGTAAATAGATTTAAATAAATTAAATTACGAGTACTGTAATAAGATTGTACCGACCAACTAATCCAAATAAAACAAAACTAAGTATTATTTTAAGTAAAGGAAATTGTCGTGAGGAAACCAGCGTGTCGGAGTGAACCTTATCGGTTCTCGTAAGACGTGAAAGGTCTACTAATGCCACTGCCATGCACACTGGGCCTATGGAGGATGACAGCGGGCAGGCCAGTGCCCAGCAGTGGTATAAGTAAGCTAATGATAATTATATATTTTTTTATTATCCTATAAATATAACAGTTGACTGCATTATTATTACCGACCCAGTATATTGTTACCTTATCAAGTCAACGTCTCTAACTATAAAAATATACACGGTTACCTGCAAAAGCGTAAACATTTTAACGAGAAAGAAAATTGTATACCTAAATTTCTGTTCACTCTTGAATGTGAGAAAACGCCTTGAGAAAACCTGATGAAAAGTTTCCCGTGTATCGTAAAGCACCCAAAATTATCTGTTTACTGATCTCGTTGAGACGCCTCCGCGTTCATAAACATTATTACCTACTCCTTTTAACACTATCTTTTGGTTAAAATTGTGATTCTACGTGAAGTATTTTGCCTTCTATCTGTTGTTTGTTAGTCTTATAATAGTGGCTCATATTCAGAGCAACTGACGGTAATATATTATTCCTCAACTGTTCGAGACGTCTTGATTTCTTTCATTGTTTGTAGGAGGCATTAAAGTTTGAACGTCTTCGCAATTTGAGTTGCATTTAAGTATTTGAATATCATTGCCCAATTTTCGAGCTTTATAGATCATCTTTTTAAATAGGTATGTTAGCATTTTCTCAAATAGAGTCAGTGTGATGCCTTATTTTAAATACAAAAAAGTAATAATAAGTGATTATTTTTCTGAGTTTACTGACTGCTGCATTGTAGCTTCTTCCGCTCATAGTTTAATAGTTCTATGAAACTACTAAGGCGTCTGCTGCAGCCGTAAAGCTATGTTACTACGTCAGTTAATAACTTGAACTGCATTAATTATAGCTGCTAGGGCCGCCAACAATGTTTTCCCGGAGTGTTATAAATTGTAATATCTAAAAAATGTTCTCACTAACTAAATCAAAAGTCACGACGATTTTATGGAGACTTAAAATTGACTTAAGTTCGTAGCTCAACTTAAAACCAGTTTTGGATCAAGAGTATAAAATTATACCAAATTTCTTATTAATACACTAGATCACTTTAATAGGGTGTGTTATATTATTTGTTAACTTCTAGATTGTTCTAAAAATGCCATGACTTTTTTAGTACTAGATTCGAACCCAGGACCCTTGGCGCAGAAAGCAGGGTCACTACCAACTGCGCTCATCAGGTCGTCGGTTTTTAAACAGTTTTTTTTTGTTTAGTAATAATAATGTATTTTAATAACATTGATGGTAGCAACCATGACTTTGCCTTGCGGCGGCAATCTGGAAAACAGTAGTTACAATTTACTGCCCTCCTGTAATTAGTTTTAATTACTCACCTTTATTAATAACCGGTTCATTTGACATCTCTAACAAAGTGGTTCTACGTTAAATCTACACACACCACAGAAGAGTGTTATCATGAATAAGTACCTATTTAAAAAAGGTTTATGACAAATTTAAACATACTAAACATTAAAAAAAAAAATTACAGATTTTATCGCGTGTATATTATGTGTTTACGTTCCCGACGTTTCGGCTGCTTAACAGCAACCATGGTCACGGGAAGACTGAGGTGGATGACGTCCTAGTGTCATAGTTTGAACTGGGGTACCCTCATATTTAGTTGTTGCTTGCGGTCCGATCTACGCAGAAAGTGCCCACAATGTCTTGAAGTCTTGCAATGGTGCGCTTGGATTTGGATTTAATTGATTACTCGATCCCAAGTCGGTGCTAGCACCTAGCCATCTTCCCTATTGAAATCAGAATGCTTTTTTAATTTCAATAGCCTCACGTATCATCCTTGGTCATGCAACATAATATATACAACATACGTAAACCCAGTTTTGTTTTTAATTTGTAAATATTAAATCTTGTTCTCCGATTTATTTTTATATTCTAAACCTAATTGATTAGTAAATAAGACATCACATTCAAGGACTGTCTTCCATAACAACTCGCTGAATAATCGTCCCGCACACCGGACGTTATCGTCATTGTTTGACAAATGGTCATATAAATGGCACGTCAAACGTAACCGTGTTCGTGTCAGATACATATCAGAAAATTGCCCAGTTTTGTGGCGATGAGTCAACCTGGGGCCCCAGCCTGACTAACCGAAGGGTCTTGAGATGAATGCAGAATATAAAGTTATTTAGTTTATATACAGCAACTAGCGTCCATACTAGTGGTGATCTTCTATTATGATTTATCGAAACTAATGTTACTTCGCGTTGTATCGCATTATTTTGGAAAAACAAGCCGTTCCTCGCCCTCGATACAACTATTACTAGAGTACTAGTGAAACGTAAAACCACCTGCTTAATTAATTATTACTATTAAATAATATTGGGAAACATTTGAATTGGAAGAAAAAATATATTTGGCAGATAATATACATTTTAATATAAAACTCCTATAAAATCTAAGCAAAATGACCCTTTTAATATGTAAGCTTCCAATTAATTAAGCATCATTTAGCACAATTTCGGCAGAAATCCAATATTTCGAGAGCAAAACACGCCGCAGTAGCGCCAGCGCCGCCGCTTATCGGCATTTGCATTGAATTAACACAAAATAACAGTTAAACAAAAACAAACCGAGTATTAATACGGCTTTAAATCATATGGTAGTGAGAGTTTCTGCAATTAATTGCGTGAAATAACGCTATCGGTGAACGAACACATTAAACCGTGAAATGTTTTTAAGCATGTACCGCATAAATAGCGGACACTAAGCTGATTAGCATAAAACCGAGTCGACATTCACCGAATTACCCTAAAATCTGTTAACAAATGGTAGCTTTGCATAATTGAATGAGTCCAACGTAAACTTGGGCACGTGGAGTACGGAGTACGATGCTGCGCACAAAAGTCGCAAATATTTTTAACAAATTACAAACGCATGCGGCGTAGGTTTTTTTTCTCAAAAGTAATAAAATCAGAAT
This sequence comes from Pheosia gnoma, assembly GCA_905404115.1. NCBI lineage: Eukaryota > Metazoa > Arthropoda > Insecta > Lepidoptera > Notodontidae > Pheosia > Pheosia gnoma. The sequence continues at coordinate 5,127,092 of FR989909.1, read as the reverse complement.
GAACTCGAGCGTCTGTTAGTCTGCTTTCGCAGCGACTTATATCCGTAAGCTTTACAATAACACGGTGCCAAGGTATATCTACTCGTAGTTTACAGAGAAATACATACAATTTTCGACAGTTTAATATTTTCTAAAAATAAAATCAAATTATTCCATGAGGGCGGCTCGCATCTAATCGTTTTTTTTTTCATGCGAATATAATTGGAATATACCGTCAAATTTTATAAATTTAACATCGTACATTGACCTGATGTTTGTCTAACTCAGGGCGATGGCTGCTGAATGATTTATTCATTCCTAAAATGGAGGTAAATAAATGACGAATTAGTTGTTTACTTGCGTTTTATTGGACGGCTGCTTTATTTATTTATAGATTGCTAAGCTATAAACATTATAAAAAAATGCTCTACTAAGTCTATTAGTATCTTACTGTTAGGTAAGGTAACAAAGGGCACACAACAATCCATGGCCATGGCCATGGCAGCCGTGATTTTTCTGCAAGGTATTCTGATTATGAATTATTTTTTAGCATGACGTATACATACAAATACTTCATGTATTTTTGATTTATGAAAACAATCCCAAAATACAACTAGACAAGCAAATGGTACCATCATTGCATCTGTAGGTCAAGCTACGGTGCCACGTTGCTACGACGCTACGCCGTAGTCGGAAGCACGTCGATTGCGGTGCGTTCAGTTCCGCTCACGAACGGACCCCCCGCAATTAGATCCTGCCTATTGTTTCCTCAAGCACTTTCTGCTCGCAATTCCAGTTTCAATCGAAGGTTGCGGCATTCCCTTTGGCGGCTGCTACATTATAGCTACGGCCCAATAATAGAAGAGATTATCTTGAATTTCTGTTCAAGAAAATGGCTATGTGGGATCGATGTGGTGATTAATTGGGTAAAATTGTTTGAAATTAGTTTCCTGTCCCTTGTATGTGGCAAAGGTATTAAATACTAGTATTAACTCGCGGCTCGTTCACGTTGACTTCAAGAATAAAATAATCGTATTTGTGTGCTCCTCTTTCAAATTAAAGAAATGCACTTTTATATCGTTATAAATTATATATATAGGTATATATTGGGAGCAAGGCTAAGGATAGCGACTATTTAATAAATATCTAAATTATCAATTATTAATATGTATTTTTTTAATATGAGAGTTGATATATGTGTGAGTACGCTACATAGTTTTGAAGTGTACGTTCTTTAGATACGTTGGTTAAAGAATGTGCTAACAACTGTATATAATACTCTATATCTATATACTTTATATAACTGTATATAATGTCTTATATTTCTACAAAGTCATGAAATATTTCGCAAGTATTTCATAGCCGTCATAATTGCACGGATCTTCCTGCATTCCGCATGCAGGCCGCGCGACCGCCGCATGGTACGGTACGGACGCGAACACTCGTTACAAACTCATTTCAACGATCTTGTGCCCGTGCGTCATGCACAATCATATTTACATAAAAGCGCCACCCGCCGGACTGACGGCATAAAATATAAATAATAAAATTTGAGACCGACGCGACGCGGCGTGACGGGAAATGTCCCGTATTTTATTTTATTTTTAACTTTTTTTTTCAGAGCTAAAATGGAAATACCCTGTCTGGTACGTGGGAAAATATTTTGCGGATATTTGCGGTAAATTGTCATAATAACCTTAATTTACGAATGCGTTCTCTACGTAGTATTTAATGTTAATCTTAGTAAGTATGTACTATATTTTGAATTATATATAATGTACTTACGTTCGTCAAACCGAGTTGGCCACATTCGGACTATAGATCAAAAGTTGTAGACTGGTAGCCTCACTACTTAGGTCTTAGAGGACAGACAACGTGTTTTGTTTAAATCAGCCAAATCAGTGTAGACTGCGATCCCTTAAAAATATGGGGAAAGTCAAATAAATAAGTTTAAAAAAAAAATAATCAAGACAGATAACTTTCATAATTATATTCCAACGGAAGCACTGACGTCGTGAAGTCATTTAAACTAACTAGACCCATTGAATTGCAAATGCATGGAAATAAAACGATGTTTGGTATTTTCTGTTTTCCCTCATTTTCCGAAGTTTCAGAACTTGCATGTAATTGCTTAATACCAATGCGGTACGATGAAGTTCCTCCGTGGGCTCTTACAACAACCCATGCAATATTTATAGACCGAGAGTCAGACTACTAACTTTTATGTGTTAGTGCTTTATAGTTAATAACTATAAAATGGTACATATTTTTTTTATTGACTCACGTATTCCGGAATAATTGCGGATAACAACATTCCACACAATAGATTATAATAAAGCTTGCTATAGATGTACTGAATCAATATATTATGCACTAGTTCACTATACTTACGTACGTTTACTTGTTTAATTAAATTAGGTCGAAAAACAATTTTCATTTCATCTAAATAATATAAACATTCCAATCAAACTCAAAAGCTTTCAATTAACTGATAGAATAGGTAAACCTTACTGTTTGTGGAATTCGCTTCTTCCAAGAAACTTGTTCAAACTAAAACAATAATTTGTTTCCAAATATTAGAACAATTTTAAACAATTACGATTTCTGTAAATTGTTTTCTCAGAGAAATATACATTTTGACAGGGAACATACCTATTGGAAATCACTATAAATACGTTATTTTGAATTTGTATTACATATATTAGCAATATTTTGTTATAAGTTGATTTGGTTGAGCTAGTTGCCCCATGCCCCTCTGGCTGGAGCGCACTCTGCGTTCGCCAAATAAAACGTCGTGCTGCAAGCTGCAAAGGCCGCATCGGCCAGCAGCGTACTATTCATTTAAAAAAAATTGTTGATTTGGTAAGCACCTATATCAGTAATTATTATTAGAAGCAAAGGCACATACCGGCCAGCTAGGCGCTTAATTTAAATCAACACAATTATTGTAGTGGGTATAATATTTTAATATTTATATAGCGTAACCCAGAAAGGATATACTAGCATTAGAACATTCGCTTTCTAGGCGCATTTGTAATTCTGAAGGGAAGTCACAATTTCGATACTTAATGTATTTTTTTTAATATTGCTAAAAAACACTATTTTTGTTTTTGGGAGCATTTTCTTCAAATACATCGATATTGTTTACTAACGCTCTCAGAAAGCGCAAGTTCAAATGGTAGTATAACCTTTCTGAATCACGCTGTAGATATTTTGACATATTCGTTACTACCAAAACAGCCTTAAGGGCATCATTTTAAACAAAATAATATACTATACTACTACTCCCCGATTCCAGTTCCCGGTCTACAAGTAACACGCGAAGCTTAGTCTTTCCACGAAGGTACGTGACGACAGGTCTGTTATGAGGGGCTTATCTAGCATTACAATTATAGCAAAAACTAGCTGCCTTGTTAAGTTAGGTATTTCATTTTCTAATTGTTACGCGGTGGGGTCGCTAATAACGCGTTCGCTGTGGTATTTTTCTGATTACTATCGCTCATTGAAAAGCTGGTTTAGGAGCGGTAGAGTTGATGAAAAGTTCTGGGAAACAATGTCTACAATGTATTAGGTATGATTCATTATTCAAACGTTAATTCATTATGCAAACATAGAATGCTTGAGTGTCTAGGTACTTAGTTAATTGGGGTTGAGTGTCTAGTTATGTAGGTACTCAGTGTGCGAAGTGGTCTGTTTGATTGATATTTGATGGAATAGGTGCTTGATCATAAAGGCGAGATAATTAGACAAAACAATTTATTGTGGTACTAATAACACATTATAAAGGTACAATAGCAACCGACCTAGTGACGACGCTTATGCTAGTGTTGCGATGCTTAATAATATTAATGTTTTAAAATAAAAGGTGTAATAAACTAAATCGACTATTCTAATTTAATTAATATTATATCTATTGTAGGATTGAACTCCTACATGCTCCCAGCCAGAAATAATACAAAGTGTAAATTAATTATGTATATAAAGAAACTGATAAGCTACTTACTATGTTTAAATTACCAAAAGTGTATGTTTTAAATCTATGCTGTAGTCACAAGTCTTATTTATATATATATTTAAACACAATCAATTGGAAGAATACAAATTTTAGATATAGACCGTCTATGTGTATGCCCATTTTGGGTTTTTACTTCAACAGCTCTGACCTTGTTATCAAGCCCAGGAAACACATTTACAATTCGTGCCATAGGCCAGTACAGTGGCTGAGTGTCATCATCTATTAAGATTACTAGAGAACCAATTTTTACATTAGGCATATCATTTTTCCATTTAGGTCTTGACTGTAAAACATTTAAATACTGCTTGCTCCAAATTTTCCAGAATTGTTGATACATACTACAACAAATATTCCAAAAATTTAGTCTATTGATTGGAACATCACTTACATTTTTCTCTGGATAACTATTAAGAGCAGAGCCAATCAGAAAATGACCTGGTGTTAGGTAGGTATAATCATCAATATCTGTTGACAGAGGAGTTAAAGGTCTGCTGTTTAAAATTGACTCTATTTGAGCTAGTACAGTACATAATTCTTCATATGTTAGTAACGCTTTTTGGACCACTCTTTTTAAGTGGTATTTTGTGCTTTTGACAGCAGCCTCCTACAGGCCACCGAAGACAGGTGAGTAGCTGGGAATAAAGTGGAACTTAATTCCCTGTTCGGCCACTTGAGATTGCACCTGTCTTTGGTGCTCTGTGGAATTCTGTTGCCTGTACAGCTCTTCTAATTGGTTCCTTGCACCCTTAAAATTAGAACCATTGTCACAGTAAACGTCACTGGGCAAGCCTCGGCGCGCTATGAAGCGCTTAAAGGCTGCCAAAAATGCAGCAGTTGATAAGCTTGACACTACCTCGAGGTGGACGGCCTTGGTTGAAAAGCACACGAATACACAGATGTACCCCTTTGAAACCAAGGCGCGCCTGATCCGCGACTGTTTGACTGAGACAGGCCCGGCGAAGTCTACTCCAACCTTTTGAAATGGTCTGCTTACATTAACTCTGTCGTGGGGCAAGGACCCCATTAGCTGCTGGGAAGCTTGCGCCTTAAGTCTAAAACAAATTACACATTTATGTATTATTTTCTTAATTTCTTTTATACCATTAATGATCCAAAACTTTTGGTTAATCGAAGACAGGATAAGTTTTGGACCGGCATGTAAATTTTTTATATGTTCATTAGTAATTATTAACTTAGTAATACAGGAATTATTAGGCAGAATTATAGGATGTTTTTGTGAGAGAGGTATAGTCGCACAATCTAAACGGCCTCCTACTTTTAACATACCATTTCCATCCACAAATGGATTCAGAGACATCAATCTGCCATTTACAGGTTTATTTTGTTTTAATAAATTAATCTCCTCAGAGAAATACTGTTGCTGCTCGCATTTTATAATTAATAATAAAGAATCATCTAGCTCAGAGCTACTTATGTAATTAAGCTTATTTTTATGTGCTTGACATTTTAAATTATTACAAAAACGCCGAACGTAGGAAAGTATCCTTTGCATTTTGTTTATACTAGAAAACTTATAAAGAAAGTCTAGACATAACGTGTTTTCCGAGCCACATGCCAACGACGCCGAGAGAACAGATTCAACCGAGCCAGCCTTCATTTCAGGTAAGTTATCCATTAAGATATTTTTTATTTCAGGGAGGTCATATCCACAGTCGTGCAGGAAACGTGGTCCATGCCACCACAGTTTATGACCTTCCAGTTCATGCGGTTGTAAGCCGCGACTCAAGCAGTCAGCTGGGTTGTCATCTGTTTTAACATAAGACCAAGAAAAATTATCTGTATCCTGTTTAATCAACTTAACCCTGTTTGCCACATAAACATTCAGTTTGGTTACATCAATTTTCAACCATGCCAACACTATTTGCGAGTCAGAGTATAAAAATACTTTATGAATATATAATTTAAGTGATAAGATAGAGTATACTCGGTTGGCAAGCTTGGCTAGTAACAATGCAGCGTTCAGCTCTAGTCGAGGTGTGGTAAGCTTTTGACTGAGAGGGACTAATCTTGATTTAGAACAGAGTAGTGTGAGTTTTATGGTACCTGTTGCATCAATGCTGCGTAGATATAGGCAGCAGCCATATGCTGTACTACTCGCTGCATCAGCAAATCCTACTATCTGTACTGTAACTGCGTTATGTAATGTTACACTTCTGTTGATGTGAACTGGTGTCATAATTGACAAACTATTATAAAATTCCATCCAAATACTATTCAACTGTTCAGGTAAAATTGAGTCCCATCCTAATTGGGCTGACCAAAGTTTTTGTAAAACTACTTTGGCAGAAACAGTGACTGGGCCTGCTAAGCCTAACGGATCATAAAACCTAGCAACATAACTTAATATTTCACGCTTTGTTTTTGGTTCTTTTTCCTGTGTACCAGGACACGAAATTTTAAAATTGTCTGTTTTAGCATTATAAGTGACACCTAGTGTCTTTAAATAAAAGTTTTGTTTTTGTACATCAATTTCATCAAAGTGTTGTTTATCTAGAGGTATATCCTGCAGAATCTCATCACTATTGGAAGACCATTTGTGTGCCTGAAATCCACCCAGTGCTAATAGCTTTATTAATTGATCTTTCATAGCAATTAAAGACTCTAATGAGTTACTGGAGACTAAAATGTCATCACAGTATGTTTGGTTTTGTAATATAAAAGATGCTTCAGGAAATTGTACTTCATACTTAGATGCCAGTTCTATGAGGCACCTTGTTGCTAAATAAGTTGAACTCTTAAACCCATAAGTAACAGTTTTCAACTCAATACATTGTATATTATCATTAGGGGAACCCCGCCACAAAATGAGTTGAAGTGATCGGTGGTTAGGATTCAATGATATGCATCGAAACATGTTTTTTAAGTCAGTGCTAAAAACATATGGACCAAGTCTAAATAACAGTAAGATATCAAATAGCTCTCTTTGTACTGTTTGACCATTTAATAATAAATCATTTAATGACCGTCGTTTATTTGTTAACATAGACCCGTCAAATACTACTCTACACTTAGTGGTCTTTTTATCAGGTCTCAGTACAGCATGATGTGCCAAGAAATATGTTGGATCACTAGTGAGGTTGTATTGGTCTATGTTAATGTAACGGCCATGCTCTAGGGCGATATACTCATCAATAAAGGCTTTATATTGTTTATATAATTCAGGATGAATTTTAAAACGTTTTTCTAGGTTATAAAATCTTTTTAATGCTAGGTGAAATGAATCCCCAAGCATTTCATTAATCCTATCTAATGGAACTTTAAGTGGTAAGCTAACCTCAAACTTTTTATTCTGAAGTGTAACTGTTTCTTGAAATATTTGTTCACATTGTTCAAATTCTGTACATTTTTCAGAGAACATTTCAGGCACACTTTCAGACTGCCAAAAGCTATGAACCGTATCATTGATGTCAGTTTCACATTTAGTACAAAATAAAGAGACTGGTTGTTTATGAAGTTGCTTAGAGTGACAAAAATTTTGGACAGTACCTGCAACAATGTAACCAAACTTTGTGTTTATGAAGGTCGCAGGTGGAGACAGGTGAGCTTGATTGATTGGACTGCATTGAGGCGCTATACTACGTTCTTCAGGCACCGGAGGTTGGGGTAATAGGACCTGGAAGAACACATCCGCTGCCATAAGTATTTGTATGTGACTTGGTATATCAAAGTTAGTATCAGCAAGTTGCAGATGTGAAGGAATGTTAATAGCCTGCTTGTTAATCTGGTACTGTGGAAGTTTGCAAGTGATTTGATCGATGACATAGCAATTGATAGGTAATGAGAATGAAGAAACCATTGAATGAACTTCCAATTGCAAATGTTGGGTTATGTTTTTAGGGGCATTGCCTATACCAACAATGTCCTTATTAACCTCTTTAAGTGCACCCTGCATGCCCAACCGCTCAACCAAGTTATGTGTAATAAATGAAGTTTGTGAACCACTGTCAAGTAAAGCTTTAGCAATAATTTCCATGCCGTCATTTGTTATGAGTTTGACTCTTATAGTGGGCAATAAAACTTGAGTAGGAGAGGTCTGTGACACCATTGTCACAGAGGTAGGTGCCTGCTCCTCCTCATGCAGAAGCGTATTGTGGTTTGCTTTACACACATTGCATCTGAAGTGAAAACGACAAGCTTTTTTGTGTATATTTAAACACACCTTGCATATATGATTGTCTGCAACAAATTTAGCTCGTTCCGAGACATGCAACAGTTTAAATTTGGGACAAGTGAATAATTTATGATCTGACTTACAGTACATGCAATAACTAGAAGGGTTTATAGTGCTTGTAGCGTTAGAAGCCAATACTCCTTGCTGTTGGGGATTCTCCATGCATTGTTGACTTGTTGACTCAGCATTCTCGAACGCCAGGGCACGCCTTTCAAGAAAACCAATAAAGTTTTTAACAGTTGGCTCTACATTTGTTTCTCTAGTTAACTGATATTCCCTGTTGGAATGATAATCTAATTTTCTAGTCAAAATGCAAAGGATAATTTGATCCCATGTATCTACAGACTGGTTTAAATTTTTAAGAGCAGCTAGATGTTGCTTTACAATACAAACAAAACTTCTAATATTAGCAGCGGTACATTCTAACATTGGTGTCAAATCTAGCAAACTATTTATATGCTCATTTATTATTTTATATTTATTATCGTATCGATCCTTGAGAATCGTAAGCGACTCTGAATAGCTCTCCCCTAGTAGTGGAAGATTTTTAATTAGGTTATGTGGTTCATTTTTTAGAAAATTACGTAAGTAATATAGTTTTTGAATATTGTCTAATGACTTGTCATTGTGGATTAATGAGGTAAATAACCCTATGAATGTTTTGTACTCACTAGCTTTTCCATCAAAGTATGGGATATTAATTGCTGGCAAGTTAACACTTTTTTGTTCGTGAGGACGGCTCGGGGGGCTGACAGGCTTGTCATTGTTCATGCACTCGCGTAAAATGGTTAGGGCTTGAATATATTTGTCTTCCTGGTCAGCGGTGGCTTCCTCGTCTTCCTTGATGGAGGCAATTTCCAGACATATATCTTCATATTTATTGAATAACTCGGTGAGCCTCTTTTCCTTTACAACGAGCGCGTCTTTTGACAGGGATAGCAATGTATCTTTGTTAATTGCGTTGCAGAACTTTGTAAGACTACCTTTTATATAGCCACGCTTGTTAGTAAGCTCTCGTAACGTGGTTTTAGCCGCACCGTCCTCCATGTTGTTAGAACACAAAACAAAAACAATTAAAAACTAGATGTTACGTATACGCTTAAAACGATGCTTAAATATTAGTTACTTAGCTAATTAATGGCTATTGGGTATAAAGTTTTAACTGTTTTTACACACACAAAACGTTACATGCGGATATAAATAAAAATAACTTTAGAACGAAGGAATGAATGAGTTGCTGTGCGCTAGCGTCGAACGAAACTTGAACGAACGCGCCAACTTCTGATTCGTCGTTGCGTGATGCAGCACGATGCTATTGGTCGAACTCGGCAGTTTGTGTCGTGCGATTCGACGCCTCGTGATGCAGTACGATGGATGACATTGCAGAGTACCTTGTCTAGGCCGGCGAAATAAGATGCGATGCAGTTACCAATGCTTGTCAAAATTTATCCTTGATGCGCCTGAAATTATTTTCTTCCGAAGGACCATGTGCGAAGTGGTCTGTTTGATTGATATTTGATGGAATAGGTGCTTGATCATAAAGGCGAGATAATTAGACAAAACAATTTATTGTGGTACTAATAACACATTATAAAGGTACAATAGCAACCGACCTAGTGACGACGCTTATGCTAGTGTTGCGATGCTTAATAATATTAATGTTTTAAAATAAAAGGTGTAATAAACTAAATCGACTATTCTAATTTAATTAATATTATATCTATTGTAGGATTGAACTCCTACACTCAGTGCACAAAAAAAACATATAATAAGTACTTACACATACAAATAAAATACAACAGTTAACTGTTCTATGTAGTAGCATAGTATTTTTGTAACTTTTGACGATTCATAAGTACTGTACATAATGGTCTACGTGAATAAAAAAGAATCTGATTCTATGTTTATTTCATTTAGGTTACTAATAATCTGATAAGTGTGCATTTTTAACCGACTTCAAAAAAGAGGAAGTTCTCAATTCTGTGGTTTTTTTTTGTACTATTCGTTGGATTTGTCGAGCATCGACAAAATTATACAAACATACTGATAAATATTTTTTTTTGTTATATTGATTATTTATTTATTTATGTAATTGTACATTTGTAATATTATTTGATGCCTTACACGACCCACCGATTTATACAAATGACCTTACTAATGTCTCTAATCCAGAGCTCGACCCCCTAGAGTAAATTCCTAACTACGGCCTAGATAGTACCTATACCTAAATACTTTTATTTATAAGGTCTGCAAAGTAATTATTATATATAAGATCAATAATAATAATGGCAATAATAATGAAAAATAACATTCAAACATTTCATTCAAATAACCCAATTTTATTTAGCGCCATCTCGCAGAGTGTTGGTGTAACTTCTTCTACAACCTTAGCCCTCCTTCGGAAAGCCCCATACAGTAGCGCCACACTGCGGGAAATAGATGAACTTTTATAAAAGGTAGAAGGCCACGTGTTGTAGATGGCGCTTTGCGGAAATTTTTCGAAAATAATTTTCACAATGTTATTGATTGTCCCTTCTTGTTCGGAATTTAATACAAATGATAAGCGTAAAAGGTTATTTCCTAATGGAACTGGTGATAGGCGGCATAACTGAGAATAATACGACCGTTTTCTTTGTAGTAAACAATATTATTTGTTAACAATTTACTTAGGTACGATATTTACAATCACTTTTGTATGCTTCAGCTCTGAGAAACATTTTACCGGGAAATGTTGTGTAATAAAATAAGTAGTAATAAATAAACCAAAAATGTATGTAGCTTATTAAGCTACTTAAATTTTTGGTTTATTTATTACTACTTAAGTCTATTTCGCAGATGTATTTTAAGTACCTATACACCGTTCTGTTTGTGATGTGATATTTATACTGCTTACTGGAAATAAAGAAAATAAATTAGTGCTCTGTAGGTTTTAGTTCGGTAGTAGGTAGTAGAATGCTCGGTAGGTTTTAGTTCTTTTGCGATTTATTCGATCTGGTGTTACTTTGTGCAATATTATATGCCTTGTAATAGGGTCGCTACTTATGAGGTAAGTATATTGGCTAAAATGTTGTTGCAAAAATGTAAGAAAAATGTTAAAAGTACCAATATGTGTTGGATGAACGATTTGATCGTTCATCTCGATCGGCGTTTGATGTTGTCATAACTTGTACTAAGGCCCCTTGTGTGCATTGTGAAAAATGTGCTCATCTAAAAGTGTACAAACAAACAGGGTATTACTTTAAATACAAAAGGAAATACACAATAAGATGACCCAGTTGTGTGAAGAAAACGGATGTACACAACATTTGCACTTTTTGTCACTACTTTTATCTCCGAGGCAACGGAGCTATGAAAGTACCAACTGGAGATTCTCATTTGGATTTATGTAGTGTAGTGGGTTGCAGTGTCTTAATACTGAATGTACGGTGGATGGAGATAAATGGGAACACATGAATACTTCTTGGTGGAAATATAATACCACAAAATCAAAAAGAACAAAGTTTAGTCTCGTTCACCACAGATTTCAGCATATTCTCTTTTCTACTATATTACAAAATACTGTACTATCGGGAATATTCATGCCTGGAGAATTAACATTAACGTCAGTTCCGTATGACAATACCTACTTAGATAAGATCTTGTTCGCACCCAGTGATTGCTACATCCCAGAAAAGGCAAGGAATGGCTTAAGCCCGTGGGGTGTGAGCCCCCGGTTAGTACGTAAACAGGAATAAATAAACGTTAGACCTTATTAAATATTCATAGCTAGTGGAAAAATCGGTCAAGGACAGAGCTCTACGCATCTCTTTATACTTCGCTTAAACCTACGCGCTGTGAGGGAAATATAAAAAGATGCAAGATTTCAGATAGCGTGCATACGACCTTTTTTCTTTTTACCGAGAAAATAAGGTCCGATTTTTGTTATCAGACTCTCATCTCCTACGTACGATGTAAATAATTTCACGATGAGATTTCCATCTTGATATGAATGCAAGTAGTTGAGTCTAGTAAGTCGAGCTTTGTGCAACAAATAATACCCTCTTCCCAATTTGTGAATGGTTAATATTATTATTTTATTTTATTGAAATGTAATTCTTATTTTCAATTTACTAATTCGAATACTTCTGTAAAGTCCTAGTAATCACGTCTAGTACCTACAATCTGAATGTATCATCTGTAGGTACAGATCATACATACAGACCACTGTTCACTGCACCTGCAGTGAGTGGTGATCTGAATTTATGGCGATCTAATAGATAAGTTCCCCTTTTACAATGGGGCATAATACCTTCCTCTATGAAAGGAGTGTGAGTGTACTTATAACAGAATACTTCTGCCTGTACCTGTAGAAAATGAAAATATTTTTTAACAAACACCGTGCACGAATCCTGCGATTCTCAAAATCAAAACCACTAAATTCATCATGTAATTTATAAATCTACTAGCTGCGCCCCGCGGTGTTACCCGCAATTAAAAAGTATGTCTATCCCACGGGAACCCATTTTACCGGGATAAAAAGTAGCCTATGTGCTATTCCAGACTATAATCTATCTCTGTGCCAAATTTCATCCAGATCCGTTCAGCCGTTCTGGCGTGAAAGAGTAACAAACATCCATCCATCCATCCATCCATCCAAACTTTCACATTTATAATATTAGTATAGATATATTTTTAACAACTCATAACTGTTTTTAAATATATTATACAAATATAGGTATCTAAGTTTTCACAAAATTATCAACTCTTATATGAATTAGGTACTTTGAGCTAATGTCTCACTGTCTTTAATCCCGGCCTCCTCGAGATGGCGGGTTTAATTTGTCTTCGTTACGCGAAGGAAAATGTCCTACACTCCATACGGATTAGGGGACTCATCGGGCCTGTAATAAACTCACCTAATCTGGCAACACGTGACCTTCCAAATAATGCTGGACTGGATTAGAAGACTATTCTCGGCAAGAATAATGTCTGGGAAAGCTCTTAACGTTAACAATGTTGGTGTCCGAACATAAGCATGGCTATTTATTATTCATGCTTCTGTTTGAATAGTATGTATTATATGTCAATATTAACAATAAGCTATATGAGAATTTTGATCGAGTGTCCGAAATATTTTTTGATCACAGTCCCAGAATGGTATAGAATATAGATAGTGAAAAAATATTTATTTTATGCATTATCAAATGATTATTATTAAAATTGCGAGCCCGCGTGCAAACAATTCCCAACACTTTCGTAAATCAATGCATACATTACTTTTTCTTAAAGATTAGTAATCAACACCTTCCTCTAATAATTGACGAGCAAAATCTCTATTACTAAAGCACCAACGTTAGGAGCTCTCAATATTCCTATGGGAAACATTCGCAGAGTCGTGTGTGACGTCATAATTCACGTTTACCCGCATAGCTGCACTGGCGCATGAGTTATGATCCGATCTACTGGTGCTTGCATACCAACGATGCGTAGTTAAGAGAGGATGGTAGTCCAAAGACAACAAGACACAAAAATTTAAGTTTTTAATATAAACAAACATATTTCTCTACAAAAATACTTTGTAATTATATCGTAAAGTGATTTAAAATTCTACTAATTTGATATCATTTTTTGAAAACCCGTTCTAAATTCTCTTTTGATTCTAAAATTACATGACATGATAAGAATTGTAGAATTTGACGATATATTCTGCAACAAGGATTTAAATATAAGGGTAACAGTGAGTAAAAAGTAGTGTAAAGACAAGAGAAACATTCCTCTGAACAATACTTGAATGATCATCCTAAGTAACAGTTACTTAAATATTTTCAAAAATAATATCAAAAACAATATATCTCCCTAATTTACAGAGTACCTCCAATCAATACAAAGAACCAATGTACAGTCAAAATCAAATGCCACCACCAAAAGGATTAATCTATTAAACCGCTGACAGAAACAAAATGAAATAATAATTTGTCGGGGAATTCGACGTGAAGGGTACAGCGCCATCTATGTCTGTGACCGACTATACATTCACGTGTCATCAATCACATCCTTCAGTCGCCAGGGTACGGTGTAGCAGTATATTAGCTCCTTAATTAAAGCCGTGAACAGCTGCCGCTAATACCCGCCGTGTCATATATTTCAATTAATTCTTGTCACCAAACAAATTTGGCGGACGACTATTTAATTATTAATCAGTGTAACGTGGACAAATTGGTTTGTGGGTATTGATTGATAAATGAAATATTTTTGCGTAAAGGATTGAATTATAAAAAGTATTTATGTGAAGAAGATTATTATAATATATACTTATACTTATTATTTTTTATATTTACGCGAATACTGCACCTTGAAATAAAACCCGTAAAAATAGTTTTATTTTTATACTTTTACTATGTTTACGTCTACTGCTACACGACCGCCACACAGATGAATCGAAATATTTACTAACATAAACTAAACTATCCCATGAGAAGTACATTTAAATCTAGGTAGATTTCAGCATTTACAGACTGTACCTATAGAAAAAAAAATCCAAAGTGTAGCCAGGTCAGTAAGGTTCTCAATAGATTTGGATAAGGTCGCAATTTAAAATTAAAATACCTTAAAACTTTTTCATACCCTAAAAACATAGACTTATGGTAACTCTATAAAAATATGTTTAAAAATCTTGCGCGGCTCGATCGTTGCGGCGTCCGCGGTTGTCAAACTGACAGGGCCCTCTGGTAGCCATAAGCCACTAATCGGCTTGTCAGCCGCAGGTCGAGGCATTGACTTTCAGATCACGTACTTGCAATCTGCATACCACGATATTGTCAGGGGAACATAGAAAGACACGTTTTTATGGAACGTCCAGACCGGGCGGCAACGGCGGGTCTTAAAAGATTTTTAAATTTAGCAGTGGTTTTTTTTCATATTTTATTTTTAAACTACGAAAGGTTGAAATTGAAACAATACAGATCTCAAAGTCGAAAATTCTGGTTACCTTTTATCTTTATGTAGGTATTTTCCAACAAATAAATAAACATTTTATTCATAGGTGTTTCCATATAATTCAAGTAGACTTGGAAATCAAATTTACTTGATTCTATACGAAATGAAATGCGATGAAATACTCACTTATGTCCAAATGACAGCTGACAATTATTCTAATTCTCTTCGACATCATTGTTTTATGTATGGTGCTTTATCTTAGCAGGCGGAGAAATGTGGTCGGTTTAAAAAAAAAATAGTATGTGTCTGTCACTAGTGCCATAATTTGTTTCCACGATGGTTAGGGAACAATTAAGATATAAGCATAACTAATCGTTGAGAAGTATTACTTCCGCTCGCTATTAATATAATGACGTGACATACGTCTCGCAAGGTAATTATCACGACACATCCGCGATATTAAAGCCTACGTTGAAATGTCTTAAAATTAATCTCGAGATCTGGCGCCCGCGCCAGCCCAATACATGACGGCTTGCGCTTCGCTAAATTTAATAAAGCTACCACCGTAACCCAGCCCCGCAAGATTGATGTGCCAAAAAATGTACTAACAGAGAATAAGGAAATTAAAAGAGATGCCATTTAACTCTTCAGTTATATTAAAAGTTTCACATTGACCAAGCACCTTAATATTAAAGGCGTTATATATCTGACATTTGGAACATAGCAATTTTGTACCTAATGATAAATATTGTACCTCTATCTTTTGACAATGATTAACGCCCGCTTTCTTTATGAACTGCGTACATTTCTTGCAGTGTTTCAATGAGAAATTTCAGACTTGTCGTTATTGAGAAGGTAGGTCACGCGGGTGACATTTCAATGAAAATATGTTTGAGGCCCAAAGTGATAGCTTGGCTTTTAGGCAATAAGTCAGTACTGTAACTAAGATAGTACGAGTTTTGACATTTCGCAGGAATGGACCAGTATAGCTTCACTCTACTGAACCATTAGATTATTGGATCGGTAGTTAAATCCCTCCATAACTTATACTAAGGGCCCTACTCATATTTTCTTGTATGTGTCGCCTTCAGTGTTGGGTATAGAAACGCAACATGGCTTCATAGTAAAAAGTCAGTTACAATTATTTATGAGCCACACTCACTAAATACCCAGGAAATAGCTGTTGAACGTGTTCAATCATCAATCCTTACAGGTAACAATAACTCCCTAGATAGTCTAATTTACTTGCCTCGTTATTCATCACTGTCTACTGTAACCTTTACCCTCTTCAATAGTGAATTCCCCTAGTAGAACTTTATTTTCATATGAGCACCTTATGGGCCTTATTCTGCCAGGGCCGCCGGCAGCGACTGATTTACAACAAGCGTTTTGAATGACGTTGATAAATTGCGTCACGCGGCGGTCACGGCCCATGTTTTGCGTCATACTTGCCTGCATCCAGAGGCGTTACGTCACACGTATCTCGGTCCTGTATAGCATTGAGTTATGGCGTGTTTGTCTCGCGCGTGACATTATGGTGGATGAATTTATGAGCGTGAAGAATGCGGAACGAGAAATATTCCGCTTTGGAGTGGCGTGAGCCGGTTGATAAGAGTTCTGGGAATTATTTGGGTACATAATTTTGCTTTATACTTATTATATCACATAAATGAAGTTTGCCGTGATGATACTGGAAATGCACTACTATATTTTTGCCCTAGAACGTCTAGGAGAAAACACATTACCCTACCCCTTTGTGGAAAACCGGCGTAATAGTGTATTCTTAAGTCATATTGATGAAAAAATAAAATGAAAAGTATCTTGATTTTCGATTAAAATATTGAAAACAGTGTATCACTGACGTTCAGTTTTAAATAAAAGCTAACCATTTTAAATTCGTTGAAGCTAACATGAAGCTAATAATTTATCTAATTATATTATCAATGTCAAGGCTGTTGACATCTAATTAGCGCGTCTCATACTGCATTATTAATGGCGTCGGTATTTATCCCATCCCAATCGCAGATCTCTTTATGAGATAATGACGAAATTCGAGATTAAATATTGATTTATCGTCCTGAAAACAGTGTATCAGTGTATGCTGGAAGCGGAGCAGTTTTATTTAATTAAACTACCCATCAGCAATTCATCATTCATCATACCAGCAACTACTGGATTCAAAATATCATAAATACACCACCAAACACAATTGTTGTAAAAATCTTTGGTTGGCGTAGCTCTAAAAACCTGTGAGTTTCAAATATAGTAAGGTTATTCTATTCTGACCATTTTGATCTGAAGGTATACCCAGACCGAAGTTATGAGCGTACCCAAAATCGCCGAAACCCTTCAAGAAAAGGGTACTGTAGCGCTTACTTCTTTCTGACTTGGTAGAGCAACATCGTCAATTGAATGCTTAAATGGTCTTAAACTAAGCAATGCTTTTATTGTAGGTATAATAACGAAGGGGACATAGAACGACCTGGTTATCGTCCCTTAAGAGTTATTGATCAGTAGATCTATCAGTCAGTCAAGGTGTGACAGTCTTAACAGCGGTAATTATCACGCGAATACGACAGTTACCACCAAGTACGATTCTAACTACATGCTTGAACATGATTTATCTTCATTCAAACTTCGAAGATGTAATGAAGGTTGATGAGGCCCTGGCGGCCATATTATAAATTTGTCAGTTGAGACAAAAGTAGCTGCAATTTTGTTATACCACCAATAAAGGCGATTCATCTTCCTATTATGCCTGAAGTAAACGATGCCATTGTTGTTTTATTATCTTTGCGTGTGAATTTTGAACACTCAAAGTCCAATTATGCTCTATATTAATTGTTATCTCAACGACAACTCAAACGATTTTTAATTAGTTTTAATTAGCTCTGCATCATGTGAGTCAGTTGTAAATTCCAAAAAAAGGGAGGAAATTAGACGATTTATAAGTAGGTAGGGTATACATTTTATCAAAAACGGCGTAAAATATATTGTACAATTAAGTTTTGGCCAGTAGTTAGCTATAATTTGCGCATAATTATTAAAGGCTATTATCTTATGGATTAGATCTCAATAAGTCCATCTACGAAGCACTACTACAGAATATAAATCCCCCAATAATATTCCGCGCTTGGAAGAGATGAATTTTACGTCGTATGTTGGCAAACGAACTTGTGTGCTACACGCCACACGAGGTTTCGTAGTCGTTTTCGTAGAACCGCTACGCTTGAGAGATCTAAATAAATGCTACGTTATTAGTAATTCGTAGCATAGGTATCGTGTAACTAAAACCATTATTCTGGAATAAATGAGAACATATTTTCTTGTTTAGTCGGGAAATAACATAACTGGCAAATTGCGTACTAGTAAATAAATAAGGAAAATAAGTTTTTATAAGGCAATATTTTTTCTAACGGTTAGTAATGTTTGCTACATATCAGTTACAAGCCGGCATAACAAGGAAGATCCTATGTAATAATCCTCTACAAAGTACAAACTAAACTGCAAATACGACAATATAATAACCTCCTCGAATATAATATTGTAAAACTAATAAGCTATATTCGATAAAGTTTCCTCAGCCATCGACTAAATAAGAAAACATAATGATAAATGAGATACGTGTCCTTGGGAAAACATATTGGCATCGTCAAGGACGACCAAGTTTAATGTCATATCTGTATCAAAATATCAATAATAGTTTATTTGTGAACACATTAAGTCATTTATTTAAGATGCAGAATAGTTATCTGCTATCTTCAAAGTCTCAAAGTTCATTTCATTCATTCAAAATCTCAAAGTTTTGCCAAGCTCTGCTTATTTCTGAGTGCAATTGCGAGATTGCTGTACTCTTTTAGTAATTGATCGAATTAGACAATGCTTGGCCGAAATCCATTGTACATACAACAGTTTGAAGAATTTTCTTCTGTTATCGATTAACTTATTTGGTTTATTTTTTGAATGGTAGGTAAATCTGTTGGGTATTTGTTGTCATATGTTTGTTTGTAAGTTTGCCTGTTGAGTACTCAAAAACGTATAATCGAATCGGATTGCAACAAAAGTAGATTCTCTGTAGCATATAGGCCACTTTTTATTTCAGGATATTTGTCATTATAACGACTAAAGGATACTTGTAACTTATTTGCAGCAGCTCTATAATTTCATGTCACTACCTGAAACTCTCTGAATATTGTGTGTTGAATAAAAATACAAATAGCAAGACGATTTAATAGATCACATCTCATCTCGTGGGAGCACCGGTGATCTATAAAACTAGCTTCCGTTGACGAGTGCCCATAATCGCAATGTATTTATTTGACGGAGTCATAATCTGCTCTCGTATAAAGGTAGCGTCAGACTGTTGGTCGTGAGTTCTAGAAAAAAAAATACGCATGAACAGTAATATGATATGTATGGTTAATTTATATATGCATTCTTGTGGACCATTAACCGCCCAACGAGATGGAGCTTTAAGAAAAATAGAGACTCACTGCAACGAATTTTTTTCTCTTATAGCTTTATCACTCTCCGTTGATTTGGCTCAAGTTGCTAGTAGGATACGGTAATAAACAAATTGGTCGAAAGCTCGGTCTGAAAATAAAGCGTACAGGTTCAAACGCGTCTCACAGTTTTGAGATTTTCAAATTTCATTTGCGAACTTCTGGTGAACTATGACCCGAATCCCCCTTAAATATTAGCTAGGTACGGTATAACTGCTTCGCCGAGAGGTCAGTGCGCAGAAGTGCGCCTCTGCTTACCCCTTCAGAGATCACAAGGGCGATGGATAAGTATAATCAAAACTAACCAGCATTGGAATAGCAGTTATTTAAAGGTACAGCCACAATACTAGGATCAAACGATCGCTCGTGCTCGAGTATTTCACACCTCAATCCTTTCAGTTGTGTCGATGTGACAGCTGCCTAAGGCACCTTTATAAAACCTCCTTTCACGGAAGCCAGCCACTCACACTCCGCGACGTGCACCAGCGTGTTTGTTTATACGTTTCACGCTTCACTACGTGTTGAAACGTGTTCACTCTTTCAAGTGCTAAAGGATCGCTATTTAGTTGCTACATTCGGCTGTTGGGTGCACGGGAATTGGTTCGTTTAGTTTTATTTGAAAGCTTAGTTGGTGAATTGTGTTTATAAATGTTTATAAACTCATAAAATAGTTATATATTCATATATTTGGTTACATTATCGTTTTTAGAGATAAATATAGTTTATAACATAAATTATAAATAATATAAGACTTATCGATATAGATTAATAATACGACGGTTTAGACGTTATGGTCTAGGACGTCCTATTTATTATTTGAATATTCTTACACATATGACATATTTATGATCATGTTTTCCTGTACTTCTGCATAAAAACATATATGGGGCCCTAGATATATGATAATGAAATATGCCGTAAAGGACATGCTGATTATGCGTAACATATTTTATAAAGATTCAATTTTTCTTTTTTAAATTACATGGATTAAGACACGGGTACCGACTAGTATTTTTAATATATTACCACCCCTACGAAATTTACTTCACGAGCAATAAATCAGAAAAATAATGCTATTTCGCATAAAAACCGTTTTAACTACCGCCTGTCCTGTAATAAACCGTTACGGAAAATCGCTCTGAAAAAAGCAATGCCAAGCTTTTCATCAATATGGCAACACCGAATATTGAGAGCAGTGACCGGAAAATTCTATAGCAGTTGCTCTGAGCGGTGCGATCTCGCTCGCTCCATGAGTGCAAGCGTTACCACGAGCGGAGCGAGCGGGGCCCTGATGAGCGAAACTACACGCCTCATTCACACTCAAAGCACCCGATAAAACACTTCTACTGAGCTAAAAAATTCGCTAAATTGAATGTTCCAGCGTTTTTCATTGAGCTTTTGGAGTGAAGCGTTCATCAGCGTGAAATTGTTATTTAGTATTCTGTAACAGGTATTTTTCAATTAAGCCTCGGAGGTTTGAAGTGGCGTTATCCAATTTCATGTGAATGGTTGGTATCGATATATTGTAAGTAAAAAAGCGTTATAATAGTTTAACTTTTTTACGATTTAAAATTAATTGAAGTGTAATAACAGTATCAATAAGCACTCAGCAATTCCCCTCTACTATCGGGTGGCAGGATGCCCAAAACTAAACTTTGAAATAATTTTAAAAAATCAGCAATTTTTTTTGTAATATTTCATTAAAAAAAATATTCTTTGTACAGACACGAACAAATTCCAGTCTTATTAGATGTAAAGATTGTCCGAACAAATATTTGCGTAACTTATCGAAATTTAAATCTTAGTTTGATACTTTTATCGACTATCATGAGGTTCGCATCTAGAACGGACATATTATAGAACAGAATCACGCACGAACTTTAAATATAAAAAAATAGTTATTTGAATAATTTGCTCTTGCTGTTGAGTAAATAAATACTCTAAGCGTACTTCAATGTCAAACAACCAAATAGTGGTATTGCTCTACTCTATCTACGGAGGCTGTATCTCCTGGGTAGACATCTTTTGAGGCAACACAGGTTTTTTCAGGACATGCACAGCCCTCTCTACATCCCCAAAACCGATAGGAATGACGAGGTGGTGTCGGTTCAGCCAAGCTATGCTTAACGGGTTTTTGAGTTTGTTACTCGTTTACTTCCCTTCCCTTTAAATCCTTAGTCAATCGGTAAGAGTGAGGGAGACGCAATTCAATTCTTAAGCCCTACGGCTAAAACATGCCGTATGTACCATTATCGCATCTGTCTCACACCTGTACGCGCTGCCTTGGATACTCTAGTTTTGAACGAGGTTAGCAATATTCTCACATATGACATTATTACAACACGTGCCGTCGTGGAACACGTGTAGCGATCGCGTCTCTCAGCGGCGCGGTGACCATGAAACACATTTTCAATAAAAAATACCTGCTGATTCTGAAGCTATACTGAATGCGTGAATAAAATTGAGCGCGATATTTATTTATACTTTTAAAATGTTAATCGTAACTGCTATTCTGTATGTTAGCTAATTGAAATAAGCGGGGTGATAACTTATCAAGTAGGCCCCTAAAAGTTCTGTGTTCTACGTTAGATTGTCTTGATTGTTGTAGTTTGTTAACATTATTAGAAATATTTCTCGTAGGCTGCGACAAGCAGACCAGTCTACTATAATCTTAGCTTAGGCATACACATAATCGGGAAAAAAAATAGTATTTTATTACATGAACTGCCAAGACCTTATTACACAGATTGATTCAGCAAGGGTATAATAACCTTTGAACCTGACGTTTCTTTAGCGCAGTGAAGATCGCGATGCTTATGTCGATATATGTCGGTATATGAATAAAAACAAAGTTTCCGCCGCACTTTCCGCGCGCTCCGGCGTTCGCCCACTAATTACTGCACACCACGGCCCATTCCGCATTTTTCACACATATCACGGACCCACTCGACCCGATATCGATTGGGAACTTCCCACAGGCAATAGCTTGAGGTCCCGCAAAGGAATCGCTGGCATGTAGTCCAGGGAATGTCCGCTTTTGTCCTCCGCAAAAAAGGTTTTGGAGTTACGCAACTAAATATATTAGATTATATATATATACTTAAGTATGTCAGAATATCGCTCCGTGTTAACGATATTTGCCATGGATTATATAAATAAACAATTCAAGTTTTAATAGAGATTTCACGTTTTTTTGTTGTAAAAGTCACGTAAATCTGATCCTGGCCGCTATGGCAACAATTGACGATTTCGTCTAAAAATGCATATTATTATTATTATTAAATGATCTATGTATTTTATTTAAATTAAATTTTAATGTGCTCTTTTTCATATAGTGGATCGTTTCATCCAACAACAATCTTCTGTAAACAATATGTAGTTAGGTAGATAGATAACGCTTCATAGTTCGAACTCATTTTTACATGCATATGTGTGCCGAAATAACTTGATAAAAAAACAACTGAATTAATAGGGTCCCGTATAACCGCATGAACAAAAAGCCAATTTATTTACATGTAATTGTTTGGCGATTACAAAGGGATTGGTTGTCTAGATTTAAATACATGCCGATTGAAATGGAATTGGGATGAATAAAATACTCTCATACAAACTTCGTTTTGTTCGTTAAATTGTATTGGAAAATTGTATGAATTCTTTTGTTCTGGCAATATAGACTAGATTAGGAGGTATTTCTCAATAATTGATGAGTGCCCGTGACTTCGTGCGAGTAGACTTAGCTTAGCTAAGCCTCTTACGTGTAGCTGAAATGATTCAGTACACTTCATTCGTTGAAACGATTTTTTTTTTGATACCTGTTACGGGCTGCTACTGACGCAACCTGATAAGCAATGAGCAACCCCAAACATGGCATTGTATTTTTTTTAAATAATTCATACCTACATTTTACAAATTTTACATCAACCTAGAAACGACTCATTAAAATCAACCATTTGGTTCAATCAAACTATGTTGTTAAATTGAAATATATGAGAGCACGCATTGTAAAACATTGTAATTCAATACTGTACTCGAGCCGTATTTGAAAAGAGCTAGTTCATTCCGTATAAGCTTCCCTCAGCCCGTCTATTCCCCGCGCCACGCAAGTCGCTGTTATCTTTTTTGCACTTCAACTACTTCGGTGCGTACCCGCGGCGTAGTGTCGGCGGGTGTAAATTGAAACACTTGCAAATTTACCCCATACATTATTCATGGGCCAAACACCCTCAGAGCGAGCGGCTGACAGTTACAGTTGACGTAAATTTCACGAAATTGCGCGCCAAACCTAAATTCTGTAACATGCTGACCTTGAATTTCGAAGAACAACAAACCATCGACGGATATTGAATTCAGGGCGCCTCACAATAGAGTCTATTGTTACCAAATAATTGTCTGTAGTTCCACGACGCAAATCACACTCCATTCTAGTAGCTTCGTGGCCCATAACTAAAGTGGGTCAACCATTATACGTGTAACAAATCGGTACCCGCCTTAAGTCGGGCTGTGCAATAAGGAGTCGGTTCAGAAACCCACAACCTGCATTATTTTGACCCTAATAAATTTGCCAAGTCAAACGGGCATTGTCAGACAAATGAGTTTCAAGACGTACAGTGGAATTACTCCCAAATATATTTATTATAGACTAGAGCAGTCGCAATCTTCATTTATTCATAATATTTTCGTTTTGGTATTTAGCTTGTGTGTAATAATAATATGTGGTTAATGAATATCTCTAAACGTTGATATTATGAAGAAATCGCGTTGCATAGAATAATGGCAGATCATTAATTTACCGCCAAAACGATTTTCTATCTCGTCTAAAAAGGTTATTTAATAATTAAAACCCATAATATAGCGATATTTATTTATAGTCGTGAAAAAAAAATCCGCTGGTAAAATCGTACCGACTAAGTTACTCCTACGCGGAATAACAAATGTTGATGGAAGCGTTGGTATAAAATGTTTTAACATTATTTATTACCGAAAACAAAAATGTCCGACCTCAAAACCTATACAAGCGTAATGTTAATTTACAAACACATTTTCCTTGGAGAGTGAAACGTTATTTCTTTCTCACCGAGGCGTTTCCTGAAATAAATTACAAGTGTAAAATTCACAACAACAAAAGCGTTACAACAAAAGGCTCGCGGCTCGCAACATCCGGACGACCCTTCCAAACTTAGCAGCCTGATTACGGATTTCCGAGCAAGAAAAATAAAGGGAGAAATAATACGCAGCCATGCAAAAAAACCAAGTGTTTCCAAACAAACCACTCTTGTGTTGTTAATGTTGAAAATGAACACAATTTTATCTAATTCGATAAAATATTCAAGCTGGCCGTTATTCCTTATCGATGTTCTGTACTGAACACTTTCGTTTCAACAGCACGTTTATGTGGAAGTTCACGTAATCGAACAGAGACGGTTCTGGGGTATAGTGCCTCATGTAGAGATGAAAACGGGGATCCTTTTCGGGTAGCGTGTCACCTCCAGGCGTTGGAGTAGGGGCTGGTGCGGGCGGAGACACAGGTGGTGACGATACCAATGATGTTTTCGGTGATGTAAATGGCCCCCTATGTTCGTGGAGGCCCGGTGGCCTGAATTTCCTCCACATAAAGGGTTGCTTATGTATCTTGCCGTGATGCGTATCTAAATGTCTGTTCTCCGTCTTTTTCGGTAACGGAGACGTCAACTCGTACATTTCGGCCAACGATAAGTACCAATAGTCAGCCCCGTCCCCTATTATCGGAAACAACCTCTTATTCGAGAAGCCCGGTCGGTGTTTTCTTACAAACTCATCATATTTCCGCTTCAATCTCCTCATATATTCGATATAGTGAATGGATTTGAGTAGTTTTTCGAATTCGGATAATTCTGATGTTACCGGTTTTGAATACACTCCAGCACATACGTAGGTACGTAGTAAGTGATGTAATTTGAAGACTACAAACGCGAGCCACTGTCTTGCTTCTTCTTCTAAGATTCTCAGATCGTCGGCTCTGCTCCTGATTCCAAACTCAGCCGCTTCTGCTGCTCGTCGTTCACCGCGTTCTTTGACAGTGGCCAACCAGCGCCGGTACGTATAGTAACAGAACTTAGTGCGTCTTGAATAATGTCCACGCCAAAGAGCCTGAAGCAAGAAATTTATCCATTACCTTACTCTTTAACGGGTATCACCATACTCGTAAGGGCGACCGGATAGCCATTCTAAAAGGTCGGAAACTTAATCCAACATCCAATTAACCCTCATCTTCTTAATATGGTCGGCAGGTTAACGTTCCTCACTAAAGTTTATATAGTAAGTTAAATATATTTTGCACTTAAATAAGTTCAAAGTTTTTAAGTACGATCTTCCCATAAATCTTCGCCTCATTAATAACTCTTGAAATTGGGATCATTATAGTTTGAAGACGATATCGAACTGGCAGCCTCTCATTCATCATAACTTGCCAGACGTACTTAGTCATTGATATTTAGAATTATCCACAATATTAGCAAACTTAGCAGACATCTGTATTAACAGTAATTTACAAGCTCATCATACCTACACAAAAATATATTTGTTCTAGAAACTAGCTATATATATATATAAATAAAAATTAAACGCTTATTGTTGGTAAACGCATCAGGTTTAAAGGGAAAGATAACTTTAAAAAATTGTCAGGAAAATTGGGAAAAACCTAAAGTACAACATTATTCATTGTACAATTTGAAGATGCATGATTGTAAAAGGCGTAGTATGAAATGAGGTTGCCACAGTTTATATTCCTTACCTGTATGATTGTAGCTGCTCGAGCATAATGTCGAGCATGCTTGAGCCGAACTGCTCGCCTTAACGCGGCCCGATAAGCCTTCCTTGCTTGATGCATTCTGAAGGCACACTGTATTATAATCGCGTTATGCGATAACCACGCTACATGCTTCCTAATCAAGTAGCCACGAGCGAAACGCTGCAGCAACAACACAGCTAGAAACCTCTTGTGCCTACGGCCCTCGGCTATATCAGTCCGGTTTTGCAATTCCGCGTAGAATTCATGATCGGTTGGTAAAAGGCGGTATACTGTAGCCATTTGTATTTATTAATTAATTTCTTATCAGCGTTCGGCGCTCCCTTGGGAAGGTTCATGACATTCGCTGTCAGTCGTAGTATTTGTTGTATTATCTTTGCTGTCAATGGTGACTTTTGCGTGGTTGATAAATATAAAGGTAATTATAATTCAATGGCCAGTATGTACTACGAATATTTGTATCCAAAACATATAGACATCCAATAAGTAACTTGCTTTCTCGGCGAACTTCGTCCCGTCAAATGTATGAGAAAATGAATTAAATTATCTTTAATATTATTTTTTGCCATGTTTAATAGTTATTCTACTAATTGGGACGGCGAAAAATTAAAAAATCAAACAGCCCACGTGCTCATGAGTTATAAATGATGTAATTAACACGACTATGTTTTAGCTGATAGTGAGTAGTTAGAGTTCAGGCTATCTCAGCCTGAGTTCATTGTACGGCACTTATAACACATGTTATTGGGACATAATAAAAAAACGATAAAGGCCAAAAGTACTATTAGGTTTGACTTATTTCAACAATACCGTTCTACTTATACAGTTGTTTTTACCTGCCTGTACCACCCCTGTACACCCTCATTTCCTGTGCTCACTTAATCATAAGGACACTTTAGTTGGTTTTGAAGCCACCGTAATAAGTTCGGATATTTTTTTTTATTTCGGCGCTGAAATGAGTCGGTGTCTTGGTTGCCCATTTCGTTCCGCCCCTCTCCCCCCCCCCCCCGAGCCACGATACGAGTTGTATTTGGAGAGTCCTCCAGCTCCCCTCTCAGCCTCCCCAGGTGTGGGCTCGTGTGAGACGTCATGAATAATTCAACAATCAAATTGGCAAGGTGTGTACCCTTGTTTATTTATTTTCACCCGGAATTTAGTGGTAATTTTCATACGTATGTTTGTTTCAAATTGAGTTACAAAATGAACTCTAAATTAATCTCGTCAAGGGGATGGCCATTTACATAATTCTTGTTGTGCATTTTTTTGGCTGAACGCGACTTGGAGACGATGTTATTATTTTTTCAGTTAGCCAACGTTAATAAAAAGGCTCGGTATTCGTTTTTTAGTCCTTAACAGCTCTTTTAAAATCAAAGCTCGAGGGAGAGAGGTGGACTTTAATAATTAATAATATACCCGCAGTGGGCTCCTCGACCGAGATAATAATGACTCCGGTGAATTTTTAAACAATTTAACAATTAGCGGAGATGGCAATCAAGAAATAAACATTTATAACAACGGCAATGAAAAATTAAAAATGTATTTTTATGAAGCGCTGAGAAATATTAAGAATAATTCATCTTAGTGTTTACTTTGTAGCTATTAGTCTTAGTATCACATACTACTGTTAGGTAATATTGGTTAAACATAAAGTATTATTAATATTCAATCCATTAATCATTGTAAACTTTTTGATGTGTTTTATAAATGTTTATTTTCAAGCATATATAGGTACGTTGTTATAAAAGTACTTTCTGATAAAAATAATAATATAAGCCCTTTCTTAAATGTCCTACTGTTGGGCATGGCCCCATTCAATTCGGGTCTCTCCGATAAAATGTGACACTATATACTATGGATCAAAATAAATTGAATGTTACTTATATACAAAAGTAGCTTTAATTATACTGTGCTAGTATAATGACGAAGTTCCTCCTTAAAAAAGAACGGGATTCAGGTCAACAGGTCAAAATACGCTGCTTGCCTATACTCAAACTTCCCATTTACAGTTTAGGCAAGGCGACATTTATCATTACAGTATTATGGTTATCAAAAGACTATTAGTGACTTCGTCAACGAACATTGTACCCAGCACAAGTGCCGCCGAGCTTCATCGCAAACATTAAAATCAAATTAGAACGTTTCTAGATCGCTTACAATTAAAGGCTCGTTCACAAATAGCCGTGTACTGGGTTCTTGTTCCTCGAAAGGCTGTTTTGGTCAGACGTGTCTCATACAAGGTTAATATTCGGGCAAGGCACTACGGCACTGCCTTCCCGGAGCAATTGTTTCGCTCTGTCCGCTTATGTCAACTACGCGTGATGTGATAGCTCAGATGAAAACTAATTAGCGTAAATCTTTGCGTTGACGCTACCTTCTAAATTCATAGATATATATTGATTCCTTATATTTACGCGAATACTACACATAGAAATAAAACTATTTTTTCGGATTTTATCGCGTTTATATTATTTTTTTTACGTTGCCGACGTTTCAGCTGCTTTACAGCAACCATGGTCACGGGAGGACTGAGGTGGTTGACGTCCTAGTGTCATAGTTTGAACCGGGGTACCCTCATCATTAGTTGTTGCTTGCGGTCCGATCTACGCTGAAAGTCATTCTTATATTAAAAATATGAAAACACGCGTGTATTGTTTCGTAAATTTTAGTCAGCTTCCTAATTGCCAGTCGCACGTACGAACACGCGACGATGACATCAAATTGATCATATGAGCTCACAATTAAACATACCTTCTAATCATTATTGAAGTGTATTAATTGAAGTTGTTAGTTCGTGCTTAAATAAGTTTTTTTATCACCCGATTAATTCGCATCGCATGTTCGTACAAGCGATGGACAATTATTAATGTATATAACTCGGAGCATAATGAAAAAATGATTTAACGGATTTGTATTTAAATTTTGTAGCTATAAAATTACATATATAGCGTTTACGATGAAATAAAATCACCCACCTACATGTTTTATCTTCGAAGTCAACGCGCGAAAATCGCCGCGCAAAAGCTAGTAAAATATATTTCGGTCACGTACAAATAGTAACATCATATAAAATAAAACATAGCCGCCATGTATTCCGGAGATAGAATCGCTATGAACGGCGATAGCTCAAAATGTAGGAAACGCAATATTAGGTGTCGTGAATAAGCAGTAAAATGTATCGATCCTCGTTCATGGGAAATATGCAATCTCGTGTTGGCATCCAGGTGATATTGGCCTTCATGTGATGTCATCTGTAGAAAGAGGGTTGTATGTAATGTATTCGTTTATTACTGTAGAGCTTACATTACATATTAATACCAGCCCTTTTTTAATGTCTCACTGCTGGGCACGGGCTTCTCCTCGATGCGAGGGGGATCAGGCCATAGTCCACTACGCTGGCCGAGTGCGGAATGGCGGACTTCACACATCTTTCTAGAGGTTCTCTCAGACATGCAGGTATGTTTTCCTTCGCCGTTTAGCAAGTGATAATCATGGTTGAAAATGAGATTCGCACATGAAATCCAGAAATCCCAGAGGTGCGTGCTGGTTTTTGAACCTGTGATCCTCGTTACCGAGGCAACCGTTCTACCAACTTGGCTATTACTAATAAGAAGTAACGATGTGCCATTGAAATTATTAAATTAAATTTTAAACAAAAACAGTTTCAATTATGTTAAATGTAATGAAAACAAAAGACTACTTACCTACTAGCACAATAGCCATTATGGAAGACTATTTATGGGTAGAAACTAATCAGACTACTAATTGGAATTCTTAAAACAAATGCATCATAACGAAGAACATTAAAGGCATCTTAACATTACACAATGCACTAAAACGCTTTGCTAATTACATTAACACCGCACTAGAGACACTGCATTGCAGTGTTTGAAATTACTTGCGGCAGGATCTTTGAGACAATGCCACGTGCAAGTTAGCCCACAATTCTATTCCTAGCCGAACTAAGTTTGTTAGCTTTGTGCATATAGCCGTGTTCTGACTAACCGAACAGCCTCGCAAGCGCAAGTCGGCTGCCTGTATTGGCTCAGTTGCTATATAAGGTGGGCGGTGAACAGCCCTCTAAGATGCTGGTAAAGATAGATAGAAAAAGCTTATGCGCGAATGACAAGTTAATCAATTAATTATCCTTTTATTTGTCATTTGCCGACTGTATCATATTATGGCTGACATCATTTGGTTCGCCCTATATAAAGTGTAACAAAATGACTGTTAAATATTTCAGAAGGTATATCGGGAGGTACCACTGTCAAATCATCAATGATTGATGGAGCCATTGAAACCAAAAAAATAATGTAATTGAGAACTTAGTGATTTCTTATATTTACGCGAATACTACACATTGAAATAAAACGAATCTAACAGATTTTAAACGCGATAAAATCCGTAAGATTAATTTTATTTCATGGTGGTACTTACGTTAAAATTGAGGCCATATCGCAAATCATATCTTCGAGGCAGCCTCTTGAGGCTGTCTAAATACGGTCAGTTAGAATACGGCTGATAAAGTTTGTGAGTAATGGGGCATGATATTTTTGGTTGAAATTTCATTTCTTAACCTGGGCGTGAATTAAATTTTGAATGTGTATATAAATTATACCAGAAGTAAACATACACCAACGTACTATTAAGTTTTCTACTTTTTGCCCTCTTAAGATTTCTTTCGATCAAAGCTTTGTTGATGCAGATATATGAGGTGGGTGTGAGCCGGAGCTTGAACCTGCGACCCTCGTTACTAAGGCGAGCGTTTACCAACTTGTTCACCGTACCAACAAATAAGGCAAAGAAAAAAAATCGATTATGAAATCTAAAAATTCAATATATTTCCAAAACGAGCGTTCGATAAACTCTGTTCATAAAATACAAAACCAAAAGTTATATTAGGTAGCAACCCTAAATATATATTTATTGTTTCAGATTAACAAGCCTATGTCCATCAGTTGAAGAGACATGTATAGGCATACCATGACCGCAACTTGTGGTAATCTATGGCAACACAACAGTAATCGGATTAAACGAAACACGAAGGTCAGCGAAGCAGATGGTATTAAATCAGCATCTGGGTATGTTGTGGTTAATTCTGTTATGCTGACTTAGCTACATATCGCATAATATCGTCCTTAAGGATAAGGAAGGGATATAAAGTACGAGTTAGTATTAATTGTATAAATTTCAAAATCTATAATATTTTAGGTAATTTTTCTTAAGGCTTAGCGTTTTCCTGTTAGAACCAACGCCGACGCTCCACGCCCGTGGTTGAATGTGACTATCCATAGGTAATGACGTAGCTATATGCTTAGCTTACGTTAGATGACAAAAATATACCCAAAGAAATAGTAATGAAAATGGGCAACAATGATATTGAAAAGTCCATATAAATAGTTTTCACTGGAATGAAAATTATAATAAGACGTTACGAAATCCGTTTTATTTCAATAAGATAACGCATGTACTCAATAGAATTGTTATTGCATTCATAAAAGTGTTCATTAAGTGCGCAGTCCTGGAAATATTAAATTCAATCTCTTTAAATATTTTCTTTTTCGTGGATAAACAATAAATCGACGCATTCGCGTAACAGTAACTCATTGTAGAGCGATGAGGGTTGAATAGCGAACTTACACATTCTTTCATCTCCTTTGACCCGGTCATCCCCGAAGTTCGCGGACGTGAGCCATATTGCACAATGTCTCCATGAAAAAAAGACCTGAAACTTTCCCTGTGGCAAACTTGATATACGCTCTGGATATTACTTTTTATACGTTTTTAAGTCGGTCCAAATGCAAAGTGGGTAGTTATAAACTGTAGGTAAATTCTTTTCAAGTTCATCGTAGTTAGTAAAATAAAATTGGAAAGTTCATGGGATACTTGGCAATTATCTTTTCTCTTAAAATGTAACTTTCAACGTTTCTTACAAACTCTGTGTGGAGTTACTTTATATGCGCATTTTAGATTAACTTTTAATGATTAATCTTGTGCGCTGGAAATATAAAGTTTTGTAACGGTTGGGTATGCAAAATGTGTACTTAATTGTAGTTTATAATTAATGGGGCTGAAGTAGGTACGAGTAGAAGATCAATTATTGGAGTCAATACCAATATCTTTTATTTCATTGAAATAAAACGAATTTTTAGGATTTTATCGCGTTTATATTTTGATTTTACGCCCAAAAATGCCTTCATATTCATTCCATTATAATAAAGGACACCACAATCATATCGCAAATATTTATTAAACCTATCCCATAATATTGGGTTTTCACTACACCAAATAAATGGTTATTCCTACGACGGCAACATAGTTCGATAATAAAAGTGGCGAGTGTCGGAGACCCGATCTCCAGTCCGTTACAAGTAACTGAGTAACACGTCAGTAACCAGCTCCATTTATGCAGAGTGACGTAATAAAAGCGTGTCTAGTATATTGAATTGAATTTGCCAGCGAGAGTTTATGAGCTGCGAACCGTAGCAGTGAGGATTCCGACGTATAAAAATGCCATAATTTTGTATGCAACAGATATGAGCCAGCTTTACGACTTCAACAGCAGTGACTTGATGTAGCCGGGCGCTCTGAATGTAGAAAGTGCATTAGTTTTAGTGTATTTTTTATAATACGTGTGCTAAAGGGACGATGAGTTATAGTAAGTTCGGGGAAATTAAGAAGATAAAGAATAATGATAGCGTGGTATGTGAATCTTTTATATTGAAAATCTGAGTAAATTACCCAGGGAGTATATGATGTCACACTACTGGGTACGCACATTCTCTTAACGCGCGGAAGATTCAGCTCCGTGTCCATCACGCTGGTCCATTGTGGGTTGGTAGAATCCTCACGCCTTTCAAGAAGTGATCAAGTTCTCTCAGACGTGATGTTTTCTTCAGAATGTTTTCGTTCACTTTTTAACTAGAGAAAATTATCGTTGATAGGAGATTATTTTAATACTAATAATAAAAAATATTACACAGACACTACTAATAGTAATATTATATCCTCTGTTTTTAAGAGTAGGTAGTATATGGATAAAGCCAATGTACTCACGGAACTTTTCGGGGATCTAACCCGCGACCACCCATTTTGCCAATCTGAATGGACTACATTCAACACCATGCAGTCATTAAAAAGGCTGATAAATTATAAATTTTTACTCGAACCCAAAAAATTATATTAAACTGGCTAAAACCACGGTATCATAAATATTCTTAAATTATGTTTAAATTTCCCGTTATTATACAATTTTGGTACTTTTTTCATTATATAAATTCAAATTCCGAAACTTTTAAAGGTGATAATAAAATTCCACAGAGTTGGGGAGTTGACACTGGCATGGCTCGAACTCCTGACATCATAACTGGGTTAGGGAAAAATGAAAACTTTCGCAATATGCTCCTTCACGAAGTTTCCAATGCACGGGAGTTGAGTAATAACGATTTCCCAGATAATATATTTGCAAATTTACTTATAGAACTCCTCTGTTTAAGCAGATTTAGTTAGTATTTATGGCTGAGCCCGGTGATGTTTGCACTTTATTATAAATCTCGTGCACTTAAAACGACATTTATATAAGTTTGTAGTATTACGTAAGTAAGACTTGTTATTTAAATAAGCATATTGGACAATTATTTTATGGTTTACCCCGATTAAGTTTTGAGTCTTGAGTCTCGAGCTCGAGCGAATATGAAGTAATATATAAACATTGAAATTCTGTTTACTATAAACTAAACTAATTAAAACTATATAATCAGCATATTTTATGTCTATAGCATTCAATAATCTGACAAGAGGGCTGGCGCTTACCTCGACCAAAAAATCAGCTTGATGATACGGCGATGAAATGCAGCCAGCATCCACTTTCTGTCTAAATGCTTCCTCGTTACTTGAAAACTAAATATTTTGTAAATAACACGCGTCTATGGTATAATTTTTAATTTGATTTACACGATACAACACGCTCGGTGATTCGCACGTTTCCCAACAAAAGATAAACATATTTCACTCACGGCCAACTTTGAAGCATCCTTCGATTAGAAACTGAAAATTATTTCCCATATTTTCCACTTGAAGAATTTTAGATTCTTGTCAAAAGTATGTGCGAGCATAAAATCAAACAAGAGAGAGTAAATCCATTTTACGTATCCTTATAATGAGTAAAATTTTTAATGTATAAATTTACAAGTATTTATTTACACAATATGTACAACGCAAGCAGAAATTTAGAAACCTACATTCCTATAATTGCTCACTAGATAGTTACTGCACGATGTAGGTATGTTTTACTAGTTTTCAGTCGATATTTAAAGACTTCAAAACTCGTGCTACGCACCGAGTATCAAAAAAATAAATAAATTATAATCACATTTTTTGTAATGAAATAACATGCAATCGTCTAAAATCTTAAACATCAAAGACTTGAAACGTTTATACAGGTAAACAGCCGTATGAATCGCCCGGCTTTTTGATGCAAATTTAATGAGGCAGCCAGGGAAGGCCTTTTAAGAGCGACTGACCATTACTGGAGACAAGGGGCCGACAGTCTGAATCCACTGTCCACGGCGGGTACCTACGCTTTTATACGATCTTGCTACGACATTTTAGAATGTCATTTTTTTTGTTAATTTATTTTTTAATAATGATGGCTATTTATGTTTTTTTTTATTTGTTGCCAATGTTTGCATAGCGTGTGCATGCAGCGTTGAGCTGCGTGATCGATATATCCGATCACGCCATGCGTATTTCTATGACGTCACAATTTATGTAGTGTGCGATTTCTTATATATTTTAGGTATGTAAAGCGAAGCTAAGACAGCGTGTGTAGCATGCCCGTGCGTAGAAAAAGGACAGAGCCTTTACCCATATTAAATAGAAGACTTTACGTTGTATATAGGGTGTAACAATAACAGTATAAAATATTTTAACAGGGCTAACAGTAGGTCACAATGATAATATTCCATAAGAAATAAATCAAATTATTAGACATACACAAAAATTACTACCTGTACCAGTGGAGTTTGTGCTTGCTGAGCGCAAGCTCAAACTCCAGTTCGCAATCTTTTAAAATAATCAAACAACATTAGCGCAATTATTTTATACATCAACGTGATCCATATAAATTTGTTGAACCTTATATAGGTAAGAGGTTCATACAATATTAATCAATGAATCCAAATTTAGGTACTATACTCATTAGTTTAGTAACACAAACCTATACTGAAATATTATTTTAATGAGCAAGGTATGGCCGTGTTTTATTATCTACTCCACATCTATAACATCTCATGGCAGACAAACACAAATCACGCCCACCTATCTTATTTATTCTAAGGCACTGTGTCAACTACAACATATATTTAATGCACCGAGTATAAATCAAACGGCACTGCATTCACATTCAGCGGCGGGCATTTAAGACATCTAGAGCAGCCCTAACAAGGTGCTTACTATTCACGGATGAATGTTGAAACCCTTTCAGACTCTAAGTTGTTCGTTAAAACACGCGAACGTTCCTTTAAGCTGTGCGCAAAGTAAATGAGAGCTATTTTGCGCGATCAAAAGCGACGTTCCAGTAATAAGGTTGTTACTAAACACTATTAGTTGGACGTATAACGAAACGGTTAATTGGAGTGGGAAATAAGAAAGCGCGGATGTATTTCCGTTAGGAATAAAATCTTTGGAAATATACCCTATTATGCGGAGGTTTTCCAATTACTGCATATTTATTACAGACCTGAACATTGAGTGCGAATACTGGGTATAAATATTTCCGCTCTTAAACTATTGCTTAACAGAATTCTTAATAGCGCTAAGGAATATTAGCTTTAAAACACAGCAGATATTCCTTTAAAAAAATCACATTGAATATCTAAGTATTAAAATCACTGTCACTTTTATATTAAGAGACACTCTTGTAACGTGCAGTGGTATATTTTAACACAAATATTTAGATCTGGGCATAATTCAGTCTATTAACATACATTATGTATATATCAACTAGTACTTATATAGAAAACGACGCCCTTACGCCTTCATGATATATTGTCTTATCGCTAGACAAACACACCAACTACACAGTCCTTCACAGAGCAATCTTGTATTATGGGTACTGTAAAAATTATTGGGGGTGAACCCCGTATATGGTTATAATACTTATAAAGATATTAACATCCATGACTCGAGTACAAACATTCGTGCTTATCAGACACAGTTTGTTCCACCAGGATTTGAACCTTCCGCGCATATAGCAGAGTCACTACCAACTACCGCCCTCCGCAGAACTAGCCTCCACGTCTTAATTCATCAGAATATCATGCGTGACGATTTACTTTCAATGTGACGTAGGTATTCAAACTAGAAGTAGCACGCCGTATGGTTTTACAGAGTCCGTGTTGCATAAAATCTTGACGTGCAACGTGACGAGGACGGCACGATCACCCAACCGATCCTAACAAGCCATACTCGTCATACAAAGTCTAGTTTTACAGCATAATTCAGCTTCCCTTACACATTAGACCTTTCAGCGGGATTGGTATGAAAGGAAACTTTGAGATTCGTTGGCTTAGCGCAATGAGCAGGTAGATACCGCCTTTGTTCGTTATTTACGCAGGTGGTAATTTCATCTTAGGTCTGCCTATTCCAATTAGAGTCTTGTTGGGAGTTCTCCCTTTTTGTTACTTGAGTGTATAAGAAAACCTTTAAGTGCTTCTTCGATAGTAAACATTTATGTTGAGCAAGGTAAGCTTCCGTACCTTTGTAATTATTAGGTACCATAGTATTCTTTAGTGACTTTGTGAATTAACATGTAATGCTAGAGAATTAATGTAAATTAATCTACTTACTTACCTATATAACGAATCTTCATCTTCCTCTTTGTTGTTCCCACACTAATGGGGATGGTGAC
Organism: Pheosia gnoma; assembly: GCA_905404115.1. Classification (NCBI taxonomy): domain Eukaryota; kingdom Metazoa; phylum Arthropoda; class Insecta; order Lepidoptera; family Notodontidae; genus Pheosia; species Pheosia gnoma. Next base: position 5,089,799 of record FR989909.1, on the reverse strand, counting down.
CATATATGCTTTGCCTCTATTGGACAATTCTACATATGGTTTTCTTGGAAAAAATGTGATCACTGATACCACTTCCAGTCGGCTTCCCGGCCAGGTTTATAGCTATCCCGATTGCATATATATAACGAATAATATTTAAAAAAAAAACATATATAATATCCCCAAACAAACACACCAACTGTACGAACCTAAACTAAGCATGCTTGTATTATGGGAAACATATAATGGACTGGGGGAGAACCCAGAAGTATATAATACTTAAATAGATATTAAACATCCATGAATCGGGTGCAAACATTCGTGTTCATCATACAAAGTGTGCCCCTCGACGATTCGAATCCGGAACCCTCTGTACAGAGCGCAGGGTCACTACAAACTGCGCTATTCAGATCTTCAAATAATATTGTTATATTAACAAAGCTAGAATGTATTAACTTTTCAAAATATACTTAATGGAAATTGATTTGTAACATATTCGACAATCGTTACAGAAGCCTGAAAAAATCAAACTAATGATCTTGTTACCGTTAGTCCCACTAGTTAGGTTTCAGATGGCAGATCGAAATCGCTACGTAAATATTGGTAATCTGCCAAATCAAGGCCGACTAAGAACCGACTCCACTGCAAAGAAGAAATGGGGAAAAAGGCAAAAAAAAAGAGACGAATAGAAAAAAGTTCGTAAGTACTTAAAAAACGTACGTATAATGCAAAAAAATAAAACGAAATTCGTCATTGCTTTGACAAAAAATAAATTCAGCAAATGCTCAAACCAATTCAATTAGCATCTTTGAAGTCATTAACAAAATAACGACCGTCGACGTTTCATTTCGTCGTCAGACTCGAACACCGTAAAAACGGGACTAAAAAGGGCAAGCAGACTGTACTTCACGTTTTACCTCACAGGACTATAGTTATACATATTCATTGTATTCATTCTCTATACGCCTCCAGACGATGGGTGGCTGTAAAACAACGGGAGCGAATTCCCTTTTAATTAAGAGCCTCGGACGGTGCACGGAGCGATGCTTAGAACACTCTTTTGATAACCACCGGCCCCGATGATACAACCAATTATGAATCTTGCATGTGAAACGGTAAAGTTCAATTTGTATCAGTCCCACGTCGATAAGCTTTGTAAGAGCAGAATTGCATATTTTTTTTTAGAAAATTTTGTGGATGATGGAGATGTGAAATAATTGAATTTTCAAATCACTGTTATGCTTGGCAGTATTCTCTTGGTTTTACCTGAAACAAAAGAAACATGTGATTTTAGAAATAAACCATGAATATAATTACCAATATTCATGAAGACTACAAATACATGTGTGTTTGGGCAGTGACTCTACATTAAAAGATTTCCGCCATGAAAATAAAAGCCATTGGACTCTACAGCATAAATGCAATGCAAAACATGTTGTTGCAGCAGTTTGAAATTGTGTTAAAGTACAACTCAGATCCTGTATCTGAAGCGGGCACAAATTTAATTACCGAGCTTACCAAGTTCCGTGACGAACGTGTTTTAGTTACTTTAATTATGATTGTGATATTTCAAATAATGGAAAATTAATACATACATGTTTTAAAGTTGTTCATTCAGTCATTATCGAGGCAAGAGTTCTTGCTTAGTTAGATTCAAACCACGGCTCTTTTGGATTTCATGTGCGAATCTCATTGACTTAGGTACAAAACATGTACAGTCAGCAACTTAAATGACAACCAATCTCCCCCCCCCCCCCCCCCCAATATGAAATTAAGAGATAAAAACAATCTGTTACCTTTGAATTTTAAGGAAAATTACAAACAATAACATTCCATTACAGTTAAAACGTACATGCTTGGAACGATTATAGTGATTGTGTATACAAAATTCTGGTCAGTAGCGGACCACGTCGACCTCAGTCGTGTCCGGGATAAATTTAATAATATTCGGGTGGCTTCCTAACGCAATCTAAGTGTTCCGCAGGCGATGTGACCGCTATCGTCCACTTGGGGATTCCAGCTTAACGTGCTAAGTATGATATTATTTTGAAAGTATTAACTTATATTAATATTGAAATAAAACTATTTTTAAGGATTCTATCGCGTTTATTTTTTTTAGTTTTTACGTTCCCGACGTCCTTAAAATAGTTTTATTTCAATGTGTAGTATTCGCAACTACAAAACCGAATGGTTTGATTCGACCGCTTACTAGGTTTATATAGTACATTTCATAATGCAAGTTTCAATTAATAACCGAATCGGTCGATACAAAACTCGTCGTAAGGTTGTGAATCGGGGGGCTGATCATCGTCTTTAATTTATATAGTCAATATGACACTGAGACGTGATTATTAGTTCATTCGTCCATTAAAATACTTACACAAATATGGTTTCTCTATTTACTTGCGTATGCACCGATGTTTATTGAACAATAAAGAAAATCAACACCGACAGACAACATTACATTTTACGCTTGATACACTTCCTGAAAAATTTCGACTCTCATATCATGGATAAGATGGTACTGCAAGTACAAGTTAATCAACGTTAAAAGAAAAGTATATATTCAACCAATAAAATAGGTTATGTGTATACCTTTGCTAATATAAAGCTTTTAGTTGAAAGACAGAATCAGAATCAGATTCAGAATATTTTTTATTCACGTAGACCATTATTGTACAGTACTTATGAATCGTCAAGTTACAAAAATATTATGCTACTGCTTTACCACCCGTTCGGAATGCCGTTCCTATGGAGAAGAACGGACAAACCTAGCGGTACATTTAAAGGAGTGATATATCGCACCAGTGTATGCTCCAATTGGGCCATCCAATTACGATAGGTAATTTTAAGATTCGGAGAAATCAACAACAAATGTGAAAGGCCCCCAAGCTAACTTGTTGAGTGTACTGAGATGTTATTTTTGACTTCACTCAGGACGTTTTGAGCTATGCTGCAATACGTTAGGCGTAAGCCAAGCACTAAAAACTCTATTTATACCCACTTGTCAGTCGTGAGATCCTGGTACAGTTCCTCCAAAATGTCTTGATATTTGAATACAATTTAGCTTAGCGATTCACAAAGAAAAAAAATATAATTTTATAACATACTTATTTATTTGAGAGGTCATACATTGAAAAAAAAAACTTTTAAAGTTTGCAGATAATTTATGTTATGGCTTGAACACGAGTAACTGCGTCGAACACAGATTTGGTTTTAAATAGCATCTGTGCCAGAGTTCCTTGCAACATTGCATCGGAATGGCCAAACGGTACCATGGAGTCCCCGATCTCGTTTCAGATAGCGCTATCAATCTTCTGCAACAGTGTATCGGCTTTCTATTTTAAAAGCGAACGCGAATGAGTTTTGTTAAACCTTTATCGTTTGTGAAAACCGCTTACCCCTTCAGCTTCGTAATAAGTCGAATTTGATTGGAGCATATATCAAAAGATTGCATTTAATTGAAATTAAAAACTGATTTCGGTCTTTTTTTCAGCCCCAAGCAAAACTGTTTCGTTCCAAAACCCTAAACTACCTATTGTTGACGCGGATTATGTTGGAATTCATTTCAGTCAACTATCGATACGAGACCGAGCTTCGCGTTTACGAGAATAATCTAAAATTATACATTTGTTTAGAAAAAACCAGTTCCAATTTCAACCAATTCTATTAGTTAGAATTGAGAAAAGTGTATCAAGCTTTACGTTCATTTTCCGAGGAGTTTTGAAATTTTAAATTCGCTTCGAAAATAAATACAAAGAGGCTACCTATTTGAAAACCTTTCTAATAACAAATAACTCAATCTGGGCTGCGCTCGTTCCGCTGAGCCACTCAATCAAGCGGATTGAACTGAACCATGCAGGGGTGGTTCAGAGCGAAATCGGACCATGTAACCAATGTATTGTGCTCATAGTGCTAAAAAAACATCAGCATGGGCTCCTTCAGTGTACCGCAGGAATTGCTCTGATGAACGAGCAATGCGGTTGTAATAGCAATAGCCCTTTTTATCTTGTTGCAACCCTGATGTGCTTCTAAAAGAAAAAAATCGAACGGTCGGAACAAAAGTAATACAGTACAGTTTTTAATTAATGTAATGTTATCTGCAGCTTGTGTATTGGTTTCCATCAATGCAATTTTACTGTGATATGAACATTTTATCTTAATGAGATGCCGCGTGGTTCGTTATATAATGTAAAAATATGTTATCTGTCTGGACATATAAAACAGTACTGTACTGGACATAACTTCCTACCTAGGCAAGTATGCTCCATCGTAGATCTCATCGTCACTTACCATCAGGTGAGATCGAGATCAAATACTTGCCTATAATGTAATAAAAAAAAAAACGTCCAGTTGGTTATACCATTTATAACACAAGAACGGATGGCCCGATTTTTATGTTCTTTGATTTTGTATCCACCCTGAATAGCAGAATAACTATTAAAACATGAGAAAAATTCACAAAAAAATACATTTTCTCATACATTTGATTCTGAGGCGGTGCGGTACAGCTAGTTTATAATTACATTTTATATCAATGAATCATATGTAGAAACCAATGATTCCTTCTTATAACGTTTTTCACACATTTGTGGCAACAACACATATAAGTAGATACTTACACATAAATATACCTACAGTGAGTGTGTCACACACATGCAATTTGTTCACATGTTTAATCGGATTGTCTGGCGCTGCGCTCTATTAAATCAAAATTGGTATTAGCTCTCATTGTAATTAATCGCTGTGGGATTGCGCAAAAACGCATCCCTGACCGACTTATAGCTATGCTATAGAGCTATAGAGTCGCTAAAAAAACATGCGTACCTGCAAAGTCTAGACAATAATTCAATTTTTGCTGGTTTATCTTATCCGTCACGTTTGTAACACCTTCATAAATATACTTGCCTGCATTTATGCACCGTGTATGCACACCAACTCTATTCTAGTTTTAAAAATTTGAATACGGGAGTACACTCGTTCATTTGTTTTGATCACGTGTTTAATCCGATTGTCTGGCGCTGTGCTATCCAATCAACGTTTTTATCAACCGCCATTATTATTGATCATTGAGCACTGAATGGAATAACTAACTAATTAATTCATTAAAATCTGTTTAAGTGTACCTATGCATGAAGTTGCCAAAGTTTTAAAACGAGATTACAGAAAAGCAAATGACGAATTTCAAACTAAAAAAATAATTATTACTGAATTAAAATTAATTTTACGGATTTTATAGCGTTTATTTTATGTTTTTTTACGTTCCCGAAGTTTCGGCAGCTACATAGCAACCATGGTTACGGGAGGACCGAAACGACGGAAACGTATAAAATATAAAATAAACGCGATAAAATCCATAAAACTAATTTTATGTCAATTTGTAGTATTCGCGTCAATATATGAAATCAATAAATAATAATAATGTTAATAAATTAAATTTATTAGTATTCCTAAATGGTGGATTTTCTCACTAGATGGGCATTAACTATTGGAAAACAGACTGTTTCGTGTCCGTTAATAGCGGGCGTCAGTATCAGATAACCGCATTACGCGTGTGGCGTGCCACTGACGGGTACGTTGGAACTATTCCTCGTACATACACTGGTGAACCGGAACATAGGTAATGAACTTAGTGAGGCTTCTTCAATTCGAGCTCGGAGTAAACCGTGACTTAAATTATTCTTTACTTAATACCAGCACTTACTACTTAATACTTTTGTATACATAAATATGCGATTGCGATCTGTAATTTATTAAATAAAAAAAACCTGTAAGAAAACGTATATTATTGAATTAAAAATACGTAAATAAATTGCAATAAAATTTAATTAAATATAAGCAATAAAATTAAATGGGATAGGTACCTATTTATTTTAATTTATATTTATTATTAATTTACTCGACATCTTCAACCTTAAATTTCAATTTAACGAGGTGCCCTCAAACGATTATCAGATTTACATTCACGTAGTAATTCAATGAAAAATTCTTGAATAAAATTAAGCCACTAGAGCAAATTCAATATAAACTACCGACGTATTTGATTTTGCGTAAAATTTCTTAATAGGCACACTTCTTTTTAGCTCAGCACATTTTCTTATGATTCTCATAATAATATAATTTAATTTAGTATATGATTCTCTTCTATATGATTTAAAAGTATAGTTTAAAGTCTCTTATTTCTAGTCTAGGTTAATAAAAACACTTACAGCTATCTATTTGAATATAAATAACAATCAGTTTAATTAAATATAAATTCTTAATACATACTGAAGGTTTGACGGCCTAATTAGCGCAGTTGGTAGTGAGTACCCTGCTTTCTGTGCAGAGGGTCTCGGGTTCGAATCCTGGTAGGGACACACTTTGTGTGATGAACACGAAGGTTTGTACCCAAGTCTTGGATGTTTAATATCTATATAGGTAATATATACTGGGTTCGCCCCCAGTCCATTGTACGGTACCCACAATACAAGTGTTGCATAGTGTGGGACCGTATAGTTGGTGTGTTCGTCTGGCGATATTTATTTATTTCAAGTCTACCGACTCAGCTCGTGGCTCAACCAAGCGCTGTTATTAGCCACTCTTTCATGTAAGTATGTGTTTTCGCGTGAACTGATGGCTTTCATCAAAACTGAGGTTGAGGGTTGAACATGAGGCATAGCAATCAAGTAAAGTTACCGCACAGCACCAATAAAAAGTTGCTGCGTGGAAATACCTTCACGGATATTTATTAAGTTGATATTAGTCAGATAAGTTATAATATTGACTCAAAAATAAGCAAACATTACTTGATTGTCAAACCACTATCTTTATTATAGAAATTAAGATGACTAATATTGTTACAGTCACCAAATATTGGTAGGCAACTAATTAGGAAACAATTTATGACAAAATTTATGGATAAGTGCTTCCATAGTATCATTAATACTGGCATGGCTTTACAATGAGATCTCACAATTTTTTACCGTGGATGAATGGTGTAGCGCGACACGATATTTTTTTTAATATTTTATGTTTTTAATGGGATTAACGAACGAAAACGAACTACTTATATATATTTAATATAGCATGAATACTCATAAATCCCTCAAATTGTCTACATCAATGTAGACACCTGACAATCAAACGGATCAGAGATTCGGTGCCTAAACCTATGGACCACCAATTAATTAAATTGGCATCCATTTAGGCAAAGTATGATTACTCAAACATGAAGGCCAATGCGATAACGTTAAGCCAACCGTGTCCACTAATATTAGCTACATTAGGACACCCACATACTATTGTCTAGGTGACTAATGACAGTCGAGACCCTCCTTACACCCGTAGCATGTACCTATGTGACCTCAACCCCATTTAGGTGAGTCTAAACTCACACTTAAATTTCGGCCTAAATCGGCTAAGTCCTCGGCCTCGCGTCTCCATCATTTATCATTAAAGTTAATTACGTTGAACGGCTCAGTCCATTCAACTAATTAGTCTCCTCCAAAAAAAAAATACGTTGATAATTGCGAAGAGTGATTGCCAGGATTTTCTTTCTCGGGAGGACACTTTCTGATAAATTACGTACCTTTGCGAATCGGCCCGGCTTTCTTAGCTCTTTGTTGTCAAGGGCTATTGGAGTGAAAGTTCTTATGGAAATTGCATTTCAGTTTATTGTAATCGTCAAATTAAAAACAACGTCATTATACAGATTCACATTCTGAGATCTTGGTAAAGAGTCAATCATACATATATCTCAATATAAATATTAAGATCGAACTATTTCAATACAACTAATATTTGAATTGAAATAGTTTTAGTTTATTCTTATTATAATATTTGAACAACATAAATAAATGTATAATATGTAATTCATAGAATTTGATAAACATAAATGTTCTTCATTAAGTATAAAAACCAATTCTCCAGTCTAAATATCAAAGAAGAACGAATAGAATAATCTAGAATAACGTAATAAACCAAATAACAGCCATTTCTATGTAGGCCGAATGTAATAAGAAATCTAAAACCTATGTGAAATAAAAATGAACCTTATTTGATCCTATAACAATAATAAATTCGAGCTCTTACGTCTGTACAAAAAATTCACGAATGATATCGATATAAAATTAATAGTTGAATTTTATTTCAAAACACATCGCCATTTTTACGGTTGGGCTATAACTTGGGCTATTAATTTTATAGTCAGCGACAGCCGTGATTGCTGACAGACGATAAACATCGTAACACACACTTGTGTATTTCTACACAAGATATAAGCTTCTATAAAAAATCTGTAGCTTCTTATTATATATACTAGCTGTAACCCGCGACTTCGTCCGCGTGGTATCTAACAAAGACATAACCATTGGCAACAGCCTGCTCGCGCGTTCTGAGCCTGCGGGGCGCATTGCAGGTTGTTGCTATCAAACTTAATCAGGCGCAGCGCTTCAACATTGGTTTTATCTTTGTACAATGTGTGTAACTGTGTAAAATGCACTTAGTAAAAAGTTACAAACAGACACTCCAATTTTATTTATTTGTATGTATAGATGAGCGCTCATAGCATAATGGTATCTTCATTACAACATTATCAGCTAATGAATTATTGTCCTGTCATCAGAATCGGCAATAACACAGGTAACATAATAATATTATGCCATAATATATGCGGGCTATACGCCTTAGGGATGTGTAAATACCATCTCAGTTTACATTCCAAATACCACGTAATTATTCAATTGAACAGGTAACGGATATGTAATCTACGTAGTATATGGAGACGAGGTCTTGATTAGGAAATTAACAAATTTAATGCATATTCAAGTAACCTCGAGATAAAATACCAAGCTGTTTTATGCCGAGATGGTACTCATTATTCTGATATTGAGCACCATCTCGGCATAATGTAGCGTGTGTAATAAATATAGGGATACTAAGTAGGTACATAGGGAGTCACATAAATCGACATCATTATAATTAAATACTTCTATTACTTTTTTGGCGAAATGTTACAAAATAATTGTTTTAAATATAAAAATATTGTATTTTCCTTTTCCCTTGCGCGTGAACACACAATAATTAATACCCCACTAATATTATACATTATTTATCAAAGAAACACATGTTTTGAAAAATAAAACAAAATTAGCAACCTCACCGTTCAACTTTCCTCCAAAAATTTTATTAATTACTTACTAACATGAGCGCAATAAACCAAAATTTTAGTTCCTTATAATGTCTACTAGCAGCCATTTCAACTTTGTACGGATCCAACTACAGGTATAGCAAAGTTATTCAGTAAGCCCATACAATAGTAGTAATGAATGCTATATAATCAAATAAAATTGGAGTAGGTAAATCTTTTATACGAAAAAAAAAACTATTTCCCGGCGAGAAAATGACTTCCTCTCCTATTTCGTATCTCGCATTTACTTTCCTTAAGACACCAATCCACGGTCATAGAGTAAAATGAAAATTAATGGTGGCCGTGAGTATTTTTTCGTGTCGGTTTGAGTACACACCATTACTTCCGTTTTTGGCGCTGAACCCTCATTTATTATGTAAGTTGGTCGGTAAAATGCTGTAGGCAAAAATACAGATGCTACAGAACGACCATTCGCACAAAGTAAATTAAATGTGTCGCCCACTCTCCACAGATCACCGGCATGAGGTGCTTTGATGTTCCGTAGACGATCATTTTGTTAACATAATTCGTGGCAGAGTAAGTTAAAAATTTTATGCTGAGACGCACCTTATTATTTCCAGGCGCGTGAAAAATGTGGGAATTCAAATTTCCTTGATTATTAAATTTAAATTTGTAAATAACTCCATTTTCACCAAATATCATATCCTGCCAACGACGCGACAAAGAATTATTCGTGATTTTTCACAATCCTACCTGATTGGATTGATGGAGCGTCGCTTACAAATCTGTCCTCCAAAGATAATGAACGGCCGTCGATAGAATGAACTTTTGTTAAGCCAGAAAACTATCTTCCATAAAGAGCGGTGGCCGACATTTTCGACGTCATAAAACGTGTTATAAATGAATTATAGCTACAAAAGTTAGCAGGAACAAAAGATGTTTCCATAATCTTGAACGTACGGCTGGAAAATAAAATAAGAGAGCTCCATTGTTAAATAACAAAAGAGGGATCACATTTTGTGTTGTTCCAGCTATCAAGATTGACCGTGTTCGTAGGTAAATAAGCTGGTAGTTAGTTGACACAGTGCCGGGTATCTTGACAGTGATTGGATGAAATTAGAGGATCGTAAACACACGTGATCTGAAGCGTACGTTGTTTGCTCGTCCCCTCTCTTGAATAGGCCGGCCGGAGCCCCTTTCAAGGGTTGATGAAACACAAACTGTGTCACTGGTGCTGCTGAAATTTCGGGTGGTGTTTGTAGTTACAAACGAACTGTCTTGTGCCGGGCTAATGGGGTTTCGAACATACCCAAGCAAGTTGGTCGGGCCGGTGAAGAGTACTTAGCTCGGGAGATGACAGATTTACAGTGTCAAGACAAAATTCCATAGTATTAGGCAAATTGTGTCCTTATTAAAAAAAACTTTTAACGTTTTTTTATTATTTGTTGACTGGGTGTATGCAATTGTGTCATTATTACAGTAATGACTAAGGACGAAGAAGAAGAATCGTAAAATAAGGCAAAGAAGATCACATATAGTACTCTCAACAAAATAGTTCTTATTACTAAGAGTTTCAATGAATCGTTTGTCTATTCACTAAATCACGATACGTAATTTTACGTATTCATAGACAATATATTTGAGTACTGCGGAATTTCATTTATCATAATTCACCTTCAGTAAGGGAACTAGGTAACGTTGGGGCACTTCCGAGGCACATGATTTGCATAATCACCCAGCTAAGTGTTATATCTGGCTTATATACATTCAAATATAAACCATAATGTTGCCAATATACGGTTTATTTTGCATAAGCCAAGCGGGTCGAACCGCTCTACATCGGATCAATTCCTCACACAGTTTCGAAGACATTTGAACATATTAGAGAATGTTAATAGAGTAGTTGCATTATAACTTGTGATATAGTGATATTATCTTGATGTAGTAGAGTCAACAATGTAATAGCATGTGTACAATGTGCTCTACAATATGCATCCTCTGACCAAATGGAGTTTCATTCATAATATAAAAATAGGAAAAAAGACAAATGTCGAAGTAATGGGTTTTTGGAATGTGTATTTGTCAGAAGGTTGGTATTCCAACAATAAGGAGTATCTATACGATTTCTATCTAGATACTATCAAGATATTAGCTCCCATACATTTATATAAAATCGTCGTTTAAACGGCCGTTGTACCGTAGCAAACCTTTGCGCTAGAGCCGAGTGTTGCCATGCGAAAAAATTACCAGAAAGCGGTGGTCTGATCTCTCACAGTGCGTACGTAAATACTGGACCAATATCGACCTTATTCCCGAAACCGATTGAAAAAGATTTAGCAAGTAATTTGTCAAAAAATAGCTAATCTCATTTCATATTCACTTTCCATCGGGGAGTCCCACAAAAAATGCACGACCGATAGTGATGCCGATAGGCAAATACCCGCCCCAAATCATGACCTAATATTGGGCAATTTATCACCGACAGACCTTTGTGCCTGCGCCATCAATCTTGGGCCTCCTCCGCTCAACACTCCAACTAATTATTGTCGATCGTGTCTTGACAGTTTGCTTGCGGATTTCGACATTTTTTTTTACGCTGAACTGATGTTTGACATACGATTTTTCGGTGTGTTCCCCTTGAGAAGTAGGTGAATATGGGGTGCATATTATTGCGATTTGAAACAAAATATGATTGATAATATTAGTTATTGTAATAGTAACCGCATGTTATGTACATTGTAGATACTAATACTCTACAAAAGAAAGTATAACTGAAATTTTAAGTAACAATATTTGGTATCTACAAGTTAATATCTTGAACCAGTTATTATAGACTTTCAGATACCTGCTCTAGGTAGAGATAAAATAACACATTAATATTTTGTAAAGTATCGTATTGCAGCAATAACCTTACCAACCTTGCTGAAGTGAAGCACAAAGAAATAGCCAACGTTACAAACAATATTAAGAGTAGGGAAAGACTCCCTAACTACCTATTAACTTTTCAAAATAGGTTTTCTTCCATTCTTAACGACTACTTATGTTTGATCATGTAAAAAATTAAGTGTTTGGTTTACCCTACAAGAACAGGGGTGGAATACGATAGAATATGTACCCCAGTAAATGCTATCTGTCACGGAAGTGATGACTGTTAATAGATGAGCTCTGGAGATCACTCGTGGGGAGGGGCGGGGAAATGAGAACATCCATTATAACGGTGTCTTGTATTGCAAGTGTATGGGTAGAGTTTCATGCCAAATAAGCAGATTCGAAAAGAGTCGGAGTTGTGGTCCCTATCAAATAATAATCAAACCTAAGAACTCGTTATGTACAGCGGGTAGTGATCCAGCATTCGGTATCAAAGGTCCCAGGTTCGAATCCCGGTTGAGGCAAACTTTGTGTGTTGAGTACGAATGTTTGAGTAGCTCTGAAGCAAGTCATAGATGTTAGTTGATATTATGTGATTGATATAGGGGGTTTGACCCAGTCATTGTAAAGTACCCATAAAATCAGCGTTGCTTAGTTTGGAACCCAAACAGTTGGTGTGTTTTGTTTTCCGTTTAGAAAATAATATCGATCATTGTACAGACACAACCGAGTTACAGTCTTATTATATGTTTAGATAGAACGTTATATTATTCCATAAACAAATAAGGCACACACATTTATGTGTGTTTCCTGCATTGCCAAGTCTATATAACGCTAATGACACAATATTTTCCTGAGACACCATCTGATAACATACATAGTAATTTTCACGGGTAATATTCCCTCCCATAAAGTGCCATGCACGTTCCGTATAAAGGAAAAATATAACATCAGGTAGATTTATTTATGTATCCACAAGGAGTTAGGTGGGGGCATTAAGAGTCAGTTATACCTTATATACAATGGTGACATATACAGGTCGGTTGGCTTGTATTATTATTTTGGGGAAAGAAGTCTTAGCAAAGAAAACTGAATTACTATCTGGTTTTAATTACCTATGGTACACTGAGCAAACGATTTATATGTGATCAACATGGCAGTCATTCAGATCGCAATAATCATATATATCTATCTTCTGGATATATAAAAACAAAGTCGTGTTAGTTACACCATTTAAAACTCAAGAACGGGTGGGCCGACATTTATGAATTTGTCTCCGCTCCGAATAGCAGAATAACATTAAAACATGTGAAAATATCACAAAAACATGGAATAAAGATAATTCATTTTCTCATACATTTGATTCTAAGGCGGTACGAAGTTCGGCGGCACAGCTAGTTATGTATAAGTATTATTTTATTAATAGTTGTGTTAAAGGTGTTTGTTTTTTTTTTCGAAGCCCATCATAACATTGACACTTATTGAATAATCAGAGAATCCTATAGGTAATTATCTTTCGAATAGCGTCTCGGGTTTTAAGACAATGAGCTCCTACCTGGGAATGCAGTCTTACTATAGTAACAGATGTAGGAATGTTTGGTGGACCAAGTCCCATTTAAACGTATGATTCGTTAGATTTCCGTTAGATTTTTCGGTCACCATTTTTTTTTTTTATAATTATTTTATTTTCATGCATTTGTTTAATACCGCTGTTTTAAGGTAGCGTAGGCCCTCTAAGTAATAAAGTATGAAATATTTTACAGCAGCGATGGAGTGGCATCCACACACGCGGATGGGGAAGAAAGGCCATTTGCTTTATTACATTTACATCATACGCCCGTTAAAGCAGTCAACTGTACAAAATGTTGCATGAAATTTCTTTCCCGTGTCGCGATTGATCTTTTTACATCCTTTCAAATGACATTCGCTAGGGTACCTTGAATGTGCTGCTAAATATTTTTATACCCTTACATTAAAAACGGTTGATTTTAAGTGTCTTCAGACAATGTGGATACAAATTCCAAAAAAAAATGTTAATGAAGAATCCTGGTGGTGGTTTCAAATTTGCATATTAAATAGTGTGTAGTAGTATAGCTATCTTTTTATTTCATCGAAGTCAATATGAATAAATCAATATTGGGTAGGTACGATCGCGAACATTCATATGAGACCAATTTCCTTTATATAATTTTTGACACTTATAATGTGACACGTATAATGCAATAAGGTCTGAGAGTTGATCTGAGAGCAGTTGCTCCTAGTAGCGTCAGCAAAATAGTACTTCTTATGGTATACGTGTGCTGTACGATATTAAACCTTAAATAGGTGTAAAATTAAAGTCCGCGACTAGTACATACTTTGTAGATAATTTATTCTTCCTTGCACACGGAATAAATTCCAAAACGGATGCGGACCCTACCGTACCAGAACACGTCGCATTACAGAAAAAATTACATTAATTTTTTTCATGCTCATAGTTTTTAAACAAAGAAAACGAATTTGCTCCTAGACGGCTTTCCCATACATTCGTTTATATACTAAAAAATATGTAGCTACAAACAGCTAGCTATCTTATCATGTAGAACATATTTTGTTATTTCCCATACAGGTACATTAGGTACCTACCATGGTTTTCTCATGTGTCTATGTTGAATGTTGTTCTATAGTGTGTATAATTTAAAAAACAATTGGCAAATGGTTGAACGGATTAAATCATTAATTCTATGCTCGGCATGAGTGATTCCTCATTTTTAATTATCCTAGGCCTTGCAATAAAAAAAGCCATGCAATTGAATTACATTATAACCTTGTCACTTTAACTAGTCATAAATGCCACAGTATAAAACGATAACGAAAAGGGGTTTGCCAACCAATATGCACCAACCGAATGTTTTCGTGCGTACCACACGGCGTTCAAGCGCAATCGCCGCTAACTTTTTGTGCCGAAAACTACTGGGAGTGCATTCACTATTCCCACCATCACGCCAATACAGTGTCAGCACTTACAAGCGCAAATAAAAAGTGAAAAATCCCCGCCGCAAATCCCCCGGGCGGCGGGATTCGCACGTTCCTCACGCACCGCGTTTCCCATAAAGAGAAACTTTGATAATATTTTTATTTAATTCATATATTAATTATTTATTTATATATGCTTTACTATAGTTTCAGTGATGTGGTTCCTATTAGCAACGAAATAATGGTTTTCTTTTTTGGGTATTTTTGAAGTTCAAAAACGCAAAACACAATATTTTATTAGCATTTTTCCTGTACTAAAAATATTGCTTTAAAATGATAAATAAGTAGATTATTTAAATTGTTGAACTGCAATATTATGTTTTGTCTAAAATCGGAATTCTTAGTCTAAAATCATTTATAATGTAATTACTTATCACACAACAAAATTACTTATCTAAAATACCCAATTATGTTGAAATATAATTATTGTATCCATTCCAACGACCGCATAGTTGGCCTCAACATCAAACAAACAACATCAATTAACTAATACAGTGTAAACTTTTACACAGGAACAAGTAACTTATCAGTCCATTCATACGGACAACTTAGCCCGTTCATCAGTTTTATGTGCCCACATCCACAATGTATCAATTCCAAACTCCTCATTTGCGTCCACCATAAGTTTTACTTTCCGTCGTACACAATCTAGCTCCGCGCTTGCGAAATTAAGACTAATGGTGTAGGAAACACGTTCTATATTAGGCTTACAGTCTCCCTCACTGACCTGTTTATGTTCGCCTCTATATCCTTTCTTACACGTACTACGTTCTTGTTCCTCGTTGTATATGGTAAGCTTACGAAGGCTTGTTTATTTACCTATTCCAGTCTAGTGTTAAATAAAGGAAGATCAGCACAAAATAGTTGGCCGCGCCAAAATAATATCGTAAATATAGAGGATAATAAGATTGTGCGATTTGGATATAAAATAATGTAGCGAAATAAAGGGTAATGGGCCCCCTCCAATTTGCACATACATAAAATATACCTCCAAATTTACAGAAATTTACAATGGCATTACAGAGATTTGTGGCATAACATATAATGTCACAGCAGTATTAAGACCCTGGAATATGAAAATAAAGATAAAATAACAATACTCGTCCATGGATACATTGTTTTAATCTTGTAAATATATTTAATTTATAAGTATTAGGTACATGTCTTCCATGAAATTACAGGTGATTTGATTTATATGTTAATAACAACGGGCGGATACTCAATCGCTCCTAAGACATTTAAGTCTTGGTAGTTGTCACATTTTATATAGTGCGCGGAAATAAAGCAGCTATCAAAATTGTGATTGAGTATTGTGCGGTAAATTTATCGAGTGTAAAGAGAATACATACTCACTAACTATAAATCAATATTAATACACAGAGCTTAAGGTATATTAAATTGTTAAATATAATCACACCAATATTTCACCGTTATCTATAACGTAAATACTGCCCGTGATACTGCGCGCGCGATCGCTCGATAGATAAAGAATCAGGTCAGCGACCTCATCGCTCTGCGCCATTTTGCCCAACGGATAGAACTCAGTGCGCCTTTTGTACAACTCGGATACTTCTTCTTTACTTAGACCAGCTGTCTCTGCGAACGTTGTGTTCGTACCCCCCGGGTTGACCGAATTAACTCGAACGCCATGACGACCCAATTCTAATGCAGTGCACTTTGTAAATTGATCGAGCGCAGCCTTGGATACACAGTACGGTAAATAGTCAACGTCTTTGATCGGTCGTAAAGCCGCCACGCTGGACACGTTCACAACGTTCCCCTTAGTTTTGATGAGATGCGGGGCCACCAAACTTGTGAGTAGATACGGCGCTCGCATGTTAGTCGCCATAGACTCGTCATAAAGTTCGACGCCGTCCAATATGCTGCCGCGAACGCCAACGCCGGCATTATTCACCAACACGTTTATACGGCCAAATGTATCGATAGTTTTTGTGACTATATTTTTCACATCACCATCAACCGATAACTCGGCTTTGACGATCAAGGGCTTTATGCCTTTCGCGTCTTCACATTGTTTTGCAACTTTGTTGAGAGATTCTTCGTTTCTACCCACTAGGACGAGTTTCGCTGATTGTTTGGCGTACAATAGAGCAGCAGCTGCTCCAATGCCGGAACTCGCGCCGGTGATCACGACAACTTTGTCGGAGAAGTCCATCGTCGGTCGCGTCGCGATTACAACTAACCGGTTACCATCTTTATCTGTCAATATTGGGGACCGTAGATAAACTAACTGACCGCCATCGAAATCACTGTAGTGCGACCAAATGTTTCCGGACTGTAAAATTACTTTGAAGGTAAATAGGTATAATTTTGAGCCTTATGAGCATGAACTTGCGCTATGGTGTTTCCACCGGTGTAACAGAAACCCCAAAATAGAACATTAACTTCAATTTACAATAGCAATGTAATGCTTTTTCTGGGGATATTATTGTATATTTATAATTATTATTATTTACTAAAATTTACATTGTATAATAGCCAAGAATTCCACTTTGCAATTGACGCTTGTTGTTGTTAGTTGGCAAACCAGATATTAAATTACGTGTAGTACAATTTCGCGCTTGTTTGGGTCTAACATAATGTACCGCGTTTGATATTTTTTTAAATAAACAAAATATTTAAGCAACGACAAAGCGGGCCGCGGCCGTCTCCCGTGACGTGTGGCACAGCCCTTGACGCGTACCACGAATATTTCCGTACGTAGCCTGTCATTTCATTATTGTCAGCCCTGGGACTCCCGGGAAAATGTGTTAGTAGAATTATTCGCGTCATTCCTTATATTTTTTTAATAAAAATATATTTTACTTTTTACGTTAAAATAATATGCTTTAAAATACTCTTCATACGAAAATAAATTTTGATTAATATATTGCAATATCGATGGAATTACATCAGTTTGAAACCACGTGCCAGTAGAGCCACCTCGGATCAACGTTATGGATTATAAAATACATTTAACAATGCAGCATTCGGTTAATCTGTTCATCCCGCCTTGCCTCTCGTATCGAGGACAAACTACGTAATGTCGGTTCCGAGGCATGCCATTTACATGAATGATTATTCAGTCAAAGCAGGTGTCACGAACGATTTTCGTCTATAACTCTGAGTAATAAGGTAGTCTTTGTGTATTTGGCGTATGCGAACATTCTGAAGTTTATCTGTGCAGCCCGCATGGGTAGCATTGTCCGGCTCCGTTAGTATTACGTTAAAACAACGCCTACATTCGGAAGACATTTCTTTACTTTTGTTATTTCTTCCAGGTTTTCAGGAACGTAACTTGATTGAACAAGGTAGTATTTTATATGCCCACAACATAAAAGATTAGGATATTTTATAATTTATCGTTGGCATCTCTGCTTTGTTTGGAGTTGATTGGAACACAGGCTTTAAATTGACCTCAAAACCTTTATTTACTACCAGATACATTTACAAAAGGCTGGTATTTAAAATACTAAAATATCAATTATAGACAGCCAATTAATATCCGTTCTACCGGGCACTATTGTTTACATTTCCATGTCGTATAAAGGACATAAGGTATAACCCTTTTTGGCAGGGTACGAGAGCCAAGACACTGCTCAGTGGGTGGCAACATCCGTAAGTTGGGGTCTTATCATAAATCTTCGTGGGCCCGCGATGGATCACTCTGCTACGGACCCCCACCCCTGTCGTTTATACTTTATTATTGGCGGCTTATGTTTTCGCAACCCTTTCAAAATATTCAAATTGCAGCAAGGCTAATGGACTAGCGTTCTTAATCCAAATAATTGTCGGAAAAACTATTTCATCGTTCTTATTTTAAATGGCCTCACCCACCCAACGGTACGTATTCTGCCAGTGTTTACAAATAATGACAAAAAATACATTTTAGTAAAGGGATCCTAACAAAAACAATTTTTGAAATTGAGAGTAAAAGACTACTTGTGGGATTTAATGTACGCCGATGTAATGTCAACCGATATCGATCAAAACAAACAGCTATCGGCGCGTACGTTGCTACCGGTGATCGCAGCACGAGTTAGAATATAAAAAAATAACAATTGAATCTTGTATTGGGTGGTCGGTCCACCATTAGTTTAATAAAAATATTTCTAGAAAATAAAAACCAAATAACACACCGTAAAACCAAAATATTGCTCATTAATAAAGAATCATCTCAGTCACTACTCTATCATATAACAAATAATCACACGGTTGAATAAAATTTTGCAATAAACATAACAATGATTAAAGTTCCCGTTTGTTACCAACACTGAAACCAAACATTGACTGTCGGCCGACAATTTTATTGAATGGAAATTAATTTAACACTGACAATCACCACTAGCAGTGATGACAAAAACTAAATTGACACTTGTCGGTACGGTACGGTAACCAACGGTGACCGTACAGGAAATGTTTCATGTTCCATTCAATAAAGTAACCTATATTAACGAAATATAATGTTTGAATGCCAATGAGTAAGCTTCGTACATTTTGAGGGTATTTGGGGAAAGGGTTGGCTAAATAAGGGACTCGTAGCTATTATTATTACTAAACCCGTGGCTTTTGCTAATCATACGAACATACTTACATACGGTCGATCTAGAACAAATTTGGCTTTCAAGGTTGCCTAGGCCCTGAAAACAATTAAAATTATTTGATTCCGAAAATTTACCACATTTTAAGACCGCGAGAAAAAACTAATCAACAAACAAGAAGCAAAAAATATTCTATGTAATGAGCAAAAATGTTCGCTGACAAAACATTTTTTATGCGGAAATCGTGGTTCAGCGATTTGAGGAAATCAATCAGCTTTCCGTTGGCCGCGGCTCAAAACGGATGCAGTTGATGTTAAGCGTTTAACTCTGATTATTTGGCGGCACGACAACAAGATAAATGTGCCAACAAACTCTGACATTATTATCCTTGGAGCTGGGATTTCCTGGACGAGAATTTCCAGTATAGTGATGCGATATATGCAATAAACTGCTATACTTACTCAATCGAGCGATTGTTAAGAAAATGGCCAACCCACGTTCATAAAATGTGATTATATTTATCGATTGAAAAAGGGTGTGGGCAGCCCTCTCGTGTCTTTTTTTCGACTTTAATTAATTTCAACAGTAAAATACTGGACGACATGAAATTATTAGTGTATTTTTTTTCGGTTAATAATGACACTTGTCCTTACCCTCAAGTTATCCCCATATCTATAGAAATTTAAATCCATTTTCAATGGAATTACAAACCAATATTAGTCTAACATGTTAAATAATTTACTCCAACACAAAACAACACTGAAATAAGTATCACAGTATTACATCCTTAGGGGCATAGGCGTGTCCGTTCATATACGTTTCAAGAAATACAGGAAGTCTTCTCGAAAATCTCCTCGACTGGAACAGTCATATTTTTAGTATTTGGTCAAAACGAATTACATGACACCTACGAATCGAATTCAGTATACATGTAGATACTTATATAATTAAATGTCACAAACTTATGATGGATTATTTTGTTGAGACCAAATTATGATAAACAAAATTAAATGTATTTTTTTCGTCGATAGAGCATCGATAGAGCAAATGCTGCTTACTTTTCAATGTTTATAAAATTGTATATGTTTTGTAGACTGCGTATACATACCACTTTATTTTAAATTCAGTTTGCTCTATTAAATTGCTAATCTGAAAAAAAAATGCTTGCTGAGTTTCACAGTTGTACTTCAGCTTTAAAAATAAGCCGATCTAACATTAAAATCGTTGTTTACCAATATGTATTTTTACCAATTTATTAAGAACTCTTAATTCATTACCGACAATAAAAACTCATTTAAATTATTCTCATTTTTAATCATCTGAACGTGTGTAAAGTACAAAAGGTGCTGTAAAAAGGTCAGCACGGCTCGCCATCCATCAGGCTCTCAAGGCGTATGACAAGAAGGCTTACTTTCCTCATGAATATTTATCGCCCTGTTTATTTCCAAGCCAAGTGGCTTCACAAAAAAAACATATTATGTTTTCACTCGATTCGCTCAAGAATTTCTCCTATACTTAGAATTACTTTGATGATACAAAAGTGCGTGGTTTTAAAAGCAATTTTGGGTAAACGATCAAAGGTAACAAGGTAGTAGGCATTTGGGAATATTTAAGATCCTTATTCGCGTTCGAATAACTTTGGGAAAGTACGGATTTTTTTCCGTATTTGTGAAACATATCTAATAATAAAATCAATGTTTGAAGTAATCAGAATACAAATAATTGAAAATCAAATAAATGAACATGTAAATAATTTATGTTTAATAACATAAGGATAGCACAGTATACATGAATCAGGTCCCATTAGCGATCTAAATTTAAACATTAAAAAACATCTCACACAACCACCTATACAGTACTTAGGTACCTATGTACCTATGTTATGTATAGGACCTACGGACGAGGTTACTCCGCGCGGCGAACTTACTTAATGTAGATACCTGTAATGGTTCCCGGTATTGTGATGAACTCAGGATCGTTGCCCTAGTTCAAATAAACAGCCAAATCACTTTAATGATAGATCGAAAACACTTTTCTGCGTTTTAATATTAAAACTACATTTAGAGTTTTAGTTAAGTTTCTCCTTTTCTAAGTTTCAAGTAGTGATAACTTACCACTAAACGAAAGTGTCAACCAAAAATTGGTAATTGTTATAAAACTTTGTGAGCAACTTCAAGACAACGGGGCCGCCCTGACTTCTTAAAAGCCTTAAATATTGGAGCCAAAAAATTCTTTGACAAAATACAGGGCTTTGTTACACGAGCTGTCTTTGTTTTGGCCAACTTCTTTGATCAATCATGACAAATTGTATTTTGTTATAAGGGCACACCGTGACGGAGTTTGACAGTTCATGCCTAAAAGTTTCCTTTTGTGAAAACAAACGGCTAAGTTCAAATTAGTTCTCGATATTTATCGGCTACTATTTACTTACGACTGCGG
Source organism: Pheosia gnoma (assembly GCA_905404115.1). NCBI lineage: Eukaryota > Metazoa > Arthropoda > Insecta > Lepidoptera > Notodontidae > Pheosia > Pheosia gnoma. Next base: position 5,067,827 of record FR989909.1, on the reverse strand, counting down.
TTAAGTATCATGTGATTAAGTAAGTTGGTATATAGTACATTAATGTATACACAGAGCTACATTTTATATGGATAGCATTTCGTTTTCTCAAAGCACCTAATTCGATATGATTGATATTAAATTGGATCATGTATCTCTTCAGAAATATCATGCATTACGTGATATCCAAGAGAACAAAATATAATCGTGAGACAGCAAACGTAGGGCAAACAAAATGATATAATTTTGACGCCAGCCCAACAAACTGTTACGATAAAAGAAGTGCGATAAAAAAGCGAAAGGCCAGTGCTACGACCATTCCATTGACGTCAAAAGTTCTTCAATATATCGTGTCGGGGATATCATAATATCTGTTCTGTCTACTTCAAGTTTCACAATATTTCACGCCGGCTCCCATAAACGACGAATGCCTCGGAGGCCGCGCATAAAAATATGGAGCGCAATAAAAATGTCAAGTCAGGTCATCAGAATGGAAAGCCGGAGGCGTTTTGTCGCCAGATGTGGCTGAATCAATGAAAAACTGTTTTCTTCCGTGGCTCACATCGCCGATATATCAAGATGCGCGTCGGGGCTCCGAGCCGAGGTTAGGGAGCCACGCAGCTGTAATAATGGCCGCCGTTATGTTTACCGACGGGACAAATTCTGATCCGAGCACCTGCTTGCGCTGACACGCGAAATATGTGTATTCACAATAGATATACACTATGTATTTATCCCTGTGCTGTTTAATAAAAACGTCCGTTTTGACAGCTATATTAAAGCGGAGATTATTCTAGGCCAATATTGCTTTTTCTGACACCTGCTTGGTCCTAAACCGTGACTCATGTACTGTTCATTCATTCATTGATACATTTCACAGTTGTCACATGTATTTATTATTGAAATAAAACTAATTCATCCATCCTTGCCTTGCGTATCTTCCTTGGTCGGAATCGGTTTTTTTGCAAATATGTGGTTTATCAAATCTGATATAATGGCGGGTGTGATCTTGTACATGTTCAAAGATTGCAGACGATAAAATCCTTAAATTAGTTTTATTTCAATGTAATGCGTAAATATAATTCAATAAGTATTACTTACATAGTCCCAAACGTTAATTTCCTAACATTACAGCACTTAACCAATATATTCAATAGAATAAACACAAACCTTCAATCTCGATTGCGGAAACGTGTTACTTCCTATCTGGTCTGTTTACCCGTACACAGTGTTTTAAAGAGGCAAACCGATGGGTCGAACAATGAGTGCGGAACAGTTTTCATGTCGGAAGCGGCATTACACTGAACATTAGCCAGGCGATAAGGCGCCGGCACAAATTGGTGGGGGCACGCGACTCGGCAATCGCATTAGAAAACAAAACGAGAGCGTGCTGATTGTGACAGCCTGTACAAGCCACTGAATAGCAAGTTGATAAGTTTAAATATGAACTTACTATTTATTTGGCATACTCTTTCTACAACTTATTTGGCAGATGCAGATCAAAATCAAAATATTTTAATTCAGTAACACAGGTTTCGTTCTTAATTTATTGCAGGAATCTCCTTTCAACATACAACATGCCTTTGCCGCCTTCATACCTTGAAGCTGAGTTTTATATAAAGATCTACATAAAATAGTTACTTTATGATAAACTTATTTGTATACTAGTCAACACCACATTTTCTCTGTACAAAGGGACCCGGGATTTTTTTTTTACAAAATTCTTATGTAGCTTTTGACGGCCGAGCTATGGTTGTATTAAATTTATTTTGAGGTATCTAGACTTCAAAATAAATTTAAAACAACCACAGTTAAACCTCTACAAAACTAATTACCTCCTCTTTTTTGAAATCGGTGAAAAAGTAATCGATCTCTCATTTTATGTAAATTCTACAGCATTGTACAGGAAGCTGTAATTCAACGCCCTCTCTCGGCGATGGGCAATAAATTAGCAACAGGGTGGATAAATCCATTGAGCAGTTCGATCCACGATCGCGACTGCACACGAAGACTGCATTTGAATAATGTACGGGAAAATGTACTACGCCATTATTTATCGTCTCTACAATTCTTTACAGTTTTACTTCAAGCTTTATCACAAGTCATGCATAAATTATCTCGAGAGAAGTCCTCGTGGGACACCGCAAGTCAGCCAGACTTAGAAATTGACTCCGGAACTAATCCGCTCGTGGAATACGAATAGAATAGACACTCCTATATGCAGCCGAGTTTTTGATTGTAGGATTTCTCATACTATGATCATTATATGGTTATAAGATTGGTCTTAAAGGTAGAGATTCTTCCTATTGACATTATGACTTTTAAATGGCTGGTAGCATAAAATATCTACAATATTACAGCTATTATAAATATAAACACCATCACGCCTATGATGCCTACCAAGGTAGGTGAAGGTGACGGTGAACAGCAGTGCACCCAAACTTCGCAGATTGTACTTAAACCTATAAGGCATTCAATAATTATAAAGTGCCTTGGCGAACTTCACAAAGCTTTTGAAAAATGTAAAAATTCCATTCACACAGAAATGGTACCAAAATCCCAGGACCAAATCCAAAGTAAAACCTCCTTGGCTATTACTGCACTACTATTACCTATAGCTATTATTGCAAACAATATCCCATAATTATTGTAACGACTTTCGTGATATAGGTCACAAAACATATTATTATAATAATGATGATTATTTCCCCGAACAAAATGTTCATTCCCCTCGTAGATTGTGACGTAATATTGATGTCAGCAGACGTAAGGGAATGTTCGGCGTAACATCATTACCGTACCGTTTGTTTGATTGCTTACAGATAGCGGGATGGGGATGAGCCTCAAGCGCTTTGGCCTCGTATTACTCAAGGGAACGTACATCAATGTTAACGGCTGTCGTCACAGCACTATTGAGATTTCTTGCTATCTGTCTGATATGAAGTTGGTTTTTATAGAGTAGAAGATATCAAACATTTAGGGTTTATGAGATTTGGTGACAAATATCACCGACCTATTTTCGTTATAGATTTTATTGTCACAAATGGAATGAATATTTTAACTGTTTTATTTGTATTGTTATGTAAGCTGGAATTAAGTTAAATGAAATTTAGCACACATCAACATACGACGACATACACACTCACACATCGTGCACTATGTATACGATGTGTGTGTGTGTGTATAATACTTATAAAAATACATTAGCAGTCACCAAGCAGACGTGGTTTTTCATCAAGCAAAGCTTGTATTATGGGTACCGTACATTGGACTGGGGGCGAACCCAGTATTCAATACGTATATAGATATTAAACATCCATGGCTCGGGTACAAGCATTCATGCTCATCACACAAAGTTTGTCCCTACCAGGATTCGAACTCGGGACCCTCAGCGCAGAAGGCAGGGTCACTACCAACTGAGCTAATCAGGTCGTCAATCTTTGCGCCTTGCAGACTTTGTAATCGGAAACCGTCCCATTCCCCAACTACAGTAAGGTTCTACTGAGTTTAAATAGTCTTCCGGTGTACGTGAAGCCGAATTTCGTAAAATATTACTTTCAACTTAAGCTATAAGGACACCGGGAGTGGCAAAGTAATCTAAAGTACTAAGTACTTTTGTTCTCACTTCTATAGATAAAACAACCCAACTAATACTTCCGAAACACTCACTGAAATTCAATAGGAACACGTGCACAGAATTTTCATGTACCCGAATGAAGTATAAAATATTTAAATGTGGCATATAAAGGGTCTCCGATATAATTTCGGTGGCCTTATGCGGTTACGTCGGTTATCTAAAAGTTTAAATGGAGAAATATTTAGATTTAATAAGCCAACGTATAGGTATTTCAGAATTTGGTGTATTCAAGTGTGATTAGAAATGTATTATAGGACGATAGAAATATGAGTTGAGTTTATATTTAATCCATTTTATACATCAGCCTTTTACAGGCTCTGACATGTTTTAATTATTTTATTTTCAATATCACGCCCGAAACAATATGTGACCGGTTCTACACACACTCGCGTAGTTGCTAGTGTTATACTAAGCCTTAAACCTAAGTCAGGTTAAACACTGCTTAGCGCAATATTAAGCACTGCTTGAAGTCAACATTTGGATTCTTCTATAAAAAAAAATCAAACCAAAATTACAATTGTGACTTCAAGATGTTTACAAATAAGTTAAAGAAGCCCAGGTTCAAGACATCGGACCCTTTCGAAATTACTATGTATAATATTATATACATAATAAGGTATTCATTCTACGCAATGAGAATAACAGCCTTACATATGATATCCCAATGTTATCATTAACCCGAACAATCCATTTCGTAATAAAAAATCTCATTAACAGAACACAAGCGCAAACCGGGTGGGATTACGTCATAAACGGATATGACGTGATATGTGAGCGAAACAATCAAACGTCATTAGGGCAATAGGTCGTTGAATGTGATGTCACGTCCGGGCCATGTCGATCAATGGATAAATATTTTCGTTATTGAACCGGCCGGTATGCGGCGGTAAATAACGTGTCGGCTATATGGAGCAAAGCGTTTTGTCTATTACCGATTGAATGCAATGCCTTATATACTACGCTTCATGTTGTAAGAGTAGGGAAAAGGTCGAGTACAAATCTAAAATCAACCATAGGATAGTCAATCTAAGCTTATGGCAGATAACTTTTAGGTAAACAACAGAGTACCCATTTCATTATTTATCCTCTCGTCAGTATTTTGTTTCTTGAGTTTAAATAATACAACTATAACACAGTATTTATTGCAACGGGTTGTGAAAAATGAAAAATGTGAAAAAGTAGCTAGTAATCCCGATCATTTTCTTTGTATCATTTAGTTATTTGCCCGATAACTACTCTGTTCGCGTAAATATAAGGTTGCACTGTAATAAACCACGTTATTGTATCATAAACCACACTTTATTACAATTTAGAGCGTATAAATTGAGTAATATGGTTCACTGGTTATATAAAAACGTAGGCAAACACATCTCGCGGTCCAACTGACTGGGCTGGGTAAAATATAAACATCAGTGACACAGATACACGGACCCTTCATATCTCCGAGCGGTCACACTGACCGCTCGCCCGCACAGCTATATATCATCTTTTCAGAGTTTTATCGCACTCTCGCGCGAAGAAACGCGTACAATTGAGTAAACTCTTGTAAATATACAAATAAAAATGCGTTTAAAAGGGTGCGGGTGCGATAGCGTTGACAAGCTAGGGCGCGGCAGAATATCGTTCAAATATTTGCGGAAATGCAGAAAAAAATACGACTACGGCGTAGCGTGGATGCCTACTACGAGAAGCGCAAATGCTACGAACTATCAATATCTCGTACCTGTAACAATTGGAATTGACTGCTTTACGTATTTTTTTAATTTCCACAATTTGTCTGGCATATTTCTGACATCTTGTGAGCCACTATTCCCTTATCACTACTCAAAGTAACTATATTATTTTGATAGGGACTCCCCTATCTTACAAAAAGTATATCTTTTACAATGAGAAAAAACATTTAGATCAAATTTTCACTAACATTTGAAGCCAAAAAACATGCCGATTTGTGAAGCTTACATTTTTATTCGTTTTTTATTTAAATCCAAGTTCCCGATAAGACAAGGAAAGCTTACCATGCTTGTATTCTTTATATATCAACAAACATACAACATATAAGGGGCGTCCTTAATACGATAAACTGTACATAGTACCTCGTACCCCTGCATTTCCCTTGCAAATTGCTGGTTGCAGGTAGAACGAGTGCCGCGTGACGTCACGCCGTACCCGCCATTAACATATCGATGCGATTGAGGATGGCACCTGGTAAAAATGCACTTAAGGGCTATTAAACGATCATTGGTCACTAGCAAAATAATTTAAAGTAAACAAAATTTCATAAGGAATAATAAAGTTTTTAAAAGGGAGGGGTTGAGATGTGACGACAACATACCCAAATCAGGGTCCTGCGGATATAAAAAGGAGACCCTTGCCCAGCAGTGATACACAGAAGCCAAAAGAATATTTTAGGAACTGAACGATCACCATGCTAATTCCAGTATCATTTTGAGATACAGTTTATTTGGCTACGAGTACCCCAAGTGAATTCCATCAATTTCTCGGGATAAATAGTTATCCTATATCATGTCTCGGGATACAAGTTATACCATGCCAAGTTTCATTGGACCGTCTTACCGGTTCCCCGTGATGCGCGAACAGACCCACGAAAAATCTAATCTGCCCATAATTTTTTTCCGTAAATATTCATATTACAGACTCAACCAAGTTAGAATCTTACGATATCTAAAAATGTTTTATATCAAAGTACCTAGAGTTTTCGCATTGTATTGTTGAGACGCAATGACCTACGTCCGACTAACATGATTGATGTTCTCTCGTGTAATATTTCATTTCCATCTAGAATAATGTTGTATCCCGTTTTCCCGAGGCAACGAACTAAAGAAATACAGATATTGTATATCAGAGTACATTAGCCAGCTACATCGTTTTGAACCCTAAAGGTTTTCATAGCATATAGGAATGTTATCTGTAATAATTATCGACAGGGTTCAACGTGTTTCAATCTTAGATCAATGTAGATAAAGATTCAATTGAGTTTTTTTTTTCATAGAAAAATATGTATTTTATTAATAAAAAAATTGGCCCATGCGATGGTGCGCCCAAGGTACTGGCCGTATTTCCTCGCTGAATACTCAACCTACTCGTTGAACAAGGAAATGCCCAGCCCTTGGGTCGCCGCTTGCGTTGATCAATATTCTTGATAGATTTAGTACAAAATCTATGGCGCTTGGACCCCATGGACCTAGGGTGTCGACTTCGAACGGAATGAATATGAATTCGGAGTCGATAACCCTATACTTACGCTGTTTCAAGTTTTCAGCCCCCTCTGCCGCCGCGCCCGCTCTTAGACAAGTTACCTGGAGGTGGTTTTTTTTGTTAAGTTTTTAAGGTTGTTAAGTTTTATTTGTGAACATAAAATAATAAACGTTAATATATGCAAGGATAGGTAGATAGTCGTTAAGATAAAGAATGTAGCTGCCGTCCGAGTCGCGTATTTACCTGGCTCGGCATTTACCTGGCGATTGTACTCGCTCCGTCAGCCGTGCTATACGATAAACGATGAAAAGACCTACTGCCGGACACTCTATTCATGTATATCATTGAGTGTGCACGAGCATGAAGGTAACTACGTAGAAAACTGGGAAAATGTAGCGCTCAAGTTCTCTGTCATGTAAACTTGTTAACATGTCGTGTAGCAGATTTTATTGCATGAATTAAGTTATTTATAAAGGAAATGCGTTGTTTTCGACTTTGTTTTCCTTTTCGCTTTAAACTCCATGTAGCAGAGTAATGGTTTTTGATAGAAGGAATGGGTTTTAACTTGCGGTGCTTTAAACATGAAAGCTCATGCTACAATCTGGTATTTAAAATTCGACTACAATCGCTTTATAACACGGAAAATGTTAACTTAAATAGAACTTACTTCTATCTAACTATTTGCTTATCAAGTTAGCTGCCGGTACTTACTTATTCAAGAACTTAACCTACGATTCCCAACATTTTACAAAAAAAATCCAAAGGAAACTCTTTTCACAATAACTTCGTGACTCGAATGTTAATTATTTAGTTTGCCCAGAAACCGGTGTTTGAAACACCACGTTTTGCTACGTTCTTGAAAAAATCCTCGGCACACATAGAGCCGGTCCGTTTATACTGCGAGCCGGGGAGTAGTAAATCATTTTAATAATTGATCCCGGGTTGAAATATTCATGAAGTTCCAGAAGGTACACCGAGAGAAAAACGGATGAAAAATGCTCCGGCCGCCGCTAATATTTCACTACAGCTGACCGTTTTTCTGGCGATAGGCTTAAAGCAATGTTTGATGTTGTTTTGCTAACACGTTTGGAATATTGATGTCGTACGCGTGATTCTGTTTGTAATTCTACAAAGATTTTTTGTTTGTTTTCTTGATTTTATGGAGTTATAAACCATAAAGATGATGAAGATTTTTTTTTTCAAGAAAATGTTAGCCTAAGTAGGACACATTTTAAAATTTTATGTTGCTTGTACAGACTTTCCTAGTATCCAATATCATTAATACAGCGAGGGAATCTACTTCTTACATATACCGTCAAATTTTCTTTTCAATTTTAAAAGTAATACAAGCCAAATGATAAAAACTTAACTTCCTAAAACGAAGAAAATTGTAAACCTTTAGAAAACTTTCAGTGGAATTGGAGCTGACATAGATACCCCTCAATTTACAAATTCTCAAGTTGCAATAAAACAGGAAGTGGTTTCAAAAAGAGCGTCTCAGTTTCAGTCTTCAGGGAAATTCTGTAAGAAAATTTTGATGGAAGCTAGGGTCGCCTACGTGCGTGTTCCAGAATAAAATACTGAACATTATGTCAGGTCACTGGGGCATACCCTCTTATTATCTAGTCTAGATAGAATTTTAATAGATTTAGAGAGAGCATCTGTGTAATTAAAATAATAATTAAACTATAAAAGTAATTTCACATTGCTATAGAACTTGACATATATTATTAGAATTTATTTAAAATTATATCTATATTTAACCAAGAATTGAACTTATAAATTAATTTTAAAAAAGTTTCCATAATACATCATATAAATAAGGTAGGTAGGTAGGTCACATAATACATAATATAAATAAGGTAGGTGAGTTTGACTCAATTATTATCATCTCTATAAAAGGCTCTACGTTAAATTCACATTGTTTTTATGCAAACCGCCGCCGTCTTACTTATATAATATTAGAATCTATTTTCAGAACTTGCTAAGCGCTCAAATTATATTTAATTTCCGAGGCATTATAAGCAGGAAATAAATTCACGTCTGAAAATGACGTGAATGAATAATTAATTTACGATTTGAATAACAATAGCCAAATTGCAAAGGGAAAGGACACTGTTCAGAGGGTTTCCGCAATGCTCTAGAAGAGCCATTTTAGTTATATTTTACCAATTGATATGTGGTTCCAATTGATATGTATATTATTTTTACAATGACGCTATTGTATTTTCTACAGGCGCAGTCTTACTAACAATTCTTTAAATATTCTATCTAACTAATAAGAAGCTACATACCTGTAAATGTGTATTATACCTATTTTATAACATAATTATGATATTTATGTGTTATTATTATTATTAGTGAAATCATTATCGAAATACCTCTAAAAATTACAAAACTACAGACGTTTAAGCTTTCGTTTGGTGTTCCTAGCAGAAACTCCTAATGTGAGAACGAGACATTTGACATGGTAGGTTAAGTTGCGGTTCCAAACTAGGCGGAAGCCTGTATCTTGGAAACCTTATTAGTTTGCTTAAGCACATTATTATATTCGTTTATAAATAATACTGTAATACTTATATACTTACCTTATTGTAGCTCAAATATTACTAGTTCTTGGTGTGTCGGATAATTTATGTCATTGTATTCGTAACAAGACACGTGACATTAAATAGTGAAAGCAAACGCTATATGTTAAGGCGCAGGTGTCGCACAAATACGTGTTATGTTTGTATTGCTAATGGCGAACCCTTGGAAGGAAATAAGCGATCCCAACGTGAAGCCCCGTTCACAACAATGCGACCATAACACTGGCTCTTAAGAAATATACGAGTAAGCTGCTTGACATACTGGCAATAACTTTGAAACGGTTGGCAACAATCCACTAGAGATAAGTTTGGCCGAGTTTCGAATCTAATAGTCTCTGTAAATCTAGATGTGTTATACATGTACTTGACCCTATAGTAGATAGGCAAAATGAATACGCCTTATTAACCAATTATTCTATGAATTGCATATTCTACCTTAGCGGAAAAGGAAAGACCTTCCAGCCAGGTGGGTGGTATGCCTGACGGGGAGGCCGCTATGCCCCAACGGTTATTGTCCGAAAACTCTCATAGCGCGTTTCAGGATTGTATGGAGAATTGAATTGTTCTGAATGCGTCTGCAGCGCTATCTGTGTAGCATGTGGCGAGGCTGAAGATGTCGCTACACTACAATACAGTAATAACGTATAGTTTGCTTAGTAAACTAACGATTTAGTTGTATAGGTATTCAATTTCGTTTACAAGTGAACTTGTCGAATGCAAACGAGACATGGCCACAACAATAGATTTAGCGGTTTCGTTGACAAAGTTTACAAAGCTTGCTCGCTACCTTCGTAGTAAGTGGGTATAGATTATATTTGACGTGTCACCACTAATGGAAGAAAGTATATTCAAGCTTATGACCCAACATTAGCGCCGTGACCTAGTTCGCTTTTTGATAACGCATGTTTTGACGGCCTGATTAGCGCAGTTGGTAGTGATTACTTTCTGTGCCGAGGGTCCCGGGTTCGAATCCTGGTAGGGACAAACTTTGTGTGATGAGCACGAATTTTTGTATCCAAGTCATGGATGTTTGATATCTGTATAAGTAATTTATACTGGGTTCGCCCCAAGTCCATTGTACGGTGTCCATAATACAAGCGTTGCTTAGTGTGGGACCGTATAGTTCACGTGTTTGTCTGGCAATACTTATTTATTACATTAAAGTACACCGATAAAGATTGATGAAATGGGTGCAGCTAATTTTAAAGTGTCTATTATACATTTATATCGGTAATGTATTTACTAGATTACTCAATATACCTACCTACTTGATCACACGGTGACAGAATTAGCTCGAAGACAGTATCTAAAATTATTGGCTTACAAGAGACATTGTGGAGGGTTGTGTTGTTACCCTCATCCCTTTATTCTTATTTTTTAACTAATGCCAAATATATTAATGTCTAGACAATTTATTTTAGAGCAAAAGCAACTATACATAACACGCATCTATATACTGATAACAGAGACATCGGTTTTATCATTGATAGTAGTTTCATATTGCATACTTTTATACCGTGTGTAATACAAGTTTATCATTCAAACACAACGACCAAAAACCAAACAAATTTACGTACGGAAGCAATTTCCCGTCTCGATGCCACCCTTCAGACATCGTTCTGCAAAATACACATAAACTTTAACACCCCCTAAAATTCTATCGGCGAAAAAGTCCCGAAACTCTATAAACTTGAATTATGAGTGCTTCAAGGATTTACGCCAAAGAGATTGACTTTATTCGTTAGCCCATTCCCAGTAAGGGCGGCTATTAAAGAGGTATTCAACACAAAATGGTGTTATCAGGGAGCGCAAGATAACGAGAGGAAATGGGCCCGTCCACTTATCGCGCGACACCCTTTGGAGACCGAATTAATTCTATAATTAAGTTGCAAAAATGTAGTGATTAATATTTTAGGGTTAGAGAGATTGTAAATAAATCCCATCATATGGGTACTAAGACAGGACTTTCTCGTCATCAAAAAATTTTATAGTTTAGTGTATGTAAGTGGTCTTAATACAATTCGGTATCTGTGTACAGTTTATAGTCTGTGCGCAGCGTGTGCCTTATCCAGCCCCGTGAAGCTGCGCGTTCAGTCCGGACATGGCCATTGAGGGACGGCTTCCGCGATAGTGTCAATCTATATATGAGGTGTAACAAAATGTGTGAAATATTTAAAGGGCTAAAGAGTAGATGATAACGATCACGTTTAAGTATAAAATATATGTGTATACAATGTTTGATTTTTCTTTGAGAAAAGTAAAAAGTGCCGCCTTTCATTGCGATCTTAGTATGTGGAGTTATTTTTACAATTTCAAATAATTCGAACTTTTTTTCGGGAATATGACCTTTATAGCCTACCTTTGTACCACTTACAATATTTTACACTTTTATTATTAAACCTTATATATAAATTATGAATGGGTGGGCCGATTTTTATGATATTTGATTTTTTTTATATTTCTCCGCCCCGAATAGCAGAATAACAAGTGAAAATTTCACACAAAAAATTTTTGATTATTTATTTTCTCATAAATTTGATTCTGAGGCGGTACTAAGTTTACCGGGACAGCTAGTAAGTACATATAGCAACGAGAGCGGATGTGCCAACTAGAGTAACGTTTTAAGTTAATATTCACCGAAAGTATATATTAATACAAATTAAACACAACTATATTTTTATATGTAAAAAAAGGGAACCGAAGAAGATAAGTAGAAGTCAGAGGCAACATCCGGTGAGTTACGGAGAATAATCATAGTAGGCTCCCGGCACAAAATCTTGCAATAAATTATAGGCTATGAAATATTCAGAACGCCTCAACATACGGCGGGGTGTGGGGAACAATGGTTCCGTACCCACAGGGATGGAACCTGTAACTATAGTGCTTAATGCAAATTTATGGTATAAGCCTTTAGGAAACCATTTGCATAAGCCTTTTTTACGTAAAAGGGGAAAAGTCGTTTTCGGTGTTGTTGAGTGTACTTTATACTTTTTATAGTAAGTGTATACTATTGTAATTATAATATAATATAGTCAGACGAACACATCAACTTTACGGTCCCACAATAAGCAACGCTTGTATTATGAGTACCACACAATGGACTGAGGGCGAACTCAGTATTTAATACTTATATAGATATTAAACATCCATGACTCGGGTACAAACATTCATACTCACCACACAAAGCTTGTCCCTACCAGGATTTGAACCCGGGAACCTCATCGCAGGAAGCAGGGTCACTACCAACTGCGTTAATCAGGTCGTCAATTGCAGCAAATATGGAAAAGATTATTTATTTATTTTCTTTGAGGCAACAAACGAAAATAAAAATAAAATAAAAATAATTATGGCAATCAATCAATTAATTTCATTCCAAGTAGCAACATTAATTTTTTAGATCTCGAATTTGTTTAGTTATACAAACTCAAACTTTTTGTTGACTATGTATGTATTTTTATTTTACTATTTATGTATTTTTTTGAGTATTTAAATCTTTATTTCACAGATAAACTAGTTTATTCAGTTTAATTTATACAACCTGCCGGGCATTTCCGTCTCATTCATAGTTCGTTAATGAAATTTTGCGCAACATATATCATAGACCGCAGGAGCTTTTAAACACTGCAGTTTCTGTACTGCTATAGGAGCTTATAAATTATAGTTCAAACTCGAATGTTATTTCTTTTACGTTATACATTAATTTATGATGGCTCAACTCATTTTTAGTAGTACATACAGTAGTACATACAATAGTACATACAGTAGTACAGTAGTACATCATATTTGTAGTACCTACACAGAATTGAGATATTAATTACTATTATTTTACCCTTAGTTCTTGAATTTCTAACAGTAATTGACTTGGAACGGAGGCTTACATTTGGCACAGCCCTATTAAAGGTACTGTACGAGTCGTTCCAGCACAAGCATTCGAGGCGCGTTAATTCTCAGTTATTCGATGTTCGCTTCACTCATCGTACTGAGCATTGATTAATACTATTCCAGTTCGATTGCCTACTAATTATATAACAATATACTGCCTCAAATGATTTTTAAGTGACCTCTGAAATAAAACAATTTAAAAAAATCTTCAGCCTATGACCGATTACGTACTCATCTTAACCGACTGTGCCAAGCGAGGTGGGTAACTTAATATTCTCTTGAGAATTTCGTGCGGTTAGCTCTGTTATAAGAGGCTAGCCACCGGTCTCGCTAGTAGCTTTTGATGATCAAATAGTTGAATGAAAAAAAAAGAAAAACTTTAATACTCACTCATTCTTATAAGCGTTTACCTTATTATGGTGTAGTGGTCTAACTCGGCTCACTGCACCTGGTGGTTGCGCGTTAAATTCCCGTCTCTACAAATTTTGAAAATTATCTTTTCATATTTTACCCTGGTTTTGAAGTTTTATTTTTTTATTTTTTTTTATTACATTATATGCAAGTATTTGATCTCAATCTCACCTGATGGTAAGTGACGATGAGATCTACGATGGAGCATACTTGCCTAGGTAGGAAGGCGGCAGTAGATCGAGACGCTACATTCACTAGGCACATGCAGCGCAACTGATCTGACCCGCCATCCATGAATGAAGTTAATAGAATCCAACCCCAGTCCATTATTGGGGACCTATATAAGCGTTATAAAGTTTGGGGCTATAAATTTGGTGTGTTTATCTACGGATATATGTATTCATTTACTAGCTAAAGTTATAGTTATGTACGTTGGCCCTGTCCCGAATTTTCCAAATTTTCGGACAACCTTGTAAATTTTTCTTTCCCTATAAACCTTACTCGGACTACGTATATAACAAAACCCAAATATGTCCAGCATTTTATTTATATTTATAAAATTACACACGACAAAATTTACAATCCGATAACAAAACCGATCTAATTGCCATCAATCTTCCCACTAAATGTGCAAAACAGATTCAGTAATAATTCGAACAAGTTCTCGACTAAACATTGGTGAGTCGATCGGGCGCTTCGATCGGTGCTGCGAATAAATTGGATTCTAATTTTCAATTACAATAACAATGGGCTGAAGATTCAAGCCGTACCCTAGGCGTGGTGCTTGACGGGTCCACTCAAATATATTACGGAACATGAGTAAACTTATCGTCATCCTATTTTATAAATAACTAGCTGTTGCCCGCGACTTCGTCCGCGTGGTATTTAACAAAGACGACCGTTGACAACAGCCTGCTCGCCCATTCTGAGCCCGCGGGACGCATTGCAGGTTGTTGCTATCAAACTTAATCAGGCGCTGCGCTGCAACATTGGTTTTAATTTTTTTTCGTGATATCCTATTTTTTTTCTAAAATAAAAGTAGCCTAATTTACTCCTTGTTATATCAGCTACCTGCCAATGAAAGTCCCGTCGAAATCGGTCCAGCCATTTCAGAGATTAGCCGGAACAAACAGACAGACAGACAGACAGACAGACAGACGGACAGACAGACAGACAAAAATTGAAAAAAATGTTGTTTCGGTATAGGTAACGTGTATACATCCAAATGCACTTAGTAAAAAGCGGTTATTTTAATATTACAAACAGACACTCCAATTTTATTTATATGTATAGATAAACATTTTATTCCTGTACAGTAATTGAAAAATGAGGGCGTGTAATTAGCTACATGTACCTAAATAAAACAATGATTATTAATTAAATACCTCGACATTGTATTTGGGAACGGGAAGATAACATGACTGTCATTAATAAGTTCAAAGTTGCGCTCAAACGAGGTTGCGTTCTATTCCATCACGCTCCCCTAAACGCAAATCAAGTTCAGTGACGCATAGTATTGATATAAATATAAGTATTGATGTTTGTTCTTATAGAGAGAGCCGCTTTGTCAGTATATCAGACATCATTAAATTATATATTCCATCACAAAACAAATAAATACATCGTTTGAGGAAATATTAATAAGACAAATATGTACTAATACTCTAGATGTGTTCTTACGTAGTGTACTGCAAACAAATCAAATTAGAACTGTATAAGTGTTATGCTGATATAATTGAGTAAACGTTATTGAACGTTGGGATAAAATAAAAAGTCGTCAGCTTCAATCTTAACTTTACGTCCATGTATTTTACTAGGCCCTCGCCCCAGTATTGATAGTCCGCTGTAAAATAAGCGCAATTACCTTATATAGCGCTGTTATCTGGTTTTATAAAGGCACACATTTAGGTTAACATTATCTAATTAGAAAATAGATGCACTTACATAAAAAAACATCGCCCCTCCGTAAATAGGAATGATGATTTAAAATAAACAACATCACCCTTAGATCAGTATTTTCCTGATTAATAAATCAGGAAAATACTTACAAGTATCAAACTGTCAGTCACAAAAATGCAATCATTTTTCAATCCTTCCAATTGGTTAAATTTGACCAGGCAACAACTCCCAACACCACCCTTTAGAAAAAACAACAAATTGCGCGACTCAACCGAAATCTTTGCCATTAAAGTACTTTTAATTTCATAAGTTTGTCATTCCCGAGTTTTGGGCACTCCGTTTAGCACTCGGGCTGCGGGGTGAGGAGGGGGGGGGGGGGGGGGGTGTAGGTGGTGGTTCAGAGAGGCAATAAGTGCCCCCTTCTATTTCACCGGCACTTTAACTCGGGTGCACTGATTTGATAACGCCGTTTGTTTCAAGTGCCACTCGCGACGGCCATCATTTCAGCAGCTCTTTTTTAATGGAATACGACCGATGACTTTTTCAAGGCATATCTAATTGAAGGCATTTAAAGTGCGCGTTATTTGATTAATTCCATTTTATAGTTTTTTTTTATAAAGGTCTGACTTCTTTGTCTGATCTGTTAGCCTTTGAAATACGAGCTAGATGAGAAATTAATATAAGAGAAGAGATAATTATATAGATAAAGTTTCGAAATATAATCTTACTGCTCACATCTTCTGTAAATCCGAATCTAACGCAAAATTATATAGCGACTTCTCTAAAATGGACTACTCAAGTTGATTAGTAGAGACACCCAAAAGCGAGAAATTAATCCTTGAAAGGAACTTTAGACATCAATATGCCCGACTCTCAAGGGACACGTGTAAATAAATCTGAGCCTTGAATATAATATGAATACAGAATCTCAACACCAAAGGCTGCGAACACGTTAGCGTACAGCGAAGCGTTATTCAAGAATACTAAAGGATTTAATTAGTTAATCATGCATTGCACGTAGGTACCTAACCAAATAAATAGCTCTCAACGTAGCTATAGTTAAATCTAGGCTCAAACGTTCCGCCCGTTTAACCTGAAGTTACTATGATATTTTTTGGACGAACAATGTCCCCTCATATTATACAGAAGGTTTGCTCTTGTTTTGGAGCCAGTCTCACTACCGTTAAAATATTTACAATTACCTAATGGTATTTGGATAACGATTGGACCTATTAGGGTTCTAAAACTAGGGCAGAGCCCGTATTTATATACAATTACCTTAATGTATTTCTATATAATGACCTCTATTTACACTTCGCCCACAAATTTTATAAAAATCACAAGAAAACAACGTGACGACCTGATTAACGATTGCTTGTGACCCTGCAGCCTGACTCTGACCCGGTCCCGGCATCGAATCCTGGTAGGGATAATCTTTGTGTGATGAACACGAATTTTACGAAGATTAATATTTATATACGTTTTGTATACTGAGTTCGTCCTCAGTCCATTGTCCGGTACCCAATAACCGTTGCTTAGTGTGGGTAATAGTTGGTATGTTCAGCTGGCGTTATAAAAAAAAACTGAAATAAATATATCTTTAGATGTCTTTTTTTTTTTTTTTTTTTTTTTTTTTATTACATTATAGGCAAGTATTTGATCTCGATCTCACCTGATGGTAAGTGACGATGAGATCTACGATGGAGCATACTTGCCTAGGTAGGAAGGCGGCAGTAGATAGAGACGCTACATTCACTAGGCACATGCAGCGCAACTGATCTGACCCGCCATCCATGAATGGCAACACAGAACATCATGCCGGAACACGGCTAGGCCGCTTGGCGACATGGCTTTGTTCAGTGGGTGGTGACTAGCCACGGCCGAAGCCTACCACCAGTAAATCATGTCAGTCATGACCCTAAACATAATTCAACTAATAAAATAAGAAGGTTTTTGTATACTATCAGTATTGGGTCAATTATCCCCTGTGCAGAAGAGCCTAGTGATTACTGTGAACGGTCCCTACAAATTGAAACGAACAACGACCGGCGACCCGCCGCACCAGGCTCTTCAATTTTATAGACCTGCATTTTATTTGAACTCCCGTCGATTGTCCTATCAACCTATATTTTCCTACTCACCAATAATCTAGAGATACTCATAAAGGTTTTTTTAATCAAGCAATAGTATTGTCATCACAATTTCCGTATAAATGTTCGTAGGGATATGTATTATTGGTACAGAGGGAGACTTTTGAAGGAAATTCGACATAAATAAATTTCACTTATCTATGCTTTACATAGATATTATCAGAATATTACATTCCATATGGGATACTTATATAAGGTATAACGAAAATAGTGTAAAATAATGTGACATGCTAACATTATAAAATAATTATGTAAATTATGTTTTTCTTTATGAAGGCGAACCCGTAGGTAGAGTTTTAACGTGCTCTTAGAACGTGGTGTAACTTTAAAATGTCTAATAATTTTATTTATTTCTTTGGGACTGTTGTCTTCATAACCTACTGATTGACCCGTTAAAATAATTTACACTATTAAAGTTAAACGTAATATACTATTAAACAAATAGTCTGGTAGGTGTATGTTTATTGACTCTATATATAAAAAAAAATAAAAAATGTTATAATTTCAAATAGGTGTTCAATATAAGGTAGCCTATGATGGGGATTCCAGGAATAGCTCCATAGCCAAGATAGCGCCATAGTGTAGTAGGTCAACACTTAACGGGGATGGCTATTAAACAAAGTCGAAGGTTGCGCGGTTGAATTAACTGACATAAGCTAGTAGAAAAATTAAATTACAACAAGACACGAAGTAAATAACCACGTATGGCATGTCTAGATAACAGACGCGTGTTCATAAAATAATAAACAATATCCTTTGTGTTTCCAATAACGAGAATATGAACGCGAGTAGGTACAGTCGCGTGCCGCTAATTATCGGCCTGTTTTCCATCCCTCGGGCCGCGCCGGTCACAACTATCAGCCATTTTCCACGTAGAATATTCTCTCAATTTCATTTGCTGGCATTCATTCGAATATTTTAGTTTTGTTACCATCAGGCAAAAACTACTGTGTACGTTGGCCTCGAATAGCTAACCTTACCAACATAGTTTTACTGGAAATAAAGTTCATCTCACAGTTTGTTTAATCATCTCCTTCGCTACAGCTATTTTAGATCGTCCGTAAAATATAAGCATAAGCTTACTTAACCTTAGCGCCTATTATATATTTGAAGCTATAGCGTATTTGAAAGAATGTACATGGTCTATCTGTCAATAGCTAATCTTGGTGTAGCAAGCAAAAAATGCCGGCAAATTGCATCTGGATCAGGCAAAAGGTTCCTTAGCCACGTCAACAATGAAAACATGTTGTAGGTACCTAGGCAAATCAAAGCCATAAATGACACAAAAATATAGGTAATTTTCTTGGCCAGACCATAATAAAAAACATTAAATCTTCATTCCCATGTTGGCGTGTTGTTAAAAAAATATTTAATGCTTAAATTAAAACATGGAATATGTAGAGTAATAGTAACAATTCAATTCATCTAAAGGGTAAAATGAATTTTAAGCTAAGTTTAATCTGCTCCGGTTGCTAAATTACCCAACACCTAAACAACGTAAGTGGGGCGACCCGGGTGCGGTCTACATGCAAATATTTATAAGGCTTAACAAAAAGTGGTCTTTCGAATACTTACACGTAAAGGAACCGATCCGTCTCTTTCCCAACGCGTACACAAGAAAGTGACAGCAACAGCTTTGTCATGTAAATATGCGTAATTAAAAGGGATAAACCTCGTTCACCGAAAAGTTTTAAAGCCTTCGCCTCCGAATGAAGTTTTAATCCTTATTGAGTTGGTAATATGTGTGTGGAGAGAATCCTTTTTGAATGTACCCCGCGGGGGAGACTCGATGGCCTACATTCTGCGGCAGTGTGTTTTCATTTCGGATTTGCTCCGAGTTGGCGCCAAATCCGAGCAGCTGCGCTATTTCCTCAGGATATTTTATTTTCCTCCTCCGACATGAGACCTTGACGACTGGCTTTTGCGATTTAAAAAGATTCTTGAAGGCAAACCCGCTTAACGTTACTTCGATGTGTACTGTATTCCGGCGATAAGCGATAACTTACGGTATTTATAAAATATATGTTACTTGCACGATGTGTACGTCCTACGTAAGCTTCCCATAAACTGCTTATAGAAGGGGTTTGTAAGAAGCATTGTTAGTGCATGCCCCGGCTGTTAAAATAAAGCGACACGAAGCTAATACAATCAATAGGTTTATAAGTACCTACTTGTTGCAGACATAGCATTTATACTTAGCCAAAGTTAATTAATTGTAAATAGACCTTTCTTTAGTTGCTTCTTCTGTCCTGTTTACTTAACAGTAAGCTCTATTTTGGTTTTGTAATAAAACAACCTGTATTTATATCAAGATTGTTAGCTCGCATTCAAAAGCATGTGTGATGCTTAAAATAAATTGCATTCTTTTTTCAGCCTATTTCATGCCGAAAAAGTTTCGTTTTCGCATTGGTGGTCTCCGTTGTAAATCTTTTCAGCCAACTGACGGTATCCTGAACAAGAATCTCATATCGGGATTACCTTTGCGTATTGGGTATATGGGTAATGGAATCCATTATATATTATTTAGAACGGTAGTAAGGTACGGGTTGCTCCTTGAAGGCTATTGTCGAAGGAGATTCGTGTGAATTAATCCACTACAGAAATAACAAAGACTATTAAATAAATATCGCCAGACGAACACACCAACTGTATGGCCCCAAACTAAGCAACGCTTGTATTGTAGGTACCGTACAATGGACTGGGGGCGATCCCAGTAACACCCAGACCAGGGCAAATTACGAAAAAACCGTTTTCCAAAATTTGCAGTGACCCGACCGGCCTACGCTCAAACCAATAGACCAAGCGGTCGTCAATTTTATTAAATATATTATTTTTATTAGCTGAAATGGTTACTAGCTAGACAAATTATTTATTAAAATAGTGAAATGTGGGTTGTTATCCTTAAAATAGAAGCAAGAGAATAAGCAAACTTAACTTGGCGACACCAGTAGCTTTTTATAAAAAAAAATATACGCCAAGAAATAGTAACTAAAATAACAATAATATTGCAGCTAATTATTCAATAATACAAGCTCACCTTCAAACTGGTTCATAACGTTGACGGACGGGTTTCAGGGAATCCACGGTACAATTCACTCTACAATCATACAGACGTAACACTGAAGCATTTCACATTGTATATCGAAAATCTCACCGTTTGTGTTTACCGAAAATCTTCGATGTATTTACATTACACGTTACACGCGAACGTGAGTTAATGAGAGTCACTTTGTGATCGCGCGCGAATTCACACGCGTTGTAAGAAAAGTGTTATTGAGATGGTCGTATTGTGACGCGGTTTTAATGAAGGAAGATGTGATGTGTGGGGTGTAAGTGGGAGCGACGTGACGCGGCGTCGGCGGCGCGGCAGCGACTGACCGGGGCGGGGGAGCGAGCGTGCCGCCGTAGACTGCGCGCCGCCCGCCCAGCACCGGGACTCCGATACAAAATTAATACTTGTTTTGCTTAAAGCGATTTCGATTTGTCGACCCCCGAATTGGGAAAGTTAGACGGATCTTGTTAACGATAAAGGGTTAGCTAATCAACACCACGTTTTCACATCAGCGTTTGTACTTTAATGGAGTCGTTGAAACTCGACGAGTTTTCTTCCAGTTACGGTACCTCGTGTAACGATATCTCGGAAGAAATAAACAAGTTATGAATTTAATAAAAGTTAAGGTTAATGTAATAAAATTTTCCCCGAAGGCTTAAACTGAAGTTAATTATAACCTTAACGACTTCTTTAACTAAATTAAAACCAAGTAGGTACGATTTTAGATTCTTTGCTAATAATAAAGTAAAAAAACTGATTCAGCTTCTTGTGTTATCATCCTTTTAGCAACAAAGTCAGTATTATATTAAAACACAATTTCACACAAGTTACGCAGCAAAACTTAGCCAATATAAAATCTCACGCTTCGGACAAAGCTCCGGGAAATATTTGAAATTTAAACAATTCAAAGCTGCAAAGAGGATTATATGGAAGATAAGGGCACGGTTGAACTGTTGTGTTGCGCCGAAGTCCCGGCACTGAGTTCAGGGAAGACAAATATTGTGACAAAAGCCTAACATACACGAGCAAGTTTTGAAGGCAGGACAGACCAGAGCAAACACAGTGAAAGGGATTCGCCCCTACGTGGGTGAGTGGATCCCCGGCGGTGGACGGTCCGACGATATTTTGTCTCTAACTTGTTCACAGTAGTTTTGAAGCGCGAGCTTATTTCGCTTTGTGAAGGACAGACGGTAATAACGTACATGATATGTTCGTATTTCGTTGACACAAAATTGTATAAATAAGCGTGTAATGTAACATTATTGTGCAATTGATTGCATACCTGAATTATGTATTTGCATTGTAACTATATTATTTATGAGGAAAGATTATGAGGTCACACACTGTCTGGCCCTGATGGTTTCACCATGTCCGCATATCCGCGTCAAAGCCATTTTATTTAGTTATTAAGCTTAATTCAGCTGAGAAAATATAATTTATAGATATTCGTCAACTTTACAATTATGTGTATTAAAATGACAAGTGGGGGTGAAAAAAGCGTACCACCTGGAATGGGGACTCATTAAATAAGTACCTATTATTAAATGATTGAGTATGAAGTTTCTAGGACAATTTTTGTTTTTTAATGTAATGTACGAGCACAGTGCTCGTATATTATTAAAACCGTACACGTATGTTTGTTTGTTAAGTAGTTTCTTTGTTTGTTAGTTTGACTTGGTTTGGATGAAATTTGATACCAAGGTAAGTTGTACTTTGGAATATCATAATGGCTACTATCTTGAATATTCACGTCGATGTCACGGCAGGTAAATTTAGTCAAACTATGATCTTATCTTTAATCAAGACAAACCAAACTCAAAGCTTGAGTAAGCTGTACATCCAATTCTAAATGTTTCTTGCGCTTCAAACTTACCGAAAAACCACTTAGCAGTAAAGCAAAACTGTATTTTCCCCTGAATTCGAGTGAGAGTCAATCAACACAACTAAGACAGTAACAACATCGCACCCGCGGCGTTCTGACGGCTCTCTTCATCTTAACGGCGTCATTACAGCTATAACTCTTTATTGTTACTGAGGAGGATAAAAATTATGTTATAGAAGCCTGTGAAGTGAGTAAATGCGTAAGCGCATCCCTTAACATGTCAGTAGGTTTTTTATAGTAGATGTCGATTGTAGGTACTTTCCTTTTTCACTCATTAATTTATAGTCTGAAAGCATGTAACTTGTATCGTATTCGTAGTCTGTGTTCTTGTGTTTTTATGTGTCAACATGTTATCGATTATGATCTAGACCAAGAAAATTAATATGTGTGCTGTGCAATAAAGTGTTTTTTTTTGTTATTTGTAACTCAAACCTCGTCAACTTCGTTGGTCATCGCTATAAATGCTGGTTTACAGGAGTATCAGTGGTGAGAGTGTGACGAGTCAAGTCAAAAATAAAACCGTAATGAAACTTGCAATTTACACCTTATTGACAATGAGTTTGGAAGAGATCGGTAGCGTTTCATCATACGGGGTCCAGTTGACCCCATTCGTTCGGCCGATGCGACCGCGCCGATATAACGCGGTCACAGCTGCCGCCCGCCCCGACCCAGTGCAATTGGACTTTTAAGCGTGGACTTCATTGGCAGTGTGGAATGGCCTTTATTGATTTAAATTAAATGGATATTCTTAGCGTAAATAAATAAATAGTAGATATGTTTGTGACGGTAATGTAGCAGTGTTAATCAGTTAACATTTCCATAGCGCTGCAGCTGACTAAGCTGAAATTTTTAACATGGTATTTTTAACCAAAAGAAAAAATAATTATATTGGACATAAGCCTCCCGAGGCTAAATGATAATCCATCATTCATATTCTCTCAGTCAATCATCTCACAATCAGTCAATGCAAATCTAAGTTCAAACAAAATCTCATATATTAACTCCTTAGTAAAGATTTGGATTGACGCGAATTCCAAATATATAGAAAATATTTCTAGATTTTTAGGTCTGCAGGAATTATGAAATCAGATTTTTTATAAAAACAAACGCATAAAGTTTAAGTAATTAACATTGTTTAGGTTATTCCTTATGAAAACAAATCATTAAATATTACACAGATGTAGCATAATTTAATATATATGTGTCTTTAATAGTCTTATATCCAAAGTCATCCGAACAGCCATCGCGATTATGTGAAGACTGAGCACAATTGGTGTTGCATTAACATAACGAGCCCCATGCCCGACCGGCTAATGAATGGTCTTGCGATTGAAACAATAGTGCATTAGGGCCAACTACCTCATCTTCTTATGCAAATCAGCCTGCGGGTGAAGCGCTTTGCGAACCTAGCACAAATTATTTCGATACGAAATAATATAAGGAGTACCTAAATGAAAATAGTGAATAATATATTATAGAAAATGTTCCTCCATTATAATTGATGCAAATCACAAAGCAATTTTCTTCTGAAAAATGCCATTGTAAATTTTATAAATAAAATAAAAAAAAATTATAACGATCTACATAAAATATAAGCTTCTTGTCGGATCTTCTCAGTTAAGCTTCATCCGGTTGTAGAGTTAAGGAAAAACCTTGCAATTTATGCCATTTACATTAAATAACATTTCTATAAATTTAAGGGCAAGTGCGTTTATATCGGCACTAATTACCATAATATATTGCCGTCCCTGTCATGAGCGTAGTTTATGAGCAAGGCAGCGATAATTTTAGTCATATCAAAGTCATTTAGTTTAGTCGTATTTTGTAGACAACACAATTATCAGCACACACCAAGTGCGCGTTTATACCTTCACCGCAGAGTAGGTGCTATACGTTGCATTATTGCTCAGCTACGCGGTGTTGCGCTGGCATGCCAACGTCGATGGATATAAGCAATTTGCAAGTAAAATGTGACTGTCGGACGCACGTCTCCGCGTCCTTATTTTTTTAACCGACTTCAAAAAAAAGGAGGAGGTTCTCAATTCGGTTGTATTTTTTTTTTATGTTTGTTACCTCAGATCTCCGTCATTTATGAACCGATTTGGAAAATTATTTTTTTATATGAAAGGATATGCTTACAGATTGGTCCCATTTTTTTCAAAAAATAGTTCTGACCATGGGATCCATGAGGAATTGAGAGGACTCCTCAAATTTTATAGGCATACCTATAGCAATTTTGGTATTTTCATCAAGAAGTCAAGCATTTGCATTCAGAAAGTATCATTTGCTGAAGTAAAAGTGATGAAGAAGACCACAAATGGCCACCGGAACTTGTCAGCGATACGTATTTCACGGGTTGCGCCAAGATAATCTCGATTATGATCGTTAAGCGACTATGACAAAGCAAATTTAAAGAAATGGTTCTGATGAATATGGTACCATCGAACTGATCTGATGATAAACCCAGGAGAAACCGGAACATTGTAATAAAACAATGTATCCAAGCCGTGTTTGGGCTTATTGAAATTGTTATGGGATGCACTTTGGCTATAAATAAAACTTTTTCGTGGATGTTCCGATTTGGATTATTCTTTTTTTACAGAATAAGGTAGACCCTTTTAAAATTCAGCGAGATTGATTCAATGGTTTTTATTTTATCTTGATCTCTTTGAATCTATATTAACCTCGCGATGATGTTGTATTTGGTATACCTATTATCCAGTAAAATTATTGATATAAAAATATTTTTAGTGACAAAGAATAGTAAATATATCCACTAAAAAGTGTAAAATAAAAAACTTTTTAACAAAATAAAAACCGTCTTCAAAAAACTAAAAAGCCAAAAATAATCTAATCTTGAAATCTACCTTGTTTAACTAACTCAAATATTTAACTAATCTGAAGTCGGTGCCAAAAAAACTACTGAGTCGAGTATTGCCGGTCTGCGCCAAAGACTACTATACCTACAAATTGGTCCACGCATCTCGTTAGTGGAGTATACTTTTGCTATTCTTCGTCGGTTGCTTATTTGGCACCGACTTCAGATTAGTTAAATATTTGAGTTAGTTAAACAAGGTAGATTTCAAGATTAGATTATTTTTGGCTTTTTAGTTTTTTGAAGACGGTTTTTATTTTGTTAAAAAGTTTTTTATTATTATTTTCATAGAATTTGACAAGTGAATGTTGTAAAACGATTTGGCACAAACATAGGTTTGTTTATTCTTGTAATACTTTATTAATCTACGAACCATTGGTGTAATGGCATAATTCAGGTCGGAAAACAAATGTTCAATAGGGACTTAAATTGTTGATTTTAATAATGTTATTGATCACAGTTAACATTTTATCTGGTCATAATACAAATAATTAGAGTTTGTTTGCAATAATAATGACGATCATTAATTGTAGGTACCTATTGATTCGAATTGAGAAAGGTAACCTTTTGTTTGAAACATCAGTCCAATATGACACCGCCAATAATTCAGGCAGTTATATTTCCAACATTTCCTCACGCAACATCAAGAAAATCCCACATTTTTCGTGCGCGAACATCTCGCGATGATTATTTTATGTCTACTACATTTTCGTTATAGAGTTTTAAATTAGTAAGTCCTTAGTCACTTTAGTAGAGCAAAAAAGACTTATACAACTATATTCTCTGCAGTGCCTAAATACTATATACAATAGACTACGATACGAGTTATCGTACGATACGATAACGAATGGAAATTTTATTCAAATATATCTCCAGCTATCTCATATTTGAAGTTTGAACATAAACTATAGCTAAAATAATAATGGAAAGAATGGAAAAAAGGCTTTTGTGTGCGTACTTATAGTAAATATTCAATTTATTCCAACAAGTTTTATTTTTCCAATACATAATAAGGTTATCAATAAATTATTCAATATGTAAGTAACATAATCAACGAGACAAAGAGCGTAGCCTATTCGGTAGAAACGCCCAATAGATCGGTGCGTGGTGGCTCAGCGGGACCTTGAAGACGTGATTTAACAGCGTTTGTACTACAGAGCACATGTTAATATGGCAGCTGTCATTCTACCTTACACACACTTACCAGCAGTCAGAAGCCTGAATACCTATTCAAATAGTATTTCCCCTTAGATTAGTGGTGGTCCCACTAATTTTACCTCGAAGGGTAGATAGCAATCATTTCGTGTAAACATCGCCAATCAGTCAAATGAGAGTGGACTGAAGGTCGATCCGAATATGAAGAAGCTAAAGGATATATAATCAGCCTTAGGTTCATATATTTTCGTGGCATTTTTATCTGACGACCCACATATCATACGGGCTCATGGCGTCTACATAAAGAGCGGACGCTTTTGTTGGCAAAAGCTGGTATACAATTGAAACAAATGCACGGTCCGACAAACCAGCTTGACAAGTGCTACTTTTCCAGATCTATTGTCTACATGGCGCTTAGTTTATAAATTGAGGGAAATGATTCAATTGAGTATTATCATCCTAAGAGAAAGAGACGTCACCTTGAAAGAGACTAAAACTTTCATGGAACAATATTATTCGGTTTGTGAACAATATTAGAACTTACTTAAATAAAGATTAAGCATGTAGGAACGTCTGGTCGTGTCCAGACCAAACACTGGTGAGGCTGGCTAGGGAACATACCGCGAGCGGGATGAAAGTAAAGCAAATGACGGCACCGTGAGCGTTTGCCTCGGGCGAGTCAGCATGACCGTATGCCACGAGCAAGGATGTCTTCACTAAGCGAGGCAAAGCAGCCTCACGAGACTGCTCGGTCAATCAGAATTCAGAACGCGGCTTGAATGAGCGTGGGACGTAATAAATTAATATTTTTATCTTTACTAATATGTGTTAGTACCGTTAACAAAATAATGATAACATAACTAATCGTAGAGCTATCGAACTTCATAACACTGAAATTAATTGAGAACCAATCACCGATGCTATTCTTCGTAACATAGTGATGGTGTGCTATTGATTGCTTAATATAGTTTATCTTCTTCACTGGTGAGCTTTTGATTTATTGTTATTCCTCAAACGAAAAAACAATTAAAATATTTTTTTATTCATGGATACCAAAATAGTTGATATATATGCCAGTTGGTTTACCAGTTGGTTATTGATTTCTTATATTTACGCGAATACTACACATTGAAATAAAACTTTTTGTTAAGGATTTTATCGCGTTTATTTTTTGTTTTTACAAAAAATAATTAAAAAATAGTTTTATTTCAATATATTGGACACGATAACCCCTCTGAAACTAGGCTGTAAGCTTTAAAACGGCATAATTAATACATAGGAGCGCCTTTCTAGTTTGTTTATGTAAATCGAGTGGACAAGTTGGGTAGCTTTGATTCCGGAGCTGACCCGTGCTCGACACGCCCCAGTTTACTTTGGGACATTAACGATGCGACCTCTCACAAAATCCGACGGTTCCTTAGTTTTAACGAACTCCAGTTTTGCCTTTCAAAGCGGCCATAGTACACACTACGTCCCAATTTCAGAGCTCTAGGAAAATTGGATGCACCTCAAAGCTGCATCGGGGCTATCGCATCACTTGATCTCGTTAATATACGGCTGCTCTTCTTTAGCATTTTGATGTTGAAATACATGTGGACGGTAAACGAACTCTGTAATGTATTGAGGGCGTCCAAAGGGTCTCCTTTCTCAAGTTTGTGTTCGTTTTACAAACGTAGATCGATGGCAATGGTTTAGATGGTTTGTCTGTTTGCTTATCTTTGAAGTGATGTTGTTATGAAAATATACAAATACAATGTACCAATCTATCGAGTTTTGATTCATTTCGGGGTGATTGATATCGATCTACGATCACTTTAATGACGATAATATATTCAAAGTCAAATCGTTTATTTCGTATAGGCCTACGGGGCACTTACAAATTCAATGGTTACCCATTTGCAAGTAGACAAAAGCTAGTGCCACTATTTAGCTATATACCCATTATAAATAATACGTATGAAGTAGATCAATGTGTATGAAAAAATCAATAAAGAACAAAATTAAATGAAGATACAAAGGATGTAGGTAGATATTATAATAATATAGTTCTTGCGCGTGCTAACAATGATTAAGATTGCGCTGGCTGGCACCCTCAATACTACAACTTGAACCATTTCCAAGTTTTAAACGAATTTCATTGAGGGAATAAACGTGAACGGTTCAGAATATGCTACATCTTGAACGTCACGACATCCGCCAGTGCCTCGCATATTTCACGCAATGAACATTTTTCTGTTTGAAAATATATGGAATATTGCTGCATCTATTTATTTCATGCTTCTATTTCAGAAAGATTACAAGAAAGACTACTAAAGAATAGCTATATATTACAAGAATCCTTAGCTTTTCTACATAAATATACTCTAGTCATTTACTAAATCTCCCATGATACTTACTCTGAAAAACGAATAGGTCTGACTTTTCCAAAATAACTGAAATGTTATTAAAATTTACTGAATTTTGATTAAATATACAAAACTGAGTGTTACTAGTAACAAACCGAGTTTCCTTACTATATAGTACTCATGTCAAAATATTTGTGTAACTAGTAGTCAATGTTTTGTTTTTTTTTCAGTTTACAATAAACAAAAGATTTCGTAATAACACTAGAATGTGCTCCAGGTATAGGAGACCACCACATCTCTGATAAGCAAAAGCATGAAGTTTTCCAATATATAACTGAGCTCTACTTTCTAGCGGTAGGTCAATCCCCAATGGATACTTACGGGAAACGTTATTCGCCCGGTAATATACATCTTATCAGGAAGGCTCACCCGCTGTGCCCGTAGGCGTAAATCTTGCCTTTACGGCCTCACCTGTCGATGGAATAATTTACTGTCGGCTTAAAACTTCCTCCCAAAAGGAAATCCCAAACACTTCTCAAGAAATAACTGAATAGGAAATTCTCGATTGTACGCACAGCGCGGCGCGACGCTCGCCCAACCCCGCGTGACACCGACGAAAATCAAACTTAAACCTTCTCTAATAGAATATATAAAACTCCGAGAACTCAACCTAAAATACGAGATTTGGTTCCAAGATTTATGTGGAGACGTAGTACTTGTTGATTTATCCTTAAAATCACACGCTCAGGCGCAGAAAATACAATCTGTTGGGAATTATATTTATGGCTTGTGGAAGTAATTTGAATATAGTGATGTGCTTACCCTTTAGATTTTATCCATATAATGGCAAATGTATATAGTCAAAAGTGCACCATGAAGTACCAAAAACAAAAAACAAAAAAAATGTTTTATTCATGGAGGCCAAAATAGTGGATATATATGCCAGTTGGTATACATTGCCAGGATAACAACGCAATGTGTTCTGTAAAAGATCACAAAATACTAGAAAATAATGAATAAGCAGTAAGTACTTAGCTCAAAAATCAACGCGATACTACGTCGATAAATATTTATGTATATTGATTTCTTATATTTACATTCCAATATTTATGTACTTCAGATTGTAAAAAAAAACAATGGCACTTATTGTTTTTTTTTACTTACAAAACAATTTATAAATTCGCCACAATATTCCACCAAATTGTATAACAAACTGCGTTGGCGGTGTTACAACAGATAATTCAATGGACGTAGTTACAATCAAGTATAAGAACAGGCGTGGGCGTTCAGTTCAGTGGATTATCTTGGCTTGAGACTGGCACGAGTGTGTGCAGGCACCAGTCCAACTGGCACATACCACACTTGCTGGCGAACAATCCATTAGTATGTCGGATTTGCTGCCGAGATTTATATCCTAAGTTACAGCACAAAACTTTTTTGTGCGAACAATGTTTAGAATTTTCGCTAGTACATACCTACTTGAGACAGCATAATAATAATTTCGTTCAAGCGTTTTAGCCGGCGTATCAATTCGAGACATTTTCTTAAGAAAATATTATAAACTAGTATTTTTTAAATTGGCGTAGCAACGGCCTTAAACAAGGTAATATTAGAGGTTGGATCATATATTGTGATAGATCAATTACAGCTATTCACTAGAAGAGACGTATTACAAATTGGATGCCATGAGTCTCATATGAGAGCGTGGATAAAAACTAAAACGAAAGGTTAGAGAACAATTTAGCATTATCTTAATTATATTTATATGTATGAAATAGAAACTATGTGTGTGTATGTGGGGTGCGCGTGAGTAGTGAATAAAATATTATAATAAGTAAGAGCATATAATAAAGGATAAATTTTATCATTATTATAATTTTTTATGACATAGTTTGCTTAAAACTTTTTACTTAAAATTGGGGTAATACACTGACTAATAAATGAAATAAATCCTGCACCATATTCAGATATACCATAACTTCATTGCAGATCATTATAATATTTCATCACTGCTATCACAGACTTATTAGAATATTCAGACAACACACGACGTAGTACTAAAAGTGAACACTAAAAAAACTTGAAAAACTTACCTTGTGTGTAAAGCAGAGTTGTTTTGTAGTTTTCAGTTTTAGCATACGCCGTGTGTTTTCTGATTATTCTAACAAGTCTGTGACTGCTATAGTTATCCTTTCGGTATCAAATGTAGGCACACCGCAGGGGATTCGGCTCGGCCGACACGCCTCGCTTGCATGTGCAAACACAGTTCCAGTCATAACCCGTCGACTGTGAGATAATGTAATTATTCCCTGCGTCGGCCACACCAGCCATTATCCTGCATTTTTACCGCTCTAATTAACATTCGTGGCTTAGTACATCGGAGCTTATCGCGCGAAGCATCCGCGGGTTTTGACGCAGAATTAATTTGCTCACAGATTACATAGACGTTTGCAGATCAAAAGGCAGCTTTTGGTTTATTTTACACTCGTTCGAACGGTCGATGTGTGTACAGATTAACCGCTATTAACTTAAGGTTATATACTGTGCTCGTACTCGTAAGGTTTCAACTACCAGATTTTCAATATAAAGTAATGTTAGAGTCATGGTTATCAAGGTATTTATTTTATCTAACATGTATATGATAGGTCCAGTTTTTATTTGAATCTGGCATCTGTTTTTCAAATTATAATTTTGTATAGAAGTAATGTCGGACTGTTTATTTTCTTTAGGCAATTTTAATCCATTGATATATATTATTTATGTATTTTTAAGTAATTACAGCGCGCGTCAAATAAAATGAACAAATATTGTGGTTTTGCGCATGCCGAGTTCATACAATTAGGCACGCGCAGAACCGCCATCTTTGTTAATTTTAATTGATGCTCACTATATCAGTATTACACAAAGGATATCGCTAGATAACAAGTTATTATTTCAAGGAACGAACCTACGCTTATTTTGGTGACTATAAATATAAGAAATAATATGGAAATTCTCTATATACATATGCAGAGATTTTCCAAATAATTTCTTTAACATACATTTTATAACAACAAACCGCTCTATGTGCCCATTGACTCATATTACACAAAAATCTAACAAGCGACATCTAATGAAACACAGCAACAAAGTCGTGTACACAAAACGACGTCGATTAAAATAAATCAACTATTATAAATAAATCGGGACACGGGTGAGGCTGCGGAAGACATCTGGCACAATTTAATTTGTTTGGTGTCATTGTTATGCGAAATTAATATTCCAATTTATTCCATTTCTGTATCGAGGAGTGTAAATCAATATTTGGGGGCACGGTGTCGCGGCGCGCTCGTCTTGAGCACCACCCGTCTATCTGCCGCGATTCGCCAGGATAATTGGAACGTTACGCCCCGGTAATCGGATGAATTGTGTCACGATTTATTTACCTACTTTAAGGAATTACGGATAATGATTTAGTTCAATTATGTTGGGATTTTACACCTGACGCTTATCGAAACACTAGACTGTCTGGGTTCACGTTATGTTTGACTAATTAATTAATTATTCTTTTGGATATAAATTTGCAGTTATGCTCCGCATATACGTATCCAAATGTGTTTCTGACTCCTGACATGAATAACTTATAAAGTTTTGTGTAGCTTGATTTCAAAATTGTGGTTTAGTATATGTATATGTAATCCCTTCCAGTACTAGATACTAAGGACATATTAGAGGTACCAAAATATGTGCTAAAACAAAGAGGAAAAAACAATTCAAATTATTTTTTTTTTTCATTCATTGACAGAATTCTCAACGTGCACTACATGAGTGAATTACATCTCTTTACTTTTTTGTTAGATGTTTTAGGTAGAGTGGATTCATCACGCTGTGACCATTGGGGATCAAGCAGCAGAACAATGCGAAACTTCGGCGAGTGAAGCCACAGGCTAAAGCTAGTTCTACACAAGGCTCGCGTTTAAATTCCCAGTAATCCTGTAATTTAATCTACAAACGAACCGCGAAGTTTCCCAAACTTTTTGTTACACCGTTCATACAAATTGGTGAAATTAGTCTAACAAATAAACTTAAGTATAACTAGACAGGTAATATTAAACTTTCAGGGTGGATTACTAAGTTTTAAGCGTGTCGGCACACATAAGTTGAGTGGAATTATTTATGACACGAGTACGCGTATCACGTAACATTTGTGTTTATAACAAGAACAAATTGTAAAGGCGAGATCGCGTGTTATCCTCTATTTAAACACAGCCTTATCAAATATTAATGTCGGATAATTTTTTTTATGAAAAACATGCTGTAGGTACGTATATGAGTTAGGTTTTGTTATTTTTAATTAATATAACATTTGTTCTCATTTTTCGAATGCTTTTAATAAGGTTATACCATAGTGCCATGGAATATAAAAGCATCGCGATTAAGCTCTGGGCCTTTAGTACTTATGAGTTTTTAAGGGTACTTATATATATAAGCCTGATCATTTGGTATTCCCATCTTACACATTAAGCGATAAAATAATTCCTTTGTATAACAGTGCCCACAAGTATGAAAATAAAATTATAATTTATAAGAAATAAATCTCAAAGAATTTCTCAAGGTTAAGGTTTCAACTTGTCTCTAAGGCGATCGTTTCGCAACGGTTTGCTATATATAAATGTTTCCATTACAAACGGCACCCGACTTACATTCTTGGAGCAACTTTCCGCCTCATTTTAATATTCAATGAGGTACGTTGGCAACCGTCACAGATAAAAGAAGTCAGTAGCGACCTTTCCCGAGGACATTCTTGAGGGAGATAGTTAATTAAATAAATGGCCTGAGAGGATACCCCTCATCACTCCGGCCTCCGGCCCGCGCCCTACATACCGCGACGTACTGTTCCGCTTTGAAGTTTTATTCCCCTTATTTACACAAGTACAATCTTTTAAAGAGACTTAAGTATAAAGAGGTCGCTTAGCACGTGTAAGGAATACGACGAGAATCTGAACAAAACAAAATACAGTGTGGGCTTGAAGGAAGTATGCCTGGAGAGGAAATCGAAATTATGACAACTGCGTAATAGAAACAAATGCATAGACATTGAGTTAGAGTGAGTGAGTGGTCAATTTTAGTTTTTTTTTAATTATAACCAGAATTAATAATAGAAATCCGCCAAAGGCACTTTATCAGATAATGCAGTTCCTAAAATACCTTTCACTTAAATGTTACTTACCTAAAAAGAAACTTTATATAATTTTAATAATTTATAAAAGCTGTAACATTACATATAATCTCACCCACGAATAAATTAACATGGTTAAGCCAAGTTTGGCAAGCT
Organism: Pheosia gnoma; assembly: GCA_905404115.1. NCBI lineage: Eukaryota > Metazoa > Arthropoda > Insecta > Lepidoptera > Notodontidae > Pheosia > Pheosia gnoma. Next base: position 5,033,442 of record FR989909.1, on the reverse strand, counting down.
CTATCGTGCTATGAATCACTAACATAATAGGCCATAACGCCATGTTTAAATTAGCCTCCAAAAATATTAAAAGATTACTTTTACTGAGGCTATGTTTGTAGAGCTTGTATATGACGATTAAATAAAAACAAGCATTTATTTTAAAAAGCTTAAAGGGCTATAAACAAATAGTATAATAGTAGCCCCTAGTAGTGAGCTCTTCAAACTAAGCACAAAACTTGTGCTTGAAATGGGCTCACGTCAATAGTTTATTGATCAGGGTTGGGATTGAACCCGGAACCTCTCAATTACAGGGGTGGCCCCTCTAACCATATGATTTTTATAAAACAATTTACACCCTTACAATCCAATTAAAATTTAATTAACGTTCATAATGAAGGTTCAAATCATATTGCAACAAACGAAATATAACATAACAAAATAATTTATCTTGCAATTTACATTACATTTTAATTAGAACTTAAGTATATAACATTTATAATCGGGACATTACAATTAATTGGAAATCGTATCAAATTTACCAAATCATTGCGCCAAAAATACGATAAGCGATGTAATTATTATACCTAATTAATTTAATTTAGTTAAATGCCGGCGTTCGTTAGTATCGTCACTATCTACGTTTCTCTATAAATTACGGGAACTCCCAGTAGAGAACCATTTACAAGAGAAAAATGGCTTCGCAATAAAACAAGATATAATGAGTCGTAATTTTGCGAGATCATCCAATGCTGTAGTAGTATTGTAGCGAAAATCAAAAGAGTGAAGTAACAAACAAATACATGACTTATTTTCTTTATGGAAGTATAATTTCATTAAAATCTAATGTTTCACAGTGTTCCTATCTCAAAGCGGGTTTTTTTTGTTTAAGTACTTTCCACGTGGTTTTTTGTTTCAATTGATTACAATGCCTTCTGAAAATTATACATACACATCTAAGGTATCGGGAAAACCTATATGTGTGTGTACATGTTGATTTACATAAATAATTCTACATGTCTGTTTGTAAATAAGTGATTATAATAATTTAAATTACATAACACTATATAAATCCCTTTTGCATTTTTTCTAATGCGTCTGAAAAGGCCCAAATTCAAATTGAGTTGATATTCAGGATAAGAATTATCACAACGAATTTGAATATAGGTGAGAGCCAACAAAGAGCTCTTAATAGATATTAATTGAGCTCTTAAACGAACGAGCACACTGAATAGATAGGCAATTAGGTGGCATTAATCTCGAGCCTGTTCACAGAGTGGAGAAAAAGTAATTATAAGAAATGACGATGACGCCTCGCGGACATCCCCAGATATATATAAGTGCGAATTAGATGTTGCGAAGGAAATTGCTAGTCAAGTGTCGAAAACCAAACCGATGGCAGAAGTACAATAAGATTTTGTCAGTAGTACCTATTTACCTGTTATTATATGGAAATTACATGGTGAGTTTAATAGGTGTGTACCTATATCTCCAACATTATGTTGGGAAGAAGCGCCACACGAGAAAATTCAAATATATTTAGGATTTAGTCCAATAATTGACTTTAGAAAACAACTCCTTGCTAAGAAGTTTTCAATGAACTTAGATTTAACCTTTTGCTCAGTAAGGTCCAAACGTCAATATATACTGTATAGTAAGTATACTTTACGCGTCCAAGGAGAAGTGAGGTTTAGTTTAAAGGTCAGATCATTTTGTCCTATCTAATTAGGAATCTAGTCAGGAATGCTGCACAATTAGGTAACTCGTTAAATGGCGAATTGCTTCTAGTACCTTATTTAAAATGCAGAGATTTATTTAAAATTAGAATCAATCTGTTATACATTTAACATGAGTATTATGGCCCATATATGTTGCTTCTTCGCCTTTGAATATCCAATATATAATTGTAATAGGTACAATCGATTCTTCAAGGAAAAGTTGTAAACATTTTGTATATTTTTTGGTTTACAATATTATTATTTCTCAAAAAAACTTAATCATAGTTATAAATCTACATTCATCGGATCAACACAATTTTTACGACTTTTCCTTGTTACCCGACCGCGCGACATAAAGGACTATTACCTATATATATACAAGGGATTTGTTAAAGCACCCTAGCTATATTAGAATGGTTACGTAACAAAAAGAAACGAGTATTTTTAATACTTAATAAATACTTTAATTCTCATAAGAATACCTAATACGCATCCCGCCCGACGCCGGGCAGCCACGTCCGGCGGCGTTAAAAGAAATCATAATTAATCGTTCTATTCCCCGCCCGCTCGTCTTAATAGAGAGCCTTCACCGCTTTCCATGTTTTCTCAGGGACGTAATAAATTAATCTCCATCCGCAGTTGCCGAGCCTTTAAGAAAGGCAAGAAACAAAACAACGAACTGGGGGCAGTAACTTTGCAGCTACTACTTTGTCTCTACTTGAGGTTCGTGCGTGTGTGAACACGCGATACGAATGCCGATAAAAAGTAGCAATATGTTTATTGCTTCGACATTTTTCTTTGCAAGATTTAAAAAGAGCTGAAAATCTAGTGGAGCTGTAATTAAACAGAGAACTTGTTTTTATAATATTTAATTTAGGTCCACATATCATGTAGCGATTAGTTGTATGAATACATTCTGAAGGTTAGAATAGAAATGCAAAATATTTCTTTTTAAATTGAGATTATTGAAACTATATGACGATCAAAAAACTTTGGGAGTTAAGTAAAAGTAATTCAATTAACGGTGTAATAACTAGTCATACTCTAATCTAATTCAGTTTAGGCTACGTACAAGCCAGATAAGGGTACACATAGCAAGCTTGCATGCTGAAGCAAAGAAAATAAAATAGGTACACAAATCCCTTCGTGTATACGACAAAATAAGGAAGAACGCCAAATTAGATTGTGGACCACACGGAAGTAATTAATCAAAGAAAACATTCGTCAAACAGTATGTAGCGGCAACACAGCACCGAGCAAAAACTTGTTTCGGGAGAAAAATAAAGGATCCAATCGCTTTTATTGCGTACACTTGTTTAGGTGAAGGAAAAACCTCTGTTAGTGCAACTACTGATAAACTTTTGGGACCATAATATGATGTATAAAATACTGACATCAAGTTCTTTGAACTACACGTACATAGATAGATAGATAAAAACTCTACGGTTCCACAACATACAGAATCAGAATCAGAATATTTTTTATTCACGTAGACCATTAAGTACAGTACTTATGAATCGTCAAAAGTTACAAAATACTATGCTACTACTTTACCACCCGTTCCGAATGCCGTTCCTATGGAGAAGAACGGGCAAGAAACTCCATGGTTGCTCTTTTTTTAAAAAGATCTTTTACATTTTTGAGCAATACATTGTTATAGGTATGTGAGAACAATGTAGGAACGGCTAATCAGACTTTAGCAGCAGGTCAAAAAAATAGTACTAACTAAACTAACTACCTAATAAAAACAATGCACACCATGTTTCCAAGACGAGGAGTGGACCAACATAACAATACAATAAATGTAATCATTCCATTACATTATTTAAACACACTAAAACATGTATATGATGCTATGTAACCCGACAGACGACAACAATCGTAGATAATCAAATAAAAGGGCGCTAGAACCTGTTTAAATAAGGTCTAATTTCGCGGCTTTTCCCTTTACAAATGGATAGTATTGTGTTTATACCAGCCCACCAGTGTACTTATATATTATTTACGAAACCTACAACCTTTTTGTCTACTTCTCAAACCTAGATCCGAGTTCAATGACCGCGTTGTGAAACCTCCATAACAAATACTGGGCCGGCTGACATGCCTATATTTATTTATGATATCCAACTGCCTTCTATTTGCCAATACCTTTATATAAATGTTTTGGTGTAAGAGTTTTATTAAAGGGTTGATGAAATATTTTGTACACCGCCAACCAAGAAGATAAGTAAACGTACTATTATACATACGAAAAAAAAATCTCAGAATTAGGGTACAGCCCTATAAACTGAAAACATTCTTCTCTCCGTCTTTTAATATTATATTAATAAACGATTACGCCAGGTGAAAAACGCCCATTACGCCAATGGCGTAAAGATTAGTAAAACTGAATGATGTCAGATTTTGACAACTTTTATATATACTTATTATAAACTAGCTGCGCCCCGCGGTGTACCAAATTTCATCCAGATCCGTTCATCCGTTCCGGCGTGATTGAGTAACAAACATCCATCCATCCAAACTTTCACATTTATAATATTAGTTGTCTCCTCGATATATGGCATCCGCGTCATTTGGACACCGCAATACCATCTACTATTAACCTTTTTTATTAAAAAAACTTTACATATATTCCAGAAAAAAAAAATCCAACAAGCAAGCATGCACGTTGCCTATAGGTAAATACATTATAGGTATGACGTGTTAACATCCGCCATATGTATAGCAACTTTCCACGTTGCTATGAATGTGATTGTTAATGTACAGTCGGTAACATAACATCGATTAAATACTTTTTTCTCTATATTTATTGGATTGACTGTATAACTTGCAAACGCGCCGTATAGATCAATGCCAGTTATATACACATATTTATTTTGTTGTTTATTATAGAGAACCCACCTTGTAGGATACAGTGTAAAACTAATTAATTTGTTTTGCAGCTAAACACACTAAATAAAAATGTAAGTATGTATAGTCATAGTAATATAAAAATTCGTTATATTTTAATTATTTAGGATTAAAGGTTTCACTTGTAGCGGCTATAGGTGCGAACAGTATCAAGCTGTATATATTACAAAACAGTTTTGTACTTAAGAGGGTGGTCTTTGTTACTCATAACTCCGATTAATAGTCTTTTTTGCAAAGCCAATGTGTTATGTACAGCCTGGTACTGTAATATATAGTATATAAACCCGAAAGAAACAAATGCGTCATATTTAAATTGCTGGAATTCACAACCGCGTGCCGGCTCAGAATCCGTAGGACCTTGATCGCGGGCAACTGGCGACCTTTGGCGAACATTCGCCTGTGGCCAGTAATTCAATGAAATTTGTCGCTAACAGAAATTGATCAATTAAACCGTTGCATTGGTTTGGTCCAATTGCCTTTTGGATTCGAGGAATCAAGACATTGGGTTCCGTTTACAGCACCATCAACTTTAAAACCATGTAAATAATACTGCTTTTAGTGTAACATCTCTCGCCGCTTATATTCTTTATTTGAATTTAAAGCGTCGTTAACCCCAAATTAAATAGTCACATAGACCAGTCACATAAGTAATTCAAATTACGACTGAGAATATGTCTAAAGAGGAAACGTTGTTTTTTATTGATTACTGATATAGCTATAATCACGTAATTTTAAGAAGGTCAGAATACAAATGTAGCAGAGACATGCAAGTTAACAACATATTACGGATAAATATTTTATAGATATGTATACTTACCATTCGTGAGAAACTGAGATGCTGAATAGTAAATGTATACTGACGCATTGTAATGTATAAATTGCCCAATTCATTTTGGTCTAATCTCGTGACATGATCTTAAGAACTGTGTAATGTTATATAAGTACAGTACGTTCCTTATTATGTCAATAAAATCTGAACTCTTGAACATAGAAAGAAGTACGTCAAAATACCTAGTAATTTATCTTGACTCATTGTAATTGTATGAACATTCGAAAAAAATACGTCAAAAAATCATGCTCCGTTCAAGTCGCGACCGTCCTTGGAAGGTCACTAACTTTACGTAAACGCTATTCAGGTTAAAAAATATACTAAGTATAAATCTCGTTACATAAATTATTTAGCGAACGCTCTAAATTAAAAACAAAGCAGCACAGATTATAAAGAAATAGTTTGCCAACATGACACAGAGCACTTTGACTTGCGCAAGCCTGCAATACGGTGAGAATGGTAATGCTTAGATTATAACACGGATTTATGTTTAGCAGAACAAAAGAATTAAAAATCTCGATACAGCGATGCTTATTAACACGTTGAGTGCGGTGCCATTTTCCGAGGACTTTCAGCCAGTGCGTTAGAGACCTATTCGACCTCTTAACCGAGCTTCACTCTAGTGCGTATGAGACCTAATCCATCTCGTAAAATAAGGTATTTTAAAAAAACTCATATCTTTATCAAAAAATAAGATACAATCTATGTTCTTTCTGTAAATAATAGAGAATTAACTGTTCTATCTCAAGTTTGCTACGCATGGGGATGTGAAAAGTGGGTTATGAGATATAACGAAAAAAAAATTAGGTATCCATTGAATCTCGCATCGCAACTAAAGATAGATCAGTTTGGGTTGTGACTAGTGATGGGATTAAAATAAAACCCCAGTTATCGATAGCTTAACTTTTTATGAAGTAATCATTTAAACATAGTAATATTGATTTCTTATATTTACGCGAATACTAGACATTTAAATAAAACTAATCTTACGGATTTTATCGTGTTTATTATTTGTTTTTTACGTTCCCGTCGTTTCGGCTGTTTTACAGCAACCATGGTCACGGGAGGACTGACCATGGTGACTGTCCTTCCGTGAATGATGAATTATGATAATCCATAAAATTAGTTTTATTTCAATAAACATAGTGACTAAAAAAATATTTAAGAAAAATGTTCCCCATTGAAGCATGGTAACCACATTTGTTGTTCGCATTGCACACATAGTGTATTTATTCGTTTGGTTTTTTTGGATGCATCTGTGCTACTAAATGTGAGCCGTAATTTACTGTAACAGCCTGTGCAACGACTTTTTTTGCTACCACGCTGACAAAATATAAGAGCGTATTTTTTTTAAATGGAGTGCGCAGGTACATATTATCGACATTTGAACAACACTGAGCGCGAGCTAACGGCGCCCGCGCCGCCCGCGCTCCGCTCCTTGCGTCTACGACGCCTGTGTTTTAGGAGGTCCGAAAGATCTCCTCACGCAACAGATGTATATTATTACAACTCAGTGCGTTAGAGACCTCATCCATCTCCTATTTTTTTTATTACATTATTGAATCAAACTCGCAGGGAAGTAGGTATGTATATTTGTCTCTGTCAAACACATAGAAATAAAGAAGTTACGACCTCCCGCACAGAGGTGGAGAACAAGATTTTCGGCGCCGCACCAGCTGAAAGTCACGTTAGAGATCTTTTAGACCTCTTAACGCAGTCAACGTGTTAACAGGCTATGAAGCGAATTACAAAATGTTTGAACATGTAACGGTTTATGCGTGTTTTGATAACTATAACTTTGATCTGTTGTCAATCATATATAAGCTCTAAATAAAATAACCTAGTAAATAACCTATAATAGTACGTATACATAACAAAGAATTTATTAAGACGAATAATCTGTATTATGAAACAGAATATAAATATCTCTTAAATAAATACACTATTTTCTTTTATTAATCGTATTTTTGTAGGCACGTTATCCAGCCTGTTTCAAAAGTGAGAGGTATTTATATAATATATATAATTCGTGACGTATAAGACGATTAAGTAATTACAACACCCACATAATTATCGCAATGACATACAAATATAGCGGCCGCGATACCTTGTAATTACTAATGCCTAACTACCAAATTTCGCCGCTACTATGAATAACTTACATTTCGTACGAACTAAAAATACTTATATTTTAGGATCGGGCTTCAACAAATCATATTTCAATATTGATCACACAATTCAAACAGTAATTTCCTAAGCGCAAATGCTGGTACCGATGTATTTAAATATTCACAAAGGCCTATTTGTATTCATACAATATTGGCTGCCTACTCGTTGACATTTACTCCGGAGCCGTAGACCTCGTTCATCGGACGACACCTGCTCTCTTCACCATATCACTTCCCCGACATGCTTGGATCCGATGCGGGCGAGCTTGTGCGAGATTTTCGCGGTCGCACCCGCGAGCCCTTCCAATACACGTCAAGGCCTCCCCTGGCCGTATATAATAAGTTCACCCGCCCGCAACGACACACTAAGTTACTTTCACGCGAGCAGTGCACATTTTGGCGGCCAAAATGAATAGGCTCTTTATATTCGCCTTTGTGATCGCAGCCGCGTCGTGCCAGCAGCAAGAGGGAGGGAGACGCGTCCCCAAATATGCGGGTGACCCCAAAACAGCGGCTATAGTGCAGGAGGCCAGGTACCTCAGTGGAGACGGTGCCTTCGGTTCCGCGTACCAGCAGGAGGACGGAATCAACTTCAAGGAAGAAACCGACGCTGATGGCAACAGGAAAGGCAGCTACTCGTACATCGACCCCAATGGCCAGAGGCAAACAGTGAACTACATCGCCGGCAAGAACGGATTCCAAGCTGTCGGTGATCACATTCCGACCGCGCCTCAGCCCGTGGCGCCTACTCCCGGCTACACGCCCGACCCGCGATACAATTCACCGGACTACAAGACGCAGCAGTACAACGCTCCTCAACAGTACACCGCACCGGCTCCCGCCCGCAACTACGGTGGAAAGTCCAACGAGGACGATGGCCAATACCACCCTGAGTTGTACGAACAGCAGAACTATGCGGCGCCTCAGCAGCAGTACCAATCCCAGCCTCAACAGCAGTACCAATCCCAGCCTCAGCCTAAGTACCAATCTCAGCCTCAGCCTCAGTATCAACCTCAGCCTCAGTACCAGGCTGAGCCGCAATACGAGCCCGAGCCCCAGTATCAGTCCAACAACATCTATCCGGGCACGCAGCAGGCTCAATACAGTGGACTGCAATCCTCTCAGTACTCGCAGCCTGCCGCCCGTGAACAGTATTACGAGCCGACCACGCCGCCCCCGAGAAACTTCTTCCCTCCTGGCAAATTCAGCCTGAACAGGGCGCCCGACGGTTACTCTTACTCCTTCCACAAAGTATAAATCTAATTTATAAGGAGGGCTCCGGCGATTTGTAAAGCCCGAAACACGTAAAAAGCACGCATCAATTAGCAACTCGCCGAGTCATCGAAGGGGCGGCTGCGGTTTGCGTACTCGGCCGCTTCAAAAGCATTTCTTAATTGTTGTTTGCTGTGATATTGTGTGTTAATGGACAGGTATAAATATGTTGCTCGTTTTTGTTATGGAGGGTTTGTGGAACGGACGCGCGTCAGTTGACAGAAACTGAACTTGTAAATAAACTTAGAATTACGTGTGTAATGCAGTTTTTCCCTACATTCCCGTCAGTTAATGTAATCTAAGTGAATGGTATTTCGAGTGCCTAGTAATGCAAATGTATGCTAATAATAACAAGTCTCATAACTTTATAAGAGTTGATTCAATAAAAAATAAGAGCGCGCCCCACTCGACTTCCTTGTCCGCAAGGCATAAAGGCAGGGTGTGGGCCGCGTCCGCATTCTGCCTTACTCGCTCAAACTACCTCCAGCCTCGAGTAACTAGATCACCTTACCGCTAATACAAGGATATTTCGCTAGCTAACCGGTCTGTCTCAGCCACGCCTTCCTTTCCATTTACTGACTTTATTATTAGTTCAAATACCGACCGTTCAATAAAACGCAATTATAATTATCTCCAGTCATGATCAGTTTATTTCTAGCGCCGAATTAAATTCGACACTAGTGCATTATAGAGCTCAATGAGATATCAAACATTCGAACGAAATGACCCAATTTAACATGACTAAAACTATTTATGAATGAACCCAGCCCTTATTGAGGGTACTTTTAAAAGTTAATACACATAAGGTATAACTAGTAGTAGATAATGCCTATTGGCTGGTTCTGAACATTGTTCAGTGTACAATCTTAATTTTAATTCCTATTACAGGGTTATATAGGAATAATTAAAATCGACTTTAAACATTTAGCATACATGAAAAAAAATACACCAACTATACGGTCCCACGCTAAGGAACGCTTGTATTATGGGTACCGTACAATGGACTGGGAACGAACCCAGTATATATTACTTGGGTATATAGATATTAAACATCCATGACTTGGGTACAAACATTCGTACTCATCACACAAAGTGTGTCTCAACCAGGATTCGAACCCGGGACCCTAGGCACAGAAAGCAGGGTCACTACCAACTGCGCTAATGAGGCCGACAAAATGGTGTCTAAGTATGTAACCAGAACCATTTTTATGATTTTAAAAGATATCTAATAACGCATAAATATCAGTTATTGAATCTAGATTCTACATCGACTCAACAATTTGAATTGCTGTAAAATTGACTGGATGATTGCATTGTTTATCGGATACGGCCACAATTGACCAACTGATGAAATCTCGTGTTATTTGAAACAATTCCGACGCTATTTGGCCGTCGAAAACACGATTGCCGATCAATTTGCAGAATTGAACGGGTCAAATGCGGGTCTTAATTCACCAACCACAAGAGTTATATATTTTTTTTAAGTTATTTTTTTTTATTATGTACTTAACGCACTTTATTATAGAAGTTCAGGCAATTGAGTACACAATGAAAAGAGGTTCTACTATGCTGTGGTAAATCGTTTCGTGCGAGTGTTGCGACCGCAATAAATTGGTCATTGGTTTCATTTTCAACCTATACGCTGTAGTAATAAGTTTCCTTTGCCGTAGCTAATATGATACGCAATGAGATGCAATGTATTTGTTCACACGGTAATATTAAAATTGTCCGTGAAACTGTTAAGAAAGTAATTAATTGAGAAACAAAGATACGTCTAGACTTAAGCTTTGTCTACACGACTTTAAAGGTACCTATCAAAATACCAACAGTTCGTATAGCTTTAACATAAACGTAATTACACTAATTAGAAGTGTGTATATGCCATTAAAACAAGCTATGATGTAATCATTATGTAGAATATACGCCTAAGCCGAATATATTAATTAAATAAAATAAGAGCGTTGTGCGCGATCTAACGGAATATTTAAAGTAAAAGCAAAATAAACAAAGATTTGTATGTACAATTTTCAGTTCCAAATAGTTATAATTGCTTAGTTGTTGTAGATAAGACTGATTGCAAAACGAATACGCAATAACAAATTTTATAAGGTGAATATATTTTAATTAACTAAGTCAAATTGCGTGAATAGCGCGCAGAGTGAAGCAACTAATATGTAGGAGAATATACCAGTGGTTAGAAGGCTGCTGTGACAAGAGATTTCGGTTCAAACCCTGACCATATATCGGCGTGAACCCACTAATACTTGAGCACAAGCTTTAGACAAGAACGAGCTATTAAAAAAAAGTCAAGCCCGCTAACCGTGATGGCGGAGGACCGTGATGTGTGGAAATCATTGGGGGAGGCCTATGTCCAGCAGTGGACGTCTTTCGGCTGATAGATAGATACATAGTCAAGCCCGATAAGGTTCTTGCCGGATCTTCTCAGTTGAGATCGCGGCTCGATCTTGTTGTGGAGTTGTAAAAATGTAAAATGATAATTTGTATGCAACTCTATACGAGTTAAATGATTTGAATTTAACATTAGCTTAGTTGGAGGGGCTAATAATGTGATTGTCGCATATTACTAGTAAGATTTAAAAAGTACATATGTTTATTTACACCTTCCTTGTAGTATTCTTCATTATTTTTGCACTCAATTTAGGGCTAATGCTGATCTAATAGCTTTTGCCAAAATTTGATTAAAATTCGTAAACGACGTTTAAAAAAGAATAATCCATTCACTATGAAATTGAATCGCTTACAGCAATAGCCACAGAGCTCAATCCTGACTCCAGTAATTCCTTAACTACCGGCTCATTGCTACTTTAGCCTTTTATTGCTTTCATGTTTCCTTCATCGTTTATCCTTGCATTGCTTGGAGCAGAAGGTAAAAAAGTATACTTTAGTAGTATACTTATGGTTTTTTTTTGTAATACTGCTTAAGCCTGCCTAGCCTATAAATTGTTCTCACATACCCATAAGAATGAACTGCACAAAAATTTAAAAGATCTTTTTACAAAGAGCAACCATGGAGTTTCTTGCCCGTTCTTCTTGATACAAACGGCATTCCGAACGGGCGGTAAAGTTGTAGTTTAACATTTTGTAACAATTTTGACGATTCATAAGTACTATACTTAATGGTTAACATGAATATAAAATATTATAATTCTGCCTTATATCGAAAGTAAAAGAAAAAGTTAAATTAATAAACCCCTAAACTAATAACTTACCTTATAATGCACGTAAATAACTTTAAAGGCAGCCAGACAACTCAAATGTTGCGAACTACAGTTAAAACTCATTTTAATCATTACAATAAAAATCTAAATGTATTTAATTGTATGTACTTAATTTAATGTCCTATTAATAAGTATTTTTTAGTTTTTTTTTTTTTGTTTTCCATGTACATAACTATTGTATATAATTTATTAAAAGTTTGGTACGTATTTAATTTATCTGTAATATAATATGCTATTTAATTGTGACCATACAGCACACACACACCGATAAACATAACCATTTCGGTAAAGTTTCTTGCAATGTTATAAACAGAGAACATCGCAGTCTACAGTAACTTGTTTATGCTATGTAATTACAATGGGAAATGGAAATCTAAATGCACCTGGTATGGAATAAAATGCAAAGTCCATTATAGACTCGAGAGCAAAAAGCGGAAAGTGGGCCAATCTATGAACTAATTTATATCAATGGAAGCTGGCATCAAATGCAGCCGGTTTTTAACTTCAACTTGAAGATATAAATACATTCGTACTTTTTTATAATTACAAATTGAGTTTTAGACTGTCACAAATCTTTGACCAATAAATCTTTTTTTTATGACATATATCACAACTTTTATACAGCCACCAGTTTAGCACATCCCTATTCGGAACCTCGTCGATTATTCCTTTACTTTTAAATTTAACTTCATTGGTGTATAAAAATGCGATAAAAAAGTTATTATTACCGGCATATTTTTATCCGAGTAGTGGAACGGGCAAAGTTTTGAATGAAACTAAATGAAGTACCATGCGTTCTTTTTCGCTCGGAACTCGGCGAAAACATTTTAACTGAAACTAGTTTTATCCGTGCTAAGTGAGCTGTCGAAGATAAGTTTAATCTATGCGTTCCGTAGTGCACAGGCCAAGTTCTGATAAAATACAGCAATATTTTTTATGTGGAACTTTTATTATTAAAGTTCACAACTGAAATTGATTTAATCTCGTGGGGATTCTAGCATATGTTCATACCTGTGTAAGTTAGCCTTGGACTGTAGCTTTTACTATATCTATATATTGTTCAAGCGAAGTTTATTCAGTTCCCATACAAATAGATTCACGTCTATATAAATATTCGAATGCATCAGTCTTTGTCACATCCTGGGTAACAATCTGAAGGCATGATATGCCAAAGGAAGGAAAAATCACGGCTGACTGGATCCGCAGTTCACTTTGTATGGATTGTGCATTCGCGCTAGGATTTCCATGTGAATTGTGTACAATAACGGGATATATAAAACTACCAAAAATGAGAGAAATAATAGGGAAACAAATAAAATTACCTACCAACAGAGGATAATGTTTAGATATCAAATTACTGTACCCTTCCTTCCGTGTTATACTTTTTATTGATTTTTTCTTTTAACTTTATTTATGTGTGAACACTCTACCTACCTACTCGTCTTAAAACTATAATGCATTGGTCTGTTTGTACCCTTGTATAACCTACCGGAACAATACCAAAATTAATCATATCATCAAATATAATTATTTTATACACGAATTTTTTTATCATCCTTCTGCTTCAGCTGTTACTTCTGTTAGCCAGGATATAGGTACATTAGTTTTGCCTGTAAAAGTCAGTATATCTATCCAAACCAGATGATCTGGCAACACTAAAGGCCGCCGATGCATTCGCGTGCAGATCACGGGGCGGCGCGGCGCACTCTGCACCAATACGACAAACACCCGCCAATTTTCAAATCTCCCCTGATTTTGTTTTACCCCTTTCCTTCTCATATATACATATTTTGGGTACCTACTTAAAGGAATTGATAATTAATTCGACGACAGCTTAGACAAGTTCTTTGAGTGGGTGCCACTTGGCTCCCAGACCAGGGATATCTGTCAAAAGTGACAGTTACTATGCGGTTGCTGTTTGATTATGAATCGATTGTGTTAGCAGACTTGGGGCCCAGGTGGATGCGGTTTAGTTTAGGAACTGATATTTTCGTCATTTATCCCTGAGATTGCTCCCAGTCTAGTACTATCCTGCTCCAGTGGTATGGTCCCCATTATAAATAAATGCAATTGATGTGTTTGTCTGGCGATATTAATTTATTACACGCACTAGGCAGCGTGGTTGGTCCGTTCACGGATTTTGTTTTTGTTAAGGTAAAATGTATACGGATTGTAAAACTAAAATACAGGCTAGGTACTAGTCATTCTACGACATTCATTCATAAAGTTTAAAACGGATTTTATCGAACTGACTCGGCGTGTAAACATTGTTTTATGACACTTTTTATACAGAAAAGAATAAAAAGCGCATTTATTGAAAAGTCAATACAACGGTACTACTCTATTTATATTCGTACCGTTACGTTAAGTATTTGTCACTGACAAAAACTTTTGAAAGAGTAAACTGAAGTGATATTTAATGTTTTAATTTCCAAATATATATGTTTGCATGAACTGTAATGTGAAACTAGCTGTTGCCGGCTACTTGGTCCACGTCTTTAAATTTATATAGCATACTTTATTTATGAACTGATTGAAATAAAACAATCAATGATAAGTCAAACTTACCTCAATACATTAGTGGAAAACACCCAAATCGGTAAAGCCCTTTCTGAGAATACCGCGCACAAACGCACAGACACAACAATTCTACCATTCATTTGTTTAGGTTCTATTGCGTTGATAAAGTATAATAGTTTTTTTTTATCAAATATCAACTTGTTTTCATATCACCAAAAAACAAATGCATTTAAAAAAAAAACAGTTATCCACTAAATTATAGGTTATACCTAAACACACGCTCCTACCTAGTACGTACGTTATACAAATAATATAGAGGATATGATACCTAATACTGCTTGCACACACTACGGTGTCGTGTAGCCAAGGTCCGCATACGAGTAGCCCAGTCCTACACCGGCTCCCTGGAGACCACCCCAGGGTAGGAAGCGGTTTTCCAAGGGAATAATAATCCACGAGCATCTACCAGACTAGATCGATATAACGCTATATCCTTGTTATACACATTTGTATATAAATTTGCTGAGGATATTTGATAGCCTTAGCGGTAACTGGATAAGGAATAAGTATATTAAGATTCGATCTTCAATTATTTTAAATATAACATCTTCATAATTTTAAAGTTCTACTCTTTGCCTTGGAATGGTACAGGCACAGAACAGTAGCATGCTTACCGTTTTAGCACAAATTAAACTAAAGGTATCCAAGCAGTAATAATAATAATAATAATGTCCTTGATAGCACTATAGCTCGTAGACCCGCCCGTCATATAATATCTATAGCAATCCCTAGTTGAGTCACACAAAAGGTCTTAGTCTGGAAAAACTAAGTACAGAGCCACTGTCATATGACGTCACCTTCATAGGTAAGTGGGCGTGTGACGGAGAAATATATAGCGCGACCCTACTCTCTCCCCATCATTGCATTATCAAACTTGATAATATACATGAAATAATAATGTACTTATTTAAATAAAACCTAAACACTAGTGCGTGCGGCCCTGAATGAGTTAGTCCCAAAAAGGAAAGTAAATGTAACTACAGTTGTATGTTATCTATTTTCATATAATAGTTTATATACAATAGTTATGTACATGGAAAAACAAAAAACGCTAAAAAATACTTATTAATAGGACATTAAAAAATAATGTACTTAAGTTATATTTATAAAAAATATTTCACAGCATGTCTTAAAAATGTTAGTTCTTATCATTTAACGTAACTAATGTACTAAATGCAAAGTTAGTTAACACCCTATTTAGTCTCTACTGTATGTAAATAGATACCTTAACTAGTCACGTCATTACAAATGTATTTATTTCCAATGCCCACTCATTATGGCTTTGTCATTCAACCGAAATGATAGATCTTGTTGCACTAACTAGCAGGTAACTCCATTTTGACAAAACATATTCAGTTAATCAGTGATTACTGCAAAGAAGATTATGTACAAAAAATGTGTATGTATATATATATTTAATTGAATCACTCTATGAGCTCAAATAGGCCTTAATTCGACATTATCCGAAATTGTATTACTCGTGAAAATACAAGTCTACATCGCCCCAACCATTGATGGCTATTAAGAAAGACGTAGATAGGTTTCTTGCGCTCGGAAATGGCACCACAAAACTAGGCTACGCAGCGCACCTGCTACTCAGTCTAAATTATATCGCTACATCGAAATGACGCAACGCAATATTATATATCTTGCTTTTGCTCTTGCTAATTGTCACGCTATCTCGTTTACACTGCCATTGTATAGTTGTGTGTGCAACCAAAGTACGTAGTATGTATATTATAACGTACACGTGTGTGCGTCAGCTGGGACATTAATGATAACTTGTTAGTACTAGGATTACATATCTACGTAATTGTTCATCAATGGCCCCAACCCAATTGAACGTAGTGTTACCATAAAATACTATTGACTGACACATCACTGAAGTAAATACAGTTCGGAATCGTTTAGCAACCGTTAAGTGGAAGTCAAGTTTAGTGGCCATAAACGCCTGCGCAATAAAAACGGGCCTTCCTTCAGGACATAACTGTCTAACTTCATTACCGGTTAGGGTTGAAATATACAATGTTTGCGAAACAGAATGTGAAGGTAGAAAATGTGTTTATAAACAAAGTACCTACTGAGTTTTTATTTTTTTGATTACATAATATCGTTACGGCGAATGTTATGGAATTGGGACAGAATCGTTTATTTATTGATTCAGGAAGCAGGGAGTATACAATAGATTTTTTGAATAAAAACTTATATGAGAAGCATTAAAAGAGGTTTCAAGTTGCATAAAGGGTAGGTATAAGTAGATACCTACAGGTAGCAGAAATAATGTCTGGTGGCAACCATATCCTTGACGTATTTACTCCAAGATAAATGTTAACGCTCTTTTAAATCTCCTAGCCATTGCGGTGAGCCTCTAAATTGTTTAGAAAACATCAAAAGATCCCCAACATTATTTATATTCATGTTCCGAATGGAACTGTTGATACGGGGCAGCAAACTGAATCAAACTGAACGAAATGCACTGACCGAATAACTGACTTCAAAAGACTCGCTTTATATTTATATGAAGTGTTTAAATTTTTCGCAGGAAAATATTTTATGCATGTATTTTTATATAAATTCTTTGGAGGTACATGATTTTAATTTTTGCACCGATCCACACGATCAATAAAAAAGCGCATTTCTAATCATCTGGGCCCCAAGTCTGCTAACACAATCGATTCATAATCGAACAGCAACCGCATAGTAACTGTCGCTTTTGACAGATATTGTATGGGATATATGTCAAAAGTGACTGTTACTATGCGGTTGCTGTTCGAATATGAATCGATTTTGTTAGCAGACTTGGGGTCCTGATCAATTACAATTGTGGTTTTTTGTAAGAAAAAATATTTTTTAAATGAAATGAATAAATGATTACAAATGCGTTAAAGAAGCGCATATTTAAGGCTTATGATACCATTTCTGAATGACCCTGTATAAATACCAATTGCACACTAACCTTCACTTGACTGAACGCGATGTCCGCGGTCAGCTGGTAGTTTTATGGCTGAACATTTGTGTGCCTCGTCACGACCCGGATATAAATCCGGGCCGTGCGTGCCTTACCACACGAAAAATTAACTCCCGGCTATGTCTTTCGTTTTTACGGGCGGCCAATAACGCAGTTCAGTGTTCATTCCTTTCGATACGTGCCGACACTTGGACTATTCAAACGACGAAACGGTCAAATAAATCTAAAAGGTTTTTATTGCATAGGGCTTTATGAGGGCCACTTTGGCGGTTCTCGCACTATACCTAAGACGCGTATCTTTTTGCCACGTACTACGGTAATTTTTACCAGTCAGTAATTAAACTAAACGATTACTTACATCTTTGAGGCTTTGTACAAAATAGTACGTCTCTGTAATGAGAGGTGTCAATTAAACAAAAATACTTAAATGCGATAAAATTAAAAGTCTTCTGAGACTATGCTGGCTAGCTAGATGGTGTTGGTGCTTATTTCTAAAAACAAAGTATAGGAAATAAGGAGTTTTACCCCCATGATAAGGTTAGCTGAAGCTAAATTGACCAGAAAAATGCAATCGTCGGGGATGTAAAAGATTAAACAGAGTGGAAGAGATTATTACCAGGAAAGCGGAGTCTGGTAATAACAGCAAGCGAGAAGATAAGGGATGTGAGGTTTTTTATAATAATAAGCAGTACTGTGTTTGGTTAATTTTATAAATCTAGATATATGCGCGAAATTGCATGCTATTTTTTACCAGTGTTAACAGAGTTTTTAATACAAAAACTAAAACATAAGCAGTGATAGGCAAAGTGCTAGAACGCCCGCTTTTGCAACAAGGCTCACAGGTTAAAACCCCGGCTCGCACCTCTGGGATTTCTAGATTTCATGTGCGAATCATATTTTCAACTATGATTATCACTTGCTAAACGGTGAAGGAAAACATCGTTAGGAAACCTGCATGCTCGAGAAAAACTGACTAGTAGGGTAAGCAGGAGCTTCTAATATATTTGTAACGTCATCGAAAAACATGCTGCCACTGTCATACTTATTTATTAAATCTGTGGTGTGAGAGGGATGAAAGAAGTAACGTTACCAAAACGAATCCTAAAAATAATTGTGCTTCAGGTACAGCTCTCGAAATACGTAAAGTCTGTGATCCAATCTACAGGGATTCGGAATCTTTCCCAATAGTAGGACAGTTAAAATAATCTCTAAAATGTATTATTATGCCTATGACAATGAATATTCCCACAGTTAACCTCTAAATTGACAATGACAATTCAATGTCGTTAGTAGGTAGGTATAGATCATTGCATACTAACCTTGCTTTATCTGCACTTACACCAAATGGTTTTGAATATATAAATATAGGTACTGATTTAAATACTGTATAATTGGTCTTCATTAACAGTTGCCTATAGTTAACCACCAGACAATGGTACTAGATCAATGCTTCTCTGCCAGGAGTACCAGGACTAAGGAGAATATATGAAATTAGGAATAAAGCAGCCTTGTTAGTCAATAGCGATTTGACAGCAACAAATACCGTTGAAATTATTTAATTTATTCATACATTTCACAGCAGCACTGTAGCTGTTAGGTACTGTTAATGTATGTATGGAAACATTCGATAACTCGATCGTTACTTGGACGAGTTCAAAAACCTAGTAGCTGAATACGCATTGGCCGTAGTTAAACACCAGTTCTGAATTTAAATTTACGAGTATTAAAAAGAAGAACGACTGTTTAAAAGACAAAGGCCGAAAACGTGTAGCCACATCTTATAGCAAATTAAATTTTTATTGTATCCCCAAGATACCGCCTGTAGTAAAGATACCGGGATGCGGTCACGACCCCAACAATATATCCGAGGCCCAACGTAATTCCGGGTAACGCGGAAATTAGCGCCCCGCCCGGACATATTATGTGATCACGAAACCGAAAAAATCCTTGTTTTGTTTCCTTTAAATTTGTAATTTTATTTTATAACGAATTGAGGAAAATATGATGTCTTTGCAAAGAGATAGAGTGATGCAAAAAATAAGAAGCGCATAGTTACGTAATAATATTTTTTTAAATGCATAACATGCAGCGTTGTGCGAGCTGAAGTGCACTTTATTTCTTTCTAGCAAGAGTGGCATTTCATTTAAATCTATTTGCGGGGTGAAATATCTGTTCGTAAAAACTATTAGATGATCTGCGTCCGTATGCTTAGTAGAAACTCCTCATTTAATTAATAGCGTATGAATGGGAAGGAACACGATTACGCTATCGTAATGCTGCGTAAAGAGATTGTGCTTGAACCACAATATTTCAAGCATTTTTTTATACGTAACGTCAGTTAACCTAATCGTGTTCGATGACGATACGATTTCAATTAGAAGTTTCTGCTAAATCACACAAGTCACTAACATACCATACGGAACTTAATATATTTCTAGTAATATTTTTTGTATTGATTTCTTATATTTCGCGAATACTACACATTGAAATAAAACTATTTTTAAGGATTTTATCGCGTTTATTTTTCGTTTTTATGTTCCCGACGTTTCGTAATATTTTTTGCTTGAATTTTAATATCCTTTATAGCCTTTTCTCCTTTTTCTAATACGTAGACAGGAATTTTCATTTAGGACAACCTAATAAAACCTGTTTTTATTAGTGCTCCAAAAAGTTTTTTCATTAATACTAATTTAGTTATGTTATTAGTCATGTTTCTCTACAGGCAGTAACTGGGATCCAGTCTCATAATAATACTGTCTTTATTTGTCGGTGTTCCACACGCAAGCCTCGGTGGAGTCGGTCCCGTACGCTTCGGTTCAAATAAAGTGCAATGTTTGTTTACACTAAGAGATTATTTCCTTGCACAAATAGCGTCGTTTTACTGTTTGCGCATGGCTTCCTATCGCGGTTGCTAACTTATTTTGGTTTTGTTTTCGTTTCTCCTGGTGCCAGCAGAAACGATGCTAAGAGAACATTATCTGCAACATGTGACAATCTCGGTCCAAATAAATTTATTAAAAAACGTAAGTTGGATCTTATATATAATGGTTCACGTTTTATTTATGTTCATTATCTTTATAAAAAAAGTAAATGTATATAAAATGCAACAATAATAACGTACCATTTTTAACAGTGCTAATAGTAGGTTATAAAGATAACATTTCTAATGAAATAAAAGTACTGACCGCATGGCCAAACGCTACTGGCTCGCCTTGTTTAAAAAAAATCAAACATCAATTACGCTATATTTTATACATCAACTTACTGATATATCATCGGTTAAAATATTTTACCCTATTTTTGTTACAACTTATATACACGACCAAATAATAACCATGGATATAAATATTACTAAATTCCATATTACGAAAATGCCAAATTCTACATTTTGGGCGGACTATCTCAGAAATAGATATGGGCAACACCTTATAAGGCACTGGCAACCCGCCAGCCGGCCCGCGTGGCATCGGAAGCTAACTCATCGGGGATGCCATATGTGAAATCATTTACTTTGTGGTTATGTTACCAGGTGGTCCTCGTTCAACAATTTTGGGATGCCACGACGGATCTAAAATTTCACTATTAATCAAAAACAACAAGCTAGGCACACAGGTGTCCACAGATTATAAAATTATAGCAATAAAACGGCAGGAGCTACATGGGTTTTTCTCCAAAAGCCGTTGTAGTCTCACGGCTTTGTGCGCTCTGCGACCCAATTAGGGTAGGTAGAACTAACCGAGAGGTGCCTGAAAAGAGAGACATATACTCTTGAACTAATAAATGTATATGTTTCCTGGAGTACAGAGCTTCGGAAAAATGGGTATATACAATATTTATATAGATACTCGAACCCATAGAAGGTTGTTTAAGATCGTTACTAACTCTTGCCCTATTCTGTCACACACTCAACGAAAGTATTCGAGACAGATCCATCAAACTTTGTCCGAAAAGAGACGTGTTGTTGTTTGACGAGTTCATAGCAACTTTAGGTAGCCAGTTGTGATACAGAATAGTTACCCCAGTACTGGCAGCCTTGGGGGCGTATTACGAAATCTTATTTCCAGGTGGGATACTGAACTATGATATATTTTACTTAATAATATAACAACAATATTATTATTATTATATTTTGGAGTTACAATATACAATATAAAGTTGACAGGCACTCAATACTCAATAATGTAATTATCCTAACAAAAAAAAACTTATTTCCGCCTTCCAAACGTTAGCGGTCAAAGTTACAATTACAGACTGCGACAAAGTCCTATGTAATGGAAACATATATGGTCAACATAATATAGCTGACAACTTTTACGCTGGTCAGTAGTGAGCTGAGTATTGCCTGGAAATAACAGTTCGTAATACGCCCCCTGCACGACACTCCGTTGGTTTCCCACATTTTGCACGGGGTGTCGGGATAACCACACTGCACCTGCTGTTTACTACTTTAATTGCTCCGGCCATTAATCCCCGTCGACCGGGCCACGCTCAGGCACGGAATGTGGGTAATAAGCGATAACGTGGAAAATATAACAGCAATAAATCATTGCGCAGGCGATTCTGTTTACTTTTAAAGTTGCGTAGACAAGTCACCAATGATTTATTAAGACCCCAAGCACAGGACAGCGTTCCGCGTTCCTTGTACTTTAAAAGACAAGAAGCAGTTAACAATCCATACATTACTAAGAACACGAATTACGAAGAACGCGAACACTAAACGCCTCTCGCGTCGCGTCACTCATCCCTGTTTGGGATCCAAAAGATTTTATTTTTCGTAATCATAGACGTGTGTTGGTTGCAGATAATCTTTACAGCTTCACGGGACGAATGAACAAAACGTATTTCATATGGTAAATTACAAAATTCGGTGTTAAATCTATTCATGATCGTAACTTCAAAATGGGAGTACAATAATAATTCACAACACGAGATTAATCACCGTACCCCGGTGGCAACTCCATAGCAAGATTTAAGTATTGCATTGTTTCTTCGATGCTTGACCTTATGTATTTCTATTATAATTGGTCATAGGGATACTATCTCGTTCGATAAACTATAGTAATCGTATACTATTTAAAATGTAAGAACTCATCTTACACGCACAAACCGTGTCAAAGTCCGTCCCTGAGAGTGCAGGGTCAGCTGTCGCATTCACAGAGTGTTTTTGCACCTTCGGACCTGCTTCCCCGCCCCTCGCGCCCTCCCCTCGCGTCGCTAAATTGTTTTCTTGCGGTATTTCGGTATTGCAACATTTGCGCCAGCTAGCGCCTAATGGAACGCTGAAAATGGTTCAGCTTGTTTGCAAGCGTAATTTATATTAACTGGACAATAAAAAATAAAATGTGATTAAGTAATAAATAAAACTGATAATACTATCGAAAAACTAAAGTTTAACAATAAAACAAAACACCATCGGCTATGCGCAGTCTTCAAATATTCTGTATCCGGACTGCAGCAATCCGACACCGACAGTCTAAGATAAAAAAAAGTGTTCGCAAAAAGTTTCCATTTAGTCTGGAAGAGCAATAGACTACCAACATAGATTTTTTAATATAGTAGGAAACGGTCAAAATATGGTCAAATTATTATTATACGCATCGATCAGCTCACGAAAACATCACCTCGTTTGCATACAATATATTAATCGGGCCACAATATATTCGATGAGATGTCTCCTTAACAATATTCAAAGCTGTTAAATTTTAAAGAGATGGCTGTTCTGGCTATCCAACATTATAGTGTTAAAAAGTGTTGTGCTTCGTAGGTACTGGACTATACGAAAACCAAACCCCTTAATTCATATCACTATATTCTGAGCGCAACATGGTAGTGCCACCACGCGGTGCAATTAAACTTTTTGCCGTCAGCGCCGCACCGGCACGTCCCGGAGTTATGAGCTGGTCGTGACTCCGAACACACGCCGCTCGAAATAACCTCTCCTATTTAATCCTGAGACCTGTACCACAGAAGCCTTGGGCTATTCACGATCAGAAACTGTTACTCATCAATAAGGTGTTAGGATTAATATGCTCTCAATAAGGTGTTAGGATTAATAGGTCCAGCTTATGTCAGGCCAGGCCTATGTCCAGCAGTGGACGTCTTTCGGCTGATAGCATAGCATAACATAGCATAGCTTACTGAGGTTAGATTGAAGTCTCCTTAGATTAAACTGATTATATATATTTACACACAGCCCTGCCCTTCGAGACCCAACTAGTGAACCTGCCTATTTTTTCAGGGCTGCCCGTAATGACTATCAAAGATATTAGAATGATAAGCCTAGCCAGTTTAACATACCCTTTGACACAAAAGAAATCAAGGCTAATAATTCTTTCACTTAACCAAGCTTGGACTGCGTCAAGTAGCTTAGCCGCCAAGTAGCTTAGCCGGTATATCGGGCGTTATCATCAAATAGACTCAGATATATTTAATAAAAAACTTTAAATATTTGTACTCATAGAGTACGGTGCCAGTGCCAGTGAAAGTCCCGTCAAAATCGGTCCAGCCAATTCAGAGATTAGCCGGAACAAACAAACAGACAGACAAAAATTGTAAAAAAATGTTGTTTTGGTATATGTACCGTGTATACATCCAAATGCACTTAGTAAAAAACGGTTATTTTAATATTACAAACAGACACTCCAATTTTATTTATTTGTATAGATACGATTTAAGTACCTCCAACTACAAAAAGTCTGAATGAGCTTAAAGAAAGGTTGTCATCGGGGCAACTTAAATTGAGGGTCAAAGGAGACACCCCGTCATCGGTCTCGTTTATTTGGCCAACGTTAAGCGCTGAGACGCAAGAATTTTTCATAAGTGTCTAGCTAATTAGTGTTGGCACAAATCTTCGAACTCGAAACTTTTAATGACGACGAATGAAAGTTTACACGCCCGTACCGACACTCGCGCACGATTTTCTTGGCCTCATTAAGAAGTTTACGTTCAATTTTAAGCAAAGTTGTTGCCATTATTGATAACGATATGTAGAATTATGTTCCTGTTCCTCGAAAATTACACCAGCCCACGCCTTTAGTGGGATAACAATGTGAATGTAACTTACACTTGTATTTTTGTTTATCGCAGTGTAACGAGCCCTTTCTCAATGCGGAACCATGTAATTAAAATGTTATATTGTTAATGTCAACCTTAATGCCAAATATATATAAGGTGTAACAAAAGGAATGTAAAATATTTTAAGGTGTTAACAAGTAGGTAATAACGATCACGATTATGTATAATATATAATTATATACAGTGTTTGCTTTTTGAATGAGAAAGCGAGACAGTACCGTTTCATCGCGGACTTAGTATTATTTATAGTGTAATTTTTTAAATTTCAATTAATTCGATTTTTTTTTCGGTAATGCGAGCTTTACCGAAGGAGCCCTGAAAATATTGTACACTTTCAATGTTAAGCCTTATACGTTTGAACTTCTTACTCAATCTATATATAAATAATGTTCGATGGTGAGCGCATCACTTGAGAACGGCTGGACTGCGTTGGCAATTTTTTTTCCAAAATATTCATAATAGTCCGAATAAGGTTAAAAAGGAACGATTAGTATAATATTAGAGAAAAGTCTATCCATAAACACATTAGACCAGAACTACCTATACAACTTTTTCTGTAAGACCCTGCGAAGTGGTACTCACTTTTTAACAGTAGTAGTATCGGTAACTTGGATTTCAGCATTATCGTTATCCCTATACCGATGAACGACGTGTGAAAACATCTCGCGCTGCCTCACGTCAATATTGAAGAGATCAAATTCCATTAGGGCTCCTCGCCAAACAAGTTTATAACACTGCGTGGACAGGCGCATCTGAACTGACTTTAAAACGAGTAGCTTTTTAAAATTGATCTAAGAAAATTGTGCCCAATACTTAGTTAAGAACTATTCATTTACTGCATTTAAATATTATCTTAAAGGACACACATTTGGTGAGGGTCGCTCTTCTTTCTGTACCAAGAGTCCCGTTTGAATCTTGGGAGGGGCAAACTTTATGTGAGGAGGACGAAAGTTAGAACCCGGTTCATGGACTTTATATATTGGGATCGTCTCCAGTTCATTGTACGGTAGCCATAATAGGTATGTACAAATACAGGTACAAGCGTTGCATAGTTTAGACCGTACATTTGTTGTGTTCCTCTAGCAATATTTATAATTTATTTATGTAACAAAATATAACTACAGATACCTTATCAGATGCATTTGTAGCAAGCACTCAAAATTATTTTTATTTGAACACCTCAGAGTACCTTACAAATGCTATTCCATAATAATTTGACTGTATTTTGTTATGTAATAAATATATTTTCCCTTTATTTATAGCCACCAAATTTATATATAAGTAGGTAAATATAAATAAACCTTTAATTAATAGGTTTAATTATGTTGTGTATAATTTCGTTACGTAACTAGCAGTACCGTACGTAGGTACCAGTACCATGAGCTGTGTAAATAACGTGATTTCACGTAAAATACATCCTTCGGTGGCAATTTATCCATTAAGCTTAATTGAGCCGAAACCTGAAATACACATAATTGATAATATTTCGCTATCGGTATTTATTTATTACATTGTGCACTGGTGGATTCGATCCGTAAATCATGTGAAATGATTTATCACAAGGTATACAATCATCTATATAATAATGCTTCACAATGCTCTTGCGTCAGCATTTCGTTCAGTGATGCCAAAAGGGAAGATTTGAGATTCAACATTTGAGATTCCTAATTCATACTTCATTAACCTGATTTGAGCTTCATCCGGGCAAATCGTGCAAAACATACATGCCATGAAAGCGCTCACACAACTCGGAAAAACATGCTTACAATTTTCCATATTTTTAGCTATATCTCATAAATAAGTAAGCACAATGTGTTTACGAGCCAAAGAGAAAACAATAACCCGTTAAATTGCATTTATTGTAACTAGTCTCTTATTACCTTTATAATAATTATCTTGATGTTAATCTTATTTCATTCTTCATCCAATCTCTTTAATACTGTAACGGTAAACAAATTTCATAGCTTGATGGACTTATGTCTATTCAAAATCAATGAATAATATTAAAGACAATTTTCAAGCTAACCAATCGGTGGGATGCTATGACGTAATAAGTTCCCGGATGACACGCAAATTGAACGTTAAAGTTTCTGCGGTGCGGCAATAGAAAACGCCAAGCAACTCTTGGAAAGGCTATTAATTATGAGAAAGGAAATTGAAACCCCAGTGGAAATGGAAAAGTAATAAAATGCAACAGCGATTGCGAGATGAGTGCCGCCCGCGCCGGGCAGGTTGGGGCAGGCCGGGGCATTGCGAACTGGGGCAATCTCGTCTACTGCCTTCACATTTTATAACTAGTTAGTTAACTATTGTACAACTAGACACCCCCTGTGGTTTGATCGTCTGCGCTACGATAAGATTATGCGCGCTGACTTTTAAGAGGACTCCGTTTTAATAGATCGAAAGAGCTTTAGCCACATTATAATATCCTTAATAATACTTATATTACCTTTGTGAGTTCAATTTGATGATGATGAGTTGCTTTTAAAGTTACCGCTATATACTTGCATATATATCTATGTTTTGTTTAACTATAATATTGAGGTTCTAGTATTTCTCATAGCTACTACTATTACTCTCATACTATTCATATTTATTTATAAATTCGCAGTTTTGTAACTTTGTACTCTAGTAGTTAGAACTACAATTTAAAATTCGAACAGGTGCGAATAGTCGATCCAAAACAAAAACAATCGCGATTTATTGTTTGCCAGTGTCATATGTAATTCGTATAGTATTTTCGCAAACCATCTGTCGATACAAATAAATACGGCATAAGTTACGCGTCGGCAAAACGTACAATTTGCTATAATAATAAAACTATATTTTCAAAGCCAATTCGTTTAACGTATTGCCAATGTTTACCAGTTAACTAATACCTCGAATCCTGCCCTAATACTTTTATTTTTCCTTTTGATTATATGTAACGGTATTGGTTTATATTGACCCAAAACAAAAATCGTATATCATCCCAGCTTAACGAGGTATTTTCCAGTAAGTCTACGCTTGAACCTATGTAGATCCCTTATTTCCGCCGCATCGGTTGTCGCGCAAAATTTTCCAGTTTGTGTCCCATTTTGTCGCGTATTACCTAGCAAAAAATAAGCTGGATATTTGTAAATAAATGTTTTTGCGATAGCCCGACTCAGCTAGTTAAAGATATATTATTAGTGATACATGCCAATCTGACGACGCAAATCTGATACTCATTCGAGATTTTGTGTTATAAAAATTGGGCTGGCAATACATTCTGCTTTCAGCACAATTTTATTATTTATAGAATCGAATCGTATATTTATAAGACAACTATCCAAGAATCTAATTATCCAAAAATCTGTTATATTCGAAGGGGTAGGCAGAGGTGCACTGCCGTGCACCCACATTTCGCCGATGGTATTTAGTCCCAATGTAATAAGGGACACGCCTATTGCCCTTTATGCCGGGCACACCGAGCGTACAGTTTAGAACGCTGGCCCAGTGCGGTTGCAAAGTTGGCATTCACTGTCATTTAATCACAAGTGAAATACTTACTACTATTCACTGTCATCAGAAACATGGGCGACCTGTCATAATTTTACAATAAAATGCCACTAATAATAAGAATAAGATGAACATAAAATAATAAATGTAAAAAGGTAGATGTTAGGCAATTGTCGCGCAATTTTATCCTGCGTGTTGTTCTCAATTTAAATAATTCGACGCGCTCATCGAGCTTGCTTGTTCATTTCTAACGTGAACACAAATTATGAGGATATAGCACGTTCGAAATAATGTTGGAAAACAAATATATCGTATCTTGTAAGGTGTGTTAAGGTGAAATACATAATTTATCAGTCCTTACCTATTCACCATGATTATCCAGAAGCACGCGTTCTACAAAGCAACTCTCCCGTGAATAATTCTAAATCGATACAATAATACCGCGAAATGTTAAACAACGCGAAGCATTTTCTCAAATATAACAGCCTTCTTAGAAATACATAAAGGCTCTGTTTACGTACGTTAAAATTACGTCACGTTTCGTATTAAATTACAAAGAACAGAATCGTGTAACAAAGCGACAAGAGCTGCGCTGTCCCCAAGGATAGACGTAGGATACTTTCTGGGTCAACATTGCAGTTTTATTTGTTTCTTTATTAAAATATTTTCAAAGTCCGCTTTCGGATTAAATTTCAACTTTACTTTGAAGTCAACTGTCAACGGGGTTTCAATTCTCTAGAATCCACTATTCGCAATATGGTCGCGTCGTTATCGTTATTTTTTTTCGATATTTTAGAGATAAAAAAGTTGAGGTTTTTTGGCAGCTACTAAAATGTAATACGAGTACCATTGATACGATTCAACAGACAACTAGAGTTCAACAGCAGTGATATATTTTTTTTACACATTCCGACACCTCCTCACGGCAGTTCAATTAGCGCTCAGAACCGCTTAATCCGGATTTGTTTACCAGCCAAAGGGGTACTAGCAACATTTTTTGAGGATTTACAGCTTTGAGTGTTGGTCCTTTTATTCGCTCGGAACAGATTTGACAGTGAGCTCGTGTTATTCGAAAAATTCATGGCGCATATGTAAATTTGAAAGCAGGTGGTACAAATATATATAAATAATTTAATACTTTCATAAGGACTTTTAAAATAGGTAAATTCGGTAGGTATTTATTTATTCACTTATTATCGTCTACGAGTTAAAATAAATTAAATGGAAGAAGTTCGACATAATCACACCGTCATAACACTAAACTGGGTTCTGGTTAAAATTATGATAAAGATACACAAGATTCAACACGTAAACATAAATCTCAAATCCGAGATAATTGACGAGCTACGCATAACTTAAATTAATAACTTCTTAAAATAAGTTTTCTACCCTCCGGTGGATGAGTTCGCCGAGGCCCAATTTGGGGCTTTAACTTTTAGTTTGCCATATCTTCCGGAGCCCAGATTTAGATTATGGGGTAATTGAAATGGTTTATGTCACGAACCCGTTGGAGTGCAGCTGGCTTAGATTGGTTGGATATCAAAGATTCTTAACGTTGGATGGTATTTAAAGATATTAGACAGCAGAGCCAGTGTGAATTACCGTCATGCTCAACAACATGCTAAAATAAATGCGGTTATTTTCTGCTCATATCATAGACTAGATAATAGTAGGCAAGCGGCTGAGGCCTTAGGTTCCTCTCATTCCCTCCCGCCCCCCCTCCCCCCCCTCCTCCCTCCCTCATTATCTTTCCATAGCAAATTTCAAGTACGTATTCTGGAAATTTCGTGCTAAGTGTGTGTTAGTGATATTTAGCTAATTATCCTGAAGCCATATTTAGCTATTTATTCTAAAGACATATTTAGCTAATTATCCTGAAGCCATATTTAGCTAATTATCCTGAGGTCATATTTAGCTTTTTTTTTTTTTTATTACATTATAGGCAAGTATTTGATCTCGATCTCACCTGATGGTAAGTGACGATGAGATCTACGATGGAGCATACTTGCCTAGGTAGGAAGGCGGCAGTAGATAGAGACGCTACATTCACTAGGCACATGCAGCGCAACTGATCTGACCCGCCATCCATGAATGGCAGCACCGAACATCATGCCGCTACACGGCTAGGCCGCTTGGCGACATGGCTTTGTTCAGTGGGTGGTGACTAGCCACGGCCGAAGCCTACCACCAGTAGAAATATCTAATTATCAGCTATAAAATAGCTAATTATCCTGAACGAGTGCACTCCTGTGCCCATGCCACGCGTAGCCCAAAAAGAACCGTAGAAACCCAAACAACTCTACGTCGACGTGTAGATTTGTTGGCAGCGGAAAGAATTTACTGTGCACCCCTGTCCGACTCGACCTCACTGAATTAGTGTAGTGTATGCGAAAGTAAACCTGGTTAGAATATATTTGTTTTTGTTAGTTAGATAAGGTTGTTCGAATTATTAAGCATTAGCACGTTTCCTGGTTGTTGATTGTTATTTTATAATCATAAATAACGTTATAGTAGTTTTCTCCTCGTCTTCTTAAGAGAATTCTCGTCTGCAGGGCCATAGCGAATCATGACGCTAGGGCTAAATATTTCGATGTAAAATTACCATTATGTAAGCAGGCTTTTAAGCCCTAAGAGAACATATATTGGTATAATGAGTGCGAAGCTAATGATTTGGACTTGCTTGGAAAAAATACTGAAACTATGGGTTATACAACTACCTAAAATTTTGTCACTGAAGAGTACCATCTCACTGGTTTCGACACATGCGGCACTTTTTTTTTATTGATTTCTAAAGGCAGCGTATTGCATATAGAGAAATGACGATATTGTTATAACACCCGTTTAGACAATTGATCTGTGGCTGACACTCGTAATGTAACGTATTTGATTAATCAATAGACTATTAAATGAATAAAACAACCCACACTCCTTTTTGGACGAAAATCCCGAAAAAAAATATCAAACTGTACTACAAAGCTGATACGTTCGCATTTTACAACAAAAAAAGGCTGGCGCTCAGATTTCTGAAGCATGTTCTATTCTAAACGTGTCAGGGTGTGTTTACAACGTCCGAGTGTGAACATTTAACGACGGCCGTACAACGTACAACAACATCACTTTTTGTTCACTTTTGTTCGGCGCACACCTGACAATAAAAAAAAACAGTAGAGCGTCCGCAGCTAGTAATTCACTGGCGCCATGACATGCAAACCCCAGTACTAGTCGTTGCTGAGTAATCACATTTCGTGTTGTCCTTTTGTTGCGTCAGTTAGGCCCCGCACAAAAACATGGTGATTTAGGAGGCATCATAGACGAAATAAAACACCGTTGTGCGGTGGATAGTCGCAAATTAATGTCACATGAAGGAATGAGTTCGTGTAATAAAAATAAATTGCCTTTTGTTAACGAGTTGTGTGGCTATAGGTTTCTGTTGTGCAAAACACAGTGAGAACATTATTTCCCTGCCCTGGGAACAAATGTAGAAGACAGCATACCTGCTACTTGCTAACAATACCTATCTATTTTTTATAACACGCAACCTTAAACAAATGTGACTATATTTATGTACACCTTTTGTAAAAATCCGACTGCTTAAAAAAAACTTTAAATACAAACTGAAAAGAAAAAAAATAAGTCCAGTAGCAACTTTGACCGTTGGGACCCATTAAAAATCTAGACCGGCTCCAATATTCCCAATAATGTAAAAGGCTGATGAACACATTGCCATCCAATGCGTCGCATCCAATCTTGGATTATTTGGATGATAAAGCAGCCTGGGACTGATCGCTCAAATATCAATTTCTATTATGTTAAAGTGTAGCGTGTGTGCGCCTCGCATGGCAACACATTGGAGCTTACTTTTTTTATTTTATTTTGTAAAAATAATGAATTTAAAAAAAAAGACAAGCCCTCAGAGTTTCTTGCCGGATCTTCTCAGTTGAGGTCGCGTTCCGATCCGGTTGAAGAGTTAAGAAAAAAAAATTTAATGACAATTTGTAAGTGCCCCCGTAGGCCTATACGAAATAAACGATTTGACTTTGACTTTGACTTCGTGCAGTCGCGTAAAAATACACAGTGCATACATCACTTTACTTAGCTGGAGGCAACATTACAAGTCCTTCAATAAAGGACGGAGCCATATGCGCTGTAAGTACACAGTGAACACTACTGGTACGAAACAAACTCTTGGATTATCGCCAGTGGTCGGACGTGGATTTGTTAAAAGTGGAAAAATCAGTGTTCACTCGCTGTAAGACTTGCCTTTTGAATAATACAAATCTGTACAGTCGCAAGTGTAAGAAACTGTGTGTTTCATTAAACACACAGTTTCTTTACCATTGTAAACAATACCCAGATTCGGGTAATTATAATGAGCAGAAAAAAATAAGACTTACTACTAAATCTTATTGTAATACCATAAAAAAGATCTGCTTCGTTTTTCCGTACAAATACGAGATCATACAATTCCTTATTGAACGCTCATAAATACACGCATAAATTTAAAAAAGCTGTAAGTACAAGAATGTATGCGAGTGTAATAAGTTCTGTCAACAAAAATATAATCATTAGCGTCGACTCCATACTTTTCCAATGCTCACTATTTGGCAGAGGGGAGCATAGGGAACATGTCGTATAACCCCGCTCTGGCCTTCACTGTTTTTATATTCGCCAGAAACTTACTTATTCATTTCAAAAAAATACCAAGTTTTTCTGCTATTTATCGTAAGTATTAGTCTGAGACCCCGCGTTGTAATAAGCATAAGCCGGCTTTTTGAAGTCATTCAATGATGTAGATACTAAACGAACCCTGACTGAACCCCGACGAACCTCCCGAGCTCAGTCATACACATCATCCCGCCTAAAAATTGACATGAAATCGAATAAAACTTCTATTTAATCGTTCTACTCAACCATCCTAAGCATAAACGCATAGTAACTTGAGAAATGCGTCTAAAAATAACTTATTATGAATAATTAAAAATAAAATCCTTGTAAACTCAAAGGCACTTTTCTGCTCGACGTGAATGCAAAAGAACATAATTTCCGCTGTAAAAAGGGTTAAAAAGACTTTATAATATACGGAAGGGTCGTTACACGGCTGTTGAGTTCACAGCACACGTGCAAAGACAACCATAAGTTGTAGGTATGAAACGAATAAATACCGGCTTGGTTACGAGACGTACTTGACATTAGGGCTGCCACGGATCCATTTATGCACCTTGAGATGAGTGAGACCTTGTTAATGTGAATCATACCAGTGAAAATTCTTAGGTAAACTTGTTAGAAGATACTCGTTTACAATAATTCTATATAAAGATATGTTAACCCACAAAAGCATTGAAATTGCAATGCCTTATAAGTACTTTTCATCTGAAAAATGCTTTGTGAAATGAAATGAAAAAGCATTTTTCAGAAGAAAAGTATCGAATGGCATTGTTAAGTTCCATAAATAATAAATTCATATTCAAAGGCATTGTATTTATAGCCGAAACCCAAATAAATTAATCAATGTAGGTAACTATAAATACCAAATTTAATATAACATTATTTTGTACATGACATGTACCAGAAAATACAACCCTAAAATTACCAAAAAGTAACTACCACTCAGCAAACTCGTTAACATTGAAACAAGAAATAACAGTTGGAAATTTACACCTTTATGTCAAAGGGATTAAACCTAACACATAGTTCACTGATTCTTAAGGCTAACCGCGGGTTCGTTAGAGCCAACGAGAGCCCAACTGTTCTAAAAAAGAAAACAAATGCCACTATTTAACGATTAATCGGCGTAATGGCATTAGCGGATATCCAATTATTCACAGACACGTTCTCACTACGCATACGTTAAAATATAGCAGGGTAGGCCCAATCCGTCTATGTCCACAACCCCTGCTTTCCAACCAGGATTAATGAGTGACGTAATTAAAGTAGTTAGCAGCAGGTGTGGCCTATTGCAGCATTGGATTGAGCGAAACTGAATCGCCGCCTCTGCTATGTAGCCCTGGTAACTGTGTTGCGTTCTAGGTATTGTCTGAGACTTTACTCAGAAGGTACTCCTCTTAGTTTGCCTGATGTGTTGAATATGAGACGTGACTGGAGTAGTTTAAAATAATTTAAATGTTAATGTTCCAAAATTATTGTCATACGCACGTTTTTGTTAACTTAAATGTTCGGTAACAAAAGGAACATAGTGTTTACATTGCCGAAGCAAACAGTGGCGGAAAATCTAAGAATGTGTAAGTTTATTGACATCCCAGATAGACCTACCAATGTACCTACTATTTTATCGTTGCTTAATGAAATCCACCTATCCAAAAATATGTTTCACTTTTCGTAAATTTTGAATTCAAGACATTATTAAAACAAAATAAAACGTCGACGAGGATGGGATTCGAACCCACGCGTGCAGAGCACATTGGATTAGCAGTCCAACGCCTTAACCACTCGGCCACCTCGTCACAAGGGCTTCATGATAGAATGATCATGGGGGTCTGGTAAAAGCTATGATAGTTTTACACAAACTAAATCTATTTATATAAAATAAAGTCGTATTAGTTACACAATTTAAAACTCAAGAACGGGTGGAGCAATTTTTATGATCCTTAATTTTTTTTAATTGGTCTCCACCCGAATAGCAGAATAACTATTTAAACACGGGAAAAAATACATTTGATTCTAAGGTGCCGGGAGAAGTGTGCCGGGACAGCTAGTGCAATATAGAATCCAAAGAAAACACTGCGGGTAAAATATATACATATAGTAATTCATGTTACTTATGGTTTAAAAAACTGAAAGTCCCCATGCTTTAGGCCAGTACCTATAGTAAATCGATCTCAACTCTGACTGAGAACAAACATAGATAATATATTATTCTTATGTGAATAAAAAATCAAGTACAGGTACACTTACATGACCACCATCTATCATAATATAATGAATTCACGTCAAAAATTAAACTATAGTTCACATTTTAACGCAATATCGTTGATTAATCCTTTTATGCGTAGGCCGAATAGAAATGGGAGCTGCTCGTGGGAGGGTCTCACCGAGATTCACTTTGATTACAAATAGGATTAGGGTCTAAGAACCGTGGGACAGGACACACGGGGACATGGCGACACTGGTTAATCTACTGCGATTAGACCCCTGACCTCACTGCGAAGGGTATTGATGGATTTTTATTTTAAGCAGTGTAATGGCCAAGTTTGTGATGGTCAAGTCTCCGAAGGAAAGTAAATTAGACATTACTCGACTTCTGAACTTTCCTTAATCTAAACATAGGTTAGCAACCTATGTTCAGCAATAAATTAAGATTAACAATGAAACAGGTATCACAAGTGAAGACTGGCTGAAATGACATCCATCACATCCCCTGGACTCATTTACTAGTGGTTGTGGAACTATGGCCTCTGGCTAGCGTTGCGGCGTTTCGTGCCGATGCAATGTTCCTGAATGTCCCCTGTCCAGCGCTGTAGTGAACTAGGTGGGTAGCTCACAACAGACTAATCACACTTCACACTAATATTATAAATGTGAAAGTTTGGATGGATGGATGGATGTTTGTTACTCAATCACACCAGAACGGCAGAACGGATCTGGATGAAATTTGGCACAGATATAGATTATAGTCTGGAATAGGCTACTTTTTATCCCGGTAAAAAGTCATACTTTTTAATCTCGGGTAACACCGCGGGGCGCAGCTAGTAACTCATATATCCATGGGCAACATTACATTACTATTATAAGTATGACATAAATTTAGGTCATCTTGTATATTTTTTTCTGCCAGAAGATGGAAGAGTTTATTTTTATTATTATAGTTCTACTTGTCATATTAAAAAAACTAACAAATTTCGGACGGGCGTCGTTACTGTATTAACAAAACTGTCAAAAGTAAGGGATTTGAGCTACCTATCTGAATGGATAAATTGGTGACGCTGTACCCAAATTTTACGTCACATATGGACATTAAAAACTGATGTTTACATAGGTGGCGGATGAATAAAATCCGCTAACAAAATGTTATATTAGCTCTCTATGATATCAGTTTTATGCTGACCAGTTTCAGTGTCTTGAGAATATAACTTTGTGTATGGCAAAACTTACAAACTAATGGACTTTATATAGAATCGTTGCATAACAGTTGTATTTACCTAAATCAAATTATGTATGTGTTTAGTTGTATTACATTTGAGGAGCGCCTAGTCATATGGTTGGAGCATGAGTCGCTCGGCTCACTACTCCAAAAGTCTGCGCGTGCGATTCGATAAAATATATGCAAATTTATAGATAAGTACTTAGATATCTAATAGCTGCAGCGTAAGGCTTGGAAGCCAAAAATATATATTTTTTAGAGTTTATAAAACACGATATTTTCAGCAATACAAGTGCATAGACTGGTGATCGTAAAGCGGATAGGATTGCTTCGTTCACAGTTTTGTAGGTACTTTGTAACTAGCTAGGTATAGCTAGGTATTTGCTATATGTACTGATTAGGTAGTCGATAACATACACATCGGATTTCTCGATATGATTAAACGTGTTGATTAGCTAATCGATTCGAAACACTGATTGAAACACTATTAAACGAAAATAGATCTTATAGCCTTCGTGCCATAAATCATTCCACATCTGAAACTTTATTCGTGTTTCGTATGACCGATACTTGAAGGACGTGACTGAGATCAGAGCAATGAATCCGAACTCTGTACTTACAACGTGACGAGAATCGGGCGAGATTTTAACTAGACAGCTAGATAGATGTTGTATAAGGGTTGCTTAATGTTTACACTTTTATGCATTTTAGTTATAATAGGACATTGCTATATGTTGAGGTATACAGCAACTCTGCTCAGTGCTTCCAAAACGAACGTTATTGTAAAACTGCCTCCCGAACAATGGGATAATCGTCCACCATGGCCACAAATATTGGCTAGCAGATTTTGCTGTTCAAACTAAATGATAACATTTAACTCTTAAAAACAGACACTGAAAAAACTTATTAGCCGAACTTTTGGGATAACTTAAATATAGTTAAAATTCACTGAACTTTGATTATTATTTACAAAACTGATTCGGAAATAGTAAGTCCGATTTTTGTTACTAGTAACACATAATTCGAATTATGTGTTACTAGAAAAATATTTTTGTAACTAGTAGTTAAAATGTTTTTTCAAGAGTAATCTCATTACATTTCATAACAGTAAACCAATTATTATATTTACATTATTTTACTTACAGAGAAACAAAACGCTTCCTAACTCTATAGACAAAACAAAATTATTACGGTTTAAAAGTAGTTATTATCTTTCTACCAATTCTTTCAGTGAGGCACAAAGTCTCGCTTTTATAGCAATGCTAACAATAGTGGTCCAGTATTTCGCCGTAGATTTGTCGCTGGAGTCCAAAATTTTGTGCTACCTCTCTTAAACTTGACCTGTTAGAGGAAACAGAGACGACTATGGAGTCGATGTATTTTTTTTTTATTAACGCTCAACTTTTCGTTCATAATCTGGTTTGCTGTCATGGATTAGCATAGATAACCAAACGTACGTATTTCCCAGGTCAATCAATCATCTAGAGATAACATACTGCATTTAATAAAATAACTAGCTGTTGCCCGCGACTTCGTCCGCGTGGTATTTAACAAAAACAACCGTTGACAACAGCCTGCTCGCCCATTCTGAGCCCGCGGGACGCATTGCAGGTTGCTATCAAACTTAATCAGGCGCTGCGCTGCTACATTGGTTTTAATTTTTTTTCGTGAGATCCTATTTTTTTTTCTAAATAAAAGTAGCCTAAGTTACTCCTTGTTACATCAGCTATCTGCCAGTGAAAGTCCCGTCAAAATCGGTCCGGCCATTTCAGAGATTAGCCGGAACAAACAGACAGACAGACAGACAAAAATTGTAAAAAATGTGGTTTCGGTAAAGGTAACGTGTATACATCCAAATGCAATTAGTAAAAAGCTGTTATTTTAATATTACAAACAGACACTCCAATTTTATTTATATGTATAGATTATGCGCATGAATCACGAGATTTTGGACTCTAGCTAATATTGCTAAGTGTATATAGCCGACTTTACTCATTCCAGACTTTTTATGAAATGTCACTTTTCATGTACTCGGCGTGTACTTGTTTCCGCACAACATAATTGTGTAAATTATTTTATTTTTACCTTATATACCTGTAAATTGTGTTGTAGGTATTTCAACTTGTCGTGTCAATTTGACCCGTCTGTCAATCGCAACATTATTTTCACCATTGGCCAATCGACAGGTTGTCGATTACTTAGGAAACTTCCAACGTGAAAACATACTCAAGTGACGTAACTCGGGGAGGCATCTACTCAAATCATAAATTAGGTGCTCGTCACATAACAATAACTTACCAAAGCGATGGTTCTTATGCTCAGTTATGCTATGGACGATGATTGCTTTAATTACTATTAAATTTTATACAAGTGATATTCTCCATGGCACTTGCAGGCTCGGTCCGGCACCCAACGTGCGAGGGGGTATTACGTGTCCCCCGCCCCGCGCCCCCCGACCTCGCACCGTTTTGTATTATCTCCTCGTAGATTTTCCTTTGTAAAAAGCAACCAATGTAACTTTGCCTTTTTAAAATTCCTGCACATTTGTGCATCCGGTAATTTTGCAAGTGGAACTACATTAGCTCGTAAATAAAAACCGAGTCTTGGAGTCAAAATGTTTTGTGCTGGTATACTTAAATTAGCCTGTGTGTACCTTTTGAAGTGTAAGTTACTAATAACATTGTAAATTCTGGGGGTAGGTTTAGAGACGTTTTATGAATTCACAATGGTGCAATGTACCCAATATAATGGCAATAGGATTGCCTCGTATTACATTGGGGCCATATACCGTGAGTGAGAGGGGGGTGCACTGTAGTGGATCTCTGCCTTCCCCTTTCAAATAGCAGAGGTGTGATGGCGTTTTATCATTTGTTTCCTCAGATCCTTGTTATCCAAACGTCGTCTGAAATCACTATTGGTTGGTATTGGCCTTCCACTGTGATACGATCATTGTTAATTGCTAATAATATGTATCTAATATTTCCTCTCCTGCTGTCAGTTACTTAAATTGCAATAAATTGTTAATCTCGTTCTAGGCACTATAAGTGCGTTTAGAGAGACTTAAAGCCACAACTAAGTTTAGTTCAGTAGGTGTTATAGTTAGTGTAAGCCAGTGCCCGCACTGCAAGTCCCGTGTTCCGCCCTTCTCGACGCGGATGCCTTCGTGACCCAGTTCTCAGTTCACACTTGATGTTTCCATTCACGTGGTTGTTCGCGCGAGAAACTGCACTTATATGTCAACATTCTTGACTGCATTTTGCGTTTGTTTGATGTTTATAGGTACTTTGTTGATAGTACGAAAAATAATAGGTAGGTAATCGCCCAAATTTATATGCCTAGACTAGATAGAATTTTGAGTTAGTTTTTTTTGGCTATCTCGCGATAACTGCGTTATTTCTCGAAATTAAAATTATGAAAGATGTTGATTATGTGATCAGCAATCGCCTTGCCTAGTTTCATTACAATCCGCCCAGCTATATTATGGAAACGGGATAAATGTTATTTAGGTTGAAAGCTGTCAACATACAAGTTACATCAAAATCCGCCGAGTAGTTTTCCCGTGACGCGCTATCAGACAGATAAACTAACAACAATTAGAAAGGGTGTATTCGACTTCTGTGTCGAAAATATATGCATTAAAAATCTATACATATAAATAAAATTGGAGTGTATGTTTGTAATATTTAAATAACCGCTTTTTACTAAGTGCATTTGGATGTATACACGTTACCTATACCGAAACAACATTTTTTACAATTTTTGTCTGTCTGTCTGTCCGTCTGTCTGTCTGTCTGTCTGTTTGTTCCGGCTAATCTCTGAGATGGCTGGACGGATTTTGAAGGGACTTTCACTGGCAGATAGCTGATGTAACAAGGAGTAACTTAGGCTACTTTTATTTTAGAAAAAAAAATAGGATCGCACGAAAAAAAAATTAAAACCAATGTTGCAGCGCAGCGCCTGATTAAGTTTGATAGCAACGACCTGCAATGCGTCCCGCGGGCTCAGAATGGGCGAGCAGGCTGTTGTCAACGTTTGTCTTTGTTAAATACCACGCGGACGAAGTCACGGGCAACAGCTAGTAATAAATAAATTTTATACCAATAAAAAAATTTCCATGAAACCTTGTTACTAATAATAATAGCTAACGGTTGCTTGCTACCGCCCTGTTATTAAAAAGCATTAAAGGAGATTAATCAAACAAGCAAGCGCCGCCTGCGCCGCGCCGCCTGCGCCCTCCCCGCGCTATAACTTCAATGCTGTAGTAGCGCAGCGCGAACTAAAACTAACCGCGACACTAATGAACCCTGTTTGATTTCAATGTGTTCATGAACAAAACTAACGTGCGTACAATTACGCCATTTGCGTTTAATTCAATTCGATTGATTTGATTCGAACTTTCAATTTATTAAAATTACTCATAATTTAAAAACGATATTGCAGAATCTACACCCTACATAAAAATTTAAAGTTTAAAAAAATACTATGAACCATTAAAGCAAGTCAAATTAAGACCTCAATTATTATTGCTCCACGGACTTGATTATAGTGACATAATGTTCCAATTGAAGTTCTGATTTGAGTCGCATTCATAGTCCATGGTAGGTCCACGGTACTTAAGGGGGCTGGAGGTTTTTTGATAATACATATTTCTGTTTCCGTTTTGGTAATACATATTTGAGTCTGGATTCAATTAACAAGACTGAAATTATTCCTTTATCGATGAGTGAGGTATAGAAATCAAGAAGCAAAGACAACAGTGTCCAGTCATTCTTAAGTATTAGGGTTTTATTCCAATTATTATTATAATTTTAATCATATCTTGGCTTAGCTAATCATTATATGTATATTTAATAAAAATGACCAATTAAGTGATAAAACTAATATGTATACATACATAAGACTGTAACTTGGTCGGATCTGTACATTGAATATTTATTTTATTTCATATATACATACATGTTCTGAGGCCTGTATCCCTTGGTGGTAGGCACGACCGCAGGCAGGGGAGGGGTGTT
This sequence comes from Pheosia gnoma, assembly GCA_905404115.1. Lineage (NCBI taxonomy): Eukaryota > Metazoa > Arthropoda > Insecta > Lepidoptera > Notodontidae > Pheosia > Pheosia gnoma. Next base: position 4,992,112 of record FR989909.1, on the reverse strand, counting down.
GGGGATCAATCACCCCCCCCCCCCCCCCGAAATGCCCTAGACACACCACCGGGGCCCTAAGTCTGCTGACACAATCGATTCATAATCGAACAGCAACCGCATAGTAACTGTCACTTTTGACATATTATATCCCATAGAATATCTGTCAAAAGTGACAGTTACTATGCGGTTGCTGTTCGATTATGAATCGATTGTTTTAGCAGACTTCGGGCCCAGTTTACACGTAGTTAGTTACTAATAAATCTGGTCCAGAGCTCGCCTACCCTAAAGTGAACTCGACGCCCTCCCGAAGGGAATTCCTGGCTACGGCCTTGGGGGTAGGCATAACCTACTAATTGCCATATGCTACGATCCTGGAATACCGATTTTGCTGCTTCCTCCTTTCTGGAGTACACCATTTATCTGATCATACAAGGCTCTCCTTGAGCGCCCCTTTCCGACACTACCACACACGTTCGCTCGGTAGATTTCTTACTTCAGTCGTCTTTCATCTGTCCTGTCAACAGCAACTCTCAACAAAATCAATATTATGGATAATTTTTGATCCGGAAAATGTTAGGTTCCCACGGGATAACCAAAATGCTGGACTTTCCTGCCGCAACATTCAGGTTTAACTAACATTATGCATGGTAATAAACAGCTGACATGCCGTATCAATGTACAAGATTATTTTGACACCAGAAGGGCTAGCATATGTCACGGATTTTCGCACCAAGTCGCTGTCTCCCTTACGTAATTCATACGAGGGAAAGAAACAAAATCGATTTATCGCACTTCTGCCTTGTCAAAGCCGGCTGTGCTACTATAGTGGAGGAATTAAAAAGGTCTCCCTGGTGCAGTCAAACCAAAGTGCATTCGGGTGAAGTCGCAGACACAGCAACAGTAAAAAAAACTGCTCATCAATCTTATATAATCCGGGTTCGGATTAAGACTGAATGTAAGACTCTGATAATTAACACACGATAAGATTTAGTATAAATAGCTATACATAGCAGCAATGATATTTTATTTCATAATGAATTCGTTTGTCGGAGTTGTGTTTCTGGCGTTAGCCGTGTCGTCATACGCGGCGGACCTCGGCAAGGAGGATATATCTGTGTTTGACTACCACAGGCGCCACGGCATTCCAGAGGCGGCTAGAATCAAGAGGTTGGAGGAAGAAGACTCTAAGAATGAATACAAGCAAAGAATCGTCGGCGGCGCTCCCTCTCAAATCTCAGATACTCCTTACCAGGTTGGTACAAAGCATCCTCCTGCATTGTATGAACATGAGGTCATTCCATGACTTATTAATTGGGTTTTCTTACAATCCATCATAATCCTAATATTTCCATAAATCATTTAAATATTGTAATATTTTTTGTACATACTCCTATACGCCCATTGCTTTTGTGAAATAAAAACATATTAGTGTTGTGTGCTTCAAATGGCCCTTATAATCTCCGATCTAAAAGTTCGGTAGAGACCGATATTGATCCTCCACGAGTGCCATGGAAAATATCTGTCCCGGATTACTTCATAAAGCGTATTCAAAATACCATGGTCATGGTCACCCATGCTCATATTAGAATAAGAATGATCATCACTTTGTCTTATTTCTCCAGGCTGGTCTCCAAATCCAAATCATGATAATCCTTACATCAGTGTGCGGTGCCTCCCTGATCTCCAACACCCGCCTGGTCACCGCTGCCCACTGTCAGAGTGACGGAGTCGTCACCGCCCAATCATTCACGGTGGTCTTAGGCTCCAACACTTTGTTCAGCGGCGGCACTCGCATCGTCACCAGAGACGTCGTGATGCACCCTCAGTGGAACCCTAGCACAGCTGCTAATGATATTGCTATTCTAAGATTATCTTCGGTATCTTTTACCAGTAAGTTCAAGAATGTTATTTTAGTATTCCATGAAACTATTTAAGTAATTTTATTTTTCAACTTTTTATTTTTTCATATTTTTTTTAAACAAATATAAAATATCATAACTCCTGTAATTTTAAAAGGGGTAGCCAGAGGTGCACAGTGAAGCAGCCACATTTTTCGATGGTACCTATTTGTAATAGGGCCAATTAAATAGGACGTGCGCCTATTGCTACCGAGAACACTCCCGCGATTTATTCCATTAACTACCAAGCCAGGTGGCCAATGCGGGATAACAAACTTCACACGACTTTCGAATGAAGGTTTCAGGTGTTTAGTAGTCAGTAGTTTAGGTGGTGTATTCAATATTAAAAAATAGATTTGCCCATAAAATCCAAATTTTCCAGGGCAATTACTAGCCGGGGTGCCTTCCACGAAGGTACTTGGCTATTACTGCTGTTGTGTCTTTGTTTATGGTGTGTTTTGATGTCATTACATTAGGTAGGTACTGTAAATTGAAATAAAACTAATCTTAAGGATTTTATCGCGGTTTATTTTTTATTTTACGTTCCCGACGTTTCGGCTGCAAAATCCTTAAGATTAGTTTTATTTCAATGTGTAGTATTCGCGTAAATATAAGAAATCAATATAGGTACTGTAAAATTTATATTTGCTGCTTTTATTACAGACGTCATTCAACCCATCGTGTTACCTAGCGGTAGTGAAATCACAAATGACTTCGTGGGCTGGACCGCTCTCGCTTCTGGTTTTGGCCTTACATCTGATGGTAATGCCAGCTAAATTACTATTTAAATAAATAAACTTACCTATTTTCAACTGTATCACATTGATTTGTACGACCGGCACGTTATTTTAAAGTAGCTGCGATTGGCAACTATATTAACACCTTCAACTTCCAGGCGGTTCCATCACCAATGCCCAGCAACTCAGCTCAGTGAACCTACCAGTGATCACCAACCAACAGTGTGCTTCAGTCTTCGGGTCGTTTGTGCACGCCAGCAATATCTGCACCAGTGGTACCGGTGGCATTGGAACGTGCCGTGGTGACTCCGGCGGCCCATTGGCTGTCAACAATGGTGGCAGAAGAGTCTTGGTAAGCCCCGAATAAGGCATTCGATTACTTCAGTGCATGTTTTATGGAACGTTTTCAACAGCATTAGTACACTCATAAAATGTGTTGAACCTGAAATGATTACACCATTTATAACTCGAGAACGGGTGGGCCGATTTCATTGATCTTTGAATTTGTCTCCGCTCCGAATAGCAGAGTAACTATTAAAACATGGGTTTTTTAGACTTCACATACATTTGATTCTGAGGCGGTACGAAGTTCGCCGCACTTAGTATTGTATCCTGGAAATTTAAAATTTTAAGTTATGGAAGAAGTTTTTATTAGTACATAAATAAATGCCAAGACACACCTTTAAATGTATACTGCCTACCACCCTACGTTCTAAGGAGTTCGCAATAGACTTACAGACAATAATATAGCCCGACAAACACACAAACTGTGCGCTCCTAAACTAAGCAACGTTGTATTATGAGTACCGTACAACGGACTGGGGCGGCGATCCCAGCGACTATTTCAACAGATATAAACGTCCATAACTCGGGTACAAACATTCGTACTCATCACATAAAGTGTGACCCTTCTAGGATTTGAAGCCGGGAACCTTAGCCCTGAAATCAGGGTGAACTGCGCTAATCGGTTCGAGATGCTTTGGATATCATCATAATTGCGTGTTCAATTTTTTTGCCCTTATGTATTCTACTATATTCTGTATTCTACTATAATATTTGTTGTTTAATTTATTCGGCTTGTCTAGATCGGTGTGACGTCATTCGGTGCACAAGCTGGTTGCGCTGCCGGTTTCCCAGCTGCCTTCGCACGTGTCACATCCTACATCAGCTGGATCCAGTCTAATCTTTAAGCTTACAAATAAAAATAAATTTTCAAGATCGAAGTTTAATATAAAATTTCGCAGATTTTTAATTTTTATTTTCAACTAGCTGTTACCCGCGACTTCGTCCGCGTGGTATTTAACAAAGACACAACCGTTGGCAACAGCCTGCTCGCACGTTCTGAGCCCGCAGGCGGATTGCTGCAGGTTATTGCTATCAAACTTAATCAGGCGCAGCGCTGCAACTGGCTTTTTTATTTTTTGTGAGAGCCTATTTTTTTTTCTAAAATAAAAGTAGCTTAAGTTACTCCTTGTTACATCAGCTATTTGCCAGTGAAAGTCCCGTCAAAATCGGTCCAGCCATTTCAGAGATTAGCCGGAACAAACAGACAGACAGACAGACAGACAGACGGACAGACAGACAGACAAAAATTGTAAAAAATGTTGTTTTGGTATAGGTACCGTGTATACATCCAAATGCACTTAGTAAAAACCGGTTATTTTACTATTACAAACAGACACTCCAATTTTATTTATATGTACATATAGATGTATAGACAATACATAGGATTGTTATTCCACAATGTGCACCGGGTGATATCATTTGGGTGACTAAATTGAAAAAAAAATGAATCCCACCTCGGAGTTTTAATATCCAGGTAAACAAAGTCAAAATAAATAACATAGGACCGTAGTTCATTGATAAATTGTCACCTGGGCACAGTGTTAATAAGATATCAAATTTATAAAGTGTGAGTTCATTTTGAGCAGTTTCATAGACACTGTCAACCACTCAAGTTGTTGGCAAAACACCTCGCGACGGCATACAAACCGATAGCTCCACTCACCTGAAATAGTAATAAGGCCCACTTACCTCCATAACCTTGTTAGGTGTTTCTATGGTCTCGACCTCAAGTCTGGCGTACATTATAAATGGCTCTAAAAGCGGCCGCCTCGACGCCGGCACTTAGTGGAACGAGGCACTATCGCGCCAATACGTGCCCCAATTAACCGATATTCCACTAATAGTTTCTATGAGGCATTAGGAATAATGTCGGTCGTTCGCTGTCTAAGAGAATATGAATGATACGATGAGAAATAAACTCTTGCTGTGTGTAAACAAAAATTAAAGTCAGTCGGAACTCGTGTTGGAACTCGTGTTTAAATTTTGTTACCACGAAGTTAGCTGAGTAAAGATCTCGTCATAGGGCTGTTTCATCAAAACAAAAAGGATAGACGTTTCGTCATATGCTACAAAGTATAGTCAGCAACTAAAGTATTTTAAATCTATACAATGACTGTAACTTGGTCATGTCGCCGAATTGGCCAAATCTGCTATCTGTACACAGAATAAGGATGTCGCCAAGCTGTCATCCATGACCTATGACGAAACAACACTAGGATTAATAGATGTTTTGCGATATTTCACGAATTAATACTGAATGTGATAAGATGAAGAAATTACTTTAACCTAAGCCCTGTCTAAAGGTCTAAACGCTGTTCAACACTATAAAGTTTACTATTAAAACTGTTAAGAGGCAAACAATTTTGTAGTTCGACAATTATTTTATACAATATAACGCCGATAACATTATAATATTTTATAATACTGCGACAATTTCTTTAAATAATCGGCATACATTACAACACACCGGTTAAAATTGTAAACAACTCACAAAATACAGATAATTTCAACTTGATTAATTTAATGCCGATTACGTGAAAATGAATTTAATCGCTCTCGACACACAAGGCAATAAAGTAGACACCAGTACACTAACTAGTTAACACTCAAACAACAATACACCAAGTCACTTTGAAATACAGTAGTCCACAGTCTTCGCTAGAGTCGCCGGTATAATCTTCCTTCTCTAGAAAGATGTCGATAAAAACCCACAAAACAGAAATGTTCCATAAGGAAAATGAACCTTATTTACATGGTAATAAGGAGGGGCTAGAATGTTCTAGTGTACGTAGCTGCATTCGTTAAATCGGTATTATTCCAGGAATTCCTAGTTCCGGGAATCCCATTGTCCTCACCTTTTGTTTACTAATAATTTTAATAAAAATAATACGAGGTATATTCCGGAAGCTGGTTGCAACATTTTTGGAAATTCTAGATCTTTCTTCACAGATCGATAGGGGACCATAGACCTGACAATGCGTTTTTGTTTCGTGAAGCTTCGATGACTATTTCGCGAGTTATCGATACCTCTTTTACGCATCGTAACAATATTTTTATTAAAAATGGCCAATTAAGCGATAAAACTATTATGTAAGTGGTAATAAACAGCTGACATGCCTTATCAATGTACAAGATTATTTTGACACCAGGAGGGCTAGCATATGTCACGGATTTTTCTCACCGAGTCGCTGTTTCCCTTCCGTAATTCATACGAGGGAAAGAGACAAAAATGATTTATCTCAAAATTTCTCTTGTCAAAGCCGGCTGTGCTACTATAGCGGAGGAATTAAAAAGGGCTCCCTGGTACAGCCAAACCAAAGTGCATGCAGTTGAAGTCGCAGTCATATCAAGAGTAAAAAAAAATTGCTCATCAATCTTATATAATCCGCGTTTGGATTCACACTGAATGTATACTCTTATAATTAATATCGATAAGATTTAGTATAAATAGCTATACATAGCAGCAATGATATTTAGTTTCATAATGAGATCGTTTGTCGGAGTTGTGTTTCTGGCGTTAGCCGTGTCGTCATACGCAGCGAACCTCGGCAAGGAGGATATATCTGTGTTTGACTACCACAGGCGCCACGGAATTCCAAAGGCGGCTAGAATCAAGAGCTTGGAGGAAGAAGACGTTAGGAATGGCGGCGGCGGCGGCGTCGTCGGCGGCGGCGGCGGCGGCGGCGGCGGCGGCATCGGCGTCGGCGGCGGCATCGGCGTCGGCGGCGGCGGCGGCGTCGGCGGCGGCATCGGCGTCGGCGGCAGCGGCGACGGCGGCGGCGGCGGCGCTTCCTCACAAATCTCAGATACTCCTTACCAGGTTGGTACGAAGCATCCTCCTGCATTGTATGAACATGTCATTCCATGACTTATTAATTGGGTTTTCTTACAATCCATCATGATCCTAATATTTCCATACATAATTTAAAATCTGATAAAGAAGTCCCCACCTATAGAATTATTACATGCAAATATTGTAATATTTTTGTACACACTCTTTCTATTGCATAATATCCAATTATGTGTCAGTAATTTTTTTAATGGATTTTCAATGATTTTTATAGATAACGCCCATTCCTTTTATGAAATAAAAAAAAAAATTAGTGTTGTGCGCTTCAAATGGAACGCTTCATCTCACACTGTGACCCTTAAAATCTCGGATCTAAAAACTAGGTAGAGACCGATATTGATCCTCCACGAGTGCCATGGAAAATATCGGTCCCGGAATACTTCATAAAGCGTATTCAAAATACCATGGTCATGGTCACCCATGCGCATATTAGAATAAGAATGATCATCACTTTGTCTTATTTCTCCAGGCTGGTCTCCAAATCCAAATCATGATAAACACATCAGTCTGCGGTGCCTCCCTGATCTCCAACACCCGCCTGGTCACCGCTGCCCACTGTCAGAGTGACGGAGTCGTCACCGCCCAATCATTCACGGTGGTCTTAGGCTCCAACACTTTGTTCAGCGGCGGCACTCGCATCGTCACCAGAGACGTCGTGATGCACCCTCAGTGGAACCCTAGCACAGCTGCTAATGATATTGCTATTCTAAGAATATCTTCGGTATCTTTTACCAGTAAGTTCAAGAATGTTATTTTAGTATTCCATGAAACTATTTAAGTAATTATTTTTTTCAACTTTTTTTTTTTTAAACAAATATAAAATATCATAACTCCTGTAATTTTAAAAGGGGTAGCCAGAGGTGCACAGTGAAGCAGCCACATTTTTCGATGGTACCTATTTGCAATAGGGCCAATTAAATAGGACGTGCGCCTATTGCTACCGAGAACACTCCCGCGATTTATTCCATAAACTACCAAGCCAGGTGGCCAATGCGGGATAACAAACTTCACACGACTTTCGAATGAAGGTTTCAGGTGTTATTCAATATTAAAAAATAGATTTGCCCATAAAATCCAAATTTTCCAATGCAATTACTAGCCGGGGTGCCTTCCACGAAGGTACTTGGCTATTACTGCTGTTGTGTCTTTGTTTATGGTGTGTTTTGATGTCATTACATTAGGTAGGTACTGTTCAATTTATATTTGCTTTTTTAATTACAGACGTCATTCAACCCATAGTGTTACCTAGCGGTAGTGAAATCACAAATGACTTCGTGGGCTGGACCGCTCTCGCTTCTGGTTTTGGCCTTACATCTGATGGTAATTAGAGCTCAATTGCTATTTAAATAAATAAACTTACCTATTTTCAACGTGTGTGGCACGTTATTTTAAAGTAGCTACCATTGTCAACTCTATTAACACCTTCAACTTCCAGGCGGTTCCATCACCGATGCCCATCAACTCAGCTCAGTGAACCTACCAGTGATCACCAACCAACAGTGTACTTCAGTCTTCGAGTCGTTCGTGCACGCCAGCAATATTTGCACCAGTGGTGCCGGTGGCATGGGAGCGTGCCGTGGTGACTCCGGCAGCCCATTGGCTGTCACCATTGGTGGCAGAAGAGTCTTGGTAAGTCCCGAATAAGGCAATCGATTGCTTCAGTGCATGTTTTGTGGGACGCTATCAATAGTTAAATACGTACTCATAAAATGTGTTGAACCCATAATGATTACACCATTCATAACTCAAGAACGGGTGGATCGATTTTAATGATCTTTGAATTTGTCTCCGCCCCGAATAGCAGAGTAACTATTAAACCATGGGTTTTTTAGACTTTCTCATACATTTGATTCTGAGGCGGTACGAAGTTCGCCGCAGTTAGTGTTGGAATAAAATAGAACGTGTTCCTGGAAGTTTAAAATTTTAAGTGAAGGAAGAATTTTTATTAGTACATAAATAAATGCCAAGACACACCTTTAAATGTATACTGCCTACCACCCTACGTTCTAAGGAGTTCGCAATAGACTTACAACAGACAATAATATAGCCCGACAAACACACAAACTGTACGCTCCTAAACTAAGCAACGCTTGTATTATGAGCAACTTACAACAGACTGGCGGCCATCCCAGCGATTATTTCAACAGACATAAACGTCCATGACGCGGGTACAAACATTCGTGCTCATCACATAAAGTTTGCCCCTTCCAGGATTTGAAGCCGGGACCCTTAGTACAGAAATCAGGGTCACCAACTGTGCCAATCGGGTCGAGATGCTTTGATGTCATCATAATTGCGTGTTCATTTTTATGTCCCTTGTGTTATCGTGTTTTCATCATATTCTACTATAATCTTTGTTGTTTAATTATAACGAAATAATTTATTTAGATAACAATTAGAAAGAAAATAACTGAAATATTTACAAACTAATATAACTTAAAAAGAGTATAGAAAAGCTACAAAATGTGTAGAAAATTTGGCCCATGCGGTAGCGTGCCCAAGATGCTGGCCGCATTTCTTCGCTGAATAGCCAAAGCTACTCGCTGAGCGAGGAAATACCCAGCCCTTGGGTCGCCGGTTGCGTCGACCAATCTTCTAGAAAGATTTTCTACAAAATTAATGGTGCTTGGACCCCATGGACTCGACCCCATGGGTCTCGACTCCAAACGGAACAAATATGTATTCGGAGCCGATAACCGAATACTTGCGCCGTTTTAAGTTTTCGGCCCCCTCTGCCGCCGCGCCCGCTCTCTGACATGTTACCTGGAGGTGGGATGGAGCCAAAGTGTCAACGCAGGTAGCGTCCCACACCAGAGCCCGCCCCATGCTCCAGGGTATGAGTGACATACCGTCTGGTCTCTTGCCATCGTCACGCACGATACCTTGCGGCTCTAAAATGGTTGGTACGTTGGCGGTGGCAAGAGAACGACGGATGATGTCATTCAGAGCAGCATGGCGAGAGAAGCGGCCGGCACTCTTGACGCAAGAAAGTCCATGGTGCCCAAGACTGTCGACAACAGCCCCGCATGGGCATGTGTGCGGAGAGCAAACCGCAGCTCCGAGACACAAGCCTAGAGCTACACGAAGTGTGTTTGGGTCGAGCTAGTTTCTCGTGTTTGCACATGGATATGCGTGCAACCAGTAGCCGGACTCCTTACGAGAAACTGCCTCGAACCTAGCAATCTCGGAGCCTGAGCTATATTGTTTAATTAATTCTGCTTGTCTAGATCGGTGTGACGTCATTCGGTGCCAAAGCTGGTTGCGCTGCCGATTTCCCAGCTGCCTTCGCTCGTGTCACATCCTACATAAGCTGGATCCAGTCTAATCTTTAAGCTTACAAAAAAAAATTCATTTTTGAATATCGATGTTTAAAGAAAGGAAGAAAGAAAGATTAAGAAATTATAGAATTTCGCAGATTTTTAATCTTTATTTTAAACAATACATAGGATCATTATTCCACAATGTGCACCGGGTGATAAAATTTGGGTGACAAAAATGAAAAAAAAAATGAATCTAACCTCGGATTTTTTATATCCAGGTAAACAAAGTGAAATTAAATAACATAGGACCGTAGTTCATTGCGAAATTATCACCTGCGCACAGTGTTAATAAAATATCAAATTTATAAAGTGTGAGTTTATTTTCACCAAAACACCTCGCGACGGCATACAAACCCATAGCTCCACTCACCTGAAATACTAATAAGGCCCACTTACCTCCATAACCATGTTAGGTGTTTCTATGTTCTCGACCTCAAGTCTGGCGCATTATAAACGGCTCTAAAAGCGGCTGCCTCGACGCCGGCACTTAGTGGAACGAGGCACTATCGCGCCAATACGTGCCCCAATTAACCGATATTCCACTAATAGTTTCTATGAGGCATTAGGAATAATGTCGGTCGTTCGCTGTCTAAGAGAATATGAATGATACGATGAGAAATAAACTCTTGCTGTGTGTAAACAAAAATTAAAGTCAGTCGGAACTCGTGTTGGAACTCGTGTTTAAATTTTGTTACCACGAAGTTAGCTGAGTAAAGATCTCGTCATAGGGCTGTTTCATCAAAACAAAAAGGATAGACGTTTCGTCATATGCTACAAAGTATAGTCAGCAACTAAAGTATTTTAAATCTATACAATGACTGTAACTTGGTCATGTCGCCGAATTGGCCAAATCTGCTATCTGTACACAGAATAAGGATGTCGCCAAGCTGTCATCCATGACCTATGACGAAACAACACTAGGATTAATAGACGTTTTGCGATATTTCACGAATTAATACTGAATGTGATACGATGAAGAAATGACTTTAACCTAAGCCCTGTCTAAAGGTCTAAACGCTGTTCAACACTATAAAGTTTACTATTAAAACTGTTAAGAGGCAAACAATTTTGTAGTTCGACAATTATTTTATACAATATAACGCCGATAACATTATAATATTTTATAATACTGCGACAATTTCTTTAAATAATCGGCATACATTACAACACACCGGTTAAAATTGTAAACAACTCACAAAATACAGATAATTTCAACTTGATTAATTTAATTAACCAAATTATCAATCACTGATAATAGACCCAGGGTTATCACGAAACGATATGGATATGCAAAATAATTAAGGCGTCGATAATTTCATTTAAAAAAACGACACTTAACAGTACCATATGAAAATCCTAGGTATCCTCTTACTGCTAGTAGCAGTCACTAGTGCAATAGAAGAAAATAGTTCAACACAAAATGGTGTTTATAACTATCACCGAAGGATTGGTATCCCTGAGGCAACAAGGATTAGGAAGCTGGAAAATGAAGTTGATAAGACAGAGTCCAGAATCGTCGGTGGATCTACAACTACGATCTTTTCGGTTCCTTATCAGGTAAGAAATTTTGTATTATTTCTTTTACATTACTGGGAAAATGAGAACAGTTTTCAATAGTGTTGGTTTAACTATACGCACGCTGCAGTATCAAATTGCAATATCAATTTCTTATTTTAGTGCTGACTCTGTTTCTAATGTTACTGTCAAAAAAAGGAATCGCATTCATAAAAGATTATTCTTTATACTTACCCTCTTAAAGCTCATTTGTGAATAATTCATTGATTTGAGTATCCGATTTCTTTTCATTCAGGTCGGTTTGATAATGACCATCCTCGCAATTTTCAACTCTGTATGCGGCGCTTCTCTTATCTCGGATTCGAGAGTCCTCACAGCAGCTCACTGCCACAACGACGGGATCAACATCGCACAGACCTTTACTGTTGTCCTTGGCTCCAACCTACTGTTCACTGGGGGGACCAGAATCACCAGTAACGACGTCGTTATTCATCCAGGATACAATCCTTGGATTGTTGAATAGAGTTTCTTTTTTAACCGACTTCAAAAAAAAGGAGGAGGTTCTCAATTCGGTTGTATTTTTTTTTTTTTTTTTTTTTTTTTTTTTTATGTTTGTTACCTCAGATCTCCGTCATTTATGAACCGATTTGGAAAATTATTTTTTTATATGAAAGGATATGCTTACAGATTGGTCCCATTTTTTTCAAAAAATTGTTCTGATCATGGGATCCATAAGGAATTGAGAGGACTCCTCAAATTTTATAGGCAAACCTATAGCAATTTTGGTATTTTCATCAAGAAGTCAAGCATTTGCATTCAGAAAGTATCATTTGCTGAAGTGAAAGTGATGAAGAAGACCACAAATGGCCACCGGAACATGTCAGTGATACGTATTTCACGGGTTGCGCCAAGATAATCTCGATTATGATCGTTAAGCGACAATGAAAAAGCAAATTTAATGAAATGGTTCTGATGAATATGGTACCATCGAACTGATCTGATGATAAACCCAGGAGGAACCGGAACATTGTAATAAAACAATGTATCCAAGCCGTGTTTGGGCTTATTGAAATTGTTATGGGATGCACTTTGGCTATAAATAAATCTTTTTCGTGGATGTTCCGATTTCGATTATTCTTTTTTACAAAATAAGGTATACCTTTTTAAAATTCAGCGAGATTGATTCAGTGGTTTTTGTTTTATCTTGATTTCTTTGAATCTATGTTTTTCTCGCGATGATGTTATAATTGGTATACCTATTATCCAGTAAAAAAGATTGATATTACATTCTTTTTAGTGACAAATAATAGTAAATATATCCACTAAAAAGTGTAAAATAAAAAACTTTTTAACAAAATAAAAACCGTCTTCAAAAAACTAAAAAGCCAAAAATAATCTAATCTTGAAATCTACCTTGTCTAACTAAATCAAATATTTAACTAATCTGAAGTCGGTGCCAAATAAACTAACGATGAAGAATAACAAAAGTATACTCAGTAACGAGATGCGCGGACCAATTTGTAGGTATAGTCTTTGGCGCAGACCGGCAATATTCGACTCAGCTGTTTGTTTGGCACCGACTTCAGATTAGTTAAATATTTGATTTAGTTAGACAAGGTAGATTTCAAGATTAGATTATTTTTGGCTTTTTAGTTTTTTGAAGACGGTTTTTATTTTGTTAAAAAGTTTTTTATCATGTGAGTATATCTAACCATCACCCGAAAGATATTCAGTGTTTGACATAGGCCTTCAATGATAACGACTTCCAACGCCACCCGCATTCACCAGCTTGTGAGGGACCGTTCTACACTACGTCTTCCGACTCGCGGTTGCCATTCTAGTACTTTTCTCCTCCACCGGCAATCGGTTCTTCGGGCTATGTGCGCTACCCACTGCCATTTCATCTCTTAATTCTTGGAGCTATGTGGTTTCACAGATATTTTGAATAAGAATTTTTTGGGACTTGAAAGTCCGAATTCTCTAAAAAATCTGATAGAATTTTAGTTTGCACAATATGAATGTGGAACAAATGAGAGCTCTTCGTTTAATATAAAAAATATATTCCATACACAATAGCTATCAAAAAGAAAGAAACTTATTTATTTGCTTTTTTTTTCAGTGACAATCCAACCAATTAACCTGCCATCGGGAAGCGAGGTAAACTCGAATTTCGTCGGTAGCACAGCTCTCGCCTCCGGCTACGGAATAACAAGAGACGGTTTGTACTCTATTGATAGGTTCTGTAACTACGTTCAATTTGAGTCCGTCAATCAGCGTAATAGTTTCTTTGAGATAATCTATCTATGTGTATAAAACAATGTCGTGTCAGTTACACCATTTATAACCCAAGAACGGATGAGCCGATTTTTATAATCTTAAATTTTCTGAATTTTTCCCCGCCCCGAATAGCAGAATAACTATTAAAACATGGGAAAAATCACAAAAAAAAATAATAATAAAGATAATTAAATTTTTCATACATTTGATTCTGAGGCGGTACGAAGTTCGCCGGGACAGCTAGTAGAAAATAAAACTATCAACTGAGTATATACTTTGTAGTATTAAGCTGCTACTCCATTAGAGCAGCCGCGGAGGGAGCGGCCTCGTCCTGAGCGTGCCACATACTGCGGAAAATGTATGCATCGCCAATTGAGCAATCTACGCGTAATCGAGGCAGACTCGCGATGCCTGAGTTAGTGCTTTTACCACGCACTGACTGACTGAAACTAAAGGACTCGCCGCGCGGCCCCCTCGTCGGGTTCCAGCCGCGACTGGCACGCCTCAATATGTGGAAGATTCTTGCACGGGTTGAGGGGTTGCCTCGCTCCGCGGCTGCCGCTAGTGAAGTCCTAGCTATACATTGAAATAATGTATAGGCTAATTGATATTTTGTCATTATTTCCAGGTGACAGTGTAAGCCTATTCCAAACCATAAGCTCAGTGAACCTCCAAGTGATAACGAACGTGGACTGTGCCAACCGATTCGGTGGCAACTTCCTACAGAACAGTCACCTGTGCACCAGTGGAGTAGGTGGCGTCGGGGTCTGCGGTGGGGACACGGGAGGACCTCTCGTCTCTGTTGTTAACAACAGAAGGATACTGGTGAGTCTCAGTCTTGTAAACCTATGAAGTCAGGGTGGAAATTGCACCAGATGTTTTACGATAATAATTGTGCTCTAGTCCAAGATTGACCTACCTTTCCTTTTAACTATATTAGTGAAAGCCTGTTGGCTGCTAGGAAACAGACTTGGAAAAGGGCAGAAAAGTAAACTTGAGACACTCATAATGAATTTCACTGATTCGGCCAGTCAGTTATTTGTAGTTTTTATTTACACTTAGTTCTAATATCTTTTTTTTTACATAATATTTTTTTATGTTTGTGGAAATTTTGTCTTTTATTTAGCCCGGTATGTCCAACACTAGCGCTAAGTGTGCAATCCCCACATGTTATCTTCTCTTTTCTGTTTACAGATCGGTGTAAGCTCTTTCACAGCGCTAGATGGATGTCAGGTGGGACAACCTTCCGGATACTCCCGAGTCACTTCCTTCTTATCCTGGATACATTCAGTGTAGTTCGAGTCACCGGAGTGGAATTAACTACAACATATTGCTGCAAACAGAATTTAAGTGTTACTTACAATATTCCCGTTCGTTGTTATTTCATTTATTTTTTATTAGACTATCGTTTTCTGTAATAAAAATAATTTTAATTGTAAATATCAATTAATTATACAGTAGAATGTGACCCGTAAAAGAACATAATGCATGTAATGAACATTCTGTTTTTTTTTATTTCGGGCGGCAGTTTACAATTCCTTTTATGTAATAATATCGCCAGACGAACACACCAATTATACGGTGCCACACTAAGCACCGCTTGTATTATGGGTACCGTAAAACGGCCTGAAGGCGAACCCAGTATATAATACTTATTTAGATATTAAACAACCATGCCTGGGATACAAACAATCATACTCATCACAAAAAGTCTGTGCCTACCAGGATTCGAACCCGGGAACTTCGGCGCAGAAGGCAGGGTCAGTACCAACTGCGCTAATCAGGTCGTCAAGATAACATTATCATCCCATTACCAAACCAAACGGCTATCGTTTAGCAAAACTCTAAAACCCCGAAAGACGTCCAACCCACTAACCATCAGAGAAATGAATCAAGTTATCAATCCTGAGACGGGAATAATTGAGAACGGAGCACAATCGAGATATGATGGATCTCACACGTCACGGGCCCAACAAATCGCTCTGCAAAGGGTAAATCTATATTTAAGTGGGCCGAACTTCCCACTTGTAATTACATTTTTATGTTGTCGGGGGCCGCGGCTGCTGATGCTCCTTACAAATTCGAACATAATGGAGCGGCGGCGGTGTGGCCGCGCTGAGATCTCTTTCAGGATTCGCTCGCGGGGCTTCTTTGTGCACCCCCACTGCGAAATGTATTAGATGACGGTATTCGAGGCTCATTTGGCAGTACCAATTATCTTTCAATACATTATCTTTATAAAAAGCAGTGATAGCCAAGTTGGTAGAACGCTTGCCTCGGTAACGAGGATCGCAGGTTCAAACCCCGGCTTGCACCTCTGGGATTTCTGGATTTCATGTGCGAATCTCATTTTCAACAATGATTATCACTTGCTTAACCGAGGAAACCTGCATGTCTGAGAGAACCCCTCGAAAGACGCGTGAAGTCCGCCAACCCGCACTGGGCCAGCGTGGTGGACTATGGCGTTATCCCCCTTGCATTGAGGGGAGGCCCGTGCCCAACGGTGGGACATTAAAAAGGGCTGGTATTATTATTATATGTGATTATTATACATTATCTTTTTACTTATGATACCAGTGGGTTATTCATAACAAACAGTAACGTACAAGTTTAATTTATATGCAATATTTTGATTTCTGAGTTAACACTGTCGGGTTTTTCGTTAGAACACATGTCTACCTGACAAATTAAACAGTTGGTTTGTTTGTAAATACTGACTATGTAATGACCATAATCCTTGGTAATCCACTCAACGTACCCTTCATTTAATATCTTTTTATAGGGTTGCATATGCTACAAAAATACTCACTCATAAATATCTTTGAATCTATATGTTATATTCATATTATCTATACTCTATACAAATAAATAAAATTGGAGTGTCTGTTTGTAATATTAAAATAACCGCTTTTTACTAAGTGCATTTGGATGTATATACGGCACCTATACCAAAACATCATTTTTGACAATTTTTGTCTGTCTGTCTGTCCGTCTGTCTGTCTGTCTGTCTGTCTGTCTGTCTGTTTGTTCCGGGTAATCTCTGAAATGGTTGGATCGATTTTGACGGGACTTTCACTGGCAGATAATTGATGTAACAAGGAGTAACTTAGGCTACTTTTATTTTAGAAAAAAAAAAATTGGATCTCACGAAAAAAATTAAAACCAATGTTGCAGTGCTGCTCCTGATTAAGTTTGATAGCAACAACCGAAATGCGTCCCGCGGGCTCAGAACGTGCGAGCAGGCTGTTGCCAACGGTTGTGTCTTTGTTAAATACCACGCGGACGAAGTCGCGGGTAACAGCTAGTGTTTATAATATTTTAGGATACGGTCTCGGATAAAAAATATGTCGTAAAATGTATGGGATTCCGCGGTATAGCCTAAAATTGAACACCAAGCATATAAAGTCGCGGGATCTTCTATAGTTTGTAATATTTTTTTGTCTTACTTATGCATACAGAAATGTTGAAAATTGTTCTATCAAGAATGGTGTAGAGAATCTTATTTTGAAATAAATACAGGGTTTCGTTCAATCAAATATTATTATTGCGTGCCAGACAACCCTCAGAAGAAGCCCCACGACGGTGTCTCGTCGCGGTGGCGACAAAACCTTGCTACTGTATTGCCATCCATTTATATTTGTTTGATTATACATTAGTGAGTCTACTTTACGTAATCGCTAAACAAGCCGTATGGGTGATATTTGTATGTTCGAGTACCTAGTATGTAAACACTTCACAACCATCGTTTGTAGCTACATAATTATCTCACCATGGGTATGTACTTAGCTGAGTTATCCCACCGCTGGACTGACTATTATAAGGTACTTATAAAAACACCAACTGTAAACTCTAAGGTCCCAACTAAGCTACGCTTGTAGTGTGGTTACCGTGCAATGGAATGAGGGCGATCCCTGTATATAATTAATTAATTATATTAAAGATCCATGAGTCGGATACGAGTATAACATTCATGCTTAACCCACAATGTTTGCCCTTACCGGTACTCAAACCCAGAACTGTTGGTACAAAAAGTACGGCCACTATCAAATATGCCAATAGGCTCATTAATTATGCCTCATCAAATCATATATTTGCATGTCACCACCTTATCGATTCTAACCTAATCGATTCTAGATTATTGATAATGTACTAAAAATGTAATATATCCTAGATTCACTATCGATCGACCATAACATGAGTGTACAACTCGTTTTTATTAATCCTGCAAAGCAGGACTTAAAATATTTAAGACTCATTTGAGTGTTCCCCTCCACGGAAATCTTTAGTAAAAGGCGAAAGATTTTTGCGTTTTGAAGGGAAACCAGAGTTATTTTAATATGGAGCTTAGCTGACTACTTATACCAGTTGCGTTAAAAATATACCACCACGATTATTTTCGTAGCAGCGACATCTAGTGAAGTTCTGTGTACTAAACTATTCTCTGACAATTGTACCAACAAAAAATCTGTTCTTTATACCTTATGTTATAGTCTTAAGTAAGTACGTGTCATTATGCGTACTATAGACATCGAGACGCTATGTATTTAGAAATATAGTGACGTAATACCCAGAACTGACTTCAATAAAATAAATAAAAGTCAACCTGGCAACACAATTCTAATTAGAAGTAGGTATTTTATATCGTCGAGTATAAATTAATTTAACATTAGTTTCATCACAAATTCGTCTACACAAAGACAATGTACGCAATGCACTAATATATGCCAGTTTTCCAAATGACAGCTCACACAATAGCATTGTTTTGTGAGGCAACATCGTAAGGTCACGCCTGGCAAACCAACACAGAATACCTAGTCTGCGTAGAAGTTTTTCAGATAGGTAGTCCAATTTTGTACAGTGTTACTAACTAAACATGCGCAAGTCATTATATACTAATGTATTACGAGAGTGATAGTTATAAGATAATAATACGTTCATGAAATGACCTAACCTACGTGGAATCATTAGCTTAATGTATACCTCAGTAACAATCATGGTGATAACTTATCAGTAAGTAAATACAGTCGTTATTATCACAATAATGTTGCAGTTTGCATTTAATTATCTACACAAAGCGTTGCAGTCATAGACATTTGGAATCAGTACACAACACGCCGCCGCCGCGCCGGTGCCGCTGCGCGCTGCTATATAAATATACAAATCGAGGTCACGATCAATGGCACATCGTATAGTCACCGAATATTTCCGTACCTTACGAAACGAATGTGGCGTCAGCGGAATGCTTACCTCATAATATCTACCTATTATTAGATAGCTTCGTAGACCGGCATCCACTCACGCCCTAGTAACCAACAAACTGCGCGGCAACTCGAACGCGTCCGCCGCCGACATGACAAAACACACAATTTTCGTGTTCTACTTCATCGCAAGCATATTCGCTACGGACAGTTACAAAATACTCGGAATATTTCCCTCACTCGATCGGAATAACTATCTTACTTACCGCGGACTGTTCAGAGAATTGGCGAATCGGAATCATGAGGTGACATTGATTAGCCATTTCCAGATGGCGGACGCGCCGGCGTCGTACAAAGATGTGCCGTTAAGTGAACAGAAAGTGTATAAAGGATTATCTTTCGAATCTGTGATCGTGAATGAAGTGTCGCGGGTGCCGTTTGAGATGCTCGTCGCGACAAAGTCGGGCAACGACGACTGCAAGACATTAATGAACAACCACCAAGTGTTGCACATGATAAGAACGCAACCGCGATATGACGTGATCCTCGTGGAGTCATATAACAGTGACTGTGGGCTGGCATTGGCCGCAAATCTGAGTGCACCTTACATAGCATTCAATCCGCAACCATTACAGTCATGGCAGTACAACAGATTGGGTATCAATTACAACGCAGCGTATGTAAGTCAATCAGGCTTACCCTATGGAAAGGAGCCTTGGTACTTTGAGAGGCTCAAAAGCTACATACTGTATCATATTACTAACTGGGTGTACTATGTGGGCTCGCAAGTGACGGATCATGTGTATCTGTATAAGTATCTGGGCGACAATTTAGCGTCCCTGGAGAGTATTGCGTCGAACGCCAGCTTATTATTTGTAAACACGCACCAGTCTGTGTTTGGTGGCATTCCTCGACCTGATAATGTCATTGATATTGGCGGAGTACATATCAGACCGCCAAAAATAATTCCGACCGTAAGTATTATCTTACTTTGCAACCGGATATACGTAATACCTATTTTAATGCAACTACAAAATAATCCTTGAACATTTCAATGAATCTTAAATCTAACAATCCTTAGGAGTATGTCGTAAGAAATATTCGATGAGGCGTCATAGATTAACCAATTTTTTAGAATGTTTGTCAATTCGCACTTTCTTCTAGGAAATGTTATGTTAGTAGCTATAGTAAAATGTTTAAAACATCAATCGGGAGGAAAGTGTAAACAAATAAAACGTGTTTCGATCTAGTAGAGAACCCAGAATGTTTATCGCTGGATCTCGATAAATAACAAATACAAATATCTTAACAAATCAAATTTACGCTTTTCCCATTTATAGTACCCTACTAAAATTACTTAGTATCCATCGCCAAGTTTTCGTGGTGGAACAGGAACTCGGTACACAACGGTAGTATTTTTTCATTATCTCATTCGAATGGGATTCATCGGGATATGCGATAAACATTCCAAATCCATCAGTGACTTAACATTTTAATGTACTTTTTTTTAACACATTGTTTATTTTTCTATGATCATAATTCAGTTTACTATGTCGCACATTTCAGGAAATAGAAAGATTCATCAACGAGGCGGAGAACGGCGTGGTATACGTGAACCTGGGCTCCACAGTGAAAGACTCCACGCTTCCTAGAGATAAATTAAACGAGCTGTTATCTGTGTTTGGTAAATTACCGCTAAGGATCCTCTTGAAATGGGATGGAGCTAATCTGGACTTGCCAAGAAACGTGATGACTATGAAATGGCTACCGCAATACGATATTTTGAGTAAGTACATATTCATAGGTAGGTACATAAATCTTTCTAGAATGATGTACCTACAGAACATTATTGTAATTATTAATATTACCAACTTTGTGTACGAGCAACTCATTGTTACGAGTCTATGAATTCTAATGTTTATTGAAAAACACTTTTATAAACATGAGCAATGATATTTTCTCTGGTGTCACAAACAAAGTCCAAAACTATGAATATACGAATAATTTCTCCCATGAGGTGTGAATAGAAACCGGCTGTTACCTAACGGTTAGTCAAATGGTAGAGACAGTTATCTTGAATTTGAGGTCGTTGCACTATTAAGTACGAGAAAGTATCTAAAACAGTTACCGACAACACTCAAACAAAAAATGTGTAGGTAATAAGACATTTTGTTTACTCAAATTCAGTAAAATATGGATGCTTATTTATCTTTGGATGGTGATTATGATCCCAAGAGTAACGTATATTTTTGGAACATTTACCGTTTATTATACAGAAAGCCGACGTGAATCGAATTGAAGTGGTTGATTCATTGATCTACCGTATAAAATAGACTGATACAATATGGAGATGAACAATGATACTAACTCTTACACTGTCATTAATTAAGTAAATATATTATGTGGGTTCACTACAGTACACCTCTGCCAACACTTTCGGTGATTACAGATGGTTTTTTTGACAACTCTTATCTGACATCTCCTCCTTTTCCTCATTTCCAGAACACGAGAACGTCAAGGCATTCATCTCTCATGCTGGTATTTTGAGCAGCATCGAGGCAGTTGATGCTGGGGTACCTGTGGTGGCCATCCCGCTGTTCGGAGACCAGTACGGAAACGCTGCGGCACTGCAGGACGTTGGTTTGGCAACTATCGTCTCTTACGAAGACCTGAAGAAGGAATACCTTTTAGATGCGATCAATGATGTATTGGATCCGACGTAAGTAACGTGACTTCAAGTAAATAACTGAAAATGATAGTTCGGGGCTCACAGATACTTTGTTAACATTATGTTACTGAAATTAAACTAATTTAACGGATTTTAACGCGTTTATTTTATGTTGTTACGTTCGGGACGTTTCGGCTGCTTGATCTTCAGGCATTGACCTGTTTAGATGATATACGTTGAAATATTTAGCATTTGAATCAGATGTTTGGTGATTGCCGGTATGGCAACCATTGGCTTAGCACTTAGTTGTATGATCACCCCACTAATATATCTAGCTATTAGCTCATTTCTCCACATTTTTTCTTACAGTTGGCAGCAACGCGCCAAAGTAGTATCAAGACTGTGGCACGATCGACCCATGTCGCCATTAGAAACTGCAGTATATTGGACCGAGTACGTCGCGAGATACCGTGGTGCACCCAACCTCCAACCGGTAGCGCCCAAAGTACCCCTCTACCAACAACTTCAACTCGATGTACTAGCATTTGTGGCGCTCGTTCTGTACATCATGTGTTACGTGGTGTACAAGATTCTGTCACTTCTGTGTTGCTGTTGTTGTCAAAATGAAACACAAAGTGAATACGCTGAAGAAAGAAGAACAAATAAGAGAGTTAAATTTGAATAAGTCTGACTTTATGTTTTTTATTATAACGATGCAATTGTTTATGTATATAGAAATCTGGTGAGAATACGCACAGTACTTACATATGTGAATGTATATAACCAATGTGCACATAATGTGTATTGCTTTTTACGTGATTGGTTCTGTTAGTTATTTATTAATATATTTAATATAAGCTTTATACAACGTTGGTATGGTGTTTGAATGGGGTAGATTTAATCCCGAGTAGTTCTTCAACAATAAAAATGCAAATTACAATTTTTTATATTATTGTTAAATAAATAAATCTACACTTTCTCCTGAAAATAACTTAAAGCGTGAATGTTAAAATTTAGTCATGATTGGATACGCTTTAGATAATGAGCACAGTGCCGCTACCATAGTGTGAACAAAGCGGCCGCTCTAGGCGCCAGGTCCCAGGGAGCCTGTGTGAGCCAATTCCGACAACCACACGTAACATGTAGAGATATTCTAATATGTTTCAAGCGCAAACAAACTATAATTAAGGGCGGCGCCCTACTTGGACCTCGATCCATGTTAAAACTTGCCTGAGACCAGCACTGAATGAACATTATATCAATTGGTACAGCTTCTGCCTATAAAATACAAACAAAGAGGACACTTTAATTATTAGGTACCTATCTGCAATAGATATATTAGCTCATCCAGTATATTAGCTAAGCTCCGAAACACTTAATAGCTGCGACGTTTTTTTTCTTCTTCTAGATATTGTTGATTTTGGTGTACGCTATTGTCATGCCGAGTTTCAGTATCTAAAATCTAGATACTGAGTGTATTTGTCTCCATCACGATTAAACTAGTTTCATAAATTTAATCAAATCAAATAGAATCAGAATATTTTTATTCATGGAAACCATTAAGTACAGTACTTATGAATCGTCAAAAGTTACAAAATGCTATGCTACTACTTTAACACCCGTTCGGAATGCCGTTCCTATGGAGAAGAACGGGCAAGAAACTCCATGGTTGCTGCTTTTAAACAGAAATTTTTGAACAGTACTTTGTTATAGGTATGTGAGAACAATGTAGGAACGGCTAAGCAAACTTTAGCAGCTGGTCAAAAAACAAAAGTAGTAGCTATGTATTAAATACCCAATTTAAGTAATACATTGAGCCTTCATAATTATTAAAATAATGTCATATTGGTAAAATACAATTAGCTATATCCCTAATGAGATTATGACTGTCCTCTAATCATTTCTAAACATTGATCAAAACCCGTCCAATAAGTTGGCCTTGATGCGGCAACATATTGAAAAAATATGTTTACGTTCAACAGCAAATAATTACATTATCACCGCACCAAAATCATCGTGACTAACCATAATGTATCTGTCTGTCCTGTGATATCAGTTAACTACCTATATACGTCTGATACGCAACAATTTCAAAAAAGTCCGTCGCTATATCTATTTAAATGACAACAGTTGCGCGGCGCGCGCCAGTGTATAGTGTTCCAGGCCACAGGCCCAACGCCGCGTTCAATATGAAACTGTATCACATATTAATATCAATCGGCGTTCTCTTCAATGGAGCACTTGCACTTAACATATTAGCAGTGTTTCCTTACGAGGGCAAGAGCCACTTCTTCGTTTTTCAACCGTTTCTGCGTGAGTTAGCGCGAAGGGGACACAACTTGACCGTCATATCGTACTTTTCTCAAGAAAAGCCATTAAAAAACTATCATGACATAAGCTTAGCTGGAACGACTAAAATATTGGAAGATGTATTCCCATTGGAGCGATCGTACTGGAACATTTTTCAAGTAATATTTTTCCTTACGAGTACAGGCAATGAGAATTGTAGAACGTTACTGGCGAATGAGAATGTACAAAATCTGTGGAAATCCAAAGCTAAATTTGATGTAGTGCTAGTGGAACAGTTTAATAGTGATTGCTCGTTAGGGCTCGCTCACCAGCTGGGAGCTCCTGTGGTTGGTTTAACCTCCAGCATGTTCCTGCCCTGGACCTATGCACGGTTCGGCATCCAATACAATCCTGCATATGATAGTTTTCTATTCCTGCAAGGCGGCACGAAACCCACTTTCTATCAGCGAATTGAGAGAACAATTTTCTACAGTTTCTGTTCAAATTTTTACAAATACGCGAGTCAAAGAGTGGACCAAAACACACTGGCGCAATATTTCGACAATATACCACCGTTAGAGGAATTGGGACGGAATGTTAAATTTTTACTAATATATACCAATTTCGTGCTCGGTGGATCTCACCTGTTGCCAGCCAACGTTATACAAGTTGGAGGTTATCACGTGGCCAAGCCGAAGGAATTACCTCAGGTAAATGCCATTTTCTATTTTATTCAATTGAGAATTATTATTGTAACTGTTGTTTCGTACATCCTAATACAACTGTATTATCACCTAACTGTTCCCTATAAGGATGTCCAAGTATATCTTAGGTATCTTCTTCTTTCTTTACGAAATGAAATGCAATGAAATAAAATGGATATGAATATGGCCTCACCCGCAACTTAGCGGGTATTTTGCCAGTGTCAAGTAATTAATAGCAATATTAAATTCAATAAATACACATTATAAATAAAATAATGGATGTGACATGAAGAAATGGAAATGGCGATCTTAGGTATCTATGATATTTAACTTATAACGTTAAGTGTAAAGATCAACTGAGTGTCAAGGTAACATCAAGGTTTTTTCTCAATGTCATTTTATAAGAAGTTTGGTAGTTTACGTACGCTGACATGAAGGTCAAAATGATAGTTATGAATATGCTCAAGCTATTGATAGATAATTATAAATACCTCAGTATAAACCATTCAAATCTGTCTTCAATCTATACATATAGGTAAATAAATTTGAAAGCAGTCGGTTGGTAAGCGTATCACTTCAGAGCGGCTGTTCTGTGGCGATTTTGGCATATTTTTTGGTTCTAATAATGTTTTTAGGGAAAGAAAATTTTTAAATTGTCCGGAAAATTGGAATCTGTCGGGTCGGTGTTATAAGACTGTAACTTGGTTGTTTCCTGTACATTATATTTTTTTTAAAAGAACTGTAATAAGTATCTCAAAACCCACTAGGCGGATTTTAATAATATTTGGTACAGTGATAGTTTCATTTCTAGATTTAAGTTTCAATTTATAAATTACCTAAAACCTCTGTAAGTTTCTTATATAATGTCATAACCAGGTTCCCAAGATACAAGCTTACGCTTAGTTTGGGACCGCAACACAAATACTTTGTAACTATGCTTATGGAAATAAAATATTAAAAAAAAATAAAATAAAAAATCTTGGTAGATCTTTTTAATGATGTATTTTTAAATACCTGTTTAGAAAATTTTATACTAGAACCCCACACCCAAACAGGTAAAAAAGTGTTAATCAATATGTAAAATTGTAATTAAAACGTATTTTAATAATTTTAAATGACAAATTAAATTAAAAAGCCGTGCCACGATTGTTTAATAAATTCCCCAAGTAAGGAAAAATAAGGTATATTATGATAATTTGTAGGCTGAACCAATTAATAGGAATATTATATTTAGCTCGGAAAATAAAAAGATTCCTCCGGAATAATAAAAAAAATTCACACGTACAACATAGGCGTGCACATATATAAATAGCAATGTCAAGAAGAAGCAAACTTAGAAGCAAAATGTTTGTCGTCATTGTGTATGCGTAAGATAACCCAAATTTGAGAACGATGATTAGATAAAACGTATTTTGTATCTTATCAGATTGGTGAATTAAAATAATAAAACGATACATAGCCCTACTTTATCGGCTATCCATTGTGACATGTACCTAATTGATAGCAAGTCTAGATCGAAGAAATCTAATCATATCAGCTCCCTCCCTCCCTCTATGCAGCCAGCTGATACCATGAAATGAACTGGAGTGACGGCATTGTTTAATAAATTATACTTTTGCTGTTTTTCCAAAAAGGCACTTATACAACACGAAATTAATGCAATAACGGAAATTAGAGTGCTCAGCATCAATAATAGAATCTTGCGCACGATTTTAAACATTTCTAGGTATTATTTACTTTGTGGTCTGGGTAATCATCACATAATGTGAACGCGAAACAGCAATAATCAAGTAATATTTTCAGGACATCAAAAAGTTCATCGATGAGTCTGAACACGGTGTAATATATATCAGTTTTGGGTCCATGTTGCGGGCTACGTCGACGCCGAGAGACAAATTGGAAGCCATCATCGGAGCTCTATCACAGCTTCCACAGCGTGTTATCTGGAAGTGGGAGGAGAAAACCTTGCCCGGCGACCCGAAGAACATATTCTTGTGTAACTGGCTGCCACAGAACGACATTTTAGGTATACTTACAATATGAACAGTCACGGTGTATCATTATCTCAAATAACTAGACAATCTCAAGTATTGAAGTATTTTCTTATCGCCAATAAACTGCTGGCTGTACTGATATCTAACGGTCTTCACTTATCAATAAGATAAATTTAATCTATCAATCGTTGTCCTTTGGCTATAAAAAACCTTTTCAAACTTACGTTTCTGCCGTTCCTTTTATAACATTTCTCTTGAATACAATATTCTAGATATCTCATTATATCGATCTGATGTTTGAATTTTCAATAAAAGGAAGGAAATCATATGTTTATAATGTGCCTACAATGGCATGAATAATATATTATCTAGTCATTTCTATTGAAACAAAAAATCTAATCGAACATTTCAGCGCACCCAAAGGTAGTCGCCTTCTACTCCCACTGCGGCCTTTTGGGTACCACCGAAGCAATATACCATGGTGTACCCATGATCGGAATGCCTATCTTCGGGGACCAACCAGCTAACGCAGCAGCAATAAAGGAGACCGGTCTCGGGGTCCTAGTAGAAATCAACGAACTATCTAAAGAGGATCTTTTGGAGAAATTCAAGACTGTATTGAAACCTGAGTAAGTTTTTTCAGAATCTAAAACGCTATTATCGACGCGGTAACAAGGTTCATACTCCAGACATCAACATCTTCCGACGTAGCTGAAAATTATGGTTGTTTGGTGTAGGTTCTTCATTATCATTATACAGTATACCTTATACCTTCAACTTGAATTATATCTTGACTTGACAGAGTATGTTCGATTTACATTTGGCAGTCACATACAATTGATAAATTATTCTATACATGTTTTACACTCAGTATTGGGACACCATGTTACGTGTTGAATAAAACAAAATACAGAAACAAACTGGAAGAATCTATTGGTAGAAGAACCTACCAATGACGGTTAAAATATTATTATATAAATAAATGACATTAGCATTTTTGGGGCACCTGTGTGTGCCTCATTGTGACGTGACGCCCATGGTGACGTCACTAATAGTATAGCCATACCAAACAAGAAATTTACGGCCGGTTATTGAGGTGAGGCATGTTTGAGACACAGCCATCGGCTATGAAGTCAGAACTTACATCAGCTCTACCTCACCTAAATCTAAAAGATTTTCCTCATATCCTCTTAAACGAACGGTGTTTTATTCTTCACCTACCTGCTAGCGCTCTTTGTTTCACAAGAACTCTAACCCTTGTTACTTCAATTGTATATTAATAATATAATATTATTATTCATATTATATATAATATTATTCAATACTTGGCTATCCCGCTGCCGCCTGGCTGAGTTAAGTGATCTCTATACGTCTTCTTTTTCTCTTTTAGATTCAGAAGCCGTGTGAAGGAGATATCGAGAGCATGGCACGATCGTCCCACGTCCGCGATGGACACCGCCATCTATTGGTCGGAGTACGCAGCTCGCACGGCCAATTTCACGTTCCGCAATGCAGCTGCTGATACCCCCTATTACCAGAACGCTGGCCTAGACGTGCTTGCTGTACTCGGAGCAGTGGCCCTAGTTATACTTCTAGTATTTAAGTCCATACTCGCATCGTTGTTTAGTAAGACTAAACCGGTGCCGACGAAGATAAAAGCGAAATCAAAGAAGTTGAATTGAAATGACAATGTAATGTTAAGTTTTATTGTATTAGGTATATTAATTATTAAATGTTACAAGCGGTATCTAACTGTAACTCTGAGACTGTAACTGGTCGTGAATGTGCATTGAATATTTATGGAAATAAATGTATAGTTGATAAACTACATTTATTTATTTATTTTACCTTAAATAGGACGGCCAGTAGACCACACACGCAGAGCAGACCACAGAATACAGGCTTCTGCCAGAACTCACGGCATAGGTGGGTACTAGCAAAATCGTCTTCCATTCGTCAGCCAATCCAATCCGGGTAAATTTTCAGAAGAGTATTGAGAGCGGCAAGATTACGAGAGATGGATAATTTTGCACTCGACACGTGCAACAAGATGGAACGGCAAAGGGCGTATGTTTTCTTCTACGTAGATACCTAATGGTTGGGGACACCTATTCGGCATAACGCTTCATGAACTTCTAGCACCTCAAAGTTGCCATGCAGAATCTAGCACATGGTTTTATTAGCTATAGGTACTTACAATAAAAAGTAAAAATACATAATAAGTAAGTCTACAGGTTCAAGGTATTATGTTATCGTTCAATTAAAGTATTGTAAACAATGTTGTAGATCCGTATCACACATCTTCGTCACCACGAATAATAAATGCGACTCATCAATCATATCAATTGTACCCAAGATCGGTGAGTTTTATTATGGAACCATGATATAATATAATATATACCCACCTACCGGCTCCATCCCCGGATCAGTTTAATGTTACCATATTTTTGGATGAGACATATCCAAAAATATGGTAGATGCGAGATTGAATTTAATCAAAATCAATTTCCACAAAATAATTCCTTCCAAAAATTCGGGAAGACTTATTAAATCGTGTCGATATGAGAATAAACAGGAACTTATCTAATAACCAAGATAGACGTATACAACCTGTCTGTAGTATTTACATCAATCCGACCATAAATCGAAGGCCAACTCGGACTCAGAGCATTAAATTTGTTTCTCGTCAGTCTGTTTCCGGAGGCCACCGCGCGCGAACTAGTGACGGGAGCCGAACAACGTCGCTAGTCGCCGTGGCCAGCCGATTCTTAATCGCGAACCGCGACCTTGACCACCACGATGAAGTTCAGCGTCCTATTCATTGTGTTTTTCATGTTCACAAAATGCACGTACGGTCTCAATATACTCGGAATATTCCCGTACCAAGGCAAAAGCCACTTTTTTGTGTTCCGCGTGTTTCTACAAGAACTAGCAAAAAGGGGACACAATGTAACCGTAATTTCGCACTTCCCCGAACGCGAACCGCCGGTGAATTATAATGACATAAGTTTAGCAGGCAGCATTAAAGTTGTGGAGGATGACATACCTTTTGAGAGATCGTACAGCACGGTATTCTCTACCGGTTCCTTTTTAATTAATAGTGGAATAGAAAACTGTAAGGTTATGTTAGCAAATAAGCAGGTTCAAGATCTGATCAAACAGAAGCCAAAGTTTGACGTGATTGTGGTAGAGCAGTTCAACAGTGACTGTGCACTAGGGTTAGCATACAAATTGAAAGCTCCAGTCGTCGGTGTAACCTCTCACGTTTTGATGCCGTTCCACTACAGAAGATTCGGGATTCCTTCCAACCCCTCATTCGTCCCATTCCATTTCTTGGAAGGGGGATCTAAGCCCACCCTGTATCAGAGACTGGAAAGGGTCATATTTGACTTTTACTTTAGATCTATTTTCCACTTTGTGAGCCAAAGGACCGATCAAAACACCCTCGCTGAATATTTCGATGATATCCCGCCTTTAGAAGATTTATCTCGGGAAATAAAGTTCCTCCTGTTATACCATAACTTCGTCTTAACTGGATCAAGGCTGTTTCCGTCGAACGTAATCGAAGTGGGAGGTTATCATGTCACCGAATCGAAGTCATTAACTGGAGTGAGTATCGTAAACGTGATTATTGTAATAGATAATTTTAATCCTAAACCTGAACTATTCGTGTGGAGCAAGTAGAATAACGAACACTCCCAGCTCTTCTGTGGATATCGTAAAACATAAAATAAATTAATTATGGATCATTTTAGCAGGTACTGCATGCTGTTACTGTTCGACATATCACATATGCGGTTCTCATATCGAATTTAGATAATACTTGGATGTTCCAAATAAGTTGATTGGTTTGGAATGTCCTTTACCAGATTGCTTTAGGGACTGTAGTTGTAAATAGCCTTATATCTTAACTTTATACATTCATATTGCTTGTTTTAGGACCTAAAAAAGTTTGTCGATGAGGCAAAACATGGCGTAATCTACATAAGCTTTGGTTCGGTGGTGAAGAGTTCCACGATGCCGGTCGACAAATTACAAGCAGTGCTAGGGGCTTTGGAGGAGTTGCCGCAGCGTTTCATATGGAAATGGGAAGACAAGACATTAATCGTAGATAAGAATAAACTGTACATCTCTAATTGGTTGCCGCAAGTTGATATTTTAGGTAAATACGGATTGATACCTACGTTAATATTACTTTTTAGGGCGCCGAACCCAAAGGGCCCAAACGGAACCCTATTGCTATGCCAATATTTTCCATCCATCTTTATTTTTTTTAACTCGGAAGGTAAGTTACAAATGCCTGCTTTTGATAAAATTTCAGGACATCCCAAAACACTTGCATTTATATCTCACGCTGGCAACGGGGGTACAACTGAAGCCATACACTTCGGGGTGCCTATGGTAGCCATACCAGTGATGGGTGACCAGCCTTCCAACGCCGCAGCGGTGGAAGAGAGTGGCCTCGGAATCGCACTGCAAATTAGAGATCTGACTAAGGAGAACTTACTGAACGCTCTTAAAAAAGTATTGGATCCAGAGTAAGTTGATTACAATAATAATTTCAATTATTTTGAATTTGAATTTATTTTTTATTTCATTAATAGCTTTGCAAAACAAAATTGTAGGAACACGATTTCATTTTGTTGCCATAATGGATTACCCTAATGGTTTAGCTATATCTACCTATATACTAACCAAAAAAAAAACAATTAAGCAGTTCCTTAAGTGCCTATGTTAAGTACCTGTTATCTAGATAGGCCATAATGATTCTATTAATACGTATTCAAATATTCTTACATTATCATTTAACTGGAATTATTTAAAAAGACAAGTAAGTAGGTACCATTCTGTTTTTTTTTCATTCTGGAAAATGAAAAGTTTCTCCCAGGAAAGTACAAAACTATCTCACTTACAAAGTAAGAAGCACTACTATTAATAGATAGTTATCTATGTACCTACCTGCATACTTATGATTTAAATTTTATGAACACTTTCATTGTTTCAGGTTCCGTGAGAGAGCAAAGCAAGTATCCAACGCGTGGCACGACCGTCCAATGTCTCCATTAGACACCGCAGTGTACTGGACAGAATTTGCAGCCAGACATCCCAATTTCACATTCAGAACGCCAGCGGCCGATGTACCGCTATATCAGTACAATAACTTGGACATCGTAGCAATTTTTACCGCAATACTCGTCTTCATTTTTATTATATTGAAAACAATTATCAAGATTTCTTGCGCAAGCAAGCAAAGAGAAGTAAAAATTGCAAAGAAAAAATCTAAACGTGCCTAAATTAATATATCAATAATCCACAAATCCCAAATCTGTTTTACTTTCGTTGTCACGCAATCAAGGAGTTCGATATGAGTTGGTAAATTTAAAATATTGTTTAGATCTATATATTAGTACTATTTCATGCATCCATTGGATGCATTGATGATTATAATGTAACTCAAAGTGTAGCAAATGCCTGGTAAGTAGGTACACAAACATACTATGTTGACAACATTTTTATAATCCATGGCAGATACACTAACTTCCTTCAGGCAGACTTTCTCCACTACCGGCCATTGCTATGTTTATGCTAAGGAATTGGATTTCCTATAGTCCTAAATGATTTGTTGATCTGTAAATGTAATTAGACTGTAACTTAGTCGAGTCCAGATAAATGAATAGGTTAACTTGAATAGCTAAAGAAATAAAGTCCACGCATGCGAGGTCGTGGGCACTGCTAGTATTCAATAAAGCTCTGTTATGTATATATTCATTCACACTGCAGTTTATCACTGCACACAGAGATATCTGGTCTACGACAGCGGTTATCAATCCAAAGTGGTGACCCGGACACGATATGAACACGCAACATTATATAGTATTCTCTATTAGTTTTTTTTTGTTATGCTCTCCGTATATTCAAAAGGCACCATATGATAAAAATAAAGATAAATATATCTTTACCTTTAACAATATTCAGCTGATTCAAATTTCTTGGCACTTTCTGCCATTACTTCAAAGAGTAAAGTAATACCTATCTAGTAGTAAGAGTAAAGTAGTACTCACTTAAAAGGTAACTTTATCACTGTATTTTTTTTGTGCTGCATTTGGTGATTGAAGGTTATTGAGGATTTTTTCACTGGAGATTGTCCAAGCAAATTGGCGTAGCTTAAGAGCCCCCCGTAAAATAAAACTGTGATTCAACGTGGTATCAGCCACCTCAAACTGTATTGTACCTACCACTATGAATAAGAATTTCGGTATTTTACTCTTATTTATACATACCTAGAAAACAAAAAAGGTATAGGATACTATATAAACCTTCTTTACCGTATAAGGCCTGCAAGAAGATATAAAATGACACGTTCTAATAACAAAAAATGGACAACCTTCAAACTTCAATGTCGGAACACAGCATGTAACTAAAATATTTATTTTTTCAAAACAAATAGGAAATATGTAGACAGGGCCACAACCATGGTCTTCTGAGGACAGGCCTAAAAATGTAATTCTCCCCATAACGTTTCTACAGGTAAGCCTACTTAATTACATTCTTTATTGGAAAATTTAGCAAGCAGCCCGCATATCATCGTACTATGATTGATTATACCTTCAATATCATTGTATATCATTGTTCAATATCGAGAACATTTGGCTGCAAAAAGTTTCCTATGCTCCAAAATATACACTAATTATTTTACATCAAATTTGAAGTATTCACTTATTTTTACACACTTAAAAACTAATCACGAAGGCAATAATATAATATTGCCAGACGAACACAACAACTATACCGTCGCACACTATACAAAGCTAGTATTGTGGGTACTGTACAATGGACTGGGGCGAACTCAGTATATAATACTTATATAGATATTAAGAGCTCATTGTTTCAAATATTTGCAGGTGACCAAGTACAAATATGGCATGTTGTTGTCAACCTGGCAAGTGTAAGTAGTCATACCCTTATTTCGATTAAGGTAGGTAGTTAGACAACTTGGGTAAGTACCTACTTAAAGGTTTAAAAAATTGCCTGTAGTGATATAGCCTTAAACTATGATATAGTTTCCGAATAGTACCTACCTACCTTAGATTATTATTTTAATTTTAGCGGAAAAAGCTGCAGCAAGTTGCTTGGGGCGATGCGACCTTCCCAAACACAAATGCTTGGAGAGGGAGGATATAAAACCAGGGCCGATACCGAAGCACATGGGATGGCTTTACACGGCCAGGGACTCGCCTGAACATCAGGTGCCTATCTACATATACAACGTTGAATTACTAGTCAACAGTTATAGTGTACCCATTAGAATGGATCGAAACGATTCTGATTTTGTTATCCATGTATTTCATTCCAGTTGAGATGTGGATGGCGTCCCGGTCATATTTCCTGCTCAGTTCTTAGGAGAATCGAACAACATAATTGCATGAAAGCTGGCGAATGCACGCCGTGCCCTTCGAACTGTTTTCGGTCAGTCTGCTCCAAGCCTTGTTGCGCACCACCGAGGTGTATTCCTGTCTGTCCTCCGTCACCCTCTTGCTGCAAAGGACCC
This sequence comes from Pheosia gnoma, assembly GCA_905404115.1. Classification (NCBI taxonomy): domain Eukaryota; kingdom Metazoa; phylum Arthropoda; class Insecta; order Lepidoptera; family Notodontidae; genus Pheosia; species Pheosia gnoma. Next base: position 4,957,786 of record FR989909.1, on the reverse strand, counting down.
CCTTGTAGCCAACCCCTCATCAGAGTCATCAGGCACAACGGACAATATAGTATTAGCACGGAGCCTTCCAACATCAGCAACTCGCCTTCAGGCCCTTACCCTCTGAAGTACGTCCTCAATACGAACGAAGACGACCAACATAAAGACGCGAAATTCAGTGTCGAAGCCAAATTTAACGACTATCACTTCGACTACACCAGCTCCCAATCATCCTTCGTTCTAGACTTCTCTCCCCCTGAACAAAGGTGTTTCAAACCATGCCCAAAGAAGAGTGTGTTATGCATGCTATGCCAATTGCCAAAAACAAGGGCATAAACAAAACGAATTTAACTTGGCCTATGATACAGTTAAAGTATTACCACCGAAAAGATGACTTATATCTTCACGTTTGGCTAATGTACACCAAATATAAGTTGAAACAAATAATGATGCAATCATTCTACTCTATAAGACATCAGCAATAGACATGTTATTTTAATAAATTTTAATAAACATTTAAGTCTGTATAATCTTTTATTAACAAGAGTAGAGATTCTATATTCTAATTTGAGGTCTTTTTTATCCTGCATATTGATAGGATAAAAAATTTAAGTTAGGTAAATAAATAGGTCTTAAATTAACCCCCATATTAATATAGAAATGTGATTAACACTTCTATAAATATTTATTTATAATGGCATTAATATATAAAACATTTTTCAGTAGAAAAGTGATTTATAATACAAATTATAAATGCACCTATTAATATGAGGGTTAAGAGTAGTCAAAATTGTGTAAGTCTATTCAACAATATTTTATTTTCTAACACCTGGGACAAATATCTATAATAATAAAATGAAATAAATACAGCATGTATTAGTTGCCGCAGCTAAACTTAACTCGAGTTACCAGACTTTTGTGCTAAAGCTAACATGTTTTCATTGGCAATCATCTGGAATTCATGGAATCTTTGTGACACCCTCTGGTTTGTTCTCAAATACTTCTCCATACAATTCAATGTGCATTTATCCTGAAACACGACAATGTTTTTTATTTATCACCAGAACTTTATTCTTGGAATCATGAGGATATTAAGTAACCCTATATTAAAACCATTTCTCTTTTAGATAAATATTACACCTATATATTGCTGCTGGATAAATACTTTAGATACTAAAGTGGCAATTCACAAGTAAGGGATTTGTAAGTAGCTTATGAATTTAATGTATGAAGAGGTTGTAGCCTAATTGGCAGTAATGCTTAATGGGTCAATGCATGGTTCTATCAGACCTTGGATGGGTGACCAAATTATAACATTGTACCTTCTATGTACACTGGTGCCTGCTATGTACAATGCTATCGAGTCTTAGAGGGCTGATAGCAATCGCTCCAAGTGGATATTGGGAGAATAGTGGTGAAATGAAATCTCACATAACGAATAATAATCTAATAGGTACTTAATCAACGAACAATATGTTTGTTGCATGCAAACAACATAAGTACTACAGCAATTAGTAAGTAACTAGGCAAGTACCTATAAAAATATTATGATAGAATAAAAAACTATGTACCTCAGATGGTTTTATAGTTCTAGAAGTGAAGTCATGTATGCAATCGTTGAAACATAGTTCCGACAGCTTATTGTACTGGACGAGGAAGTCTTTGAACTGAAAATAAACAATGACATAATTAGGTTACAAGTCTATTTAGAAAAGAAATACGAAGACAAGCACGTAATCTTCAAATATTTAATATAATTAATAAGTTGCAATGCATGAAATTGGTATTTACAGTTTTAATTTGATCAGCCTCGCTCATCTCGGGCGTCGCCATTTTCGATATATGAATAAGGAAAATGTAATAATCGATGTATGTTAAATTACCGCGTAGTATACTTGTTTAGAATACGCTGAAACAGTTATGAAATGAAATTATATTTGGATTGGTTAATTTGGTTAGAATCCAATTCAAGTTTGAGGTTATCTGGCTAATCTGGCTTGGAACTTGGATTGACAAAAGTAACTTCAAATTTGACTTTGACACATAGATTGTCTAATAATGAACATTTTGGAAAAAAAAATATTTTGATTTGTTTTTTTTATTATTATGTTCTACCGGATAAGCGATTGAAGCCATTGTTTTAAAAAGTGAAGTGCACCATATGTCCGGTAAATTGAGAGAGTGATGTTATTAAGCCAGTCGTGCGATGTGTAAAGGGAAATACAATAAAGGAAGAATCGTATTGGGCCTAGTCTCAATAGAAAAGGCCAAAAAGAAAAAAAAGTACAATTTTAGGGAATCATCTACGGGGAATCCTGTTGTATGGTGTACTCCACGAACGAATACTTCTCATATATATAGAATATACAGCTGAATGAAAAACTTGTAAAGTCTGAATATAAACTGCGTAGAACGAAACATAAGTGACGATGCATTTTGACAATTTGACATAATGGTGGATTGATGTACGTCTACTTGATTGGGAATATATGTTTTCCCTCTCCTTTTTTCTTGTATAGAATCTAATCTGCTTCTCTTTCATCTTACTGTAGTAATGCTTAAAATAGTTAATCTGATTTAGTTTTTTTTCTCAATTGACGTTTCGTTTCGTTCATTCATTCGCCCACATAAAACCAAATTTTATTTTGGTGAAGTTTATCGCGTCGTGTAATTTTAAAACGTCGTGTATACTATTTGCAAAATGGAAGAAATTGGAATCATATTACCTGAAAAGGTAGTACATAATGAAGGCCATTCTATATTACCTTGTTACCGTAGTTTCAAGTTGTTCTAATATACTATTGTTCTTTAGGATGACCAAATCATCGATGCCAAGGGTTTGCCTTTCGCTGGACCGCAAACGTTTGATGAATTAGAATCTGAAGATATGTACACAAAATATAAGGTAATAATTCTATAACCAAGATATTTATACTAAAACATGACTAAGCAAAATTGGTTATGAACTTTTTGTTGTCATTGTTATTATTTGTTGTAGAAACTCCAACGCATGTTAGAGTTCCTGGAGGTGCAAGAGGAGTACATAAAGGACGAGCAGAGAAACCTGAAAAAGGAATACCTGCATGCCCAGGAGGAGGTCAAGCGCATACAGTCTGTGCCATTAGTGATAGGACAATTCCTGGAAGCTGTCGACCAGAACACCGGAATAGGTATAATGAGGTTAACTATTTAACTGGTAAAAATGGTAGGGTTGGATTGATTGAGGAGTACTTTAAAAAAATAAACTAAATTATTGACTTTTTTAAAACGAAATAGAATATTCTCTAAAATTTCAATTACTCTGTGTCCATCACAATTTACTTAGTTCAGATTTTGTTTATCCACAATGCAAGCAAAATTACATTCAATTACTGTAGTTTTATTTTTTAATTCTAATTAAAAGATTCAGCTGTTTGAAAGGGTTAGAGGATAATCATAGTCATGTGACCTTATTGTGGATTACTATTAGTATATCAAAAGTGCTTCTCTTTTCCAGTTGGCAGCACCACCGGATCAAACTACTATGTCCGTATTTTATCAACAATTGACCGTGAGCTGTTGAAGCCATCTGCGTCAGTGGCTCTCCATAAGCATTCCAATGCTCTTGTAGACGTACTACCACCAGAAGCTGACAGCTCTATATCTATGCTGCAAGCTGGTAAGATTTCTTATAAGCTTGATTTTTACTCAATCGCTTCTAGGAAGTCGAAATTCAATTAGGTATTACAAACAAATTTGAAAAAAATGCCTTTGCATTACCAATTCAAGAAAAAAATAGTAGAATAGCTTCTGAAAGCTGATTCTATTCACTTCACATTCCTCCTGCCCCCCTCATTATATTGGCGTTTGGCTATCAAACTTTTGATTAAATTCACTTACATTAGAAACTTTTATGTACAGATGAGAAGCCCGATGTCCAGTACTCTGATATTGGTGGCATGGACACACAGAAGCAAGAGATCAGAGAAGCAGTTGAGCTGCCACTCACACATGTTGAGCTGTACAGACAGATCGGTATCGAGCCGCCCAGAGGTGTGCTTATGTATGGTCCACCTGGCTGTGGCAAGACTATGTTGGCTAAGGCTGTTGCACATCATACAACTGGTAAGAATTGTATTACCTGTTTAGTTCTTATGTCCAATGCCTAACAACTTCAGGTCTCCCTTAAAAAATATGCTAGACTATAATTGTTTAGCAATCTGAATCCTTCACAATCTCACTGCAGCGGTGTTTGCCCGGCTCGTCACAACCTATGATTACTGTTAACCTGAGTATGGGACCAATTGACAGAAGTTTATTGGCAAATGACCAAACTAATTTGTACAATTTGTAAAGTAGTCCCATCCCATATTCTGCTGCAAATCATGATTTATTAACATGTTTTGTTATTTTTTCGCAGCGGCCTTTATCCGCGTGGTGGGCTCCGAGTTTGTGCAGAAATATTTGGGTGAAGGGCCACGCATGGTGCGTGACGTCTTCCGTCTAGCCAAAGAGAACAGTCCTGCCATCATTTTCATTGACGAAATTGATGCCATTGCCACTAAGAGGTAATTGTTGCAATTTTAATTTACTTCAAGCATGTATACCTGTTGAGGTTCTAGAATAGTGACCAACAGCCAAAAGTTATTAATAGCCAGTGCATGCTGGCTGCATATCCTTGGGCAGAACTGTTAGAGCACTGGATGTCATTCAGCTAATAGATGGAAGTACTAATGCTAAATATCTTTTAGATTCGACGCCCAAACCGGTGCTGACAGGGAAGTGCAGAGAATCTTGCTGGAACTACTCAATCAAATGGATGGATTTGACCAAACCACAAATGTTAAGGTAATAATATCGTGGTGTACAGTTACGAAAATGGTGCCTTACAAAATGACCCTTAATGTACATGAAAGTGGATTCATTTTCATTTGAAAGATTACACACCTTGAAACTAATTATATCCGAAAATATGTATAATTGAAGTTCATTGCAGCTAAGTAATATAAATTGATTAATGTTATATTATAGGTGATTATGGCAACAAATCGTGCCGATACCTTAGATCCTGCCCTCCTCAGGCCCGGTCGTCTCGACCGGAAAATCGAATTCCCTCTACCGGACAGGCAAGTATTATCATACATTTTACATGAATCCGAAAAATATACTCCATATGTAACAGCTAACAATTTCATTCATAATTTTTCCTATCATTTTAGTTAATATTAAATTTTTAGTATAGTTATGCGGCGATAACGAAATTTAAAGCTATCAATAATTTAAAATAGATATTTTTTTTTATTACAATATAGTCAAGTATTTGATCTCGATCTCACCTGATGGTAAGTGATGATGAGATCTACGATGGAGCATACTTGCCTAGGTAGGAAGGCGGCAGTAGATAGAGACGCTACATTCACTAGGCACATGCAGCGCAACTGATCTGACCCGCCATCCATGAATGGCAACACCGAACATCATGCCGGAACACGGCTAGGCCGCTTGGCGACATGGCTTTGTTCAGTGGGCGGTGACTAACCACGGCCGAAGCCTACCACCAGTAGAGTTGTCACCTGGTTGGCACCACCCAGGGTCACGTGTAGGGTATCTTGAGGGTACTTAATTCTCCTACGGACGAAGGTGACTCGACCCCAAAATTTCGCCAATTTCAGTTTGTTGTAGGTGACGTGACACTGTTATTTACACTATTGAATCCAAAAATTGTTAAGAGTTGAAGAGTTGTCTTCTCTATTTGCCTTAACTATTACATTAGTGAGTAATAATTTGTTTTTTTAATCTTAACAGGCGTCAGAAACGTCTGATCTTTTCGACAATCACGGCGAAAATGAATCTATCCGACGAGGTGGACTTGGAAGAGTTCGTGGCACGACCAGACCGCGTGTCTGGCGCTGATATCAACGCTATTTGTCAGGAAGCCGGCATGCACGCTGTGCGTGAGAACAGGTATAGTGACGTCATGGTTTTTTTAGTTGGTTAGTCTGCTAAACTAAACTAAATTGATCTTAACACAGAACATAAGCGACAATGGAGAGAGTGGGTTTGCACTCTTGTTCTTTTGCATAGGCATGTCACATGTCTGAAGTTCTGTAGTCTTTTCTTCAGGCAATACAAAACTAACTAACACTCAAATACCATATACATACACAGACAATAAAAATATGGATAAGAAAAATTTACTTACCATTATGTGGTTACTTTGAAATTATTACAGTATTAACAGATCCATTCCCACTTATAACTTTTGTACTTATAACTTTTTTCAGGTACATTGTCCTACCTAAAGACTTTGAAAAAGGATACAAGAACAACATAAAGAAGGATGAAAGTGAATATGAATTCTACAAATAATTTTCTTATAGTATTTTTTGGATGTAATTAAACTGATTAATAAATAAAATATGTATACATATTGGATAGTCATTGCCACGAGGCTTCACACTGTTATAATACCAGCCCTTTTTAATGTCCCACTGTTATAGTCCACCACGCTGGCCCAGTGCGGGTTAGCGGACTTCACACGTCTTTTTAGGTGTTCTCGCAGATATTCAGGTTTCCTCACGATGTTATCCTTCAATGTTTAGCATGTGACAAACACGGCTGAAAACAAGATACACACATGAAATCCAGAAATCCCAGAGATTTGAGCCGGGGTTTGCACCTGCGATCCCCGTTATCGAGACAAGCATTCTACCAACTTGGCTATCACCGCTCACACTGATAATTTTATGCCTAAATATTTTCGGCTACAGAGACTGCTTTTAGCCTACTGTACGCGCCCATGTTGAATGCATCACCGAGGAATGTGCTAGCCAAGCCTAGCCATTATACCATTAGTGCTAGTGATAACCATGAAGATAAATTATACTTAAACTCGCGCGGTGGATGTCTCGATGTATTAAGTTTGCTTAAAAAAATACCTAAAGTATTTGTATCGGATTAGGTACTTTTTTAAGCAAACTTAATACATCGAGACATCCAATCCAGAATGCTAATATCGCAAAACACTAAATTACATCGTAAAGATGTCCAAATTTTTTGTAAAAAAATAAAAACCATTGACATTTTGAATTTCGCGCCCTGACCCTGAGCTTCCCCCTTAATGCACATTACTAGAGGTCCATGTACCATGAATGTCCGAAAAAATAAGCACAATTTAAAAAAAAACGATAAATTATTTCAAAATCTATATTCTTTAACAGTTTTTATTAACAATGTGATTTTACAAATAATACAATATATTTGGCTTAATAACCTTATAAAAATTGATGTGGATGCAAAAACAATAAATGATAATGGTTCCACTCCAACCGTTACTTGATAATGATCATTATTGTGATGCATAGCATAACAGTCGTCCTTGTCTTAAATATTACAACAAAATAATATCATGTGCAATAATGATGTCACAATAAACAATAAAGGCTTCATTTAAGGCACTAACTAGTCTAGTAAGGCTTCGTTATTAGTCTACAATTAAAACATCGAACATAATTTATATCTAGCTGCCTAGCTTGTATAAGGTAAACACTAATATGACATTCTAATAAATTAGGTACATTTCTGATATAATGAGTAAAACCTCAATATCAATAATTGGTGTAGCTGCACTCGATAGGACGAACTCATTAATGGCCTATTTCAATAACCAAAACTGATATATTAAGTATTGACGTTTAATCTTTCCATGTTGAAACTTTCATATATTTTAGTTTACTGAAACAGTAGAATGATATAACACAACCAACTGTACGGACCCCAACTTATACATATGATACTTATATAAATATTAAACATCCATGATTCGGGTACAAATATTCGTGCTAATCACACAATGTTTGCCCCTACCGACATTCAAACCCAGGACCCTTGGCACGCACAACATGGTACCTACCGACTGTGCTATTCAGGTCATCTAACGAATACATGATTGCATGCATTAGTTATTGAAACTGGCAGTTAATCACAGTAGTTACAGGCCGAAAATACACAATTTAGAAAAATAAGTAACATTAATCTCATAATATATCTATTAACATTATGTATAATTATAAATTCATAATGATAATCTTGTGACTGACCACTAAAACTCGACACTGCATTTTCAATCTAGCAATCAAAAGGAATATTATTTCGGAATGTTCTATAACAGAGTTGAATGTAATAAATTATTGCTACACTAATTCTTATCCTAGTTTCAACTACATAAAAATAATAAGTACAAGGCAATCATATAATACTGATTTAGAATCGATTTCTTTCTTTTCTGGCACTTTATAATAATTTGGAAACAAAGTTTAACTGAACAATAACATTTTATGAATATACATAAATATATATTATTTTTATATGCGAAAACTTTAAACTACATAATATTACAATAAATAGGTACTACATTTAAGTTTGGGTAAGTGACTACATGGACGGGGTGGAATTTCGTTTATTTCAGTTCTGCTTTCCAAAATATGATTTTTTAATGGCAATGGGAAAGCCCTCTTCAACAATAGCATATAGGTATATCGCACATTTAAATGCAAATGATATTTATATAAAAATATAGGGAATGCAATAAATACACATTTTGAATGAAATATGAGTATAAATATAAAATTGGAATGATATCAATGGGAATTCATTTATGATTTCATGTAAACCATGCTAGTTTTATATTATGTTAAATGAAACAAGTTGTTGCATTATAACAACTTTGGTATGTCATGGACAGAGCGTATCCACCTTGCAATGTACAAAATCTTTATTCAGATAGTTGTTAATAAGATCGACTCAATTGTTAACGAGGCGGTCCAGGCGGCATCGATGGATCTGAAAATAAAATAAGCCCAAACTAAAGTATAACAATATTCAATCGAAAATATTGGTACGGACCATGAATAGAATCCATTTTATATGGCTTTGGTGAACACTGAACAATCAGAATGGATAATCATGAAAATCGGCATCAGAAGCTCGGGCGGGCCGGCGCGGCGCATGAAGGCGTGCTGCAGCAGGCGCGCGGCGGACTGCCGCTGGCGCGGGTCATGTATACTCACTGGGGGGCGGCGCGTGCGGTGCGTGCGGTGCGGGGGGGGCGGGCGGCGGCATGAGCGGCACGAGCAGCGCGGGCGGGCCGGCGCGGCGCAGGAAGGCGTGCTGCAGCAGGCGCGCGGCGGACTGCCGCTGGCGCGGGTCATGTATACTCACTGGGGGGGCGGCGCGTGCGGTGCGTGCGGTGCGGGGGGGGCGGGCGGCGGCATGAGCGGCACGAGCAGCGCGGGCGGGCCGGCGCGGCGCAGGAAGGCGTGCTGCAGCAGGCGCGCGGCGGACTGCCGCTGGCGCGGGTCATGTATACTCACTGGGGGGCGGCGCGTGCGGTGCGTGCGGTGCGGGGGGGGGCGGGCGGCGGCATGAGCGGCACGAGCAGCGCGGGCGGGCCGGCGCGGCGCAGGAAGGCGTGCTGCAGCAGGCGCGCGGCGGACTGCCGCTGGCGCGGGTCATGTATACTCACTGGGGGGCGGCGCGCGTGCGGTGCGTGCGGTGCGGGGGGGGGCGGGCGGCGGCATGAGTGGCACGAGCAGCGCGGGCGGGCCGGCGCGGCGCAGGAAGGCGTGCTGCAGCAGGCGCGCGGCGGACTGCCGCTGGCGCGGGTCATGTATACTCACTGGGGGGCGGCGCGTGCGGTGCGTGCGGTGCGGGGGGGGCGGGCGGCGGCATGAGCGGCACGAGCAGCGCGGGCGGGCCGGCGCGGCGCAGGAAGGCGTGCTGCAGCAGGCGCGCGGCGGACTGCCGCTGGCGCGGGTCATGTATACTCACTGGGGGGCGGCGCGTGCGGTGCGTGCGGTGCGGGGGGGGGCGGGCGGCGGCATGAGCGGCACGAGCAGCGCGGGCGGGCCGGCGCGGCGCAGGAAGGCGTGCTGCAGCAGGCGCGCGGCGGACTGCCGCTGGCGCGGGTCATGTATACTCACTGGGGGGCGGCGCGTGCGGTGCGTGCGGTGCGGGGGGGGCGGGCGGCGGCATGAGCGGCACGAGCAGCGCGGGCGGGCCGGCGCGGCGCAGGAAGGCGTGCTGCAGCAGGCGCGCGGCGGACTACCGCTGGCGCGGGTCATGTATACTCACTGGGGGGCGGCGCGTGCGGTGCGTGCGGTGCGGGGGGGGGCGGGCGGCGGCATGAGCGGCACGAGCAGCGCGGGCGGGCCGGCGCGGCGCAGGAAGGCGTGCTGCAGCAGGCGCGCGGCGGACTGCCGCTGGCGCGGGTCATGTATACTCACTGGGGGGCGGCGCGTGCGGTGCGTGCGGTGCGGGGGGGGCGGGCGGCGGCATGAGCGGCACGAGCAGCGCGGGCGGGCCGGCGCGGCGCAGGAAGGCGTGCTGCAGCAGGCGCGCGGCGGACTGCCGCTGGCCCGGGTCGCGCACCAGCGCACACTCCACGAAGGCCAGCAGGTCGGCCGGGCAGCGCGCCGCGCCGCGCGGTCGCGGCGGCGGCATGTCGCGGATACGACGCATCGCCTTTAATTCAAATTCGCAATGACGTTTCGGAGGGACCCAACCACTCAAAGTATTTCATTCCCTTTTCCGCTAAAGAAGGTTTTATTCATGTCTAGACACATTCTCAAATAATACTGTAAAGAAAGTAGGAAGATAAATACCTGCAATGGTGGCTCATTGAAGAAAGGCGGTTCTCCATCCACCATTTCAACGAGCATAATGCCGAGTGACCAGACGTCCACTTCAGGCCCGTATGGCAATCTCGATATAACTTCTGGCGACATCCAATATGGTGTACCCACCAGAGATTTACGTTTCGGCAGTTCCTACAATTATAACATAATTTATTAACTGTTAGAGGCCCCGCGCACTAGGCAGCCTGGCTGCGCAGCCATGTTGCGGCAGCCAGAATATTTGCGCAGCCAGTTATAGCAGCCAATCGACGACTATTCGAGATATTTATTCTATTCGTCATTTTTTTTTAAAGTTCGGAACCCAAAATACGTCTGGCTGCTACAACTAGTGCGCGGAGACTGACGGCAGCCACATACATTCGCCTAAACACGCTCTGGCTGCCGCAGCCAGCTGGCTGCCGTGCAAACAGGCGCGTTCTATTGGCTGCCGCAGCCGGGAATTCGTGGCTGCCTAGTGCGCGGGCTCCCATACAACGTCATATGATTTACTGGCTGCCTAGTGCGCGGGGTGTCTTAGTTTGATTTTAAAATGGTCTTATGTATTGTAATGACTGCATTGAAAGTTTAACCGTCGGCAACGAAAGAGGCGAAAGGAAATAAATATATAGTATTCATATTTTGCCTTTAAATATATTTTATAGCTTGCCTTACCCACTTTTAACTTTCATAAAACTGTAACTTGCTAAGGTTCTACAGAACATTGAAGGTATTAAAAAACATATCTGAATCCAAAACAATTAATAATGCTTGTTTGTCTTTAGCATGAAGAAAGGACCACAGAGGCAATTTCAACTTGGTGTTCTTGAATCTAACCATAGAGCTAGACTCAAAAGATAGGGTACATATTATCACACTATGAACACTGGGGGTGAAACTGCAGAGCAAAATCGACGGTACCACTTGCGGAGCCGCGGGAAAAGCTAGTCTAATAAAAAAAAAAGAAACCTATTGATTGGACTCGCTTGTCTCGAAATCTCCGAAGTTATGATACCTATAAATTTGGCACGGGGGGTCCTCTCTGCCTCTAGGTGCTAGCTAAGGATTTATTTTAATGTAGGCACACGCAGTCGCGGAGTACAACTAGTGCTATATATCAGCATGAATGTATTTATAATAGTACATAGATGTTTGAATTGTTCACGTAACGCTTATTACCTGTGACACTTGAGCACAAAACCCAAAATCGGACAGTTTAACTCTGCCGTCTGCCGTCATCAAAATAGAGTCGGACTTTATATCTCTGTGGATAACGCCTTGACTGTGTAGGAATGCCAGTGCCTGTTACATAAAAAAACACATTTTTAACATGATATAAAATACAGAAAATTCAATATTAATTGCACTTATATCATTTGAAATGCAATTAATCAAATATTGTTAAAATTTCATATTGAATTGTGTGTGATTGATCATAACTAAATTAGATTTTATGTCACTAGATGATTACGCTAGAACTCACATGGGACATCATGAAATTACTAACAGCAATCTTAATAATGCTCCTAGTTATACCAAGTAGACCTACCTTCAAGCACTGTTTACAGACAGTGGCAATCTGTTCTGGGTCCATTCTTGCTCTAGTCACTATGTCCGTGAGCGCGCCGCCCGCCATATATTCCATCACAACCCAGAGCTCATCACCAACTAAGTACGAAGCGTGCATCTCTACTATATTCGGATGGGGATAGTCGCGCATTATCACCTGAATAAGTAAGGATATTAGACGATATTAGGATATCACTAGGCTGTTTAACTTCTCCATGCGTTCGTAGAGCAAGTTAAGCCCTATTTTAAAATTCTAAAACTAAGAAATGTAAAAAAAAACTAGATTTTTCCTTTCCAGTCTTATCTGGAAAAAAATCTTGTCAAGTCTGACTGCAATTTGTCTTTTAAATAATAGTAATAAATAAACGCCCAGTACATTTTCAACCCAGTTTAAATGTGTGGAACTAGTTATTATATTTTTTTAATCGTATGAAAGACACCCACCGAAATTGCTTTTAGAACAAGTAAGGTAAACTAGACTCTAGTGGAATCTAGGACAGCCACTCAACAATCGACAATAACTGCGTAACAAGCCTGAAAGCCAGCTCCAAGAAAATCACTAGATATACCAAGAATGTTTTTTTTTTATTTATATTTACACATCAGTGAAGCAAAACAATACTGTACTTACCACTTCATTGAACAGCAGTTCCCGCCTCTGCTGTTTCCTGAGGTTCATCATCTTGACGGCGACGCGGCGGCGCGTGCGCGTGTCGGTGGCGGCGCACACCACCCCCGTGCTGCCCTCGCCTATCTTGCTGAAGCCCGTCAACGTGGCCCGCGGGTCGCCATCGCTTACCACTAGTCGGAGGGCCGCGCGGAACTGACAGAAAACATTTACTTTTTAATTGACGACCCAATTGTGAGTTGTAGTGGCCTAGTGATCCTGCTTCTGTTCAAATCCCGGTAGGGGTAATCTGAGCACGAATGTTTGTACCCAAGTCATGGATGCTTATAATATCTATAGATAATATAATCATTTAAGTACCGGGTGGGTAGGGTACCCTGCCCATAATACGAGCGTTACGTAGTTTGGGATCGTACAGTTAGTGAGTTTGTCTGGTATAAATTAAAATTAAGAATGTTTACAATAGTTACAATTCTGAGCTACACTCAATGACGATTTGGAATTAACTTTTATATTCCACCTATAACTGTCAGTACCTATTAATATGTTATTTTTTTATAGGCACGGCACATTGCCGTGCCGGGCGCTGGAACCCTCTAAAAAATTGCCGACAACAGGATGTTGTTGCTCGCTTGCGATCGAATTCCTCAAACACGCGTAGGACGAAACGGTCGTATTGTATGGATATTATTCCGTTCACATCAATTAACTGGCTGGAAATAGCGCGAGTGTAGGTGTGTAGACGTTTAATTTACAATGAGAGGTATAAACACCTTTTTTTTTATACCGATTGCAATAATCTCACTGCAATTTTTAACAAAGATGCGAGATGTTCTAAATTCTCTAATCTAAAAGAAGGCAGGTAGTTCGTTGGTACTTATTTGAATTAGCCTTTTTAAAATCGAGACAACTTTTATCAGTAGGTATGGTGCTTGGCACAGTTCAAACTCCAACTTAAAAGATAAGAATACAGCACACTATTGAAATTTGTATTGGCTTTTTTTGGGTCACCTTAAAAATGGGACACAAGTCGACGTTATCGAGAATGTATTATTATAACCCACGATTCGCTTCACGTCACTTAAAAAAAAACAAATATATATATGGCTCTACAATTGACGGCCCACATTTCGACGTTTCAGTAAACATTATCACAAATTAACTTTTTAATTAATATATATGGTTTATGTTATGTAGGAACATAATTTAATTACCCAATGATGTGTATTAAATGAGAAACATCAGTTGGATGGAATAGGTAACTAATAATGAGGATGTATGGAAGAAAACGTAAGAAAGATCTCTAATGGCAACAAATGATACGAAATAAAACATTAACCTCCTTATGGCCGAGTCAGGTAAGAACAGCAAAGATGATAGGTTACCTAATGATACCTTCATAAAGAATATCTGAAGAAGACAAGAAAGGGTTGGTGTCATGTCATATGAGGAGGTAGAGGAGGCTGCTCTAGGTTAGATTGACAGAAGGATTTATCTAAATTCTTATCCCAGCAAGGGCCTTTAATTAGAAGAGCGACTTAAGTGCGCTAGCACCTCCAACCCATATTTCGCTATACATTTAAAGAGGTACGCGCATTCATTGCGGGTAAAGGTAAAATTTAGGGAGTATGTATGTAACATGTCACATACCTGTTCATGCGTCAACCGCAACTCGTGCTTCGAGGCGGCTAGGGGCAGGTGCGGCGCGGCCGGCGCGTGCGCGTGCCGCGGGTATGCCTCGCCTGTACGGAAAGCGGAATTATATAGCGTGAGAAAACGTTGATGTATGATTGCCACTTCTTGACCAAACTCAACCAATTGGTAATGTGCATGTATTCAACTATTTCTAATATAATAGTGATGCAATCAAGACAAGCAAGTGTAAAACTCATTGGCATAATTTTTGGGATGGTTAAAGAATGAGTGGGCATGATTAGTCAATAGCTAACTAGGAATAAAAGTAGAATTTTTAATTTAAATATTGATATTAGTACTCACCCATGTTAGCATTATTTCCATTTAAGCCATGAAGCACTCCATGTGTCATTGGTTGAGGTGGGTGATTATGTTGATAGGGTACATTTGCATTCTGTATGTTCTGATATGTCATAGTTGCATGGTGGTTGTCATTTATCTCCGGTACAGACCGCACTGATGGCTCATGAGTTTGTCCCCACTCGACTGGTGATTCTGCTATAGGTTTATTCAAACCATAGTTGCTCTGATCACGTCTCAGACTTGGATATTGCTGAGGGGCAGGTGGCACAGGCGGAGATTCTTCAGGTACAGAAGGAGGGACATTAGGTTGACTCCTCAAGTCCCTTCTTATTCTTGGTGGGCTAGAACTCCTTAAAGAGTTTGATCTTGCAACATTTGATGTCTTCGGCAACACAACACCATTTTGAATTGGTTGTTGTGGTATATTTGCAGGAATTGGACGTGCTATAGATGACACTGAGGTAATTCTGTGATCTCCTCTAACTACTGTCTTTAGATCCAGAATTTCGGTGGGAGTGATTTCTGATGGATCTACCAATGGAAGAGGTCTGTTTGTTGATTTTAATATCTGAATAAAAGTGGAAAATCAAGTTATTATCATACCTACTCTAAGGGAGATATATGCTATGTATGCTATAATATATATCCTAAATAGATCAAGGAATCATATTTATGTAATAATTTGGATGTAATTAATATTATGGTTCGGTATAAAATTATTGGTTCAGACAACAACTAAACAAGTGATTACAGTTCTCGAGTAATCCATGAATAATATATTGTTTTGGTCATCAAATAAATAAATGAGACATATTGCAACAAAACATGCATTACACCTGGAACACAACTAACTGTAATATTAGAAAAAAAATAAAAATCTGTCTATTGTGTACCTGATTATTGCCAACAAGTGAAGCCCACTGCAGAGGAAGTCCAACAAACTTTCCCTCTCGTTTATCGAACCCAGTATGCACTCTGTGTTCAAAATTACTCGGCGGCGATATCAATGGCTTTTTCTTTTTCTTGGAAAACATTGTGTACTATACTGCAAAAAACTCGGTTAATTCAATTTGTACGTCTGTAATATTACAATAGCGATACAGCGACAGCTAATCGAAAAGAAAGCTTACCTACTAACTTTCCTTTACGATAAGGTGTATCAACATCAAAAATCAATCAGTTACGACTAATTTATTACGCTTTGAACTGTCAAACAAAAACAACTCACAGTTATTTTGTAGTATGTATTCAGTTATCGATATATTCAAGAGTCAAGAACACAAACAGAATACTAAATCAAGTGCGTATTCCGACATTCCTCAGCAGCCACCATGCACCACACACAATCAAATTAGATTGTCGTTATATTTATTACCGTCCCACCTGTAAAGAGTTAAAAGGTTGTAACTTTAATACTAGTCGATAAAGCCATTGAATTAATTAAATTACAACGATATAAATTCAACAGATATTTTACATTTACACAACACGAACACCAACACAGAAAAAATACACCAAAGAGTCAAGAGTACGACATAGACATAGATAATACATAATATAATCCTCAAATAGCAATATAGGAGATAAAGAGCACGTCATTTTCTCTATGAATGAATGATACGAGCTAAGAGCAAGAAATAAAGGTGATACGCAACATTTATTATCTATGTGACGCTAGTGAGGAATCGATCGAGTCTTCTTCTTTCTGTACGAAATGAAATGCGATGAAATAAAATGGATATGTATATGGCCACAATCATCAGTCACAGCGACATGAACCAGCGCGGCCCAGTGAAAACAAATAATTTGACATTTAAAATATAACCTGTCTTGATTTTCGGAACGGGTGTGAGCGCGATTTTTCGATATTAGCGCGTTTCGGAATGCAATGCAAACATTATATCCTCCTATATTATGTATTATCTATGATATCCTCTATGGTTTTTATATTTTCTTTTTGCCTGCCTTCAAAGAAAATAATTACTGGTTATTTCTTGCAAGATTGAGCCTACATTGTGCAATCACGGATTGTAGTTTATATTTGAAATCTGTTCTTGATAATATGAAGGAGAAACGTCGAAAAGAAAAACACAGTAAATCCCACAAATCCAAAGATCGTGACAGAAAAAGCAAACATAGTTCCAATGGCGGTGTAAGTAAAAAATTTACAATGTTGTGCACTATTTTGAAAGTATTATTTTTTATGACATTTGTTTGAATTCCAGTCATCAAGTTCAGATGAATGGGTGGAGAAAGAAACTCCACAACTTAAACAAACAGCAGAACGTGAAGACTGGATGTCAATGACAGGTATGCTTAAAACATACACAAAAGATGACATACGACCAAAACATGAAGATAAAGATAAGAAACATATAGACTCATACAACCCTGCTACAAGTAGTAGAGAACTCAATCCTTATTGGAAAGATGGAGGTGGTGGTTTACCAATAACACCTGAGGCTTTTCGCAAATCCAAACCATTTCTGAAACCTTCATGTGATGATAATTATTACTCTAAACCTAGAGAATCAGTTAACAGCTCCAGTACCAGCCGCGAAAGTCACACTACATATGGCAAAGATCGGCAAGATAGGAGTAGAGATTCCTACAGCAGGACTAGCAATTGGAAACGGCAAAGTGAACATATGGATAGAAGTAACAGTTCTAAAGAAGAGAATTCTACACCCAAACATGAAGAGCTACAAGCAAGTGTTAGCACTAAACTAGTAACAGATAATGTAAAAACAGATAATCAAGAGCATAGGATTGATAACAAATATTTAAGTGATGAAAAGATGAATAAATTAGGAGCTAAAATTGTGAAAGCAGAGATAATGGGTGATACTAAACTTGTTGCTGACCTGAAAGCTAAATTGGAGGCAGCAAGAGAATTCAGGAAACAAAATCCTGATGCTGGTAAAGAGGAAGAAGATGATAGGGTGATGTTGATATCAACAAATGCCTCTGGTAATAGTAGACCACTTTTAAATGCAGAGAAAGGTGACCCACGAAGTAAAAGTGGTAAAAGAAAAGCTGAAACACATGTTTCTGGTGAAAGAGTCAAGTATTTCGGTAATGATGACAAATACGATCTTGCCCAAATGGTAAGTTTACTGGTTGTACTGTACCCAAATGGTTTACTATCTGGTATCCTAGAAATTATTGACTTCTCTCATCTTAAAAGAAAACCACATTTATTTGAAAAGATAATGTATTGAAAAATACTTACTTAAAATCTATTATCAGATGTAAAAAAACATGTTTAGTTATCTTTTTATTTCTTTTGAGTGAGATCCTTTTGATAATGTGCTAGCTTTCCCATTCACCACAAATTGTTACTATTGAAAATGTCAAAATCTTGCCAAATCAACAGTCTTCTTAATTTTCCAATGTCTTTCAAGGATCAGTCCATGTACATGGCTAAGTATAACTTATGTGTAGCATCTCTATTTAAGACCTTTACAATCCATATGAGAGGTATTGGAATGACAGAAGCATGTTATATCTTCAAAGAATTGTCTAATAAATAAGCCTTCATACAATAAGAGAAGCCAAATGTTTTTTTTAACCAACATTTTATTTTCAGTTCCAAGATGAAAAATATGGTAGCAACTATGATAATGAAGCGGAATTAGCCAAGATATCTTCTAAAAGCAAAAATCCCAATGATGATTTGGAAGATATTTTCATGGATGAGATATCAAAAAGCAGTAATGCAGCCAAAGACAGTGAGCTTGAGAAACAGAGAGCTATCAAACAAAACAACAGGATCGAGAGGTCACTAGAGGGATGTGAATACTGTGTAGACTCCAAGAACATGTTAAAACATCTTATGGTAAGCTGTGGGCACAAGGTATATGTGTCATTACCATCAAGGAAGTCTCTTGTCAAGGATCAATGTATAATAACTACAATACAGCATTCAACCTGTGTCACATCTTTGGATGAAGATGTATGGGAGGAGATTTTGGTGAGTCTATTTTTAGCATTTAAATTCGAAAAGATATCTTCTCTGATCTAATTTAATTGACCATATGTATATGACTAAGAAAAACAATGGTTGCTCTCTATCAAATTAGGACCAGTAACTCTATATATAATGCTCAGGACCCACCAAGGTGATGTCTGCCAATAAACACTGATTCAAGTGTTAAACATAAAATTAACATGGCAAACTGAGTGCCCACACTTTTGACGTCACATAGATAAAAAATATCGCCATAATTAACGCATCACTATGACGTTCCGGGTATAGCCACAACAAACATCAACTTGCCGCTTTAAATTCCGTTACTGTGTCCAAAAAGACCGTCAACTGAGCTATCGCCTAAGCTAGCCTGATGGTTTCTTAGTGGCTATGGTGCCGCGAAACTTGAATTTAGCGTTAATAGTATGGCCCGCGCATATTATTTTCTGGGAAGGTGCAACTATTTTATATTACATTTCCTTTTTTAGAATTACAGAAAAGCACTAACTCAGTTTTACAACTCTCAAGATAAAGATGTTGTGTTCTTTGAAACAGCAACAAGATTACATAGATACCCACACTTGGTAATAAACTGTGTACCACTTCCTAGAGATGTTGGGGATATGGCAGCAATATACTTTAAGAAAGCCTTGTTAGAATGTGAGGCAGAATGGTCTATGAACAAAAAAGTTGTAGATTTAAAAGGGAAAAATATTCGAAAGGGTATACCAAAAGGTTTGCCATATTTTTGGATTGACTTTGGCATGGATCCAGGATTTGCCCATGTAATTGAAGATCAACAGCTGTTTCCAAAAACATTTGCTGAGGTAAGAAAATAAAAAATAAAAAAATTCATCAGGGTGAGTTTGAAGCATATATATTATAGAATGAATGTTATTTGTTTCACAGGAAGTGATTGCTGGCATATTAGACCTGGACCACAATTTATGGAAAAACCCAAAGAAAGAATATGGAGATCTTCAAAGGAAGAAAGTAATAGATTTTCTCAAAGAATGGAAGCCATTTGAACCCATTCAAAATAAGATTTAAAATTACAGTACTTATACATAACATTGATTTTAAAAATCAATTTAAATTAAAACCTGTTTTTTTTAAGTTTTTATTTTATTAGCTATTTTGTTCTTCCCTCTTCATTTCTTCTATTAGCCTTTGCCTTTCTGCTGCCTGTCTCATTTTTGTTAAAACTATGGATTCATAATCCCTGTCTGATACTAGTGAGGGCCCACTGATATCCTTTTTACATGTTAAGATTGGCCTTTCATTAACCCATTTTAATTCTAGAGGATTTTCTGGTAAACCTGCAAATGAATAAAGAAATACATTTGACAATTCTGAAGTTATTGATTGTAATGGTATTGTATGTAGGGCAAATTATATTTTTTGCCTATCTCAGGGAACCCTTCCATTTTTAAGTGATAATCTTGTTATAAGCTACAACCATGCAAGTTTCGTAAAAATCTATTGAGTGGTTTTCTTTCAAAATATTTCAGATTCTGACATTGTATCAAAAATAATGTCCTATTTTCCAGAAATATTAAATGTTCCGAAACAATCAAGTTGTAAGTAACTGATAACTATATTGATAATTCATTTAAGAACTGAATAAGCCTCGCAAATTTAACATACCCTTCTCAAATTGAACAGCCATTTCTGATGCTTCTTTACTTGAAAATTCTATCAGAGCACTGCCCTTCTTCTTTGGTGACATGATCAATGCCACAATATCTCCATATTTCTTCAAGAATCTTCTCAGTATTGCTTCATCATACCCACCATTGTTTGGATCATTTTTGTCTCCTTTCCATTTAATCTTTATTCTGTTAAGACTAGAGTCCCACACACGTTCAGACATAAGGCCCATGGTCTTCTGTATTTCTGCTTTAACCCTTTGTTGCTCCTCTTGCAATAGCTTACTCCCTTCCCTCCTTAATCTTTCTATTTCTGCAGCTAATTTATCTGAGAGATTAGCAGAACTTTTCCCTGACTCTGCTTCTCTTTCCCTTCTTTCCAAATCCTCTTTCAACTTTTGTCTCTTACTGTCTAATTCTTGATGTCGGAGTTTCGCAGCCGCTTTTGCTCTAAGCACTTTATCATATGCAGCTCTAGCTGATGCATCTGTTAATATTTCCAATGCTTGTGAAAGAGCATGAAATGTTTCTGCTGCTTTTGGGTCATCAGGATTTTTATCAGGGTGGCACTGCAATGCTTTTTTTCTGTATGCCTTTTTGATCTGGAAACAAACACTATTGAAATAAAAAACCTCTAGGTAAGTAAGTAGATCAGTCTTCGGAGTGTCACTCCAAGCTAATTAGGGCCGTCGTCGGTTGAATGATAGAAAACTAAAGATGAATTCAAAGAATTAATAATCACTACGACAAAAGGAAGGTTTTTACTTAGGAACATAGGAGATTCTAGGAGTTTCCAAATTATACAAGTGATTACTTTGAGGTTATTAGTAAGCTTACCTCTGAATCAGTGGCTGTTATTGTTATATCTAGTACAGCGTATAGATCAACATCTTCGATCTTTTTTTTGTCCATATTTATCTTACAAATACATATAAATTTGAAACAGATCAGTTTTACGTTTGTATATCAGTCAAATAGAGAGCACCATAGACATTTTTCCTTTTTCCTATTCTAGGGAATGCAAAGGATTCCAGCCCATACAGTCAGCCCTTTTTATAAATCCGTTACTGGTGATACTATATCTTAGATTTGCATAGATATTCAAATTATATTATATTATCATCATGTTTCTCATTTTTTTAAGTAACTACTAGTGCGTAAAATACATACGTAGCATCACTAGTTCATTTGTGATACATACCTACCAAATAATCTGAAAGACAGTCGGGAACCTATGGTAATTTTGTACTACTTTGAGGGTCGTAATTTTGGCGCAGATAGTAGTGATGCAGCTGGGCATAATAACGTCCGATTTTGGGATTACCCTTGCGGGTTACACCAACGTGTGCCCGGTTAATTTATGCTTCGGACCAAGCCATACTCTATGGTAAGTATGTGGTACCCGGACACACAGTAGAGAAGGACAAAGCTACAAGAAGAAATAGGCAGCTGGCAGGGCATCTTATTATTTCTTGTACATCTGTCTCATTGGTCCCAAGTTAGAGAGTGTATGAAGCGATTTACCAATATTGAAATATTTTCATTAATCTATGACATAACAGTAAATAACTCGTTCTCTTATTGGTCTGTGCATTAAATAAAATAACAGTAGTCTGTGAAAACAGTGTTGCCAGATTGGGTATTTTTTTCGCAATTCTGGGTAAAAATTTTGGCTCTGGAGAAATTTTGGAGATATAATATTTGGAGAAAAAAAAAATACCATGGAGAATTTTGGGTAATTTTTAGTTTCATTCTTTTCACTCTGCTTTTTCTCCCTATGCAATGTCATACCCGTCATACCCATTCAGTGGGGATACGAACCTAAAAAAAAAAAAAAAGGTCATTCTGCTGCTTCAGTTTGGAAATTAGAACAGGATTTCAAAAAATAAGAAAAAGGCAAAAAGCTAAGCCGATATTATTAACTTTTTGCCTTTGGGTAAAACTCAAGCAAATTGTATCATTTTGGAGAAAAATAATTTCAAATTTGGGTATATATAGAAAATCACATCTGGCAACACTGTGTGAAAATAACCTAACTTCATAACCCCCGCTGTAAAGTTATGTCAAAGTATTATTATTTTATAGGGAAATATTACCAAATTGAACTGTAAAATAAAATACTCTTACTGTAAATCATGTTTTCAAATTGCGGAAGTAAGTATATTTTAACACACAAGTAATTTGGAGAAACAATAAATATAATATACCTGTTATTATCTGGTACCTAACAATTACTTCGCTATTACACCTGCTTTATCTCTATTTTAGGAAACAAACACTTGAAGCTTGGTATTGCCTTCCTAAGAAGTAATTCTACAGTTGCACAATCCGCTACACTACCGGTCTCTGAAGGTATTGAATTTCATAATTGTACATATATGCTCAGACGAAGATAATATATTACAGATGGTTTTTTGGGCTTGAATATGTTGTGCGCGACACTCCGTCTGTTTTATTTCTTCGTCTAACACTCTTACGACACTTCTTGAAGTAATAACGACACCTTGCGCTGATGAAATAATGCTGTACACAACTTATATAGATGTACTTCTAGGAAAAGATTGTTTATGTTTTTTTACACTATAAATGTAGTAGTAAGTATACTGTTGCAGTGTATACTCATTAAAAAAAATAATTATAATAAAGTAATTAATCAGGCACAACCAAGTTGGTTTGCAACAATTTTTTCCTTTGGCTATTTGTGGCAAAGAGACATAGATAAAATTACTCACAGCATCCCATGTTTGCATCTTATTATGCAGCTGTTATAATACTGAAACCCTCTTTGGTACATACTTCCTTCAAGATTAAAATTATTCATGTGTACTATTCTTCATTTACATTTCACCAATGGTATTAGGTACAATGGTAACTAATTATTAGTTTAAGTCATATTTAAAGAACCATGGATTATTTTTTTCAGATAAAGTCACAAACTCCACCAATCCACTAGAGCATCCAGATTATTTTCATGTACATAATCTATTTACTGTAAAAGATTTATTTGATGCACGAGTCCACTATGGGCATAAAGAAGGTTCTCTCAATGATTATATGAGACCATACATCTATGGATCCAGACTTGGCCATTTGATATTTGATTTGGATATTACCGCTGAACATTTGCGAAAAGCATTGAATTTCACTGCACACATTGCATACAGAGGGGGTGTTATATGTCTTTTTAACAGGAACGCTATGAATGCTCATTTGGTTGAGAAGACTGCACTAGAATGCGGTGAATATGCACACACAAGGTTCTGGCGTGGTGGCATATTCACGAATGCCAATCACCAATTTGGTGCAGTTACAAGATTGCCTGATCTTTGTATTTTCCTGAACACACAGAATAACATACTGAACCAGCACACAGCTGTAAGAGACAGCGCTAAGATGTTGATTCCCACTATTGGTGTTGTGGACACAAACTGTAACCCAAATCTGATCACATACCCAGTCCCAGGCAATGATGACACCCCAGCATCAATAGAACTCTATTGCAAAGTATTCAAAGCAGCCATACTTAGAGGTAAAGAAGAAAGAATGAAATTCCTACAAGAAAATAATTAAAATAATTATTGATAACTAGATAAAATGTAATTAAAATAGTATAGTAAGTTGCAATGTTTTATTTCTATAAAAATATAACTGATTATTTTTCTATAATTTCTATAAACAGGCTCCACTAAAACATTGGGTAGGTATATAAAATATCACATATTGGCACATGCAAGCAGCCAAATTAATATAATACCATGGTATAGATTAAATTAATGTAAATTACATAATCTTAACTCTTATTACGTAAATATAGTTAACACAGTTGTTTAAAACTGCCTATGATTATTACAAAATTACACTCATGTTTTGGTGTGATTTTAAACATGACTTACTGTGAAAGCTATTCACAGATTTTTAATAATGATGACTGAATAATATAAAAGCAATCTGGCTAGAGAACCGACTGCATTGGTATGACAATCAACCAAGAAGAACTTTTCGCATCATGTGCGGATGAGGGTTGCTGTCTACCTCGCGGCTCTCCCAGCTGCCAGTGATACATTTTGAACTGCACAGATACTGCAGCAGTGGTATACGATATTTGCCACAGAAGTCGACGAACTTTATGTGCTCCACGCGGTTGTCAAAGAAAACACCTGAAAACATCATTTTTCATTACTAAGGCCGCTCATCTGCTAATAACAAGCAAAGATGGTGGCTCTGCGCAAGACTAATTGTATGAATTTGGCATGCGCAGAGCCGCCATCATTGCTCGCCATAACACTCAATCAAATGTAGATATTATTCCGGATTCCGGGCGGCCGGTTATCAGTACAAACTTTTAACTCTTTCTTTTTTAATTGTGCAACGAACACGGTACTTAGCCCATTTACCCTTCCAACCTATCCATAGCCTGTGCTAGGAGGGAGTGGGCTCAAGGCAACAGTTTAGTCTCCAGGGTGAGGATCGATGACAAAAATTTGGCTACGAGTATGACCCCTTTAACCATTAGACTGTTGTAGTCATTATTATGTACAAACGCACGATTTGACAAACGCACTGATTGTCAAATCTAATGGGTACTTATAATGTTATGGGCATACCTTTACATTTATTATTCACACAGCACTGAGCTTCGCTAAGGTATTTTATCAAGGTGTTAGGTACTTCTCCTGAGCGAATTGGTATCATGTGGAGTTTGATCGTACGGCCCGCCAGCTCTAGTAAAGATGGCGGCTGCAACGTCATGTCCCTGACGAACCTCACCACGAGTGGGTTGTCTCGCAGACTCAACTGAAAAGTAATGATCGTTATATTCAATTAAGGCCATTCTTACACCGTCTCCCCTACTGAACTATGATGCCTACCTACTTCTACTACTACTATAGTAGTTTCCTACTGGTACGTATGTGTGTAGGTACGTGAAAAGAGGTCCTCGCTATGCGCAAGGTATTTGGATTGCATTCGGTAGGAAGTAGGGATCCGTTGGTCGCTATGAAGGTGGTACTTAGATATTTTAAATGGTGTACCTTATTTTGGATACAATGTACGCGGATCCATAATTGGACGTAATCATTATGTAGGTAATGTTAATGCGGGCTTGACCTAGGTGACATGATTTATTTACGAGGGTAACCCAATTGACGTTACAAAGTTGTAGCTCGAACATATGACATCATATAATCCAATTACCTACCTATCGTGATACATAGGTAGGTACTCCAGGATTCCCGATAGTACCTACCTAACGTTTATAAAAGCAACGGGCTTGGATGAAGAAAAAATACAGACGGAGTGTCCGGAACAACAAATTGAAGCACAGAAAACCTAATCCGATTTGTGTATTACACGCGAATTACGACTTTACGTACAACCGAATTCGCGTGTACCTACTACACAAATCGGTTTGGGTTATTTTTGCTTCAATTTCTTCTGCGCGACAGTCTGTATTATTCCTGCTTCTAAGACACAGGATCACACATATCCCAGGTAAAAGTCTACCTATCAATGTACGTAAATCACCTGGGTGATTTAAGTACCTACATCGACATTTTAGACTTAAATAACCTTATTATTATTTTCTTCGCGTCTTCGTAATTGGGACGGAGCCATAGTTAATTAAGCGTAGACACATAAACAGGGCCCAGTGTTCGACTGACTTGTTTTTAGGCAACAAAGCTTGCTTACCTCTGTCAAACATTTCAATTTGATGATTTGGGTCGGTAAAGTCTTCAGTCTATTCTTATGGATAAGCAAAGATCGCAGTTGTTTCAAGTTGGCAATACTTGCTGGTAGTTGTTCTATGAGGTTGTCACTCAATACTAAAGCTTGTAGACCGGTCAGCCGCCCAACCGATTCGGGAACATCCACGATTTGATTGCCTCCTAATGATAGGATTTGTAAACTGCCGAAGAAAATTACTATTTTAAATAAACATTGTATTTTTACCCGAATGCGCCAAAGGGAGGATAATGTTCTTAAAGTACCTATATTGAACCAGGATTCAAGAACAGACGTGCTAAGTAGTTATCAGTCGCTGAACCAGAGATCTCTGGATGATGAGGATATAGGTTGTTCCGCTATCTTTGTCTGGATACTAATATCCAGATCTAATGATAGACGCCATTTTTCATAACCCATAATAAACGATCGATTGTTATCAGATATAAAAGAGGTCGTCGCCATTGTAAAGCTGTAGTAAGTGCCTTTGTATAGGTATATTTACACAAGAGTCTTTGTTTAATTTATTGTGTAGCCACGGTATGTCTGTTGCATGTAAAACATGATTAAGTAGATATCTAAATTATAGCTCTGCATCGTCTAGCCACTCAGTCAACGATAACAAGCCTATGTAGGTATCTACGTGTCGTCAGAAGCAGCGCTATCATTTAGCACATAATGACATAGCTTTTCATACTCAGAGAAACCGTTTGTCTGTGTGAACTGTTTCTGATAAGAAAAAAGTACTATCAAACAACTTGGGTATGATACGCAAACGCTTCGCGTAGGTACTTAGGTGCCTAGTTGGTAGCAAACGGCCTATTTAGATGCTTGTTGGAATACTCCATAGAACGATGCCTACAATGTTAAAAATGTTCCTAATTAGTTATTTTACCCCGTTAATGGATATCGTAGTAACACACGTTCATGTAGCACTTTGTAATGGCGACAATGGCCGAAAACACTATAAATTGGATTGTTAGATATCGCTTGAGTAGATGTGTTAATTACCTTTTTTATATAAGTGTTCGCACCTAGGCACTAAAACAGCGTGTGTTCTATTGACTATTCTAATATTCGTAGAATCTATTGTTATGTTACAGAACATTCTTTTCATATCACCCTTTATCGGATAGATACAGACTGTTCTAGTTATATTCCTTTACCCGTTTACACTAAGGTATCTTATAGGTACGTTAGTAGTGAGAATATTGTAAAGCTATATATCTTGCTTCTTGGTATATAGGTCTGTGTAAGAAGATTATACCTTTTTTTCAAATATTTACCTCGAAGATTAGCTTAACAGTGGAATGTTTATAAATTCGTGTTTGATACTGTGGGATAAACCAGAATGTAGTTTCCCAATCTGACGTGACTAACAATCGTTGTAACTTTATTTTATTTACACATTATTGTTATCGTTACCAAGTGTATATAAGTAGGTAAGTATAGCGATCTATTGTGATTTTTAGGCAAAACAAATATCTACTTATTATTTACACACCTGTTAAGCTTCCATACGTCCTTTGGTATGTTGACTATGTTATTACCACCTAAATAAAGATACTTCAACGTTGTTATTTCTAAAACTTGCTCTGGAAAGAAATTCATCCGGTTTCCACTCAAATTTAGCTCGCGCAGTAAACTCTTGGCATTAAAAAATGACTTGGGCAGCGACTCATTTGTGAGTTGATTATGTTTCGCTATTAGCGAGGTCAATGGGCAATGTTTAAATACATTAGGAAGGATCGTGAGCCTGTTGTTGCTAATATCCAATATTTTCAAGTTGCTAAACCTGTTTATCGTCTCCGGTATCTTCTTTATCCTATTGTTGTAGAGGAGTATTATCTCGTAGTTGTCTGCGCAATCCTTCTCGTCAACAATGCTTTTCAGTTCAGTTGATAAGCATTGAGTTTCCAAAAATTGATTTGACAAATCAAGTGTTTTCTGTTCTCTGCTGTCGCTATCGCAGCTGTCTGATGTGTAACACTCCATCTTTGCTAATTGCGTTGCTATACGTTGGTAGTTGTTATGCCTAGCGTGTTTGAATTAATTAAAATCGCGTTATCAGTGTGTGGAAGTCCAGCTACGAGCGGACGCCCGCCTCCTACGGCGCACGCGCAACTACTCTTGACAATGCTATAGTGACATCGATTCGTGTGCCGCCCGCGGCCCGCCTGCTGATTGCGCAGTGCAAGTGCGAGCTGTGAAGGTTGTTTAACGTTCATTGCTATTTACAATGAAATTGTTTTAATGCTATGGTGAATGATGAGCAATGGATCGATCATCGATATTGCGTATCACACTCGTCTTGAAACTCTTGTTTTGAATTGTGTTGGGGCCATGTGTAGGTACCAACATAACTATTGCATAAGGCAATCCACCTAACCTAACTAGATTGGTTATTATACATAGCTAAACATTAAGGTTAATTTTGGTATCTACCTACTTAACAAATAAGGTTTTTTGAGAGGCTCGAGAATCCTTTTCATAAGATTTCCATGATCCATCGATCAGGACCTCGCAAAAGCTCCTACCTCATATTCTGGTGTAACTTTTATTAGGAACGAGCAGCCACAGTGATTCTAATGAGTAGTATACTTACATCGGGATTTTTTAATTTACCCTGGAACATTTGAAAAATATATTATAAGCAGCTCGCAAAGAGTTGTGTTTAATTATTCAACGGTAAAGTTAATATGATCTCAGAATTTGAATGCGTTCTCGAGATGCTCACATGTTTAGCCGAAATCGGCACCTATGAGAGCATGGTTCACTTTCTGATCAGAGATCAGTTTATTACCTACTGCTAAGCACGCGAGTAAGAACCAACAACCAACATAAAGAGTGGTTTGTACAAACCTTATGGTATTGTATCGCTTTAGGTATTTTTTTTAAGCAAACTTAATACATCGAGACATCCAATGCAGAATGCTAATATCGCATAAAACTCGTCGCGTAATCGTAAAGATGTCCAAATTTTTCGTAAAAAAATAAAAACCATTGAAATTTTGAATTTCGCGCCCTGACCTAAGCATCCACCTTAAGCCAAAAGTGTGGCAGCACCATTATAAAAAAAAACAACGTCACTTTTTAAAACAACGCCATCGTGTGACTGACTGATTGTCACAGATTATAATACTATCGTATATTGAGTAAACTATCGTGGGACGCGCCATTTTCATAACAACATGTCACACCCATTATTTTATTTATAATGTGTATTTATTGAATGTTTTATTGCTATTAATTACTTGACATTGGCAAAATACCCGCTAAGTTGTGGGTCAACAAGGCCATTTGCATATCCATTTTATTTCATCGCATTTCATTTCGTAAAAAAAGGAAAAAGAAACTATGGTGGAATTTGTTAATAATTTAGCTATTATTTTTTATCGCTTGACACTCAAAATTATAAAAATCCCAATCAAAACCCGTTCATAGGCTATATGCTTGCTTGTGGGCTTACCAGGTGTGGTCTATACTAAGATCTATATCGTAGTCGTGGTCGTTATCGTAGTGTTATTTTCTCTGGAATCCCATAATTCCGTACTCCCCGAAAAAAAATGTCACTCAACCTTGGCCCAACTAAAGCAGTAGCTCAACTTTACTTTGCAGCTTATTGCCACGATAAAAATAAAGAACTAAAAACTTGGGTCTCGATCGGGTCACGGTGATGCTATCAAGGATATATTCATTGTTTTTTTAGTAAAAATAAAAGCACGCTCTTTGAACGAAGACTTCCTAAAACAATACATATTGTCCGATAATAATTAGGATATGATAGGTAGGGTAGGGTCGGATGGTGTAGCGCCTGTCACATTGTAAAATCGGCTGCAAACTGCTTTACCCACCAAGCTCTTAACAGAGATGAGAAATCGGAATAGATGGCGTTGAAAGGCTTTTATGTGACGTCACGTTCAGTGATCGAAAGTCCGAATGGATGCCGAAACTAGCCGAACGGCCGAAGTCTCTGGTCTGAAGGAACTAAAATCTGTCGTACCTACACTTTAGTGATGTAAATTTTGAAAAATTAACAAAATGATATTGTAAAACCGTAATAAGACAGTCTTATTTTGATTTTAATTGTATCTTAGTGATATTATTTTGACTATACTATCCTTAACTTTTATTTCGTGGGCTAAGTGAGTTCAGTGCGAGTGCAAGGGTGGCAACAAGAAATGTGAAGCATCTATGAAGTTCAGGATTCTAAGGCCGTTTATTTTATACCTATAATAATGAGCGGACGCCCTAGGACCACGTCATTCGCCGAGGGCAGCAAATCCGTTCGAAAGACTTTCGAAAATCAACCACCGAAACCACCTCTCGGAGGCGTAAAAATCAGCAGTAAGTAGTACCACCTAACCATTCTATTGTCGGCCATCGTGATTTCTTACGCCTGTGACGTATTTCGATACTGACAATTTTAAAAATGGCTGCAAACTGCCACAAATCAACTTCTAGACATATAATTTACGATAATCCATGAATTACTATATAATCAATACTCATCGGCAGTATTTTATGTCTGCAGTATTTCAAAAATGGCTACAGCAGTTCTGCCACATAAAAGCCTGGCGGGCGTGTGACAGATAATCGTGTCAATTAAATACCTAATACAGAAGAAATGCGTCGTATTTTAGATTACCTTCTGCATACCATTTGATATAGTGTGGTAACTTTTCGTTTTAGATAACCTATTACGTGTTTCTGCATATTTTATTAGACCATGTAAACCTTATTTTTCCAAATTACTGACGGTCCTTTGAGGTTACATGCTATCTTTTATGACGTAATAAATTAGGGGGGTACTGTGCAAGGCGTCTGCTACGGAATTCGTGATAGCATTGGTTAGTTCCCTACCAGTCCAAGGGCACAGTCATTTATGTTAAATACTTGCCATCAAAAAAATTACAAATCATTGATGGGATTACCATTGTACAGGTGTACAGGTGTACATGGCAACCAGAATTGAAACATATGACTTTGAAGGCCTTAGAATGCTTCATATTACATATTTCAAATGTGCATTCTTTGTTTCCTACTGCACTCTGTACCTAGATTCGTTTTTTTAATAACCTAATATTAAATGAATATTGTGTTATTGGTATTCTATTCAGCATATCATTTGATACTAGCAATGTGCCTGATCCTAACATTGAAACATAAAAATTCTTCAAACGCACTTTGACTGGCCATTTAATAAATTCAATTCTTATAGGTTGAATATTCAATATACCCTTTCTTAGTTCACCTCTAGGGTACACAAAAATATATCCTTCAAATTCTAAATCTCTAGGTCCACTGGTTTAAGCTGGGTGATGTCTGTCAGTCAAAGTTATGTATTTTAATAAATTGATTTACCTACATGCTGTTAGACTAATTGTCATGAGGAAAACTGTCAAGCGGATATCAGAATTGGTTTTTTACATAATTAAATACAGCATCTTGATGTTATAGGTGTTTATATTTTTGATATTTTATGTTATTGAGCGGGTTTCACAATGGTAACATTTCATGATGAATTAAACTTTAACTTCAACATTTTTGAATATTCTTTTTAATTTTAGTACATGTTCCCTATCGTATATTTGTTAATATATTGAGCTAAAGGACTCATATCTTATTTGTGATACCACATCTTACTGAAAGTGGTTCCACTAATTGATGTCTAGTGTGCTTGTTTTGTGTGTGGGAGAATGGGTGTGATGTGTGGAGAATGGAGAATGTGTGGCCAGTTACTCAAGCCATCTAAGCTCCATCAGAATGTTCCCCAACTTCGGGATATACCCAAGCTCTCCTGGAAGGTACTTTGTAAGCCCAGATAGCTTGCCCGTAGGTAGCCTCTGCTGCATTCCAGTGGAAAGTGAGCTACTGTTTCTTCTGCCTTTGTGTTCTGCATAGGAGGCTGTTAAACACCTAGGTTGAAAATATGTCTATTAAAGCTGCCATGACCTGTCAGTGCACCTGTTATAATAAGTGAGTCAGTAGTACATAGCTTTAGTAAGGCATTGGTGAGACAGTAGTCAACGTAGGTTACTTACCACACAAGGTAATTAAAGCTTCTCCTTGAGATATAATCAAAATTTCAGTTAGCAAAAACTATGAATACTATGCTAAACTATTTAATATAACAAAACTCTCAATAGGTAGGTTCACTAGGATAACCTGATTATAAACAATTCTTAATAATGATAATCTGGATTAAGATAATTTATTTTGTACTTTTTTTCCTAATTTATACAGATCTTAGTTATAATGAATATTGGCCAACTTATCATAGTAAATTCCCTGGTCTAGTGATTTTAGCATATGCCACTTGGGATAGTACTGGGTGGTGAGTGGCTCATTACGTTATTTGAAACTCCCAAGTCCATTGTATGTATGATACTTACCATAATATGCGTTTAGGGTTATTTACGAGCATGTTTATAATTATAATTAATGTCCAACTACTGCCGAACTGAATTCAAGCCATAGTCAAGGCATTGAGTTGTCAGAATTTATATGACTTGAAATCTGGGAATTTCAAAAAAAGAATTTCTCAAATATGCATGTTTCTTTGTGATGTTTTCTTTCACCATTTTGTAAGTTTTAATAATTACTGGAAGTAATTTTCGCAAAAGTTGCATTGCATTCCATTTGAAATCACGCCCAAGGGTGCTAGGTACCTGTTTAAATGGTGTTTTAACTTTCACCTAAAGCAAGGCGCATTCGATCACCTTGGCTATCATTGCTTTTCACTTCTCACAATTAAATGCTTATAATTCGATGTCACACGATGTGCATGCATGTTGAAAATGCGCCGCGTTGTATGTGAGTGATGTGATGAGTTAAAAATTCACTAGGCGGCCGTTCATGGTTAAACTGACACACCATAGTGGGCCACAAGCTCTACATTTTTAATAAAGAAATAGCAACAGAACCTTGACTGCACGGTTTGTGGCTTACTAATGACATCGTCATTGACACTGTTGAAATACATGTAACTACAGCAATTATAGCGAATTGTTTGAAATAAATAAACATTTTTACCAATATGTTTTTCAGCTTTTGTTATTATATTTAGCTACCTACAAGTATTAATTTTGGTGCATAGCTTAATAATAGGTGGTATAATGCTACGATTTAGCTACATGATTAAGTTCTAAAAAATGATGCCGATAAGTTTAAGTTACCCAAGTAGGTATTAGCGTTTATGTGTCGCGCTTTGTAAATTGTCCACCGTTATCGTGCGTGTTATCGGTGACTGTTGTCGATCTCGCTATCTCGCGGTCGGCATGACCGCACCATCCTGTCATTCGCGGAAGAACCGTGCCAACGCACTCTCGGTTTTCGAGTTGCCTTTCGCTCGGCGGCGGCGCCCCGGTCACACTCGACCGACGAAGTCGTCAGAGCCGGTGCAAGTTGCAAAATTACCAATTGGTTCGTTAACCCACTTCCTCGGTGTGCGCCGCCGTTGCAGCAGTTATCCGGTATGCGAATAATTTGAAAACAATCTTTTGTTTCAAACTTGAATGCATACGCCTGTCAAATATTAACCAGTGAATAACAGTGCGATATTATGTGTGACTATATCACCTTCATCTTAGTTTCGTTAAGTGGAACGTGCGTGATGTGATACCAGTTATATCATGATTCTTCTGCGAAGTCAATGAGTATGATAGTCAACTGTGCGGAGCTTTTTGTTGGAGACCTTGTGTTGTGTAGACAACTGTATAAAAATAATGCTACGACGTCGAGGCACTTATACCGTCAATGCTGATCCAGATAATCGGCATAACAGGGCAAAACCTGTGGAACCTGCATCGGTCCTGGTTAAAAAGTTTGGTAGGTTATATAACTATTATATGATTAAACAAAGTACCTACATAGTAAATGTGAAACCTGCGTTTCTGGAGCACAAAAATGTATGCAGATTCTAGATTCCGGGCGACTTCAGTTTTGAGACTTCGTACCGCTATATTTTATGTTTCATCACTCCTCTAAATCTATCTTATTGAACAAAGTCAAGTGACGTTCCCAGTCAAATCATGCTACTGATAAAATGATAACGTGCATAACTATTTATCTGTAAGTATGTATACCACTCAGGATGTCAGTTGAAGGGGCGGCCCCTTTTGCCAATCCATAACTTGCTTTGAATAAATTTGTTATCATTAAATTAAATATTAAAGAACTGAGAGATGAAAATTAACTTTTATATGATACTGGAAATAGTTTATGATGTTTATTAGGTACCTATCTAATCATTTTACCTACCATTTATTATATGAATGACACTATGTGATAAGGGGAGAGGAAGACGGGACGAATTAATATAAGAATGTTAATTCAAGACTTTCGATAGGTATAGTCCCTACATGCAATTTTGTTTAAGCTATATATATAATCTAGGCGTCGGGACGCTCCCTATTAGGCGTCGTGCCGCTGACTACAAGGCGTGTCGCGGCGATCTCAATTAGGGGTCGTGACGCTTACTATAAGGCGTCGGGACGCTCACAATTAGGCGTCGGGACGCTTACTAGAAGGCGTCTCTACGTTTACTAAGAGACGTCGCGTCGCTCACTCACATGACAGCATGATTAAACAATCTTTTAAGATCTAAAGTTCGGTTAATATTCTGCACATCAACCGAATATTCAGCCGCATTCGTATAAAGCTATTTTGAATATGCCGAATAACGAAAACGAACCAAATATTCGACGGATGCCTAATACGTGCTTATTTCGGTTAAGATTTATTATAATATAAATTGTACCTACAGCGAGTTGTCGAATGTCGATAGCCACTGAAGGTAATATTTTATGACTACAATTATTATTATGTATAGGTAAGTAACGTCATAATATTATTTCACGTGGCCTGATAAGATACCTACATTCTAGAGGAGTCTTTGATGTAGGTAACTAGTATCTAAAATATGAGTAGGTCCCTACCTAGTATATTTTTTTAATTAATTAGTCTCTGCTAATAACATGCTCACGCATTAAGTTCACATATTTTTCATAATGTGCGCAATGTAGTTCGGTATTTTGCATATTTCCTAATCATAAGGTAATAACACTTACGCAGCTAAACTACTTATTTTGAAAGATATTGAGGTGAACGCACTAATTTTGTTGTAAATATTATGCCTACGTCAAACGGGGAAGTACCTGCCTACACAAATATGATATTATGCTATGTAGGTCCTATACTTACGTAAATATGCAGAATCACCAATGACATAACTTTGGCCTACCTTGGAAATACGCCCAGAATTATTCCGCTAGATAAATCATCTGGTTATTATTAGATAGGGGCGTCATCATATTTTAAAGACAGAAAGCCTGGAAGATATTTAAATTATTTGACAATAGTTCTTGAGAGTTCAATCTTCGAGGCTTTCTCTCTAGATGACTCTTTGTTACGCATTCTTATTCGTGTTGTACAATTTGGTGCAACACCACACCACAAGGCAATACAGCAATGTGGCCTGTCTAAAGATCGACACGGTTGGTTAGTATTGAGCATTGCTTTTAGAAGTTGTTGTTTGTAGGTTTTGCATTTTGCGTAGACAAATATGGAACGATATAGATAGAATGGTATCTTCATGCCATTTTTTGTTCATAAGACATTGCTATAAACTAGTGAAACAGATGAGCAAGAATGTAATATTAAGTGTCGCTGTACATTTCACTATCCTTTCACTTTTTAGCACTCACAAGCTGCTCTACTAATAAGTAATGAATCGTTGCATCTTTGTCAGTCTATTCATCGTAAGGTTAGGGCAAGTAGGTCGGGCACGAAATTCAATATTTCGACAATTCGTTTTTTTTACATAAAAGTTAAAGATATATGGATCTTGTTTTTTGGGTTGCAACTACGGCGCGGCGTATTGTAAGGAATTTGTTTATCTATTAAATTTGCTTCAAAATTAATTTCAAATGAAACAACACTCCTGTGCACACTGGAGTATTGTATCGCTTTAGATAAATTAAAGCAAACCTAATACATCGAGCGAGGCATCTAATGCATAATGCCAATGTTGCAAATTACTAAATTATATCGTAAAGATGTCCCAATTTTTAGTAGAAAATTAAAAACAGTCGAAATTTTGAATTTCTCACCCTGACCTAGCGCTTCCACCCTAAGATAACACGAGCAGAATAGAGAGAGCTTAGCTTAGCAACACGAAGGCGCATTTTGTAAGGTGAGCGATGCGTCATACAGCTTGCGCGACCGGTTCCCCCATTATCTGCGGTTAGTTTCTTGCGACAGGGCCTTGGTCGAATTCAGAGGTGGAGAGCGTGCGCGCTAAGCGTAGAGAGCCTCAAACACGGTGTTGCTTTACTTCACGAACAATGGTTTTGTGCATTTTCTAGATATACCTATGCATAATGAAATGTTCGACTACTAAGTTTGAGATCAAGTATTTTCGATCTGAAATCTTATAATTCAATCTCTGGTCAAACACGAATCACAATATTATAATGTATCTTTGGACATAAACATTATTTATTTTAATAAAAGAAATTTATCATTATATAGGTATATAGGTTCTACCATAAATATTCGTTATTATCTGCCCATATAATAACCCCAAATTTATAGACGTTCTATAACTTTATCAAACGTCATATACCTAGGTAGTATTACGTAAAGCAAAATTCTTGTGCGCAGTATTAGGTATATGACGTTTGATAACCTTATAGAACTTATATAATTTCAGGTTAAGACTATAACTTTGGTGGGTCTGAACTTCCAATTAAAATTATTGGAAAGGAAATCGTAGGTGACAATATTTTCGATGTCCGGAATTATTGTCGGTCTGTCTATTTACGCACCACGATAAAACAACCGGGGGGATTTGATGAAACTATGTGTGATGATAGCTTATAAACTCGTATTGAAAGAATAGTTGCTTTTTAGCCCGGAATACTGTGGATTTTCAGATACATAATCTGAAAATCCACAGTATGCATTTAACTTAGCAAGATCAAAGTTTATAACTAAGATGAAGGTTTCCCCGGGATATACCAAAATCTAAAGCCCACGCGTACTTACTAAGTCGCGGACACCGCTAGTAAAAGAACCCTTAATGTAGGTCATGCTCAAATTTATGTGTGAATGGTTAGTGTGATAAAAAACCTTTCGTATGACTTTGGTGGTCAGTCTCACTCGTAAGATTTGTAATGTAAAGGCCGCCTACCCCGCTTGTTGACCGTTCTTTTGACGTAATACGCAAATTACGTTTCGAAACGGTAACAAAACCGTATCAATTTATTGAGAAACAACATTGGTTCCCATTTAAGTAAGGCAAGAAGGTTGATTGTAGCCAGTGAGGCGTCCATCCGTATCCTCAAATATCTAAGTATGCTTGAGTAGTTCCGATACTACCTAAATCAATACGACTAACAATAATCATTTTAATCAATTCGTGGGACGTATAAAGTCTCGAGGGTCTTCACGTGGCGAACCCAACAAACTCCACCAAAAGTTCTAATCCAATTGTCGTGAGTCCATGACGAGCATAATTCAATTAACGCGTGTATCTATTGGCTGGTAATAGTAATTATATGCGAATAAAAACATATCTAACCTATGACGCAAACCGAGGGGTTTCATTAGTACGAAGCCTTTTTTGTCTGTATGTGGCTCTGTGCTCCCAAACGGATAGACTTCTATGCAGGTTTAATCCGGATGGTTGTTTTCCATTTTGATAGATATTGATTCAATAATCAAACCCGTATCACGGTAGTGCGACCTTTGTGAAGATCACTAATGTGTGTACCCGAGTCATGGATTTTTGATGTTTATATACTTAAACGTTTCCAAAATTTTGAAAATCCTGTACAAGTAATTGTAAATTATATCCCTAAAGCACGCACTGTAAACTTACTATATTTCAGCATAGCTTGCGAGATTGAAAATATATTACGGAAAGTGGCCAATATTTATGATAGTTTAACTTTTTCTCGGGTTCGGTCGTTCAAGAGGTGTATTGACTGCCACGAGTCTTCATAAGATCTTTTCGTTTCGAGTTTTAATGTAAAGATACACTAGAGTATTTACTTGTAACAAAACAACGATTCGCTCAAATGTATCATCCTTTCACGAACCGAACAGCGAGCATGACGTTCGGTATATTGTTATAATACAACTTGATTTTTCAATCGACAAGCGAATTTGTGTAACATTTCATCCAGCAAATTCGCGAGCGCGGGCAACAATGAGTAAATGCAAAACAGAAAGGATTGCTACGATGCTCACTCGCCCTGTGAGCATTGCGTTGAACACTGCCTCGAGCATTCGCACGAACGTTACATTACGTGGAAATGCTTATTTTAAATAAGGCTTTTGCTGAATGTTCCATTACAAGTAATGCTCTAATGCAACCTGACCTTACAAAGTCGCGTACTCCCTATTTCACACTCGCATACCTTTACTAGTACAGACGGGTATCTTTAACGTTCATTGAGTTCACGAATAGTGAATACGTTTGATTGGTAGGTATTGTTGCGTAGGGTTCTATAACCTATATATTCTATCTATTATTTTGTGTGTACACAGTTATTGAAAGTTGAGAATTATATTTAGATTTTTTGGTGGGTGACGTCATATCTAAATTATCACCGGTTGTATAAAAAGGTGTGCACGCGCGCGTTCGGTGCGATACTCATATGATACAAAATGCGTCAAAAATAGTTTTTCTGTAGATGTAATAGGTACGTAGCACTGGATTTAAAGTGTGATTAAAAGAAAAAAAAAATGTTTATGCATGCAAGAATTTGCATCATTTTAATTGTCTCTGATAAAAATTGCAAAATTGCGCGCACTTTAATAATGCGGAAGGGTCTACAATCTAATGCATTGTTTGTTTCAGTAATTGTGTTCCTTCCTTTGTTTTTATCTGACAATGAAGTGAATCACGATACTATTCCAGCAACTAACAAGAAATCCCTTTTTCAGGCAAACTTATTGTCACACACGATTGCATATTACTAGCTATTATTTAGCACTTTCACACGCATCCAAATACGAGGTTTATGACCTACTGTCTATAACAATTAACTACCTATGTCGCTTTTCTTCTATGTGCTATTGATGTCAATCGCCATTAATTTACAGAAGTTCAATTTAGTTCTATAATTTTGTAGCTAGTGAGTTCGGTTATGTTTAAGAAACACATACACTACGTAATATGCATGCATAATATTGCTTAGTATCGTGTTTTATATGATACTTTACATGTTGTGTTGTGACATAAATAAATTCATTTTTCATCCGTCATAACATTCACGACTGAAAGTATGGCATGGGAGTGTTTAGTTGTGAAGTTTGAATTAGCACCATATACTTCGGTTAAGAGAATAGACCTTCACGGGGCGGGGCGGCGGCGGCGGTTTTAGTTTCCGCGCGACCGGCAGTCTACCACGACGCGCGCTCGCGTGCGATCCTTTGTCAAACTGGAGTGTTCCGGAGGGCCGGTATGCATCAACAACCTAGGTGCTTCCGATGGGCCCATTGCGGTGGCCCTCCGACCCGTGGGAGAAGTGGCTGCACGCTCCGAACCCTCGCTTCTGCGTTTACTTGATACAGAAAAAAGTGGCCAGATGAGTCGGGCTCGTGATCGTCTTTCTTCTTTCTGTAAAAAACTTCGGCGTACAATCAGTGAGTGTTTAATCATCTTCATCAATGTCGTGTCGTTGATGAGTCCCAAACCGGTTGGTGTTACATGCGACAGCATTGAGGCTCAAGATTTTTTTCATCGTGTTGTTCATGTTCACCGACAATGTTCTAATATTGCTTTTGTTTTGCTGCGACACGCAGGCGACGTGGACACTCCTAAAAAGGCAGAGCTGGCTTCGGAAAAGAAGACTGCCTCCTCGCATCGTAAGTGCTAGATTGGCGCACGCAATAGCTCGGCTTTATTGCCATAAAATCTGTTTAGATTTTTCACTGTTATATCACTATTGGGCCAGCGAACATCCTCCACTCGAAGTGGGCATACATTAGTTCTTGCAGCGAATATATTCGTAAAAGATTGGAGGATAATCGCATAACACTAACCCATTACTTCATCCCTGTATTATTTTCTTTATACGTTTTGTATTTGTCCTGAGTGTTGTTGTAGTTTTAAAACTGTTTGTGGTTTCTGATTTTCTCGGTAGTAAATTAATTACTCACTTCATTAAGTTTTAACTATGACCTAAGTAAAATTGGACTTGTAGTACTTACATATTATTGAGTGCGCTAACCATAAAAATATATTTTTTTTCTTATTATTATGAGTTGTTACTTGACCGGTAACGGTCGGCTCAACTTAGAGTTCATTTGTTGAAAAACTTAGTTCTATCCTGCCATATTAATTCAACGACCATAAGAAAAAGCAATTCTCCCTAAGACTGTGAATATCGTAAAAAAACATAGCTGCCTAATTATTGATCTCCTCTCCCCCTTTTATACTGATAGTATAGGTATATTAGATTCAATAAAACTAGACAATATGCTACCCGTGTTTGTTGCTTTTTTATGCCTCCATAACTGATTAGATTAACAAAATACGCGGAGAACACGCTTGCTACTTTTTATTTTTAAGATGAAGAAAATGTAGAAATAATTGCGTAAAACTGAAATCATAAACGCGTTATTTATTGTTATGTCCTCTGAGATAGACAATCACCAAGTACACTATTTTAGCAATCATATTTGCAGACACTTTTTTTAGCTACTTACTAACATTCACCTCAAACTATTAGTTATAGTTTAGCTAGTTAAAACTTACCACGGTTAGTGGCTGCATTATTATTTACACGTTGGTATTAATCAATAGAAACCCTGATTACGTAATTGAGTAAATGCTTATAAGATGAGTTACGATAGTATAACAATTGTTCAAATAACTGTGTTATATATTTTCCTTTTAGGATATCGTGAAAACGGATTGATTTGATTGAATAAGATTATTATGTTCTGGTTTAGTTGTTTATTGGGACTTGCGAGTTAGTTGCACTAAGCGCACTTAGTTTGCGGTTATTTCCAAAAATACTGTTTAAACCAGTACACTGTTTATTTTTTCATAAGCTGGTTGCTAGTTACGGAATAGACTGTCCGCTGAACATGCCTCATCAATCAATTATTTTCCGTCATTTAACTTCCTCTCTGTGGACACGTGATCGTCTGTAGTTGTTACTTTCTAATATGTTTACGCTCATTTTCTAAATAATTCACACCAGTAGGGTAAGTAGGAACTAATCGAGACAACATGCTGTTACTGTCGTACTTATTTATGAAATCTCTAGTGTGAGAGGGATGGAAGACGCTCCCTTACCGAAACCGTACGTAAAAAATGTTGCTTGAGTGCATGTTCCGCGATACCTAGTGCACACTCTATTATTAAATAAAATACGAACGTTAGCGAATTTAATAACTTCACAATGCACACAATGTACGAAAGTAAACTTCGTCAGGTTTAAATTATTATTACTGTACGATACCTATGTTATGTTATTGAAGTATTATTTATAGCCTACATCAGTTTTGTAGTAGTTGGTAAGTTAATTCACGATTGTAACAATCATGTAGTCGAGAAAACTTGTAAAATTCATCCCAGGAAATGATACACTGATTTTGTTAAGTATATAAATATGTATAATGAGAATATAATATATTGATTTCTTATATTTACGCGAATACTACACATTGAAATAAAACTATTTTTTAAGGATTTTATCGCGTTTATTTCGTTATCGTTTATCGAAACGTAAAAATGAACGCGATAAAATCCTTAAAAAATAGTTTTATTTCAAAGAATATAATAGCCAGACGAAAAACCCAACTGTATTATTATGGGTACCGTACAGTGGACTGGGGGATATCCCGGTATTTTACTGAACATCTATAGTTCGGGGATGTGCACGTGCACATCACCGAATTTGCCCCTTCCGTAGACCCGGGTTTCTCGGCAAAGAAAGTGGGGTTAATAGAAATGCTGCCAATCGGGTCGTACCTAAGAAAAGGAATGAAATAAAAAGAAGGCAACGCATAAGCGGTCGAATGAGTAGTGTCGAATGTTGTATGAGGAGGTGAAAGAGGCTGCCCATAGACAAAAACAGGTCGGACAAGCGCCATCAGTAAGTTTATGACGCGACACCGACAGGCAGCGGTCTTGTTACAATAAAAAAAATGTATTAAAATTTTCATTCATTGATTAAGATAGAGTAATTTTCAATTTACTTATTGTTGTAACTCATACTGATTTAACTTGTAAAACTGCACATCTTACGCAACTAAAGTATTAATCGCATTAAGCTAAATACATATTGAAACGTACTTAGATAAAGAGCTGATAAACAAGGGTGGAGTGCGCTTGAGCTTTGGGCTTGCGTCAATAAAGGTTGCTATGGGTGTGGCGGGCAAGCTAGCACGTGCCTTGAGGTCTTTCAGGGTGGGTATCAATTTCATTCCCCGCTATCCATACACTACGACAATTATTGCAAGCATACCATATACTAATATTGGGGGTATTATTTTAACTAAAGATAATTTTTGCAAGGCGATACTTAGCTCCACCGCCCAATTATCTACAGACCTGTGATCTACAGCACAGTCAAACCATAATTTTCTCAAGTGAATATGCAGTTAACCACAACATAAGTTATGGTACCTCTTTATGGAGCAAGTATCCGAACACTAACAAATGTTTAATCACTGCAGTTATACAATGGCAACAAAGTATCGATCAGAGTATCTGATGTAATTGGTAAACGCGCCGCTAACATAAGTTATTTAAGCAGGGTCTGCTTCAAGCCTGATAATAGTTCAAAGAATTATATCTACTTACGTAGATAAGTAAAAGTACCTATTTAATCAAAATCAAATAGCTTTAATTCGGCTTCGTGTGCAATAAACTGACTAAACAGGTACAAAATTCACTGGCAAATACTCAAACTCAAGCAAACTATAAAACGAAAAAGACAAGATA
The DNA here is from genome assembly GCA_905404115.1 of Pheosia gnoma. Classification (NCBI taxonomy): domain Eukaryota; kingdom Metazoa; phylum Arthropoda; class Insecta; order Lepidoptera; family Notodontidae; genus Pheosia; species Pheosia gnoma. The sequence goes on along the minus strand of FR989909.1, from coordinate 4,914,654 downwards.
ACGAAGACTCAAATAGTTAAGAAGAACTTAAGTAAGGTAAGCTATGTGGACAGACAGACAGGTCACGGTGAATAGGCGCCAAAATGTTTCAGTTCGCACAGCAATCATAATGATTTGATTTAATTTGCAGTCCTATCTATATTGTAACATGCTGGTGTCAGGCTGTACTTTACAATCGAGTTTATAATACCATCGGACGGTCATCATTGTGACAATAATTGTAGGGAAAATAATTTTCGATACAGATACTAAAAAAAAAAAAAAAATTTTTTTAGATTTTTTTAGTGTCATGCGGATACCACAATGAATGGCTATTGTATCGGCAAGCTTAACCAAACTTGTCTCTTGTTATGCCGGAGCAGTGCAAATTATGTGTGTCTTATTTGTTTTATGCGTAAGTGTTACGTCATTATGTTGTATATAATCTGACCTCAATTTGTGCGTGCTTCGATAATCTAACAAAGACGACCATTTATTTGATAACTAGCTGGCTCGGCGAACATCGTACCGCCTCAGTATCAAATGTATGAGAAAATGAATTTATTATTGTGAATTTTTCCCATGATTTAATAGTTATTCTGCTATTAGGGGCGGAGACAAATTCAAAATATTAAAGATCATAAAAGTCGGCCCACCCGTTCTTGAGTTATAAATGGTGTAACTAAAGATGCCAAAGTTGATTATTTATTTAGTCTTGTTCTTCTTGGTATTTTTCCCATTTCTTTATGTATTAAGTCTGCTTTCGGTCTACCTTGATTTGGTTGACTACCGATATATACATAGAAGTATTACCACACTGATTAATTTTAATGTCCATCGTTTCGTACTACAAAATTATTTCCATCTATATGCTCATTTAACTTCTTAGAGTCAGATATTATGAGTCAGCTGAATGCACATTGCGAATACATAGTCACGATGCCCCTTTGAGTCTTAAATCTATGGTTTAGTCGGAAAATAGCGCGGTTACAGCCCTGCTGCTCTGAAGTGGCCCGCCAGACCGTGAACATCCCAAGCCAGGTCTTCAGTGCTCAGCGCTGCAGTTAATCCCCTTCACTTAAGTATCTGCGTAGTTTTCATCACGGTTTTTAAATTCGAAAAAAAATCGTCTTCATAGATTTATAATATAATCTATAATTTATTTACTTTTATCTGACTGTCACTTTTGCCCAATCAAGTTGGCCATTTCATCATATTTTTTTATATTTTTAGAACATACCTACCTATTATGATTTATGTTTAGTGTTTAATATTTTTTTTGGGCTGTATTATTATGGAAAATGGAAGATATTTAAATACATATGCTCTGAATAAATTTTGCAATCTCGCAGGTCAGTTAGCAATGAATTTATCTATTCTTCTATCGAGTAGCGCTAGCCTATTTAATTATTAGTGATTGAAAATTTTAAATGCTTGGACTCGTTTACGTAACGATCTAATTGCGTTGAAGATGCAATTGAATCAGTGTTTCTTTTTTAACATAATTATATTAAACCATAAAAACTACAGATATCTTATATAGATTTCTAATTTGATATAAATCTCAAATTCAATAATTATTATATTTTTGATGATCTGATTAGGTCAGTGGGTAGTGACCCTGCTTTCTGTGCTGCGGGTCCCGGATCGAATCCTGCTAGTGACAAACTTTGTCTGATGAGCACTAATTTTTGTACCTGAGTCATGGATGTTAAATATCTATATAAGTATTATATACTGGGATCGCCCCAGGCTATTGTACGGTACCGATAATATAAACGTTGCTTAGTGTGGGACCGTATAGTTGGTGTGTTCGTCTGGCGATATTATTATTAGCATTTATTTTTATTCTGGCCCCTTATACACACTTTTTATTAAATTAATTATTAATATAATAATAATAATAATTATTTTTATTAAATGTTGTACCTGACTCAGTCTATTTTGTAAAGTCATTTAAATTTGTACAATATCTACTTTCATTACTACTCTAATTACACTGTATGTATGTTTGTTATATTAACTTTGTTATTTTCTACTAGAGTTAGTTAGTGGGTATACAATAATGAAAACATCAAAAAATTGTTCAAGTGTAAGAAGGATAATGGACTGTGATGATTAATTAAATTAGATGCCCATTTTCCAGGCAAGGACGGCTCAAAGGTGACGACTGTGGTAGCGACGCCGGGGCAAGGCCCCGACCGGCCGCAGGAGGTCAGCTATGCTGACATGAAACTCATCGGGAACGGCAGCTTCGGCGTCGTCTACCAGGCCAAACTATGCGACACCGGCGAGCTCATTGCCATCAAGAAGGTACTCCAGGACAAAAGGTTTAAGGTGAGTATTGTTGTAGATATCTCATCTACCAACTGAATCATACTTTCTTTGTCTTTGAATCTTGCAGCCGTTATGATAATTGATTGTTGACGAGCATTTTTGCAAATTGAGAGTAAATATCCTCATGAAACACTAGGATAGAATATGATTCAGATTAATAAAAAAAACATTGAATAAGTGAAGAATAGGCGTTCAAATTGATAACACACATTTTTTTAATCAAATTTCATGTTACAGAATCGAGAGCTTCAAATAATGCGACGATTGGAGCATTGTAATATTGTCAAGTTGAAATACTTCTTTTACTCCAGTGGGGAAAAGGTAATTGCTAAATTCAATTTTCATATTTTTCATATTAATTTTACGTACCTATAAATTTTTTCTAATAGATTTTACCCGCAAATTTATAGAAGCTTGAATCAATTTACAATGGCAACACAGAACATTTTTCAAAAGAAATATTGTTTGTAGTGCTATGTTGAATGCACGAAAACTTTTTTATAATTATACGGGTAATTTTTAGTGGTTGTATTAGATCTAACTTATGGTTTGAACCCCATTGATTAATGAACTGTTTCATTATATCATTAAGTAAAGGGTCTACGAATTATACGGAGATATCTCATTTTAATTAACAAGTACCTATATCCAGCAACTGTTAAATAACTAAGCTCCTCCATTTGACGTCCTTGCTTCTGGATTTATTGTTCACGAAGTGAATACTCTTGCAACCGCTTGTGAGATATCTCCTTTATACGGCTAAGCCCTATCTCTAAGTGTATTTTGATTTGGTTAAGTTACAATATTTTAGTTCGCTTTAATAAGGGTGTATTATTTGTGTGTTTTATTTGGGGGAAGGCGGCAGTGCCCGCGGCAGTGAGCTCAATGTTAAACGCAATGCAGTCTCTCGATGTCGCAGTACGTTTATGAACCAATAAGATTGTTGCGCTAGTGTGCTAACGCACAGATTAGGCCTACCAAGTCAGTCGGCGGTTACCGAACAATACTTTTTTTGTTTTGTGCAAATTGCATGATCGATATACCTACCTATTATAGTTGAATTTAATTAAAGTATCGGTCGGTAACCTTGGAAGCCCGTCAAACAGTTGTGTGCGTACATGATTAATGAGAGCAAGTCTTGTCACATCATAAGCTGTAATCTTTCAGCCATAAGCTTTTAAATCTTTTTCAATAGAAGTTTCAATGTTTGTAAACAGCAATGACAGTTTGACATTTCATTTCATTTAATGGAAGGGACTTATAACCAAGTGACATTTCTGATCTTCCAATTAGTTGAAATGAAACATCTTAAATCGCCATTACCATTTATAAATATTAAAAGTTGTATTAAAAAGACAATACATCTGAACAGGTCAATCACGGTCGACCATGTTCTTTCATCATCATCATTTCATCTCAAGACGCCTTTTTACATCGTGTCATTCAAGTTGTGTTATATGATTTTAACTGCAATTCGCTTGTCATATTTTTTGTTTTCTGGCAGACAGCTTTGGCATTTTCGTGGTTATTTGCACTCACTTGTGAAAACTCCAAAATATTGTCTGTACATGCACATTAAAAATGTTTGTAAAAGAATAATTATGTGAAATAAAATAAAAATATGTTATGCCACCTTTGCCAAGGTTTTGACCAATTCAAAGTGTTATATTATTATGATAAAGCAAAAAAATATACTTTGAATTGATTAGAAAAATGATTGAAAACGTGTTTCTATAACGCTAAATATCTAAATCAACCTTGACTCGCTGTATAGAGCTCGAGAGGACGTTGCACAAAACTAAGGACGGCCAAGGCAATGCGCACACCATTTATTATAATTTAACTAAGAAATATGAAAAGGTATAATAATTAAAATGTACAATACTGATTATTAAAAAAATATAAGTAGTACATTTTGAATGTGTGCAATTGAAGTTCCGACTTTCAAAGGTAAAATGCGTAAAATTTTTGAACTACCGGCCAGGAACCCTTGGTACAATGCCAATTTGAGAATCCACTCGCCTGGCCAAATGTTATGTCGTCATTTGTTCCAACTGACATGTGGAAAAGCTTCAACGAGATTGAAGTTTTTTTTTTGCCCTTGCACTCGTTTATTTCTTAAGGTCAGTTTTTATGCAATAGTTTTGTGGTTTGGTTATGTATTTTTTTACTTTACTTACCAGAATATTTTATGGATTTACCCATAGTGAAAATATTTTTTACACGTGTAGTAATTGTATATTTTAAACTTATTTTTAATTTATCATAATTTATTTTGCCTCCTTATATTTTTCTTCTGCATTCGAACATAAACAACACCATCTATACGAACGCATAAGAATTATTACAATAATTATGAAACCATAAGTGTCGGTGATACGATTTAAGTTCATGTGAAATTATTGTGACTAAATTACAAATTATCATCATTTTATTATTTCAGAAAGACGAAGTGTACCTGAATCTGGTGCTGGAGTACATCCCCGAGACTGTGTATAAAGTGGCACGTCACTACTCCAAAGATGAACAAACCATACCCATTAGTTTTATAAAGGTACGATATTATTTGTCAGGGCGATGACGGTAAAGTTCGTGTGAAAACCAGTATATGTATACTTATAGTACTTACAACTAAGTAGCCGTTTTCAAGACATAAAGGGCCCCAGTTCTGCTAACGCAATCGACTGATAATGGAATGGCGTTTGCATCTTAATTGTCACTTGAAAGGTTTTCCATACTAAAACTGTCGAAAGTGATAATTAAAACATTTTCATTCGGTCGTGTCATATAGCGTCTTGCGTTAGTGACGCCCGAGAGTCGCGGTAAATAATGGCTTAGTGATCAGTCTATTGTTCGGATAATACATTCATATCCCGCGTCCGATTTAAACACGCTACACAAAAAAACATGTCTCTGTCCCCAGCTGTATATGTACCAGTTGTTCAGAAGCCTCGCGTACATCCACTCGCTGGGGATATGCCACCGAGACATCAAGCCGCAGAACCTGCTGCTGGACCCCAAGAGCGGCGTGCTGAAGCTGTGCGACTTCGGCTCCGCCAAGCACCTCGTGCGCGGCGAGCCCAACGTGTCCTACATCTGCTCGCGGTACTACCGCGCACCAGAACTCATATTTGGCGCTATTGATTACACCACCAAGATCGGTGAGAATAATAATAATTTTATTTACTGCGTTATTACCTAAATAGTAATAGCTCTCTTGACCGAATTTCGGTCATGGGCGGCGGCCAACTTCAACGGAGTCTAGCCAACTACGTAAGATATAAAGTGCACAATTGTGTGCGCAAGCACCGGTGCATTCTCTTCCTCGCTGTTACAGACCGATTGGACAGCAATTCGACACGGTCGGAGAGAGAAGGCGACGAATCTAAGGCTTTATGTGCTATATCAATCGATGTGTTGTATTTAATGAAATATCTGCAGAAGTAATTCATGCCAATCCTTTTTATTTTCGCTCTCGCTGCAATGCATAGATGGGGTCTTAAATCGTTTCGCTATCAAGCTTTGCTCTAAAATGTAACGTAAAAAAAATACGAAATTTGTTTGCTATTTGTTACAGACGTGTGGAGCGCCGGCTGCGTGGTGGCGGAACTGCTGCTGGGTCAACCGATATTCCCCGGCGACTCGGGGGTCGACCAGCTGGTTGAGATCATCAAGGTATGTTCTATGTTCAAAAGCATTTAGAAAAAAGCTCTCATATTCTGGCTTTTTAAATCGGTAAAGGACATTGCCACTCCGCTTCAACTGTTTGGGTGAGTAAAAAGTTGCAGCACAGGTCAACGACATGTATTGCGAACTAAGGTTGGAGTGCACTATCCATGGTTAAATGGAACTACAGTCAAATCTATAGAGAATCTTACATAATCTGTAGTGATTTGACGGTAGCTAAGTTAAAACATAGATAGTGCAGTCTAGGCTTAGAGTAAAGTCTGTCCTCTCAATCTGATGGCGCCTTACATGAGCATATATTTTACAGGTACTTGGTACACCGACGCGAGAACAAATTCGAGAGATGAATCCTAACTACACAGAATTCAAATTCCCACAAATCAAGAGCCACCCATGGGCTAAGGTAAAGTATCTATTAACACAAAAATTAACTTAATATTACATTTAAACATCACCAATTATTCCTAGGTATTTGTTATGTTTAGTGATCTAATTACATTTTGTTTTCATAAACATCAAGTCTCGCCATCGCTGATATGCAATGTGTACAGAACCAGAGATAACTGGGTCACATCTCAGTATTCAGTTAACGAAACAAATAATACTACATTTTGACTCGCGGTACTATAGGCATTACGCAAACGGCGACAGTGACGAAGAGTGCCGCTTGGCGACAGCGAAGTACGCTACCGGTACAATTTATTTTGTAAGCTCGAAAAAAGTGTCACGGTATCAATCATGGGTATGGTATGGGTTTGTCTCCGTCTTTCACGTGTCTTTGTCGCGATGTGCGGAGGGCCGCCTTGGATATGAAACACGTGCTACACAAGATATGAGCAGTCCTCCGTAGCTTTCAGGATTGTTCTCGTTAAAAAAATCATAACATTCCTTCATAAGCACTGATCAATAGAGTTTTCCACTTATTATTTGAAATACGTTTGACGTTGTAAATCCAATAAACGTATTTCCGTTATGTTTCGTTTGGACAGCCTTATTCCGTGCGACCAATGGTATAACTAAAGGGTGACATGTCGAAAACGTAACATAATACCATGGAATTTGTTATAATAATAACGCGAACGCTGAATTAAGCTCTAAATGCGAGCCGATAGAAACCATAATGGACTGTCTCCCTTTTTAAGTGGGCGACGATAATTTAAGGCGTAATTTGGACTATACAGTTACTTAGCCACATTAACAAGGATATAGGAAGGAATTTGCTGTATTACTAGTTTTGCCCGTGACTCCGCTCGTTGTATCTCGACGAAACATAGCTTATAGCACTCAGGGATAATGTAGCTTCTTATTAGTGAAGGGTTTTTTTAGAAATCGTGTTAGTTGTTCTGACGATTACCTATATATAATATTAATAAAACTAAACTGTGCTACTATAATAAAAATAACTTTTTAACAAAAAAAAAAACGACTAAAAACTCAAAAGCAAATAAAATCGAATCTAAAATGAAATATGTAACGCAAGCTGATTCGGTGCAAAACAGGTAGATTTTTAGATTTTATTATATTTTGCTTTTCAGTTCTTTGAAGTCGGTTTCCTTTTTTAAAAAAAGAAGTTTTATTTTATCATTTTAGCGGATAAGTTATACAGAGTGTAAGGGGCAACGAAAACTGTTTAAAGGTTACACTTAATGCTTATAATAAAATTTCTGTCGAAAGTCAGGTCGCAATGTATCGTAAATCATGCGGTCACAACACAACGTTCCGTGCGATAGATACATGCCGTGTGCGAGAGATGAGTGCGCTCAGGCGTATAGTTTTAAGTTATATTACAGTTTTAGGTCTCAATTTGAAATTATGTTTTTTTTTAATTTTAAATTACGTTAAGAAATATTTGTATTAAGATTTCATGAAAAAAAACAATTTAACAATACTGAATAAAAATGCGTATATTCATTAAAAGAATTACGGAAAATTCTACTCTAGCCACATGACCTGAATCCATGGTATCAGTTTTTGGTACGGAGCAACTTACACCCTGTAATATGTCACTAAAAAGATTTTTATATCTATCTTTTTACTGAATAATAGGTATAACATTATCGCGAGATAAACAAAGATAAAAAGAAATCGAGATAAAACAAAAACTACTGAACCAATCTTGATGAAATTAAAATGGGACTCTCTTTGAGGTGTCTTATTTAGTAAAAAAAAATAATCATCCAAATCAGATAATCCACAAAAAAATAAGTAAAAAAAAAATTGATATGCGCTTGGTATTATAAACTACTGCGTTTTTTCCGTCGTTTAAAAAAATAAAAGTGCCGAAACGCCCTAGCTAACATGCTTTCCTTTACATTTATGTAAGTAGCTATGAACCTACCAGTAGTGGTAACAAAACCTAGTAATTATGAAACGCAATGGAATGGATCTGTATGATTTAACCTGAGTATGAACTCGGATTTAACCTGAGTATGAACTCAGGTTGAACCATGCAGATCGTCGCGTATATATAAGAAATCAATACGAGTCGTACTATTTAATTCAACAGCTTTTTTGATTATTATCTTTTAACATTTTTAGTGGTTATTTTCATTGTAGTATGGTTTTACATCCCACGTGTGATTAAAAGTCGCGCATCATTGCAGTTCATGTTGGAGCGTACGTCCATGCCCAAGTCTGCCACTGACCACCAGCGTATCCGAGTAAGACATGTGCGGCAATCTAGATGACTTCATTTCTGTTTGTATCTTCGACACTGGGACGCAAGTCACGATACCATTATTGGGTTCTTGCATTTTTTTTTACATTTTATATATAATCCATGTTTGAAATTACTAACAGTGAAGTAATGTTCGAAATGACACTAAAATGACAAAATTGCCTACATTTAAAGTTACTGATCATAAAAATCTAAAACCGCAAGTGGTGTGGCGTTACGGCCCTATAAGTCAGCGCGTGTCTACCTATGATTTAGGGCTAGTTTCACAATGCGCTAATAAACTCTATCCACAACTTTTTGACAGATGACCCATGCAAATTTTGACAAATAAAGTGTGGATTTGGTTTATCAGCATTTTGTGTAACAGGCCCTAAATTTAACTATAGAATAGTACCCAATTAAAATCAATCAAACAGATACCTAAATAGAAAAGAAAAGGGAATGCATTCATTCATCAGACTGCCAAATAGCCAAAAACCCCCCAAACTTATAAACACTTATACAGACAGTACTGACATATAGACACGCCGATTTACCGTGAGATTGTCGTGAGTGACCTGTGTACCAGTTCGATGAGATTATACGTGCTCATGGATTTTGAGCCTTACAATGCTAGGAAACTATATTATATATTTTTTGAAATGAAGTCGTTTAGAATTCATTTTGAACATAAGAGAGATACCTTTGGCATGAGTTGTCAATCGGAGTGCCACATTAAACTAATCAGTTGATGCTGTTTCTTACTGCAATTTGTTTGTTGGTGTTCAGTGTGCATTCGTACTGTGCGACTCTGTGCCTAGTTTGTTTCATACAAGTTATCGGTTAACAGAATATATTTTATATACATATATATATTTCATTATTCTAAAATATACAGAATGATTCAGAAAGGGTATACTAATCCTTGAACCTGCGCTTCTTTAGCGTATTGGTAATCATTATGTGAAGTCAGAAATCCAATATATCAATTTAAAAAATTAATTGCTTACAAAATCACAACCTTTATGAATTATTCTATATATTTATTATTAAAAAAACAAACTCGCAGTGTGGCACTTCAGGGTTCCACTAAAATATTTCATTGAAGTTATTGTCTTCTTCTAACTCATACAACAGTGTAAATACTGAATTATTTTCCTTTCGTGTATTTAACTCGTCCTTATTTATTTCAAACGCTAACATTTTTATCTCTGAAACACTTTATGCGATTAGAAACCACAATAGAAATAAAACCTTGACACACGATAAAAAATATTAAATACGCAAAATTTACATATGTGCACACACTTTGTTTTATAATACACCTAGAAAGCTTTTTAGTGTTGTCCAGACACATGTAAAAGCGTCCATAGTTATAACTATAAAAGTTACTCTGTAGTATTCACAAATGCAAACAAACAAACAAGCAAGCAATCGATGGCTACCTTATTTTAGAAGATACTTTAACTCATAGTTACAACATCCAGTTAATTTCTACACGTCACGTGGGTAGTGCTCTCCACAATCAACGGTAGATATTTCATAAATTTAAGACCCGCCTCCCTATAATGTGACTCTGTGCATGCCAAAGTCATTCGAATAGGCATGCGCAGAGCCTCCATCTTTGATACGGCTTATACATAATATCCACGCAGGCGGATCATCGGCATGACGAAGCGTGTGTCTGTGCAGGTGTTCCGCGCGTGCACCCCGCCGGACGCGATCTCGCTGGTGTCGCGGCTGCTGGAGTACACGCCGGGCGCGCGGCTGTCGCCGCTGCAGGCGTGCGCGCACAGCTTCTTCGACGAGCTGCGCGAGCCCACCGCGCGCCTGCCCAACGGGCGCGCGCTGCCGCCGCTCTTCAACTTCACGGAGTACGAGCTCGGCATCCAGCCGTCGCTCAACGAGTTCCTGAAGCCGCGCGTGGCGGCTGCGGGCGCAGCGGCGGAGGGCGCGGCGGCGGCGGCCGAGGGCGCCGAGGCGGGCGCGGCGGGTGCGGCGGGCGCGGCGGCGGGCGCGGCGGCGGCGGGCGCGTCGCCGGCGCACGAGCCGCGCGCGTAGGCGGCGCGCCGGGCGGCGGCGCCGGGGGGGCGCGCGCCCTCTAGTGATTGATAATTTCGTGTTGGCCATCGGGAAAAATTACATGCATAATAGGTGTTCTCGGCGAGTGCCGCGTGACGCCGCGGTGCGACCGCCGACGAAGCTCGAGCCCTCGCCGATGAAACCCGAGCCGCGGCCGAGCTCGAGCCGTCGCGGTCGACGAGTCCGCTGTAGATTCCGAACCGCCGGGATGTGATCGCTTTGTACTTTTGTAAGCTCAAATTGTCCCCCCGTGTACATACCTTATGCGCTGAGTTTGAATGTTTATTCGGTAAACGACAGATCGTTATCGTCTGGATAAATTGTTTTGTTTTATTCATTTTAATATTACGTCCGTTTCGGTCTTTGAAATGGTTTCGCTTTTATCTGTAGCCTTTAGTGTACTCGGTGTGAGACGTTTTATCATAGGAGAGGTTAGTCGCATGTTTGTTTCGCTCGAAGCAGCCGTCCGAGGGTCGGACGCATGCTACTTACCTCGCTTGGGCCGTGTAATCAGTAGGGAAGACATATTCAGTAGTGTATTAGAGTATTTATTGTTGGAAAGAATCACTGACTCGTGAACTTACGAAGCGTATGCCTAGTGTTATTTCAACGATGAAACTTGGCACATGAAATATTTTGTTTTGCATAAACAAAACTCATACCTACTTGTAAATTTTTATAACTAGCGTAAACTGATCTCTCAAGATAATTTATATTGATGATATCTCAGAATATTATGTATTTGTATAAACAATTCAGAGAATATAAATTTTAGATATACTACACATATAGATACTTGTTTTTTTTTCGGCAACTTCTACGAAACATTTTCTTTGCGATGTATTTTTGTCTTATCCAATGCTGGATAATTGTACTGTACCTATATTTACTAGCACTGTCGGTGTCCTAATTATAACGACATAGTTTTTGAATAATATTGTATTCTATATTCAATAAATGATATTTCTATTATATAAAATTTGTCATTGAGAAACACTATGGTTATTAGTAGTCATTTATGAAAACAATGTTTAAAATAATGCTAAACTTTCATTGTCATAGTTTTAAGTATTGGAGTAATTTCATTTTGCACTTCGATTTGGCATACAGTTACAAATTAGGGAAGGTTTTAAAACCTCTAAGTATAGACTAACAAAATCTTATCATGGTGTAGAAGTAGCCTAACGCATAAACTTATTGGTGTTTGTCGATACCTATTGCACCACTTAGAATGGAACCTGGTATATTAATATTAAAGGCAGCTGGAAGCACGAGTTTTCAAATAATACTGTTTTATAAATACGTAGAATTTGAATCGATTCATAGCCATGAAACAGCTTAGCATGTAATAATAATAATAAATTAACAGTGTCGGTTACTAACCGATATCGGTTCTATTAATTTATTCAATACATAACTTGATACTAATTTGTAATAATTTTACACACTTAGCTGGTTGAATTTGTCATACATCACTTATCTTTACACTTAAATGCCAGGGCCCCGCAACCACGTAATATAGCTTCATTATTGTGTATCTATATATTTAAAGTCGGGCATACTGCTGAACTCAACCTGCCTCTAGGTCGGCCTGCGGTTCGGCGGCATCTACCGCTCCACATTGTCCTAATCGAAGATTGGCTTCAGTGGCGCTTTGCCTGTTATTACATATAAATTATTGTATTTTTAAGAAGAGCGCTCGGCGCGTCGCTTTTGAAATCACATAATAGTGGACCTTAGTTTTTGACGTTAAGGCTATTAATTTGCTGGAACACCCGTATAATTCGTGTAAATATATTATAATTATATCTTTATGGTACGACTCTTGAGCGCCGCCGCCGGCGAGCGGTGGCAGGCGCGCGCCGCCCGCACTGGACTCGGTAGGAGACAGTAGTTTAGATATTACGTGTATTTTATTAAGTCTATCTAATATGAATTTTGTAATCGACGTTGCTTCTAAAGACCTTCTGTGTAAAAAGTTATAAGACATACTAGTGACCTGAATGTTTGAAGCGATGTTATTGAAAGTACTTTAAACCCACTGAATTCTCACTCTCACGATTTGCGTGCACGTTTACTACATGAGAATTTCTCATTAACTACATAGTTCGAAATGGAGTTATGACTTATTATATAAATTATTTTAAAGTAATTTTTTCGTATTACTGTAATAATATTAAATTTAATAGTGAGTGAAATTTGTATTTGGTTTTCATATTTGTTTTACTGAATTTGAATACTTCGTAACCTCCCATATCGTTGTTAGTTATGAATGAAAATAACATAATTATTAAAAGTAAATAATTAAATGAATAGTAAGCATGGCTTTTTATTTTATAGTTAAGTCATGACCCCTATTTTACGCCAGTATTAGTTAAATTCGTTTATTAGGACAGGCAAGGGAATTTACTTTACACCAGGTAGGTATTTAATTAATATTGTTTTTTTAACTTACATTATTTTTATTATATCTGGTAACGCGGCGGTACGTACACTGCTACGCCTACTTGTGTACATGTAATTATAATCCTCCGCACGGCTTATTTATTAAATATACACAAAAATGTACGTCGTCTTATTAGGAATTTAGCACTTAGGAACGTAGCAAGACAAGACTCGTGAATATGCGTTTACGGGTTTACCCATTGCAAGATGACCCCTAAAAGTGAACCTGTGGCGCCTTATTCTACCTACCACCTCCCTACCTGTATTAGCGTAACGTGGCCTAAAGTCAAGTATGGCATTCACCATCGACCCGGAAGCACAGCAAGGACTATAAGATGAAATATAGACTGCTAGCAGGAGTGTTTTTTTCTATATGGACCACTATGGTGAATCTCAATTCTGATTGGACAGAGTTAGTCAAAGTAAAATATGGGACTTGGTCCGTGGTTTATAAGATACAAACTATTATTGAGCTAACTAATCATCGAATGAATAAAATATATTCGTTGAATTTTTTTATCTTGACACTGGCAAAATTACCAAAGATTGGTGGAGCCATTTACACGAAAAAAAGCTGTCAGCCTGTCATTGCGAATGTCGTGATTTCGTGAGTGTCACTAAAAAATTGACATTGATGGATCGTCGATGGTAATGTAATGGGTTTTTACGTTCTCTTCTTGGTCTGTGTTTATACACTGCACAAAGCGAGCATAGTCATTTTGTTCAATTCAAATTGTATTTTTTCATGAACAAAGCAACAGTACCAACTGTAATTACGATAATTATTTATAAATGCAAGTACTGAACGTTATAGAAAGGCGATATTCTGGGTGTACGTGAAGCCATGACTGGTTACAAACCGAGAATATAATATTCATTCACAGTATTGTAATGGGTGGATCAGTGTTATTTCACGTTTAATTCTGTGTAGCGACCACTCTAAATATTACAACAATGCATGAGGCTTACGAGATATCTCATTTGCTCAATGCAACTGTCCAAATTGAGGCCATTGCTGCTTATGGTAAGTAATGTAATAGAGTAACCTGTAGTTAGGTACCGATTATATCTATATAATAAAAAAATATCGCTAGATGACCAATATGAAACACTTGTATTATGACCCAGTCCCAGACCCAGACCCAGACCACAACTAATTTAAAAAAAAGAATACATAAACCAAACAAACCAGTGGCTGCAGTTTATGCTTTATATTTGATTATACATCAAATGTTTTATTTTCAGATAACAACTTATTATTGGGAACTAGACAAGGCCATTTGTTGATGTACTCATTGTCTATGACTAATGGAAATCAGAAATATGAACTGCAATTGCTCCGGTATTGTAAAAATTTCAGTAAAAAGCCAATACAACAAATTGAAGTAATACCTGGTAAATACAATGTTGATACTCTACTATAACCTTTGTAATTTAATGGGTGTTTGTTAACCCAGTTCTAACTATAAACATAGGTTTTACTTGATACAGGCATTTATATTGCAGTTTATCAACAAAACTAGGATGGTCATTAATAAACCTAGGATAGGGAAACTCTTATACTCATATCATATAATGCAGATATGATCATTTTCTATAGAAAATTATTTCTAAAGTGAGTTCTACAAGTGCCTGCTATAATAACAGTAACATCAATTAAACATTAAATTTAAAATAATAATGAGAAACTTTTAAACCGGTTTTCCATCAAGGTGTGGGCTTAGGTGCACTCCAGTACATCCACAATTGGTAGATATGTAGTCTCAAAGTAATAGGGGGTGAGCTTATTAACATTCTGGGAACACTCCCTCCACTATCAGGTTGCTTCCTGTAAAATTTGTAAAACTTAATCTGGCTATTAATATTTCAGAAGACAATTTGCTGTTGTGCCTGACTGATAATGTTCTCTCAACATACAACATTAATGGTGTTAATTTTCCATTGGTAAAAACGTTTGAACAAACTAAGGGTGCTTCGCTATTTGCATTGGATAATAATGTAAGCACTTGCATTACTTTACCCTTACCTGTAGCTTAATATATATTTTTATGTCTGGAGGCCTACTTCAATCCCAAGTTAATTGAAATTCTTCATATAACAATATTTTTCTATAATACATCATATAATCATATTTTTATATATACTCAGCCTGAGGGGCCTTTGGCTCTAACAGTGGAATTAAAGACCAATAGCAACACTTAAACATTAAACTCTGTTACAATGAGCTATGTTATATAATACTTTTGATATTATGTAATATTAAGTGTAATTCCATTTCTGTTTCAGCCCACAACATCTATGACCGGGGAGTCAAGTTCCGTGGTTCGTCTATGTGTGGCTGTACGTAGAAAACTGCAGCTCTATTATGGCAAGAATGGAGGGTTTAAGCAGCACTTATTTGATTTTACCATACCGGATGTGCCGAAAGTCATGGCGTGGGGTCAGCAGTACCTTTGTGTGGGCTTCAAAGCTGAATACGTATTGTATGATGTAGGTGACATTTGGTAATTTTAAGGCATTGATGCCATAGATCTAGGATCATTTTTGTGATCATAGACAACATACATTGGATAAAATCATGCCTAAATTTTATCACATAAATATCATGTGTTTAGATTTGTCTTCTTTAAATGTTTAAAACATTATATATATTTATTTTTTATTAAAGGAATAATTTATAGGTATAAGAAAAAATATTGTTCTAGCTATCATCAGGAAATCCAAAAGAGTTATTCCCGACAAGCAGTTCCAAATCCCTGGAGCCAACTATAGCTAAACATTCAGAAACATCATTTCTCTTCGGCCGCGATCAGACGTCGGTGCTTGTAGAGGAGTCCAAAGATAAAGAATCTAAAGATAATATTAATATTAAGAAAACCATCAAGTGGACTGAGACGCCGATTGCAGTTGGTAAATATAACTTTTAAGTCACTTACACTAATTAGTGATAGCCATGTCGGTAAAACACTTGCCTTGGAAACAAGGGTCGCAGTTTCGAATCCTGGCTCGCTCCTCTAGTATTTACGGATATCCGTTTGCTAAGCGTACAAGGAAAACATCGTGAGGAAACCTAGATGTCTGAGATAACTTAAGCAGTTCTCGAAAGGCGTGCGAAGTTCGCCAACATTACCCACGCGACTACTGGGCAGAATTTTGTATCTAATATAAATAAGAGATCAATACATTAATATTAAAACTCATGTTATATACAGAGACAGGCTCCACTTCTTCCTATCCGATCCTAATTATTGGGTCATGTGTAGGAAGTCCGATTCTTCTTACATCCTAATTTAGGATGTCCGATTGCCCTACACATTATCCCTTTGCATCCAATTATTAGGTTGGATAGGAATATAGTTCTATCGCTCGAATTTATTTAATTATGATGATGATTTGTGTTCTAGTATGGGATGAACCATTCGTATTAGGGCTGCTATCGGACCAAGTGGTCGTACAAACAGTGGAGCCAGCGTTGTTTATACAAACGTTACCTGAACTGAACAAAGCAAGACTGATGTATAGGTATGACTGGCTTTAATATTTATATTACTATTTGGTAGTTAATTATTTTAATAGCCCGTAGTTTCTGAATGCTGGGCAAAAGTTTCCATTCCGTTTTCATCACTGTAGCTATCAAGGGCTAATTCTTTATCCAATCTGTAACATGAAGGAGTGACGTATAGACGTAGTTGACATATTCGTAGTTGACTAATATTTTAGATATCTTCCAAACTTCGCCTAAACAGAATTTGTTTGTCACCATTTTACTTCAGTCACCCAGTCAAATCCAGATACAAAATACTCAATGCTTCTAACTCACTCTAACATGAATATCATAATCACGATTTTAACCCCTATTGTCTAGGTAAAAAAAAGATCTTTATGGATATTCCAGACCTACCCGTTAGTTGAATGTTAGGCCGACATGATTTTTGAAAATATTACCAAGTTCTATTTAGGGAGCGTCCAAGTATTACGTAACGGATTTGGGGGGGGGGGGGTCTTCTGAAACGTTACGATGCAATACAGCCCCCCCCCCCTGTAACGCATGGGGGGATTGAACTAAGCATTACGTAACATTGTTTTAACCCTTCAGAACTGTCACGTAGAGACTATGTTTTACTAGGGCGGGGGGGGTATAAAGAAAAAGGTTACGGCGCGTTACATTGGGGGGGGGGGGGGGTCAAAAATCTCCAAAAACGTGATAGTAAGTGCATAGTTGGATGTGTTGCAGGTGTAAGCGTGGATTGATATTCGTGTCTTCGGTCGGCCAAGTGTGGTGTCTCGGCGCGGTCGACGTCACGAAGCAAAGACAGCAGCTATTGAAAGACAAACAGTTTCAAATAGCTATCGACTTGACGGTAAGATATTTTGTACACAAATAACTATTTCTTTCGTCAGTCGTCATCTGTATGGATGGATGGAAGATGACGACAGTTCGCCGTATGTCATTACGTTCCAGAACTTGATCCTAATAGAGTTTTTTTTTCACAATCAGCGCTCTCAATACCTGGCTTGGGAAATTATTTATTCAAAATCGTATGATGCCATTTTAGTTAACATCAAAATCGGTCTCGAGAGTCCTTTACGTTTTTCGCTAGTTCCTATTGTATTGGATTTGACCATTCATGCCCAATTGAAAAAATCGTCTTGTGTATAATTGTCTATACAGTCCTTACTAATTTACCTGTTTAAATTGTTGGACTCTGGCTATGATAAATATAACCACCTATTATTATTTTCCTTGTATATTTAATGTTATTCCTGTACTACATCATTCGTGAGCTTTTGACATGTTAATTATTTTAGTCAGTCAGTGCATAAATAGTGAGATAGTGTTAAAAGTGGCTAGAAAATATATATTTTTGTTCACAGATCAGAAATTATTAGTAACATTTTTCTGTGTTTAAATAATTTATATATAGTTCTGTGTAATATTTCGGACAGGTATTATGTTTTTTGTGTCGCTCATATCATCAGTATTGGGTATCATAATTCGTAGGTTCAGATACATAGGTATGATTTTAGATTATAAATGGCAAATGCGCTATTTTAGATTTATGTACAGATTTATATATACGTAGTTCATACCTCATACAACGTTTCAAAATATACTAAATCAATATTATGTTGATAGCGTGAGTATACCATGGGTTTCAATAATTATCGTGTTTATTAGAGCGGTACAACGCATAATCATAATCGAATCAATAGTTAATTATTTCATTTAATAGGTATAGCCATCGTTTAGTTATACCCTGCACTTCATAAATTCACATCAGCTTTAAATCGTATTTTCTTAAATTTAACGAAATGTTTAGCGTAAAAAATACTAAACGGATGTCCGATATTACCCGTTTGTTGCATGTAAGTAATACTAATAATAAGCTCTTTGATGGCCTATTGCTGGGCTAAACCAATACCTACAATGCGAAAAGTATTCTGGCCATATTCCATCACGCTGTCTTAGTAAGTTATGCGAGTGTACCATAACGGCCAGTACGCGATGAATGGCGAAGAATATCTGAATTGTTACAGAGCGAAACTCATATTCAATATGGATTGTAAGGAGACTGTAGTAGAGCGAAGATGATAATGAATAATTGTACGAAATTCTCACAAAATTATTTACGATAAAGTTGAAATTCGAGCTTCCAATCTTTAGGTGCGAGGAAAAATTTCTAATTGCTAGTGATAATTACCTATTATATTTTCTGTGTTCTATGTTGATAGTAAAATAAAACTAATACAATAGTGATCACATAATTTTCTAGCCATTTTTATAATAACTCATGTAAGGTGTAATATTTCTTATATTAGTTAAAAGTGCGTGTTTAACAAAAAATGCCGTTCACTATAAAACCAAAGTTCCGTAAGGGAACGATAGCTTTGCTATTAAGCGTAAGTATTTTTTATGGTATACAGATACATGAAAATGTTGCGTCACAAGTGAAACAAACCTTAGAGGATAAAAAAACGGGACAATCCAAGCGTTTTTTTCTGTACATAATTTATTCTCCCAATTGAAGACAATGCCTAATTTCAGTCGTTCGTATGGTTATGTTATTAATTGCCTACTCAAATTCATTTATTAATTTCCCCACAGAGTCTGTCAGATAGTTCCCCCGAGGAAAAGAAACAGAAGATACATTCCATACAAATGTTATACGCTTTAGAGTTATTTGACAACAAGCGATACGAAGAGTCTATGAGGGAATTCATCAAGCTCAACACTGACCCCGCTGACGTCATCAAACTGATCCCGGAATTGGACAGCAAGTCGAACGGCTCAAAAGACAAGGGCAAGAAATTGAAAGGCAAAGATTTGGAGCACGCATTAAACGCATTGATTAAGTATCTCGCGCAGTTGAGGTTAAAAATTAATGAAGCAGCTAGCGGCAGTCAGGAGGATTCCAGCGGCCAGAGAAACGGTATGCATCAGTTGGAACTAATTGACACCACGTTGCTGAAGTGTTACTTACAGGTAATAACACACTACACTAGTTTGAGAACATTTATGATCTATTTTATTCTAGAGACCTACCTGGTTGTTTTTGCGTGATCCTCATTCAATCTTACAAACATACTTACAAAATTTTATGCTGGAGTCACTGTCTTCCTTTCTCAGATCATAGGAGAAAATGAGATAAATTCGATATATCAATGAAATAAAACTTATTTTAGGGATTTTATCACGTTTAATATGTGTTTTTACGTACTCGACTAATGATCATAATAAAAACCTTAAAATATTTTTTTATTTCAATGAATAGTATTCGCGTAAATATATGAAATTGATATATTATGTTATCTTTTCTTGCTTGCTGGAAAATATAGGGAGGGACTCAGGACAATTCTTTGTATTAATTATTTATTTATTATTCCTCTTGTTTAATATCATAGTTATTAATCTACTTGTCTTAACACCAACATCAATTTGAAGTTCTTACTCATCCATTGTCCCGCTAAATAATCGACTATGCCTAATTGATAACTTTCGTTTTCAGACTAATGATGCTCTCGTCGCGCCTCTAATACGACGAAACAACTGTCGTCTAGAAGAAGCCGAGAAGACTCTGTTGCAACACGAAAAGCACAGCGAACTAATAATACTGTACCAAACCAAAGGGCAGCACATGAAAGCGCTGCAGCTGCTGAGGGAGCAAGCGAAACAACCGGACTCCAGCTTGGAGGGTTACAGAGAGACCAAGAATTATTTGCAACAATTAGGTAAGTTGTATACTGCCCTCGTGATAGCAAATGCAGTACTCGCAGAATGGTGGTTTCGAGAAAAAGGCGGTTATCACTCTGATATCATCAAGTACCTAAAGTGCCTTAGTGATTTTTTAGCCTATATGAATAAAAAAATATTTGTATTTCCATAGTTTTTAAAAACCTTTTTGGGTAACTTTGGTAATTTTCACACGCACACAAGCACGGGTAAAGACCCACAAACACGCACGCACACTAACTTAATTTTTTTTTGTCTTTGTATGTGTTTTTCTTTCATGTTTAACTTTTTTTTAGTTTCTATTTTTTTTTAAACCAACACCAAGATCATTTTAACTTTGGTTACATAAAACCAATTAATAAAATAATTGATTTAATTTTAGGCTCTGAACATATAAACCTGATATTCAAATTCTCCGACTGGATACTGGCAGAGCATCCGGAAGAGGGCCTGAAGATATTCACCGAAGACAAAGTGGAGGTAGAGAACTTACCCCGTCCGAAGATACTGGACTTCTTGCTGAGAGAACACGGATCCCTTGTGATACCATACCTCGAGCACGTGATTCACACGTGGAACGATTCCAACACAATATTCCACGATGCGCTAATCAAAATGTACAGAGAGAAAATAACAGATAAAAACGCTACAATAACCGAGGAGGAATTGCAGCATACAAAGTCTAAATTGGTTGCTTTTCTAGAAAAATCTAATGAGTATTCTCCGGAGAGAGTGTTACTGCAGTTCCCTACGGACAGCTTGTTTGAGGAGAGAGCGATTATATTAGGGAAATTGGGAAGACACGAGCAAGCCATTGCTATTTACGTGCTGATTTTAGGTTTGTAGAGTACTGCACACTTGGGCGAGCCGCAACTTTTTTTTTTTTTTGCAAAATTTGCTATCCTGAATGCACTTGAATGTAGTGGAAATACAGTATAATTTCGCCTTGTCAAGTTTCGCAAAAAAAATATCTATTAATATCAGAGGTGCAGGACGGAGTTTGATCCTTTCAGTTGAATTTCAGGTGATGTACAGCGAGCGATCCGGTACTGCGAGACAGTCTGTTCAAATCCCAACAACAAGAGCCAAGATGTATATGTGATATTGATGCGAATACTAATGAACCCCGAGCAGGGCGGCGCCCTCAACGGGCCCCTAGCCAACGCGCCCAGACATCCGAACACATCAGTTCCGGACCTGGAGACCGCCCTTAGTATACTCGAGAAGAATGCTGATAAAATATCGCCGATGAAAGTAAGTTAATAGCTGACCCCGACCACAGACAATTTTCCAATCTATTTTTTTATTTATTTACATCAAAATTCCGACTCAAAATAATGATTCGCTAATGAAGCATTGGTTCAGTGGTTAGTATATCCTTTCCGAATCATTCTGTATATAAGCAGATGTATAGGTACTGGGATTGCCCCCAGTCTATGGTACGGTACGTTTAATACAAGTGTTGCTTAGATTAGAACCGTACCGTTGTTGTGTTCGTTTGGCGATATAATTACTAAATACGAAAAAAAAAAACTTAAAAATAGTATGACAACAAACTATTTATCAAAAAGACCGTGTCCGCATCGAGTGGTGGCAAGAATGCTGGCTGCATTTCTTCGCTGCACAATCAAAAAATTTTTTGATCGAGAAAAGAGCCAGCCCTCCTGTCGCCTGTGGAGGCCATCAACCTAGGTGATTGCCTCCACAGGCGGCATTTTAATATATAATAAGTACTTGTTTCATTCCAGGCCTTATCAGTACTGCCCGACTCGGTGCCTCTGAGTCGACTGAAACATTTCTTAGAGAGCTCTCTCGATAGCCAGCTAACTTTGAAACGACGCATGCAGGTCTTGAAGGGATTGTTGTATGCAGAACATATGCAGGTGAGCCAAATACTTTTCCTCCTATGCCTTTCCCCTCCTGCAGCTTACCAACCTGGGGCTATTATGAACTCTTTTCCAGGTAATTCAGTTTCCGACCCAAAACTGTTGTCATCTGTGTAATGTTAACGTCATAAGTTCCCGCTAGATAGTACTTCGTTTCTGCATTGATAATTTAGACGGACAGCGTTTGGAATAAGTTAGTTTATTTATTAGGATAAGTATGTCAGTTGTTTATTAAGTAAAAAAAATAAACTGCCAGTTAGGTCAGTATACTGCCTGGAAATAAGTGTTTGAAATACGGCCCTACGATTGATACGGCGATGGCAGCCATTGAACCCCCCCCCCCCCCCCCCCCCATATATGAAAGGGCGCGGCGTGTGTGCCGCTAACGCTCGCTAATGTCACTGCACTTTACTAAACGCCTATATCGTTCATTCATTGAAATAATTTTCAGAATCGGATCAGTAGTTTTGGAGATTACCACCTAAATACTTACAGCCTTTACCTCTTTATTTATATTTTTGATTATATATTTCAGGTACAAGAATTGAAACAGTTCCACGAATCCAAGAACGTTGTGATAAACGACTATAACGTGTGTCCCGTGTGCAAGAAACGCTTCGGCAACCAAAGCGCCTTCGTGCGATATCCGAACGGTGACATCGTACACTACTCGTGTCGACTCGACAAATAGTCCCCGCGATTCACTCAATGCTAGTCTTAAATCAGGGCCCTAGCCAGGAATGCACTACATTTTGAAGTATTCATTTTCAATTTTTGATTGTATTTAGTCATTCATATCAATTGAGGAGATTTAATAATTGAGGTAATTGAAACGTTATACAATGATTTTTTGTTCGATCTTTTTTCTGAACAATAAACTGATTAAAGAATATTAAGAATGGCGATAAAAGAATCCTTATGCCAATCAAATGGCAACACAGTACACTGTGTGCCGATGCTTCATAATGATGTGTACTGTAAACCATAAGGAAGCATTGGCAAGATTCGCTGATTAAAACGCTAATATTTACGTCGGTGACATCATAGTCAAAGTCAAATCATTTATTTCGTATAGGCCAACGGGGGCACTTACAAATTGTCATTTACATTTTTTTTTCATAACTACAACCGGCTCGGAACGCGACCTCAACTGAGAAGATCCGGCGAAAAACTCAGCGGGCTTGTCTGCTTTTTAATTTTTATTTTTTTAACAACCATGTTTATTATTCAAAAATACATAACTACAATGAGCGATTCCTATTGGTTCATTTGATGCGTTTTTTCGCAGTTCTGCGGCATATCCTATTGTACATTTGGTCTATATATCGGTAATAATAATAAGCTTATTCTTCTTCTGCTGTATCCATAAACCAAGGCTCGATATTTTTTCTATGATTTCACTGTATATTTACTATTCGCCTACAACCTCCTACAACATGTATTTGTTATGTCAAACATTCATTTATTAGATACATATATAAATAAATGTACACTAAGCGTGTGTATATTGTAAAATAAATGTAGTCATGTATTATATCTATATTGTATCATTGTATTAATTGTATGCCCAACATTATATTGATTAATGCGAAGTTTGTATTATTTACTAAATCCTTACTAATTTATTTACAATATATTTGATTTTGAAATTGTTAGGTTAGTAGGTACTTAAGTCTAGCCCTTGCTGCGGCCATAAAAGTAAAATTCAAACCATAACTAAGTTTGACTACAGAATTACAGAAATATAAAAGTTAACAGAAATATAAAGCACTTTATATTTTTTTATCTCGACAGCCTTGAACCACTTTGGGGACTGGATCTAACTTACGTTTTTTGTTCTAATTATGACATATAAATTTCATAATTAAATATTTCTAAATTATTGCATAGTAACGACATCTGAAAAGCGCGCTTTGATACCAAAATAAAACAGCATACGTACTCGTTAGAACATCGCGGCGTCGCGTCGTTGACTCGCTACGCCCACGACGTTTTTAAAAGAGTTGCATATTGAAACGTAATTCTTGACATTCAAATTTGAATCGGCTCATATAAGTACCTACTTATATTTATTTCCTGATTTATGTAGTTAGATTTAGTACGTACATAAATCCTTTTCTAGTGCTAAATACATTCGGCCACCCAACTGCTTAGGAGGGACGAGTAGGAGTACCAAGCCGAATGTTACAATATCTATAGTTTTCAATATACAGTATATTACAATATAAATAAGGTAGCTACTGATTAAGGACACAAAAGAGAATCAGAAATCGTCTCTGAGGATACAATATTTTACACTCCCAATATGCTGGATATGTTACACCGTATGTCGTGATTAGTGTTGTAGGTAGCTTAAGTTTTTATGTAGGTAGGACCTACAGACTAGCTAGAGATATTTTGTATGTGGGATCTATATAGGGACCCAAAGCCGTATCAATCCAATAGTTAACAGCAATAGAGTCAGTTACGACTGTGTACCGTAGATGGTAATGGACATCGATAGTTATCACATTAGGCAGGTGATGTTATAAATAATGTAATCAAAGTTGTTTATGTATGAACGTGTCTGCGGTGACGTAGCGTCAATCGTGACGCAACGTCGTCGTCGGCTCCGCGGAACGGGTGCGCTCGCTCGCGGTCCTCCGCCGCTCGCCTCTGTGGCCCAATGGATAAGGCATCGGCCTCCTAAGCCGAGGATTGTGGGTTCGAGTCCCACCAGAGGTACTCATTATCAACCATTTTTGTAAAATCATCTGGTATTTAAAAGTAATTAGATGTCAATTTCTAGGTTTCAACTTTCATACTACGATGGTTTGGTATTTAATAGTACTAACTGGTGTTTAATAGTAATAAAGTACTTAAGTACTGTTTTATTTTTGTTTCGTTAATAACTTATTTTATTAAAAAAATATCCTATTATTTTACCGAATGTCTTTTAACCCGGTTTCAAAGTTTTATCTTCATAGGAGGTCCACTGTAGTACATAATTATAGGTAAGTCCTTATGGTAGGATCTGATTATATTGATGATTGGTAGGGGTTTACATACTAAAATTAGTAGGGATAACCAATACGTAGCTACTTCTACGGATCTACCTATATAGAGCAAAATGTGTAACTTGCTAGATTTGTAGAACGCATCACTGGAATAGCATATTGCCAAACAAACTTCGAACGTTTTAGCGTAACGTTGCGATAGCTAGCCAATACTGCCTGCAGTTATCATGTCTCAAGTCCATCACCTGTCATTCCAGGATTTCATAACACTGACACTGGCACGTTTCGCCTGCGTATGACAGAGATAAACGTATCTATACCTAGTGGCGTCGATGTGAGGTGTCGCCGGTACCATATTATAAAAGTCCCATATCGCGGGGGAAAGCTGTTAGATATGATAACGATACAATTTTATTGATAAGCAGCGGTGAGCTATCGATCAGTCGATACGATCGGCCACAGTCCCCGGGTGGCTATACGCGCTTCCACTAACCATTATCTGCTAAATAATTAAGCTTTGTTTTGACTGTTATCGAACTGTGATTTAGAAGTAAATACTTGAAAATCGATTATAATTTGTTAAGTCTCGAGTCATAGTATCGAGTGTGGTGTTAGAAATAAAGAAAGTATCGTGGGCTTGTGTATGATGAGAATGATGGGTGAAGGGGATATGGGCTACGGAGACTACTATAACTATGATAACAGCTGGTCTATTATCCCGCCGGATTATGGCGCTGATGTGGGCTACCAAGTTCGACAGCCGCAAATTGAGGAGGACTACAGATACAACTCTTATGCGTAAGTACTATATCTTTACAATAAAATTTAACTACCTACCCATAACTACTTATAAGACTGCACGGATAGTCAACTTGAACAATGTTCGCATCGAAAACAGGTGTGCAAGTTCGAATCCCGGCTCGCAACCCGGTATTATCACATTTTATGTGCGAATTTAATTTTTCAATCATGAACTAGGCGTACGTGTACGGTGAAGTGAAAAATATCGTGTGGTAACCTGCACGTCTTTCAAAAGCTGGGTTAAGTTCGCCAGCCTACCCTCGGCTAATTTGGTAGACTATGGTCGTATTCCCCCTCGCATTGAAGGGGAGCTGCGGCCGAATACCATCAGGGAAATGTGGGTGCTCTGCAGTGCACATCTGCCTACGATGTTTTTTTAATGTGCTAGGGAGATAATAAAGCTGTGGAAATAAAGTAAGTGGAGTAGGTTAAAGTGCATTGTGTGATTGAATGCAATCCTGACAATGTCGCTGAAAATGGTCTTGCACAAGGAATTCATTGAGTGCACACAAACGTCGTGGAACTGTATCTCATTGTCTTGAGGTAATTATTATAATATACCTACAAGCTGTGAATTCTCTTTTTATCATGAATTTTCTTCTAGGAGCTTTTTACATGTATGTTAAGTCAAAAATTCTTATTGGAATATTTAAAGCCCTTCTGATTAGATTCTCCGAATCAGCCACTGACGCTTCGTGATAGCAAGTGTGTTTCGAAAGAATTGGTGAATCATTTATTTTGATCACCTAACTGGTGAATAATAAAAGTTACCAAAATGTGCCTGAACTTGGAATAAGAAGGTCCTATGCGTCGAGTTACATGAAATATTGTACTTAATATACATGACAGATAAAATTAGCATTTCAACCATAAATGATTGTAGGTACTGTCGGTCTACTCGCACATGAAACTAAAAGTTATATATAGTGTCTATGTCAAAAAGATTTTTGGAAGACCATAAAGTTCACCTTAGAGACATTAGCTAGCTGAGTTTAAAAATACGGAAACTATTATAAAACAACAATTGTAGATTTAGTGAGACTGCCGTGGGTAGAGGCAATGTTCCGCTCGGCCGGGTGGCGGAGCTCGCGTGCCGCACACTTAGGCCCGCCGGCGATGAATCGGCACACTGAGTACCATCGAGCTCGTAATCCACCAGCTGCGAGCTCTCCCATGCCTTCGTGGAGCCCTTAATTGGTTTGGAAACCCTCTTCGCGAGCTAGCGTGCTTCCACCCATTTAGGCTCAGTGCGCCTAACCAGATTGCCATAACGAAATATTCGTGAAACCCCGTCGACCCCGCGCTATTCACTCGCGAAGAAACTTGTATAAAGGAGCTCTGTCGGCAATAAATTCGCTTTAAGTATCATAGGTGATGACTGGTGTAGGCGAGTTCGATTGTTAGTTTCCTCGCTATACTATTTAGGTCTCGAATGTGGTGTGAGCCTTTCCAATGATTTATACACAACGTTGCGAACTTAATCCATGAACTTACATTTCTAATTTCGGCCACATTTCTCGGCTCGTCAAACCAGACATTATGCAAAAGTTGTCGTGTAATTTGCCGACGGCGTACTGTGTAGCGCGGGTAATAGCGTTAAGTTAGTTTGGTCATGGGGCAATTTTTTCTCGCGATATCTCGGCGGTGCGTGGTACGGGCGGCGCGGCGCGGACTCCTCAATACAATATTCTACTTTTATACAAATTATATTTCTATCGTGCGCACTATCAGCCCCCATTATTTTATCATTAACCAATGCGAATACGAAACGATCGTCTTTTTATATTCGGTGTGTAATTTACAAGGCAATATTTGTGGCGGAATAATGACACGATTCGAATCAATAGCCTACCTATTGCTACCACTAAGATAAATATTATAATGATACTTTGTACACGTTTACTAAATGGATGATTCATAATAATCTATACAAATGCCCCGCAGTTGATGATTGAACATGAATAATAATTCATTAACGTAAGTCCGCCCTAAACAGATCATGGCATGTCTGCACCTGGTTGATTTTACGTTTTTTATACGCAACCCCCTCTGTTTCGTTTAGTAACTGGACTATGTGTTGATTGACCATAATTCTAACTTAAAAATTAAGTTTTAATAGATGTTAACTTCAAGTAAAGTTAAGGTTTCTTGTTCTTTTAAGGTTTTATTTTAGTCTTGTTTTCATTAATGATTTTGTTTGTCGCTTTTTTCGGGCGGATGAAAATGCTTTGAAACTTGTAACTGCTGGGAAAATCGGTAGGTAATTATTATTTAAAGTTCAACATGTAACTGTAATTGATTGCTTTTATTGGTTGGGATGTTGCAATGTGGTGTATCGGTGCAGTGGCCAGTGACCCGTGTAACAGAGGGCGATCGCACCTGCCGGCACCCCTCACAAATCTGGCCCTCACAGACTACCTCTTGATTACAGTATACGGAAAAACATGTATTGTGTGGAATAAATTATTTTGTTTTTTTTTTATTAGAACTAAGGATTATTGAAAGAAATTATCAAAATGTACCCATGAATGGTAGAATTGTGGCGGTGGAGAATAGTAGGTATCCATGATATTATTTATAATCGATATACGGTTATAAGCAGTACTACTCACTAGTGTAATTCTAGGAAAGTTTAAAAAAAACCACTTATTTAAAAAAAAATATTCTAAAATCCTTCGTCTAGCATTTTTGTTCTGGATGTTTAAAACACGCGTCCCTACTTAACAAACACCAACAAAAAAAAATTCTATTTTTAAATAATCTATTAGCCAGCAATAATACGCTATATAAAATATTACACCAAGAGTGTTTTTTTTGGCCAAAAGAATAATATTTATCGCCAAATTTTAGTAACAGGTTGGCGCCCGGCGGGTAATAATCGATGACCACTATTTTGTTAATTGTCATTTCGCGTAGGTGTTGACGATATTTTACGTTCTAACACTGGCAACTATTCAGAAAATATTTTCTTACGCAATAATCTGGAATTCGAGATATAAGAAGAATCGTTTCTTATTCAGTTATCCATCATTCTAGTTAAGGTGGTAGATATTTTATAAAAGTATTAATTATATTGGAAAAAAAGTTTGCAATACCAAAAATATCCCAGTAAAAAACAAATATTTCAATTATTTTTTTATGGTGCATTTACCCTTCATCAAGTACTTACCTAAGCAGCTAATATACTGCTAGTTATTGAAGTTGCAATAAAAATAAAATATCGACGGATATTCTTTTCTCTTGTACTTTTCCGTATACTGCATCAGTCTACAACAGACAGTGCGATGAGCATGCAAGCGATTGTAACGATAGCTTTAAAAACTCATTCTCAATAAGTCAATTAAACATTTCGTGAGCGCAGCACGCCACTTAGGGGTCGTTCCCAATATAAATAATTGCCCTTTGTTATAGCTGCGCTTTTAATAGCTGTTTTTGATGTGAAATATTTGGTGCGCTATGCATTTATAAGCAGTATTTCACCAAAAATATAGGGTTTTCTATGCTATGCCAATCTAGGCCATGCAAACTGTATATGGATCAGACTCTAGGTTGTAGAGTATTTTTTTAAACAGAACTTCTGTTTAATATTACAAAAGTTTGTTTAGTTGCAAATATATAGAGCCAGAAGTTTTATTATTTAGGTATGTTATTTTTATATATCATTAAATTGCATCATGCTTGCAACTAGTATATTATTGGCGAGATGTTGATCCACTGCAGTGCACATCTGCCAATTTCTTTGGGAAATACAGGCGTGATGTTTTTTTATAATTAAAAAAAACTACGATTTTCAGAGATTTTTCGCCATGAAAAAAAAATTTGACGTGTGAAAAACGCATCAAAATGTATTAAAAAGATGGTAGAGTCACCCTATAGCCCAAAATAGTGTGAAATATATTGTAATGATAATGATTTTAATAAATACCTGAAGCTTCGCGAGAATAGAGTCTCATAGAGTCATCGGATTGCCGATTACCTAATTGTACCATCCTTGACCGTACCATCTGTTAGTTTTAATGTATCCAATCTAGTAAGTAAATGTTGCAGCAACGACCACCTTTACAACTTTTAAACAGCTAAAAGTATAACAAATGTCTCGTCTTCCCTTCTTATGTATTATTTTACGAAAAGAAAGAAGTTAATCTGAAACAGATGTTGGAGTGCCGCTTCAATCCAGGCTGGGCCGCCGTGAGACGTCCCTCCAAAACAATAATCCATTGTCCTTCATTTAATCCCCAATTGCACACCTGCAAGTTGTAAAACAAATCGTATTGTTTTATTTTAAATATAACACTTAAGGTGATTAGTAATGTTAACTGTTGGTTTAGAGCGTTTCGCGATAATTGGGCATTTATAACATCGGCTACATTAATTAATGTGTAGTAGGTAAGTATGCCTACGTTTGAAAATGAATTGCAGTGAACGGTCTCACTATGATCATTGCATTTTAATAAGATCTTTATGAAACTATATATTTATACAATTGTGATTATAGGTAAATAACGCTTGTAGGTAGATGTATCTATTTTAACTTTATCACAATAGAATTTCCTCTGAGATCCTATTTGAAATAACAATTGACTTCACCAGTTTTGGTGTAAGCATAGCTGTACTAGTAACTGGCTGGTTTAGTAAAACAGTCAATAAAAGCTACCCGTATTAATTGAATAATGATACCGTACTCCATTGAAATAAAGGTTACAGAGTAGCTACATTGATATCTTTGCGATACCCTATTTACTTGTCTAGCCACATGCTTTACTTCTGATTGATAACTCAAACTAACGGACAAGTATTTTACAATGATCTTCTTTAACGAATGGAGACAATGCGCCGGCGC
Source organism: Pheosia gnoma (assembly GCA_905404115.1). NCBI lineage: Eukaryota > Metazoa > Arthropoda > Insecta > Lepidoptera > Notodontidae > Pheosia > Pheosia gnoma. Next base: position 4,883,714 of record FR989909.1, on the reverse strand, counting down.
ACACGTGCAAGCCATAAACTTACAGCGATAGGCTTTTGTACCTGTTCACGGAACTTTTACAATTTTGCTATTGTTTTTCGTCCTCCAACGCAGTAGGTACTTAGACTGCAACATGTGCAAGAGATTTATCCATTGGGCACTATGTCTGATAAGGTTATTTGAATAGTTTACTATTTTTGGTAAAAGTGGGCTGTATAATATAAAATGTAGAAACAGACAACATGGTGGAAAAACTTAAGACGTGAAATAGACCCATAATATACCACCGAAAGTGGGTAGGATTAAGAATAAAATCTCAAGATTTTTCTTATGTTATCGACGCGATTTTTTTTAGAATTTATGTTATATAAAATATATATTATATACTAATAAAAACACAGTTTCAAAATAAGTATGTAAGGTACGCGATATCCCTTCAAATTGTTGGTAAAAAAAATATTCTCTAATATTTTGCTAACATGGGCTTACACGGGTTTATTAAAACACTCTAAATGAAAATCGTTATCCGGGCTTTTGGAGCGGCGTCCATAACGAACCCGGCCTCAACAATGGGCTTAATGCTCGCACTCATTACAAAAAGCGACATAACATAACGCGCCACGTCGAAAGCTCCTCTATTCAAAGTGTATACTCCAATTTTTTTTGTTGGGAAGGCTTCGGGCGGCGCGCGATTGGCCGGCCGGGGTCCCGCCCAATTGACGGCGCGCCGCTATTGGCCGGGGTCACTGGAGCACCCTCGAGGCTAGTCCGGAGCTGAGTAGGCTGTCGAGGTACGAGGGCGGCGCGGGGTGTTCTTCACCCCGAGGGCCACTCGAGGGTTGTTTAGTGCAGACGCGGCGTCGCTAGGCGCAGCACGTGTTCACGCGAGTGTTTCTATAGCCGTCACAATTATCCCGAAAGCGAGTTCTCCCGGTCGGGAGATGAAGTGTGAGGAGGGCGAAGGCGCTCGGTCGCCGCCGCTGCCGCTGCTGCCGCCGGCGTCGCTGCTGGCGTGGAGCCCCATCCTGCTGCCCCCTTGGGGGCCGGCGTTCCTGCCGGCCCTGTACCCGGCGGCTTTCAGATCCGCGTTCCCCGGGTGAGCAAGATTTGTGACCTAAGTGATGAAGTGTTCGAGTACTAGTAAAATCGTTTTGTAAAATCGAGTCTGACACCTAATTAGGTTTTGAGGAATAAAGTCGGTTACTACGTAAATGATAGTGCAGTTAAAATAACTTCCAAAAGCGAATATGGTTTCTGTAAGGCAGCCGAAACGTCGGGAACTTAAAAACATAATATACACGCGATAAAATCTGTAAAATAAGTTTTATTTCAATGAGTAGTATTCGCGTTAATATAAGAAATCAAAAGTGAAAACTTAGTAAAAAAAATAATCTAAATCAGTTGTCGTCGTTGCCTCTATGGCAGTTAAAACATTCAAATCTGTAGATTAATCATAACACTATACTCTATCATTGATGATGGACATCGATCAAATTGTTTCCTCACGTTTTCCAGCTAAGCAACCCATAGTTTAACACGTCCAATCCTCACGTTAAAGGATCGTGACATTGTATGTGACAGTTTTTGCACCTCTCTTAGTGAGAGCTCGATAATAGTGTTGTTTACAACCTGCTGAGGATCTGTGTGCGCCGCCCTTTCATACCGTCACGTTCGACATCGCGGGAACCGTTCACGGGTCCATGCAACACAGTGTCTGACACTACCGCGGCCCAACCCGCGCTCGATGTTTGGACACCTTCCATTATTAGGGTCACGTACTCTCGAGAGGCCCTCCATAACATCAATGCGTGCATTGACGGAATTTCGAATGTTTTCTTTCAATTACACACCATCAAGACGTGCTCGACGGCTCTTAAGTTGACGTGAGATTTGGAGATGTTTGAGTAGGAGCTGTGGGTGCTCGTATGAAGTTGTTGGTTTTGAAGTGGCCGTGTGGGATTAGTTTAATTCTAGTGTAGACGTCAGGTTTTATAATGTATCTTTAACTCTACCGCTGTACTTGGGGATATAACTTTATTTTAGTTTAGTTGTGAGTGGTTTTTTTTTATGATCATTCAGCTCTCTACTTAATGTAATTTCTTTGACGTTTATCAATAGCAAAACGTTTTTCGCACAAACATAGTCCTAGTTTTAAGTTATTGGCAAAACTCACGCGTTTAAGTCTTTTAATATAATTGATAAATATTATGATGAAGAGGCTTCTGTACATTTTAAACATCATTGACATCTTCTTATCAACAATAGCATACCTTAAAACTCTACATGTATTAAAATATTTGTTCACAGTTTGTTGGACAGCATGAAAATGCCGGGGCAACGGCCTGGCTTCCAGATCTCGGATATTCTCGGCCTGAACGAGGGTAAAGGCCTTGAGGCCACGCCGACGCAGGCCGCCCTCGGGGCCTGCTCGCTAGAGCTACCCCCGTACGCGCCACCGCACCACCCTTACTCCCATGAGCTACTGAGGCATCACCAGCCTTGGCTGTCTTTGGACCATCATGATGGAAACGGTATTACGATTTTTTATTATAATAAGAACCTAATTTCTGTTTAGGTTTAAAAGATTTTCTGCTTATAAATTCATACGAAATTACGTCGGAAATAGAATGTATACCAAAATTAACGTTCTCATTTGGTGAAGCCTTAATGGCTTGCTATGGCCATTTTCGGCACACATCATTTATCAATTTTTGCAGCAGACGAACCCGGCTATTTATTTTATTAAAAGTAGTTGAAGTGATTAGTATTTTTCGTTAGAAAATATTAATATAACTATTAAGGAGCAACAGAAATAATAGGTCTTATAATCAGTATATCTAGCTTCTATGTAAGTGTTTGGATTAACTAAAGGTAGCTAAGCGACGCTATTTTATCTCATAGAGAGCCATTAGTAATTGAGTGCAAAGTACATTCAAAGTATCCTAAACTAGATTATTAGATTCAGAATCAGAATCAGAATCAGAATATTTTTTATTCACGTAGACCATTATTGTACAGTACTTATGAATCGTCAAGTTACAAAAATATTATGCTACTGCTTTACCACCCGTTCGGAATGCCGTTCCTATGGAGAAGAACGGGCAAGAAACTCCATGGTTGCTCTTTTTTTAAAATAGATCTTTTACATTTTTGAGCAATACATTGTTATAGGTATGTGAGAACAATGTAGGAATTCCTTTTAAATTCTTATGAATTCTGTAGGTAGGTAAGTGTTTTAGTAAAACTCTTAATAATACAGTTTTACTATACAAAATACTCTTCAATGACGCTTTGATCACAAACTTCAATACATTTTTGAAACAGTTGAGGTCGCTGATTCAGTTGTAATGTGAAGAAACGGAAAATGTAAAATGACAATTTGTGAGTGCCCCCGTTGGCCTATACAAATTTCTTGCCTAAAACTTGCTTTAACGAGTCGCGTACGAAAAAATAAATCCATGGTTTTACAAATACTAGGTAGATACGTATAGTATCTCCCTGCTTGCATAATCATTGTAAATAACACTTAGATATTATTGTTATCGTAACTATACCTACAACAGATATTGCTGCGTGCAGTTTCAGTTGTAAAAACATCAAGCAACAGTCATACTTATCCGAAGATAAACGATAAAAATGACAATTGTACCGCCAACATAACATGTCTGATGAGTTATCAGCCGCCGGTAACCAACTGGAACGTGTAAAACGTGGAACCGACCTTCATTTAAACTTGTAACGTGCAGATGAATTACTGTTTCATATAAAATCAATGTTATGTTATGGAGTGATACATAATATATATACATTTTTTATAGAGGATTGAATCGTTCAGTGTTAACAGACGATTTGGTTGTCAGTTTAGGAACAATAAAACTGATACAGTAACAAGCTAGTGTCCTAATAGGTAAAATGAAATTAATATTATCATCTTTTTTTTAAGGCTTGGTTATATTTTTACCCTTATAGCCATTTCTATGTAGTCTGCTAACTATATTAACAATATTCAAATCAGTCGTCCGTACATTTAATTCTACTAAGGCAGTTATTGTGTGGTAATTCTAACTTATTAACAAAATGCGAATCTCATTTTCAACCACGATTATCACTTGCTAAACGGTGACGAAAAACATCGCGAGGAAACCTGCATGTCTGTGAGAACCCCTCGAAAGACGTGTGAAGTCCGCCAACCCGCACTGGGCCAGTGTGGTGGACTATGGCCTAATCCCCCTCGCATTGAGGGGAGGCCCATGCCCAACAGTGGGACATAAAAAGGGCTGGTATTATTATAATATAATATAATATAATAATATTTATTGTTAACTCAAGCCGGCGCTATCAGCGTCATTTATTTTACAAATTGTCATCTCGTTGCATTATCATACACAAATAAGTTGACCCACTCGAACGTAATGTGTGTTTGGTAGTTGGAGAGGCCGAGATTATTTTTTGAAATGCTCCTCCAGTGGAGTGCCTTCGGCCGCTAATCTGCTGTTGTCATTAATTATTTTTATCGCTTATCGAGCACTTTCGGGGCTCTTCTACACGTGCTTTGGTGGATTGCTTGTACAACATTGAATATCTGGCGTTGATTGATTGCATTTTTGAGAGTTTTATTGTGGTAAGTATTGATTGTCGGCGATTGTGAATTTGCAAATATAATTGTACTAGCTGCCCCGGCGAACTTCGTACCGCCTCAGAATCAAATGTATGAGAAAATGAATTTATTGGTATTCTATGAAAAATTTAAACATATCTATCCCACGGGAACCATACATTTTACCGGGATAAGAAGTAGCCTATATGCTATTCCAGACTATAATCTATCTCTGTGCCAAATTTCATCCAGATCCATTCAGCCGTTCTGGCGTGAAAGAGTAACAAACATCCATCCATCCAAACTTTCACATTTATAATATTAGTATAGATTTGTATTGACGGCCTGATTAGCACAGTTGGTAGTGACCGTGTTTTCCGTGCCAAGGGTTCCCGGATTCGAACTCTGGTAGGGCCAAACTTTATGTGATGAGTATGAATGTTTGTACCCAAGTCATATCTATGTAAGTTATATATACTGGGTTCGCCCCACGTCCAATGTACTGATCAGTATGGCACCGTATAGTTGGTGTGTTCGTCTGGCGATATTTATTTATTATGCTGATAGAGAACTACTCGTATTAAATCTTCTTGATATTTTTAATCCTTTACATAATATTTAGTTAGATGTAGCTGATAATCTTTCGGGAACCTGAGTAATAGGTACAGCGTGACTAAAACATCACAAATTATAATCATTATTAAGCGCGAGTTTAAAAGAAATATGAATTTTCTGAAAATCCATTCCTTGTTAACCCCTACGCCGTTGGGGAATCGACAAGCTTCAGCCTTCAATACATCTAACTCCAAAAATAAATAAAATCTCATGCGTCTTAAATAGGGTCGTGTGTAGTTCACGCCCCGCAGTGGCAATTTAGGGTTGCTACCAAACACGGCAATTGTTTACCGTAAGGGGTGCGTCGCGGAACGAATTTGTCACCAATAGATGTGCTGATGCCCTCCTGAGCGGCGCGGAGGCAGCTGCCAGCTATCAATTACACGCTGTTTGCGGCTGTTAGGGATGCAATTTGTTCATTATTCGATGACAGTTATAGATTTTATTGTGTTACTGCCTTTATCTGTTCCAAAATGGCGTTCGCGTGTACCATCATTACGATGCCATCGACTGTTGCCTATAATAATGCTAAAATAATATTTTTCTTATAAACTTCAGTTTTCTTTATTATGTATTTCTTTTGGTAGGTACTTCTAGTTCAATAGAAGTAATTTAGTAAGTATTTTTCACAAAAGTTATTTCATTACATATCTTCGAACATGATTCTAAGTGAAGCTCGGATAATAATGTCACACAATCAACAAAGTAAACGAGATAAAGGGAATCCGTGACACGATATTTTTATTAAATTTCCTGGATGCGCTGATGGTGGTTAGCAGGACGATCGTTGAACAGAAGCCACCTGCCGGGGGGTGGGTGTGGCACCCTGCACCCTTGCCCCCCCGCGCCCTGCGTCCCGCCACCACGCCCAGCCTCGCTCCCGCCCGTCTATATTATCATATCCGTGTGAAACAATGTCGAGGGGTGAATACGAACAATGTTAATATACCCTGAGATTTTTTTCACGTACCGTTATTCAAACGCGCCATTTAGTTGGAGTTAAATAGAGCGCTACCCCAACTGGGATTAAGTGGAGATTTGGATGCGAGTGTTTGATACAGGCGTCACGATTTTATGTAGTGGTTGCTGCATTTATTTTATTGATAACTGTTGGAAATTTTCTCACGTTCCTAAATCACCCAAACATAGAGAAGTTTTTATCGTTGCACAATGATACTAAAATACTTTGTAATGTTTTTGAAAATAGACAAAAAACATTCTATAAATTTAGGGCTTAATTAATTGTCCTCTAAAATATTCATAAAAATAATATTTTGTTCGTTTAGTTGAGTAGGTAGTATGAACAGATATGGGTGGGTTTATCCCCTTGTTATGCCACTACATATAATATAGTAAAACAGTACAAAATAAACTACATAATTAACAATATGGATACTATAATAGTGATCTCCATTAGAAACCTTTGGCGGTACCGTATTATGATATTTGAGTTATAGGTTAATTTAAAACGTTACGATTCATTATAATATTGCTAGTAATGTATGACTAATATAATGTTTATTTTGTCGTAGGTGTGGTAGGCCAACAGGCCAGCCCCGACAGCACTTCCCGCGCCTCGGAGCTGTCCTACGTCGGCCCCTCGGCCACTTCTCCGCCAATAACCGACCTGCGTAACGAAGACGCAGATGACGACAACGACATCGACCACGAAGATGAACACGACCACGACGCCGCTCCGAACACCGCCTCCGACCAGAGCCTCGCACACAAAAAGCGCAAGCGACGCGTACTCTTCTCAAAAGCTCAAACGTACGAATTGGAACGACGGTTCCGTCAACAGAGGTATCTGTCCGCTCCAGAACGCGAACACCTAGCCAGCTTGATCAGATTAACGCCGACGCAAGTGAAGATCTGGTTCCAAAACCATAGGTACAAGACGAAACGCGCGGTTCAGGAGAAAGGAGCGCATGATTTAAACGTCAGTGGTTTGAACTCACCGCGGCGGGTCGCGGTGCCTGTTCTCGTGAAAGACGGAAGACCATGTGTAGGAAAGCCTGATGGGTTACCGCCTTTGGGCATGGCCCTGCCCCCTTATCACCAGGCTTTGCATCATCAGCCGCCTGTGGCGGGCCACGGACATCAACCCAGCGGCTGTTGGTGGTAAAACCTTGGATTGATGATGTGATAAGTGATTTACTAGTCGATACGTCGTCCGCAAGTTCGCAAAATATTTTTTACTAATTACATCTAAGATTCATTTTATATATTGACCTAGAAGTAATTTGGTAGACGTGTATTACTTTATAATACATACTATTCATGTATGGCTTCATGTGTTAATGAGGCCTATCAATATGAATCTAGTTACAAAGCAAAGGTTACTAGGCTTCTACGAAGTGTATGTAGGAATAAATATATATATATCTCAGGTAGATATATATCTATTTAATCCTTTCTATTACTTTGTCATAGACGATGCATATTAATGGATTGTGAGTGATAAGTACTTTGCAAACTGTGTGGCGACATTCAAATTTGTTTCATTGTTAAAATTAATGTTCAGGTCAAATAGTAACTCGAATACTAAGTGAATACAAGTACTTTATAACAGTAAGTACCTACGTAAATTAAAAATGTTAAGGTATCTGGAGTTCCTACTTATTTGTAATATAATGTATAATTTGAATCATGTCTAGTGTAGCGCAAGTTGTTCTGAAATTCAAGATTCATCTTGCTGAATGCTTGATCAATGTGCATTCCATTTTCGATTGGAGTTTGTATAAATGTGTAAAAATCTTCGTCGTCTTTAGCTAAGTATCATTATGAGAAATGACCAGATTTTATCAGAATGCAATATCTAGTGTGTAAGTTTCAGTATTAACATAGTCGAATAATATCTAGCAAATAGTTATTTATGTATATTCCAAATGAAAAAAAAATATATTTTACTTTAGATAACAACGGTAAATGTATATTATGTATATACTTGTGTGATTAGTTACCGAGAAAAAAAGTATTCCCGTATATCGTAGAGTGTTTATAATCTATACCGTATAATAGAGGTTATGTGTTGGTAGAAGGAAATAGTAAATAAATAATACATTTTAATATGTGACGTTTATGATACTTCGGTACATTCCATTTAAACTGTGTAAAGTTATACCAACGCTGGTAGGCAAATACCTAATAGGTACATATACTTAAGTAAGATTGTAAAAACGTGTTTCATATAAATTATTATCAGAATATTAAAACAAATGAAATCAAATGATACTTTTATTTCATTCTCCAAAATGGCTTATACAACGTTTAGAGCAAGTAGTTTTACGAAACTATTTCTGCAAAGATGAGGAAATTTTAAAATATCTATCGATTAAAACTGATTATTTTAAAGTAAAATGGGTCTGATGGTGTTTAAATCGGCTCCATTCAGCAGCAAGAGTCGAAACAAAGAAAAAATCGCGGGAGAGGGATGAGATACAAATGAAGATCGAGCCAAAGGAAAGATGATTATTAGTTCCATGATAGAGAAATTGGGAATTGGTGGGGAATATGGGTGCTCACAAAATGGGGCTTATACGTATAATCTAACAAAATAGTATACCGTATTTGAAGAGGTTAACGAGTAGGTCTCGCCTATCATGATTTTGTATCAAATGAATGTGCGTGTGTGTGGTTGATTAGTGTAAACTAGCTCTAAATACGATTGATACTAAAATAAACATATTACTTTTAGAATGGTACTTACTATCAGGGATACCTTTAAGTAGATTTTTGCAGGTCAGTATTTGCTACGACCCTGACTACCATTCAAGCGAAAATTGGGCAGGGAGAAACTATATAAAGATATTTCGTGGATACATGTATTAATGGGTTCATATTTCGTGTTCAAAATCAAGATTATGCAAAGCATTTTGAACACGAAATATTAACATACAATAATACATGATCGACAAAACATACATAAATAACACAAATATTTACAAATTAAACATATAAAAGATTAATGATATAATATAATAAATTGCAACTGGCAAGTAATCCTAGTGTGACCTCCATGGAAAGTTCTGATATTGCTAAGGTTTGTGTAATCGGTGCACGTCAGCGATCAGCATGACCGCGATCAGTGCGAGCCGGGACCGATTGAGGATTGTTTGCTGTTCAAACATTTGCTAGCCGCGGCTTATCTAATCGTTCGCTGCCAACCGCGATAGCTTGCGACCCGATTACTGAAATACTCATAGTGTTTTCTCTTCATTTGTTCTATTTATTGCATGTGGTGCGCTATAAATATTACAGCGGTTGTTAGGATTGCATGGTTGACATGCAGGTTCATTGATATGATTAGATGAGCGATCATTCAAATGTAAAGTTCATACATATTTAATTTTCTTAGATTTTATTTATTCGTATGTATATAAATATTGAAATAAAACTTATTTTAAGTATTTTATAGCGTTTATTTCTGTTTTTACGTTTCTAATGATATCCTTAAAATAAGTTTTATTTCAATGTGTAGTATTCGCGTAAATATGTGAAATTAATAAGTATATCAATTGGCAATTTTCTCGCAACACTACTGCGACTTATTTTTTATCCAGAATGACTGACAACAAAGTAGTCATTTACTTACTTCCCTTTTATAAAAGCCCTCATCCACACTCGATAGTGCAACTTATTTTTTATTCAGAACGACTGAAAACTAAAGTAGTGTTCTCCTGTAAAAAGAGCGTTCCCGCACTAAAATTATGTAGCGTCCTTCCAAAATAGGCCTACGTTCTATGCGTGCGAGATAACATTGAAGCTGATTAAGTTTCGATAAAATGTGCAGTTCTATTCTATAAAAAAAACAGTGGCCAAAATTTTATAATTTTTAACTGTATTTGAATCCTTACGGCACATGATTATGTATACTGACAGCACTTACATAAAAGATGCATAAGTAGATTTGAAATTATGTATAATAGGTATTTGTAAATTAATACCAAGAAACATAGAAATTAGAGCACACCGTTCTCAATTCGTTTTTTTCACAATTCAGAGAAGTTTTCAGAAATATTGTGTTTAAAGAAATACTGTGCACGTTACATAAAATGCTGTTAGTTACTTAAATCTCACTCAATACACGAAAACGTCATCCAAACATTGTATAAAGGATACGTTTAAAGACGTGTGAATATGTTTTCACGAAGATCCAACGCCTCTACTGTATTGATCGACAACACTCTAACAAAGACATGTAGCCGTTTATTAAATAAATAATAACACAGCACAAAGGACTGAAATCGTCGGTAGTTCGACAATAGCCAAACAAACTGGGAATTAATTTCAATAAATTCTCAAAACGCCTTCGATTTTGTCGTTGTAAAGGGTCGAATGGGAGCGTTCGATTGTGGAAGCTGGCGTTAAGCCGATTAGCTCGATACACAACAAGAATAAATACAGCCTCTGTTGCCGCGTCGGTGACACACGTGAGATGCAGTTTGTTTTTCTAAACGTCTCATGTAGAACAAACATTAAATTGGAATGCCTGAAGATTGTGATAAACAGAATATTTTGATGTGATGTGAAGCTTGACAGTTTTTCAGCCGGACTCTACCCTAGTGTGGAGAGTATCTGTAGTCAGCTCTGTAATCGATTGTTTTTTTTTACTTCATGCAAGCCGAACTTAAGACACTAAAATATATAATGGGTTTCAATAAAAACGTAAGGACCAGGCCCATCGAAAATAATATAGGCAATACTTACTTAAAAGATTTTCGTTTCAACATCTACCCAAAAATATTTTCAAGAATCCAACTAACACTATCTGTTTATCTATATTCCTTCCCATTCATTCACATTAGCAAGCATGATATGACCTAATAAGTACCTCATGGTTATGATATTGCATATTATAGCCGCATTCACAAAACACTACTAAGCAACAACCATTTTAAATAGCCAAACTCAAATCTTTTCCTCCACAAAATAGAATACAAATTCCCTACTTATTCGTGAACAGGGATACTGCATAGTTTGTTCCGAAGTATGCTTATAGGGTGTATTTATCTTGTAGTCATAGGTCAAAGGATATTCAACGCATTGTGGAACGAATACGTTGTATTTTAGAATGAAGGGTGAACTAGGAATGGCAATATGAAATACAATATTGTCGATGTAAGCGCAATATCGTTATGATGGACGACCGCGGGGCGGTCAGCGCGCAGTCGACTTGAAACAGTGATAACGTAGCAACAGCGTCGCTGCACCTGCCAACGAGGGTACAGAAAAATAAAGACAGCCACCTAGAAGAAATGAGTTTAGAGGCAAGTCCCGTTGTCCAAAAGACCCAGCTACAGTTGTTACTGATTTGACAACAGAATTTGGTTCTTACGAGGTATATTTAAGAATCTTCTTCTTTTGGTGTAAGTGGTTTCATTCTGAGACACAATTAAGGTATCTATATTGTTAAGTAGTGTAGTCTGCTTTTACAGCTTCCCAGACATTCAAAGAAATCGGAATAGATTTACTCAGTTAAAAATATATAGATTTTTTTGTCCATTTACAGATTATAAATATAACAAATTATAAAAAAAATATTTGTGCTGCTATTGTGAATCATTAGAATTTCTAGTTATTATTGTTTTTGGGATATACCAGCAACCAGTAGGTAACTTTCCTTCCGTTATTTTGGTACAGACCTACCTAAATGTAATGAAAAACAAATTGCTCATAATAGCAATTTCACCCACTCCTTCGTCATCTACGAAATATTAAATGTTAACAAAATATACTTGATAATCTGATACAGCAGTAAATCATAGTCGTCAAATATAGTAGTTGGATCTGAAGAACATCGTTAGAGCTTAGCCGGCACGCGCTGAAGCCATTTTGCGGCTAACCGTGCCGCGGCGGTGGCGCCCTCACTAGCCGAGTGGATTTATTGCCCTTCTCTAATAAACACGTTATGTTGTATACCTAACGAATATTAATAACTGACTTCCTGGAGCGCCCGATGATTTTCATTTTTGTTATTGCTCGCTGTCACGTCGTCGACGGCTTTATGCGGATTTTGTATTTGGAATAGGTACGTTTTAGGGTTGAAACGGATACGGTTAGGTTTTATTTTTCTTTGTTAATTTTTCACACATACAACCACCAGGCATAAAACTCCGGCATTGAAAATACTTTTCATTTATTTCTTCAAGCTTAACAAAGTAACAACTGTATATGTAAATACTGAATTACAGTGTAACCTGATTCTTACAGCGATCAGTAAATATAGATTAGATTTCTGTATACATTAAACAATATAGCGTGTTTTATGAAAACTGTACGCATCTGCTTTACGAACCAAGTTATGTTTTGTAAGGCAATAATTCCGCCGGTGTGTATCCAACATTCGCAGCGAAATGTTTTAGTTTTCGCTCATGTATCGCAACAGCCATTTTTCACGTGCCAGCAGCGACGCACAGACATAAAGGTTTACGACAGCCCGTCATATTTATGGCGCTGGTATTGTGATATATTTTTTGTTGTGCGCATTAGGTTTTATCTGACTTTCCGCTAAATCAAGTAGCTACTGGCCGGTGTCAGGAAATACCCTCGCGTATATCATCCCCGGCGGATGCGAGCGTTTTGGGGTTATGTCCCGATTCCGCAGGGCGAGCCCGTTCACTCATTTGTCTTATCGATTGAACAGACTATTTTTTCATTTGCGAAATATATTTCGCTTTGAACGCTAAAAATGCTGTAACAACAAAATCTCATACGTTACATATTTAGAAAACACAAGTTATCTTGGTAGGCGGATAAATTCTGGACATGCAAGATTGTCTCTTTCCATTATTCTAACAGTGTTTTATTGGATTCTGTCCGAGACAAAGGCACTAATGCCAAAGTTAGTAAAACGTCCCTGACGGCCTCCCGCGGCGAAGGTTATCCTTATCCCAGCACAATGATGTCCACATGCTAAAAAAGTTCCATAGCAAATGTTTGGTAACTGCTATATCTGTAGTGATTTTGAATGGAACACTATTGTATGTGTAGTCTCGCGTACCGCTCGCCCTCGACGAAGTAGAGCTTCGATTAAGACGTATCGCGCCCTTTTTTGTGTAAAAAAGGGAAAATGAATGTTGCGGGGCGGAAATATTACGTAGTAACGGCATTTCCGCACAATAAATCGGCGTCCAATCAAAGGAAACTGTGCAGTGTGCGCCGTCATATATCTTTATTAATGCTACACTTTATTTTATTGAGCTTTTTATCGGTTGTATTGTTGCTATACATTTAACATAATTGGTACTGATTTACTGTTCTTAGATATAAAAGATTAGCATTCAATGTGTGCTATCAGCTCTACACTTATCTTGTGGATTATATTTTGGATTGATTACTTTGTGAATGGCAACATTGAAGAATAAGTAATTCCATTTAATTAATACGTGAAGACATAAAGTAAAATGTGTTTGAAATTATTAATTCTAAGTTGATGATTGTGTACGTGCTGTAAACAAAGGTGGGCTTACCTGTCGTCGTTATCAGTCGGGGGAGGCTAAATCAGAAAATCGATAGTCGTGGCGGGCGCACCGCGTTTATTACACCCAGCTTGGCAGTCCCCATTTCAAAGTTTCCACTTTTGTCATTCCCGGGATTTGTTGCAAAACTACTTTTCTACAGTTTGTCTTGATAAAATTTATTTGTTGTGTGACAATGTACTTGCCTTGTTTTTCTTCAAACGAACAAAGGTATTTTATTAATGATGTGCTACCCAATCTAGTAATATTGTAGATTTTACATGCCTTATCGTTAGAGTAAATCATTTCAAAATGATTTGGAGAATATAGAACCACCCAACATTTCTAAGATAGACAATAAACCAATAAATTATTTGTCGCCATATTTCACGTCGGACGTCACAACAGCGCACGAGTCGAGGAAGTGCAGAATTGAGACGTCAATATAGACGCATATCCGGCCACAAGCACAATACAGTGTCCTGCTGCTTGTTGTGGATGCGCTGTCAAATATTCTCGATTAATGAGCCACAGATTTGCTCATCTCCAATTACTACCCCGCAGTGAATCGATTGAACTAAATGTATGGTGACGACCACCTAAGTAACGGCTTGAACACACGCGTCGAAATAAAACCGGCAGCTGGTTGTAACGAGTCAATTGCCAAGTTACTCATATTGAGAAAAGTAGTCTTTAAGAGTTCAATTGTTAGTGATTTATGAACATACGAAGAATTATAAGCATTCATTTTCTAGATGTGTATATTTACCTAACTACTTAGATATCAACATAATTAACTAATGAGCTGGAGCTGGAGATGATCATAGTTTTCAGTAGTTGCCTATTTAGATATGCTGAAGTTTATAACAACATTATAAAAAGAGGAATATTTAAGGTTTTACCCATAACAAACTTTTCAGAGGAAAAGGTGCGTTATAATGGCTTTCTAATCCGTTATAGCTTTCTATAATTTTGAGGGTTAGTATGTAAGGTTGACTACAAGTCACACAAGAATGACTGATCGTAAATGAATGTAATTTGATATGCACAAACAAAACATAGACTACTTTTTACTTGAAAAGTTCACTCGAATGAAACTATGAAAGAAGACTACTTGGTAGGAACTCTAGTGTTGATAAATTGTGAAGCGTATCCCAAAAGCAGTATTTAACAAGTGCATTGAAAGCGCTTACTCGGCCGGTTCCCGCGACCACCGCGTCGAGGTGACTCAGCAGCTCGGCTAATGGTCATTTGGTCTGTATCCAGATGATTAATTATCCTTATCAGAGCACACCCGAACCACGCTGATGGCTCAATGATGAGAGGTGGCAGGACAATATAGAAGTGGTGGATGCGGTTGTTGGGATGCGCGTAGAGATCAGGCATTTTCTGTATCTCTATATATATATTTCTTTTAAATGTATGTACTGAGCCTTTTTAATAAAGGCAGTGCTGCACGGACGTGAACCTACCTAGGAGATTCCTATCCAACATACAATATCCACACCTACCCTATTATCCAATAAACATCCATCTTTTTCTATCTATATATAAAACAATGTCGTGTTAGTTTCACCATTTATAACACAAGAACGGGTGTACCGATTTTTATGATCATAGATTTTTTGAATTTGTCTCCGCCCCGAATATAATAACTATTACAAGATGGGAAAAAATACACTAACATACATTTGATTCTGAGGCGGTACGAAGTTCACAAGGACAGCTAGTACATATAACAAGACTAACCTGGTCGTGTTTGTACATTAAATATTTACCCTACGTTTTAATTTTCAAAACTGAAACCGAGTCCGTAATTTTACTGCACCGTTTATGATGGAATTTGGCATGGTGATACTCATTAAAGTCCATTCGTACGTAGTTACGGGCATTGATAGTCCTTATTATAACGTGAGTGGCAAAAATATCCTATCTCATAAATGTAAAACGTGCCTATGCATCACAATGTCCCATATCATATCTATCGCTAATCTTATCTTCGTTGCAGATTGTAATTGCAAACTGCCTTAGTTAAGGGCAAGTAAAGTATTAAATACTGATAATAATATATTAGTAATACACTCTATAAGCCAGTAAATTAATAAACAACATTTTAAAATTATATCCTTTTCTTATTAAATATGAATATTAAAAAAATTTGTTAAAAAATGAAATGTTTTCTTAACTTGTTGGCATAGTCTATGGATAAGTACGTAGATATGGAAGACCATGTTGAATAACGTTTCAACACCCATCTCACGCTAACTACCGCCTATAGAAATGGATTAAGTAGCTATAAACGTTATATTTTGTTTGTTGTTTTATAAATGCTACCGTAATTTGTAACTGCTGCAAATGTTCTATAGGGAGAAACAAAAACGTTTAAAGTTCGACCATGTGAGGGGGAATGAGATGGCCACGGGGGGTCTCCTGTATTCAATCTTCTGACAAAGACAAGCGCTGGACTTGAACAGAAAAAGGTTTATCTGCTTGCCCGTGAATAAAAAGATAACTGATTTATATTTCCAAGATGCGGGTTTTTTAGGTGATCGTCACACTTTGGCAACGTAATTATCATCCTCGGAATTCACTTTTGATTCTATTGAATAAACTAAATTACACTAATCTCTTATCCTTTTACGCGCGTTTCTTTCATATTCGGTAGCCATAGTGGAGAGCCCTTTGAGAGCTGAGTGATGGTAATTCTTATAATTGGCTCCTTTATACGGCGCGACCGGAAAGGCGACCCACGTCAGTGCATCGCTCCTTTAAAGGGATTTGTAATGGCAAAAATAAAGTGAGAATATTTATGTGCTACTATAATGGGCTGGCTTCTCCGCAGACAGTGTGTCGCCGTCGACGGACCGTACAAAAAATCAGAAGTTTTAACTTGTTGCAAGAGTTGGAGGTCTTTTCGGATTTATAAAGTATACCCATATACAAATTAAAGTGTTATAATGTATGGAAGGGAAAATAAAACAAGGCTTCAGAAAAATATGTTTATATTTAATATTATAATATACCTGCTACTACTGTACCTGCACGCACCACGTTACTTAGTAATATCTATCAGGATATGTAGATAGATAAATAGATACCTAGGCACTTATAGGTACCACCTACACCTAGCTATTGTTCAAGAAGTTTTCGATAAGAAATACTGGATTTTATCTTTTATGTGAAGTACCTACCAACTTACAATACATAAAGATAAAATAGACAATGATGATAAATAATTTAATATCAATCTATTTGTATTGTTTGATAACATTTATCATATTTATTGGTAATTGGTACAATACTTGATTGGGTTTTATGGATTTATAAGCTACCTACTATTGACTGGTACAGCAGGCATATTTGTGGTTATTTCACAAAATATGTTTCACACAATAGCATTACATAAAATGCCCATCACAGCTTCAATTGAAATTAAATGGTCGTATTACATGCTAGGGGCTACGGTAACAATGAAATTATTTTCCTATATAATCTCAAATGACACTTTATTCGGTTAAATGGAGTTCCCGATCGCTGCTTTGGATGCGAGTTTATTCTCTGGAGGCGTTCATTCATAGAAATTGTTATTTCTCGTAAATCGCAACGCGTAATTTGTCTATTGAGGCTCGGTTACACGGTATGTTGTTTGTGTTTGAATTTAGTTTTATGCAACGGCGCGGGAGCGTGAAATTGATTCGAGACTTTGAGGAGGCGGAAGGCTCTACGCACCTCTCCCTGATCATCTTCATTCATAAATGGTGTGCATTCATACAAATTTACAACTCTACGTACTACGTGAGAGTGCAGGTAGTCAAATATTTTGTGAATGAATTTTTGGTCTTTATCTTTTCCTTCAAATGACTAACAGTGCTAAGTAAGTTCATTTTATTTGATACAAATAGATACACCATTAAGTTTATTAGTCTTATTTAAGTATCTTATAATCGGTTCGTATATATCAATAAAAAAATTACAATTACCCATAAAATAAAAAGTTTTCACACACTTAAAAAGTTTTGAAAAGCATTTTTAGAACTTCTATTTTGGGAGATATAGACTATCAACATTTTATAGTACAGCAATGCCTATATGCACATATAATATGCCGTGAAAATTGCAGTATAATTTTATACTCTTAGGCTCCTCGAATTTGCACACAAATAATTCCTATTCGAGCTCAGCTAATGACTCCAATAAAACTTGGACCATTTGTTTTAAGTTCAATACAAGTGTCATTCAACGAACTCAACACGGCGGGGGATGATGAGTAATTCACTCACCCATTCACATAGAAAGCCGGACACTCAAAACAGAGGAGTTTGAATCGATTTGTATGGACACCCATTTACTTACGAGTGTTTTATAACTCGCAAAAAAGGTTGGGGTATTAGCAGGTACAGTCCGGATGCGAATGGCCGAGCGGCTCGATTCCCACGCGCGGACAGTTACTCGCTACAATGGTTTATGAGGTGACGAGTCCGTACCTTGTTTGTTTCCTCGATTGTCCTGGCACCGAAGAACAAAGCGCCATGTGTTTCGGTTCGAGGCGCGAAGGCACCAATTGTAATTTGGGTAACAGATGTGCATGCTTGCTTGTTTGTTGAGACACGATCTTTCGAGTGGTGTTCTTCATTAATCCCATGTGAGCTTTACATACAAAAAAATCTTCAGTATTTTTTGGAGTATACTATTTAGCATTACTTTTACATTAAATATATATAAAGTAAAATATTTTAAGAGATCAATCAGTAGGTTGTTTACACATAATATATATAAACTTACACATACATAGCTTATTTCAGTCTAAATAATGAGCGTCAATAAACTTCTAAAAATATTTCATAATTTCTTCGTGTGACCTTACATATTGCACAGACTTTATTTTAAAAGAAACGAATTAAAATTTAGTGAATGTTTTGAGCTAGGGACTAAAGCAATTATAACACAAGACTGGGTGAGCCGATTTTGATAAGCTTTGATTTCTGAATTTATATCCGCCTCAAAGAGCAGAATAACTATTAAAACATAGAAAAAAATACTTATAACAATAATAAAGATAATTCATTTTATCATAAATTTGATTTTGAAGTGGTACAATAATCGCCGGGACAGCTAGTTACTTACGTAAATAACTCAATGATTTAAGTAATTATTTATTTTGTATTATTCTTAACTATGTATTTATAGGCAGGATATGATTTCAATTAATATCACTATTATATTCGTGTAATTATTTGTGGTGGTTTATCCTATTCAGTAACTACATACTTCCAGGAACATCCGTCCGGAAGTGTCCGGCGAGAGCTCGCGGTGGACTGTTTACACAGATCCCTGTTACAAAGCTGATGAATGAATGCAATCGCCGACCACCCATAGTGTACTCCGTCGAGTAGCCAATTGGTTTTGAGTATGGCAGGCAGAAAGTACTGTAGGGTAAGCAGAGCCTCCCAAGTCCCAATGTATTCGTAACATCGCGGGGAATGCTGTCACTGTCATTCTTATTTACGAAATATGTGGTGTGAACGGGACGGTAGACACGTTACCGTCACACTACGAAAAAATATTGTCCTTGACCCGCTGATTATAAGATCGAACTTGAAAAAAAATTACCGATGGCAAAAAGTAATAATTGGTTCATAATATGTGATTAAATAAATGACTTTTTATTTAATTTCATTCATTTTTACTCATATCACGTTAGTTTTTACAATCATCTTAAAACATCATGACTTACCGGTCGTATCACTCTAATTATGCTAACTAAACCTGATTTATGATTTCCTGTGTAGATGTAATAAATAACTAAAATTGTTTAGGTGACATTGGGATGTTGTCATGAAAAGATAGATGATTATACTGATAAAAATCTGGCACAAATAGTCCGGTAGAACATTTTTTTTTATTAGCTTTTAATGACCGCCGCCGATATGTAAGGCGATACGCAAACAGCCACAATTGGCTTGCCAATGCTGCGGTAGTACCATTGACCTTACTCATATGAGACTCACGAGGTACACGTGTACCTCGAGGTGTGAATATTCATAAGTCACTCATGGCTGTCATCAGTAGCCCGTATGTGCGAGGCCTTAGTTACATGCTTGTGTGCTCAATGACTTCGGAGATCGGTGCCAACATTTCTTTAACCTTCTATTTTATAACATTGTTCTAGATTTTTGACGGTCAAATTATTTTTAATATCTCCATGTAATGTTTGAGCTTTTGTGATAAGAAAAACATTTTTCCATTGCTGTGTTTAGAATGACGTCGGTGCCATGATAATGCAATAAACATGATTTGTGCTTTAAGGTTTATTTAAAGATTGAGCAGATCGTATGTGTAATACTTCATACGCAACCAGGAATTATGACTCGCATTACTATAGGAATAAAACGATTGTAAACATTGATAAAGAATTCAGTTTAGAATAAAGTTCGCGCTCAGATTAATTTTGACTTAAATTTAACATTCAAATATGCTCCATACGTATACATTCAATGATCTATAGTGAACTTCTTGCGCGCTCTACCACAGCATAGCTGCTTGCGGTGTGTCCATTTATCACGGCACCTTTAATTCAAGCCCACATTTCAGTCCATTGTGGACAGGCGTTATTCTGTAAATGCTCCTCATTACAAAACCTCACTTTGTATAAAAATATACGCTCGAGTATAAAGGTAAACATTGATTTTTTCTAGCGCCTGAGAGAATAGCATGTTTGGGCCGCCACTGACAGACGCACAAAGGTACAATGAGGGATGATCTTGAATGGCGACCGCACACTCGGAGCGTACGCGCATATCGACGCGCCTTCCACTAAACTGGGAGTGGATTTATAAATTACAGCAAATCAATATTGTTACTTAATGCCTTGGGGATTCAACACCCTGAATTTTTACTCGTATGTCCGTATCATTGTGCTATAGAACAGACTAAATACTGTATGGTAAGTACCTTCGAGTATAATGCAGTGTCTCAAGGTGTGCAAACTGATTTACTGATCTATAATTTTACACTGGTTTTAAAAAATGATAACAATATTTTGTTATATTTTATACAAGCAACACTCATTATTTTGCACATTTTTTATTAATATTTGTCTGATGGGTTTCTCTATCGATACCATTTGTATTACCAATTATTAATCGGTTGAGTTGGCAATCAAACATAAATATAATTTATTTTCGTCATTTAATTTTATCTGCTAGATATAGTTGGTTGAGGCAACGATATTCTTTTAATTTTACCATTATTTGGTTTATTACATTTTAGTTTGATATTAAAAATATTCCTTGATTTCCAAGACATAATCAGGATTGCTATCGTGCAGGTCAAGACAAAACCTATGTCACGGATTATGTCACTCAGAGTCGCTCTGTCTCTTCCGTAATGCATACGAAGGCAAGAGATAAAATCGATTTATCTCACATTCTGTCTCGTCACAGCCGGCTATGCTCCTTGTAGAGTCCAACAAAGTAGAAAGGACAAGTTTTCACCACTGGGATAAACGTAGTAACTGAACGACGTTTTTTTTTAATATATTCGGCAACCGTCATAAGGTATTGTTGAAGCCTAAGCACTTCACTATTAAAAAAGAAGATGCTCTTGTCTATGGCAACCTAGAAGTTTAAGTTTTTTTTTTTTATATTCTCTATGAATCAACGATTAACGCGATGCGGTGCGCACGCGACATTTTTATATAATTTTAATTTAAACCTAACATAATTATTACACACTAAATTGTAAACACGAAGAAGAAAATTAAACACCGTCAACAGTGGAAGCAGTTTTTTATTTATCTACATCGTTTTGGCGACACGGCGACAAGACCAGCCACGCGGACGCGTGGCGGCCATGCGGGGAAAAATTGCAGAATTTTGATGACAACGGGGATCCAGGCGAGGCAGCAAGTCAACTCCATCATCAGGACACATTATCCAGGGGAGTGCCGGTCCTTTCATTGTTCCATTCCTATACAAACCTTCCATTGTTCGAGACCTGTGTATATATCCAGCACGTGTTTGCGCATCTTTGCATCTTTTTTGCTAAATTGTTCATTTATTTCATGCTTTGGTGTTAATATCCATGCATTATACATCTATTGCAAACGAATCATCATAGGTACTAATTACATTATAGTACCTACCTATCTCATAATAAGCAACGGGGCATCGTGGTGCGTGCTAAACTTAACCTATAATTTGTAACCTAATTTCATATTTTGTGGCATTTAATAACAACGTTGCATATGAGCTCCAAGCATTGTACCTAGGTATATTTTCGCGATTGAGTAGGCATCCATTCGCTTACTTAAACGCATGGTGTGTCAGGTACTTAGTAGCCTGCCGAACATTTCAGACATCACGTTCGCCTGTCGAGCCCACGAGCACCTGTCAACCTGCACGACAAGCAACGCGCTCGCTCAGCGACAGCGCTATCTTCAGCTGGGAAAGTCTGTTCAGGTGTGCCCATTCCGGTTATAATGTCTGACACAGAATATAAAGAATTAATTCGTAAAAGAAGTTCCATTAAGGGGCGGGTCACATTATTTAAAAACTATGTTAATGATTTTCAAGTTTTAAAGGAGGTAACAACTAAAAATATCAGCGAATTAACATTAAGATTATCAAAGTTTGAAAGCTTATTCAATGAGTTTGACATTATCCAAAATAAAATAGAGTCAATATGTTCTGATGATGGTGAGGCTCAACTTCTAGAACGAGCAGAATTAGAAAACCAATTTTACTCATTTATAACAATAACACAAGAGATTATTCAAAAGAATTTTACTCAATCAGTTCCGAAGGAGAGTCCAAGCCACCATGACAATATTAATGTTAAATTACCTTTAATTCAGCTACCAGTGTTTGATGGGAGTTATGACAAATGGATAGAGTTTCGAGACACATTTAAATCATTAATTCATGATAATTCATCTTTAAGTAACATTAATAAATTTCATTATCTGCGATCATCACTACAAGGAAGTGCATCTATTGTCATAAAATGCCTTGAAATTTCCAATGATAATTATGATATAGCTTGGAAACTTATATGTGAAAGATTTGATAACAAAAGGCAATTAATTACTAACCATTTAAAATCATTACTAAATTATGAAACATCGGTGAAGGAGTCTGATATCTTTTTAAGAAATTTAATTGATCATGTCACTAAACATTTGAGAGCTCTTAATAGCTTAGGTGAGCCCACAGAGAAGTGGGATACACTGATAGTATTCTTATTTTCATCCAAATTAGATCCAATTACATTGCAAAAATGGGAGGAAGGGAAAAACCATATCACTTCTCCTACATTATGTGAATTTCTTGAATTTTTAAGAAACAGAGCTGATGTTCTAGAGTCTTCATTAACTCAAGGCTTGCATACAAGCGATATTAAACATCACATTGAACCGCATAAACGTTTACTTAAGCCACAAAGGGCGTTTGTAGCCACTTCATCTGCATCTCATAACTCACCAATGACTTGCTTGTTTTGTAAGGGTGAGCATCGTATATTTACATGTGAACGGTTCCTTAATATGAAACCAGAGATGCGTTATATAGAAATCGTAAAGTTAAAGGTATGCGTAAATTGTTTCCGCAGTGGTCATTTTTCTAACCAATGTAGGTTAGGTCCATGTAGGGTCTGTGGTCGTAAACATAACACTTTGTTGCATAAAACAATGAATACTACAAATACAAATCATACAAATAATACAAACAATACACAACAATCAAGTGAGACTAATAATGCACATTCAATTTCATTATCTTCCTGTGTAGCAAGCCAAGTCTTGCTATCAACAGCATTAGTACAACTTCTTGATGATAATACACAACAAACATACCAAGTACGTGCATTATTGGACTCAGGAAGTCAGTCATCTTTTATTACCAATTCATTAAAAAACAAGTTAAGACTTCCAAGTGTTCAATCATCTATTAAAGTAACAGGTATTAATAACCTGTCATTCAGTGCTGTAGAAATATGCAAATTAACTATAATACTTAATAAAAAGTCAAATAAAATACATGTTAATTGTTTATCTATTGATCAAATATCGGGTACTTTGCCCTCAAAGGAAATTGACATCTCTAATATTGATATCCCACATAATATATCATTGGCAGATCCAACATTTTATCGTCCCTCTCAAGTAGATATGCTACTAGGGGCAGACGTCTTTTGGGATCTCATAGCAGTGGGAAAAATTAAGCTTGGGCCAAATAAACCAATTTTACAAAATTCTCAGTTTGGATGGCTAGTTGTAGGCCCAATGCCTTGCCTTAATTATCAAAACAACATAGTAAATTGTAACTTCAGTCAAGATATCAGTAAACAATTACAAAGGTTTTGGGAACTGGAAGAGGTACCGTCAAAGGTAACTTTTACCCCAGAGGAAGAAGAGTGTGAAAAGCATTTTCAAGTAAATACGCGTAGGCTAGATAATGGTCGTTTCTGTGTGAGCTTGCCCTTGAAAGGCGATCCTGAAGCATTGGGAGATTCATTTTATATGTCAGTTAAAAGATTAAAACATTTGGAAGGGCGCTTTCGCCGGCAACCTCACATTAAGAAACAATATTGTGAATTTATCAATGAATATAAAGAGTTAGGTCATTTGACAGAAATTGAAAAACCTACATTTGCTAATTACTTACCTCATCATCCTGTATTACGTGAAAAGAGTGAAACAACCAAGTGTCGTGTTGTTTTCGATGCATCAGCTAAAACTACCTCAGGTCTTTCATTAAATGACATCCTTATGGTGGGGCCTACTATACAGGATGATCTTTTTTCTATTTTAGTTAGGTTTAGGCAACATAAATTTGTAGTAATAGGAGACATTGAGAAAATGTACCGCCAGATTTTAGTAGAAGATAATCAAAGAAACTTACAAGTCATATTGTGGCGAGATAATGAAAACGAACCATTAAAATATTTACGCTTAAATACAGTCACATATGGTACATCTTCTGCACCTTTTTTAAGTGTTAGGTGTTTATTTGAGTTGGCAAATTCATGTGAGGATGAGTTAATTCGTAATACTATTAGGACTGATTATTATATCGATGATCTGTGCACTGGGCACCAAGATCTAGACACTTTAAAGTATATTTTACAGTCAATAATGAAAACTCTTGAAACGGCTCAGATGAATCTAAGAAAAATTAAATCTAACAGTATGCAACTTTTTAATGATGATACAACAAATTTTTATGATCAGAAACCTGTAGAATTTAATAAAGAATGTAGTACACTAGGACTATTATGGAACCCTTCTTCAGATAAATTAAGTATAAGTTCTACCAATTCCAAAACATTAGATAGCATGTCAACTTGCACCAAGCGTACTATTTTGTCCACAGTGGCTAGTATTTTTGATCCATTAGGGGTCCTTAGTATTTTCACAATTAAATTAAAAATATTATTACAACAACTGTGGTCATTAAAATTAAATTGGGACGATCCAGTACCCTCTAATATTCAGCAGGTTTGGTTAGAATGTGTTAAAGGTTTTGACTTGTTAAATACATACAAAATTGATCGTTATGTTATGTGTACTAATCCAATCAAAATAGAGATTCATGTGTTTTCAGATGCTTCACAAAAGGCATATGCTGCCTGTGTGTATATTCGTACAATTGATGCTAAGAACTCAGTAGTGGTAAAACTCCTCTGTGCCAAGTCTAAAGTTGCCCCTCTTAAGCCGACTACCATACCTAGACTAGAGTTGTGTGGGGCATTACTTGCTAGTCGCTTAAGTGACAAAGTTATTAAGGCATTAAGATGTAACATTAATCAGGTCACCTATTGGACCGACTCTAAAATAGTTTTAGCTTGGCAACAAACTCCATCTTCTAAATTAAAACCTTTTGTGATGCATCGTATATCAGAAATTAATGAATTAACTAAGAATGGAATATGGAAATATGTTCCATCCTCGGTTAATCCTGCGGACATTGCCTCACGAGGTGTGTTTCCAGAACAACTTGTTCAAGCTGATCCATGGTGGCATGGGCCATCTTTTTTACTTCATGATGAGACACATTGGCCATCTCAGACTAAGACTTCTGATTCGGATATTATAGAATTGCCAGAAATAAGGGTGGCTACTATGATCATAGAACAAAACATTAATACTAATATTATTGATATGGAACGATTTTCCAAGTTTACTAGATTAAGACGTACCTTTGCTTATGTTTTAAGATTTTTAAATAATTGCCAAAAACTTAATAAATTACAAGGGCCATTAACTGTAGCTGAATTACAGGTTGCAGAATTAAAATTAGCTTTCATTTCACAGTCAAATTCATTTAAAAGTGAAGTTAATTCATTAAATAAGAATAAAAGCTTAAACAATAAATCTAGACTTTTAAGTTTAAATCCATTTATTGATGAGGATGGCGTTATGCGCGTGGGAGGCAGATTAAGTAACTCTTCATATGATTATCATAAAAAACATCCTATAATTGTTGATTCTAAAGATCATTTTACCAAACTTTTACTAGAATTTTATCATTTACAGTTAATGCATGCTGGACCACAACTGCTTCTTTCCAGTATTCGTGAGCAATACTGGCCAATTGGTGGCAGACATCTAGCCAGACAAGTATACAAAAAATGCATCAAGTGTCAGCGTGTGAAAGGAGCAGTTGCTGGCCAGATTATGGGTGATCTGCCTGCCCAACGGATAACACCAGGTTTTCCATTCCAAGTAGTAGGAACCGACTATGCCGGTCCTTTTTATATTCTCAGTAAAAGAGGTCGTGGTGCGAAAATACACAAGGCCTATTTATGTATTTTCGTATGTTTTAAAACTAAAGCGGTTCATCTAGAAATTGCTAGCGATTTATCTACTCAATGTTTTATTCTAGCCTTTAGGCGCTTTATTTCTAGAAGGGGCAAACCGCTAGAAATATTTTCCGACAATGGATCGAATTTCGTAGGGGCTAGTAAAGAATTTGGCAAGTTTCTGAACGAAAATTACAATTCTGTGTCAGAGCATTTTACCGACGAGGGTATCCAGTTCAGATTCTCCCCAGCTTACTCTCCAAATTTTGGCGGTTTATATGAAGCCGCAGTTAAATCAGCAAAGTTTCATTTAAAAAGAATATTAGGCAATATGCACTTTACATTTGAGGAACTCGCGACAGTATTTACACAGGTCGAGGCAATCTTAAACTCTCGTCCCCTGTGTCCTTTGACATCCGATCCTCAAGACCTTTCCCCTCTTTCCCCAGGGCACTTCCTGGTAGGAAGACCACTGACTTCGCTGCCAGCGCCTGACCTTCAGGATGCCACGTCGAACCGCCTGCATCACTACGCCAGGATAGAACAAGCACGCCAGCACTTCTGGGCCAGATGGTCCCAAGAATACATCTGTGAACTACAGCAGCGTACGAAGTGGCGAACCAGTCAACCCAACATGGAACAGGGTCAGATGGTGCTCATTAAGGAAGAGCACACACCACCTTTAAAGTGGCCGCTAGGAAGAATCAAGCGGCTGTATTCGGGGCCAGACGGAGCTGTTCGAGTTGTAGATGTCCAGACCACCAAAGGGGATCTCCGCCGCGCCATCAACCGTCTCTGTCCTTTATTAAATCAGGACGACAGCAAATAATCTTGAAATCCTCTCGCATTTCAAGGCCCGGGAGGATGTTGAAGCCTAAGCACTTCACTATTAAAAAAGAAGATGCTCTTGTCTATGGCAACCTAGAAGTTTAAGTTTTTTTTTTTTATATTCTCTATGAATCAACGATTAACGCGATGCGGTGCGCACGCGACATTTTTATATAATTTTAATTTAAACCTAACATAATTATTACACACTAAATTGTAAACACGAAGAAGAAAATTAAACACCGTCAACAGTGGAAGCAGTTTTTTATTTATCTACAGGTATCACACCCACTCCTGGGCGATGGGTTCCCCGCCCTCCGCGAGTACTGTATTCTTGCACGTGGTCAGTTCCATTGAACTGCACACCGCAGCTATTC
Source organism: Pheosia gnoma (assembly GCA_905404115.1). NCBI lineage: Eukaryota > Metazoa > Arthropoda > Insecta > Lepidoptera > Notodontidae > Pheosia > Pheosia gnoma. The sequence goes on along the minus strand of FR989909.1, from coordinate 4,856,061 downwards.
TTACAAGATTGATTAATAGCGGGCGTGTGCATATTCGGGCTTCGATTGACGAAGGTATTAGGTTCAGGGGCTCTTTTTGGTGTCTTTGGTAAAGTAAAAACAAAATATATTTTTTTAGAATTAAAATAATCCTTATGTTATTGGTGACTGAGATAACTTTGTATAGAATGTATCACCAAATCGTAACTTTCTAGCGATGTATTTTGTTCCACCATAGATTAATACTTATAAACCAATTAGACCTAGGTTGATTACCTGCACAGGTGACAAGAGGGCTGGCTCTTTCCTCGCTAAAAATATCAGCATGATAATACAGCGAGGAAATGCATCCAGCGTTCTTGCCACCATTCCACGCGGACAAGGTCTTTTTGATACATAATTTGTTTTAATACTTATTTTTTGCTATCCTATTTATTTAAACTTTAATTTTAAATGTTGATAAATTAAATTAATAAAAGTAACCCTTAATATAACTAAATTAATCTTAGGCACTTAGCTGATCATTTATATACATTGCAAAAGCCATTTAAGTTCAGTGCTATTCAGAGTTCAGAATAGTTTCACTTGGAGATCAATCTCACTGCGCCATAAAAGTGCTACTATAGTAAAAGCATTCGAGTATATCCCTTCGTTATAGTGTTTTCAAAGGTAGCAGATTTATTCGCCGCCATTTGGCTAGTGAGCGGGACAGCAGCATCCATTGGTAGAGCACTTACATAGGTACATTGTAACAAGAACAAAAGGTTGTCGTCTCTATTAGCTACCTAACGAATCGCATTGCGAAGTATACTATAGTATATGCAAGCTAACGCTTGGAATTATATTTTTAAATATAAGGTGCTTAGCATTTGTAATACGTGCTAAGTAATCTGTCAATATTCTAAGCAATTAACTATAATTTTCTTGCAAGTCAAGAGCGAGAGATCTATATTTAATATGACTATTTACAATCGAATTGAGAACACCTTCCTTTTTTTGAAGTCTATTAAAAAGTAATACTCTTGCTTTTCATGTACTCTTGTACATGCCTGTTTTTTAGAACATCAAGGAAAATCTACTACCCTATAATTTCGAATGGCAGAGCAAAATAAAAAGGTTACGAGAGCGGAACCGTAGGTAAAATTCAGTAATTTAATAAGAAATATCCGCTACTGAAAGGTAATGTAAGCTACCAATGATATGAATGTATACAAACAATTAATAAAACACATAAACAAAAGCGAATGAAAAGAATCTAATTTCCTTACGTATACTGTAACCAGCAATCTTATGAAGCCCTGAAAATCCGTCTCGAGTAAATTGAAATTGGAGGGAGACGGCAGGCGGCTACAGTATCCGGTTTCAGCGTAAGTGCGAAAGGAACAAAGCCAATGGGTGTGAGAGCTCAATAACGAGCGAGCCAAGGGTTGGCTGTTTCTCTTACAGGTCTGGGATACTCGGAGCGAGGCAATATGTGGAGATTTATGTACCCCCCTCCTCCCCAGTCGGGGAGCGCTTAGGAACAAGTCTTATGACGCAACTTATTTCTATTGTTCTTGCTAACGTTATGTGTACTTAGTTTTTATTAAAAAGTATTTCATATGCGATCAACTAAGTTGGTATATATACATTAAGGCAAATACAAATTTCTCAAGATATTACCCGTTCTGTAGAGAGTATTACTTCATTGATAACATTAGCATAGTTGGTAATAACCGCTTTTTGTGCCGAGGGTCCTGGGTTCAAATCCTGGTAGGGGCAAACTTTATGTGTTGAGCACGAATGCTCGTTCCCGAGTCGGGAACGTTTAATATAAAATTTATATATGTACTTACAGGACCGTCAGTTGGTGTCTTCATCCGGTGCTATTTATATTTATTTATTGTTTTATTCCTAAATGCATCTTAGTATAGGAAACTGCAAGTTACTGGAAGTCGCTCTTGTTGTATCGGATGCCAGGTGGCAAATACTCCATGTAAATATTGGTACACAGCCAAATTAGGGCAGATTATAAGCCATCCCCAATGAGATGAATTAAGAAGAATATCTATTTCTTTTAATAAAATTTTATACTTGTACTTCATGGATTAGTTAGACGTTTAAATTTTAGAAAATAAAGGTTGCGGTACAATTTATAATTTTGGTACTATAAAAGCTAATGTTTAAAATGGATAATCCCTCACACACTGTGCCGGGCGTCAAAGCGAGACAGAAGGGCGCCGCTCCGCTAATGATAATAGATGGTGTTGGATATTGCAAGACGATCATCCTATCACATTCCAACTCAGCTCGCCAACTGTATTGTCAATTCAACGAAGCAGTTTTCATTAAAACAAAACGTCCAATCCAGAGGGTAAGCTTATTTAAAAAGTAAAATTTTTTTTATTTACTCGTTCCATGCTGCAAGGTGGATGCCTGGCAATAGCGATCTTTCTGGTTTGATTCCTATCGCGGCTACTATGTGTTATATACCTACACCTACCTAAGTACCTTTGCATATAAGCAGTCTTCTATTGTTCTCTATTAAACTTAAAATCGTGGCTAGACTCTATGTAGAGTCACATAAAGATGTCATTAGCATCTTGGCCGCGATATCAACTCTGAAATAGGTCGCGATAGATTGCGAAACGTGTTTACAAATATACTAACAGGTGATACGGTTTCGTAAAAGTATTGACATATAATTGTTTATGTAACTTGGTTTTCCTTTCGACGTTAGTAAATACGGCAAGATATTAATTAATATTTAGTTGGTGACTCTTATCTCTATGAGAGACTATGATAAATTGTGAGTAATTAAATTTCCCAAAAAATATGATCAATAAAAAAGCATCTCCGTGTTTTTTTAGTTTTGATTTGTATTTCTTCATCGAATAGGGTTGATCTAACATAAACTTAAAAAATGAATCTGAATTTTATAATCGGAGATAAATTAATGTTTTCATAAACGGTTACCTAATAATAAAAGCACGTTGGTTCCGCACCCTCGGCACCAGCGGAATCCCGCGACCCCTCCCACTTAATCTCGAAGTATCACTAACAAATTTAATATTTACTCTCTCTGACTTATCCTTATAAATCGCCAACAATATTAAAACCGCCAGTACATTTGATTGTTATATCGTGCCACCCCTACGATTTTAGTGTTTGGTACAAGTTACATGAGCGAAACACCTATTAAAAATAAACTGAAATTTAATCACTGATTTAATTTAATTATGGATGGGGGAGGGATGTATATTATGAGTAACTTAATAATGGTTCCATCCATGGTATACTTGGTACATGGTACTTATAGTGTTAGTAATTATGAAATAATACTTACCCGAGCTATTGAGCTGACGAAGGGAAGAATAAACAACGAATAGCGAACACAGGTAATATGTAACATTAGAAATGCGGTACTCATAATAGTGTTAGGATGTCTATCGCATTAACTTATGTTTTAGACGGTAGCACAAACGGAGTTAGCACCCTCGTAGTGCGATTCCATGCGCGGATTTACAACTAATCCGGGCCCATGTCTATCGCTCGTTGATACTTTATACTGCGACATGTACTAGCTTTATTAAAACGTTACTGTTTATTATAGCTTAGCATTATTTTTGATATAACATACTGAATATTTTGTCAACAATAATGACTAAGGGAGAGATATATTTGGAAGAGTACGTGCGTATATACTATAGTATAAAATTTTAATTCTAAACTATGGCATACAAATATATACAGGTAGGAACTTTACTTTTTATATAATGGGTGATTGCGTAAGTATATACTAACTAATAAACCTGCGCTTCTTTAGCGCATTTGCAATCAGAATATGTGAAGTCAGAGTGTTTATAGCTACGTCATAAAAAAAATGGCCCCATAAATCGTGGCTGTCATTTGGTTGGATTTTTTTTGTTTCAACTCGACTTATCGAAATTCTGACCTCACAAATTACATGATTACAAAGACGCTGAAGAAGCGGTTCAAGGCTTAGTATACCCTTTTTGAATCACCCGGTATATTTTAAACGTACACGTGTATAATAAACTAGATCCGAGTTCTTTACCCAATGTATACTTACCTATTGTAATGACTTTCATGTATCAAAACATAAGTGAAAAGGGATTTTCTTGTCAGTAGAGTTCCAATTATCAAGCACAATTATTAACCTTCACTTCATATGAAACCTTAATACTCGAACGCTAGCGTGCAATTTCATTTGTAGAACACGCGTTGAAGTGAAGACAACGCGAAGATTTAATCAAGTCTGCACTATAATCAAACTGACATTATGAGGTGTGCGATGTGATGGCCTCTGTCGTTAAGCGAATGGCTGCGGACACAATCGTTAACGTTTTAATGGCTTTAGTTTTCTATGGTTAAAATAGAAGTTCAGAGGGCTTAGTACGAGTTTTGATCGCGTCAAATACCGATCGAGTTATCCAATCTTTCTATAAATTTCACAGTATAACATTAGATACATTTCGGTTTGTATTTGAACATGTGCCAAGGCATTGACTAAAGGCGTTGAGTTGTGTATATTTTTTTGTAAAAGTAAAAAAAATCGTGTCAAAGAGAATCCTATAATATAGAGTATATATATTGTGACCATCAATAGAGTAGCTTTCTATTAGTGAAAGAATTTCATATTGACGACCTGATTAGCACAGTTGGTAGTGACCCTGCCTTCTATGCCGAGGGTCCCGGATTCGAGTCCTGGTAGGGACAAACATTGCGTGATAAGCACGAATGTTTGTACCCGAGCCATGGATGTATATAATATCTAAATATATAAGTTCTATATACTTATACTGGGTTCGCCCCCAGCCCATTGTACGGTACCCAGAATACAAGCGTTGCATAGTGTGCGATCGTAAGTTGGTGTGTTCTTGTACGTATAGATAATGAGCTTTAGGGACACACAGAAATAAGTAATTCATAATATATTTTACATCAATACACAGAACTCATTTATTGAGTGTGTGATAATCATAGCATCTTATATCATAATTCGCAATAACTGTCCAGACCATTAGGTGATGAATAAAATAACGAAACAGCAGCGCTCACTCGAGGCAGCTGAAACGTTTGCTGGTATCTAACAATTGCCTCGCTGTCAGCCCGCGTGCGGCATAACCGAACCGGGTGGCTTCGCGAGCCAGAATCAGCCGCGCAAGGCTGCACAGTCTGCAGCTTGGACAGGGCCAGCGGTAACTTTGCTCCACTCCATACTCGGTTGTCACTCCCGAAAGCTTGCTTCTCGGCTGGCCTTTCACTTTAACAGATGTGTTTGTAGACAATCTCATTATAAAATCAAACACAAGGTATCTGTCAACCCTCAAACTCCGGCGACAATGACTGTCTAATTAAGCGAATAAAGGGTGGCACCGCAAAGCTGGCGTGATGGATCCTTTTAATATTACTCTGATACCGCGCCGCGGCCAGGCACTGATGCTGAGGATCACGCAATTTTCATTTAAATATTATTAACTTTGAATATACATATAATATAATCCCACTAATATTATAAATGTAAAGGTTTGGATGGATGGATGTTTCTTACTCAATCACGCCAGAAGGGCTGAACGGATCTGGATGAAATTTGGCACAGAGATAGATTATAGTCTGGAATAGCACAAAGGGTACTTTTTATCCCGGTAAAATATATGGTTCCCGTGGGATAGTTTTGTTTTAATTTTTCATACTTTTTAATCGCGGGTAACACCGCGGGGCGCAGCTAGTGTTACGAGTATATATATACAGGATTTAATTGAAAGAGATTTCATGTTATTCTAGTAGATGAGGAGTACATACCGGTTCCATCTTATTCCAATTATTAAAATTAGCATTAAAAAGTTAAGTCATACGTAATGTGGAGGACATTACATTCCCAGGGAATTGTCGCCTTGAAAATAACGAAATGGGGAAACTATAACCTTACAATATTACATAGGAACTAGAAGAATATTATCTAGGTACAACATTGAAAACTTAGGACATTATAACCGAAACATATTACATGGGATAAACTAAGTATAATCGAACAGTTAACGCTCAGCATTACAAATACAATCAAATTGAAAGATTAGATTAGCCCCAATATTGTTGGCAATATTGTAGTGTTCAAATCAGATGTCCGATCAGAATAGGCCGGGCGCATTAAGTAAGATGTAGCGGCAGGGGTCGGAGGGCGCGGCGCGGCGCGGCGAGGGTTCCGCAGGATATTGCCTAATCATTCCCGCCTTCACACCCTACTAACTGCCAGTTGTTTTAGTATTCATCGCGTTTATATCGCACCCCACCACGTAGAGATTGATGCACCATTGTTACAAGCGCAAATGTTACGCTAAAACACATTCTTCTTGTCTATTTACTTTTTTTAAATATGTTGTTTAGTTTTTAAAGCGAGTTTAGTTACTTTTCAGAGTTCTTTAACAATTTAATGGTCTTAGGTTAGTGTCCGTCTGTGTAGCGTCTCTATCTATGTTAATTACTGAGTTTTATAGTTATCATTCCCTGTAAGATCATTAGGTTACCCTTGGTATGGCATTTCACAGATATAGCTTCGAACTGAAATACGACCGTAGGTATGACGTATCATATTGCCATGCCTTGCTTCCCCACTTTATGTAGAGCACAGTAACTTATAGCAATTATGCTGTCACTTTAATAATTTACGTTACATTTTTTTTGTAACAATATGCATTTTATGCAAACAGTATCTCCTCTTCAATGTTATTTACGTAATTGGATTGCCAGGTTAATAATGCGTAAAACAATCCGAAAATCCGAAAAATTGAGGCAGCGTGCCGTGAAACCCCGGCCCGCGCTCACGGGTTATTAATTCTGATAAAGTGCCGTCGGAGGCTGGCGAAAGGGTTGCCCCGAGAAGATCCACAAAAATATTGTGACATTTCGTAATTAGAATGTTTGCTTCATTTATAAACAGATTCCCGTTCTGTACTTATCAGAGATTACCCATTGCATGTTTAGGTGTAAAGATAGATTTGTTTACGCAGTTATTATGCAAATCGTAAAACGTATCAAGACAGTAAATATTGACGATTCACAAACCCTCTACCCTTGAATCGTGATGCTGCGACTCGCGTCGTGATTCCAGTATCTTTGAACTATCCTTGATCCGTTCTTATCTTGTTCAGCATAGCAAAAGCTGTAGGTACAAGTTCAAATAAACTTTTATGTCACACATTACACGCCGATATTTAATGTCTCTGATAGATAGTTATGTTCTGTAAACATCGTTGTATTGTGCAATAACATTACCAAGCCAAATTAGATCGGAAGGAACGGCTCGCAACAATAAAGTGCCCCATACATCATTCGCTCAATGAGCTAACAACAATTGTACAACAGCGCATTGAGCGGCCGCCTCATTGTGTGACGTAATTTTATCAAAAACATCGGACACGACAATGGCCCGCCGACAAAAGTCGGAAGAGCGGATGCGATTCGCGCCGTCTCGTCGCGCGACAAACGTTGCGCCGCGATTTTTTTACGCAATATGTAGTACACAAAGAAGTGTCGTTTGTCGAAGGGGATGTTTCCACCCACAAGTCAGCGGTGCGCGCTCGTCGGTCATTACGGACAATCGGAAACGTCTCCGTGGAGTTCGGAACTTTTGACACACTTGTAGTCGTCGACTGAAAAAAATGCCCGTTGATTCTATTGACGTGTGGCGTGTACAGGTGTCCAGAGAAAAACTATTAGTTTTATTGGAGATCCAAATTCCGTGACAAGTCTGCTGACTCGTACTGAATCAGCTTGACAAACTATCTTAGGTGCTAAGTACATCAAGGTTTTCATAAATATAAAGACTCATTATATATAAGCTAGGTAGATACCTAGGTGTTATGCTCGGTTTACTTTTCCACAAGTGTATTGAGGAACTAAATGAAATTAGAAATTTAAGAACCCTTTACTGTACCTTAAATTGAGAACCATAAAAGGGGCCGATAATTTATAGTGATCCAATTAATCTGCCGATGCGCCATTAACAAAGTGCCACAAAGTTGAGTCGATCACTGCGATCGACCATTAGACCACTTTTACTGTTATCGCGTATCGTAATATCCGCCGCGCACCATGTAATTAGCCGACAATTCCACACTACCCCATACTATGAAAACTAAACTATACAGCACATAATTTTAAACGATCGTAACGATTGCGGAGTTTATTCTTCTGTACAGCAAATACTTGCTAATAGAAAACAGCAATGAAACGAGTCCGTTTGATTTTATCGTTCTGTGCTAGTTTCCAGTCATCAGTACAGCGGTAGGGTCAGCAGACAAAAGCGTCAATCTAGTCATCGCAACAATGCGATGGGCATGTCGAGATACAATTGATTTTCTGCCCGCTATTTAAGTCAATGTTGTGAGTGAGGGTGATGCGTTTCCGCCGGCTGACTTTTTGGTGGCACTAACTTAAGGAAAAAAATATGGATATAATTAAGTTACATAATTAAGTTAAGTTTAAGTAGGCACGTTCATACATAGCTTAAGTACTTCGTTATCTAAACGAATAACTAATGAATATGAAGTTCGGAGCAAGCTGTTATGTAAAGTTATATAGACTGACAGATGCAAGAGGAATTCTATAGATATAATATAGATTTTGAAAATATTTAGGTACGTAACTCTATCAAATTAATCGACGACCTGATTAGCGCAGTTCGTAGTGACCCTGCTTCCTGCGCCGAGGGTCCCGAGTTCGAAACCTGGTACGGACAAACGTTGAGTGATCAGCACGAATGTTTGTACCCGAGTCATGGGTGTTTAGTATCTATATAAGTATTATATACTGAGTTCGCCCTCAGTATTTGGTACGGTGCCCATAATACAAGCGTTGCTTAGTGTGCGACCGTATAGTTGGTGTGTTCGTCTAGCGATACTATTATCAATAATTGTTGTAACGTAAATTCCATTGCTCTTCAAAAAAGTAAGCTCATTTGTAAAGTCACTGCACAACACACAATGGTAGTTTACTTTGTCGGTCGTATTTACAAGAGTAACGCCCAACTACACTCAGTCACTGGCCGTAACAATACACATCCTATTCTCTTCTCACTGGAGGAAGGAAGCGAATCATCTTTATTCGATTAACATTCGGAGACGGCGTTGCACAAAGCCGGGAGGCACAAAAGACCGGCTACCGTTGCGCAGAGATGAGAAATGTTAATTGTAATGACTTTACTATCAATCAATTTATATAAAAGTGTTTTTTTTATGTAGTTGTGTACACGTGTATTTTCATAGATTCTAGTGATCGTGTCGTGGATTTATGTTGATGTTCTTCTCGGAGATAATTCGTCTATTTCAAATTCAAAGATTTCCTTTATGGACTTAATATCGAAATAATGATGATTTTTCTCGACCTTTCTCAATTGAAGAAAATTGCATATGTTTTACGTATTATACTATTAATGAACTCAGTTTATTATATTTTGAAGGAATTTTGTAATGCCACGGTGGACAGTTTGTAATTTTCATCTACAATTATGGCGGTTTGATTTTTTCCCAATTGGATGGTGATCACAGCGGAGAGACATGGTTTTGATCTGCATATGAAGCTCCTATATTAAGCGTGATGTGATGCTATGTATTATGTCTTTTGAGTTAAACCATAGGCTCTCCAATAGTGAAAACCCCGTTTAAACAGGTCCAGTAGTTTTTCTGTTATCATCGAACAAACAGATACATACACAGGAATTCTAAAAAACTCATGTTATGTTATATATTAAGAGACGTCCATAAAATATTATTTTTGATTAAATATACTAATTCAATGTAAATAAACATACCCAAGTTATAGTTTTATAAAAGTACATCTATAGGTACTATTATATAGATAGATACTCGTATAACAAACTCTGCGTTGGGACGGAATTAGAATTATTATCTTTGCTTGAAAGCACAAACACGCATAAATCGTGATGATTACGGCAGCAGTAACATGCAGTAGCGAGCCAGTAAACAATTTGTCTACTGCTGACTTCTATCGTTCAACCAAGTACTAAGGAATGCTTATTTTCAGGCAATTAAATTCATAATTGTGTCAGAAACAATGAAAGAGCGTGAGTGAAAATACATTTTCTTTTGGCTACAGAAATTTCATACTCGTGTATGAAAGTAGACAGATTTTAGATAGAGTTTAGATGTAGCTAGTGGTCGAAGAGACAACGAATTGGTTTTACGCGTTTCAAATATGTTTTCATGTATGACATTTGCAGTGTTTACTTTGGTTAATGTCATACAATTGTTGATTTCTTATATTTACGCGAATACTACACATTGAAATAAAACTATTGTCGGGAACGTAAAAATAAAAAATAAACGCGATAGAATCCTTAAAAATAGTTTTATTTCAATGTCATACAATTGTATTATACTTTTCATATTATAAATATTCTATGTACCTACATTTCATCATATAAACAGTGTTTGGATCACATGGGATTACGGTAGACACACACCATTATTTTTACAACAATGGCAAAGCTATTTCTCATCTCATCAAAGATACAAAAAACCATGCCCCAAATATTTGAACTCACTCAATTATGCATACAAGAAAAGTATTATCACAACCCCAATTATAGTGAACCTTATAATATTCTTACGTACACAATAGATCAATTAAACGTTAAAAGCTGTTATCAGCGGGATCGACCGCGGCTAATTGTCTGTAATGTAAGTAACCCGCTAACTAGACCGCCGTCGTGTAGACTCAAGCCGCGTAGACTGAACACTCCGTTATATGAAGCGATGGTAATTAAAACTTAATTGGACTGAAAGATAGTGTGGCGAAACAGTAACGGGTTCGCTATTTACGAGTATATATCGGAATTTAGGATTGCTTGTTTTTAACCGACTTCAAAAAGGAGGAGGTGCTCAATTCGGTTGTATTTTTTTTATATTGTTTGTGTTACCTGCGATAAAAAAGTACGTCCTTTATCCCACGGGAACCATACATTTTACCGGGATAACTAGCTAACCGGACTAACTAACAGACTATAATCTATCTTTGTGCCAAATTTCATCCTGATCCGTTCAGCCGTTCTGGCGTGATTGAGTAACAAACATCCATCCATCCAGACTTTCACATTTATAATATTAGTGGTTCATAATATTAGTGGGATAGGCTATGTGACTCGCGGAAACAATGAGATACGAGTACTTACCGTTTAATATTCAGCTGTAGTCTTTAATATGTTATTTCTTTCAATATAGGACTTTTTCTAATATCTCTTATCGTTAAAATATGTCCTCAAGAAAAGTATAAAGAACCATACTTTAGAATTCTTCCGGATACAGCCTTTTAAAAACCTCTACCAGTCTCAAGACTAATGATAAAAATCACTTTCGCTCCATAATACTTTCAGGAAACTACTCATCTAACAACTGCTAGACAATCAAGAGGTTTTTATAACTCTACACAAAAGTCAACTAGGTTTTATAAAAAGTCCAATCGTTTTTATCGGCATTGTCATAAAATCCGGGCTTTTTATAATGACACAATGATAATTTGTCATAGAGGAATGACTTGAACGAGCACCTGGCTTCCACGCGACCCCTTACTCCGAGGTATCCATAGTGGCATTCGCAACGCACCTACTTTTGTCAATGATTGTTTAATTTATATTATGTGATCTTCAAATGTTATTTAAGTAGTTCTTTAAACATGTGCAGATGGCAGTAGGCGGGAAGGCAGATGTTCGCTTCCCCTTCCTGCGATCTATGTATTTTGAGGATGGAACGCACAATGGGATGGCATTGAAGAAAATTTTATGAGTTCCGTATACATGGCCGCGAGCGTTTTCTCTTTGTTGTAGGTCGTTAAATTAACGCGGTGGAATTCGGTCAGATTAGAAGTAATAACAGGTTTTGTTAATGTCACTTACAGCCAGCTTTTCCTGAAGTCGCCGTTTTGTTTGTTTTTTAATCAAAACTGCTAGACTGCTAGGGTAAAGCCTTTCCTTTATCTTAGATTTATTATGGAAACGTTTTACCACCAAAAGTATCAAACATTTTCAGGCAATCTTTATGCAACAGCATTTGTGACCGTTTTTAGGAGTCCAGGTCTTGACGCTATTGGTTTTACATATTAATTTAAGCTATTATGTTGCTTACATAAACAATCTAAACGAAGAACGACGAAAACGAAGTTGATTTATACAAAAACGTTTTGAAAACTATATACAAAAGTAGCTGTTAAATACTTACCAATACTATCTACTAATGCTCGGTTTACAAGAGGACAGTACGCAAGTAAGAATTTGCAAAGGTTGTGTAATGTGTGTGTATTTTTGTAAATCGAGCACTACTGTAAATGAAAACAAGGAAAAAATAAAATTTAAAAAATAGCAACCCGGTCGGTGGGATTGCGATTGCCAGTGGCGCCGACAACATTTGCGGTCGGCGAATCGACTTCCTGTGCACCGTTTCCCGTCAAAATGGATCGCTTCCGGCGCTTATTTGTCATCTCCAAATCACAGACGAGAAAGAGTCGCTGCTGTTATTCTTTGGAGCTGTTTCAATTACATTATGAAATAGTTGTTTGTTTTCTTACGTACTAATAAATGCTTGAAGGAAATAGGTATTGAACTTAACCCATATTTAATCACTGCAAACATAATATTAATCCGATTACACTTTACAGAAAAAAGATATCCTCACACGTCTATATATTAAGTGCGACATTATTAAACTAACATCAAGAATGCGTAGGTCGGACCGCAAGCAACAATAAATATCAGGGTACCCGGTTCAAACTATGACATTCGGACGTCAACCACCTCAGTCCTCCCGTGAACATGGTTGCTGTAAAGCAGCCAAAACGTCGGAAACGTCAAAAACATAATATAACGCGAAAAAATCCGTAAAATTAGTTTTATTTCAATAACATCAAGAAGTTCATATCTTAACAACAGTATAAGCTTAACAAAGTAGGTACACTAATTAATTTTACCAAAACAATCCTCCCAGACTAGCTGAAGGTTTGCAGTTAGTTCATTCGTACCTCGTGCGTCAGGCAAAACAGTTGGGCAACAATGGCCATACAGAACACTCGGAGCTTTCTAAATATCCTCCTACGACCGACCTAGCACTCGACGGCGACTTTGCTTCAATCAATAAAGTAAAACTAAATTCAAAATATATTTTAATAATTCGTATCCATAGCTTTCCGATTCCAGATTGATATCAGTGATGTAATCCGTTTGTACGTAGCTGGCTGTATGTTTTCCTCGATTAATATTTATGCGAGGGCCGCACCCTTACCCCGCTTCTGATGCGAAGCGTATAGACGGGGCAATTGCAGGTCAGAACTAAATGAGCCTTAGATGTAGCATGATTTCAATTTAATACGGAAAGTGAACAATATTTTACATTTAAAAGTTTTGTTTAAAAATGGAAACTAGACATTGTATGAAATGACATTTTACTATTTATATTTTAGTTTATATAGCGAATTTCGTACCGCATCAGAATCAAATGTATGAAAAAATGAATTAGGGTTTATTGTTAATTTTTCCCGTATTTTAATAGTTATACTGCTATTCGGGCGGATACAAATTCAAACAATCAAAGCTAATAAAAATCGGCCCTCCCGTTCTTGAGTTATAAATGGTGTAACTAACACGACTTTGTTTTATATACATAGATTATCAATATTTTCATTCTGTTCAACTAAGTGAAAGTTTGGATATAGTTATAACTTTTCAGTAGTAACGAAGAATTCATGTCAAAGCGAAAGCACATTGAAATATATTTTATTATTATTGTTCTTTTCACTTTGTGCATTTTCAAAGTCGATTGGGCAACAATTGGTTAGATGGAAAAATTACAGGGAAAATATTTTTTAGAAGAAAATTGTTGTTTGGCAAACAAACAGAATAGTGTCATTGCCTCGTTTAAACCTTCAGTGTGAGTGTAAATAGAGATAAGGGTGCGTAGGGCGTGGATGTCGCGAGTAATAATTGTGAGAACTGATTGCGTAATTAGCGCGGCAAGTCACAGAGGGCGCGGGAGCGCGCGCGCCACCCTCCCGACTCGTTGATGTTTTTACACCCGTGGGACTTTTTAATTGTCCCCGTTTTATTTACTGTGGTTTCTAATAATTGTTTTATTGTTTTTTCTAGTAATAAAACAAGGCATCATTACATACTGGCCGTGTAAGGTGTTACTGCTTATTAATGCTTTTTAAAGCATGTCGATACTTTTGCAATGTTATTAAAATCTAGGTATTTCGATATATTAAGTAGTTACCTACTTATTAACTTAATGAAGCGCTATAGTTACCTCTACCTATCCTTCGGAGAGTATAGGCGTGATGATGCTCATTTTTATCTTGCCTTACCCCCCTAATTAAATCTTGCTATTTTTATTCTTACTACAGAAATACTTTAAAACATAACATCGGCGAAATACAAGCATGATTGTGTATATTCTTTAAAATATCTTAGAATATGACCTGCAAATATTATTCAACAACAAAATAATGTGAGTGCATTAATTTATTTCAATTTACACGATGGTATTGTTTCGGCGGGCGAGGGCGGGCGGCGCGGCGGGCCCGCGCGCTTCCGGGCGGCGCTTCCGCCGCGAGCGAGACGCGTGCCGCACCATCTTTCAATTACACCCTACAACCACTGTTCATTGTCAGCAAGAAAAACACCGAGACAAATACCAAACAATTTCCAACTGTATTGTAATGCGCCGGAGTTTGAATTTCAAATGCACTATCAGTAGCTTGTTTGGTCGTTTTAGTTTTGTATAGTGATCTATGAGTGTTTTATCTATTGCTTTAATGCTGTTTTATAATTATCTGGAACATGTTTCGTGATCGCATGCATTATGTGACGGTCGCTGAATTCAGGATGACTATAATTTGGAATAAAAGTCATAGCGACGACTTATAAATGAGTCAAGTTAATGGACATGACAGGTGGGTTCGTAAATAATTAAATAACAAACATAGACAGAATATTCATTTAATTTGGAAGTAATCCGCTAGTGTCATTTTATATGAGATATATTTAATAACTACACACAAAATGTACAATGTATTTATATTAAAACAAATTTGATTTTGCCATTAAAGAAAACAAATTTTAAAATGTTATTGCATGTGGAAAATTTTCTGCGATGGAAGAAAATGTCATAATTGTCTAATAAGTATAAAAATGATATGGATAACACAATATTTGTAGTACACAGACTTATTAGAATATTCAGACGCCACTCGGCTTGCGCTACAAGTGAAGCCTAAAAAACTCTGTCACATAAAAAAAATATGTCTAAAACTTCTTAGTCTATTACTATTTACTAGGCAAAAAGTTACCACTACAAATGCATTGAAAAGGTGGAATCAGTTTGCTGGGGGCAACGATACGTCTGAACTTCTAAACAAGTCTGTGTTGTGGTACTACCTAACTTACAATTTCCAATTAATATTTATACATATAACATAACACATCCATATCACAAATGATCGCTATACACCGACTGGTTTTTACAATATACATTTTTAAATTTTATTAAAACAATCGAGCATCGCACACGTGTCGAACTCAAACAATATTTGACCTTACGGAAAGCAATTAAATCGTCCATTACCGTAACAAATAGTGCACACAGAGTTGTGAGAACCGAACCCCAAACGGTGTGTCACGGTAAACATTTGAGCTGCCACTCCCTCTGTGTGCTCTTGATCGGCGTGTGTTTGTTTGTACGTTTGTGTAATGATACGATTCACTAGCTGTGCAACCTCGTATCGAGTTACCAAAGGTTGGACTATTAATTTGATTTTATTTTCTCATCGTCTACATACTTAAAAAATTGATAGCCATGTTGGTTTGCTTTGGAATACAAGCGGGTAGGTTTAAAACCTCTCTCGCACTTCTGGGAAATTCAGATTCCATGTGCAAATCACATTACCACCCTCTAGTCTGAAAAGTGAAAGTAAAGAAGGGAGAATTTCGACAACCACCCAATGCGCCTAATGGGGCCTGTGTGGTGGACTGGCCTGAATAGTCATTTCATTTTTCTTTATTTAGAATAATACAAGTTTTTATCAATATAGCACTGGTAGCGAAGTTGGTAGAACGCTTGACTCGGTAACGAGGATCGCAGGTTCAAACCCCGGCTCGCACCTCTGAGATTTCTGGATTTCATGTGCGAATCTCATTTTCAACCACGATTATCACTTGCTAAACGGTGAGAGAAAACATCGCGGGGAAACCTGCATGTCTCAGAGAACCCCTCGAAAGATGTGTGAAGTCCGCCAACCCGCACTGGGACATCGTGATGGACTATGGCCTAATCCCCCTCGCATTGAGGGGAATTCCGTGTCCAACAGTGGGATATTAAAAAGGGCTGCTATTATTATTAACCGACTTTTCATTATCAATATACCTTCAATATGTTTTATATAATACACAGTGAAGCCTAGAAATGTATATGCACATAATGCACTGAATCTGGAACGTTGAAGCCGCAACTCGAATCAATTACGTTATCTAAATGCTTGCTATTTGAATAACTTTATGGTTTTTGACACGTTGCCAACCGGAATCTGGTTAATCTTGTGTCGTAGGTAGGTACAACAGGATTGTCTTATGAGTATTTTGTACGTTATTTTATTGTCGAAAATAAACCTAAAAAATAATAATCCCACTAATTATAAATGTGAAAGTTTGGATGAATGGATGTTTGTTACTCAATCACGCCAGAACGGCTGAACGAATCTGGAGGAAATTTGGCAAAGAGATAGATTATAGTCTGGAATAACATATAGGCTACTTTTTATCCCGGTAAAATGTATGGTTCCCGTGGGATAGATTTGTTTGAATTTTTCATAGTGCAAAGGATCGACATGGTTTTCAGAAATGGACATAGAGGACATACTTTTTAATCGTGAGTAACACCGCGGGGCACAGCTAGTATTTCTCATAAGTCAAGTAGATTATAACTGCAAAAGTCATTTCTATTATAACATGATTAAAATATAAGTCTTGTTAGAATAGATAGGTCAATTCCAGTAGATTCCTAGGTTGCTTTCATACGTATTGCAAAGTATTTGTTGGTTCCAAGGTAATAAGAATAACAAAACACATGTTTGGACAATACCGTATGAACTTTTCTGTTTATTGAACAACTTGTGGGAGAGGAAGCGTCTGAAGAATTACTGGGTGAAGTACGCCCGCACTAGAGGGCATTACGCTACAAAAGTTTTGTGTAACAATGTATAATGTTGCCATTTCTATGCGCAAATCTCCCGGCCGGAAGTGGCGGGAGCTCGCGTCTCTCGCGGGGTTCGGACAACTTCGCTATTGTGGCGCCATCTAAAACTGTCCGTAGCTACTACTGACGTGTTTCCGGCTTCTCTTGAAAAGGTCTCTAGCTGTCAGCTCGCGAGCGGATGTCTTAGAGTTTCCTTGAGAGTCTTTCTATTAATTCAATTCCGTATGAGATTTATTGTGTATTTGTGGAGAACAAGTGTATCTTTACGAGGGTACACGATTCCTCGTTTTCCTCTAGTTTTACCTACATGCGCCGAAATGAACTAAGCATAATAAAATTGGTGTATCTAATACTGTTTTCTACTGGGTACACATTGTAATTATATTTTAATTTAAAACTCTAGCTTAATATTTACACCGGCTTTTATTAAAATATGGAGATAGTCACAATTACCTATCAAAGTATAATTAATAATTTCATTTATAACCAGGCTGAATAATTGCGCGGTGGCCGCGCAAACCACTTGAAAGCGTTCCGGCCACGGTCATCGGTAATCAAGATATATACGACCCAAGTCACTTGCTCATACACTTTAAATAACATTTTACTCATGAAACCTTCAGCGTAAAATATTTACATAATAATTTTAACTTTAATTATGAAGCAATAAAGTCGAAATTTTGAAGAGGTGTGGCTGATTTATTACGCCTAACGTTGCAAAAGGGAAGGTGTATCATTATGTTCACAGCCAAGTATGCGCTCTACGTGTGTGATTCACCAAGATATTTGTGACTACAAGTATGCACATTCATCTAAATATAGCTTTACTACATACATATATAGGCTGCGTTGTAGGTATAAGTTACGATACCCAAAGTCATTGAGATCTTAGACATATTTTTTTTTGTGCACAGATAATATAATCAAAATCGGCATTGGAAGCAACGATACATTTAATATACTCCAAGCCATCAAAGAATAATTACTAACGTAGATATTACACAATCAAGGACGTTTTCATAGGTATATTTATACATAGAATTTAGTATGAATATTAATTAGTGTATGCCCTTAATGATGGTATTTGTACGGACAATGAATTTTTGGAATTCTTTGGCAGAGATTTTCGATCGATAAGGAATGTTTTCATTATGTCATAAGCATTTTTTTCCTGGCAAAACATCAATACGGAAGATATCGTTATTAATGGAGACATGCAATTATAAAATATATAGTTCGTTTGAAATATATCTATCTATTATATCAGTGAAGCGTAGAACCGAACGCATCATCAGAGACTATTCGTAGGCGGGCTCTATTCGTAGCAAGGTCAGGCGATATTATATTTCAGCATAGAACAACCAATTTAGCGAGAGCCGCTAACTTTAAAATTAACACGTTCAGTTAGTCTGTTTAACAAGAAGCCAGGGGAATTGAGGTAGGTCTGTGTAGGTTGGTTTTAGCGGCAATTTCCATCGTTGTGTATGTCGGCCTACGCATATCGACACCCGCGTCTTTCTTCGTAGGATAAAATATAGACGCCTACTGTAATAGCAACAGGCGTCTACTGTTGCTATTATTTTGTGTTTTGAGATATGTGGGAGAGAGGAGAGAAACAATCCAAAATATGAAACATACTCGTCAATAATATCCACTAAGAACACTATTTTGACCCATTGGGGTCGTGTTTCAAACATTCGAAGATTTTTTAAAATTCAAATTCCAACAAATGGTTTTCAATACATTGTTGCTTTGTTGCAAGATAACATATCTAATCAACTATTACCACGAATGTGCAGCAAGCGTTTACATCATTAAACTAATTTACGTAGACGATGTCAAATGTTTTGAGGCATATGATATTGTTGCAAGAGATTTATACACGCATATCCTAACATTACGACGTAAGTGCGTACATAAAATCTACACACACGTAAATCTCAACATGCTCTCAAATGTAAACAGTATCATGTCACTACACAACAATGTGTAAGTTGCTCTTAAAAGAGCGTCCATGGAGTATTGTGCCCGTGGCATTTTGAACGGGTGGTAACTGGTAATGTCGTAGTTTAGCGTTCTGTGACATTTTTGACGATTCATATTTAAGTGATGTAACGGTTTACATGAATAACAGTATTCTGGCAAACGCCATTTATTGAATGTTTTATTGCTATTAATTACTTGACACTGGCAAAATACCCGCTATGTTGCGGGTGAGGCCATATTCATATCCATTTTACTTTATCGCATCTCATTTCGTAAAAAAAGAAGAAGAAGTATTCTGGGACACGCCATTTTCATATCATCATGTCACATCCATTATTTTATTTATAATGTGTATTTATTGAATGTTTTATTGCTATTAATTACTTGACATTGGCAAAATACCCGCTAAGTTATGGGTGAGGTCATTTTCATGTCCATTTTATTTCATCGCATTTCATTTCGTAAAGCAAGAACAATATTCTGATTCATGAATTTGTTTCCAAGGATACGACATTAAATGTAAGTGTCCATTACAAGACGTGAGCTCCCCAGTCGTTAGTGAATGATGGTGTATCCGCGGATTATCCGTCATCGCTATACTGATCAGCACGTGACCCGCCGCCTGTTGCCAATAACAAGCCATCGTTATTGATAACACATGGTTAGATTTCATTGAAGGCAAATAGATAACCGCAGTTTCGATTTAAGATAGATCTTATGAAAATTTCTAAGCGGACAGTAAACTTTGATATGTTTTAGTTGTGAATTGTACGCAGTTAATAACGAAATCTTTCAAAAATTAGGTCACTATCTATTTTTCATACCCCTAAGTGATAAGGGTTGTCCACCCCTAACATTTTTTTTATGTTTTGGGCAATTTTTTTTTTTATAATGTGGCATTAAAAATTACATACAACCCTAAATTTTCACCATTGATTAAACCTAAAAAAAATGTTGAATACGGATGAGTGTACACGCGCCCTAGACATGTTTCAAACAGACACAGACTAAAATATCTAATTGGGTTGAGTCTTGGATTTTTTTAAAGCGATGGAATTTTAGAATCAGCTGCCCTATTATTTCGTCAGTCGTAGCGTTTCCGGCAGTCTTCGTCCGAAGGTCAACTGATGTTATCAAGGCGTTAAATAAAAACCGGCCGATTTATCCATTTTTCTTCCCCGGTTAGAAGGCGCTTAGACAGAATTGGCAAGTCTAAGAATGAAGTGGATTCTCGTTGAAATAACTTAAGTGTGCTGTTGATTCCAATCCTACTTTCTAAACTCTTGAAGATTGGCGAAATACCAAATATGGCGATGCCATATTTTTATAAGATTTAAAGACATCCACATGACTACTTTTATATTTTTTTTGTAAAACGTAGAGATATTTTTTCCCTGCTATATTTTTACATGCTATCCGCTCGACGACTCGTTTTAAATTCTCTTTATCGTCCACTGAAGCGGTGACAATTTTAAAAATTGTATTTGAATAAAGTTACAAAATTATGAATCTAAGTGGAAACTTTCCCGATTATGTTGTCACCAGCGTTAAACCACCTAGCTTCGATCCCTACGCTGACAACGGAGGAAGCATTGTGGCCATCGCCGGTGAGGACTACGTCATGATTGGTGCAGATACGCGTCTCAGCGTTTCATTTTCGATTTACACCAGGGAGCAGAAGAAGCTGATCAAGCTGTCTGACAAGACCGTGGTCGGGGCTGCCGGCTGCTGGTGTGACACTCTCGCCTTGACGAGGTTGCTCCAAGCGCGAATGAGAATGTACGAATATAGCAACAACAAGCCTATGTCGACGCCTGCTGTAGCGCAAATGTTGTCGACTATGCTATACTACAAGCGCTTTTTTCCCTACTACATGTCGACTATTCTGGCGGGGCTGGATGCCGACGGCAAGGGTCGAGTGTACAGCTTCGACCCTGTCGGCCACTGCGAGTGCTGCAACTACCGCGCCTGCGGCTCGGCGGGAGCTCAGCTACAGCCCCTCCTCGACAACCAGATAGGTTTGGCGAACATGCAGAACGTGACAGAAGTCCCGCTGCTACAGGAGAAAGCGCTGGCCCTGCTGAAGGACGTCTTTATCAGTGCCACAGAACGTGACATCTACACAGGAGATAGCATCTACATATTGATCATCACTGCCAGTGGTATTCAGGAACAGAGGTTTGGACTTCGTGAAGATTAAATTTGTTATAAATGTATTTAAAAAAAACCTTTATTATAAATAATTGGACGATTTTTTTTATAAGAATAGAATGAATATTATTAGGTAGCACGAGTTGCAATGCATCAAATATCTATAGCCTAATAACGCGGAACACTCCATTGTACATAATGTACAAGTAGCAGGCCTTTCTTCTGTATTCCGAGAATACCCAGTCTTAGTACTAACACAACTACACCTAAGTAAACTGAACATCAGCAAAATTAGATTTAGATTGTTATTTCCAAAACCATTTTGTGTTGCTTATGTTATAAACGCGCTTTCTGCATTGCACAAACATAATTTATCGCAGAGTACTTCAGGAGACGTATATATTGATAGTGAAACGTTACAGGAGCTAGCCAAGCTAAATTGCGTCTAAAATAGTTTACATTCATCAGTTAGTGTTAACAAGTAATGGCGGAAGCTGGAAAAACAGCCACCAATCGTGATGCGCTGGACGGACAGACGATTTTTTTAAATGGTGGATTTCGCTTCATTTCGGAAAATAATGATTATTATTTTTCCAAAAATATTCAATGTACCTATCTACATACCAAGTTACAGTCTTACGTTTGAATATTGTTTACACTATTACTCATTTGAACGAATATATCTGTGACAATGAATATATAAACATTTTGTGGGCGAGGTCATGAAGTCCATCAATTATCTATTCCTGAGTCAACAGATACACGCTTCTGCTCAGTATCTCTGGTTATCTCTTAGGTTGGTACCGTTGTGCCTTGAAGAAATCACATGTAAATCCATATTGCCAACCCACACGGCTCCAGGGAGGTTGAGTATGGCATGAAAATAAATATCATAACCCGAGTCAATGCAAGGGTGTATTGCGTGGAGGTCTGTGCCCAACAGTGGGGCATTAAAATGGCTTATTATTACTATTTTTAAATTATTTTAGGGTTTCTGAGAATATAATATCATTTTTATGATTGCGCTCTGGAGTTAACTCTAGAATCTTTCGTTTCGCTTTGTCCCCATGGTCGATGAATTGCTATCAATATAAATAATTTTATATTTTACTTATACTTTACACTTTTATTGATAAATCAGCCCAGTCGCAACAAGGGGTCTCCATTTTATTTGTGTAACTACCTACATTAACTCTATATTATCATTCGACAGATCATTTTCATCTGGGTCAACGACTTATCCTTGGTCTAGAAATTTTAAGTCACCAAGATTATCAATGATTTTAATTTATATGACGATTAATTAAAAACAAAATATACACGCGATCACAGTCGTCCAACCGTGTAACTATTAATAATTGGCTGTATGTACTGAGTCTCAACAATATTATAGTAGAGTTTTAATGATCTCTTAGTAACGTGTCTCTCCAACAAAAGCTCGCGTCATTAAGATCTAGAATGTGTTGGCCGTTGACATTTAGATTTATATCAAAGGTGATATAAAATGGTCAGTAATGTCCCACGTAGGCGGTAGAGTCATTAGCCGTATTCCTGTCCCTTTGCCCGCCAAAAGACATATTCCCCTTTCCTCCCCCGGATTAGTGGAACACGTAATAAAATAAACATACATCATGTCTACATTTCCTTTTAAATATCATCATTTCATATAGAGTGCCAAAAACTTAAACATTATCGCTCTCCTTATTCCGTCGACATTGTTATTCTGTGCTTTCGTTGTTGTGTTTATTCGAATATGTTACCTACTAAGTATAATATAAAATATACTCAGTCACTAGTAATAATAATGTTGAGTTCTATAGTGCGTCCTTGCGATAAAATAATAATATCCTAGGAATTACAGTACCGACATTCTTATATAAGTTCCCAGTTCACTGATATACGAACATAAATATTTTATGTTGAGAATATTCTTGCGACTGACACAACGTTTCTCGATCGAGATGTCGAGTATGATGAGTGTTTATAACGTTTTTAGTATCTAGAAGGGATAATAGTGTGATGATCAGCCATGGCTTTACTTACGGGGAGGAGACATCCAGGACATCAAGTTCAGTAGCGGACGTTGTTGGAACTTCCAACATTTTTGTTAGTACCAACATTCAATGGTTAGAGTGTTTTTTTTTTAAATTGTATAGTTAAAAGGAACTTTCACAGATTAAATTAAGTACTGCATGGTGATGCATGAAATATGAACTGTAGCATGCTAAATTCATACAAAATAATTGCGACGCCTGTTAGTAACAAAGACAACAAATTGTACCTAACATCGGAAGTTGTTTTAGTCTGATCTTTAGTTGTTTATAGTTGGGCTATTTATAAGCCAGTTGAATACGAGCCAAAATCCGATAAAACGTGATGTTTCAGGGTGAAGCACGTGGGAGTGTGACGGCATACGACCAGACACCGCACATACCTGATTGGGTGAAGTTATAATGTAAACATCCGACATGAAGTCCCAATAAGGATTTTTTTATTAAGGACCAGCTCTGCCTGTAGACGACATGATCGTATTTCATAAAATAAAGTACCTAAGTACTTAGGTACTTTCATGTCCTTCTAGGCGCAGTAGTATTGACATGTGTACTTCACAAGAATACAACTGGTTTTTCATGACTATACTAGACTACACTCTAACTAAGAAAATTAGTTTAGATCGTCTAAAGTAGGTATTATTCAACCCCCAGCTATCAGGAAAGATAAAAAAACCCTACTAGCTAGTTTTGAAACAAAATATTTTTTTTTTTTTTTTTTTTATATTCTTAAATTACGTTTTGCTCTCCCCCCTCGTACTGATGGGCCAACCCGCACTGGGCCAGCGTGGTGGACTAAGGCCTAATCCCCCTTGTACTGATGGGAGACCCGTGCCTAGTAGTGGGCCATTAAAAAGGGCTGGTATTATTATTATTTACCATTCACTGTGGCATTTTTCGAATATTGAATTTAAATAAAATACAAAGTAAACCTTTGACCATCGCCGATGGGCGCCTTGTGACCGTTATCACAAAAATAAAACATACATTGGACGCATCAAACGACTTTCAGCACAACAATAAATTATGTTGTAATACTATACTATAATATACTAATGGCAACTGGTTACTACAGGTACATAAGAGTTAGATGCTAATTTAGATAGTTCTCATAATTAATACTTTTTTGAATGATTTCAAATAAATATTAGAAACGGATCCGTCCCCCGATCCACAACCATACCACAAGTCTTGTATCGACCGATACGGATATTAATTAAAACTTGCATTAGGAAATTCACTATGTAAACATATTCGGTTCTGTAATCGTATCCAATCTTTGATTCGGTTATGACGAATGTTTCTGAAAGATCGTCGTTGAAATTAGAAAATTTCTAACGAACTGATTAGAAATGTTCTCATTTCAACGACGATCTTTCAGAAACATTCGTCATAACCGATTCGGATACTTGTCCAAACGTTCTGAATCGCACCGCCAAAAACTTACTTATGATATTTAACGAGCTTTCAAAACGATATTAAAAAAATATTCCAATGTCAATTTGAAAACTTTTAATCGTTTAAAGATTATGTGCATTTACGACGAATTTATTTAGAGATTGCGGAAATATCAATCGTTCGACCAACTAAAACTATTTACTTAATTTACATGATATCTACATAGTCTTGTGCCATATATTATATATAGCTAGATGTGAATGGAATTTTTCGTCTTAATATAGCAAACCCAAAAGCTCTGATCTTGGAATAACATTGGCAGCTAAATGTAAATGTGCACCAACATAGACTTATAAATAGCGTCCCATGATATCACTCTTATAAGTAGATACACCTGCGCGCTTACCTATTCGTTCGAAAATATACGGTAATGCAGACTACATAAACAACATTTTCTGTGAAACATTACGTCATAGTCAAATGTCAACTGATGGTACCTAAAACCATGTAAACAGGTTCTTACACTATTCAGTGCTGAAACTACCGAAACTTCCAATACGGTTAAATAATAACACACTAATTATAGACAGACATTTCTGACTTTTCCGATACGGAAAATTGCACTTTTGACAGTTTTACTATTTATAGGAAAACTGACAGTGACAATAGCGATGCTATTGACATCCGATTGTGAATCGATTGTGTTATCAACACAGACATATGCTGCGCGAACACAACACTGGTATCTATAATTATCCAAGCAATATAAACAACAATTAAATGATGCTCTTTGGTAAGCATCGCAAGAGAACTGCTGGACCGATGAGGCTATTTTATTTTCAAATATTGGTTTTTAATAGTCTGAGTAATGCTTTTAGGGTAATATACATTGAAAAAGTTGTCCGGGAAATTCGGAAAACGGGACAACTAGTCAGCCAGTCTATAATAATAATGTTACCTTGTTATCATGATCATAATAAACGTAGCATATAAATTGTTTGAAACAAATAGGTGTTATCAGATAATAACATTATAAACAAAGCTTAGTCACGTCTGTGGAATGTAAAATAAAGCCAGCCGGAGTTGGAGCTCAGGTGAAGGTGGGAATGTGACGCTATTTCAGTAGACGGTTTCCGATATACAATCAGGGTTACGTAGAGAAGGAATTCGCATTAATTTTAGACAATAATCTATCTTCTGGTTAAGCAACTTTTCTCCACGTTCTCATGTACACAGCAATAAATATCAAAGGCACCTAGATGATGATTATTATGCCATAGAAACATGATTTAAATCTCCCTTAATTCAACTGAACGACATTGTTTGTGCAAATTGAATTGTCATTAAAATAAATAATTATAAATGACAGTGCGCTTTTCCGTTTCTTTTCCTTTTAATTGCCTTTGTGAAATCAACTTTATTCGGTGAACAAAATAAACATCAACATTATGTATTTGTTAATTAAATTATTAAACTGATCTAGCGGAGATTTCTGTATCCGGGAATCGCGTAAGAACGTATGTAGTAATAACATGAGCGAAATGTTTATTGAAAGCTATGGGCGGGCGGGCGGCGGCGGGCGCGGGGCGGGCGGCAACTACGGCGCGGTCGGCCCGCCCGCGCCCAGTGCGCGCCCGCCCCGGTCCGACACTCGACGTCGGCTCGTCAACGAATACACACAGCCTATTTATTTAACGACCATTATTTCAATCGGTAAGATACTGCCCAGTGTTCTAACATAATTTGTAAGGGCTGTGCCGAAAGTGTGCCCGAAGGGATCGCCGTACGCTCGGTGTCACTCTGTGTGCGTAACGTCGTCTCGCTCTAAAGTTGCGCAATTGTTATTTTGTCTCACTCGTACATTTCGAGGTTTGAATCGAGTTTAATTTGCATTATCGCGGGTGATTAGTCGAGATAAGCGGACTTCTTGACAGGGTAACATTGATTCAGCAGCACGTAAGTCATTTAACGTTATTGCCGATGGCCGTGTAAATATACCTACCTACACCTTTAATCAGGTGATAAATAATGCAGGTACCCTTACCCGTATATTATTATTAAATTTTAATATATATTTTTCTAACCGAAAGTACCTACTCTCAATGAAGTAAGAACCTACCTAATCAGTATATCTCAAATACCTTCTTTTACATTATCGATCTCCACATCTCGTATATTAAACCTAGGTACCTATATAAGTACCTATATGTATTATACAACAAACTGTAAAATGTGCCTCCATTTTAAATGGCACTTAATTTATTTTATGGTCGAAGAAATTATGCATTATTTGTAAACTTTAATACAGATTTAAATGAGATTAAATATTTCTTCCTTATTAATAAGATACATTCATCATTTTGCATTTCCAAAATGAAAGTGTTATTATTCATAACAGGGGCATTTTTATCTGACATAATTGGTGAATCATCCGTATCAAAATACATCGTCAAAGAGGAGGCATAGGTGGTGTGCGCTTCGCACGTAGGTCATGCGCCGGCACCTGACCGACGACAATGCGTCGGATCCGGGAATGCTGTGAATCCGATCCGGCTGCGCGGGCGCCTATTTTCGGCCGCACTCATCTCGAGCCAAATTTGCAAGCCCGCCAAATCGACGCGGTCGCGCCTTCAAGTATTTTTGTAACCGTTTCACAATCGACTTGTATTTTTTTTCAATCCAAAATTTCGTTGATCAGTTAACCTTCATACCTCATCGACACAAACATCCGAGTATTATTTTAAAAGTATACTGACAGGTGAGGGTTGAGCTATGGAGATGGATGAGGCAAAACATGTATGACATTGGCCTTACTCTTGACCCAATTTGCAATAAAGCTATAAATTAATTATTTGGAGTTGCATTATCTTTTGCTTTGGTTCCTAATATTTTACGAAGCTTAATATTTTATTTGAATTTGCTCGAAATATTCCAATCAAATAGCGATGAAGTCAATTAAATCTTAATTTCTAGTAGTTATTCAAATATCTAGAAACTTTAAAGGGGGATGTTGGACTAAAGCAGCTATCGCAAACGAACTAACGCATTCTAAGCTGTGATGATAGCTTGTTAGCTTGGCATGCATTTCTAATGAATAGCTACACCTCTTTGGATGGGGTCAACTACATCGCCTGTTGTTTATGTTTTTCCTAAAACAATTTTGAATAGCGAACATAATATTGAATAGGTAAACAATGATATACTAGATATCTTCTAAGCGTCTTTTGTCACTAATTAATAATAACCAATTAACTAAACAATGAATAGATAATTAAAAATTTTAGAGAGAAACGAAATGCTTGAAACGAACAATGCTTGTTATATGCTCTGAATATTTAAAACATTTGCTGCATTCCATTGGTCGATATGAGTTCCATCTTATCTATACAAACGTCGATCTTAACTGAAATGCTGATGAATGGTGTGCCTGTTTCACTAAATATATCCCAATGACGCACGTCAATTGGGATCCAAACAAAATTCTGGGATTACGAACAGAAAACACTGTTGCGTCATGTCTTGTGGAGAAGTGAATTGGAAAATGTATCCATAGGTTGTTATTTTTCAATTATTATTATCTTCTCGCAGCAATCATATAAACATTATTTGTATTATCAAATCTGGTTATGCTATTGTAATTTACATTCATAGCATTAAGGTTAAGCAAGGAAAAGTTATAATAATAACAGCCCTTTCTTTATGTCCCACTGTTGGGCACGGGCCTCCCCTCAATGCGCGGGGGATTAGGCCATAGTCCACCACGCTGGCCCAGTGCGGGTTGGCGGAAATGGTAACCATGGATAATATATTTACAACTATTCAAGCGCAATAAGTTGGAACTGATAACAATAATCCACTTTCAATTGCAAGTATTAAAAGGTACTGTGATTTAAAAAAAGCTCTTGAAATAGGACCGCATCGAATTAGAACCGCGAAAACCTATCTATTCGTCTTCGCATACTTAGCGCCGCGGCTTACGTAATTTGGAATTGCGGCAGGCCGCTGACTTTACCACGTTGTAACTCGCAGCAAGGTCGTCACATACTCGAAAATAACTGAGCGATGAGTGGACATTCGTAAAAACGGCCGTTTTCAAGTTTCCCGCCGACACTAGCTGGATTGGCCGGTGTCCAAGTCCACGGGCCATTCGACACGGGGCGGCCAGCCGCCGAGACGGCTATTTGCGGCCTGCTGCTAACGCTGCGTACGTCACTGCTCTATTTAAGATGAACCGACGTGCTATTGTACTCAATTATGTCACCTGGACATAGCATCAATAGATATATATCGCCAAAATCAAGGTTAACATTTCGAAAAAATCAACAACACGTGTTTTGGCGAGCTTTCCACAAAACGTCTAATACATTTTTAGGAAAGTAAATGTTTAAATGAGAAATTTTTGTTTCAGAAAACGAGCACGACATAATCTGCCAAAATGTTTAAAAATCATTTAGAAATGATCGGCAGAAATGAGTCGCCATCGAAGAAAGCCAGATTTTGGCAATCCTTCGTGCGATCTCTAAAAGGTAAGGATCGGAATACCTATAAGGTATAAGTATCTCAATGTTATCAAAGGATACATTATACTTCAGAACAATAATAACATAAATCATTGGACTACAACATGTGTACCTCCCCCAGGATCGGAAGACATCAGGGCCGAGGAGAGGTACAGGCCAACACGCCGCAGCGTGTTCCCTGAACTCAGCAGCTACTACCCTTACACCAAGTCGATCTACGACGACCCCATTGCCGCCGCTGAGAGGATCACCGTCCCCGGATACCGCTACCTGCCCGTCCACCGCGAAACCTACGGCTACTCCCCACGCCCCATCTACGCCCACAACTACCCGCGCTCTCTCGACTACTACAGACCAGGTTAGTGATAACACAACTCTTATACACTACACACAACATAAAACCACTCTACACTAACATACTTGTCAACTGATGACAGACAATTATGTTGTTTTTCATTAGATTACTATAGGGTAGTACATTATTGTATATTCTTATAATAATCAAAGTTAATTAATAATTCAAAACAACTAATATTTAATATGTGTCAAAAAATCATTGGTACTTACGATTACTAATTAATTTACTACAAAAAACAAAATTCGACACGATTCTTTTGTTTCTTATCGAAACCTTTAAATACCTGTATTTTTGTCATATTAACGAGATGTTTCGAAAAACATAGAATGCACTGTTAGTAAACGTAATATATAAATGTTATAATTATGCAATGAATTAGGCAACAACCCAATTGAGCGTGACATTAGGATATAAATAGACTGTGTTGATAGATCACTTGTTTAATGCAGTTATTGTCTAGTTGATTGGCAAGTGCATCTCAATCATAATGACACTTTAATTTGGCAATGAAAACATAACCTTTGACCAATTAGGGTCTTTCCGAAATACAAAGATGTCTAATTAGAAGAACGTGTACCCATATCAGAGGCTAACAATGGTACTTATTGTAAATACGAAGGTCTACTTACACAATTTCATTAATTATGTACAGACTAACCATCTCATCACTTTGTTTATAAGAAAAAACAAAATGCATTACGCTTTTGTGACTAAAATATTACCAAAGCTAAACTAGGTACTCACATAGGATCAACCCATTTCTTTATATAAAAAAACAACTTCAGTTTTAGGACTGTATAAACATTTTGTTTCAGCGCAAAAGGCCTCCGGAAGAGTGTAAACTAAATTCGGGGCTTCCAATATTATAATAATAATTCATATTGATATTTAATAGTTATACTATATTGAGGCTTGTCACGAACAAAATCTTGATCATCAGCAATATAAACAACATAATGATTTTGCCTATATATATATATTAAAGTAATTTTATAACAAGTCTGCGGGCTACTCTACTATGTCTATATTTTACTTTGTAATAACGTTTTGTATTATAATAAAAGAATTTTTAAAGTAAAATCGTGACGAGTAAAACCTGTCATCAGCTCGGAGATCGCAATTGGGTGAATCGATTTAACATAACATGGAATTACTTACATACAATCACAGACTTGTTCATGTTATTTGTCGTCATATAGGTAATACAAATTAATAAGCACCAAAAAATAATCGATTGTTCAGTCCGTCCAAATATATAATAATATATTAGATTAAATTAAGAATGGAATGCATCCATGGTATATGATACCTACATTTATTATATGTTATAAACAATAAGCTTCTTACTGTTTAAGTAATTACGAGCTTACTAGCATTATGTATATCGTTGCTTGTGCAAGTAAAACTTATATACTAATATATAAAGCA
This sequence comes from Pheosia gnoma, assembly GCA_905404115.1. Taxonomy (NCBI): domain Eukaryota; kingdom Metazoa; phylum Arthropoda; class Insecta; order Lepidoptera; family Notodontidae; genus Pheosia; species Pheosia gnoma. The sequence continues at coordinate 4,824,938 of FR989909.1, read as the reverse complement.
TGTGTCATCTGATAGAAATCACCTCTTATACATAACATAACGCCATAACATAACACTTGTTGAATCCATGAATGTTACATCGACATCACCGTTTACATTCTATAGATCTTCTAGCATTTGTCAGGTGATACACATTTATTATTGATACCATCCAAAGTTCATATGTTATTACCTATATCGAGCCTATCCTCGGAAAATTGATAAAGAGGTGAGTTCTACAAGTAACTTCTTGTGTACCGTTATACCTACCCTGTGCCATTATCATTAATAGTACCTGAAGCTTTTGCGGATTAAACTAACCGACCACTAACTAATTATTAAGGTTTTAGTATACATAGCAGGCATTATCCTAAGTATTACTTATGGACGTTATGTTTGTTTTCTCAATACCATATGTTAATGGTTTTCTACTTCTTTCTATTTTTGCGTCTTCTCGTTTTGTCTTTCCGTAAAATAATGATTATACTTATAAACAAAAAATCCTATTTAAAGGATTCATGAAGTTTGGTATATTTCTACTTTTTCCATATAATTCTATCGACGAATCAAATATCTTTTTTAGTCATGGGAGTTTTAAAATGCATAGTGCTGTGTTTCTTTACATACTCACTAATGTTAAAAATGTGCACTGACAGTATACCACGTGCCGAGGCGCGTCCGACGAGGCGTGGACCCCTTCGACTCCCACAAGGCGTGGCAGGACCATCTCGACAGGCTGGCCGCTATCGACCGCCTGTACCCCTCCCGCTACGGTCTCTACCTGAAGGACCGTGCCTACCCCATCACTGACCTTAGCACTCCCATCGTCGGCCCGCTCCAGCCCAAGAGCCTAAAGGGCATCGAATACGAGCCTGACAACAAGCCGCACTGGGGAACAGGTAAATACTAAGAAACTTTATGCACGAACCATAGTTTAAGTTAGGATAAGCGATACTGCGGTTCATTTGTAAGCGTTTTGCTCCGACAAAGTTGACTAGTCTTCTTTCGTGTCTCGGATAGACTGATTGTTTTTGTAAATAGCGTACAAGTTAACCACGGTATTCTGATCCATGTCGGCTGAGTATGGAGCACCGTCCTATTGAGTAATTTGTATAGTATCTATGGTAAAGATATCAATTCTGATGGGAGTGTCCCGCACTCAGCGCGACACGTGGATTCAGGCAATTGTAAAAACTTATTGGGACACCATTCACCTGTAAGATTCAATCTCAGTTGAATCTCCTACGTGTGGTATGACGCCGTCCTCAATTATTTAAGAACTTTAGTATAGCTGAATATAAAATCAGTGAAAAAGATCTATTTCAAATCAACTTTTCTGGCACCAATTTGATCCTTGTAAACAAGGATCTTCATTGTAATGGAATATGAATCAAAATTCAAAATTGTTATGCTTAGTTACACCGTACACTACGTACGTAGTACACTAAATTGACCGTAAGATTAATACTCATTTAATATAACGCATTACATACCTACATAAATAATAGCTGGTTTTAAGTTTTCTACTTTCTTATTGTTAAAACACCAAAATTCCTCAAATTGAACTTTTTTGTAACTGTTGCGTATGTGGATAATAATGTTATACATAGCACTTCCCATAACTTATTTAATAGTACAAACGTTTTTAAGAACATTTAACTAACACTTTACGATTTATTTTGTATTAAAATATAAAAGACCAACTCGTGTTTTGATTTAGTAGATTAGTACCTATCCGATGTAAATTGCCACCAAAAGCACTTAATAATAAAATTTTGAGGTGTACGAGTAACACTATCTTCGCTTGGGACAAGTCGCAATGGTCACCGCCCATTTCAATGGAGATATGAAACAAAAAACAAACTAAATTTTATTGGAAGATTATTTCTCACAAATTCATTAACGCGCTACGGACACTTCAGTGGAGTGGCGTAGACGCTACGGCGTAGTGACGTAGCCAGTGATCTCCGTATTCATGGACGTTGACCCTGCGCCCTTTTAGTTTATTCAGCATTTATGCAGAGTTCTTGAACGACTTCCCAATTTATCAGCAGTCTAGCTTCTCCGGTAGCAAATTAACGTTTGCCTTTATTTGCCACCTTAACTAAATTTCATGCAATAAATGTTTTGCTACGAATATGTCATTGTGTGCATGAACTGCATTGTAAATACAAGCGACAAATATCGGCCACTATCGACTTATGAACACTACACTCAACAAAAGTAGAAAGTATTATAGGGAATCCGTTGTATATTTCGTGTTAAGTTCGGCAAAGTCCCGATGTGAATATTGTAGTACTGATAATAAGACTTGCCATAAGGATCGTGGCCGTCGAGGATATCGGACGTGTTCGGAAAGGACCCATTTTTCGCGGAGGCCAATAAATGGGCAGGTTTTGACCGCTCTCTGCGTGGGAAGTCCCCTACACCCGTGAAGCCGAGGATTAGCCCGCCGCGCGACACTGAGATCGCATACGACTCCGACGGTAAGGGCAACAGACTTCTACCTGACCGCCTGTATCTTCGTCTCGACCCATTTCTTCGTGTGTCTAGGTATTGAACAAAGCTCACTACGTCCGATGCCCCAGTTCACTGTAGCACTTACACTTCGCAGATCGTGTGCGTCTCTAGTTATAGCTAACTGTATACTTTTATTTTCTGTTCAAGTGAATAAAAAATTGGGACATTTTTATTCACAACTATCCTTCTTGTAGATTATTTTAACATTGTTTTAGTACTGTTCAACGAGTGTACGTGTTCTTAAATCATTTCTCTAACAATCATCACAGCATGAGGATATGCACAATACTTAATAATTCATTAAATATAAATTAAATTAGGTATTTCATATACTTAATAATTAGAATCTCAAGAGTTTCCCGAAATAATTTATGTCATCAATAGTAGCAACAGTAAATTGACTTTTTACTAAGACTTGATTTCGTCAAAAGTCCATTAAATAATATGGTTGTCAAAAGTAAATGCTCTAAAAACTTATTTAATAAATCTAAAATTCATATCTGTTATCACGTGACCACAAACGCTTTTTGCAAAGCGTGACATCTCATCCAACGCCATGGTCACGTTTTAAGATTTTAAATAAATGTAATCATTGAAGTTGATGGGGTTTTGGCGACAGTTAAGGACGATTAAGTATTAATTCTAAATGATATTTTCGAAAAACGTGTAAGTTTTAAATTAACATTAAAACAATTTTCAATTATAAGTAGATGATTCTTTTTTATATTATTGTTCCTTTTTCTTATTCCGTGGGACTCTTAAATACATAATCAATGTGTGCAGCTGCACTGTAAGCTTGAAGCTTAACTAATAGTCGACTGAATGGGCGATGACGAAGTACAGAGTGTGAGTCTGTTGTCCCGGAACTAAACTTTGAAGTTATGGCGTGTAGGTGCACCGATCTACAACGCGGCCGGCGGACTGCGGCGCAGGCCCTGGGCAAACATTTTCAACCCGAGCCCTTCTCTGCCGATTTCGGCGATTACTCGGGACCCCTTCTGGTACGACTGGCCGGAGCTCAAGCCCCTCGCTAGATGGGACCGCAGCCCGTCCTACATCCGTGACTCCTACCTGTCGCCAGTCAAACGCACCTTCCTTTGGGACAAGCACCCGATCAGACCGTTAGGTTAGTGGGTCGCTGTAAATACGCAACACGTCACCCCGCAGCTTTTCTCGACAGCTGTACAATATTGCCGCTGAACTTCTTCATCATCGTCTTGGATTATCATATCATAATATTAATAAATAAAAATTTAACAATTAATTATGAAATTTACGATGTGAAGGCGCCCCACTATGCCGATTGGCGATGTTATTGGAGACGCAGGAACCGGCAAAAAAAGTCTTGTGGAGAGATTGCACGTCGTCATCTGAGTCGGCACCTACAGGGCTGCCGATCGACATGCTGCTCAACCTCCAGAAATCACATCGGAAAAGGCCCTATGACATGTCTCTACTAGTTCGGCATTACCGGATGGATAACCAATCGGCATAGTAGGAATGAAAATTGTATGGTAAAATACCTATCTGTATTACAAAAAATTAAAGTAGGAGACGGAATTTGGATTGAGGCTTCTTAGCAACAAGCGGAATATAATTGATGGTGTTTTTTGTAAATAAGATTTTTATTTTAATTGTCAATGTCTGGTTACGGCAGATTTAATGATGGCAGACGCGTTCACCGTGGGTGATCTAAGCAAGACTTTACCGTACATTCGTAGTCTATAGTCAAATCAGCAGGTATCTGGACCATACCGTGTGAAAGTGAATGTAGAACGTATCCTATTGTTGTTTTGTTTTACAAAATTCCCACACATTAATGTCAGTACACACTTAGTGATTATGAGGCCTGGACACGGTCAAACGGTTTGATTCAAGCATAGCGTGTTTGATCGAACCAATTGATGAATGTCAAACGGCACTGTGCTATTTAATTTAAATGCAGTCCACCCGTTTGCATCATGTTTAAAGTCCATCAAACATGCTTCTAAAACGTAAATGCTTGACAGACCTATCAAGGAAAGAACAAGAATGATCAAAACTTTTTATTTACCGTGTCCGGGACCCTTTAGATACTGATCATGAACACCTTATTGCCTGGCTACAAGCATGTCACCGTGAAATCCAAACTGTTATGTCTACGCGCTATGGTTATTTATAGTTACACCGTTGCACGGTTAAAAGCGTATTATTTCCCTAATCGCCATTGGCCATCGTGTTCAAATTGTCAAGACCATAGAATCACGATCGTGATTCGTGCGATAAGTAGGTACCCACTTGTTATAATATTGACAGTGTGAACGCTGCCGATGGTTGATATTTATTCACCAACAATTATTAATTACACTATTTCATCTTATGATAACATTATACCATTTAAGACTAATATACCTTCCCAATATAGGTATAATTTTATTGTGAAGGTATCTCCACTATACATAATATATTCATTATTAATTAAAATCTGTCTGTATATACATACATTTCTTCGAAAAACATTTTGTCCATCAAGTTCTCAATTTTCATTCCAATGATTTGTCTATACCAGCTATTGTAAAAAAAACTGGATTTTATCGTAAAGATGGCTATAGTTCACAACACATACACACCCCATTAGTATCATAAATTAAGTATCTACCATTTTCTAATTAAACATTCCATAAGACATGAGTATGCACCACGAGTGGTTTTCAAATATTGACCTTTATTAATGATGTACATATTAAATGGTAGGATAGGTAAGTACTTAATGAAATATTAGCATTAGCAACGTCTGGGTAGTGGAATAGAAGAAAGGGAGACGTATGGCCAAAACCTTGAGATAATGATGCCAATTTTGGTATCTACCAATTACGTAGGTATACGCCTCAACTATGGTTGATGCCACAACAAAGAATATAGCTGTTTTGCTCACACTGCACGCCAATGAGAAAGACAGCGTTTCAGTTAGTTTCGAGAAAAATTGTGTAGGAACCTATCCATAAATAGCACCTTACTACTTACCATCACAGCTAAGTATCTACCTAAGTAGGTACCTATATAATTTTTGCATAAGAAAAGGTGCCTGAAAAAACGTAAGAACAATATTAAGTCCTACGTATATATTTTATTAAGTTTTATTGCTGTCCCTACATATTAAAGCTGAAAAGTTATGTAGAGTGGAATTTATTTTTTTACTCTCAAATATATTACGTAATGAGGAACGTCATGTACCTCTTTAAATTCTTGACCTACAAGTTAGAAGTAGCTATTCTAACTTCTAGGTCACCCGGACGCTCGGGGCTATGATAAATACCGGCCGCATTTGATTTAAATTTTCTTTTTCAGCTGCTGCTTTCTAATGGGCCTGACATCGAACTCACTTTAATATAAGTTACGTACATCTACATAATTTTAACTTTCTGTTACACATTGACTATGTTAATAAAATCACGCAAAAAAATTACGCAGATATAATAAATTAATGAAATTATAAAAATAAATACTTAATACCATAAAAATGTTTCATCATCGATCACGCAAGATCTCAAAGACTGCAATCACATAGTCACTGCCAAGGAAACGAAAAGGAATTGTTATAAACACTTGTTTTTATTACCTAAATATTTTTAATTATTCCAAAAATTAAAAAAAAAAACAATAAAATCTCAAAAAACCCCTGGTTTTTTTTCTACCTCCTTTCCAAAAAAATCATAGTTATGATTGAGTAATATATAAGAAAGTTTTAATGCTATACTGATTTTGGTAGGTAGGTTACTTAATTAGGTGTTTCTAAGACATGAAACTTACACACCTACAGGGATATTTATTTCACAATACGAGGGTATGTATTATTTGCCATCCAATAGGAGAACTTGACTTTTTTAAGTTTAGTCGAAGAAATTTGGTAAAGTATCCCACTTTACTGATAAGGTTAGAGGGGGTTAAGGCTGTAAGGATTCCAAGGATTAGACCTGCACAGGTACTCTCATTTTAATTTTTGAGGTCTATGTGTCTGTCGTTCTGTGTGTCTGTGTCTGATTTGAACGCAGTTTTTTTTATTCGAAAGCTGGTTTAATCGGGATGTTTTTAGGTATGATTGGTGAAAATCTATTCAGCCCTTTATCGATCGACCGATCATCAGCTCTTTTCCAAGTGGGTGTATAGATATCTTATTGGTACGATAGGTTAAGTAATTCTACTTTACTCGTCTGATCGACTTGAAATTTGGCACACTATATATTCCATGACACTATAGATAATGATATGTAAGCCTTGACCTGATGCTGCGATCAGAACAGACTGCATACTACCCGCAACTCCTCGTAAACTTACAGCCAGTGTATGTTTGGGCATATTTAGCCAGTGTATATTGGTCTGAATGAGTAGTTGGCACACACGTTACGTCACCAGGACCTGATGATGGAGCAGGAAGGTGGCCACAGGAAGCCCGAAACAAAGACAAAATCAAATGATTATTGATGCTTTATGGCATTGGAGATCGTCCTGTATATAAAATACAGTGACTAATTTAGCGTATATATATCTTTTGAAACGTTTGTTGTTACGTTGGTTTTTTTGTTGTATACCTACCTATAAGTTGTTTTTACATCTTGAGTATTGACGTTGGCAGAATACCTACGTCCATTCATTGCTACTATTGGCATTGGTGGGGCTTTATTGTAAAAAAAAATTATAGCCCCGTTAGCTCCTCCAAGTAAGCTAAAGCTTGTGCTAGGAGTGACAAGAATACTATAAACTATACACCTTTTTAATTTCCCGCCTAAAATAATTAGGTCAAGTGCGCAATGTGCCAACACACGCGTGGTTATTTTCCCGTAAGGATTCTTGATTCATCTATTTTTATGGAAACGAACTAGGTTTCAAATAGCTTTATGGAGCGAACACATATACAGTTTGACAAATACATGAATTATAAAACCATGCGGAAAAAATCTATACTAATATTATAAATGTGAAAGTTTGGATGGATGGATAGATGGATGTTTGTTACTCTTTCACGCCAGAACGGCTGAACGGATCTAGATGAAATTTGGCACAGAGATCGATTATAGTCTGGAATAGCACATAGGCTACTTTTTATCCCGGTAAAATGCATGGTTCACGTGGGATAGATTTGTTTAAATTTTTCATACATTTGATTCTGAGGCGGTACGAAGTTCGCCGGGACAGCTAGTGATGCATATGTAGTTAATAAAATAATGTACTCAGGAGATTCGTAATTAGCATAGATTATGAACACTATTAGATAAAATCACCGCTTGGCCACGCATTAAAGAGCAATATACCTATAGGATCTCCGGAATTCTCCTTTATGCAAGTTGGCAAGCAAAAAAGACCTATCATAAAAACCAGGCACAGCAACGGGGATATAAGATATCAGTTTCTTTCGTTTACATACGTTTGATAATTGACTTGACGATTTCGCTATCACGGCTTATTACAGCCAACTTCATTACATCCATTCATGTTTGCCACAGTGCGCAGCCGGCTTTACCACCAAAATCCTATCTCTATGCCCAACACAGATTTTCTGTCATGAAGCTGTCAACCATCCATTAACGAGGACCATAAACAACATCCTAAACAAAACAAATACTTTCAACCGTTTTTGTTTGAAGTTGAACTTTAGATATTATATTATTACATTGAGGTCACTCAAAGTTAATCATATAGATTGGAAATGGGTGAGAAGACGGAAGATCCCGGCAATGATGTAGATATGAATAATTCAGAAATAACATTCGATAACTTAACTATTTTGAAGGAGTTTGGAAACATTGTAAACCTTGTCAGGTATGAATTCTTTGAATACAATACTACGCCTTCCTACCTGCCATCTGTTCTCATGCTAGACCTACGCTTTCCATGAAATTAGTAATTGGAATAGGTTTTCTTCTTCTTCTTCTTTCTTTACGAAATGAAATGCGATGAAATAAAATGGATATGAATATGGCCTCACCCGCAGCTTAGCGGGTATTTTGCACAATGTCAAGTAATTAATAGCAATAAAACATTCAATAAATAATAGGTTTTCTTCACTAAAGCATGAACATAGTGACCTAGCACAGTTAACAGTAAAAGCAATACTCCTACTTATAAGGATTGCCCCTGGTTGCTAAAAGAAGGAGACCTTTGTGTAGCAGTGCGATACAACGTAGATATTAAAATACTAAGATTATTTGCTTTTATAGGAATGAAGATTTCCTTGAGATGGTACCTAAAGCCAAGCTTAGGCGTGTGAAATGGGTTCCAATGTTCAACTGTTTAAAACAGGGTATATTAGATGAGATGGTACAGGAGCTGAGTTCTATGTGGGAATATGAAAATATGCCTGATAAACTTGAGGTTCTGGAGAAACAAAAAGAAAAGTTTGGAGATATTGCAGCAGATAAAACTTTGTGGTAATTATTGTTTTTTGCAGACAACTATTGATCACTTTCCTTCTAATTCTCAAACACAGCTTAAATTTGAGCTGATAATTATTTCCCTGTTAAATGTTTCATGATAAATTGAACCAAATGTTCGTACCAGAGTCATGGATGTCTAATATATATAGTATTATATACTGAGATCTGCCCCAGTCCATTGTTTGGTATCCATAATACATGTGTTGCTTGGTTTGGAACTGTACAGCTGGTAGATTCATCTGGTGATATATTTATTGATTAATATATCAATTGAAATGCTTAAGTTGTGACTATCCCCATACCAAAGTAGTACAGAAAAAAATTGTTTGGTTTTCATGACTACTGGATGTGCAAACAGATCAAACAGTAATTTGAAGTGTCCCAGTCAAGCTTCTGAGCAAAAGTAAATGAAAATAATGTTATCATATTAAATCATAATTATTCTTTTTAGGAGGCCACAGCTAGGTAATGTCAAAGCTCAATTAAGAGCTAGCGATGTTGCTAACTTACAAAAACAAAAGATACTCCTTGAATCCTTGGTAAAAGAGTATGAGACTAGAGTCAACAGGCTAAAGAAAACACTATCAGCTAAAAGAGGATATTTAAAAGCTTTACAAATGGATATTCAAAAGTATCAGAAGAAAAATGAACTGTTGGTCTCTAAAATTGGTGAAAAATTAGAGAACCACCGTAATGTTGTAAAACTAAGCTCAGCTGACAAAGTTAATGTGGAGGAAGTGTGCTGGAGAGAGAAAGACATGGAAGTAAATGAAATAAACTGATGAAGATATTATTTGAATAAAATCTATATTTCAGAAAATTGTACACACCTGACAAAGTACAACCAAATTTAATAATTTGAAACTCAACTGCTCCAAAACATATTTTTTCTAAGTGTAGATGAAAATAGAATATACTTTTTAATTGTTAAGTGACACTCCCAGTATATCATTATATTATAATTCTATTATCGCTGCTATAATTCCAGCTAATTATATTATACAGTTAAAAATGAGAACAAGTATAACCATAATAGCAACATATTTTCTATCAACAATAAAATTTATAAAAGCATCAAGTGATGATGAACATGAAGATTGAGAGACATTTTCTTAGTTAATGTAAATACATAGTGTCAGTATTAAAGATAAGAACATTTTATAAATGCAAACCTAATTGAAAATAAAACAAAAATAAACCTCTTAGTTTAAATAGTAATATTTATTATTGAAAATCATTTGACATACATAGCTAAAAAATAAAATTGTACAATGCAAAACCTGCATATAATTTTATAACAATATTATTGTAATAATACAGCAATTGCACTATTTTTGTGAGGACTACACTGCTTCTACCACATTTTTAAATTAAATCAATTAATTCATTTTGAGACTTACAGTAGCCAACTGTTGAAAAAAAAGCCTCAGTGGGGAGATTATGGTAAGAACATTCATTAACAAAATTTAGAAAAGTAGGTACTTAATTTGTAAGCATAATACTGAGTGCAATATAACATTAATTTCACTGGCTACTTTATTTTCCCCTAGACACATGCGTGATTGCAATGAAGTCCTAGAACAGAAAATAAAACACTTATGGCTATGACAAGGTAAAGGTTAATATCATGCCTTAGGCCAGTTCAGCTCTGCAACAAGGTTATTGAATCAAACAAACATTACATATTTTACTAAAAATAAATTGAGAATGAAATTTAATGGACGATCTTTTATTTTAATCTTGTCTAATTTAATAGAACTAGGAATTTCAAATTAGCCAATAATCGTCACTTACTCAAGACCTATATAATAATTTACATTTATAGGCACATTAGTTACAGAATAAACGAAGCGAATGTGCTTTCGATCCACTACAACTTAACAAATAGGTAATATGAAAATGTAACGACGCTTTGTGTCCAATGTCCGCATCTTCAAGACCGCTTGCCACTTCAAACTTTTTAAAATTAACGAAACGATTTACTAGTACATCAACATGTTTAACAGGACATGGTACAATACCGTAAAAGGCTGCCATATTTCAGGGATCGAATAAGCAATAGTCACCGAGGCATCGCCGAATAGATATGACAGCACGATACACGCAGTCTGTAGAACTAAATTCATAAATTAATATCACTCACATTAAAAATAAAAAGGCACAAGCAAATCGATAAATAAATTTTAACAATACGCGACCTATCATTCGGCTCTGCCCAATGACCACACTAAACATAATAATAATTATAATACATGATATAATTAATTATTTGTAGCATTCCTCTCACTGTGCAGCACACTGGATACCGAACGTCAGTTATTTCTTCTTGGGAGGCGATCGCTGGGGCGTGGCTGGCCTCCCGCTGTTGATGCCGTTGTACTGGTATTTTGCCTTTTTCTCAGATGGCTTTAGTATCTGCCAATTTGAAACGAGTGCATTATATAAGATGACACTTACCTAATCATATCAAATATTTCGAGTGTCAGTAATACTTCTTAACTGCGCTTGAGTGTTTATATGATGCGCTCACATAGACTTAACAAAAAATATTACAGGACTATTACCTGGAAAGAGCACATAAGCGTTTCGTCGACGGACATCATTCCACCAGCGTTGTCAAACTCGCCGCAATAGTTAGGCGCAGAGAATAGGGTCACCAGTTGTCGCTTCGCAAAGAATTCATATCCATCTTCTACGACCTATAAGTAATAAAGAATACTGTATCGTGTAATGTGACAGTGATAAGGCGCAGGTACTCGGCACACTTTCACACAGCCTGTCAATATACCTCTCATTTCCTAGGAAAATGTATCATATATGTTGACTCGTAACATTAGCTATCAAGGCGTGATGCTTGCACAGACAGACATTAAAGATATACGAGTAAATATTATGCTTTCGTCGGAAACGCGCTTACAAAATGTTGTACATAGTTGAATTGTGGCATAGGAAGAGATTGATCACATGCCAAATGGACCGATGGCACCAGTAAGGTTGCTGGTACATGTTTTTTTTTTTTAGTCTGGGCGCTGTCCTGGCCCGGCTCGCGAATCCCTCTGACATGGGGGTCAGAGACTTTATTTATCTTAACTTAAAATATATGTACATTGGGTTTGTTTTATTGAAATATGCTGGTACATGTTAGACTAAACTAGCTGGATCAAAACGATGGACGTCACGTCAAAGAGTAGAGCTCTATTCCCTGCAGTGGGTTGATACAGGCCAAAAGAAGATTAGTGCTTCTAAAACGTTAGAAACTAACCTGATGAGCCCGACAAATCAAGTCCAAGTCATGTCTGTTGAGGAATTTACTGACGACATCGGGACCGAAAGTGAAGGACACGCCGCGGTCGTTCTCACCCCAGCCCTGCACGTCTTTGTCTGGATCCGACCACAGCAGGTCACATAGCAGGCCTGTAATCAATTTTATTTACACTATGACATATAATAGTTTATGGTACTAGGTACATTATGGTCACAATCTGACCCTGCCAATATGAGGTACATCCCCCGCGGCGACAGGACTTCGTTAGCGTAATCGTGTTTAAACAATAGGTAGTTGTTATATGATCTTAGTATAGATCACCAGGGGTATACATCAATAAATGGTCTTGTGAGACAACAGCCTAGGAAGGATGCTCATGCAATGGCAGCGTCACCCTGAGGTCCATTTGATACGCTTATTTGAATTTCTCCCTGAACTACCAATCTGTCGCCCGCGCGTGTTTGCTGTACCCAATTAATATATCCGCATTGGTGTATAAGTGCATCTAAGTTTTTCTCATTGGTTATTCAGATCTTAGCGGCCGCACTTGCAATTAGCAATGCAGGCCGCATATCATTAACCTTTTAAGATAAAGTACATCAATAGTGTGCGTGTGTTGTCCGAGTGGATAGTATAACGGCTATCGGAAATGGAGCTCGCGATCTCGAGGTCGACCCGGCAGCCTTATGTACTAGTCATATATTTTGTTAAGCCGTGTCTCGGCTTTTTTTTTCTAGGATCTATGATCAAATTCAGAACGTCAACTGTGCATGGACTGTTCAAAAGAAAAAATATCAAGCGCGTCAGCAGAAATGTCTCTGATAGTACGTAAATAATATGCCATCAATGGCAATAATTCATTAATTTAACAAACAATTAATTTGGTACAAGTTAATAGAATAACGCGTTACATATTACAAAAATTACGAAGATAGATTTGTCATTTTGGATGAACGAAAATGTGTCATCAATTAGTAATGTGTATGACCTTGTAGGAATGTCTGCGTACCGTTTAAACTGTGCATCACCAATTACATAGCATCTGAATAGATTCGACGAAAGATGGGTGTACTACAATGTTGCTCCTCTGCCTACAGCTTGAGGAAAATGTGCACAGGTTTGACGGTCACCTGTTGTACAAATTCTTTACCTGTATCAGGGACATCAGTTGGTCTCATTATTCGTCTAATCTGCTCCATTCCCTGTAGGTCTGGAGATAGGCCGCCATGGCAGCAGAAAATCTTCTCATCAATGATGGCAGCTATTGGCAAGCAATTGAAGCAATCCGTGAATGTCTTCCACAACTTTATATTGTATCGGCGTTTGCATTCGTCATAGAATCCTGTGAAAACAATGGCTTATTGTACAAGAAGACAAGAAGTTTATCATTATAAAGCTGTTTTTTTACCATACAGAACCTTGGCAATGGAAATCCAATAAAAAAACCATAATAGGCATAATAGGCACTAGGTAATGATTAATGACAAATACAGGAAATAGGTAGTAGGACAAATAATTACCATAAATACGATTTATGCTTGCACACTCATGGTTGCCTCTGAGAAGGAAGAAATTCTCAGGATACTTGATTTTGTAAGCAAGCAGGAGGCATATTGTCTCGAGGGACTGCTTGCCACGATCAACGTAATCACCAAGGAATAGATAGTTAGCTTCTGGTGGGAAGCCGCCATATTCAAAGAGACGTAGCAAATCCGTGTACTGTCCGTGTATATCACCTGCAAGTATATACAGACCAAATTAGAAGAAGCAGTAAGTGTGTAGATTCAGAATTGGCAACTGAATCAATAGAAGTTTCGTTTTTGTTTGGTGTCTTTCGCTAGTGTTGCTCTGTACATAGACAGAATAGCCCATACAAAGAGTATGTGGCGCGTATCGCTGAATCGCTACATTCTATATATATATTTACTAGCTGTGATTTAAAAACATCAGTAATAAAATAATACACATTATGATAATGCGCGGAAATTTGATAGGATAGTAGATGCTACTGTAACACATTTAAAATGCTATACAACTTATATTTAGCTGTTTTCCAATTAGGTTCTAATGAGTCATTTACTTGTCAGAGTATTCTACAACTTTAAGCCTAAGCCAGTACATATTGGTACTGGCTTATAGGATGACAAGGTAAAAAAAAACTTTCTTATGGTCTAGCATAAGGTTTGCTTGCAGCTATTAAAATACTGAGCATTTTGATCCATTCATCCATCATCGATTTTTTTTGATAATATGAAGAGCCATAGTTTAGTAGTAAGTAGTTTAATATATTGCCAATGTTATCAAAGTCACCATGTATAGGGTGTGGGACTGATAAGACAATTGAAAATAATGTGTGTAGCAATAATGTTAATTATAATATACTAGCTTCTGCCAGTTGTACAGCAATGAAACAAGACTATAGCACTCAGGGATAATGTAGCTCCCTAATAGTAAAGGGTATTTTAGAATCAGACCAGTAAATCCGGAGATTACCCCTACATGCAAACTCACAATCTTTACCTCTATTTAATATGTGTATAGGTTAAGAGTTGGATTTTATAATATACCACAAATTTTGAGCGGCGCCTCCAATTCCAGTAGTATAGGCTGTTGCAGGAATATCTCCCTTGATTTTGTGCAGAGGCCACGCACCTCTGACTCTGACATCTGCACTGTCTTGCCGGGCCTGCATCCTCGAACTATGACAAAAAATATCATTTAATTTATCACTATATTTGAATATGTAAATATTAAAAATAAAAAGTTAATTTATTATACATACATGAATACATTAATCTTGATGATTAAGCTACACTAGCAAATAAATGACCATGTATATAAATATTATGCACAATATCAACTATATCAATACAAGAATACTACTTAAGTTATTTGAAATGCAAAGTACATGATATTTTTAAGCAGTAGCAGATGCATAATGATGAAACTAGATTGAACAAACATGTTGTCTCAGGAACACTTTATACATCACAATATTTTTGTTACACATGTCACAACTCCACACTCATAAAAATATACTTATAGAATTGAAATGTGTTGTGTGATGTAGGAAACATAAACATATAAAAGTGTAAGTATAGATATTAGTTTGTAGTGATTTACAGGTATAATCATTTAAAAATATTTTACAACATGCAAATGACACAAATACAAATTAAATTACAATATATTTAAAGATTAGATTTATAAAATAACATGTTCACAGAATTGAGAAAATCTTGTAAAATAATGTACATTCAAGTGGTGTGTAGGTAGGTGGATGATTACACACTGTACAAGTATTTTTAAGGCCTGCCAATACCAGAAGCTCATTGCCTATCTTTGTACAGACTCAGTGAGCTATTTTTAGGACCAATGAGGAATCAAACAAGTCAAAAGATAAACATGAAAATTAAAATCATTTTTAATGGGAGCAAACTGTTGACAGGACTGGTCACTAAAGGAAGAAAATAAAGAATCTAGCTGAATACTTTGCCAAGAATTTTGTATAGCCATACATTCTCCTGAAAAGATGTCTTTCAATTTCCCTTTTCTCCTTGCTGTTTCCTGTTGCAGTCTGTATACTGCAGTAACCCATCAAAAAGCAGCGTAGTAAAGTGAAATAAACATATTTAAATCAAGTAAAGAGATAGAGAATGCGTGTAAAGTATAGTAATAGGATACATGGATGGATGTGTTCCATACTATGGAATCTGACATCATTATGTGAGAACATCTTATACCATACACAAAATATTTAACTATTTAGTGTATAACCTGCTGCTCAGATGGAAATAGATGACTGCGAATCATCTAGAGATCTAACATCAATCGCAGAATCAGATAAGAATTAGGGACAATCGATTTATTTATGAGTTTGACGTTTCGATACCTACATACTCAATGATAATTACGCAACAAGAGGACACTGAGCGGCGATCTGTTATATTAAAGCACAACATTTAGAGTCACAGAATTATTTACAAGTATAGAAAACACAATAAATGTAACTTTACCTTCTAAAAGTCTGTGAATTAGACTGTCAACATTGAGTTCGTCAGCCATATTTACTACACGAGTAATTTACGTCAAAAAGTCAAATCTTTCGACACCACCACAGAAACACTGCTTGTTTATGGTTTACTTGATGGACAGCGTTTTGTTTCACGCAGTCATCATAATTCGTTGCCTACGGTAAGGTAAGTAACGTAGCCTGTCTAGCCTCATCACAGGTTGAGCCCCTTATACTATTTATCATCTAGTAATAGCCTATCCTAGTAATAGTATAAATTATTTCATGTTGTAAATGACATGTAATAAAATATATTAAATATCCATTCTAATACATAAGTACATTAATATAAATATTCACATGTTTTAAAGAAAACCGCTTGGGATGTAATGAAGGATTGAAATAGGAACTTGTCTACCGACTTGGTCATGGACAATACAACTTTAAATAATAGACAAGTACTTTTTATTTTTAAATTCTATTTTGCGGGCAAAATGTCGCTGTTCTTGATTGTCAAGTTATTTTCTCATCGTAATGTTCCGTTCTGGCGCATAGTATGTATGAAACACCGTGGTTTGGCGTGTGCGTTCTATTTTATTTTAGACAAGACTTGACGGCTGTTTAAAAAAACTTCATGGCTCATTGTTCGACTTTCATATACCATTGCTTAGGGTTTTCGTAAACAACACGAACATAACAACGTGAAAATTCGATGAAGTGCATTGAAAATCGTTATTGTAACAATACAAAAACCTAGGGGTATAGTATCGAAGCCGCCCAAACGTTATACTCAATCGCTATCCAATGGAGGAAAAAGTAGAGAGTGAACATAGTTACAGTGGGGAGAGCAGCAGCTCTTCGGAAACATCTAGCGGTAGTTCTGAGGGAGATGATGATTCGCTGGAGCCGGTGCGAATCCTTGGCCACTCCTTTGAGCTGCCACAGGAGCTCTGCGAGGACTACTCCATATTCAAAGAATTCTTTTCAATGAAAACTTGGGATGCCTTAGAAGATAAACACAAGGAAGAACTCAGTAAATTCTTACCAAAATTCACTGAAAACGAAGAAGAAGAAAAGAAAAACACAATCAAAATGCTGTTCAACCATGAACCTTTCCACTTCACATCACCTCTTGGTGATTTTTACAACAATCTAAGCCAGGGTAACTATAGACCGGATATAGCTAAGATGCGGAAGTTTTTAAAAAAGGCGAGAACAAAACAGCAAAGACATAAGGTAATTTTGTGCAGTTTTGCTTATAAAATCACAAATTTTTGTCCTAGACAAAAATTTGTGATTTTTATTATAAATCTATATCTTTCTCTTGTTATAAGCAGTGCATTATAATTGCAGATAAAATCGTATTATGCTAAACTTTTGCCAGAGGTGTTGATATCTCGTGAGCGTGTGTTAGCTGCTGCTAAAGCTGCTCCACCAGGGCCAATACCCCGTCTACCATTAATCCCACCAAAACCATCATCTAAAAATAACTACAAACCATTGTACTTGAGAGCCAAGCAGAGGTATTTTGAAGAGCTGGCTGCTATAAGGAGTGAGGTTGGAGGGGATGAGTCAGATGATGAGAATTATCCTGAAGGCCCACCCGAACAATCTATTAGGAAACATAAACAGGTAATTTTAGACACCATATTTTGAAAACTGAATCATTGCAGTGCTGTAACATTGTGTAGAAGGTAAAGAATACAGTATTTTAATCATCATCATTACGATGCCATTGTGATTCAATTATGAGTATTTGGTTGGTGTCCAGTAAAAAGACATCACATGTTTTACTGTTACAAGTTCCAGACTCAATTTAATAATAGAATTTTTAGATATTAGTATATTTTAGGTATTAGTATTTGGTACTTTATTTCCAGAATACAGACGGCAATGTATCAGGTACATTAGGAGGTTCAGACCAACCACATCTCTCATCATTGCAGTGTTTGAAGAATGTACTTGCAACTCATAGATCAAGAAGACAGTATAGGGAGGTATGAAGTCATTTTATGTAGCCATATAACCATGTCATGAATAAATAAAACAACTCACATCTTATTACATTTTCAGATTCATCCAGAATTAAATACAACAGGGATAACATTAGATGATGTAAAGCAAAGGGTAACCCTTGTAAATGGTGCCAAAAAACTAATGTTTGGTGGTCAGAAACTTGGTTCTGTACAAAAATTAAAGAGGGGGCCAAAGAAAGATAGTCAAAAGCATACTAAACTGCAGGAGTCGAAAGTGCCAATTAAAAAGGGGAAGGAAGAAGTGCCAGACAGTGTTGAGAATAGGCCTTTACTGCCAAATATAAAGATTAAATGTGAACAGGAGGAATCAGATTCGGAAAGTTCATCATTTGTGGATCCGATCACAAGTCCTAAATCATCTAAAAAGATGGATAATGTTGAAATAAAACAGGAAGTTATGGATATGAAATATCCCAATAGCACAACAAAGTAAGAATTTAAAAATTAATTTTGTTTATGCATTGTTTTATAATTCTGACAAAAATAATCATATTTTTTTCTTACAGTATTAACTTTAATGACCCTAAGTTGGATAGTATAGTTAAACAAGAGCCCCAAGATAGTTTGATGGCACTACAGAATTCATCAAGAATTATTCAACCTGTTCCTATCAAACTGGAAGATTTGGACGGAATTGGTAAGAAGTTACTAATAACTTATGTACATATATATTATTAACTCATATTGTAAACAAGCTGGTTAACATTCAAGAACACTTTATCAGACCGGCTACAAGATGATTCTTTACTTTGTGGGTGAAACAGACATTCCCAAAAATTACAGATTGTATCTGATTTTTATTCATTTTCTAGTTACAGATTATCAAAGTTTTAACTGAACTAACATTCATTTAGTTTTAACATAATAAACTTATCTCATTATCAAAGTCATTTTTGATTTTAAAATACTTTACAAAATTCATCACTAATTTAGTGTAGAAATCTGTCAAGTATTTTATAGACCTTAAGATGCTGCATCCTGAAATAGTTTAGCAGGACATTATGATTTCTTGGCACAAATTGTACTAAGTTTCAGAGATAAAATAATCTGAATATTTTTGGATTGTTAGTTGTTCAGCCATTAGTTGTGGGGCAGTCCCACTAATTGCAAATAGGGAGACAACCTATGCCTATATCGTTTTAACATAACTAAAAAAAGTTGAAACACTAAATATGAAAAAAATAACACAGACATTTTAAGAATCCAATAAGAAAATACGAAGCAGTACAGAGCCAGAAACGAAATGACAACAATACATTGTATAAAAGACGATAATAACATACGTCTTTTAACATTCCAGACATGATGGCCCTCCCAGTGGAATTAGCTGATGATTCTGGGGAAGTGATACAAGTGGAGACGTCCACTGAGGCGGCGGACGATGAGCTCGTCGACCCGGACGAGTCGCTTACTGAAACCACACATGCTAATTTCCTCTCGCTAGTTAGAGCTTTGTTCCCGGCGCGTGCGGCCCATAGGGCGTCCAAGCAACAATTGCACGCGAGATGTTCAGCTGTTATCAAGTCGCCAATAGCGCCGTTGAACACTTGGTATAATTGTAAGTTATCTTGAATTTTTTTTGGTAAATAAAATAAAATGTGTAAGATTGTATGTTGATTGATACATGCGATTTCCCTATGGGATATATTACATTATCACATGGTTCCCAATATCTCATATACATATATTATGATATGATTCTAGATCTAGGTCATAGATAAGAGTTAGAGTTTTAAAATAAAATGTGTAAATGTTGATGAGTCTGCATGTAACTAGACTTAAAATAATATATTTGACTATTTTGTTACAGTATCAGACGATTGGTGCTCTGAATTGGACTCGGCTCTTGATTTTTTAGCTGGAGAGCGAGGATCTCATCCAGACGAATTTGTGCCATATCTACAGTATATTCCTGAAACACAGGTACAGATAGTTAAAGTATTTTGATTGGCCACCGATCTGTGTATCTTAAAGACCTTTTTCAACTGAAAAAACTAAGTTAAAACCTCCAATGTGCTCGGTTAACAGATGAAGAATTGAGAAATTGCAACAATAACATTGGTTTTATGGAATTATTATTCATCCCTTTTGTGCATTCGCTATCATGAAATATGTGATATTAAAGTTACGATCGTCACATATCAATTAGTATAGACATAAGTATTTATTTTTATTAAAGAATTGCTATTTTCATCCTTAATTGTAAATTTGCCTACGCGCGGGCAAAAAGGGGCAGGGTACAATCGTCGTTTGTATCGAAATAAAACGTTTTGTGTGTGTACTTTTGTTGAATGTTACGAAATTGTGCAGATGTACCAGTGGATAGGCGCGGGGCGGGATTGTGACGCCATACTAGGCCGGCTGTGCGAGCGCTGGCTTCGCTCCGTGTCGCCGCCGCCGCCGCCCGCCACCGAACCACCCCCTGCTAGGTAACATAAGTGCATTTAGATTACTTATAATACTAGCGCCCTTAATTTCCCACTGTTGGGCACCGGTCTTTCCGCCATTCTAGGGGGACTACACCATAGTCCACCACGCTGACCCAGCGGGTTCATATACTTTATACTCCACGTATTTTAGACAATTTAAAGTTATAAGTACCGTCCGTAAAATTACATCGGTAGACTATGAATAAAGTATATGGTTACGTTACAAATAAACTCGCTCTCGGAGCGCTGCACATTGTGAAGTATACACTCATAGTAACTTTTTAAATTTATATATATATACAAATACTTGATTTGGGCTGTAATTAGGTATCCCACAACATGGACTGTACGTGCGCCTACCGACGCAGAGTTGGTCGAGTTTCGTGCGCAGGAGCGACGCAGATTTGCGTCTGCCGCTAAACCGTTCACATACAAACAACATGGGTGAGTCAGATAAACAGTATTATTAGAATTAAATTAGCCTTGCAGTTAGACAAGCTGCCTGCATAACCAGGAGGATCAAAGCCCGATCTCCACCTTCAAACTCAAAATACTTTTTTACCAATGTCGGCTAAAAAGTACATATGTATAAATAGCCAATAGTGACCATTAAATTATTGACTGCTTTGACTTAATTGGAGTGACTAACGGGATTTTTCGTTCATTGCTAGTCATTTTGACTATCATGTATTTTTAACCGATTTTAAAACTGACTGGGTTATCAATTCTATGAGTACTACAATTTGTTTTCTTATTTATGTTACTGGATATCTCTGGCATTTGTTAACCAATCTCGATAAGATAATTATTTTTAATTTGATTAACATGAAAGTTTGTATGAGTGCTTAAAACGCCAAAAATATAAACATTTTTTTTTCTCTTCAATTTTCGATCTCGAATCTAATTTTCCATATTTTTTTCAATGATCATCACTCGCTGTTCGGTGGAGACAAAAATAATGAGGAAACCTACGCCCACCTCTTTCGAAATCTGTATATTTTATTTATGTTATAGAATTTATAAATGAAGTTGTAATATTGTACTATGATGTCTGCGTATGTGTCGCGTCAGGTACCGCGCGGTGGTGGGTCCGTGCGCGCGGGGCGGGGCGGGCGGCGCGGGTGCGGCTGGTGGGGCGGGTGGGGCGGGTGGGGCGGGCGCGGCGAGTGGGGCGGGCGGGGCGGGCGCGGTGCTGGCGGCGGGGCGGCCGCGCCACGCCGCGCTGGCGGCGCTGGTGCGCGACGCCGTGGCGCGCCTGCCCAACGGCGAGGGCACCAGGCAACACGTCTTCACCTTGCTCAAGTTAGTACACACGCACCGTCAACACACTATTTGTAATATATTCATACACTAGCCGTGTGCCTGAACGCACACGGAACAAATAACAAACCAGCAAAGTACCTTTTTGGCTCGGCTAATTGCATTTTATGTATCGTTGACAAAGTCACCACGATTAGGCCATAGTCCACCACGCTGGCCCAATGCGAGTTAGACAATACATTACAGAGCATTTGTTTATTTTTTTTCCATTTGGTTTTATTATTTTCTTAAATTATTTACTAAATGGCCTAATTAAAAGTATTTGGTTTTAGTTACA
The DNA here is from genome assembly GCA_905404115.1 of Pheosia gnoma. Lineage (NCBI taxonomy): Eukaryota > Metazoa > Arthropoda > Insecta > Lepidoptera > Notodontidae > Pheosia > Pheosia gnoma. The sequence goes on along the minus strand of FR989909.1, from coordinate 4,802,690 downwards.
AAAATACTGATATCCTACATTATACGTTTCTAATTTAAGTTATAGAGACTGATCATTCTATTTACGTTTGCAGCTGTAGCATATGTAATCACACCTAGAGTTTGATTTACTTTAACATTTTTGAAACCTACTTACGTAAACCTAACAATTATTTATTGATTTCTTATATTTACGCGAATACTACACATTGAAATGAAACTAATTTACGGGTTTTTTCGGGAACGTAAAAAACATAAAATAAATGCGATAAAATCCGTAAAATTACTAACAATTATTGTCAATCGCTAAGACTAATTCGCCATTTAGACCTCATAATTTATATGTATTAAAAATTATTATTGTTAAATTTTATTATATATATATTATTATTATCCATGTTGGACCCATGCCCCGTCCAGTGAGCGCGTGTATAAGAATAATGAAATGTTAAGTGTCATAAAAATATTACACACACAGAATGTCGCAGTGGATAGCGCCGTGCAACGAACAAACATTGCTAAGCGCAGTGTCTTCAGTGCTCGACCGGCTGCTCTCCGCCAAACGGGACCCGATAGTCAAGTTCGACCAAAGAACAGCTTTGTGGACGTACTTGCACAGGCATAGGTATGTACTAATATAGTAGTATTATACGACTATTATTCAAGTCTAAAAGGTTTATAATAATAATACCAGCCCTTTTAATGTCCCACTGTTGGACACAGGCCTCCCCTCAATGCGAGGGGGATTAGGCCATAGTCCACCACGCTGGTCCGGTGCGGGTTGACTAAAAGGTTTAATGAATACTAAGTTCGATAATAATTAAGATTTTTGCTTGTAGTAAACGATAGAAACTTTCAAAATGTATGCCAATGGTTTAAGTGTCACGTTTGACAATTAACACGCCATTGTTGTGTAATTCAGTCAGTGCTGTCGTGTGCGCTGGGGTAGCCTAGCCGAACTAGGTGTCCACACTAGGTGTTTGCTCTGGTCTGTGGATATGGATGTACCAGTTGGTCAAATAAATGAATATCAATATTATTTAGGACCGAAGAGGACTGGCTTAAGATCACGAACCGTGGGCGGTCGAGTAAAGCGAGTGTAGTGGCCGGGCTATCGCAAACGATACCGCCCGCAGCTCCCGCGACTGTCAAGACTATGGCGCCGACGACCGCCAAGCGGGATCTGATGCAGACACCGCCCAGCGCTGTGAGTGACGTCATTCCACATAATAATAATATTAGCTCTTTTCCGAGTTTCCCCTCAATGTGGGGGGATTAGGCCATAATCATCACGCTGCCCACTTGCAGATTGGTGGTCATCGTATCGTATAGATAATCGAAGGCAGTCATAAGGACATGTTACATTATAATTTATCCATAATCATAAATTTAAGCTTTTTATAATTGTTAAATTTTTTTGCCGACTAGTTTTCCTTGAAATAGTTTTCATGATCTTTTATGTAAATAAAGCGTAGCTTAGTTTGTACGGCTGGCAAACTAAGCTACGCTTGTCCCAATACAAGCGTAGCTTAGTTCAATGGACTGGGGGTGATCCCAGCAGTTTCAATGGCGATTTGTTTATGGATACTCACCTTATGTCCTTAGATGGAACTAGAAGTCGGTAGCGTAGAAGAAATTGTGGAAAACGCGTCAGACAGTGACGTTGACGTTGACGACAGCAGAGCGCCATCTTCAATCCCATATTTGTCGTCTGCACAACTCCTTATGCAAGTCACCCAAGGGAAACAAAATGCACCCGGCAAACCGAAAGGAAAACAAGTGCCTACAATACAGAAATCCAAGTCAAATGTTCTGCCGAAAACTCAAACAAAACAAATAGCTACCAAACAAGCCACCCTCATGTCACAATCAGCAAAACAGGCCAATTTGCTTGCTCAAGTGAGACAAAATGTCACTCAAATTAAACAAACTACCATTACCCCAACGAAGCCGCCAGTATCCCAATCGCCTAAGCAGACCGTGACAATACAACCTCCAAAACAAACCAGTGCAAATACTCCAGCGAAACAGGTTACTGTGTCTAAACAAAGTGTAGTGAAACAAACGACTCAAGTTAAACATGTGGGTCAAACAAAGCTGGTGCAGTCGCCGAAGCCAACCGCCCCGGCTAAGCAGATAATTGTGAACCCATCAGGGAATATTGTGGGGCAAATTGCGGGGCAATTGGGGCAATTGAATGCTCAAATGTCGAAGTCGCTGCCTTCGGTAGTGGCGACGCCGAGTAAGTCGCCGTTGATTAAGCAGAGGCCATTGCAAAAAGTTGAAATATCGCAAGCACAGGTGAGTTATTTTCTTTGATCTGGTCAACCTCAGTTGATTATTGAATTATAAAATAAACATACATAATGCTATGCCGGAATACAAAGAGCATAACATATAATGTGTTAATGGTATTTTTATATTTACGCGAATTCTACACATTGAAATCCGTATAAGTAGTTTTAGTTCAATGTGCTAATGGATGTGTGAATGATGGACACAAAACCTCAGACTGATTAGAATTTTAAGAATGTTAATTAGAATCATTACTTATTATTTATTCTTGCTACTTATAATATCCTAAATATTCAGTTCTAATCAATCAATAACTATAGTGATGCTTTCAGTTTTTAAGAATAAATCCCTTTTTTAAGGTTTTGCTACATTGCCTTATAAAGCAGAAAATTATAAAGACTACTTGTAATGACCCTTATTACACACCATTGTGTTTCTTTGATTAGATTTCCTGTTTTATAGTTTGCTACAAGCAGGCAGGCTAATTAAAATATTACTATTTCAGGTACCTGCCAGCATTGTCGCCAGCCAGCCGAGCACACAACCGCCAAGCTTAATACAATCTGCTTCTACAGTTCCTACTCAAGCACAAAATAAGGTACCACTGTGCTGTCTGTGCTATTGACATCCAATTTCATTCTATAATTTGAATCCAAATGGGATGATAGCTAATTCAATTTTGTATTATTATTCTCACACACACACACAAAAGCGTGTCGAATACTTGTTTGAGTGGGTTCCACTTCCCCCATTTGTTTATTATTATTCTGCTATGTTTGCTGTGTGTGGTGAAACAATAAAGTGGAGCTAACCTTTAGACCATTTTGGTCTCGGAGGGCAGATGGCAACCGCTCCGTGTTAAAATTGTTCAGATAAGGGTATGCCAATAAGGAAAAAACAAAGAAAAAGACTAGATAAGATATAATGGGCCCTATGTTCCTATAGTTAAAGTTTTTTTTTAACTTGGCAGGTAACACAAGGAACTCGGTCACTCCTTATACGACCGACAGCTATACCAACTACAGCCACGGCTGGTAGTACCACACCTATAACTCAGGTCAGTTACAGTACACTTTTTTATAATTGACTAAGATTATTGAGTGAATCCTTACACATTGTATATTAAATTTTTAGGCTATACCTACTACAAGACGCGGAATGGTCAGAGTATTAAGTCCGGCTACACCGTCGTCGGGGAAATCGTTAATATCGCCTCGGGCTCTTATGCAGCAAGGTATATATATATAAAATACAAGGAATCATAAGCAATATAAGAGAATAATAAGTTGCTAATATAATTTTGTCGTTGTCAGCCACTCCCACTGCAAAGAAGCGGACCACCGTCGCAAGTACTGCATCCGTTACAACTATAGCACAGGTTAAAAATCTATTTAACTTCACTTATTTAAGATATATATATAAAAAAATATTCAACAAAAAAACATGTATAATATTGGAACTTATATTTGAAATTTACATTCTATCTTTTTGGAATGAATCTATTTAATCCTCTAAAATTTGGAGATGCCCGTCATTTAAATTGTTTGTGGAATATGTCTACCATAAGATAAAGAGTGTTGGCAAGACAAAAACTGTCTCTAGTTTCTCCTTTCCCTTGAACTCTCGCTCCACTCTCTAGAAATCCCTCTCATCTCGCTAAAATTCTCGCTCGTTCCTTAAGAACTCTTACTTCTCTTTAGAACATTACCTTCCATCTCTTTATATCTCACCTAGAACTCTAGGATATAATTTTTGTAGAACGTTTCATTACAGAGTACGGCAAGCGCAACCGCAGTTGTGAGCAGTGTACCGACAGTTGTCACTTCGTCGGTGTCCACGCGCACTGTGCAACTGGCTGGCGGGCGGACAGTCCAGCTCGCCAACCAAACAGTACACCTGCCTGGCGGCCAAGCCGTGCAACTAACCTCGGGACACACGCTACAACTGTCCTCCTTACAATTGCCCACACACAGCGTTCGCCTACCGAGTGGACAAACAGTGCAATTAGCCTCACCACAATCAGTCCAAGCCGTCCGAATGTCAACAACAGTGAAAAACGCAAGCCCGCGTGCCCTACAAACCACACCCACAGTGAAAACAATACAAACCAGTCAACCCACCGTCCAAATACCAGTGTCGACTGTACAATTAGCCGGACAAACTGTGCAAATCGCAGGCCAAACTGTGCAATTAACTGGGCATACAGTCAAACTGCCCAGCGGACAGAGTGTTCAAGTGGCTAGTCAGAGTGTATTGCCGTCTCAAAGTGTGCAACTACCGAGTGGACAAACGGTTCAATTAGCGAGTGGTAATATGCAAACTGTGCAGCTAGCATCTAATGTGCAATTATCAGGACAAAGTGTGCAAATGCCGAGCGGGCAGCATGTGCAATTGGGGTCACAAACTGTGCAATTATCCGGTCAAACTGTGCAGTTGGCGGGGCAAACTGTGCAGCTGCCTAGTGGCCAAACCTTGCAGTTGTCTAGTGGGCAAACTGTGCAATTGACGAGTGGACAGACTCTGCAGTTGGCGAGCGGGCAAACTGTGCAGCTGGGTAATCAGGCAGCGAAGTCGATACCACAAGTCGTTCGAAGTCAGACGCCGGCAGACAAACCGGTGGCGACTCAACCGATCGTCGCCAAATTACTCACAAACGCACAGGTAAGGTTACAATTATTTTGGTATGTTTACAGTAAATAATTGACATCAAAGCAAAGAAGCGCAGGTTCAAAGCTTAGTATACCATTTCTGAATCACCTGTATATAAAGAAAAATCTAGTTTAAGGCCAGATCAATGTGTGTACCTACATATTCCAGTCCAGATAAAATATCTTAATATAATATATATAAATTACGTGTCACGGTGTTTGTGCGCTATGAACTCCTAAACTACTAAACCGATTTAAATAAAATTTTGCATACTGTATGCAGTTTTATCCAACTTGAAAGATAGGATAGTTTATATCTCAATTTATTTTATATGGCAAAACAACGTTTGCCGGGTCAGCTAGTATATATATGTATATATAAATTCGTTCACCAGGGGCAGATGTTATCGCTGGAAGGCATGATGGGTGGCAGCAGAACTCTGCAAGTGGCCGGCGGCAGGCCTCGCGCCGGTGTGCGAGTACTGTCGCCCGCCACGAGGCTGGCGCGCCCTCTGCTACTCACCTCTGCCAAACCGCTGCATAATATCATATTGCAGGTATGTGGTTGCAGCCTAAAGCCACCCATATACGGACCGATTTATTGCCACGATCTATCGTATACGACCAATCGGTACGTCGGATCTATTGAGCATGCATAATACTTCTACGATGTACTTGATCGATAGTGACTTTGAAGATTGTAACAAAAACCCATGCGATTTCGAATTATGTCACGATAAACGGGTCCATCAGACCATAAGGGTCACGTTACCGAAAAAAAAATTGAAATTTTAGAAATAATACTACATACTAAGTCCGCGATGAAACGGCACTGTCTCGCTCTTATATTTTATACATAAACGTGATCGTTATCACTTATTTGTTAACCCGTTAGTAAGTACCTTCATTATCATAACTCTTGGATTTTGTATGGTTCCAGCAAAGCGATGGCAGCGCGATCAGGGTGTCATCCAGTAGTGCGGCGCCATCTTCACAAACCTTAGTTTTAGGCAACATTGGTAAATATCCTTACTAACATGATACAATGATATACTGCGCTAGGTATCCTTTTCCCGCGACAGCTAGGTCACGTGGTCGGCCCAATACTACGTCATCAGCCATGTTCCACCTATAAGCGATTTTATTTATATCTGTATTGACGTCCTGATTCACTCAGTTGTTAGTGACCCTGCCTTCTGAGCCGAGGATCCCGGGTAGGAATCCCGGTAGGAACAAACTTTGTATGATGAGCACGAATGTTTGCACCCGAGTCATGGATGTTTAATATATCTATATACGTATTATATACTGGGTTCGCCCCCAGTCCATTGTACGGTACCCATAATACATGCGTTGCTAAGTGTGGCCCTATATAGTTGGTGTTTACGTCTGGCTATATTATTATTATTGAAGATTTCTAATCATAGCAACACTGATCGTGACGTAGTCTTGGGCCATCGTCGGAAGAGAATACCTGGCGCAGCATATTATTATACCATGCTTATGACCTACTACTCGTTGCGCGCGACTTCGTCCGCTCAGTTTACGGAGAAATTTGTGATGTGAATTTCGTTTGATAATGTCTTCTTTATGACCTCAAGGTGCACAAGCAGTCACAACATCAACAACCTCGGCGCCTGTTTTGAAACTACAGCAGGTAAACATACTTATTAAGTAAATATATTTTCCTTGTTTTGTGCTCTACAGCTCGACCCCATAGCATATGCATAGCGTGGTTAATTAAACCTATATTTTGCGCCTAACCATAGGTTATCCAATAGTGAAAACCCCATTTAAATTATTCCAGTAGTTTATGCGTTATTGCATTTTTATTACCCTATTGTTGGGCTTAAGGCTTTCCCTAACATTGCCTTAGAACCCTATCTTGAGGGTATTGCAGCCACGTTTTGTAAACAATTACCCAATAGTATCAATATAATTTGGTATGCCTAATAAATAAATATCGCCAGACAATAATGTGCCCACCGTTATTATTATAGGTGAATCCAATACAACAAGTTAAGCTCGCGCAAGGAATTAAGATTCAGCAGGTGATTTTTGACAGTTTGCATGCATTGAAAGAAAGCTTTGGTTACGGAGGAAATGCTGTATTGATTAACATAGATTTCGGGCATGGAAGACTATTTGACTGCATGTGTGAGATATAGTCTGTGTGAGTTGGTGACACATTAATACAGGACTGATTCATAAAGGGTATACTAACCTTTGAACCTGTGTGTCTTAAGCACTTGGTAATCATTATTTGAAGTCAGAATTGTGATATAGTCAATAAAAAAAAGTATAAAGTTTATTATTTTAAATCGCCATATCGATATTCTGATTTCTCATAATGATTAAAAATTTAAAAAAAAACACAAGTGTAAAGGATGGTATACCTTCTCTGAATCATTCTGTATAACTAAACCCCTTACTTTCAGCTTTATACAGATTAAACTTAATTATAATCAAATTTGCAATCAGCAATTAATTCGTTGTAGAATGATAATAGTGTGGTTAAATTTCGAGTGCTTTATCTATATTTTAGGAGTTATTATTCCTTAACTGCTTTTCTATGATTGTCGGAGGTTTTACATATAATATAATGTACACTATTGAACTTTATGAGCACTTAAATTATTTCTCGCAGCATCGATAGCGTTATTATGATGTTGCATACCTATCACGTATCATAATTATTGATAGTCAGCTGCGAACACAAAAATAAAATACTTCATAGTTCAATAATCGCTTGCACTTAGATGGCTGTTATAATATACTGGATTGGCTTACTGCAGCGAGTATATCTACTTACTTTATTAGTAAAGCTTAATAGCTTGATTATGCGCAGTAATAAAACGAGTAAACAAGGTTTAAACCTACCGAGCACTCGGCCGAGACCACTGTCTCGTCTTTTTACTCGTTACATGTAATCAAGACATTAGTCATACGAGGCGAATACTCGCTGCGAATTCTAACGCCGCGAGCCAATTCGTTATATGTGATATCATGTGGAATTGAGCATGCGCCACGCAAGGCAACACATTGGAGCTAAAATAACATTTGTAAGAAAAATGGCGAATTAAAACCAAATGGGAATATAGACAAGCCCACAGAGTTGCTTGCCGGATTATCTCAGTCGAGGTTGCGCTCCGATCCGGTTGTACAGTTGAGTAAAGAAATGTCATAACAAAATTTGTAAGTGCTCCCCGTAGGCCTATGCGAAACATATTATTTGACTTTGACCTTTGAGCATGTTCTATCATTATCGCCGCGCGCGCGCAGCTCGCCGCGATGGCAGCGCTCGCGCGACTCGTGTGACAGGGCTGACTGTATTACCTATTTCTTAGTACATGCGCCATCGGGCAGCGACTTGTTAAAGCAAGTAAACTCGCATTGAATGATCGAGACATTATTTGGATGTTTTATTTCAATCTCATGTCCAACAGACGGCAACAAGCGCTACACCAGCTACCTCTAGCGGCGTGCGCAGCGTACTAATGGACGGACAGCAGCTGAAGCTCGTTGGGGGTCGCCATGTGCTCGCCAGAATACTGAGACCGGCCCACCCGCCTCAGTAATACAAGTAACGTTACGTACTTATTGGAAATGTATATCTTCATTACATATGAAGCCGTTTCACGTATAGTGTTCAACAGTTCTAAGCAAGCAATCGTTCGCTCACACGGTAAATAAAGGGAAACAGTTTTTTTATTATATAAGTAAATAGAGTTTATTTTCATTTACCGCGTGAACGAATATTCGCTTGTTTAGAAATGTTCAGAACACTAAGTGAAAACGCGGTAATAAACAAATGTCCGAGTGCGTCCGTCGGTCATCCTTTTGTACCATTTAAATGTGACCGCTTGGGTCGTTACCATTGTTAGTTACAACATTTCTGCTTGACTTACTCTAAATTATTTTGGAAATAAATATAAAATGACCAAATTCAGAAATTAAAAAGATTACTTTAGAAATAATCAGTAAGATGTTATAAAATAATTTGAACATATGATTTAATGTGACAAATGTATATACTACCCTAATGTTCAGAGAATTCTCCTACATATGCGCGTGAGTTGAATGTAGCCCCGAGCAATGCGCTAGTGATGGGACGATGTCGATGTAATGTAGTATTGAAGACGATGTAAAGTCCTTGGGTACGCTAATAATTATTATCTTACACATTTACTTCTCAGTGTTGTTCTCAAAGACTTGTAATACTAATAGCAAGTACTGCATGAAGTTGTTAACGTACTATGTACAAATTAAAGAAATATCGACAGACAATCATTGAATTGTATGATCCCAAACAAAGGAACGCCTGTAGTATGGGTATTGCATAATGGACTGGGGGCTGATTCCAGAGCAAATTATCCGAAATTAATATTTTGTATTATAAAAAAATCCGCTAAGTTTTGAAGATGTTTTAAAAAAATGTGAACTACTGGTAGCTCAGCTCATGAATAGAAATCTTCAAAAATTATATATAAAGTACTACTTTGTACATATGGTATTAAAGGTATTATTATATCATTGATAAGGAGACAACTATTTATTTCATTATTCACGTGATTATGGTTATTTATTGTCCGTAAACGTATTATTCTTATGAAAGTAATACTTATAACGGAAATAGGTAGTTTGTCACGATTCGTATCCATGATAAAAAGAAACGTACCTACTCTGTCTATTAGATTAAAACTATACATACTACATAAATTGTTGAGCGAAATTTCAATACCAAATACAATTTAAAAAAATATTTTCGTTTTGAGTATAATTCGACCCAATAATACTTATAATATTTATGTAAATAATTACGTTTAAGGTCTCTTGTTATATCAACATATTTTACATTATTAAATATTATTTTGTTGTTCTTTTTTTGTATATAAGTAAGAAGTTATTTTCATTTTATGACACGCGAGTCAATTGCCCAATTTGTTTAATATTATGTATCAACGAAAGCAATTTAATATGTTATAGATTTTAAATATGAACTAAGGTCATTGCACAGTTTTCCACTGTTAGATAATAAAATAAAAATGTGTATAAATACGACGCACTGTTTTTTTTTTATATGAATGAACTTCAATTTCCACGTGTGATATGTTTAGTCATTCAATTTTAAACTACGTAGCTAGTTCGTAATTTATTTTTATTATGTACCTTTTTAAAAACAGGTTCCATCTAAAAACCTCTGCAATATTTAAACTGTGCTTCTACATAACATTTAAATTAGTTGATGAAAACAAGATTATTTTTTTATTTGCAGACAGCTAAAAATAACATTATTTGGCCAGTGTCGTTTCTAATAGATCCCCATAAGCAGTAAGTTAAAATAATCCAAGATAATCATTTAAGAGAAAATAAAATATACTTACTGATAATGATATCGCCAGACGAACTCAATAACTTTACGATGCCACATTAAGCAACGCTTGTTGTACGCCGTACAATAAAGGACTGAGGGCGAACCCAGTATCTAAGGTTAAACAAAAATTGCGTAAAATATTTTATTTTTCATCAATCATTATTTTACTATAATGATTTTGTTCCTGAAATAATTTGAGTGGAGTCTCATGTAAATCTTATGTATAAATTTAAGGTTTTAAAATATTGGCAATGTTAGCAAATTCGCTATGGAAGCTTATATTTTTCAGCTCAAACACAGTTATGCGGTATATAAAAAAGAATTACTTTGTTAGGAATTACAAAAACATTGAGCTTGGGTGGGAAAACATAATTTATTTCATTACTTATGTACATCGTGTGTGTTCACAGCAAATACAATATACATACATTGCTCAAGGCAATCACAGCAAAAACATACTAACACAATATCTAAATGTAACTTAAAAAAGTGACGATGGATACATAGTACTTACATTAGTGTGCGATTTTATCTTGCATGATACAAAATGTTAGCTTGATATATTACGCTTCATTCATATGGTATATAATAGAGATAATTATAACATTCATACTTCGGTTTAAACATTGGCTTCCATAGGCCTTTTATATACGTGAGCTTGCTCAGACGGATGCCCGAGCAGCTCACTCAGGCCACGTTTACTCCGACTTACTCCGACCGACATAACTTGTTCAATATGAATCGTATAATGTTTGAATCTTCGCAATCCCTTCCATCGGAGTACGATAATACTCAAAGATACTACGGAGCTGTATCAAATTTTAATTTCTAACTAACGCCATCTCCAGCATCCTTCTCACACTTGATTGTACACTCATATTCCTACCTAACATTCAAATATGTAATATGCAGAGTGCTTATAATTTCATAGAATTAAGTTGAAATAAATAGTGCCGTTATAAAGCTGCGTACAGACACGTGCTTGCGCTCAAAGCCAACTCTGGGTGATTGCTCAAGTTTAATGACAAGGTATTGCTCACTTAAGGCGCGTACGCTCATGTGTCTGGGCGCTGCTTAAAATAGGTTTCGTGATAAGAAGTTACACATTTCAAAATAAGCTCAAATAAAACCTAAAGCTCTTAAAAACTCAATAATATCAGTCTCATAACTATATTGTAAATAATATATACATACATATATATTAATCAAGATGAAAGAGGTAATTGAAATTTGAGTAGGTACCTAGTAATAAAATAGCGACATTAAAACACAGATAATATAACATTACACCGAGATTGATATTTCATCTTATCCTAACGGACACAAAAATAAATGAGTACCTATGCTTATCTTGTAGAATACCACAGGGTTTGTTAATACTGACGAGTCATACATTCGAAACTTCAGAGATATGATATACTAGCACGAACGTTGCGTCTGGTTGCGCGCGTGCGTTCATCACACAATACTGCTGTTGTGTGTCGGTACCTAGGCACTCGGCAGGATGTCACCACAGCGCACCACAGCCGGAGACAGTGTTGCCGATTGATAAAGATTATTCTGATAACGCTTGTAACATTGAGTCGACTGTTGGCGACCGTTACGACGCATCTAAATATATAAATAATGAATGAACGGAATGTTCTAATGCCTCCACGATATAGTAACTAGCAAGCTCATCAGTACACTATTAATATCTAATTACAAGGTTCCATGTTATGATAGTGAATCCACACGCGTTGTAGATTATTTTGTAACAAAAATAAATTTTATCAACTTCGGTATTTGACACGTACATACCTAATTTACAATCGAATATCTAGTGCGTTTACAAAATAAAGCAGTGATAGCCAAGTTGGTAGAACGCTTGCCTCGGTAACGAGGATTGCAGGTTCAAACCCCGGCTCGCACCTCTGGGATTTCATGTGCGAATCTCATTTTCAACCATGATTATCACTTGCTTAACGGTGAAGGAAAACGTCGTGAGGAAACCTGCATGTCTGAGAGAGCCTCTCGAAAGACGTGTGAAGAGCGCCAACCCGCACTGGGCTAGCTCGGAGGCCCCTGCCATTAAAAAGGGGCTGGTAGCATTATATATTATTATTACAAAATACACTTACATATTATATCGTATCTCTGAACATAGAGCCGCCTAGGCCCTCGCCGTACAGTGACCAACCGAATCGTTTATTGTATACAAACAATAGGCACTGAATGTTTAAAATATGATCGGTGTTAAAAGACGAACACAGGGGGCTCCTGCAATTGTGTTCGAGAAACTAGGTACACTATGGCGACTAAATCATTACAAAGTGCGTGGAACGCCCGTTGTACAATCGAGGCAATCAGCTCATTGTGAATCCTTCACGTCGCTACCTGTACGCAATCCCAAATTAATTTCTTATATACAACATTACGAAATTGTTTTGCTATGTAACAGGTGTCTTAATACAAAGGATCATAAGTCATGTCGAACATGATAATGTTGCTAGCCGCGCACAATAATTGCGACAGCTCGCACAACTTGACCTATGACCTACTAGTGTTTGTGAATGAGATGCCTCGTCTTCTCAAATTTCTGGCAGGTTTAATGACAATTAAAATTCATGATGCAGACTTTTGGATTTATTTAGGCGGTTTCGAACGGTAGGTATTGAAAATGGAGGGAGTACCCAGGCAAATTAGAATAGAATTTCCTCTTCTCTCCTTTGAAACGACGAGACGTGAAAGTGATTTTTTCAATAAACCGTTAATTAAATACTTAGATAGCAATCATTTTCGTGAATACTTTTCCCTTTTTCTTGAAGGGGAAGAAATACGGAGGTACATGTAAAAACCCAAGTTGTACAATGAGATGTACGCAAGTTGCCTTAATTGTACAAGAGGGTTTTATGGACAGTTGAAGAAGCTAAAAGCGTTGTCGAGTGATGCGTTCACTCGTCGGCGTCATCGGCGTTCTCGGCAGTCAACAGGTTGGTGTTGTCGTCGGCCTGGGGATCGGCGTTGAGCTTCTGAAACAAACCGCCAACGGATTACGTTACGTGTTAATGTTAACCAAGAAAGCGATAGAGCTTCGTAAATAAAAATAGGCATAATGATCATACCATATAATACGATTAGATACGTATATACAATTATACCAAGGCCGTAGGCAGAGGGATTTATAGGGATTCGAAAAGGTACTTAGTCATTTTTTTTTCAGACTATTGTTCCTTATAATATTTGGTCCAGAGTTGACCCCCTGACCAAGTCAATTCTTGACTATATCCTCGAATAAGACTGTGACTTGGTCGTGTCTATACGTACATACGTATAGACACGACCAAGTCACAGTCTACATACGTAGGTTCATAATAAGTATTCATGGAAAAAAATATAGACTGGGGCATTATTCTCGATGCTGAAGGAGATTGTTTTCGTCTGTCTGTTTGCGCGTCACGGGAAATTATAGACGGATTTGGACATCATTTTGATTGATTTTGCATGAGTCTGTCTGCCATATCAAACGATGTGAATCGATTCGTTCAATCTTCAACAGAGTTAAAATTGTTCACTTGCATCCATTTAATTTATATTTGTCATCGATGTAACCAATTCTAATTGTTTGATTCATGATTTATTTGAACGATACCTATCTAACTTTAGAGACTTGCCAAATATAAAATTAATCAATGGCATGGTAACCAAAAATGGTTCTATACAAAGCATACTTAGATATCTAATTCGTTCGTACGTACCCCAATCTGCGAGGAAGCTGTGTAAGTGCGCTTGCGCCGGCGCACTGCCAGAGCGAGCAGTAGTACAAGGGCGACCGACGACATTGCTGCCACCAACAGCGGCAACAGTAGGTTGTCACCTAGAGTATACACCTGGGGACAACAAGAATGCTCATTCAATATTCCAGAGCAAAAGAATACACCTACTTTCGAAAAAAGAAAACAGGAAAGTTTTATAAAAAATAAAATACATTACTACCTATATATGAAACCTTCAGGAAATACGGCCGCGATTATGTTTTATTATATGGCCCTTAGATTCAAATTTTATTGACTTGCTTCAAGGTTTAAAAGGTAAACATTCTAATCACGAAGCTAACCATGGGTGAATAATTCTCAGTTAAAGCAACTTTAAGTTAAATGCTAAGTTTCATTACGTAAAGTTAGTGATATTGTAAAGTTGTGTTCATAAACGTGATTGCAACGTGATATCGCAATACAACTCAAATCCATAGAGCTAATTGATTATCTATTAACAAGAAGAGTTCGTCGTGTATAGAATCAATGCATACAAACCTAGCTATAATATATGTACTTAATCATACCAAATTTCTTTATGCTATTGATGCCCTATATTATTGTATTCACACGTTATTTATAATCTGCATCTGTCCAAAACTCCATTCAAACGCGTTTTTGCGTGATCCTCAGTCGAACTAACAAACACATTTTTGCTTTTATTATAAGGTAAGTAATAAATAATAATATAATATGATTAGGTAATAATAAATAACATGTTAGGAACACCCTGTGCAAATTTCCAACTGAGAATACCTACCCCTCTATCAATCGTAGGTAGTTTAAGTCACTATGTAAGTCGCGTGTAGGTTGCAGCATTACTTATTGGATACGATTATTATTCTATAACGAGGATTTTTTATGCAACTATTCAGCGTCATATTACGCAAGCACTTGATCTGCAATACCGGTCATAAATCAAAGTAAGTAGCTACCGCTTTACATATCCGCTTTCATAATTCATATTACCGGGTTGTTACCGAAGGAATTGTTATGTTAAGGTATTTATGTCGATCACGCACAGGCCTCATAACTTAGAACTATTTACGTTGCAGGTAAATATTAGATAACACTGCGGTCGTACGCACCGTCCATTGGATAGAAGACGAAGTGTCCACGAAGGGCCACCGAGCCCCGTACCAGGTACTGTCGCCAGTTTTCGACATCGTCACCTCATCAGATTCATTGTCGGGTCCCGGAAAATCCGGCTTCAAAGGCGGCAACGAGAAAACCTCATCGACTTCTAGTGACTCCTTAAATTCATCATCGTCTTCCGCAGACAACATGTCGTCTTTTAAGTCCCTTAATTTAGACCCAAATACTGTGGTTATAGGAGCTTTAGTTGTTGTGGCCTTGGTGGTAATTAACACGTCATCGAACGCTTTCGTGTTGCTCATCAAAGATTTTTCAGATGGGACGAATGATCGTGAGTAATAATTTATTACGTTGCGAATGGTCATTGTTTCCGGAGCAACTGTCGGCCGTATTATTATGTCTTTCTCCCACGGCTTTACTGATATATCATGATCGGGATACAGGTTGTTACTGGATGGAGTCCCAATAGGGGGAATCTCGTTATTTTCCATTGGTATAGGGGGTATAGTCGTGGAAGAAGTTGAGCTTTTCCAAGATCTTAAAGCTGGCATAGTCCAAGGCGGTGTGGTCGGTCTTTCGGTAGCGAGCGTCGATGGAACCGCAGAAACGGTCGTGGATGGCGTCGTAATTGTCGAACTCGTCTCGAATTTCTGGCCTAGTGTCAGCACGACATCGGGTGAAATCTTCAATTCTTTTTTCCTAGATTTCGCTAACTCACGACCGGCAGGCGCCAACGGGGCAGTCACCGGTATAGTCACCATTTCACGGTGATCTTGCTGACTCCGACGAGCCAATAACGCTCCGTTCATGACGTAAAGAGGAATAACAGAAGCTACAGCGAGGGCGACTATCATACCAAATATTATCAGCAAAACATATTTGACTGTCGATTTCCTCCGAGTGCGTCGCACATGGATCGACGGGCTGTAGTCCCGTCCCTTGCCCTTCATGCCACTGTTGCTGAGCACCTCCTCCGTTTGAGGGAGGATGGTGTACTGAAGACTATTCTCGCCGTGTCGCACCGTCTTGTACATGTTCGCCGCTACTACGTAATTATCACAAAAGGAAACACTACTGTTACTTTTTATTCACATCAAACGCTATCACATATCTTCTCGTGTTTTCACTGGTCTGATTGTTCCGTGGTGCGACCGTGTCACGGGTTTCCGAGTCATCAACGTCGGGAGGAGACGGTGCGAGACATCGCGGACACTCGCGCTTTGTGCAGAGAAAGCCGTTTGGTGTTCAGTGGCTTGCGGCAGGCGCATGCGCTACAACATTGAGCGGCGCGCGTTCCCCTATCTCTTGGCCCCTCGTCAGCCCCATGTTTTTGAGGTTATATGACTTAGAAGCCGGCTTCCACCCTACATCACGCCGCACGACAATAACATTGCAGACTCCACGTAAATCCCTGCGACAATGTCTCATTAGTGAGTTATGAGATATTGCAATTTCAGCGACTTTTTAAAGATTCTATAGAAGTTAACTCCTTTTGTGAGCAATCAATTTCTGTTGTTGAATGAAATGGAAAATTTGTTTTCGGTCCACTTCAATAATGTAATCGAAAGCCGATACGGGTCCGCTGGGCAATCTAGCGTGGGTAAACTAAACTGATTTTGTGTAAGTATTTATACCGTCGAGAAATGTTAGGAGTGGTTCGTGGAATATAAACTCTCCGCGAAAACTTGTTAGAAACCATATCACTTCAATAATAAAGCCAATGTTCGCTAAAGACGTTGGTTTTTACCTACATGGATATTCTGTATTTATACTTAGCTATTAAACTATGGTAGGTATAAAGAGCACGAGTTCAATAAAAATGATTCATAACATAATGTTCGCGAATAAAAAAGGGTGCATGATTCAGATCTCCCGTAACATCCATATCCAAGTTTTTGCACGCATTGATTAAATGCAATGGCGGATAATTTATCACGCGAATACATAGGGTTTTGGCAGCGGCCGACGCGCAACCTTATTTTATGTGCTCCGATGATTTTCCGATAAAGCTGTTAGTTTTTGTATCGACATGTGTGTTGATAAATGCTCGATAAATCGCTGGCACACCACATGTGGAGTAAGTTAAGTATATAAGTAAATGAAACTATGTACATTAATGCCGATAGTTCCCGAAGGGGTAGGCAGCAGTGTACCGTAGTTCACCCAAATATCGCTGTTGGTGTTCAGTCCCAATGTAATATGGAGTTATTGCCATTAAATCGGGTACACTCCCCCTCAATATTAGGGAGATTGGGGCCATAGGCAAACACGCAACCCAGTGCAGGTTGGCGAACTTCAGACGACTTTCAAGAGACGAGCACGTTTCCATATTATGTTTAGCTGCACGGTAAAATATTTATTTCAACGTGCAGCCAAAGAAAACAAAATTTTATTTTTGATAATCATTATTAAAAATGAGATGATACCTATATCTGAAAGCCCCAGACGTGCGAGCTGGGGTTTGAATCTGGTCAGAACGTACTTCGGCCCATCGCTGTTATATTTCTTGTTGTAGTGTGTTTGTAAACTTCGCGTTAACGAATTGCTCTGCCATACGAACACACCAACTATACGGTCCCACTTTAAGCTTAACGCTTGTGTTATGGGTACCGTACAATGGACTGAGGGCGAACTCAGTATATAATACTTATATATACAAAACGAAGCTGCGCGATCGTTTAGTACGTACCTACAGAACAAATTTCGTTTTGAAATGTAGGTATACTTAGTTTTAGTTTGCGAGTAATAATAACTTAATCACTTTTCTAGTACCTATCTACGTTCGTTTAATTCGAGATGTGTTCAATTAATAAAATTAATTTATTTTGTATACACAATTATTCGTCTAGACGCAACGTTGATGTAAATGAACTCACTTCAATTTGGTCAAAACTATATAGTCTGCACCTTGCTTATATGTAGGTACAATCAAAATATTGGCTATACTAAGTAGGTACATGCGTCAGAACACATAATACTTTTAACACTTTAAGCTCTGTCCACTTAAGGCGCTGTTAGAGCAGATGTTCGCTGTAAATATACTTATTAAATACTTACTTACCTACATATTATTGTTATGTTCTTCACGGACAAAACGCTTAGCTTACTTACATTGCGCCAATACCGATACTTTCGATATCAGCAGTTATATAATTCAGTTCTGTGTGGTAAGCGACACTTGCTATCACGGTGCTACTGCAAGCCGGCCACAAAATCTAATCAAAGCTTAGTAAAAAGTCAACAACGCGAATATTAACGTGTTTTTGCGGCTGGTCAACCAGCGAGCCCACCATACGAATACTAATTCACTTAACCTTGGACAAAATCACGTTTCCTTTCGAAATTGGTTCGTGAATGCGATATTTTTAGAATAAAAGTAAAAAGAGAACGGCCAAACAAAATAAAAGGTTGGACGAATCGTCTCGGGTTTTTGTTGATCGTTCATTTTCTACTCGTCGTTATAGCATCCTCTTATTTTCGTAACGTCGAATTATATAAAGGCACCCCACGTTTATTCCATCGGCTTTATAATACACCGTCTAAATTCTAATATATGGCATTCATTTTATTTCTAAAACAGATTTGGTGTCAGGCAGATCTATATAATATATATAATATGTGTCTACGCACTTACCTACAATCAAAAAGTAAGGTTAGTATTGTTTAGTTATCAATGATTTCTTAATGTTGAATTATAGAATGAAGGTATGTAAGCACATAAAAAAAAGGTGTAGCGGTTCTAACCCCAGTTTGCAATTCTAGGGTTTTCGGAGTTCATGGTCGAATCTCATTTAGAATTATGATGATCGTATGCTTTAAGCATATATACTTACAGAGTACGCAAACATCGTGAAGTGTGTGTCGTGTTAATTCCCATCCCGCACAAGGCCAGTGTTGGTGGACTATGGCATAAATCTCACCCGCATTGACTCCCCCTCAATGTGCCCGTTATAATGGAAGCTCGCCCTTAGTGCAATGGGACCTAATTTCAAAAATGTTAGTCGCGTAAGTAGTAACTTAAAGCAATAGATAAATCGCAACTAACTAACTGTAATTTCGAATGATTCCCTAACGTCCTAGATAATAATAAAGAAAGATTTTACCTAATACATTAAGCGCAATGGTCACAAGCATGGCGTGCATTAGGGCGTCGTTAGCTCTAGTACAATGACATCGACGAGGCCGCTATTTTCGTGAGCTGGAACACGGCCAGCTCCGCGGGGCATCGCGTAAATAAACGCACATGACAAACGCACGCTGCGCTCTCTCCGGCCGATTTCGACAAATTTAGTATTGCCCTGTAGGTAGCTATTGCCGGAAAATATGGCCCGGCTACGCTTGCAACTATTAGAACGGATAGCCATGCGATGGAAGCTCTAAATACAACTATAAAACTGAATGAATCCAATCTGCAAATGACGTGCATAAAATGGCAATGTTATTCAAAATAGCAGCGAAAAATTCAGATGCGATAAATCGTCATATTACTATATAATTGGCTTCACATACACTACATCTGGAAATAATAATACGGCTATTTTAAATAACCTACACAACCTTGAGGGTTCAAAGCACATCCTGCCCGCGAGTTTTACGAGGTTTGCCTAAATAAACATTTTCACGAACACGTGTTCGGTCGCTAATGTTGGCGAGCGACGACGCCCGCCGTGCGCCGCTGCACCGAGCGAACCTTTGTGTCGTAAAAACGCTATTTATTGCCACACGAATATTGTTCTTTCATCCACTTACAAAACAATTTGAGCGGGAGAAACTATACGTTACTTTACTACCTGCTGTGTTGTAAGGGCTCGAAAGGTTTTTATTACACTTTTTTACTAGCGAACGCTTTCTAAATATTATTTCGTCTCCACGATCCCTAGAGACTTAAGATAAGTTTTCACTCCTTATCTTATCCGCAAAGGACACTCAAGCCTCAGATAATATTTTAGGTTCAATCTTGCATAAAAACTTTTTCATAGTACGTCGCCTAAATTAATATTTATCTGGTTTGGGAGTTTTAATTAGAAAAGGGTTTGTATAGTTCGTGAGTCGTCGCCGGCGCGTTAATGAGTGTTCGTAGTACATCATAATGAGTTCTCGTGGGACTTAAAGGCAATCGGTATCTTGTGGTGGATGGATGCGCGAGATGGTGGGTGCATTGTCCGCTCCTGACCGTGGCTGGCCCAATGCCACGGTATATTCGCCGTACGCCGCGCACCGGTGGTGGCAACCCGCCAACACGGACCCTTCCGCATCGTTAGCAAATCATCGTACTGCTTAAACCGTAGGGACGGTTATTTTCGAGAACAATTTAGCGATACCAGGGAACATTGTGACTCATAAATGATGTAGAAGAGGTTTACAACTCTTGGTATTAGAGCCCAAGCACACTGAAGAGCGTTCAGCATTCGCAGTTCCTCGTTATTTTAAATCTATGTAATAGGTATTTCAAAACCAAGCGTGGAGCGCTGTTTGCTTACTGTCACAGGCTCCTTAGGGATTGAGAATTTGAAAGGCTTTTTATTACCTAGATAACCAATTCATAAGACAGTGTGAGGTGGATGTGTCATATGATATATCTCCAGCAAGTGCATTGTAGGCAGGTAGGGGGTATCTTAACTTTACTCTGATCACGTGTTGGTAGTACTCGTGGTTAGTTCTGCTCAAAGATTATCACGGGCTGCTGGCCTCCATGTTAATTATTTTATTGTATTGTTGTTTTTCCCTGAACTTCATATCTTAGTATGCCATAAAACAGTTATAGGTGTCCTGTTGACGACCCGTTTGGCACAGTTGGCAGTAACCCGGTGTTCTGTGCCGAGGGCGCGGGGTTTGAATCACGGGAGCAAACTTTGCATGATGAGCAAGAATGTTTATCCCGAGTCATGGACGTTTAATATAAGTAATTATATACTAGGAGTGTACCCAGTAACAACTCTTGGCTTTTTGTACCCTTGTTGTACTACCTATATTTTTGAAGCAACTTCAGCTTTCTTTTTTAGGTAAAATTTAGTAAGTGGTACTTTAGTAGGTATCTACTGTTCCATTCCTTTCTTCTTTATGTAGCTTTATTCTCCCCTGAAAAGCAATGGATCACCATATTACTCTCACGTTTTCGATGTCATATAAGCTCTCGGGCCAACTCGCCCTCTATGCTTCCACGTCCCACTTTCCTCGAATAATTACGCAGGACCACTCAACCCATCACAATTATTACTTTAAAGTAAACTGAATATTGAAACGGAGCGTCTGAGCACTGCAAAGTAATATTAAAATTTCACGAGTCAGACACGGGGGTAGTAGGGGGCGAACGGGGCCGAGACCCCTAATGAGTAGAGAACCTGCTTTGTTGATTTTTCTTTATGATATATCGCTCGCGCTCGGTGCTATTACTGTCGCCGAGTTTATTCTAACTGGCGATTAACTGGACGCTATTGGCAGTCTGGTCTGTTGGCATTGGCATAGGTTCGGGCCGTTCAACCCGGCGCGGGTGATGGGCCGTCGTATACCTACCTCAGCCTGAAAGTGCAAGTGCATTGTTCGATTGGTAGACTGTTATGTGTTAATTTAAACGGATGGTAATACACTTAAAACTGACCTTTATAACTTGCTATTAAGTTATAGACGATCTGTTAAAGAAAATGGATAGTCATCATTTTTGATATAGGTACTTTCAGAAATAATATAGTCAGTAAAATATTAACGAACGCAGGAGTAAAAATAAGCTTGCGAGGCAAAATATCCTCGCATCCGATTTTAGTGAAGCATAATTATTTTATGTTAAATGTTTTTTTTTATATTCCTTTCACTATTTTAGGTACACAGTTTGAGTATAAATCTGTAAATGTGTCTTGTTTTCTGGTAGAATCCATGAAGTGTGGAATGATGTTTATATTTTTACGTGTCCCTAATTTTTGTTTTGGAATTCGTTTGTAACTAGCTATCAGAAATAGGTTTTCGGAATATTTACGGAGTGATAAGCGTAGCAACATTTTTATGTTATTACTAAATCGGGCTGTTTATATATTATATACCTATATATAAGGCTTAACAATAATAGTGAAACATATTCTTAGGGGTCCATAAAGGTCACATTCTCGAAAAAAATCAATTGATTACTAGTACTAATTGCGCTGAAACTTTACCTGCTCGCTTTCTCACAGAAAAATCAAACACTGTATACATATATCTTATACATAAACGTGATCGCGATCGTATCACCTACTTGTTAACAATTACAAATATTTTACACTATTTTTGTTAAACCTGATATAAATACACGGAATATTAGATAGCTATACCTTTTATGCGAGGTTATAAATGCACTCCATCAATGCTGCGTAGATGTTTCATGATCACGATATTATTTATACAATTTAGAAGCGTTCGAGATACTTAATGGTACCTTCCCGAGCTTTCATAGGGTACCAACGGTCTTGGCTACTTGGGTCTCTTTTATGGCCAGTCTTTTTGTTCCTGAAGCTAATGAAAAATTCCACATAGATTTTGGAGATCAGCCAGTTCATTTAAAATACACCACCTTGAACTTGAGGTGTCTGAAACTCTGACGTCAGCGGACCTGCCAGGTGCTAGACGAAGTTGGAACACTCATAGACGTCCCGTCACTTTTACTGCGAATTACCTTGTTAACTAATGATGTTGACGTTAACGAACACATTGTCATGTTTTCCCAGAGATTACGTAAGAGTAGGAAAAATATTACAAATGTTCTTGTAGAAAAATTGCCGATTTGTCTGAAGCATATGTGGCTGCAATTAGCCGTGTACTGGCTGAGTTAGCAGCCTTGCCTGCTCACTGTAATTTACCCCACTGTAATAATGTCATCTTAACTGCATATGTCAACTTAGCAAAAATTTGACCGCCTCGAGCGACATGTACTCAAGGCATCTTTGCGAGGCATCACGTTCATTCAATAACCCGCTCTTGGTGCTTTTTAAATGCAAATATAGAAATGCTGCTGGTCGTACTTCAGTTATCACTTATATACCATTCAACTTATGTTATCAACTGTATGATTAATACACCGCCATTTTCAGGCGCCTTTAGAGCCGTCCAGCATCATAGCAAGTACCTACCTACGTCACAAAAGAAATCTGCAAGCCAAATTTTACATTTTATAGCCAGCGATTTGGCGTGTGTAGGTACTTGGCAGTCAGTCAGTTTATAAAATATGTCTGTGTTAATAAACATATAAATAATGTTTACCTAGTTAAGTGCTCATACCGTCATTAAGATACTTACCTACTACATTAATCATATTAACCTTAGTGTTTCTTATATAACACTATTTATCGAGTAACAAAGACATTAGGTACTAATAGCACCTATTAGCCCTCAACGCTAATATACAGGTTGTCCCCTAGCAATGGCACATGAAGGAATGTTTTGACTTTTTTTTTAAAGGAGGAAATTTGCTTGAAGACTTCATTTTATTTTATAAATGATATTAAAAGAAAACGCAGAACCGGCCACTTGAAAACAATAAAAATGTTTAGGCGGCGCGTGCCTCAGTCGGGCCTGTGATGGGTGACCGAATTATAGCATGACTCCTCGTGCTTCCTTTAAGCTGGCGATCGGGGTTGTCATTCTAACACCACCATAACAAAGTACTGCTCAAAAATCCAAAAGATCTTGTTAAAATGAGCAACCATGGCAGTTTCTTGCCTGTTCTTCTGCATAGGAACGGCATTCCGAACGGGTGGTAAAGTTGTAGCTTAGCATTTTGTAACTATTTTGACAATTCATATGTAATGTACCTACTGTATATGAATAAAATTATATTCCGATTCTGATTATGTAGTAATATGATCAATGTAGTTTATTATCGCAATGTGCAAGCGGTCGGTTATTATGGGGTCGGCATAGATCATGTTGACTAAACGTTTTTATTATAAACGCCACGTAATGTGCATGGTGTAAGATAAAGCTGTGGTCCATATGTGCGCTTGCGACGTTCCCACGCCGCGCCACCCCGCCCCGCGCCCCTGACACACCATGTGGCATCAACCATTGTAACGTGAGCCATCCCGTTAGATATATGTACGATCTTCGTATTATCTGGAGCTGGTGGTAGAGGTCAAATGGCCGTGGTGGCAGTTTACCTCCCGGGTTTGGTGTACCATGTTCACGCCTAGGGTTTCAGGAGTGACGGTTTGACGTTAATTGATCGAAGGATAATTGATTAATGAAATATGAAAGTGCTCGGGTAATGCACGCTGTTGCGTAGAGCTGACTAGTGGAGGTGACGTTGACGTGTGTGTGGTAAAATATACGATAAACTTGCTGGGAGAAATTTAATTAAGGGATTCCGTATTAGAAAGGTTCCATTTATTTAGGAAAGTAAATGCCATGGTAAAATAGACTTAATGTAAAGTATATACATACCTAGTTCGAGTAGTTAGAGTAAACATACATTTCGAAAAACCTTTATAACATTTCAAAAAACCAAAAGATTTTCCAGTAATAATTTGTTGATTAAACAGATGACGCAAGCAATTTTTAAATAACAAAGTCATTATTTATTGTTGGGGAACTCCATAACATATTTACGACAAGTTATAAAAAATGTTTAAGAAACAAGTGACGGTGTGTTGATAGATCGTGCTCTACATCGCTGGAGTGATGATAATAACACGATAATGGATCGTTGTAGAGACATATCGCAGAGACACAGGGGCTTAGCTAAGGGCCGGGGAGCTTAGACTGGGTCAGATGGGATCAGCTTAGAATGTGTTCACAGTAAATTCTACAATGACATTTTGTATCACTATAGTTAGTGAAAAGCTAATAGGAAAATTTTACGTTCGGTACTTTAAAAGTAAGTCTAGCAAGCCAACGCGATTCCCAGTTTGCGCAAACTATGAACATAATATGAATAGGTACATATATTATTATCTTAGATACCGACCTGTCTATGTCACAACAAGATTTAAAAAATAACTCGATACACTTTGCCAAAAGAGGACGCTACGCTCGTTAATGTGTCTGTAACAAACCATGCTTCTATTTTTTTTTATACATCCGCAATATGACTAGGTATTATGCGTTAATAAGTGTCGCAAAAAACCAAAAGGCATAAAATCTTGCTTGAACAATCCATGCATGCATCCCGGAGTGGGATTTGCAGATGGCAAATGCGTCATGAAAATCTCGATGTAGGCGCTTATGGGGCTTCATGCAGATCACAATCTGCACCTACCTGGTATGGGTTACAAAGCAGATACTATCACACCCCTCCAATATAAGTATCAAATTCTTGGAATCATAAATAAATGTTTTACTTCACAATTAAATTAAAAAGTAAAATAATTATTTTAGCAGTCTTACAGATAGTAGGTGCTGTATGGTTTTTGAAAATAAAAGATGGATTTTATAAGACATTGGCTTCAGAAAAATGGTCCTCTTTTCCTTAAAAGAGTATTATCGTTTCTCTTGCTACTGACGGGGTTGCTCGTGGGGGTACGTCAGTATCTAAATCGACCCCCGTCTAGTTGAACTTGGTTGCGATGTTAAAATGAAAAACACTTTACTATTGACGATTTGCCTTAAGGGGCTATTCCTTATGGAGTAACAATAACTTATTTGTAGTTAACATCAAGGGCAGCATTAAACACTATCTTACCAGTAACTTAAGTATTACATTTAAGAATTAGAATTAGAAGATCTATCAATATCAAACTCCTGGTTGGATTCCGGACGAGTTGCGACCTCCTGTCTGTCAAGTGCAACCGTAGTAATGTTTTTTTTCGGCAGGTGTTGCCAACCTGACGGTGCGATATGGTGCGTTCGGGAACACCACATTACTATGCTGTCATATGCAGTACTCTTACATTATTATGCCAAAAGGCAATGTACTACAAAAAAAAAAACAGTTAACAAGAACAACTTAACGTGTGTTTTAATTAACTAACACTCAACGTTCATAAGCTGCTAACATTTCAACAAACAAAAAAACATTTCTAAACAAAGCGTATCCCTGGTGTCACTAGTGTGCCTTGGCCCTCGTGCACATGTGCGGTGGAGCGTCACCTGACCTAACCCAACCCTGCACTTGTAAGTTTGACTCCCGCCGACATCTCTCCTTGGGATGTACCAATGCAATACTGAGAGATTTATCGATATCGATATTAAAATCGGCACAATTTAATGACACAGTTCAGCGAATTTGAACGTTATTTATCCATGCATAGATCCAAAGAATCGTTAAAAGTGATAAGGTTTACGTGTGAATGAAATAAAATATATTAACGTTGCTAGTATAAGGTCTACTTAATCCTTCAAGTATGATACTCTTCGATAAGTATATAAAGGCACACAAGTCATAGATATGTTAAGCTAAGATGATTAAAATTGCATATTGTCTTAAATTGGCATATTGTCTTGTTGCTGTAGGCAATGCTTGTTTAACGTCATCTTGATTTATTGCGTAACTGTTTAATATTCCGCGTGACAAGTTTGAATTTAAATTATGTTTACTTGCTACATGTGTTCAATCCAACAATACTATTAACTCACATGAAATATTGTTAATTAGAATCATTTTATTGAAATAAGCAATAAATATTTTATATTTTTATTTACAAATTTATCTATAGATATTATGAAACATAACTATGGTACGTCACTAAGTTAAGTTTTCGGAGTGAGTGGGGT
This sequence comes from Pheosia gnoma, assembly GCA_905404115.1. Taxonomy (NCBI): domain Eukaryota; kingdom Metazoa; phylum Arthropoda; class Insecta; order Lepidoptera; family Notodontidae; genus Pheosia; species Pheosia gnoma. The sequence goes on along the minus strand of FR989909.1, from coordinate 4,775,833 downwards.
TGACGGGTCTTACAAAAAAAAAGCTTTGCTCTGGTGACAACGAACAGTTTCTACGACCCCTCAGAAGAGTGAGTTTTGAAGAATTTTGTTATTGAATTTCTCACCCTTATGCACTTGGGTTTCACTACTACTAACGACTCATAAATATGGTCGCGCGGTTCTTAATAAATTTACGCTTGACATAGTGAATTGGTTATGCCATTAATGTTTTTTGTGATATTTTATGAAAAATGGCGTCCCCACATCCTGTCTTTTGAATTCAGCTAGTATAGGTCAAACCTTTACTAAAATATCTATTAAGCTCATCTTAATTATAGTTTTCCGAAAAAAAACCGTTATATCGTTTCGTTTTATTTCCTTGTTTGTTTGTGTAGAATTGGTATCTTTCTGTGGAGATACAAAAAAGTTATCTGCTTTATTTGTTAAAGTTAAAGTTAAAGTTAAAAGTGTTTCTTACAAAAAGTCAACGAATATTGAATACAGGCTGATTTATGAAGAATGTAATACGTTTGGTAAACTATGAAATAGAACCTATAGAGACAGATCATAGAAATCTATGATCTAATAGTGTAGAGATGTTTAATTAATAGTTTAAGAGACAATGTACGCACTCGCTTGCACATCTTACATTAGTTGGAAATTTAATTAGGTATTATGAAATTATAATACATTTTTGCAACTCTAACGATCGAATAATAATACTAACTTCGATCGATACCTACAGGTAAAATGATTTCACTTTATAAGTCCCTTTTGCGAAATACGCTCACGTAATCTCAAACGGATCTGTTTGATTACATTCGCACGTGGTTGGGTTCTCTGTCGACATGAAATGAGCCATGTTAGGCGGCGGAAAAGTATTTGGCAAGAGTATTTCGTCACGTGGAAATTGCATCGACAGGCCGTTTCACATACGCATTACGTGGACTGGTTTGAGCTTGAACAAGAATGACCATTAGACATTGATATCACTATCATACAGTCAAATATTAAAAAAAAAATGAAAATAATTATTTTATAAATAAGCGTGATTTGTATGACCTCGGCACTTGTTAACCTTATAAAATATAGTACACTGTTATTGTTACATCTTATATCACATATGTGATTAAAGATAACAGATATGGGCAGACGCAAGCCGGAGATGCAGACTCTTATTGTACGAAAACTGAAAGCGACATGATTTGTAGAACTGAACTTGTATTCGCAATATAATTATAGAAATGGAAGCGATTCCGAGGCCATAGCTAATTGATATATTATAATTCACTTGGTAGTGTAGGTATAATTCAATTTTTTTTTATTACATTATAGGCAAACGAATATCTATTACCAGGTAGGTATTTATATTTTTTTACGAAAATATAAGTTAGAAAATGCTAATTATGCGGGCAAAAAACCTTATTTTGTTATCATAATAAACCTGACCTGATTAGCTCAGCGGGTAGTTACCCTGTTTTCTGTGCCGAGGGTCCCGGGTTCGAATCCTGTTATGGACAAACTTTGTGTGATGAGCACAAATATTTATACCCTATTCATGGATTTGTAGTACCTATACAAGTATTATATACTGGGTTGGCCCTCAGTCCAATACACGGTACCCATAAGACAAGCGTTATTTTAGTGTTAATTAGTGTTTTTATCTTTATTATAAAAATATGGATTTTAACCGCACTTGTTTTAATTTGAACATCGCAATGTGATGACTTCTGTGGATTTCCCATTATATGACGATATGAATTAATGAATAAAATTAAATGTGATTTCCATAATGACTGGAATGGAAATAGAATAGTAATTATATGTGTTTAAGTTACTACGTCGAGCCGGTTTCATAATATATGGTTCATAATCAGTTGCTATTTGGTTTTATTAGAGTTCTGTTGGAATGTGTTTTGTCCTTCAGACGTGTAATAGTGTGGAAGGCGTTACAGCTTGGTAATATTCACGCTGTGGGTCCGTCCATCAGAACATCGAATTGATGATTTATGTAACCAAATGTGACGTGGAGAATTGGAAACTTCTATACAATGTTACAACAAATATGAGATGTTAAGACCTCCTCACTAAGGCGGGGAGTTTACCAACTTGGCTATTAGTACTGCTTCAATCTTATATTATATCTAGGAATAATAGTGAGATAAATATAAATATTAAATACGTACTTAGTAAATTGTAAAGCTCCTACGATGGTTATTAATATTTCTCAAGCATTATTTTGTTTTTATTTGTGTTGTAGACAAATACTCAAGCAGTGATAGCCAAGTTGGTAGAACGCTTGCCTCGGCAACGAGGATCGCAGGTTCAAACCCCGGCTAGCACCTCTGAGATTTCTTGATTTCGTGTGCGAATCTCATTTTCAACCATGATTATCACTTGCTAAACGGTGAAGGAAAACATCACGAGGAAACCTGCATGTCTGAGAGAACCCCTCGAAAGACGTGTGAAGTCCGCCAACCCGCACTGGGCCAGCGTGGTGGACTATAGCCTAATCCCCCTCGCATTGATTGTTTTTGTAGTCTTTATTCAGTGTAAAATAAAAGTTAAACAAATGTATAATAGTGTATGAAAACGTTGTGTAGCAATTGTTAGAAAACTTGAAGGTTAGGTACTTAATGTGTCGCCATTCTGCCTGTTTTGTCCACTTCGCAGTTTGATATTATCTAACGTATGTTGAAATGTGCGTATAAGCGGTACCATAAGGACCAGTGGTCATAGTGTATTCATAGTGTGTAGGTACTTTGTTTTATTTTCATAGATGCGATGTTGAACATCGGTCTCGGATCTAGCGACGTAGGTACCTACTCGTTAATTTTGTAACGATTAAGTTTAGCTTTTATCTGAGTTCTATTAGGCTGTAGTATGTCTACGTTAGCTTGTTACGATAGAAATTATATCGCAAGTTTTTTTTATTTTATACACTATTTCTATAAACGTATACACATTCACCTAGCTGGTCCCAATCTAGGATTCCCTGTCTCCTTTAAATCAATAAGAAATGTTTTTTTCCATAACTCAAAGTAACCTGTTGTGTCAATAGATAATTATTTAAAAATGTACATCCTCATTAGATAGAGAAAGGATCTAAGGAAAATAAATATTTTATATATTCCATAGTTTTATATATTTACGATTGCTTCTCGTAATAAAACACATATTAGTTATACTTGTATGTAAATATCCTCAGATAATGTGTATGATTTCCAAGAGGTGTACAATGCACTTTTATAGTATGCCAGCCGCGTGAAGCTTCTTGCAATAGGGACGTGACCATCTGAAATATCGAGACGAAAATATCGATAGAAATGTTCTTCTTTTAAAGCTGACGAAACGCGTTTAAATAAAAAAATAGTAGGTACTATCATTTATATAGTTTAACAATAAAACTAAAGTAGGTACTTGTTTTTTTTTCTTTTACCATACCGAAATAAATAACAACAAAAACTATCAGAGAAACTATAAAAATCGTGAAATGCTTATTTATAAAACTTAAAGTGGAAAAAAATTCTAAGCATTAGTGCTGTTGTCGTTATTCTTATTCCGAACAAAGGTATTGAAATGTTCGTTATAAATAAACGTCACACTACTCAAACCTATATTAGGCTCAATCAATGCAACTTAATACTAAATTGGGAACAATGAATGCACGTAGCGTAGGTACTGCAGTTAGTCAGAGCAAGCGTGTAATTCATATTGTAATTGTGATTGTAACAATTTGGTTATAGTTAAATTTAGTCGTATAATTTATCTATACCGATAGTATGTATCATTGCAGGCAACTTATACCTAACAATATTATGATTATAAATAACTTTAGAAGCTGGTTATTTTGGATTTAAATAAAACTATTTTTTCGATTTTTATCGCGTTTATTTTATGATTTTACGTTTCCGACGTTTCGGTTGCTGTACAGCAACCATGGTCATGGGAGGACTGAGGTGGGGTCGGGAACGTAAAAAATCATAAAAATAGTTTTAATTCAATGTGTAGTATTCGCGTAAATATAAGAAATCAATATGGTTATTTCGGATTAAACCTGGGCGATTACGTCACTACATCTCGTATAATGATTGGTATCGCATTAATATTTCAGGCGTATTATCGATAATAGAATGCAAGAAGTCATTGCTTCCCTACGGGCGGGTTTAACTTGTTAGGCTGGTCACGCACTTCCCTAAACGCGTCCCGTCGCATTGTCCTGCAGACGCTGCGGAGTGTACTAACAGCCTGAGTTTTTAAAACGCTATTCAAAAACGACATAAAGTGTTAACATGCATAACTAAAGAAGTATACGTGTTGGTTTTGAAGGGAAGTCTGTCGTCTGGGGATCGTGGGCTGTAAGAAAATATAGGAGTGTTAGGTTAGTTGTATTGTTATATTGTATACTAGTTGACCCGGCGAGGCTCGTACCACCTCAGAATCAAATGTATGAGAACATTTGTAATCTTTAGATTTTATTCTCATTATTTAAAGTTATTCTGTTATTCTGGGGAGGGGGCGGAACAAATCCATTTTTTTTTTCAGTCCATGGTATAAACAAAACATATTGAAAAAATCGCGAAATAGTTAAGCACAGATTTTTCTGTCAAAACCTAATCCTTTTTTTTATTTTTTTTTATTACTTTATAGGCAAGTATTTGATCTCGATCTCACCTGATGGTAAGTGACGATGAGATCTACGATGGAGCATACTTGCCTAGGTAGGAAGGCGGCAGTAGATAGAGACGCTACATTCACTAGGCACATGCAGCGCAACTGATCTGACCCGCCATCCATGAATGGCAGCACCGAACATCATGCCGGAACACGGCTAGGCCGCTTGGCGACATGGCTTTGTTCAGTGGGTGGTGACTAGCCACGGCCGAAGCCTACCACCAGTAGAGTTGTCACCTGGTTGGCACCACCCAGGGTCACGTGTAGGGTATCTCGAGGGTACTTAATTCTCCTACGGATGAAGGTGACTCGACCCCATAAAATGCCTTACTATAGAATGCGTATACCTACGGGTTCATGGGAAATTAACAAGTTGTTTCGATGGTAACCATATCTGATGTCACAACTGTAATTTATTACAAACATTAATACCATGAGATTATATATTTTTTTTTACTTCGCCAGACGAACACACCAACTATACCTACGGTCTCACACTCAGCAACGCTTGTATTTTGGGTACCGTACAATGGACTGGGGGTGAACCTAGTATATATTACTTTGTGATTCTGACCCTATCGATTGATGCCATAAACGTACAGCTTATTTTTTCGGATTTTAGCCGGTTCGATTCCTCAGTATGGTAAGCGTACTTATGAAAATCTTAGAATGCAGATTTGTTTCTTTTTAATAAAAAAAAGCATTTTTCCTGTGAGTAAAATTTGCTATCTCCAGTATTTAGAATACGGTTAGAGAAACCCAACCTGTATAGATATTAATCATCCATGACTTGAACTATTAGACGTAAACAGCAATATAATTCAAACCTAATTCGCACTAACTCTATCCAGTTTAGTAAATAACTAATAACAGTAACATTATGCCTTTCTTGGCAGCTCATTATATGTCATACGAAATGGCTGTTCACAGACCAAACGCGCAACCACGCGGCCATGACCACCATATCGAGCAAGTTATATCAATTTAGCGCAAATATTGGCATAGCTAGCCAAGGCAAAAAGTTAGCCGTTGCTTCTCGCATATATGGTTTAACAAACTATTAACGCTATTTTAGATAATTTGTCAAATGTCAAGGCGTCTGTTGTTTCCCGGTATCTGGCTATGAGGTCGAGAGCCTTAATTAGCTAATATATATCATGAGAAATGAGACGAAATGCAGGAAACTGTATTGTAGCGATGCTCGGTGCAGGAAGGTTGGGTGGCCTCGCGTATATCCGTATAGGAAGTGAGTTTAGTTCCTACAGTTTAATGCTCTTTGGCGTTTGTATAATGAGAACGAAATTAAAATGATGACAAACCATTTTGTAGCGAACTACTCGTGTGACGTTACTGTTTCTGTACCTTTGTAATCGCACCGCCTTGCATATCGCAAAATGTAAAAATAAATTATTTTTATAATTTTTTTCCTTAATTATTCATGTGTTAACGAATTGTCGATATTGAAAATTTAATTGGGACTCTCATACCGACATGACTCGCCGCAATGTTGCTTTACCTTCCGGCATGAGGGATTGATTAAACCCTGAAAATATTAATCACGAAATCGACGATATAATTAATACAAACAATACGTAGTACCTATTTAAGTTACTAACTTATTAGCACTATATAAGTTACTAACTTATTAGCACTATTTAAGTTAGTAACTTAAATAGCCACTCTGCACAGCTATCACAATTTTATTCTATATATAACTAGCTTATGCCGGCAGCTCTGCCTGCGCAATAATAAATTGTGTTGCACAGCTCGACCCGCAATGCTCATAGCGTGATATCAGTAGCCTATATTTGGCGTCTAACTATACGTTATCCAACAGGGAAAACTGCGTTGAAATTGGTCCCGAGTAGTTTTACCTCAATCCTCTAACAAACATAAATTTAAGAACCCTGTAACAGTTTCAAAATACTATATATAGATTGTCCAATGGAATATTTTTTTTATTCTGCAAGAGAATACGTAAAAGCAGACATAAAAATAGTTTATGCATATTAATTAAAGTCTAACGCTCGTTACGAAAGGTTATCTCTATTGCTATAATGTTTTAATGCAGAAAACTCGTTAAAGCGTTTCTAGTTAAGCATATGTGTTTTTTGCTGGCCAGCCTAAGGCAGTTCTCAAACCAGTGAGGACTTAAAAACTGGCCTCTTCGCTCGCGGCTCTCTTTGTAGTGCGTACCAAAGAATGCGACACGGCTTCCACTTAGTTAATCAGTTTTGCTTTAAGAAACTATACATTTAAAGGGTTAGGGTTTGAAATACATTCAAATGGACAATTCGTTTGCATAGTACGTGTAAACAACAGGGCTAACTATGATATTTATAGACCCGTAATATTAATGAAAATTTGGCGTATATTCCATACTTTCGTGACGCCATATAAGCAGTGGCAGTAAAAAAATTGTATCGTCTATGTGAAGTATTTCGCGGAGTCCGGCATTATCAGATCAACAGAAATAGCTGCGACGTGCCAAATTTTCGCATGAAACAAAGAGTCGCCTGTTCCGAGTTAATTGGTACCGCGCACGAGAATACCGAGAACTTTGTATTCCGCATTTATATAGAGCGACCTCTTCTGTGTACAAAAAAACTGCCCAAAAATGTATGGAAGCTGGAGGTCCTTTTGTAGTGTGCGGGACTAATGAGCATCATTACGGCAAGCGTAATAAAAATCCTCCGTTTTAATTTTTAAATAAATAATAGCGCACATATTGTTCTCAACGAAATCGATTTATATTCATGATTTCATTCCGCTATAGATAATGTTTAATGATTAGAATTAATCGGTTCGTGTTACATTCTTCCTTCCTCGTTCTACAGCATACTGAGTGCCATATAAGACGGCGAGCAGACTCGAGTTTGTTTGAACTCATGTGCGACACAAAGGGGCCTTGTTCGTGAACCACCGAAGGCCAACCAGGTCTGCGACAACGAGTTTCCTACATGCACTAGCAATGTACTCGCACTTACGTTTTAAGAAGTTCATGGCTACTTTTATTTTTAAATGAGATAAACTCGGATCACGAAGGTCAAGGACTTTATTTTTGGCGGATGCCGCGCGCTGTTGTTGCCAGCGACCCGCTTTCAAGCATTCAGTTGTTTATCTTTCACCGAGTGAAGATTCTGTGATGGTATTAATGGATTTACACTACGTAGTAAACATCGCATCACATGAAACATCATTCATAGAGTTACTAAGATTTCAAATATTTGCGATAAAACGCTATTCGATATGCTTTGTTTATTACAAACGTGCGTTTAATTGATATGATCTACGTCAAACAGGTTTTCATTGAAGTCTATTCGTATATAAATAATTATCGCATGGAATAGGGTATTTGATTATTTTTTTATTGCATAATATTACATTTTAAATTTTACGATTACTTACAGTGAAATTATTCCGAAGTAACGTAAAAAATTACGAAAAGTTTACATATCTTCAGGTATGTGTCTTCATCCTTATAAGGCAGTGCGCGTGCGACAGCGGAGGAGAGGGAATGTTCAATCATCACTGAAAACTAAAGAACGGATTTCAACGGGGTATTGACTATTAAATAGCTTATGGTGCGACATACCTATATAGGTAGGCCTTCTATATAGAAGGCTGGTATCATCACGCTTTGACAAAATCCATGGCTGAAAATCCATGGCTGCACGAACTGTGCCGCGGGAAAACAATATAATATACTAATTCCAATAAAAGTCGAACACCCTATTGAAAATTATCGGGTGTACTTATCAAGTATCGTATACCGTACGTATCCTCGGCATTTTCCTACAGCGGTTGCAAAGTATCTAGTAATGGCAGTTTTTTACAGATCGCATAAGGTATTCACCATAGCAAGCGAATTAGCATTTCGTTCGCGATATGCCCGCCGCCGGCGAGCGACTGTCCTTGGCATAAGGATGTGGCAAATGGGTGTCTTATCTGACCGTTTGAACTGTCAGTAGTAGGCTTGAAATATAAATAGGAGACGCCGCCGGTTTCAGCGGTGTTTTATTAAGTCGAGCCTCGAAACATTAAATAAGTACACATACACAAAACATGTTGGTTTGATACAAAAGATGATCGTACACTGCGCCTTTGCAACAGAGGGGGGGGGGGGGGGGGGAATGTTTAGATGTTTTTGTGTACTGGGTAGAAAAGACACACGATCGAGAGGCGACTTAATGCTTATTCTGCATGTATTACTTGTTACTGCCTGTCTTTATTCCTTCAGTGTTACATAAGTAGCCATTTATTTATTCGTGCTTATTGATTCAATCATAGACGTGAAATAGGTATAATTTATACGTTACCTGCGTTTTCTTTTTGGTCTCTTAAGATGGTTAACCTAACAACTCAATGTATTGAGTACTTGAAATAAGCTTACTGCGCATATAAGATGGAAGTACGTTTGACATTACATTTGTCATCAATGTATATTGTGCCTTTCTTTAAAATTAGAGCAAAATAATGAATGTTTGCAATTTTTATATGGGATATATATTCGGATAAAAGACAATATAGCCCATGTTATTACATGTTTTCATCTACCTCTATACTAAATTTTATTGGAGTCCGTGCAGACGTTCTTGCATGATGCTATAACAAATGTACAAACACTTTAACATTTAGATATCGTAGAAGGGATAAGGAAATTATGATGATATGTATTGATACGATGCATATTACTAATATTAAGATCTCCAATTAGATTTATGATTATGCGATGCACTTAACAGCGAATATATCATTTATTAGCAGTAGGTAATTAACATTGAGTTATTGAACAACGGGTTTGCCATCTCTGTCTTTTTATGTTCATAATTAACGTTAGACATGTATTTTGCAAAAGGATAGTGGCATGAGGTGTTTATTTTAGGGAAGCGCAGCAGCGCTTTTTGAGGCAATTCAGCAGAATTGCCTCAAAAAGTTTAGCTATCATATCATCCCAAGCATTTCTATGTTATTTTTTTACCGGCTGTGACCTCTTTTGGATATTTTGTACTATAATACCTACTCACATCCATTGCTGTGCATAAATATATGATATGAATATAAAACGTTTACACTGTTTTCTTACTTCTGCGAGCACCTACGCACACATATCATTATTTCAACGCTTAACGTTTCCCGCGACTAAATACATACAAAGTTTATTTTAGCCATCGAATAAGGGGTAACTTTAGTTAATGTAGCAACGCACGATAATATAATACACATAAAACTGAACTAAATTACTAAATTCTTGACGATAATAAATGTAAAATCGTTCGATTCGTTCGTTCAGGGGCGGATTTAATATGCATTTTTTATATACTTATACAAAATCGGTTTCCGAAAGTTCAACGCACTGATCAAGTTTTGCGGCATAATTGCGTGTTGGCAAGCGGCTTACCAGAAATATCTGATAAATATTTGCGCTCGTCACAAATGTAGACGGCTTCTGAGAAGAACAATATGACGTGTTTTGCTAACGCCGCGCTATTCATATAAAGTTACATGATTCTAGTTTTTTATCGGAGCCTGAGCGCTAATATGGTTCTAATGCAATTTAGTATATCTTTGTTAGTGTTGCCATCTGTTCGTTATAGATTAACGAAACAGCACAATTAGACGTGATAGTAGTTAACGGATAATAGAGATGAGAGATCGACTCTTAATTATCACACTCTTACAATATCATCTTAATATATAATTTTAAATTGAAAGTCTACTAAATCGAATTATCTATCTAACTATCGTCTCAAGTTTAATAAGTCTGACAAATAGATGAAAGGAGCTATTCTGGCTTCATTCAAACACACCCTGACACAATCTGAACAATCCATTCACACTATAAGCTATTATTTATAGTCCTTGTTCGTGTTTCACAAGGATTACACAACTACAGTTCAAAGACAACATGCTAATAACTCGATCTTACACAACTAACCCATCGGGTCAACCAATTCGGCATACCTAATAGATAGGTATACATTTTATGGTATCGTAAATTTAAATTGATAATATTTGAATATATCCACGGCGATAGTAAAATATGTGCGGAACTTGTTCTGTTATTGTTTTCATTAAATATATATTTATATAAATATTACAAATGCTAATAGTATTAACAGACGATCGAACTTGGTATACGGACCGGACCACGGCTTTGGTCCGCTCCGTACCGAATCTGTTCGTCTAGAGAGTACTCTGCCCACATTACGGTACGGACGGGTACGGAGCGGACCATCTCCGTGGTCCGCCCGTACCAAGTTCGATCGTATATTAATACTTTTTTAAACGTTTATTGCATTCTACAACACTGACCTCATCGTTCTTATGAAACTTTCGTCAGTGTCTGTAATCGCGTATGCATTAAGATTCAATAAATGGGCTGGCTATACATTACAGATATATTATAAGGCGGAACCTCAGACGACCTCGTGGGGAGTGGCGTCTCAGGAAGCCCAGCACTTCCGAGCGGAAGTCGTTGCAGACGGAAGACTTGCGTCACTTCCGATCGGCCTCAACGAGACACCTTACGTGTTGGGACCATTGGGATACAAGTAGTTTAGTATTATTGCGCGTGCACATCGAGTTTGTACAAATATTTTGTAAGGTCGGTTGCAAAAGTGAGTTTCAAATTCTCACAGTTTAATCGACATTGCGATAAACAATATTGATAATACTGGCTGTAGTACCGTTAACTTTTCCGTCGAGGCAAGTGAAATATAAGGCGGTCTAAGCGTTTCAAGGAAAAACACCGTCCGATGCAAATACTTAAATGACAAACTTGCTGTTTCTGAGTGTACACTCGAGAACCAACGCTTTTATACAGTGTAACATTCTAAAAGCACTATAGCGTTTATGTTGAGCCCATCACTAATCGATTGCGTGCTATCCTTCCTATCAAATGTAAATGCAGCAAATAAAGGCATCGATGGAAAAGCAAGTTGGTGCAGCTTGCATGTATTAGTTTGGTCTCGTGGTATCGCTTAAGTGACGTGGCCTGGGCGGGCGTTGCGTGGGCTGTGGAACGAGTGCGACCGGTCCCCAGGTGTCAACTCCGCCCGGCCAGGGACTAACTCCACGGGACATTTATGGAATGTTTGGGACTGATTTTATGACATCAAATCTTTGTCAGTAACTTGTATTGCAGAGCTACACTTGCATGTAAAAATTACTAGACACACGGTCAATACATTGTGAAAAACTTGAATCATAATGAAAATCCGTAAATTTAATTGATGACGACAACTTGGTCCAATAGTTTGAGCGTTGAGGTTGTGCCAGTAATAGTAATTATGGTGGCTACCAAAATTGCAGTACGCGTCGGAGTTCTGGGATAGTCGAATTGAATTTAACCGCTGGCTGACACGATGGCAGACGTGGTTTCTACTAATTGAAAAAAAAAGTTGCACTTTCGCATAAAATTATTATTTTTATATTCAAATGCTGCCCTGTGCAGCTAACAATCTAAGCGCAGTCGCGAAGCTGGGAAGTCAATACGGTTGTTTGCGTAAACATTCACTGCATCAGCTGAGTTGCTCAGTGCAGAGTTTATATGTAACTACATCTTGTTGAATAAGACAACAAGCTTGAGTTATTGTCTCATATTCTTTTGAATAACTTCATGTAATATTTTGCACGTACGCGTTTTTTTTGCTTAGCGCGGTTATGTCATTGTTCACTGGGGAATTGTTATATAATTTATCATTTGGTGAATGTGATCTCACTGAGGGCACATCGGAACTTTTTCTCAAATTTATCCGAGTTATGCGATATTTATTTATTTATTATCAAGAAATCGAGCTATTGTTTCTTATAACAAACCTCATTATAACAATTAAATCTGTTAGTCATCCATAAATACATAGAAAAAAGCATACAATGCATGGTTGCTTTTGAACGTGCAAGTAGATGAGAATGAAGATTCTGTGCTCCGAACGATCAGCACGCTATGACGACGGGGCTAACTTTTTGCCAGTGTGTTGACGATTGCCAACTCATCAGGTACATGGTATTGGCAGATGTGTAATTAGTCATCGTGAATCAACAGATTCTCGGCCACGAGAGTGGCTTTAAAAATATTGCAATGTTTTATTCACGATTGGGTGTGAGGTACGTTTTTTTAATAACTCTATTAGTATTATTGTTTCGACTGATGTCGTTAGCGCTTGTTTAAGTGATAATGTTATATTTATGGAAATATTATTTGGAAATATGTTAATTGTAGTAAGTAGTTCGTCAATAAATATCAGAGTCGTCACAAACAGGGTTTGAACATGCAGTTTTATTTAATACTAGCTGCGCCCGGCGGTGTTACCCGCGATAAAAAGTATGAAAAATTAAAACATCTATCCCACGGGAACCATAGATTTTACCGGGATAAAAAGTAGCCTATGTGCTATTCCAGACTATAATCTATCTCTGTGCCAGATCCGTTCAGCCGTTCGGGCGTGGAAGAGTAACAAACATCCATCCATCTATCCATCCATCCATCCAAACTTTCACATTTATAATATTAGTATAGATTAGTATAGATTTCTCCAATTCCATTTGAAATATTTATGTACACTTTAAGTAATAATAGGTGTGATAAATTTGTTAGTTGCAAGCTCGCTATCATTGTCCCTAATGCATTATCATAGTGGCATAACTACTATCACTGCGTGCTCAATCTGTTCCGTTCTTGATAACGCTTTGGGCAATAGACAAAATTATAGTGAACCAATATCAATATTTGTTGGTTATGTTTATGTAATTAACTGTGACGTAACCACAAGTGTATTAATATTGGAGCCATCATCTCTACTATCATCATCATATCTACAATATCTACGAACAAATCAAACTGTTTAAAAATGATAAGATAATATGTTAAAGATTTGCACTAGAACTTCATATTGATTCATAAACTATTTTCGTGTCTTATTAAACAAATACGTTTTTACAAAAAACGTGAGTTTTTCTGTGCACAAATTACCTTTTAGAGGCTTAGTTCTGGGCCATTACCTATAATGTGTTAGGTATTTAATGTGTGCAGCTATATGTATATGTGCTATAGCTAGTCCAGTATTACAGCATCAATGCCACAATAAGCTCATGTTGAAAGACATTAAAAGTTGTTCAGGATACGAACTTCTTTGTTTGTCAATCATATCGACCGTGCCTTATCGCTCCGTCAAATGGTCTATCGGTGTACTTCGATGTCAACATTTATTCTTCATGTATTTTTTTTGTAACAGATTATGGTCGTGGTTAAAATGGTTAACGCGTAGGCGTGCGAACCGGTTACAATATAAAATTGATACTTTTCATCACACTACCAAACTTCTGAATACAATTAATTAAGTATTCATTAATGATACAGTCGATTATTATGTATGGTCGCTAGTTAATTTATACGTTCTAGAATACGGATGGAGGAGTTTGTATGCGACGCACAGCCGTCTTATCATCGGATTCTCACAGTAATTTCCAATATGTTTCGCGTCCAATGCGTGTTTGTAATACGTGAAAGCGATTGCGGGTGAAATAAATCAGACAATACACGTCTAGTAAGAGCGATGTGGCTTGTCGCTGCATCCGTCATTATTTATCTTTCCGATCACGTATTTAGCCGCAGCACCGCGAGGGGGTATAGCCATGGTGGTGTAAGGCGATACGTGTTTTACACAGTATTACCACAGTGATGTAATCAACCTATCGTAATAGACAATGTCAAGGTCTAATAAATTTCATTTGTCGATTGGTATGCCGCGTGATAAGAGAGAAAACCATGGAAACATTTGAATTGTCTAACTAACGTGTCTGTCGTTCTACTCTCATCCATCCAATACCCCTCGTAACCATAGTGAACTCTTGTGTAAACTTGATTCTGGCTATAAGCTACCACTATGCTGATATTCATCGTAATCCGTCTAGTAGTTTTATGTAATGTTGGCACAGAAGAAAAAGAAAACAAAAAAAAACAACTCTGCTTCTGTATAAAAAAATAATGTACTACCTTCCCTACGATTTCTTTTTATAAATATCCAAAAATATACAATGCAGTAATACAACCTAGTTACAGCCTATAGATCGGTAGAAATAGCAACCCCCATTGCATATGTAACCTTCATTAAATGTCACAATCAAAGCGCAAACAATATGAAGTAATCCAGCTCGTTAGTACTGTTCAAAAAAAGAATAACCGCATCAACTTTGAACTCTTGGTAATTGTGTAAATCCGTTCACGTTAATCACAGCCTTAAGCCAACCGGGATCGGGTTTCAGCCATATAACATGTATTTTTGACTCTCGTTCACTTTTAACATTTACTTTTTTGTTGTGTACGATCATTGATATGTTTATAACGCGGTATGTTATGTGTTTTTTGCGTCGTTTGGGCGAGGCAGACTAGCGGGCGTTACGGGCGCGGAACCAGTTCCGCTGGGGATCGCACATAAAACCTGCAAGTGTGTACGAGAATTCTTATATGTCTTTTATGTTGCTCCTTTTACTGCGTTTTAATGCATTACATATTGCAAGCAGTTACAGTAACACGAAAGTATATATTTTTATTTTACGATGATAGCAGGTATTAGGCATTGTTACTATCTTTATTACGTATGTACTGTTATGTAGGATACGTATTTGAGTAATCATTATAATATGTTTCGGATGCATCGACCTATAATGTGGTAATATCTAAGGTTTTGTAACTAGCCGAAATAATAAACAATAGTTTTGAAATGACAACCTATTTTATGCTTAACTTAAGATTCATCTTACAAGCCGTTTTTCTATATAACTTGAGGCTTAATTAGTGGTACTATCAACAGCTTAAAGGATAGAAAGAAGATTGTTTTTCAGTATTTTTTTCACGCCTTATGAACTGTCAAAGATCTTAGAATGACAACCGGGGCCGACAGTTTATTATATTGCACTGTTTAGCATTTTTTTTATAAATTCTAATTACGTGACATGTACCTACTTAATTAAATCAATTTATCCTTGTAGGTATCTATGAAGTGCGCTTGTTAGATTAATCACAAAGAGTATGCGGCTCGCCAAGAATTTATCCATTCTCTTTTACCCGTGTACTGGAAGCGTATTTATGTTCTAAACATGTTTAGTAATATTTATAAACGCCCTTTTATTCGTGTCCTGTGTCGAGTTTTTATTATATATAAGGTATGTGAATCACAACATGTAACTACGTAATAAATAGAGAATATTGCTCTATGGATATGACGCCAGCTAATCTGTGGGCCTTTTGTGCCAAAACCGTCACTGACTGGATCCCATAAAACGCAAGACTAGGACTTGGGCTCCATAGCCTACGATAGAGAGGACTAGAGAAAGTGGAAGGAGGCGTTCTCCTAACAGTGGGACATAAACGGCTAAATTATAACAATAGAAGGTATGTGAAACTACTCTCTCCATTGTACTAACAACTAATAGAAATTCAAAAGGCCAAAATGCACCTTTCTTTTAAAATGTCAATTTTAAAATTGGAACGAAGTGTCGTTCCAATTTTAAAAATGACATTTTAGTAACTAGTAAGTTGTACCGATAATTAATTACGTTCCAAATTTAAAATCACTATTAGTATAGCCACACACAAGTATCATGCGAATCACGGCATTATTGACGGCAACAATCAGGAACCATCAACCTTTGGACCCTGATCCCTGTGATTCGGTGCAGTATCTATCGTGAACCGGATTGATGGTGTTGACGGCACCATTTCTTTTAAAATATAAGCTATTTGCGTATGATGATTAATTACAGATAGCAGGCAGTGTCCGCATATTGTTTATTACGCGACACATTATGGCGCGCGTACCGTGCCACACTGCATTATGCAACTCGTCTGCACGGATCGTCGTTAAATCCTACGCTTTATGAAGTGTGCTGTTGCGATTAGGGTCGCTAGCTATACTATACATGTTACTTACCTACTTGTTATTAAATATGTGTGAGAAATACACACTAAGTTTATTTTTTATTATTTTTATTATTACCAACAAGATTTGTATAACAAAAATACCACAATTAGTGAAAATAATACTAATAGATTCTATTTGTCGTATTCTCCTAAATAATTATAGCAGGTTCCATTAATTATGATTTCAAATGTTCTATTATAAATATAAAAATATTTTGCTATTATTTTATACAATCCAGTTTCTATAAGGTATACTTTTTGAATGTAATGAAGAGATGATACCAACAGCTTCTGATGGCGGAGTGGAACATTTTCGTCTATGACAAGAGAACTATGATGTGACAACCCTTGCGATCGGGTCGCATGACCGTTTCATAGCTTATACATCGGTTCATAGGTGATCGATCCGCCATACAATGTTAGATCATTTTATGCGCACTCCGCACGTTACATAAGGAAACAATTAATGTTACAAGCGACAGTGATTTAAAACGACATTAGTCTTATAATAATGATCCGTTTAACTATCAAATTGATGACGTCACGTTAGCCAGCTAGTAACCTAGTTCCTATATCCTGGTACGAATGGAGACGATGACGACTTACGTAGTGTAGATATAATAAGTGGAAACGAATTTATCGTTTCCATGTAATTTACTTTTTAACCGACATCAAAAAGGCAGGCCTTTTTTTTTGTATACATAATATAGTCCGTGGGGATATTTTCTTTGTGTACTTACAAGCAAAATAATTGGTACAAACAAGTTTTACGGATATTGGTTTATGGTAGCACTAGCTGTCCCGGCGAACTTCGTACCGTCTCAGAATCAAATGTATGAGAAAATGAATTTATTGGTATTCTATGAAAATTTTAACAAATCTATCCCACGGGAACCATACATTTTACCGGGATAAAATGTAGCCTACATGCTATTCCAGACTATAATCTATCTCTGTGCCAAATTTCATCCAGATCCGTTCAGCCGTTCTGGCGTGAAAGAGTAACAAACATCCATCCATCCATCCAAACTTTCACATTTATAATATTAGTATAGATTTATAATATTAGTATAGATTGAATCTGAAATTTACTAAATGAAACCAAGCTTTTCTGACTACTTACGAGTATAAGTCCAAGCAGTTTGCATGCAATCTCCCAATATTACTATGTGTCAGATTAAAATATACATTGAATAGTTGCAAATAGTAAGGAAAATCTCCTTGCGCTTAGGTAACTGAACTTATATTACCTCAGTGCTTGCACATATAATTGGCACTCGTCCAAAAAGGTCCCAGTTAGCGGATTATGTTATTCTAAAAGTCTATGACTCAGATCTCTTTGATGTACACCAGAATGATTTCATAACGTTTGCTTTTGTGGGCAAAAACCACCCACCATTCTGAGATTTCAGATTCATTATCTTTTTAACGTAAATTATTGGTCAAACATGACTTCATTCATTATAATTAAGAAAACAAGGGTTTTACCTCACAGTGTAAATATCTATATCTATTATATATATATATATATATATATATAACAAAGTCGTGTTAGCTACACGCTTTTATAACTCAAGAACGCGTGGGCCGTTGTTTATGATCTTAGATATTTTTAATTGGTTTCCGCCCCGACTTGCAGAATAACTGTTAAAACATGGGAAAAGCACACTAAAATTCATTTTCTCATACATTCGATTCTAAGGTGCTATGAAGTTCAACGGGACAGCTAGTTTAAAATAAATTGTGAGTAAAACTTTGTCCAGAGCGAGAGAGGTCTGAAAATGTTTCAGCCTGCAAACCGCTTTGAATGCAAAGGTAGACTCAATGTTCGAAAATTGTCCGTAATCGATATTGTGTGAATGCACTCCACTGAATCGATTACCAAAGTGATACAGCGTTTTCGATCGTAATAAAAAATCGCAATGAGCTTGAAAAAACTATAACATTACAAACTGATGCTTCGTTTCCTGACTGTTGCAACAAAAAATAAATATAAAACCGATGTTTTTCTTATACAATTATGATAGGTACATTATTTAACATGACCCGGATATTCGATTATCTCTATGCGTCTTCTTAAGGAATCCATTTATTTATGCGAAATAAAAAAACACAAGGAAGTCAGTAAGGTAGCAAAAGTTTTATTTTATCTCAAGGATTCACGACGCGTCACAGCTCATGATTTTTTGTCATGAACTGGTAATATTTTAATGTAACTTATTGGGCGGTGTCTACTTGACAATTATTTTAATATGTCAAATCCGGCATCATTTATATGCGATTAAGGATTATCAATATGTGTTGTGAATATTAAGTTCAATAATATCATTTGCAATGCCTACTATTCTATTTAACTAGGTAAACGAGGACATTTAGCTCATAGTTGAATAGATACTAAGGTTGTTGTGTTCTTACATAAGGACTATGTAATTGTTCGGATAGTTAATCGCCTACTCAGACTATTGTCTGCTATTTTGAACCATAACTAAGATAGAGAATTATATTCGATAGGGAGTCCTGTGATTGATGACATTTAAAAAATACCTTGACATCTTTATAAACTATTGAAATAAGATGTAATATAATTTAGCATCAGTTGAAATACATCTAATTCTCAGACTGCTCTTCACAGCAGGTGTGTATTTGTACATAGATATATCTTATAGTTCATCAAGTTAATCAACTTAAACATTTAGATTAGGTATATAATTTTCTTATAATTGCTCATAATTATTTATAATATTAAAATCGTATTAATCTAACCTGCTTTGCTTAATTGTAAAAACTGCTTGCAAGACTGTATCAACTTGTGATTTTTTGTGATCTTGATATCTAAATTAACAAGGCTAACAACATCCTTGTATTTGAATGTACCTATTTGAACATCATAATTATTTTAAATTGTTCTTTAAACTCATGTTAACATAATAAGGTAAAAAAATACTGTGGTTAAAAGATAAGTTGGTACTTACTTAAGAAGACAAAACATGGTGCGATAAGACAGACGTTCCCACATTCGAAGTCAACAGGTTGCTACCTTATTAGGTAACAACTTATTATATGTCGTACTTATTACACAAGTAATTAGACAATGCTGCTCGATGATTATGTCGAATAACCTTTGTTGTGGCTGCAGCCAATGTTAACGATAGATTTTAACACGGCCTGATTAGCGCAGTGCTAGTGACTCTGCTTTCTGCGCCGAGGGTCCCGGGTTCGAATCCTGGTAGGGATAAATATATTATGGTTTTGCAAGATAACATCGTTGGCCTCAACTTAATGTAAAATTAGTTAAGATGAGTGACATGAAAAAGGTTGGAGTGTAAGTATATGACAGAAAGAGAAAAGGCATAACTATGTTGTGTCGACCCCGGATAGGTGAAGGCGAGGCAGATGATTGTGTGAGATAGCATCTCTTGCGACTTCTCCGATAATCTTCCCACATATGAACGGAGTAAACATAAAGTTGATGATGAATTCTGCGGATCTTCGTTGCTCTTGCATCTGTTCCCAGATTTTAGTTTATTCACGGTGTGAGTAAGTAGTGGTGACAGTGTAGAGCCAGCTAAAACGTACATTTCACGATTAAATTCAGTGATAGAGCTAAGCGATAAGCTCTTAGTTATGAATTTGACGACGATTTGGTTCAGTGGTTTGAGATTAAATTACGAAATTTGTCCAGACGAATTTTGTAATATACCCTGGTCTGGGTGTTGTATGTGCAGTAAATTGTGACACAACGAAGCGTTGCTTGCATTGAGAACATTAAACATCTCACTTACATAATATAAAGACATCGACGACTTTGTTTTGTTTTCCAACTTGCTTTATGAAATTCGTTGCTAATACGGAAAGCAACAATGTCGCCTAAAACGTTCAATTTAGTTAGTTGCCACATGGAAATATCCACGTCGCCGAACAATAGCGCTTGCGATTACAGATTGTAATCGGGACCGAACCTTGAGTTAGGTTATAAAAATGCTTTGTTCGCGATACTCGATTTTTTATGTTAAAATAATTGATCATCTACGCAACACGCGTAGTGCGCAGCCTCTTTGTTTACTAACACACTTGGAATGCGAAATAACTTTTTTGCTGACATATCAATGGTTTACTATTAAAGGCATATAAACGACTTACCGGTTATAAGGCACCTGTCACACGTTATAAGATAACGAGTTGAATGGAATGCTCTTCGAACGTGATCTACTAGATTTAATGTTACCATATTGTAAAACTTAACCAAAGGCTCGGTTGCTTCTTGGTTGGAAGGTGACCGAATTATACAATAATATAACCTCCTCAACCTGTCAGTCTCGTTTAACATTTTAACAACTTTGAGAGTCGCTACGGGTAGTCTGAAAAGTTCAGACTTATTATGGTCTAACTCAACTTTTGTTGGGTGGAAACAATAGTTTCCAATAAGTTTTCTTCTAGTAGTTACTCTTTCTACGCTTTAGAAAAAAAAAACTGGAACTGAGATAGGTACTTTACTTCTCCTTTTCTATATGATAATTATTGTTCTAGCTTCACAACAGTATTGTTACAAGTGAATAAAACTCCTGCGAGGTTTGCGCTGCCCTCTCATATATCTGTGGCGCTGCCCCTTGCGTCTCGGACACTATAAATTTTTCGATTTGTATTTATCAGAAATATTTACACAACATAAATAAATTTACAATAACCTTTGTCAACAATATATTTAGCCTTAAGAGTGTTTATTTGTAATTTAATTGCCGTTTAACGCTCGCATTCTGAAACAAAGACCACATATTGGGAGTACATCCAAAGTTATTTTTGCGTGTTTGATGTGGATAAACAGTCGGCACGTTACACCTTGTTTTATTAAGTGCACTGTGCAGGTATTATTTGTTGCAATCGTTCTGTTTTAAGCTGACACGGATTAGAGCACTGTTTTAATAAAGTTTTACGCTCAACCGAAAAAGTCACTACCTTGGTGCTACCGTCTAATCACTACTTAGACTTGAGGTTTTATAACCTAGCCAAAGGCCTGCATATACCCGAAGCATATAATTACCTCAGATATGCAGTATATAAGCGTATTGACACTGGCCAAATACCTGAAATGGTGACCTAACATTTAGAAAAAGAAATAAGTAAAATAATGACCCGGATATTGAAACCTAGACTTCACGGTCGTCAGGCTACGCCTTCGGCTTTTAAACCAACAACGCAATATTAGTATGTCTTTATTATCAATATCTCATTTTTTTAATTTCGAGTGTGAGAAAAATATTTTTGGCTATGACACACCATGAATATTTTACACAGCATTTGTTGCACGAGTTATATTCAAGTGTAATGTAGTTAGTTCTTCGACGCTGACTCATTTCAAGATGATAACTCGATTGCTATCAGATGCGTTAAATGAGTAAGACACAGGCGTCACTCGAGAACAGGTTTCAAGATCTGTCTGGAAAATACCCGCGTCAAGCCAACTTGAATAAATTCACTAATTAATTCGGTGCCCTTAAAAATGTAGATGAAATTACTTCGTTGAATCAGTATAATTAACTATTCCATATTCATATGCATACTCATTATCATTACTTATTCTGTTTGAAAATTAAGTCTTATTTTTTACTTGTTCGGTGAACCCTATTGCCATTATACAGCGTTATTCAGAAAGGCACTTTTGAACCTGCACTTCTTTTGCGCATGTTAATTAGCTGTTACTTTAAAAAGAACGCAGAAGTTTGATGGTTTTCTATCCGCGCGGGGCGTCTTATCTGTACTAATAAAGTTCCTTTATAATATAAGAATAAAAACAAACATAACCCTATGGCAATACAATAATAGTTATCCCATTCGCTTATTAAATACCGACGTCACACGTGTCAAGATAGAGCATGGCAGATAGAGCGCGTTTTGCGCGAGACTAGGGTTGTCAACCGTACTATAATATATAGTATTGTATTTCGGGACACGTGCTATGTACGGTTCTAGAAATAATAAAAAAATCAGCCCTATTAAAAGTCCCACTGTTCGGCTCGGCCTCCTATCAATTCGAGGGGGATTAGCCCATAGTCCACAACACTGGCCTAGCGTAGGTTGGCGGAAGTAATATACAGCACGCAAAAATACTACATTTCCGTTGAATGGATCAATCTTACTTATGTAAAAAAATATAGTTTTTATAAAAATAAAACTAATATAACAATAAATAATAAAGTAACAAACATACATTTATATATTTTTTACTTTTTCCATAAAATACTACTTATTCTGACAAAATACTATATCAGCCGAACAAATGTTGGCAGCCCTATTGAGACTTGTTACGTATACCTACTCGGAAGCGTGTCCATAACATACGTAACCTTTGTGTATATACGTAGATACGATATCCCTGCAAATTAAACATTCCTACTTGACAAACAGAGTACCTACTATCAGAACTATTCTTTGTCAGTATCATGTATGTTTCTCCCATATGTATGAGAGTCTATCATATTACGATGACTTCTAGGAGCTTGCCAGAAAGGATTGATAATATTCAACAAATACCGCGTATCATAAGTAAATATAGCTTCTAGAAGGATCTAGCAATTTGGCCATGGGTAACGCTTTTTTAACCAAATTAATATATCCAATATTGATTTATCATATTTTTGCGATACTAATAGTATTGAAATAAAACTATTTTTTCGAATTTTATCGCGTTTATTTTATGTGTTTACGTTCCCGACGTTTCGGCTGCTTTACAGCAACCATGGTCACGGGAGGACTGAGGTGGTTGACGTCCTAGTCCTAGTCCTAGTCGTTCTGCGTAGATCGGACCGCAAGCAAAAACTAAATATGAGGGTACCCCAGTTCAAACTATGACACTGGGACGTCAATCACCGCAGTCCTCCCGAGACCATGGTTGTTGTAAAGCAGCCGAAACCTGGGGAACGTAAAAACAAAAAATAAACGCGATAAAAATCGAACAAATCGTTTTATTTCAATGTGTAGTATTCGCGTAAATATAAGAAATCAACATACAAATAGTAATTAATTAATAGATATTTAAAGGAATCAGCATTTATGTAGGTACGTAAAACATGTAATCGTCTCACGATTATAACATTTCATTCGCTATAACAGTAGGTGGTGTGGTACCTAGTACACACAATTACTTGCGCACGTAATTCGCGACCAGCGCATTAGGTCGACTCTATGGTTCCTAGTTTATGAAGCAAAAGACAACACCCGCTACCAACCTTGAATAACGTCGCCGTTGCTGATAAACGAGCGCTCACAGCCCTGTTCGCGCTAATTTATTTTATTACAGGATTAATGATTCACCAGTTTGCTTTGTGCTCCACTTAATGCAATTGTTGAATAATGTGTAGGTACTTGCGCACTTAAGTTCATGTTTGTTTTAGGTGTTGGGTGCAAAGAAATTACCAAACCCGTTATGTTTCTGAGCTGAATCCACATAGCTTAACGATGCTTTATTTCAGGATTTTCCTTACATTTTCATTTTCATACTATAATATCAGAATCAGAATCAGAATCAGAATATTTTTTATTCACGTAGACCATTATGAATCGTCAAGTTACAAAAATATTATGCTACTGCTTTACCACCCGTTCGGAATGCCATGCCGTTCCTATGGAGAAGAACGGGCAAGAAACTCCATGGTTGCTCTTTTTTTTAAAATAGATCTTTTACATTTTTGAGCAATACATTGTTATAGGTATGTGAGAACAATGTAGGAACGGCTAATCAAACTTTAGCAGCAGGTCAAAAAAAAAAAAAAAACTTCTTATAAAAGCCGGTACACACAAAATTTTTGTGTGCAACTGAATCGCGTCGGAAGTAAAATGTGTAACGAGCCGACACGTAATTAACCTCCGTGCGATATGACACGGACGGAGGGTGTTGCTGTTTGTGGTTGGATGACGGACAAAGATGTCGGTGCGTACTCGATAATTACTTACATTATTACAAATGTGCTTTTCGTGCGTTTCTTACTGCTCAATGTGTTTGCAGCGCTGTCGACGCGCGTGAAAGCTGTCGTGTGCAAGGGCCATAGCTGGTTAAACGATAGTCGCTAACTCGGTTTTTGCTTCCTGGTACGTACTAGTAGGTATTTAGAATCAGGTAGTTAAAATTTGTGTTTAATAAAAATCTTTTATTCCTCTTATTTCCACCTAAGACTGGTCAGGAACTTGATTTTTAATCTACATCACAAGTCGATCTTGATAAAATATAATAAAAAAAAAGTTGTTGGTGCTCACTCACGGGCGGTGAGTTCAACGCAATGTCTTGATATGTGTGAATGTGACGTTTTGTAATCGGGAGCCTAATTCTGGTGAGAGGCAGTTGCCCAAGCTGGCGGCGGTTGCCGACGAGGAAGTGATGGTGCTGTGCGTGGAGCAATTGACCTTGCTCGTGTGCCTGCTTGCCTACTAATGTTTGACTATCAACTTGTGACGTTCAAATGCTTCCAACTAATATATAGATTTATATATGCGGTTCTAAAAAGGGTTTTGAATTTTTGAATGGTCTTTATTACGGTTTGTCGTCAATCGTGTCTCAGAATATTTATGTCTTGATACACTAATACCATGTAGCTAAATAGCTACGTTAATTGTTGGCATGAATCATGTCAAATTACATATAATATAGAAACGAAGTGTTAATCTAGGTAATCAGTCAAAATAGGAAAGGCTATACCGACCCCAATACGAAAAAAAATGAAAAAAATTAAATAATATTAATAATAAATATTGCCAGATAAACACACCAACATTACGGTCCCACACTAAGTAACGCTTGTGTTCTGGGTACCGTACAATGGACTGGAGGCGAACCCAGTATATAGATATTAAACATCCACAACTGGGGGACTAAATTCCTACTCATGACACAAAGTTGGTTCCTACCAGGATTCAAACCCGGGACTTTCAGCCCACAAGGCAGGGTCACTACCAAGTAAGCTAATTAGGTCGTCGAAGAACGAAAAAGAGGCATTTACCCGGGACCCTCAGCGCAGAAGGCAGGGTCACCACCAAGTCAGCTAATCAGGTCGTCGAAGAACGAAAAAGAGCCATTTTCAAAATCACGCTTTAAACTTGTAATACTTAATATCAACCGATTTAATAGGTATTCGATAATAGTAACATCTGTGAATAAACAAAGAACACAATTAGAACAAGATAACATCCACACGAAGTACGCAACAGAGCAGAGTTGTATGGTGTCGCAACACTCGCCGCCATTACTATGAAATTAATGTAACGCGGCCGTTACTAATTTAAAATTTAGAGCAGAAATACTATTGCGTTGCTGCTGAATGTTTTCCACTGCCATTTGTAAACGTCTACCTACTACAATTTTCATATTCAGATTAGTGTTTGTTAAAACACTTCAGCCTGTGTTTTATCGCCAGTTTTTATAAACAAGGGCGTTTACTACTACGCATTGGGAGAGAAACTCAAACGATCTCTATATTAAGTATACTTACAATAAATATCGCCAGACGAACACACCAACTATACGGTCCCACGCTAAACAACGCTTGTATTATGGACACCGTACAATGGACTGGGGGCGAACCCAGTATAAATTACTTTTATAGATATTAAACTTCCATGACTTGGGTACAAACATTCGTGCTCATCACACAATGTTTGTCCCTACCAGGATTCGATCACGGGACCCTCGGTACACAAAGCAAGGTCACTACCAACTGCGCTAATCAGGCCGTCAAGTAAGCAGGCTAATAAGACTGTAAAATACGAAAAAATATTGAAAACAATTAAAAACAAAAAATAGAACGCGGGGACAGATAGTCAAATATGAAAATGATCTCATTTTACACAATTAATTATTTACCTTCTCATTACATACGTTTATCTAGATGATTCAGTTCACGGCACAAATATTACTCGTCGTTTCATTCTACGACCACATGCGACACAGTCTAATTATAATATAAAGTTGTTTACAAAACAGGGATGGACAGTAGTTAAATTATTATATAAACATGTAAGACTTAATCGTTAATTAATCATGTTTTAATTGTCAACTTCAAAGTCAGTGTCTACAGATTATATATAACACAGGAGTTTTATATAGTTTGAACTAGCATGTGGCAAAATAACATTAATGAATATGTTATTTTTTTAATTATATAGAACTATTTTAGAACAAATATATAATAGTAACCAAAAAAACTGTTTTAAGCTTGAAGACCTGTTTACAATGTTCACTGATAAGTCCTATCCACAATAAATTTAACAGATAGACCATATAATTTATGTGAAATAAGTTGAGGATAGGATTTATCAGGACATCGTTATAGTCAACGCCGTCAGATTTATTCTCACGAATTAAACTTGAATGATTAGTTTTCAATTAGCAATGACAGGTACAATTATTTCTTATCATTAATATAACATACTTATGGAAGACATTGGTATTTATTTTAGTTTTTAAAAAGAAACTAAAAAAGCGGTGCCTTAATTTCCGGCAAGTAGCTCAAACCTCCAATTTGACAGCTACATCATTTTTAGGCTTACAAAAAGCAAATGAAATCTAAGATGTCGACATTTTAAAGAGTGAATTAGTATCTAATATTTAAGTAACGTTTGAGTAGTCGTCCGTATCATACGATGACATAGGGCCGCTGGTATTAACACACGTATGAGTTACGTTATGTAACGTATTTCAGTCAGGACAAACCCATAATATTGCATCAGAATATTCTATCAGTATATTTCGTAGTCTCATTACATGTATAAGTTACGTATGAATAAGAACCGAACGGCGACGCCATAGTCTGATACTAACGTAATCGCGTTCGGAACCACTATCTCTGAACCGCAATGACTAAGCGCGAACAGAAACTGGTATACCGAGGATGATGCTAAAGGGAAGTTCAAAAGAGACGATAATATTCAGCTGGTGTGAGCGTGAACGAGACAAACATTGAGCTCATCCCTCCTCTTTTCCGAGAGGGAAGTGAGGACGGTGCGGTTGCGATGAAAGTAAAAGTGAACGCTGTCTTAGCATAGGATTTGTAATATTATGAAACTGCGCGTTTAGTTGTACTTAGATATAGATGTTTTGCAACAAAATCGTTACCTATTCCTCTGTCAGTGGTGTCGAAATAGGATGTACTTAGCGTTTTCTAGATGAACAGAAAAAAATCTTCAAGTAACCTAAAAACGTCAGCTCAGTGTTGCAATTCTATAAAATAAAATATACCTACGTATAAACATGAGTACGTCCTTCAGCATAAAAGAAGCGCGATATATATTTTTTTCTTTTCAATTCTGCTGCAAGGTTAAAATCTGAGTGACTTTTTTTCTGTAGAGTTTATTTTTATATTTTTTTTATAAAGTATTTTAACAATCATGTTTATTCATAGCAGTGGTTGTAGGTACGTATTTTATATACATAGTAATTATATATACACGAATTAAGTACTGCTCTAGGAATATACAAAAAATATACTGTTTAGATAAGTAAAAATGTTGTTAGATACTAGTATAATTTCTTGTTTATCTTATCTTACTTATTTCTCAATAAATTCTGATTTAAATAACACAACCTAATAATCTCTACGGGTAGTAATTTCTTCATCCCGCTGGAAACTATGGGATACGTAGAAGTATACGCTGTTTAGCATAACATCTCATTAAGCACATGCACGATTATGTAAAATAAACAGCCACTAATTCAACGTCTTGTCCATCAGGATGTTTAACTTAAGTCCATTACATGGAACCTGTTCCTGGTAAGATGTCGGTGATATTGCTTAAGGTCATTTTTGCATGGCAACACTTAGCTTAAGCGCTACAGCTTACTGTGGTCCTTTACCTGTGCCGTTCAAATGAAAATGAGCTTAAGTGGGGAGTATTCCCCGCGCGTCAATCAATTAAAACTTCTCATGTTACATTAAACGTCTTCGGTTAGATTAAGTGTCCAACAGAGGGAGACGAAGCTATCAGAAAAAATAAATTATGTGGTAACTGCCCCTTTTCACTTATAATTCTATCTCTTTTTGTTGGACTGTTGTTGATCCGACCGTATAGAAACCCTCTTAAGCATAACATCAGATATATTTTTACTATCCATTGATTTGAGTAAAGATTACATATTTAATAATAATATATAATACTATATTTATACGTATTTAAAGATACATTTGTACATTTTAATCTAAGCGTCTTGATAAAGTGACGTCACGAAATGACGTGAAAACTTAAGTACCTGCTTACATATAATTAATTGGCCAACATATTATTAAAATCGGCGAATTTAAAGATGACGTCAGCAGTTAACCGGTTACACACGAAGTTGTTGTCGGTCCTAAAGTTACGTACGGGACACCTTTTCTTGTTATAAATATCGCCTGACCCAAAGATACCTACCGAGACATGAGATCAATAACGTTGTTTGTAAAAATCTAAGGTATCTGGCGCATCCTTAGCTAATCGTAGGTACTTTTTAAATATCCTTTTCGCAATAATTGGCCACCACCATAATCGATTTTTGTGGTTACTATATTATCAGGCAGTGAATTTACCTTGATGTGTACTATACTATAACTGACTGAATATATTATCTTCCGTCAAAACACATTAATATGCCTAAAATATGAATGGTTTTGTCCATGAGTTTGTATTTAAATACCTACAACGTTACCAGTGGAGCCTTTTATCACTTCGAAATAAATATTATATCTTCTTATGTATAGATTCGAGTTTATGAGTACCTACTTATTTATGTTCGTGTCGAAATATTTACATGCCTACCTACATTTACGTATACTTACTTATTTTTCACCTTAATAATTATGTCTTTATTTACATGTATATAAGTACTTACCTAGCAATTTATAATGCATATTTGTTACTTATTATATTTATGACTTTTAGTAGGTACCTATTGTGTGGCATCCGCGTGTCACGGTCCAGGTTCCAGTGGAAAACTAGCGTCAAGCATTACTTGTCTGGTACATATTGTTAACATTCCTATTTTAAAAAGGGTATAATTTAAATATTATGGTCACTATTTATATTTCCCGCGCTTAAAAGTTTACTTGTAGCATATCTACACTGGCGCGAGTGTGCTGTGTATTTCATTTTCTACGGCCATCATACTCTATGCTCGGAGGGTTTTTGACATATCGAGATATATACTTCTTCAGGACAACAAATGGATGTTTGATTAAAAAACTGTTGTATTATTACAAGAGAAATAAATGTTATTGATTGTATTGGAGTTTTTGTTGAACTGACTGGGGAGCAAACTTTAACAATATGCCGAATTGAAGTACTATTCTGTAACGACAAGCTCATATCGCACGCGTGATTCCGGGTGTGAAATATACAATTTGTATTGCAATTTTATAATTCACTTGGACTCACGTGTGAGTTATGAGATTGTCGTTACAGAATACGAGTAGAACTACAGAAAAACTATGTGATGCAATCGTGAGACACGTAATACCTACAATTTATTGTAATATAATGTAAACTATGAACCGAATATATTAAGCTGGTTTCTGACATTCGTTCCAATAAAAGATTCTTATTGTTATTCTTATAATATTCACTCGTACAAACCAACAGTACAAGCAGTGATAGCCAAGTTGGTAGAACGCTTGCCTCGGTAACTAGGATCGCTGGCTCAAACTTCATCTCGCCAACCAACCTCTGGGATTTCTGGATTTCATGTGCGAATCTCATTATCAATTTTGATTATCATTTGCTAAACGGTGAAGGAACACATCGTGAGGAAGCCTGCATGTCTGAGAGAACCCCTCCAAGACCTGTGTAGCCCGCTTACACGCACTGGGCGCGGGTGTTGGACTATGCCCTAGTCCCCCCCTTATATTGACAGGAGGTCCCGTGCCCAATAGTGGGACATTGAAAAGGGCAAGTATTATTATGATTATTACAAACCTTCAACAACAGAGAGGTTACTGTCATGATACTGTCCGTTTAATCTCGTACCAACATACACAAATAAATAAATGTAAATATTCACAAAATCTCCTACATCGGCAATCATGTTTATCATTTGGGCTCAGTCAACTCGGCGACGGTTCATTTCTTATCAGCAGATAGCCTCGACCTCTCTTCCCTGCTTCTCGCTGTCGATATCATAACGAAAAGTAGCCGCTACACGCAGAATTAAACCTTATTTCAACAGATATAAAAGTAGTATGTTGACGGCAAACATAGCTTGGAAATGTTGAACCCCTATCCTGTGTAGGTATATAACGATATCGACATCACATATGCAACGTCAAGGAGTGATAAAGGGAGTCACGGATATGTCTTGGATATGCTCGGTGTGTGGCTCAGAGCTCGGGTCACAGAGTCAGGGATGCGAGGTCTGGTAGATTATGTAAACAATTTGTTATTTGTAAGTTAGTAACATATCATTGAAACCTATATAAAAATGTTTGGAAAAAAATCCACGAGTAATAATTGGTGTGCTGCGTATAATTCAATATGTATGGTTGCACAAATAAACTGCAAGTTACAATTGTCTTCGATCAAATCTGGTTTTTGGTTATCCATAGTGCCCACGTTGAATGAAATGAAAATTTACAGGCAGTTCACTTCCCGGCCTATAAGCAGTCAAAAATGTTGTTAACGACATAAGTTAGATAGGGTTCATAAGACCCTGTATTTTTTTTTATTTGAGTCTGGCGATATTTTACCACCTCTATAGCCAATGATATTGAACCTCTACGGCCCTTCGTGCTGTGTGACGAACTTATCATATCACTTGCCTGCCTACACAAACAGACGCGCAGCCGGCTTAAAAATATTTAGTAAACATGATGAGCCCCGCCAAGGACTGATTTACGATGTATCCATAAGTTAAAAACTACGATTATAGTATATTACTTTTTATAAATAAAAAGAATCGATGTGTTTTTAGCAGCGGTAGCCGGTTAGCCGACGGACAGGGTGCATGGCGCGGTTGGTGACAATGGATTTATTCTGATTATGTTGTATTTTTACCTATACCTGAACCTGTATTGATAATATAGGTACCATAAATGTATCATGCAATAAAGTTTTCTACCATAACACTTCGACATTTTTGATTTTGAAATCAATAATTCGTAGGACCTACAGTATTGATATGTGAGTTCCGTACGCATGTACTACATCTACTTACCGCACAATATATTTATCACTATTACTACTTATCTGTGTGAAATGTTTTATTTTTTTAATTGATGTTATATAGTCGAATTCTAATTAGGTAACTCACGGGCGAAAAAGTACTCAAACGTTACTCATAAAGTTAAGTCGTACTTATCTGCTTGAGGTACAGCTAGGTACTTATAATAAGTGCAACTGACATCTATATAATCTAACAACCATTACTGTTAATGTCTTTCGGCCAGTGTGTGATAGAAAACAAAATTCAGATTTGGATACAATCATTTGGAAAAAAAAATACATAATATACCTACCTAGCACGATAATACACATAAAGTGTGACCTACACTTTATGCTTACATTCATAAAAAAAGCAAGTCGAGCGACAATTAATTGCAGCTAATAAAAAAAACTATTCTTTGCCATCAAATTCGGACATTAATGTAGAATTCAGTCCGCGTCTCCGACAGGAAACTGTATAAGAGCTATAAGTGTGATTATTTTCGCTCAAAGAAGCGAGCTAAATACGACTCGACTCGACTCGAGTGTTCTCGGAAACTGCGGTGGGCAACTCTGGCCCTTTGTTTTTGTACATGACATGCGTATTAGATGCACGCAAATTAGCTATAAATACGCCGCCCGCAAGCCGTGATGTTTCACCTTACAGAAATCATCAACAACGCTCGCTTTCTATGCAAACGTCACAACAAAGATTATCTTATTTACTTTTTCCGTGCTCTGCAATGTCAAGGTCTGTTTGTGGAAAATATCATTATTTTGGTTTCAACAGAGGTTAACAAAACAAATAAAATTTATGAAAGTATTTTGTTAAAATGACAGGTTGTGTTTAACATCTGACGAAGATCTTTCTACTTGTCTTGATCTAGAGTAGTCTCATTAACTTCCTTATCCGAAATGAAGAGGACCTTTTATTTTATCCTACTCGTTACATTTGGCTTTTGCTTGGTCTTCCTCTTCCATATTTTCGTGATTCAACATCCCTTCTATAAGATATTCTTTATGAAATTGTCCTGACACTTTAAAAGAGAAAATATAAAGCCTACTCATATCTTTTCTTCTGTTTCGTATTAATTCCATTAGTGATCTTCTTTTTTTTATTTGCAATTCACCCGTGTTTATATAAAATGCTTGATATAAGTTCGATACATTTCTAAATGTAAACCATCAACATGATTTTATAATTTCTAATTCCATAAGCTATCGTTCTAAATGTTGCGTCATTACATTAGCAAATGCTGGATAATTACTTTTAAATTATTCTAAATTAAAATGAATGGAACGTTTGTTTGGAATGGGATTGTTGATACATTTCATTGGGCTCACCCTCTGGTTTGAAATAGCCCTCGTGTAGGGGAGCGTGGCGAGATTGGCGCACCGCTAATAACACTTATGCGGGTACTCCGGGCCCCGGCTCCCCACGTGGAAGCCGTTTTTATACTGTGACCGTTGGCGGCTAAGGTTGCCAACTTTTTGAAACTATGCATGTATAACATAATAATTTTAATTAAGGTGGAAGCTCAGAGTCAGGGCGCGAAATTCAAAATGTCAATGGTTTTTATTTTTTTACGAAAAATTTGGACATCTTTACGATGTTATTTAGTGTTTTGCGATATTAGCATTCTGCATTGGATGTCTCGATGTATAAAGTTTGCTTTACAAATACCTAAAGCGATACAACACCATAAAAGTTAGTAAAAACAGCGGTTTTTACTAACTTTATGGTGTTACATTACACTTTAACTAAATTAAATCGTAAAGATGTCCAAATTTTTCGTAAAACATCAAAAACTATTTTGAATTTCGCGCCCTGACCTCCCGCTTCCCCCTTAAACGTTGATTCTTCTTGAAGTCTCATGTTAAGTTATGACTTTACACTTAAACGACTTAGTAGATGTATACAGAAGAGGGCTAATCGCAATAAGAGCATACGACCAATAGGTATATCTGATATCAAATTACTTGTTAATTAGGTAAAGTTCCTACGTTATCTTGGAATGAGTAAATAAATCTTGACATATTGCATATTTAAATCTACATCGAAAATAAAGCAAAGCATAAACTAACGAATATCAAAAACGCCCCGAGTAACGAGAATCGGTCATTTAAATATTGAAACTTACTAGAGGCAGCCCTGTTAGCAGCTCGCTCACAATTACCATAGGTATTGATTTCGCCAAGATAAGCGAGGAGCCCGCTTGTAATTATAACATTTAATTACGTTTAATTGCTCCACTTGGTAGTCATCGCAATAACATTTCCCTCACCTTCCGTAAAAGTTAATGATTCCAATTCAAACCCAAACTCCATCACAAAAATCTCTTATATTATCATTACCTTTTCACAAGTTAATAACATACAAATCTATGTTACAATTGTCCGACTATTAAAACTTCAAGTTATAATAAAGAATCATGTAACAAAATTTTCGATAAAATGATCACTAAATACCTAATTGAAACGATGAAAATTTGTTAGTGAAAAATTAATAAACTTTACTCAATCAATATTTGTTTGTTTATTTTCTTCCCACAATAGTTGGTACTTACATTCAATGAATAGTCGTTAACAATAACGTTATTCGTTGCACTATAGGTCTAACCCCTTGATTAGTTAGGGTATGACACCCTAAACGAAACACTGAATTTAATCTGGACGGGGCACACGATGCGGGCTCCGCGCGTGGTCCAGTAATGAAAGTACATTTATATCATCTAAATCACATTTTAAGCCTTAAAACCATGCACTTAACGTCCTATTTCGAAGGGACTGTGTATTATTTTTAGCGATCTGCTATTAATAATGGAGAAATCAAAACAGGGAAGATTGATGTCATGGGAACTTAACGTGGGACTCTGATTTTGTTATTACTAGCTAGTTACCAATATATGAAATTAAATTATCGAATAAATCATGACGCACGCTCTAAAAACTGTAAAGGACACAATGGAATTCAATATGCATAAAACTACTTATATTTTTTTGGCGAGATAAAAGCAACTATCTCCATAAAGATAATTTTTGAGCACTTCAAAAACTGAATGTAATCATTAAATGTTATATTTTAATCAGTTCGGTAAAACGTGGATACACACGGAAAATTGTGTGATGCATTATGTACCTATGTTTTCGCATTCCATTTTAAGCTAAGTTTACTATGTATAGAGATCAGAAACATCGAAGAAGTCGTTAACCAGCAATGTGGCTCTTACAATTAAAAGAGCTACTCCCATGATTAGGCGTGACTGTTTAATTGTTTTTTTTATACGCATACATTATCGGCACAATGTGTCCGTGCAATAAAGCAATTACACATTACGGAAGCAATCTACGTCGAATTGAAACTTATTACGTAGATACACGTACGTAAGTTCTCGTGTCTTACGAAGGTTGTAACGATTGTAATTTACGTCATTACCTGCTATGATATTTGTTATTACATCAGCTATGCTTGGAAACGTTATTGTTTTTTTTTAAGCCTGTGCACACGAATCTATACTATTATCTATACTAATATTATAAATGTGAAAGTTTGGATGGATGGATAGATGGATGGATGTTTGTTACTCTTTCACGCCCGAACGGCTGAACGGATCTGGATGAAATTTGGCACAGAGATCGATTATAGTCTGGAATAGCACATAGGCTACTTTTTATCCCGGTAAAATGTATGGTTCCCGTGGGATAGATGTTTTAATTTTTCATACTTTTTATCGCGGGTAACACCGCCGGGCGCAGCTAGTGTACAATAAAATATATAGACACAGTTGTAATGAAAAAATAATACCATAACGCATGTAAAACCCCGAAAGGGTAAGCAGCATGTATCAGAATCAGAATATTTTTTATTCACGTAAACCATTAAGTACAGTACTTATGAATCGTCAAAAAAGTTACAAAATGCTAAGCTACAACCTAACCACCCGTTCGGAATGCCGTTCCTATGGAGAAGACCGGGCAAGAAACTCCATGGTTGCTCTTTTTTGTACACTGCAGTACGCTCACATTTCACCGAGGCTATTTGATCTCAATTAATAGTGACCTATTACCATTACATCAGACACACCCCCCTCAATGCGAGGGGGATTCGAGCTATAGTCCACCACGTAAATCACGTTAGCCCAATACGGGTTGGTTTAGGTTTACACCGCTTTCCAGTGACGGTTTCCTCACGACGTTTACGATGAAAAATTAGATTCGCAAATTAAAACCCAGAGAAAATCGTAGAGATGCGAGGCCTATTTTATTTCAAAAAAATAGTTTCCTTAATAAGATCGTTATAAGAAATATAATTCGCTACACCGAACGAATAATACCAAACACACTGCTCCATACATATAGCTAGCAAATATTTATACACGTCTGAAAAATTGTATATCGAATTTTATTAGTCATTTATTTATCCAAAGACGTCAGATATATCGATATGCACACATGATACGCATGGAAAGTCTGTTTTGTTGTATGAAACTTCGTATTCGGCAAGTTAACTTCGTATCATAGTTGCGTACCGACATACAGTTCGATATGTACCTACTCTCGTATAGTCGTTTTCATTTTGACGGTCACATTTTTTTTAAACTATAAATATTAAAATATACCTATTAGACAATACTTGTTTTTAACTGTTAGGGTTGCCACACCCACTAATCGCTGGAGGTTATCGTAACGGTCTCACTCTCGCCCCTAGCTAAGGGATAAAGGTTAATGTGTACAGTTATCAAATGGTAACGAAGAGGGTTCATCGCTCAAACGGGCACATGTCAATTTTTTTAAATATAATACTTAATTAATTATTATTATTATCTTTGTAACTGATACTAGCCCGTGTTGTGACAAAATGTTATTTCTTAATGAATTACTATTATCAGGTTTGTGCTAAGTAATCTTTACTGTTGTGGGAACCATGTAGCCATTAACTTGTAATTATATACTTAGAGTTAGTACTTTTTTGACCAGCTGCCCAACTCTGGCTATTCGTTCCTACATTGTTTTCACATAACAAAGTACCATAAGAATGTACTGCTCAAAAATGTAAAAGATCTTTTTAAAAAGAGCAACACCATGGAGTTTCTTGCCCATTCTTCTTCAGGTGGTAAAGTTGTGGCTTAGCATCCTGTAGCTATTTTGACGATTCATAAGTAATGTACTTTATGGTTTACTTACATGAATTTAAAATATTCTGACTCTATTTTATGGAGGTGTAACTGGCATGTAATTGTACATGTAAGATTTAAATGCAATAGACTATTAATGGAAGTCCCTCCATACATAAAGAAGTAATTTTAGAAATATTTGCCCATATGTCTGTTTGTTAGAGCATCACGTAAAACAATCTGGATCAATTGAACGGGGCATTACATAACCTATGGTTTGACGGGGGTACTAATTCAATACGCTATGACATTTGGAGGTCGAGCTAAAGTGACAAAATGGGTGGTGGAGCCGCGGGCATAACTTAGTATCAATTTCATACAGAAAATGTACTTTCTTATAGTAATATAAGTTCGTTGACATTGTATGAATAATAATTACCCAATAAATTATCAGGATTAGTGTTAATTACTGTTTGTAAAGTGTCATTATATTGTGGATTAATGTTTATAGGTATTCATTAGGGTTAAACGAATAATAAAAGGGAACTGTATTCCCACTTTTAAAATAAGTTCCCATAAAAGTTACCATTAAGTTTCCTAGCTCGAAATTCCAGTACTCATTTAGTATTCCTTTTCATACTCGACTTTCCGTTTATTTGTACCATTTGTTAAAAGCAGACAAAGGAAAAAAAACATGTTAGTCGAAAGAATTAATTTTAATAACACACATTAATATTAATCTTGAATCTGTTTGACATACTTATTTTATCTGTATACCTTTTTGCGAGACGAACACACCAATGGTAAAAGATTAAAACAACTAGTAGATATGACACTGAGTACTGGCTACTGGAGCATTGAAATATTCGTACAGAACTACACATCGTATATTCCGGGGGTCTGAGGCGTATGCCCTGGAGTATGCCCAAACGCTGACCAGTTCCGCACTATAGTTGAACACACACATCGCCCAGGCAACACATAATAATTCAAACTACATATTGTTTTTAATTAATTTACTTCAATCTAGATATATTTTTTTATTGAAATCATAAGCACCAATATAATTCACTGATCCGGTTTCGAAATATCAACCGGTGTACTCTTTGCAAAACATACCTACCTTATTATGCAAATACTGCTATTTGTGTTCGCGACGCGGAGCCTTGATCTTTCGCACCTTCCCCGTCTGCACCCCTTCGCACCGCCGTGAACCGCGCCACCGCTACACAAACACCTCATCATGGAGTTCACGCGTGTTTCAAGTGTCGATTTGAACTTTTTATTGTGTTCAAATTTGCGTGGTATGTGGGACACGCGCAGAGCACGCGACCCGCATGGGAGAATGGTGGGTAGGGAGCGTCTTTTCTGAATTATTATTATTCGCAAATGATTAACGAAGGGACCGACACGTTTGGTGCGCCGTAAAAAGGAGTGACGAACGACTTAAGTTCCCTCGCGGTTTTGTTATGGCGATGGTTTATGGTTGACGACGCGTACTCCAGACGACACTAAGCCGGAGCCTATATTGTGGTTATGTTGCTGCCTCAAAGCATTCTTTGTGAATTTTAAAACTGTCCGTCAAATTGACCTCACAAACTAACGCTCATGAATCACAAGCCAACGGCCAGATAAAACATCGTTTCTGTCTGTTTGTACTGTAATTAGGTAGCCGTCGATTACATTGTCTTAACTTGTTAACAGATATGAGTGAAGTCGATAAATACTCAATCGTGTTTTATCGTTCGACGACCCCGGCCCGGCCGGCCGCTGCCAATCAAAGCGACATATCGCTGGAATAATGTCGACGAATGTATGAATGTATGAGATGAAACCGCATTTCAATAACAATTT
Organism: Pheosia gnoma; assembly: GCA_905404115.1. NCBI lineage: Eukaryota > Metazoa > Arthropoda > Insecta > Lepidoptera > Notodontidae > Pheosia > Pheosia gnoma. The sequence continues at coordinate 4,737,142 of FR989909.1, read as the reverse complement.
ATATTCATAAGCTTTTAACACATCGGTACCTTGATTCGCTGTTGTTGTTGTACAATAGAACTGATAAATATTAATCCTGACCTCGTAAACATGGATCCATCGACCAATCAAAGCGCAGGATTGTTTTTGCGCAGGACACCAGTGGAAAACTTTGAATTTCAAAACTCGAACGAGTTATTTCGAAATCAGCACTAACATCGGTCTCCCGGTGTTTTAATATTCTTATAACTGTACTGACTGAAGTGAAATCGCATCCAGAATTCCGAATTTCATAATATTTTTCCCATACGAAACGAGAGCGCGCTAAATAAATCAGTTTACTTTCTCTCACCTACCTACCGATTTGCAAATATTCGCTGCCAATTATTCTGTTGTAACTCTAAGTGCTGGACGTTTGCGCTGCACTTGAATAGTGATATGCTCAAAAGAGTAACAGTTTTCCTTATGACAGTTAGACATGGCGAAAAAAAGGTTTTTGTAAAGGAAACAAACCCGCTGAGTTTCTTACCAGATCTTGCCAGCTGAGGTCGCGATCCGATGCAGTTGATGAGTTAAGAAAAAAAAAATGTAAATTGATTAAAGCCTCTACGAGGTAAATGATTTAACTGTGACTTTAGATGATTTGACAGACTTATTTCAGTAGGGGGAAGCGAGATGAAGCAAACGACGACTATTTATGTGACGAAATAGTTGCGTAATTCCTAACGACGGACGTCCAATGATCCATGATAAGTTGTTGTCGCTCGACATGATTTCATTTAGGAATTCAATGTAACTAACAGTATTTTACTATTAAGCTTCGTTGATATAATTAAATATCTGGTTGGATTAGGGTCACGGGTTGGCTTCCCGAGTAAGAGCGCTTGATTGGATTTTCAAGTAAGCTTTGAAGATAAACATGATATTATAAGTACTTATTACGAGAGATGATTGATTTGTATAAATCAAGTTACACGTTTATTTAAGTGAAGTCAAAGTATATATTTAATTAGTAATTGTAAGTCAACAGGCTATTTTCCTTCGTACTCGATTTTTTACATAAACGACCAATATAAAAAATAATATGACATAAGATACAGCAATTACATAGGATGTAGAAAATATAGCGTTGAACGCACATTATATTAAATTTGAACGTACCTAATAAGTCCAGTATATTTTTTTTATTGTTTTGTGTTTTTATAAATAAATATTATTACCCTCATTAGTGGGTGGGCCTCAGTTAATCAGCGAATCAAGGATCTGGTAGCGTGTACCTAAAGGATTTTTTTTCAACAATATGTTCTATAACGTTTCCGACAATAAGCATATGAATTCGACGCAACGTAATTAAATGGCCAACAAAAGATCAAGGTTGTGTTCTGAAGATAAAACTTTTTGTTGGTGTTCGTGACCAAACTTGTATAATGGTAAAAAATGGGCGTGTAATTGTAAATGGGTCCCAGAAAACGTAAAATGGCATAGCGACAGCGGCGGTGGGATTATAAATAACAACCAAATGGCTAACGTCGTGGAAAGTAAAAGTAATTTAAAAAAAAATGTCAACGAACATATACAAATTTGTCTGTATTTTTATATTGCATTAAAAGAAACGGTATAAAAGTCTTTATTCTTTTCTTCAGATCTCACTATTATTTTTATTAACTGAACATATAATTCTTCTGCTTCTGTCAAACAATACTCCTATCCACTATTTACACAATGCACTTTCATTTTCGGATTCATAAAACGTTAAATCGTAAATTATTCAACATGGTATGGTTAAAGTATTTTATGTGTGCTATATAGATCACTATGAACTGTGCTTACTTAAAATATACCTTTTTAAAATTACAAGCACATCTAAAAAGCTACATAATTGCGCCTCTAAACTATTTAAATCATGCGTCATATCGAATTAAGGTTCCTAAACACGCCCATGTAGTGTACATCATGATACGGAACACTAAGTACAGAATAAAATTACTGAATGAGTCGAACCAAGGCCACAGCTACATGCGGATATGCCGAACTTAATATTCATTTGCTGTGTTGCCAGCCCACGAACGTTGATCGTCGGTACATAAAAATCATCGGTCGGTAAAGTTACATTGTTTAATCGCAGAACAATATTGTTAAGCTCGAACTCATATTAAGTTTACCCATGTATTATTCTTATTATTACCATTTTTTGTTTTTTTTTTAATTTATTCGGTCATACCTTATTCACCTGACTGCGCCAAGCAATGTAAGGAGTATTTATTTCTTGTTCAAAGGACAGGATCGAAATATAGTGAAGCTAATATGATGTATAATGCTGTGGTTTCACAGAACAATGAGATGTGTTTCATTAGAGATCTGAAATGTGATCTCAGCCATTTTAAAAATCATCACTAACGTGCACAGCGAGCTTGCGAGGCCGATACTAAAAGATTAAATCGTATTTAAATTTTCTAGCTGTTTTAGGTTATTTGGCGACGCAATAATCTTGTGACCTTTAAACTGGGATGAGTAAGCCCAGTCTTGGTTCCATTCATATTGTATACCGCCCACAGCTGCAGCTCATAATGTCTGCAGTGAGAAGCATCATTGATAAATTATTAAAACATTCGAAGCGTTCTGAATTTCTTGGAACTTAGATGATCAAAAAATTAAATCCAACACTCGTCAGCGATACCAAAATGCTGATTAATGTGTGTATGATAGGCGATTATGATTCTACTTGAGTCATGAATGCTTATTCTATGTATATAAAAGCGAGACCCACTGACGGACTGAAATACTCACCCATCACAAAATCTCCAAAACCTTGAGAGATAGGGCCTTGAAATTCGTGGCTTCCTTTGGACTCCTAGATGCTGGCCAAATTCAACCCCAAGGGACTAAAAGGGGGGTCAACATTTGTATGAAAAATGTTGTTCTTAATTTCTACGCGGATGAAATCACGGACAACAGCTATAAAAGTACAAAGTATATACTGGGATCGCCCCCAGTTAATTGTACGGTACCCATAACACACGCGTTACTATGTTTGTAACCGATATATAATAATATCGGCAGACACACCAACTCATGTGTTCGTCTGCCGTTATTATTATATAAAGCTTCTGAATCGTTAATTTATTTAATACATTTTACTGAATCCAGCCCTTACGTAATAAGCATGCGACTAGATATTAACGCCTTATATCACGAGCTAACCTTAACTAATAGATTCGTTCTCATTTTGCGAGCCATAAAAATAACCGACACTTCACGTACGAAGCATGATCACGCCCCATCGTTCGCTTGTAGCGTCGTTGCGTACGCGCATCGCGCTTTATTACTCTTCAAATAAAAAAGCGCACGAATTCACACGCCGCCGCAGTTACCAATACCTAATGTGTTATCGAACGAAGTTCCGCTTAATCGGTTAGCAGAGTAAATTGGCCCAAACACCACGAGCCTATTACGTGCTATTTTTTTTATGAATACGCCTCTTTTTGCCCTAGAGCAACTAATGTGTTCTTTGGTGAGTACTTCGGTCACGTTCGAGTGATACAAACACTGCGAATTCAAGTATTACGCCTGATTTGGTAATGACACGTACAGTTAAATGTTCGTACCGCAATATAAGTAGCGAGTAATGGTAGCATGGGATAAAAGTGAAGGTTTATTTTGCAATCACAGTTACACTGGTGTCGCTTTTAGTATCCGCCGTAACGTACAATATTAGATAATAATACAATTAATGGCGTCTTACATCACCGCGATTATCGGCCTGTATCCGTTCATTATACAATAATGGTATTATTAAACAATGCTTTAACGACGCAACTGATCGATATCGTTTTACGTCATCAATTTTCATAACTATCCCATTTTGTAAAACATTTCGCACTAAACTTTAACAGTGGCTCTATGCATCTAACTAAACATCTTATAGAACTACTTCCTATTGTATATGTAAGTAAGGCAGTGGCGTAGTGTTAAGCTATTATCTAACAGTGAAAGTGTGAGTGTGTGCGCGGCGAGGCGGTGACGTAATGGGCCGGTGCGCCGGCGCCGCCGGCTGCGCGACTCGCTCCACTCTCACTGCCGACGATTGATGCTGATATTCAAGTAAACCACTAGGAAGTCCCAAGTGAACTGGATGCTTACTAATTCCGTATTCAATTTTAAGACATGTTTTATAATGTAATGCGGAGAATAATTACGTTTCGTTGCACGATGATGCTCGGAAGATAAGCATACGCGTTGATGTCTTTTGACTGACACGGTATTCTCGCTCGCTTATGTAAGCTCACTATAACTTATTTACATAATACCTTGACATAACTCATATACTCCGATCTATAATATAATTTCCGAGTTAAAACATCGGAATGGTTATGTTGGTACATTAATTATATTTAGTTTTGATTTCTTGCGATGTTTGCATTAATCAACAATCATGGTGTAACATTTATTAAATTAATAGCATTAATCGGAATGTTATTTAGTAACGTAATGCCTACAAGTAAAACTGTTATAAAAAAAATGTTTTCCTAGTATTAGTGTTTTACATTTGTTGTCTTTTTGAGTCTTTTGAGATCGATAATGGTTCACGCCAAGGTCCTGAGTGCCGGAGGGTGGACGATGACTGTTCAAACTCCTGCGCAGTGGAGTGGAGCGTGGCCACGCACTGCCCAATTTTATTCGCTTCGCTCCGCTGACTCCACCTATTTCAGTCTACTTTTTGCTCAAAGCGCGCTTTATATACCGGGGCCAAGTATTTTGAATAAATATACGATTATATTTTGTATATTTTGAATGCTAATAAGTAGAGATGCACCGAACATGGATCTTTAAATCGAACCGAATACCGATTTTTATTCGGTTCCGCACTTACCGAACCGAATATTTGCCCGAATTACTCGGTTTCCATGCTGCGATTTCACGCTGTGTGTGGTAACTAGTTAGACGTTTTATATCTAGAAGAGGAACACATTAATTTTCTTTATTTTGATTGTTATTTTCTATATTTTTACCCAACTGCGCCAGAGGAATGGTACTGTTTTATTATTCAAATTTGATACTTTATCGGAATGTTAATATTTATTAATTATTTCATATCTACTACATACGGGCTATTAAGTAAGTATTTGGAACTTTAATAATAATGTTATGTAGATTAAACTATTTTTATTTTTTTCATAACAGTTCGGTTAATATTCGGCACATCAACCGAATATTAGGCTGGATACCGAAAGTAAAAAATCTAGCTGAATATGCCGAACACCGAATAATTACCGAATATGAGCCGCATCCCTACCAATAAGTAAAACCGATTAAAAGTTGTATCCATAAATTAATCTGTAGAATGATAATTTGAATTTTGATTATAATCACCTGCATAGTACTATTCAAATTAGACTTTTATAGGTATTTGGTTAGACACTAGGCTGATATAACAAACACGTCTGTATTTAATGTATATCAGAAAAAATACATGGCACATAAAAGGATCCGAACCGGTTTTAATTCACATAGTGGGCCGCTAATATATATTGATACTAATTAAAACTCTATTTTGGCTGTAGGTATAATTATAATTATCACCAGACAAGCAAGTCGAAACCTACATCCATCATTGTCAAAATTATAACATTCGTAACTACTTAAAAGTGAGGAACAAGGAACAAAAAGATGATGACGTCAGACGGCACTGGACCGCTTTAACCCGCTCTACCGACACATTCCTGACGAGACCTTGCTATGAGGCCAGGATAACATTAGACAGAAAAACGTTGAAAAAGGTTTGGACGTGCTACAGAATTCTTTTGTATTCATATTAGGACTCAGGCTATATATTTTAAATATATTTATTACTTGTTGTTGTAGCGTAGCAGAGTAGGTTACGAAAAGAATGAATATTTTATCGAAATAAATAATTATAATCCATATACAAGAACATGTAACTGATCACTGTCTGTGCATATAAGAAATACGATTATATTGGCGGCCTTTATCAACGCAATAGAACTCAAAACAATGATTGTTAGATTTTTTGTCTGTTTATCTGTGCGTTTGTGCGCGATAATCTCAGAAACGGCTTAACTGATTTGGGTGCGGCGTCACATATCTATTGTGGTAAGCCTTACTTAAATTGTAGTGTTTGTTTTATTTCAATTAGTTTGTAAATAAAATATTTATATAAATTTAAAGACGCGGGCGAAGTCGCAGGCAACAGCTAGTCTAACATATAACTATTATTGAAGTAGAAATATAATTCAAGTAGATCTCAATGTAAAAATAATTCTCCAACACGCATCTACTCACTATGCTGTCCATACTTAACGATTTCGTTTCAACAATAATAGGCTTTATACAACATGCAATTAGGTCCTGTTCGCAGCTGAGGGCGATCGTAAGGATGCAAATCCAGCGAGTTTGTTACGAGTATACATGTATTATATTAAGAATCACGTCGCATCGCTAACAAAACTAGTTATATACATAACACGCCTTTCATTTATTCAACATAGATTCAAAATGTCACAGAGACGCACGCGATGACCTCACTTAGATGCTACATCTTGACATTTAAGAACATAACATATGTATATACATAGACTTGTTTGCTTTATTCATCTACTCTTTGTATTTAACACTATATAGGTATCTACAGAAAATTATAGCCGCTGCTGTAAGGAACTATGACCGAGCAAAATGGACGGTCCGTCGATTTCGGTTTTCGACGAGTTTTTAACTACACTTCAAAGAAACGGCCGGAAAAAATGCTGTTTCACACTTGATAGGTAAAACTTGAGTAGTCATACCGCGCCTTTGTCATGGGACAGTAATGGCGATATCATGAGTGATTGTAAAATAAATAATGAGAAAAAAATCACGTGAGCACTAAGTATACATTTTAGAAGCCGCGTATTGACCTATGTAGGTAAATGACAACAGACGGCCTGATTAGCGCAGTGGTAGTGACTCTGCTTTCTGCGCCGAGGGTCCCGGGTTCGAATCCTGGTAGGGACAAGCTTTGTGTGATGAGCACGAATGTTTGTACCCGAGTCATGGATGTTTAATATGTATATAAGTATTATATACTGAGTTCGCCCTCAGTCCATTGTACGGTACCCACAACACAAGCGTTGCTTAATGTGGGACCGTATAGTTGGTGTGTTCGTATGGCGATATTTATTTATTTATAAATATACGGATGATTAGTTGAAGCGGTTTCTGAAAAATTACGAAATATTGCAAGATGTTCAGAACTGTTTTTGCAAAGATATTATTGCCTTTAACAAGTTTCACCTAAAACATTGTTTCATTAACTTTGGAAATGCTATCGGCAGACTAAACAAGCTTTGCATGGCTGCTTAGAACAACTAATTAGTTTCCTAAATCAAACATAACATATTTAAGTCGCCTGGTTACGTTAAAGCCCGCAGGGGTATTGCGACTCAATCGATATGTGTATGTATGTACATGCGGGCTACCACTGATAAGATTGGAATAATTATAATTCTGCGCACAATGGAACTAAGCTATAATATTCTTAATCCTTCCTTGTTCCATTTAAGAATTATTATAACATTGTTTATGCAGTACATTCAATAAATTATTATTTGAGAAATATTAGGTAGAGCCTAAAAAGTCTGAATCAAAGGTGAAATGGGAGAGGAGAACGAGACCACTTCCGATTCATAAATTAAATATAAATGTAGTGAAGTTAATATAACGCATTTAAATCGTCCTTTCCAATGAGGTTGCATTACGTAAACACAACCTTATTTGCTACAGTTTCGTTCAAAAATCACGCTGAAACGCACGCGGTGGAAAAACCATTGGAGACTATATCGGTATTATGTAATATGTTGTCGCGTGTTGTTGACGCAACGCTTATTTTCGTGGGTCGTGGTAAGTGTGCCGCGGCCATTGCGGTCAGCCGGTGGCCCACTGAGCCACGGCTGTGACATAACAGAGCTTCCGCCACCGCTCGCGCAGTGAAAGGTACACGTTTTAACTGGCATAAACTGCGCGACCCAACAATCAACTCTGGTACTCGGTAGAGGCACACTATTGATCTTTTTACAGTGTTTCCGTAATAAATGTTGTAAAAACAATAGTTGTAATATTGGATTAATGTGATAATATATAAATGATGTGATAATATTGGAAATATTCAGCCGCCGAAACATCGGGAACGTGAATAACATAAAATAAACGCGACAAAATCCGCAAAATTAGTTTTATTTCAATGTATATTATTCGCGTTAATATAAGAAATCAATGCGTACTGATTTCTTATATTAACGCGAATACTATACATTGAAATAAAACGAATTTTGCGGATTTTGTCGCGTTTATTTTATGTTATTCACGTTCCCGACGTTTCGGCGGCTGAATATTTCCCCGTTTAGGGTAGGATATATATCATTATATGACATAAATCTAGGACATCATATTTGTATGATAATTTGATTTACACAGTCATTTGACATATTGACAAATTTTACGACTCTGGTTAGAGACCAAGTAGAGGCAAACTTTATATGATGAGCACGAATGTGTGTGTGTGTAGTCATGGCCGTTTAGTATCTAAATACTAAAGTATTGATGTACTAGGTCGCACCCAGTATCGCCTCGAGTACAGTACTCAATTTGGGACCGTACAGTTAGTATGTTTATCTCAGGATTTTTTATAACAACATACCTATTATCAATATGATAATATAATATTTCCCATAGTCGTAATTAATCTTTAGTAGGTACAGGCTAGTTGGCAAAAAATAAATGGTAGCGCTTTGAATATGTCGGAAGAACTAAGCCGTGTGTAATTAAAACAAAATAAAAACTATATTATGATGATAAGTATAGCTTGATAAGTCAAACTGCAAACATGAACCATGACTATATTTAGCTAATGTTTTTTTATCAGGTTTAGTATTAATAGTTTAAGAATGGATGGTACAGATTATAATAACTATAAAAAGACTACATTAAATTTATTTCTACTGTCCCAATGCACGCATTACTACTCGGATGTTAGAAAAGGTATTAAAAGTGTAATTACTAACCCGTGAATCTCGAATTAAATACCTCTGTATTATAAATTGAAATTTATTTTAGTGCTACCCTATCGAACGTTTCATATTTATATTAGGGCCTGTTTCACAATGTGCTGATAAGCCGTATCTGAAACATATTACATAGAATTTGTGTGGGTCATCTGTCAAATGAATCGTGGATAGTGTTTATTGTGAAACAGAGGTTAGTTAAATAAACATGTAGGCACACAAAACGTGTGTCTTGCATCAATATTTAATTACATAGATTTCTGAGTATGACTATAAATAAATTAAGTAATATTATCTTAATATATTATTTAACTTAAGTGTTTAGAGACCTTAGAGACATAGTGTCAGGAATAACTAATAATTTATTTAAGGTGGATTGCATCATGTATGGTTAAATTTAAACACATTAAAATCAATAGATAATCCGACAGGATTTCTATAGATTTGACAAATATGACAGAGAACTATGTCAGAATCCGCAACAAATTTCATCGAAAGAAAAAAATAATTGGAGTTGGAAGAAGATTATCTGCGTATTGTAGATAAATAAAAAAACATTGCAATGAAATCTATGAAAAATACTTGCAATTGGTAAATGCAATATCATATCTATTGAGTAGGTCGTACCTATACGCAAATGTAAATAGATGACTATTAAAGCGTACAGAAATATATCATCAAACTTATTGATCGCTTAATGGACCTAGATTGAGGACAATGAAACAAGAGCCCAAACAATCAGCATCCATCTGGCGGGCGCGGGATAGAATTTCTTCCGAGTATTCTCTATAAAACTTTTTCATTAAATCCACTAAACACAACCATGTCACAACCAAGTTCACCAGAACTGGGACTTGTTAAGACGCCGACCCATCAGTCGGTATCAATCGATAGGCAATGTGTTGTCAATTCAAAACAGATGTTGAAAATCAATTTTCAATGCCATCTTGTACTATTTAATTATTCCAATGGTAGTTTTGTTTAAGCAAGACACGAAATGGATTGAATAACACTTACCCTAAATTTAACCAAGTAGGTATTTTTATTGCAACTGATTGCATTTTTAATTGCGCAATCCCTACCAAACAATCAGTTTAGATCCTAGACACACGCTACACTATTTTGCATTTATGCAAGCTTGATCCTATTCTCGACGCGTTTGCAAATCTCATTTCTACATGCCGAAGGTATGTTGTTGCATACCAAGTAATATAATTAACCTGTATTGTCAATTAAATCGTACTTCTTCTTTTTTTACGAAATGAAATGCGATGAAATAAAATGGATATGCAAATGGCCTCACCCACAACTTAGCGGGTATTTTGCCAATGTCAAGTAATTAATAGCAACAAAACATTCAATAAATACACATTATAAATAAAATAATGAATGTGACATGATGATATGACAATGGCGTCTACTTTTTTCAAATTGTACTTAATTAATTTAGAGACTTTCAGCTGATGCAAAAGGACAACGATGAGTTGTAACGGCTGTCAACATGAGTATCAAGGTCGCGTTTTACAAATCATGTGACGCACTGAGAATGAAGTCTTCGAAGCAGTCTCGGCCCGGGGTCAATTGATGTCTAATTGTGGAGTCGGCGACTGCGCTGGATGTAGCAGCGCTTGTGTGTCGATGCCCTAAGAATGAGAATATGTTTACAAGTATCTATCTATAAATAACACTGCTTCTGTTTTCATTTCTGGAAAATAATACTTTTATTTCAATATAGAATGACTTTTTGCCCGTAACTATTGTTTTCACTTATGCGAAGTAATTTTTTGTATTTATATACTCACATTAAGTACTACTTAATAAGAATAAAATAAGATTCAGATATGAAGAACCTCAGAGAAAGAGTAAGTAAAAGTTTTATTTATCATAAGTATGTTACGTTTGTTGTAAAGTATACTTTGTATAGCATCTATACATTGATATTAGAAAACTGTATCCTTGTCTAAAAGATAATGTAGACTATCGTACTAACGATTGACTGAAAGGTGACATGTAAGGACATTAATTACGATAAGAGCGTTATTTTCATACGTGATTTTTTTAAATAACATCTATTGAACCTATAATAAGTTTAATGAACTTCTATCGGGGCATACAATAATCAACGCAAATATTAGGACGACATACCTTATAGCAGTAATGATTTCACACTTATCAATTATAGCCCGTATGGATAAGATGCCTTTCGACAAGCGTTGCTATCGAAAAAGTTGTTCTATGATTACTCGTATAGGTAAACGAAACAGCCTATTTTCGCTTGTTCACACCAGAGCATAATGTTTCCACCATCCTCATTTAATAAGTGCACAAGTAAAGGCAGCATGGTAAGACACAAAGTTGTAATAATGTGTCCATGAAAATGTCGTCTAACGTGGACACTAGACAGGATTTAATCTGAGAAGTTGGGCAAGCCAATCACATATTGCTAGTTGCACTAATGTACCGAACATTATAGCGTTACACCATCGAGTTATATCCGTCTGCAGTGCCGCTATCGGGCAGCCGGAGTGGGGTCGTCGAGCCGGCCTGATAAGCCGTATCGCCCTCCACACGTCGCGACATAATTTCAACCATTAATTTCAACGATAAATGTTTTATTTCATAGCTTTTCACCGTGGTGGATCCTAATCAATTGATTATTACACTATGCAGGAAAAAGCTTACGTGTTTTTCGCAAAAAAAATTGTCCAACTCAGTCCAAAGACATACGGACAACTATTCTAATATTTAAACTATTTCCTTGGTCGAGTGTACCTATTCCATTATTCGAAAATGTTTTTTTTTTGGGTTTCTTCAACGCATCCACGATCCATTCTCAATAAGATTAAGGCAGCAACCAAATATTATATTACACAAAATTTACATAATATAATTTATAACACTGTTTCCTAAATTTATATATGACAATATAAGTGATGACATTCTTAAGCATACCATCACGTACAATCGCAGAATCATAAGGTTCGTCACCTTAAATTCGACTTTGGCTTGCAAGAGTTTAAGAAACGTAATGCCAACATTCCAGTGCAAGAAACAGTACTGCCAACATTTTAATCAATGCTACGCGTGTTACTTTGACGCGTTTACTATAGAATCTATGGAATAAAGGTTTTGCGTTTTGCTTAATCTATCCTGTCAAACATAAAATATTGAAAATGTTTACACTGGGTGCAATGGCTCTTTTTGTAGCCGTTTGCCAACCTATAAAAAGAGAGGAAAGAAGAAGAAGCACGTGTGATTTTAACAGACACAGTTTAAATCTTCACGAACAAAGAGGAATCACTACGTTTATATTAAAATAGCTGTTGCCCGCGACTTCGTCCGCGTGGTATTTAACAAAGACAACCGTTGACAACAGCCTGCTCGCGTGTTCTGAGCCCGCGGGACGCATTGCAGGTTGTTGCTATCAAACTTAATCAGGCGCTGCGCTGCAACATTGGTTTAAATTTTTTTTCGTGAGATCTATTTTTTTTTTCTAAAATATAAGTAGCCTAAGTTACTCCTTGTTACATCAGCTATCTGCCAGTGAAAGTCCCGTCAAAATCGGTCCAGCCATTTCAGAGATTACCCGGAACAAACAGACAGACAGACAGACAGACAAAAATTTAAAAAAAAAATGTTTTGGTATAGGTACCGTGTATACATCTAAATGCACTTGGTAAAAAGCGGTTATTTTAATATTACAAACAGACACTCCCATTTTATTTATATGTATAGATATAAACAATTAGACAAAAAAAATTTGACCACTTTGGTTATTTAAACATTGGAGTCAAACAGTTGAACATAATTTTCTATGCAACGGTCTGTTCGGGGACATAGTTTGAAAAGGTAACATGTGCTCGCGAACGTTAAATGAATCTATTTGAAAACTGACGAACCTTTATATTCCGCTACATCGTCATAAATATAATTATATGTAAACCCAATGTATGAGCATCAGAGGCCGTATTTCAGCACATATGTCGCGACATTTCCGGTGATACAAAATGAACCAAATAGGTCAGCGGGTCGAATCATGGAAACCTATTATTTTATTCGTTAATGAAAAGATAACTCTCGTGTAAAAAAACAATAAATGCGATGAGTAAATAGTAAGTACGGCTTCGTAATTGGATCGTTATCTGTGATCTGGAAGTCCAGAGGCTGAGCTCATTATACCAGCGTTGCAAAAACATCCGAGAGTTTTTAGTGCGATACAAAACTCGATTCAAACCATAACTGAGCATTGCTGAACAGTGACCGGCAACAATGTATGTGATGTGATGATTATTACCTGCTTACCCAAACAGAATACCTGGGCATTGCCTGGTATGGAGGACACAAAATGATATATTTCCTATGTTCCGATTAAATTTGTGAAATAATTATATTTGACATCAACTCGCTCATTTAACTGTATACCTACTTATCACATATATGATGTAGTACATCGGGGTCAAAGTAGATCAATAAACAACTTTAAATATCGTTGGATCTGAACGTTATAAACGGAAATGAAAATTAATAATACCGTACTATCGCAAAGCAAACGGCAACCCACTTTAAATTGATAAGCGCAATATTAATTAATGGTGTCGACGATAAACTCAATAGTAATAATGTTATTGATATCCACGAAAGCGAAAACAATCCGTACAGTTTGGGCGCGAGATAAACTTGTTTATAATAAGATGTGCGGTCTATATCCTGGTAACAAAAAAACTTATGGATCAAAACAAATTTAATTTTGTATATATTGCGATAATAAGTATTGCATACTTTGTAAGAGTTGTATGTTTTAGCCAAAAAATCCGTATTGCATTTCAAGTGGCAATGTTGTCAATGTTCTGATCACCATGTACCCGATAACCCCAGACATTTTTAGAATGCTTTATGAAAACATTTTTATTTAATATGTAAATAATTTAAGTAGGTTACTCTGATCCTCTACTCATATTTTTGTAATCATATATGTAAATAAGTAGATACAATTAGAAGACTTACATACATTGTAAGTAGTCAATTTCAGTTCCATTCCCACCTACATCTTCTAAGTATTGTGATCGTAACTTTTAAAACATTATTATGCTAATTGCATAAAACGAATAACTAAATATCGAAACAATAAACCCGTATAACCAGTATCGGTGGGATGGATTTATTTCAAACTAGCAGAAAGGCACTCGATCGGCGTCAGTCGAACGTTTATAAGTGGTATCAAAATGCCGAGCGAACTTATGTAATATCCCGCTTGTCGACTATTTCGTTTGCAAAAAAACATAAATGGCTGCTCTCATTGTTTCCGTCCATGGACGCGATTTATGTGGCAGTTTAAACGACCGGGCCTACTTCGGATCGTACCTAAAAACATAACTTGGCGAATGCTCGCTTTGTTCTCGTCCCAACTCTGCGGGCGTCAGTTTTTTTGAAGACCCTTTTGTTCTTAAATTTTGTAACCTCCAATCCCTAACGAGCGGATAAAAAATATCCGATGATGAATCGATGCCTACTAGGCGCTTTAATGAGGTACAATCCAATATTATAGATGTGTTTGTACTTGTGTTCGACGATCATTACCGAGTTGACCGATACGATGAATCGAATCAAGCCGTTCGTATAAACTATTAAGCTTCATTCCATTTAACATCCAATTCGAGAGAATGGCAAAAGGTTTTACTGCGCACGTTTATAGGCCAGCATCCCTCGATCGTAAAGCAGCGCTCGCGCAGGCTCGCCGCGACGCGGTCACGTGATAAAACCGGTTGTTGGGGTAACATTGTTCATTATTCAAATTAGTGCGTGCTGTTATAATTCGAGTCGAGCCTTTCCAGCTGCGATTAGGCGCTGCGCCGTGGCCGGTGCCAGGCCGATTCCACTCCTTTAAATACTGTATTCAGTGTTTTGCTGCAAGAATTTTGAATTAACCCTCTTACAATCTTGAACAAATTTGCATTTCGTCCGCACTGTTTTATCTTACATGATGCCTCCAGCCAGAAGCGACTTCGAATTAATTAATTTATTCAATCATCCACATTATCGTAGCTGGTATTGAAACTTGTCCATGAACCGGTTGTCTCAAAAATTAAACAAAGATGCCCAGAACTTTCCGTAACAAGCGATAGCATACGATAAACATTGCACTGATCACGTCATACGAGCACCAATACTTCCTAGTTGTAAAGTGTCCGTAGAAGGGGGGTATTATAATAAATGGCATGTATGTATGGCTGGCGACAGAGCGTCGGTCGTGGGGCATAACCGGTCTTAAACTTCCTTGTGAGCGATCCGCGTTATTGAAACTATTAGTGACACACCCAACCAACGACTTTATATCTGGCCATTAACTAACAGTCCTTTTGCTTGGATAATTAATATCCAAGGAAAAGGACTGTTAGTTAATGGTTGTTAGTGTTAGGACAGCCATGATTATGACATGCTAAATGGTGAAGGCAAACAGCGTGAGGAAGCCCGGGCTAACGTGGCCTAATCTCACTCGCATTGAGGAGAGGCCGTGCCCAACAGTGGGAAATAATAAAAACAAAATATATATTTTTCATTATAATTTTTATTTTATGACTGGTAGTCCTTTATGACTGCTTAGAGTAAAACTGGTCAAAGGTAAACATTATGATACCTCTAAGTGTCTGAGTATTTTTTTATGTTCTGGCTCTGTTATAAAACGCTTGTAAATAAGTATCCTCACAGATATACATGCAAATTTAAGAAGGTGTTGGTCGCCATTACTTTCCATGCAAAGGCGGCAAGTATACACCATTTTGTTATTTTAGATAAATCAATATCCGATAAATTACTGCAGTAATGTGAATACTAGACACAACTGAGGCTGCTTATGTTCTGACCGCCCACATGCGCCACTAAAAGCTGTTAGGCTTAAAAACAAGATAATCTATTCATAACTATCAGCTAGACCTATCAGTATGACACACTGAACTAAGTACTTATGTAAATCCACATACACATACTGATTAGCCTATTTCAATAATGATTTATAACTTGCAGTACGGTAAAGGCAACTATCGTCCGGAAACCTTAAGGTCTTTCGAAAGACCTATGACGTTGGCCAACCCACACTGGTCTAGCTTGGTGGACTAATCACCCTCGCTTTGAGAAAGAGTGCCTGAAAAATGCCAATAGAATCGGCCCTATTATATTGAGTATAAGTAGCATCAACCTCTACCTACGCCTTTGGGGATTACAGGCGTGATGGTGTTAATATATTTTTCTTGATTGGTAAGCTGTCTAATGAAGATTATCAAATCTTTATAGAGTGAGATGTTTTAGGCTGTTGGGTTTTTTCTATCCCTCTTGCTACAGAAAATAAAGAAGTAAAATGCGTGACGCTTGACGAAACGTGACTTGACGTGACGCTGAGGCGAGCCCTGGTTAAGGACATACAAACTATGAAATTATAACGAAATGCTACGCTTGCTCCGAACTTCCATTTGAATCTACATTCAATATTGAGCTCCGCTGTACTCGGATTGGATGTAGCTCTCGGCTCTATTATAGCGTCTAAGTTTATATTAGACTAGCTGCGCCCCGCGGTGTTACCCGCGATTAAAAAGTTAAGTTTAAAAAAACACGGTTCGTGTATGCTATCCCATAGGAACCGTGCATTTTTCCGGGATAAAAAGTAGCCTATGTGCTATTCCAGACTATAATCTATCTCTGTGCCAAATTTCATCCAGATCCGTTCAGCCGTTCTGGCGTGATTGAGTAACAAACATCCATCCATCCATCCAAACTTTCACATTTATAATATTAGTGGGATTACAGACTAATAACTTCTTTTCTGTATAGCATATTTTGGTTAAGTTTTGAAAATTAAACTAAAACGTCTAAACTTTTTCCGAACTACCCTGGTCTTAACCTAAGTTACTAATAGTGCTTAAGTAAATATCGGTATGATTCGGTGTGATCGTATACTTTTAATTGATGTAACTATAGAATAAATAATAATATGTATTTCAACAATAACGGCAGTTATAAATCTTTGCTATTGCGTTGGAAAAATACAGCCTTGATCAATGTAATTACTTACTGCGTATTTATCATATACCAGCCTGCTCCTGCTATTAAGTGACCCATAGAAAACGTGAGGAGCTGTTGCACATGTTCAGAGTAGGTACCTCATATTTGGATGCAAATAAGCCCTCTTAGCACAGAATTACTTCAAATTTTCTTAAACTTGCCACGTGCAAATAATAAATACTGGTGAAACGTCAATATTATAACGACCAATTAGTAAGTACATATAATACATATCGAATACAAGTAATTAAGTCCCGTTGATAAGGTTTGAGTAAAAATAGGTTAACGAGTATTAACCCTTAATCAGTTGTTTACATTGTGTAGGAAAACCGCGATTATATGCGCTCCTGTGAAAGAAGTTTCCGTGATGTGAACAACAATGGCCGACTGAAAATATGTACTGGACCTTTAAAATAATAATAATATCGCGAGACGACACCAACTGTACGGTCCCACACTAAGCAACGCTTGTATTGTATGGGTATCGTACAATGGACTCGAAAGTTTGTCCCTGCAATTGCGCTAATAGGTCGTCAAATCCTATTATTGATATTATATTTCATAACCATTTATTTACAGGGCACAGATTCAAAAACCTGAACTTCTTTAGCGCATTTGCAATCATTATGAGAAGTCAGAATAAAGATAGGTCGATTCTAAAAAATGAATTTTATTCATAACAAAATGACGGTTGTGATTTTTTGTAAACAATATTTATTTTTAATTGACATACCTATTTAATATTTAAATCGGTTGGACCCTTTGCGTACGGAACCCTGAAAGTGGGTACTTTGATTCTGTAATGATTTCGTATCGTTATCACTGGTATATTACAGATTGCTTTTTAACAATCTCAAGGTGTGCACGTTTTGGTGAATATTAATATTACTTAATTGATATCTAAGGAGGT
Source organism: Pheosia gnoma (assembly GCA_905404115.1). Lineage (NCBI taxonomy): Eukaryota > Metazoa > Arthropoda > Insecta > Lepidoptera > Notodontidae > Pheosia > Pheosia gnoma. Next base: position 4,719,148 of record FR989909.1, on the reverse strand, counting down.
ATGTTATTTTATGTATGCAGTACTGTTATGTTTAGTGTTTAAAAAGTATCAGCGTTTCATAAACGTTTTCTTTACAAATATATCGATGAGTTTTACAATGATTACTAGTAATAACCAGATACCATTTTATAAATAAGCACTCTCTGTCCACAATTTTGTATGCTTTTACCATTATTTTTACAATTTTATACAATTCGTTTCCTATCACGGTAACTCGTTTTGTTCTTAAGTAACAAACAAGCTAATATGCATGCAGAACCGACCAGATTTTTTTTTTACGTATTGTCATTTGTCGCAAGCACGGAGAGCCAGGAGCGCGTAGTGTTATGTGAAAATCGAGATAACTAACAATGACTCAGTATTGTTTCATTGGGTAGGTTCTTCATTATAATTGACCAGGTGTACAACCCTATGCAGTGGCTGAGCCAGAGACTGGCTGAGCTAGACTCATTTTCGGAAATTTTGAAAAAGAAGAATATCGTTTATAGTTTGCATTGAACTACAATCACGATGTTAATAAAAAAATCTTATAACACCTATTCATGTCCTTTCAGAGGTGTATATGTAGATGTATAGATAAATCGCCCTATAATCTCCATTATCTTAATCGTAAAGTATATACTTATCTTAAAACATTCACTTTTATCAAATTATTTACTCTTAAAACCAAATGAAGTTTAAAATAAACATAAAACGGTTATTGATATCATAAAATGTATGAATCCAATGAACGTATAATACCAATTATTATATAAATTTCTCCAATAAGTGGGCAATAGAGTTTTTGAATGTGTGTGTGTATCTGAATTTTCGGAGCATTTTTCGCAACGCATTAATTTGAATCGCACCAAACAAAACTGATATTTTTATATCAGTTAGCACTGTTTTTAGGTGGTATCCAATTAAAACATTGATAATTCAAGGCTAACATGGATGGTAATGCAATTTTATAATCGAATCAGCGGTTCTGGAGACAACCCCTTACAAGCAGATAAACCGATACCAAAAACCAAGTATTATTTGTTTTGTTTTTAATGTTAGTCATCCCTAGTGTGCTAATTAGAATAGCTTTCGTGCGCTTCAAATCAGTGCTATCAAAGGAATGCTTCCATTTTTTAACAACTCGCTAAAACCTTTTAGAATCCTGATGTTTGTATTTTATAGTCGCTCCAGTTCCAGTAATCCAATATATTATTTTTGTACTAAATTATACATTATGAAATATTGTTGAATAATAAAAAAAACAGACGCTTCCTTTGCATCTCTGTTATCATTTAACCTGAAATAAGATGTTATATTTCCAGTTATGAGAGACGTTATATGATAGGCATCTCTATTACTGGTAGTGACTGGTAGTAATCAATAAATTACCAATATTAATGTCGTAAAAAAATACTAAGTTTACACACATTAATAAATCGTACGAACGTAAATAAATAAGGTAAATTAATAGTATGTCTACTTACTTAACGATATTAATTTTTTCTTGAGTAATTTAAATTACATAATTAATTACTCAAGAAAAACATAATGCAAGTACCTAGCTGTAGTAATCACCTATGTAATTATGTGGTCACTTTATGAAAGATTACTAATCAAACAATTAATTATATACTGAGAAATCCTTGGAACCTAACATTTCAATTTATTTAGGTATTCACGACTTGGCCCATTACCACAATGTTATTCCAATGTTGTATGACTAGTGTTCACCAAGACAGCTTCTACGTAAGTTCTTTGAAAAAGCTATATTGCCAAGTGTAAAGGGTAAGTAAAACCACATAAATAAGACTGTGCGGAGCTATAGGCACCATACAGACAGTACTTACCACATATTTTGGTCGTAATATTTTTAACTGATTGTATATACCCCCACAGGGGAAGAATTTCAATATTATTTCCAAGCCTGGGATCAGGAACACTTTTGCTTTTGTCTAACCTAAAACTCTAGTTATTGCGTTGATTCAGAAATCTTATCTAATAGCAAATGTTGACCGAGCCGGTCTATGACGAAACGATTACGATTGCTCGCACGGGACTAATTGCTACCGATCACGTAAGCCTAGTGTTTTTTCGCGCACATGAACGTTGAGGTGTCTGCATGCGATGCACGATTTCATCCATACTCAAGCCCGCGGCTCCGCCCGCGCAACCATTAATTTTGCACTTACAGCCCGACCCTCAATGGTCATAGCGTGATGCTGTATTTTCAGACTAACCATAGGCTATCAAAAATCTTGTTGAAATATGTTTTTTGAGAGAATGGTCTCACCCACCAGTGGGTAGGTATTTTGCGAATGTCAAGTAGAAATGAATTATAATTCATTCTCCTATACTCGTGCACGTCATTAAAATTTAAGGAACACATTTTTCACAAAATAAAACAAAATTGAAAACCTTTTTCTCCGACCCTTAAAGCATGTTATGTTGTCAACAAATAGATTTACAGACAAAAATGTTTAAAACACTCGTTTGATTTCAGATTCATCCGAATAACCTTGCACCATTTTTTATTGTAAACTATATTTAATGTACAGACACAGCCCAGTTATCGTTTTATTATTGTAAATATATAGTACCAACTGGCCGCCATGTTGTATCGCAGTAATTATTACACAATAGTAATTATGGTGCGAATTCTATTACAGGTATTACTGTCTCATAATTTACGATTAGATACATTTCAGATCTGGATTTATGTATGTCTATACTGGTTGACTCAGAGGCGTATATATTATCATATAATAATACCAGGCCTTTTTAATATCCCACTGTCGGGCACGGGCCTCCCCTCAATGCGAGGGGGATTAGGCCATATAGTCCACCACGCTGGCCCAGTGCGGGTTGGCGTATACTAAGCCTTAAATTTGTAATCATAATGTGAAGTCAATATTTGGATCAGTAAATAAAAAAAAAATCACAATTGTCATTTTGTTCGGTACAACAGTTATTTCGACATATCGACATTCTGACTTCACATAAGGTTTACAAATGCGCCAAAGATGCCCTGGTACCAAGCTATGTATACCCTTTCTGTATCATTCCGTATAAATTAGTATGTTGTATATATTCCATAGCTGTTTTACAGAGTGGACAGGTACCTTCCCCTGTGGGGGGAAATAATATCAAGTCATGGCATCGTTTACTTCCAGTATCTATCCGAATTTCTTCCCAATAAAGCCTTTTTTGAGAAGAGTCCATACATAATTTTAAATAACTAGTAATTATGATACACATTATATTACATTAGAATTCAAAGCTGTGGTGTTCATTAATAATGAAGTACGAAAGCAAATTTAACAATGGTTGTTTTTTTTCTTGACAACAGTAAAATAATCCATTGGCTTCATATTTCGTTACATACAATGAAATGAAGCAACCTACATTAACACTTCGTTATGAAACATTGTCAAACGTGAGTGCATAAGTTAGCGTTTAATACATTATATATAAAGGTTTTGTAAGCCATTTTAATGTTATAATTAAAATATTTTGTGAACAACTGTTTACTAATATATAATAAAGGTATACGTATATGCACGATGCAACATAGATTTTAATTTATAATCAAATTTAGAGACTTACTGTCTTGCCAAGTGTCGGAAATAATAGTAAGAACTTAATCGATCGATCGATCTACAAAGAGCAAAACTAGCGCAGATACAAAGATATTATCGACCATACCCAACAGATCGAATGCTAATTTAACATACAATGTAACAGAAAGTAGAAATGAAACAAGCTATGAGAGAGTCAGACTATAATTTCAGTGTTCCCGCAAAATATTGTTTACGTTGGCAACACTACATTGTTCAACACCAGGAAACCGAGAAACACGCTTCCTGATCTACCAAATACGTATACGCCTATTGAAAGTAACGGCGGCCGCAGTTGGCCTTTCATCTTTTTTATTATTGATCCATTATGAATGCGTACGCGACTCCGGCAGTGATCAGGAGGTCGCTAGCGGCTCGAGGTAATCGGTGGGCTGCCCTTTGGAAACTGTCGATACACCATTCATAGAGGGAGTGGCATAGGGCAGACTATTTTGTACAGATAGGCCCATAAATGTTAATATGTAGTTATTACGCCAGGTTCATAAATGTAATTACCTATTGTTCTGTTGATTGTATGTGCCTTAGCTACCATCTTACCTTAGCTACATTATAAACACCCTAAAACCTATTTTTTCAATTTGCCAATCACTCTTTCACATAAAGTACCTATAGGTAGCAGTTCTGTAGTAATTTATTTTAGAAATATAATGTTACTGAGATGAGTATATATCCATATGGAAAAGGTTTATCTCTAATAGTTCTCGTTAACCTCTGAAATCCACTAACTTCACAGATTTAAGTCACCGGCTGTCAAGCTACATTAAATATTTAGGATAATGTAAGGTATAATATATTTTCCTCAAAGATGTGTTTATTACTTAATAGGATTTTCCTTACACGTGTGTGAAGTCGACGGCATAATCGAGAATTCGGGAGGGTTAGTAAATTAACAGAATTTAACCTACTTGATTGAAATTGTTTCCATTTTGAATTAGCCACACTTCCTGGCAAGCGCTTCTGGCAATCAGTGTTAAATGTCAGTATCCTTCTGTCATCCCTTTTTATGACATTCAGATCAGTATTTAATATCAGTACTTATTGTCCCACCATCCCTCTTTACTTAAGTGCCCAGGAAGCGATGACAAATAAGTGAGTATGTATATTTTATACAAAAACATTAACACCTGTGTACACTTTACTTTAATTTCTGCACCCAGACTAGTATAGAAACGGCATGTAAACATTGTCTGTTTGGCCGATGCAAATGCATGATGGTACTATAATATACAAACGTTAATCATCCTAAGTAATGTGCATATTCATAGTCTCCACGAAACCTCACTTGTCTCGCTAAATAAGATCGTATCGTTGCACTTCGATTCTTTTGACAGATTCAATGGGTAAAAATTTCGATCAAAAAAAATGTTGTTAGTCCCTTAGATCATAGACAACCAAAAAAAAAACAACGTGCATAATAGTAAACTTTTAGTTATTCTACTCACAATTTGCAATGAAACTTGTCTCTATTCGAATGTCATTTGATGTTCACTAGATATCTTGAGATCTGCTGGCTATAATGAAAAAGTAAAGTTATTTTAACAACCGAAATGTATCTTTCTGTTACTAAATTGAACGGCACTAAATAAGGGTTCAAATGTTAATAAAAATTTCTCAAAAATAATTAATAATAATAATAATGTTTATTTACCAAAAAAGAGATTATACAGGTATTATATACATACAATGCGGTGACAATTTAATGATAACATTGAAATACCTGTTACCAGTTATTGACAAAAACTTCCTGCACTAGGTCAGGCCTGTCTCGCAGGAAAATTCAACAGATCGATCGACATTTTCGCGATACGTATCATGTAATTCTGAATTCAGAAACCGGTCGTATGGTTCTTAACATGCCGGCCATGACTATAACACCCATTTCAACGAACTAATATAAAACAATCGCTCTTATATCTTCTGGGAATAGACGCTAAAGTGGACAAAAGCCTGATTAGATCTAGTAATGACCGTGGATACAGCCCTGCCGGAAAACATCAGCCCATAATCACGTAAACATATTCTGGCTGTGTCAAAGTATATTTACCGGATTTGGCGAAGTGATCTAAACTTGGTGGATTACGATCAAATGGTCAGTATTCTTTTCCTCATTCTTCTCATAAAATTTAGTTAAATATATTTTACAGTCCAGTTTTGATAAAGCAAAACTTTCAGTTTTTATGGAAAAATAGAACAAACAAATCAAAAATAGGTAACTTCATTAAGAAACTTCTTTTGAAGTACTATATTAGCCGCAGATAGAGATTTAAATACATATGTATTTCAAAACAATCGTCGAGTCCTGTAAATTAAGTTGATTGATCGTTGTAAACACGCCACGAAATTGAACACTTGTCTGATAACAAAATGTTGTGCGTATATTTCGCGATATGAACATTATTTGTAAATACTGATGACCTAGAGAGCTGTTAAAATTGCTGACGGAACTCTAAAATATATAATTCCTCCGTGAAAATAATATTGCAGGCAATACATATTTACGTACGTAGGTACTGCTTGTGCTTCATGTTATGTTAGGTTCATTACATAAGTATGTAAAACAGCACTATTATCGGGTATCGTTCTGAATTGCACAGCGCAGCGTTTTATTTCGTTTGATAAGCGATGTCGCCCGCATTCATTACACACAATGTTGTAAACATTGCACCGTTAATATCTAGCCATGTGTAGCATGCATGAATATACTTTGATGACTTCATAGTACCTACACAGCAAAATGACGAACCAAATATTTCCTGAATGTAGCAAAACCAGGAGTTTAGTATATCGGCTCCGAACGTCAGAACCAAATGCTCAAAAACAACGCGAGGTCTCTATTAGAGTGACTCTACAGCAATGATCTTAGATCACGGAGTAGACCTAATTTCGCCGATAAAAACTCTATAATAAGGGATCCACGCCTCCTATATTTTTTTCAGCTCAGGATGAGCAGTGTATGATCAGTGTATGATCTCTGTTATAGTGTTGCTATGGATAAAATTAGATTTATTTCTTAAATCTAGATTGTCGCACGTCGTAATTCAATGCACTGTATAAATATATGATAAGTCCTTGAACCTGTATTGGACCCGTTTGCATCATCCGAAGATATATTTACCACTCACCCGGTTTTCCTTATTCTAGCTATGATTTATTGATTCCAAAATAGCTATATACATAATATATAATATATATATATATAATACGGTAACGACCGCAATGTTGCCGCTATCACTCAAAATATAAAACGCATCGTTTATGAAACAAATTGCGCCAACACAATTACAAGAACGATACTTACATGAAACTAACGATTATTACTTACTTAATGTAATACTTATCAATACAAAATGTACTTGAAATGTAAGGACGCAAGCGATTCTGATGTCTGAAATGTTAATTATAAGTATTCGTCATGAATTGAATTAAACACACGTCGAAACACTTGCAAGATTTTATCATTGCGTTAGCCTTGTCGTCACGATGCCCGCTGGTCTGTGTTTCATTCTTATACAAACATTTGTCTAGCTACTTAGTGACTTTAATATAAATCCATGACATATTTCTGATTCATCAAGGATCAGTTGTGTTTGTTTATAATTTTTTTTTTCCGAAACGCGCCCGCGAAACGAACGGTATTGCTCCTCTGCAGTTTGATCCCGAAGGGAATAGCGTAATGTTAGTTATGTACCGTATATTTTGAGTATAACTATAAGCTATACAATACTTACCCTGTTGATATTGGTCCAATGGATTCAGTGGGGAATTTTTCTTCAATGACTTTCTACGTCAGTCGTATAGAAAACGTACTTACAATGTCACCCGAGTTGTTTATCGCAACACCTATGCAGTTTATGTCCTTATTATCAGCACAGTGGACACTTTGAACATATATATTTTATAATTATACTTGATGTTATCAGCTCGTACAACATATGAATCTTCAAAGTCATTGATGTTTTAATCCAATGCGTTGACCTATAGTGCTGTAAAATAGAGTTCTCACACGATTTACCAACTGGTGCTCTTTGGCCGTCGTATGTGGTCCAGCTAACGATTTTAAATATATTATGCCGTATGAAAAATAATGCTGTTGGACTACAAAAATAAAACTAGATAGGTTCACATTTCACGTATAAGTATCGCGTGTACGTTTCATTTACATGCCTTAATAATTGATTTATTAATTATCATTGAAAATGGTACATCCACTATGCGAGTGTTGCTAGTGTAACCAAATTCTTTACCCTGCTAAATAATAATATTTTCCTGGAATAGTTGGGAGAGAGTGGGGTCGCGCTTATTCTCTGTCACAATTGCGCTGACGGACACCATTCTTCAACTTTGTATTATTTTGTTGTATTGTGTAGCCAGTATTTAACCTTTTGTATCAATCCTTAAAACGCACGGGCGTGCGTGTTTATAAAAAAAATATTGCCGTGTTTTTTTTGAGCAGGTCAAACCGCCGGGTCGAAAGTGTTTTAGGCGTTTCCAATTCCTGTTAAATGTTAAAACTTTTTAAACAAGAGAATGTTTGTATGTAACCGCCTATTGTTAGAATTCCTTCCCTTGTTTACGAGAAACTATTACGAAAAGTTCTCTATAGGTCAAAGGAAACGGGCATTGTATTAGAAATAGGCCTGGGGCTTAGTTTTACAAGTCACATTTGTAAGTTTATTAGAGGTCTTAGAGGAAATAATTGTTTAAGTATTCAGGGTTGCCCCTAAACTTTTTACCTGATGATTTCTATTGTTTTACGGCCTGTGTAACAGTTCCTTTCAATGTTGAGCATTAAATATTAAATAGGCTGTTACTAACAATAGGTAGACAGATTAGGAATGACACTAAAAAGATTTTATACAAGTCCCAGTTTCATTGTAATCGCATTTTTTTATTTGTTCAAAAATAATAATGATTACCTATTAATTATTTATTGAGTTTATCGCAGAGTATTAATTATTATCATTTAAATGCGGAAACCGTTCACACAAATCGCTCTTCATCTTGACCTTTCATAACTTTAGACTTAATTATATTATTAAACATTAAATTACTATGCCCTCCATTATTCGATTCTTTAATCAAATGAGGAGATTGTGTCATTAATTCCAAGGTTCGGTGTCATATAATAAGCGGGTGCTGACTCAAAAGTTACGTGTGTGCTTTGTCAACTGGGTGCACAGTACACCTATCGCTGCTGGCAGTACTAGCTCGGCTTGCACACAATGTATTGTATTACCGAACGCCATAAGTTTAGGACTAAGCAGTACGTGACCGCCACTTGACACTGACCCATTATGAAAGACGGTCACAAACAAATGCTAGTTTTAAAACAGGGTTCCGCAGGCTTACACATGAAGAAGTACGTTATACATTCCAATGTTTGCATTTGGATATTTTTACAAGTATATTGTTGGTTATATAAAAAAATGAAGAATAATATGAACATAATACCCCTAAATTCATAAAATACTTCTTATATCTCTACTTAAGTAAGTATAAAACGTTGTTAAAACTAGAAACAGGCGATTGAATTAACTATAGAAAATGAAGTACTGGCAATCTTTAAACATTATGGCATTTTTACCATTGCCAAGAGATCTCCAAACGCGTCACTGAAGTTTATATTTCAGCTCGCATTTCAAATTATTTCCCATGAGAGCGTAGCGGTACAAAACTGACTTCAAATTTCAGCTAGGTACAAGGAATTCTCTACAAACTGTGTGCTTAGCACGAACTCCTAATGTAATCGTTACGCCAACGTCATTGAGGAAGCATAATGCCATTGTAATACTTAAATATCGAAGAAATCTCATTTTATTTTACGTCCCTATTTGATGTCACTCATATGATCATATATAGGATGATATTACTTATATTGTTACGTCGTTCGGGGTAGGAAATGTTATATAAGGTTTAACAAAAATATTGTAAAATATTTTAAGGGGTTAACAAGTAGGTGATAACGATCACGTTTATGTATAAAATATATGCGTAAATAATGTTTGATTTTTCTGTGAGAATGCAAGTCAGTACCGTTTCACCGAGCACTTGTACGTAGTGTTATTTTTTAAATTTCAAATAAATTGATTTTTTGAGCTTTATAGCTTGCCAATGGACCCCTTAAAATAGATTATATAATTATTGTTTAGCCTTATGTCAATTAAATGATAGTAGGTAGGTATATCGCAAGTTAATAACATATTTTTTCTATGTATTTAATGAATGAAGAAAAATCGAAAAGATAAGAAATCCAAAAGAAATTACAAAAATATAGGCACCTAGGTGCATATTTAATTTGTCAATCAATATTGTGCGAACCTACATAAATATTATTAAATTAATTTATAAGAATTCATGAAATTCTTACAGGAAACAAGATTGGTTGGGGGCACGTATAATGATGTAGATTAAAAATAATGGTTGGCGTCGTTGTTGTTCAGTCGGCACACATTTCCTGTGATAAGTGCAAGCTATTTCATTAATTAGCTATAACTATAACGGTTTCCTTTTACGGCAAACATGTTATGACAAATAACTTCAGCGATTACAGTATTGCAGAACATACTAAGAGCATTTTAAATGTTGCCAAAATCATTAAACACTATACTCAGCACCAAAACACACACATTACCCTCACACAGACACTAAACTTATATCGGTCAGTACATAATACTAGGTATATCTCCAACTTGGTGCTCTTTCTGAATGCAATATAATATATAATATTTTGTAGAGTACCCATATTATTCTTCTGAAGCTTTTATTCGTTTGAGAACACCTAGTGTGTTACACGAGTCGGTCTTGCGCATAAAAATGTTTACTAGATTGGATGCCACGTGGTTGATTTGGGCGCTAAGAGTTACTAAATTGTAGATGGCAGCACTGATTGTGAGAGTATCTAATGTAGAGCAAAGCTTCGGCTCAAAAGCATCAGTTGTTGTCATTGCATTCCACCAAAGAATTTACTCATTATTTGGCGACTAATTCAAAACGATCTTTTCATTTTTGAATGCATTCATATAAAGTTATTGGCTCTGGTTTAAAATGATACGCGAACATTAGTACTTAGCTACTGGTTTCAACGTTGTAAAAACTCGGTTCGATTACGATTCCTTAAGCCCGGTGCGTAGGTACACACATACCTACCTAGTGCATAATACTAAACTGTCAAACGGGTTTGCAACCACCTAATGCATTAAAAAGTTGTTCGAGACGCGGACGCAAGTTTGTTAAGGCAGGCAGGTAGGTACTTAGAATCAACGTAGACGTGACACACACAAGTTTATAGGATGTACATCCTATAAACTTGTGTGTGTCACGAAACGTAATGAAAGGTAAATATAACGCTCTCAACAGTGATTTTTTTCGACATCATAATATGTACCCACTTCCCGATATAAAATCGTTTAATTGAAATTTGAAAAATAATGTACTCAGAACTTAGTAAAATTATTTTCTTTAGTATAAAAAAATCTAAATATTTTGCTGGAAATATCCAAACATTTGTAAACATACACAACGTATACTTTTGTACAAACTTCTGAACGTAGCCTCATGAGTTTTATCATATCCTGACGTCAAGAAAGTTGGTAAATGGTTGTCTAGAAACCGATGTAACATTACCTAAATCTTGATATGACTCCTTTCATAACATTTTTTTCCACTACATACAGTATACTGCAATAAAACCTTTTTTTAATCGACTTCAAAAAGGAGGAGGTTCTCAATTCGGTTGTATGTTTTTATGTGTTTTTATGTTTGTTACCTCAGATCTCCGTCATTTATTTAATACAAAATGCAAAACAATGTGTAACGGATTTAGTTCTTCAAATTGTCTCGAGTACAAAGTTAGAAATTTTCTTTCATCACATCACGGCACAACAATAACTTGTCAAGAAAAGAAAAAGAGTGTCTATGATTTACGTCAGTTTTTTCTAATGACATTACAAAATCTACCAATAGTGTAATGTCATTAAATGGTGTAAATAATTAGTAATAATTAATAAATAATAATATTAAATAAATAAATAATAATAATTAATAATAAATAATGACACGCCATTTTCATTTCATCATGTCACATCCATTATTGTATTTATAATATGTATTTATTGAATGTTTAATTGCTATTAATTACTTGACACTGGCAAAATACCCGCTAAGTTGCGGGTGAGGCCATATTCATATCCGTTTTATTTCATCGCATCTCATTTCGTAAAGAAAGAAGAAGAATTAGGACAACAGTTTTTTTAAAGTTCTTAAACGAAATATCGTACATGGATTTCTTATATTTACGGGAATACCACACATTAAAATAAAATTATTTTAACGAATTTACGATACGAGGATATGTGAGGCCATTGAAATTAAAAAAAACATTCTAATTTCAATAGGGAAGATGGCTGGTTGCTACCACCGACTTGGGATCCAGTAATTAATATAATTAAACCCAAAACCAAGCGCCTCAAGACAAGACACTGTGAGCACTTTCTGCGTAGATCGGACCGCAAACAACAACTAAATATGAGGGTGCCCCGTTCTAACTATGACTCTAGGACGTCTAACACATCAGTCCTCCCATGACCATAGTTGTTGTAAAACAGCCGAAACATCGGGAACGTAAAAAACATAAAATAAACGCAATAAAATTCGTAAAATTAGTTTATCTACATATCATACCTATTTGAAATTATGAGTATGTCGTGCATTAAAACCATAGTACGGATACTAATTACTTATTTGCGAGATTGTTTTTAGTAAGGATAAAATACATATTCGGAATGTAACATCGGGATGGGTCAGCATAGCTCCGAAGTTATAAGTTTAGAAAAATATTAGAACCATATCGGCGATTTGAGAGATAAGAAAAACTGCAATCATAGATTAAAAAAAACTCATATATAAATCGAGAATCGAACCCGGTCATTTTGAAAAGTACCTACCTAAATCAGCGTTATTTCATTGCGATATTGATTGAAAAGGTCATAAAAAGTAAATGTAGCTATGTCAAAAATTAAAAGAAAATCACTAATTAACTAAACAAGTTAATAATTAATAAAAAATAATGTCATTTTAAACATTTAGGCACCGAAATTGATAAAATTATATTAAAAACACAATTTTCATTTCATTTTTGACGCAAGCTTTCATACAAATGTATACTCCTTACAGTCTACAGTCAATATCGCAATAAAATAACGTTGTTTTTTTTATACAAAATTACCGAGTTCGCTCCCCGATTGCGCTTTGAAAATCTATAATTGCAGTTTTTATTGGCGACAAATCAACGACGCACTTTCGCAGAACCTATTTTTCTATCTCTTATAGTTTCTGACTTATGAGTGCTTTGAAAATCTATAATAACAGTTTTTGTTGGCGACAAATCAATGACGTTCTTGCGCAGAACATATTTTTCTATCTCTTGTAGTTTCTGAGGTCCCAATACTGACCCATGTTTATGTTACACCCTGTATACTTAGTAGGTATTTTGTATAGAGTGGGACACCTAAATGTATGAAAAAGTAGTACTAGCAAATAATGCTACGATCCGAACGGGTGGTAAAGTTGTAGCTTAGCATTTTGTAACTATTTTGACGATTCGTAAGTAATTACATGAATAAAAAATATTCTGGTTCTGATGTGTGCATGCTATAAGCATTGGCCAGGGCCATTTGGCAAAATAATTGGAAAAGTTAAATTAAACGATGACTGATGAAGTTCTGCCAGACTGATGGCGGCGGCGGCGGACTGTGGAGTGTGGACGGCGAAGCGAAGAGAGCAATAATAACAAAACATACAGCCGAATATTGCCGATCGCACCCGAGTGAGTGAACCGAGAAAACGTGATCATCGCAGCGCGCTATTTGATTTGAAAACAAAAATTCACCCGCCCGCTGCCGGCGTTTCACGGGCGAAGGCGAACTACAAAACAAGCTCAGTGCGCGAGCAAGCGTTTAACGGAATGTACGTGTGGTGCGTCTTGCGCGGACGTTAATTCTGCGATTTATTTTTTTTACTTGCGATTTGTACGGCCAGAATTAAAAAGTTTTGGAGTATAAAGTCGATAAACAGAAAAAAGTTTATAGTAAAAAAGTTGAGTTCAAGACAGTTCGCGCAGAATTTTGACCAGTATTGTGAATTTCCGTATAGACGCGAAAAAGTGAAGATTATTTCGACACAAAGGACTGTTTTGTACATTTTCGCAGCGATTGCGAAATTGTGTTCAAAAATACTGATCTGACAAACGTGGAGGGCGTTGTAAACAAAATTCACCGCCCCCGGCCAACTAGTTCGGGCACAATCTGTGGTCACCGAACGAAAAAACAAAAGCGCAACGATTTTATTACAATAATAACTCAAGGACAAAGGTTTCCCTAAAATTCTCGTCATAAATATCGTGGACATTTCATCGGCTAACCTAAAAATTACAGTGAGTTTGTCGACCCTAAAATTTCGTGCTTCAGTGGATCAGTCAGTTTGCAGATTTTTGATACGAAAAATTAAACATCAAAACCTGGATTAAGTGTCGAGTTGGTTTAACATAATGTCTACCGCCATAATGCATCAGTCTGCGCTGTACGACTTTGGTGATCTGTTCTTGAAGGTATGTTTGATTTATCTGCTTGCCTAGTTAACTAAACTTTAAATATCCTACAAGTCCGATATTATGTTGCCTGCATATACAAATAGAATTTATGAAAAATATATTTTATAAAAACAATCGATCGGTTCGTAAAAAATATTTAACACGTTACACCCACCTTTGTTGACACATTTGTTGTAGGTGAGTATGTATAATTTTAATGTTAATAAGTAGGTATGTATGTACCTTCCTATTTACCTTCCCCAACATTTTAATAGGTTACGTTAGGTCAGTTCCTATTCTTTTAAAATATACTATCAGCTGGCTCGTAGGTAGGTACCTATAGGCATTATAGGTAGTTAGGTATGATGCCGGGATACCCTTACCATAAAATAGATAAAAACTGCATAGGTAGACATGATAGGGTACCCTAGGTCAATTGTTCTTTCAAACCGAACCACATGGTTAATAGAAAACAATACCTAACTGAATACTTGCTTAATTCAAAGGTATACTTACATATATACCTACCTTCTAAAACGAACTTAGCCTGTCTAGGTATCTAGATTACGTCAACCCTCGTGTGTAGATACTTACCTACCAATTACCTAGGTACCTAACTTTTTTAAGGGCCTAGTACTTTCCTAGTTTCCTACTACAATGACTAACTACCTAGGTAAGTGCTTTAAAAAAACAAAATCCACTTGTCGGGATATAAACGCATCGTTTTTGATTTGAGACGAAACCTACCTAAATTCTGAGAACTCGATTATGTAGGTACCTACATACTAGCTTTGATGTTAATTGCAACATTTTCATATTACCTAGTCTACCGACCACTGCTCGTTCTCTACCACTTTTACGAAATACAAGAAAAATAGTCTCAACTGCAGTACGGCAAACATTCGTATAGTTTCTAAGTGCATGCTCAACCTAATACCTATACGGAAAAAGGTCGCGAAATAAAAATATACCAACCACCCATCTCTGAGAAAAATACTACATAGATGTTTTCTTTGTTGGAAGCGATCGAGAAGAAAAAAAATATAACTAGAATCAGTAACAATTTAAATAAATCTTGATTTTAATTAACATTAAACTTACCGGTTCAACAACAAATAGAAATTTTATAAAATAATGAAAAGAATCATGTTTTTTTATTAAAATAATAAAAACCATGATTTTTTATTTAAAAAATCACGATTTTTATCAACCCTGTTTTGTAATTTGTCAATTTGTAATGTACCTACCAACCTTTGTAAGTCTCGCCTAAGTCACAGTTCTAGCCTCCATAATTACGTAAACCAGTTGTTGTGACTCCAGGTACCAGCATGATGTTGCCTTGCAAGTCAAGTTGCAAGTCGGGGGCTTATTCTTGAAGCCGATTTAATGTACATCCAACTACCTATAGGTACCTAAGTATGTACCTAAAAGCGAGTTATTCCGGTCTGATATTATGTTGCTGACTGTGATAAATATTGCTTGTAAGTATGTAGGGAACTTATCTGTTCGATCGGAATAAAATATAAAAAAAATGAGTTTATTGATCCCCTGCACGGTGAATTGGTTGGGAATAGAAAATAATATAAAATAAAACCCATCCCCTAGGGTTTCAGTAATGGTGGATCCGTCAGGAATGACTCCTTAAAGCATTTTACGAGTAGCTAGCTCAAGCATTCGAATTATAGGTAGGTATCTTAGGGGTAATTATTTCTCATGGCAGCACTATCTATGGCTATTCAAGTAATAATAAGGTATGTGTCTCTATTTACTTAAATAATAAGAGATACATAAGTATCATAAGTACACACTATCTTTTTTTACTAAATGAAATGCGATGAGGTGTATTCGACTTAAGTTAAATCACATCACATCACATCAACGAAGTCTATGGCTGGGTTTTCTAAATAGATCATGTGTGACATCTGTAGATTTCGCTGTTGTGTGTCGTAGATGTGCGTATTATAGGTAGGTATTCTATAGACAGACACACTAATACCCATATCAGATTAAGGACGTGCGCTACTATTTTAGAAGATTACAAATAGGTAAAAACACTATACAGTCTGTAGTGACTTACTACAACTAGGTAAACCTTTCATCAACTATCTAATAAATAGGTAGTTTAAATTATGTAATGACAAATTGAAGTAATTATTTAAACTCCCATCTTGCATATAGGTAGGTACATAAACTTGGTCCACCAGTTTTTATTAACATTCATATACTTATTTCACGTTTAAATAAACTTGATCCTTTTCAAATCTCGGCAGGGGTGTGTAACAGACATAGTTAAGTGGTGAGGCTCGAATTCCGAGAAATATAACCAAAGCCATCACGATAAAGCTCAAAATAGACTAACGGATCCCGTTTTGGAAGTTATAAGTAAAGTTGAAGCGAAACCGGTCCTATGGATTACATTTTATGGTTATAAATGGTTTGTTCGTCGGTCACGCTACCTGCTTCACGTTTTTGTAGTCTTTTACTTTGCGTAAACGGCACTTGTTGCTCGGGGGTTACTCTGTTTTGTATTGGGTTGGGTTATATAGGCCACGTGAATAGGGGTTGAAGGTTTGTTATTATTTATTTTAAACGGCAATACACTTGCTTTATGCCATTTTGTCAGTTTCGGAATTCAGCAGCACTTACACCTTTAAACAATGTCTCGCCGATAAATACCTAGGTTCTCCTTTTTTTAAGGTTGGCAAAGGGCTACAAAATGGAGCCATTTTTGCCAGTGTCGAGTATATTTTTATAATTGTTATAAAGTCATAAGTAACCCTGATGATATTGATGATACCAATGAAGATGATGATGATGAACTGAATCCCCTACCCCTATCAATGAAGCCGTGGATTATAAAAAAAATACTGAAAATTTGCCGAACATCTTAGGTGAACTTGAAAAGTCTAGCTATACTATTTCATTTTAATTTCCTTTACTCGTGGATATATATCAACACATAACGGTTAATATCCCACTAATGTTACACATTATATATCAAAGATACACGTTTTTGTTTAGTTTAGTTAATACATTTGTTTTATTTGGTCTGAATATGCATTTGCGGGCTCAACAGAAATGAACAATAAAGTTGATAATGTAACCTGTTTGCAAAATTATCAGCAAGCGTGCAGTAATAAAATCTATCGTAAGCATAGAATTACGGTGGGAATTTTGAAAGGTGCATCGCGTTTTTTTTTATATTTTGATATTTTCGATCCCCCTTGAAAAAAATCTTTTTAAACCGTTGAATACTCCTACAACCGTCTACCTGCTGCCTGTTTACAAATACAACCGCTGCCTTTTTTTATACCAGTCTTGGTTCCAGATAAAGAACTCTTTGTTCGAGTCTCCTCTTTCTTTGTCCCAAAACTGCAGGCAGACTCAGATAATATTTTATACGACGGTTTACTATTTGTCTGGTTAACATTTTGTATACCATTGGACATTCAGACAACCAATTCTCATTGTAAGAATTAGTTGCCTACACCTAAAGTTTATAATACAATGCATCAGACTTGTGAAACATCTAACCTAAGATACTAAACTCAATCAATTAGGTAACATCCTAATTAAGAGTCTATTCTTCAAAGCTGCAAATACTAAATTGCATAATGTACTTTACATTAAATTGATGCTTATTTGGTTCGGTAGTTTACGACACAATCTGTCTTCTGTGACGGTAAGCCACGGTTGTTCTATAGTTTTTAGTCACTCAATTAGGTACTTATCTTTTTTATTTCGCTCTTTGGAAATATAATTTCGGGCACTATACTCGATTTAGATATTTCGCTTAGATTTAGTTTGTATGTGAGTTTATCAAGGAGGCGGAGCGGGGCGCATCGTGCATTCATGCAGGTTAGGTAGGGTTACCACCATTTTGAAATACCATAGTATTTGAAAAAAAATCAATATATATAGTTCTCAGGGAAATGCGTGGAAAAAAGCTCTCATTTATTTTTATTTATTTTTGGTGTGTATTTAAACAACATGTAAAAAAAAAACACCTCAAACATTTGGCGGCGTTCTACGCCAAATTGACAGTAACAGAACGAAAGACTTTTCTTTACGTTACTGTTTACGTGAGGGAGCGAATGAGCGACGTGCGATTTGTTCCGAAAGTCCTCATGCTATGCTGTGGGTGGGTTCTAGGCACAGAATTATAAAGAAAGTGCGATAGTTCAATTAGCCACGAAAATCGTGGATATTGATTACAATGGTACGTACATTTTGTTAATTCTATGTGTCTTACTAATCCCCCCTTAAGCGTAGAGATCATATTTAATTTGTATGGTTCTGAAATCCCCACATAGGGATATTAATAATTTATCAAGTTCCGAAGATGTACCTAATTAAATATGAACCTTTTTGTTAGATATAATACCTTTAATTGCAAACAAAAAAAAACGCTTTATGCGTACCTAAGTGCAGTCGGAGTGGTCACGCGACGCGATTAGCAATCCACGTGTGCTGATAAAGATTGATTGTAAAGCAGACCGCGTATAACCGAAATGTTATCTGACGTCATGTGCCACCTTCCCAATAGCTGTAGGTTGTTTTGCCTCACACAAGCACGGAAAGCTCGTTGATTATTATCTATTTTATTAAGGCAAATAGGTTGGTTTTTATTTTAATAATCGTGTAGAACCAGATATTTTTTAGTTTGATTGTGTGCTCCTCCGGATTATTTAGGTTCACTCACTCACACAAAGTTAAGCATTACAACAATTATGTATGGACACTTGGGTAGATAATTCTATGCAGATACAAGCTTTCCACACTTTTCGCAATCAAAACTCGAAAGATTTCTCAAACAGCCGGTTTTAGCCTTAAAGTCAGTCGACCCCTCCGCCGTCATTTCTTAACACCTAGACGTTGCAGAAATGCTCGGGCGCAACGCAAACAATAAGTGTCGATCGTGGGAGCCCAGCAGTGCCAGCACAGCATTCGCTTGTACACAATAAGTAACTTTAGAACATTTCCTCTCATGCTCTATTGGCGAAATGCGATGCCACATGGGACTTGCGACGCCATTCTGCTATCACAGTATCTTGTGTATTATAAATAAGTTAGTAAAACAGCAAGCAAGTACCTATTTTAAACAGTCTATCATAGTTAATATTTATAGGTTGTTATATTTCAAGTAAATAAAGAACAATGATCGTTAAAATTACTTGAAAAACTATTTTGGATATGTGGTGTCCCTGCGCACGCCTGCGGAGTGCATTCATTAGCCTGTAGTGTGTGGAGATGATTGGGCAGTCCGCGTCGGGGCAAGAGGGCAAGTCGCAAGCTGCGTAGGCCAGGTCCAACGGCCGCACTCGTAACCGCCAGTGTACTATTTTTAGCCCGGCTCCTTTCTCCAACGACGGACGTGAGTCAACCCTTTGTTCCCCCCAAGCGGATCGGCCTCGGAGCGAGGACGGACTTACCACACGTCCTCAAACCTGTGGTCAATAGTCGTTAAGGTGTCGCTTTCCGAATACAGTCAATATTGTTTAGATTTTTAATAAGTGGCTCGCCTTGAACACGCCGTTGCTCAATGTGGAGATGCCATTATGCTTGTAAAAATACTTGACGGTCCAAGATGGAGGTTCCTCGGTGCCGATTGTCATAAGCAGGCGCGAGTTGTACCGATCTCTAATTTGTTGTGTTGGATTTTAAGATTAAATTGCCTACATTTTTTTTGGTAGGTCACCTACCATGTTTTTCGGAGTGCAAATTAAAAAACGGACCCGAGAAGACAGATTAATAATTAATTATAATAAGTTTCTTTTGAAGAATATAGTGAATTAACGCGACTTCCTGCAATCTTGAGAACAGTATTATAACGTCCCCTTCGTAACCAATTGTCTAGGAAAGGAAAAGTGAATGCTTCCACATAATATCTACTTCACACGACTTGTTAATCTCTTGAATTTGTTTTATACCAACTACAGAGCTTGAAAGACAATATTATTTACGTAATATCTTGGCATTTTAGCGAACGCAGTTTTATTATCGTGCAGTTAATATTAACCTACCTGCTTTGTATACGGAAATGAAAATAACTTTTTAGTTGATATTTAAAAACTACAGAAAACTGCTGTAGTACCTACCTCGACATTACGATTTAATATTTTCTAAGTTGGTCGTATTTCGTAACTTGAATTGTGTCACAATGACATTTCATAGGGCAAGGTAGGAGATATAAAATGGATACCCATCTATTTGCACATAATCACCATTGAGAACAAACATCGTCTTGGAATCAATTAGTTACGTACGACAACTACGATTTTTTTTTCTAGTTGCTTTTGTGTTACAGCACCTGCTGAAAGAGATTACATAATTACGTCTACTAACATTTTCTTTTTGATGATTTCTCTAAAGGTTAATAGATTTAAAAATACCTTTAGTACGTCGGTAGGTACAGTATCATCAACAAGACGATCGCTGTGTAAATAGCTACGTTGGCTTCGCGACGCGTCGCTAATTGTTTCGGCAGAGCAAATGCGAGGGTTCATTGCCGGCCAAACGACATTGTCGTATGCGCCCACGGCCAGCGCATATATTGTGTATCGTCTTTGTCAAGATTTTATTTAATGTAATTACATGAGTAAGTATATGTAACAAAAATATTGAGTCAACTTAGCACACGCGCATGGCATGACATAGTATCAAATATTTCTAAAATATTTTGGTTTGGTTGGGTTCGATATTATAATACTTATCAGCAATAAAACTCATAATCATATTTCTTTTTACTTATTTTCTCTAGCTAAAAAGTTACCTACACCTACTACCTACTTAAATGTACATATATTGAAACGATTCCACCTTTGTAGACTTGAAAGGTTAGACATTATTTATTTAACTAACTGACCTTACTTTTGATTATTTTCGTGACCTCCGATTATCAAATATAGTTGCTTAAAGATTAGTTTAAATTTGTAGTAATGACCACTACCGAATTTGATGTTTTTATGATTGTCTGACCGAAAATCCGGACATAGTTGACGATTATTAAGCTTTACTCTAGAATGAGTAGTTTCTTCTCAGACACAAATAACAAACGTGAGTAGGTATATAATGTGTAAACCAATAACTAGTTACCGTACTTACATAGATAATGCATTATCTAAAGTCTTATGTAGTATTGCAGTGCATAAACAAAGGGGTACTGTACTGTATCTTATCACAGCGGCCGATAACCGCTCGAAACGTTATTAGTGTTGTTGTTAAAATACAACGTGGTTATTTAACGTAACCGACATAACCTCACTTTTAAGTTTCCCTTTCGTTCGAAGACAAGTTTTTATATTATCGGTACTTGTAACAATTTATATAGCCCCAAGACAATGTCTTGGCGGCCTAATTGATAACCCTATCAGCTGGTGGTTTAAAGTATTCTACGTGCTTATTATCTTCACATACTATGTAGATATATTGTATAACATTTTAACCCCGGTTGCAACGCAGAGTTTTATAAGCTTCACGCCTGTCTGCCTGTAACATCTTAGCTCCGAAGTAAAGCTCTACAAAGAAGCAAAGCGCTTTTAGACGTAACATTATTGAAGAACCGGTCAGATTTAAATATAATCTAGTAAAATATGTCCCATTGTTGCAATGATCTGAACTTGTTATAAACGAATGTATGTATGGGCATTACTTAATCCCAAATGAATAAATCTCATTTAATTTATTGCATTAAAGAAGCAGGGTCTGAAGTTAGCAATACGCCCCAGCGGGTGAGGCCAGATTCTATGAAAAGGTGCGTGTTTATCTCACAAACCAAATCCAGCGGAGGTTCGACTGCACTTTTGGCACACATTCGCCGAGATGTTGCGTCACAACACGACGCGCGCGCAGAATCGAGCACACCGCGTAACACTTTTACCATTACCGCGACGGCGCGGCGCGGCGGCCACCTCTCGCCTACTTGCGCTCGAAGCGATCCACCGCTTTACATAATTGCTGGTAAAGAACACATCAAGTTACGCAATACCAAAACAACATTTTGATATTCTGTTTAAGCATAAGGAGGTCACCGGTTTTTGGGTCGATCTAATGCATAATTTTGTAAATCGTGTTATTTTTTATCTATTAGGATTTTTTTTAATCCAATTATCCATTAGGCATGAACAAGAACTTCTTAGACCCTACTGTCGTGATTTTTTTTCGGCTACGTTTCATTATTACTGAAGGTCAATATTCTGGCCCGAGGAAATAGAACCCATAACACCTATTTAAGTATGCTAATGCGGTAACAACCAGAATTAGGTAATATACCAGATAGGTATCTCGTTCGCCATTGCATTTCATTATTTTTAATAGCTGCTTTTGTCAAAATTTCAATCATAAAAAAATGTGATTTCTTTAAATAAATTTTAGCCCTCGCTTGAGCTAAGTTACTTATTATATAAACCATACTTACTCACAGTACTAAGTTATTACAACTTATTACTGAGATGCTGTTCTAAATGTGTATGGAGAACACTAGCCGAGTGTGCCCGATACTCTGTAAATAAACAAAAAGTGCAAGTTGATGTAAAGCCGCGATTACATCACAAGCGGAGCGAGGACCGGCGGCGCGAGGGTATTATATGGCACAACGAGCCGCTGCAACGAACCAACTGGAGCTACATTCTCTTGGCCGAACGTTCTTAACTTTCTTTTCTTGTTTCGTAATGACACGGCCGAGCGGAGAGGAGCTGTCGCGATCCAGCGTCGCGCTGGCGTCAGTCGCTGGAATCACCACCACCGACCGTTTCACAACACAATAACGTTTATAGATTTTTTAAACAAGCGATTTACATTAAGGTTAACAACGATGCTAGGTGCCTGGGTTTTCGTTATTTCACGGTTGGAAGAGGAAATTCTTTTAAAATTAAACATCAAATGATTTCTGTACGGGCGTGCGGCGTAACTAAGCGAATGGGTTACTTGGTGAATTTTAGGTGTTTTTCGGGACGTTATTTTCTTGAATGGTTAGGTTTTTTAAGCGGATTGAGGAGTCTGTATTTTTTTGTAATGTCGAGGACCCGGTAGGTATGCTAATGACGCCAAAGCTGCCGTTTCTGATTTTTGTGTTATGTGCATAGGTAAAATCATGCTCGCTGGTAATTGCGGCTTCGTGTGGTAACCACCCATTAGATATATGGTGGAGGAGTCCTATTAGGAGGCAACCCTAATAGTAACACATCGCGTATGTTTTGCTAGAGTGCAGTTTGCATAAGCGTGTTGTTGGAACGTGCACTTAGGTATTACGCCGCGATTATAATCCGCGCGTGCCGTGATATCTTAAGCGCCCGACTTGCAGGAAGTGAACTTTCGAACTCTTTCACTTATATAGCATCGCACTATACCTACACATAGTTCAATATCTTGTATGTTTCTATATTTACCAACATGTACCCTAATTGAAAGTTGTTAGATTGATGCTTTGATTTGCAATTGAGATTTCCTCTGTTTATGCCTAATCGGGGGACGCGCCCCCTATTAGCGTCTTAATTGTAACATCGTGATCATTACCACACCACTACGTAATCAGCAACCTAGCTACCGAACCAACTTTACATAGGTAAAATGTTATCTACTTTTTAAGTTGATAATACTTTATAAATCGAAACATAGTATTGTACCTATGTGTTTAACATGCATTTAAAAACATTTGCTGCGCAATTGGGTTGCCACTTGCTATCAGTCGACCTCATGTACTTGTTCGATGTGTCACCGATCCGACATTATTGTATAGTCAGTAATGATATGTCCGGGTTCCACTGTCCTCGCCTCGATATGTTTAGTCATTGCTGTGTCCAATTTAAATTTAGAATCGACCAATCTACTTGAATATAAGTTAACAATTCGCGTTCTCTATTTGCTACGTTATTCAGGTAATCCGGTTGTTTAGAACTGCCTGCACTATATTGTATTGGTAGGTATAAACTCGATTGGACTTAGAAACAGTTATACGTCATAATTGATTGGGAAAAAGGAATTTTATGGATGCAATAATGTACCTTTTGTTTTTACTTGTGATCTTAGGCAGATGAATGTTTGTACAGTTGTTTAAATAAATACTAACTTAAATTATTCATTTCACAATAAATAATATAGATTAGCGATGTCCACTATTCGGTATTCGGCATATTCTGCATGTTTTTCATGTTTGATATTCGGCCGAATATTCGGTTAATGTGCCGAATATAAACCGAGTTCGCAACTAGAGACCGACAAGCTTAATGCTAATTAATTATGAATATTAAAGTTGGATCAAAACTTATAATAATGTTCGGTATTTGGTTCGGTTAAAAAATCCACGTTCAGCGCATCTTTAATATAGTCAATCGAGATTAATAATAATATACTTAATTAGCAAGTAACTATACATAACCTAATCCCATCCTACTACTACTACATACATGAAATAGTTATCAAAGGATTGCAATACTACCTAATTACGTTGCACGTCACGTATCATATAATTGCCGTGTAACGTTTCGCAATGAAACCCACCACCAAGATCGTTGGCTTACGAAGACAGTCATCGATGAAACCAACGAAGCGTGGATGAGGCACTGTTAACTGTGCACAGATTTGTCTGCTAACATCCAAATATAAGACATTCAGTATTGGAATATTTTAATATTAGTTAGAAATATTATCATCAAACTAAACAAGCAATTAGTTTATTTTAGTGTGTATATTTAAGAATAGATTTTACTAATTTGACGCATCCATTTCGCTTGCGACAATAGGTCGCACTCGCGATTAGATCAGTAATCACGTAGCTCTTAGCACTGCGAGCAAAAGTGATCGTCTGTTTAAAGATAGTGTGTCAATAATGAAAGGAAAGTGGTACGGCCGGCCGTCGTCGGTAGGTCAGTGTCGGTCTACAGGCGTTTACGTAATCTATGTCATACTGCACATCAATCGTGCCAATTTTGTACACAAAAGGATTCCTGATAACGATAAATATCACTCATCTATTAGTATTGCACGAACATTCCCTTACGCCCTACTGCTTATGTATATTGGCTTAAACCTTTCATGCAGCTATATTTAAAGCCATCAGATTAAAATGCCAGCGTGCAGTTGCTAAGTGCTTTTTTAAATGTCGACAACTAAGAAAAACTTGTTTATATTAAGTAATCATAATTTTGGAAGATTTTCTAAATTCATCAAACTTTTATTGCTTAATTAGCCTCACCAGCTTATTTAACGGCAAATTACAAGATTAAACGTAGAAAAAAATATGGTTTTTGAATGTAAAAAAATCACGAAATTGCGAATTTTGTAAGTAAGTATGCCTCCTAAAACTTGTCTGAAAATTTCACGGTGTTGTGCAAGATGTCGCGTTGTAATTTGTTTTCTACGCGTTGTTGTCTAGGTTGCTACTTGCATAATGAAGAGACTGGGGAATCTTAAATGTTTGTCATTGCAACATGTAACCGCCACCTAGGTTCAGAGGTTAGTTTTCTCCTACAGCAGAAATGATTATAATGTTTGAAGTCAGAGCGCTGGTTTTGTGTGTCCTGGGTTCCTGGCTGGAAACCCGTAATCGTATTGTCATTTAGAAAGCATGCTGTCACTGCCATTCTTATGAAAACGAGCGGGTGGGAGGGAACGAGCTATCACCGTAACGCTACGTAGCGAGATTGTGCTTGCTTGCGCCACTGGCATCACCGACGTCGTTGAACTGCGCAAGGTCTCGCCACTTCACTTCCTGCTTCGTACACGACGAACCGAGACATCGTTTTTAAGACAGTACATAAGCACCGCCTACCTACATTGTTATATACCTACTAAATATCTTCATACAACCTGTATCAAATTGCGGGTAATGTTAAATGAGGCCTCAAATAACAATTCATCAATAATATAATATACATTTCATACTTTTGCGATTTAAACTCCCAACAGAGAGACAGATAAAATACAAAAAAAATATCTGCATGCAAAAATACTTTAATTAAACCTATTAAGTAGTAGGTCTATCTAGTTTTTTGTTTGACTTGAGTTGATTTTTGGCAAAGGTGTTGAAAGAGAATAATCTATGGCAAACATAATCAAAATATTAATGAAGTATGCAGGTACATATCGAATGTACTTATCATTTGTCACATAACACTCCGATAAAGATATTTCTTAACACATCGTGAAGATCTAATGTTACAATAAGTACGCATGACTTAATCCTCTGTTCGATAGACGATACAAAAAAGCTGTTCAAATCCTAATTACGTAATGTTGTTACTAGCCGCACTAGTGTGGAGCAGAGATGGGCACAAGAGATACGTTCTACCGTGCCGTAACACTTTATAAGCTCAGTGTTATTCAATTGTGGCCAGTCATGCGTCACTATCAATCATATGTCCACCGTAATTGATTGTTATTCAACCTTTTTTTAATATATTTATATAGTTTTAAACTTATAATACGACTAAGAACATACGAAATTCTCAGTCGAATTACGTTAAATGACATGGCGGCCAGCTAACTTTTTATTTTTAGATTTCTCCCTGTTTCTAGTCTTACTAACAATTGATTAGTTTGACATGTGATGGGTTCCAAGAACGGCCCAATATTTCACCCAATCTGTAGGGCTAATTTGTGAATTGACATGTTAATTGGTAGGGATCCTACAAATCGGCCCTACAGATTAGGTGGCAAGATGGGCCGTTCGTAAAGGCGGTAACAATGAAATTATAATAGATTTATCTTTAAAATTCATAGAACTTCACGTCATTTTGTTGCAGTTTTATAGATGCATTATCGCAACAAGTAACTGAATGTTTTATTCATTAAATATCAGTTAACTAGTGCAGCGAGCGTGATGGTTTAAATATCAGGTTGTGAACAGGTGGAACTTGCCCTAACTGCATTCTGACAATACTGTGCATTATCAAATCGGTGCTCCGTGCATCGGTGGGCACAGCGAGCGGGCACTACCTACGTGCTCAAGGGTCCGTGAAATGCGCACCACTACTTGCACTGTTACTGTACCTCCCCGGTATTATATAATATACCTAATAGCAGGTATTATCTCACTGGGAAGTTTGTAGCAGCACGCATGCAAATAATACATCTGTAATTGCTTACAAGTTATAACTATCCGCAAGCCGTTCTGCGGGCGTGAGTTCACATAAATGCGGGTTCAGATATCACATGTAATATATGCGAATAGTGAGAACAGCACACGAGCTCACGCATCCTGTAGGCGTTTGCCTACAGACAGGCTGCACACCTTCCGATCATACCTCATGCGATCGACACTTTCAGCATTGTGAAATTGGTTAATTTGTAGGATAATCGGACATCCTAAATTATCACGATTGCCTTAATATCCGATCATTATGATCAGACAAGGTGTGGAGCCTGTCTACGTGTTCGCGTAAAAACGATGTATAATATGTCTACGTGTAGAATTCGGGTTACGTTACACGATACATAATAATATGTTACACACGTCTGAAACGGTCTTTAACTTGCCCACATAAGTATTTTTTGTAAAGGCAGAGTTTAATGCATAAGCTTATTAATATATAAGCAAATAGTTGGTTGTGAAGATTATTAGAAGGTTCATACAATGCATTAACCCACACGCAGTGGATGGGCAGAGAGCCACCACCGTGACAAATGGGGTGGTGTATGCCATGACGTGGAAAGCCATGCTTCGATGAGCGGCCCCCGTGGAAAATGGTTGCGATAACGAACAAGTTTTACGTAACTATGAGTAACTTTCCATAATCTAGTCTAGGTACCTGCACATTAATAAAGAAATGTATTTAAAAATATTTTATCGTTGTGACGCAAGTTGATTAGTTATTCAAAACTAGTACACAGAGCTGGTTCAAAAGCTATCTTGCTTGACCCGGCGACGGCTGATAACGCTTCGAGCTCTTGTTTTACGACAGTTTGTTCAACTTGTTAAAGTTTCATCGCTGTGCTTTTATTTACAACTTCTCGATGCGACCGAGACGACGGCTAAAAATAATCGCCTTAACTGTTGCATCCGCCTAGACTTGTCTTTCTCTGAATCGCTGCACATTCGTTACAAATACAATAAGTTTGACTAGCATAGCTCGCCTTGTTTTAATATAAATACGCGCTTTGCCATTTCCGTAGTATGTGCATGCAAGATTTTATAAAAGTTTAACTGCAAATTCAGTAGTCTTATTGTCGGTAAAAATATGGAGTTCACGCTATGTAAACAGCGCGGGCGGGGCCAGTCGAGACAGGGGCAGCGCTAGCGCATCGATGCACTGTACTGACCCGCATGCGCCTCCAACGAAACTGAAACTTGGCGTAATCGACCGCTTATTCTATATTTTTATTTGTGATAGGCTCACTATTATACTACACCACTAACCGGCCCCAGCTATCTCCTGATCTACCCCGATCGTCTACGGTTGCCCGCCGCGCCGCCTTTGATTTCATTATGGACTATGGTTTATTTCTTTTTGTTACTGCATTTTAACATGAGCCAAACGCTACTTACATCTTTGATAAACTGCTTTCCATATTTCTTAGATGATTACCGGCTCCGCCATCTTTTATTTACCACCATAAACAATTCGACTTAAATCCGCTTAGTTAAATATAATATAACTGTATATTACAATGCTAATGGCTAGACCTTCAACCTTCACGTATTATATAGGTAGATCCCTTTTTTCTAGAATGGTGGAAGAAAGTTCCCTTATAATATTTACAAGTACAAGAATTGGTAAAAGCGATAGACAATAAGACCATTATTAATTCGCATGCTGAAAAAAAAATACTAAAGCGCTCTCTGAGCGGATGTTGCACATCTGTTGTTGGAGACACAATAACAAGTAATTAGCGAATGAAGACAAGTCGTCCAGTGGAGGCGGCCATGTTCGCACAATGTGTCCCGCACGTTGGACCGCTTCCGTTGCCCCCCTTGACATCTCTCACTCCCCTACCCACAACCCAAAACGAAACTAAATTATTATTGTGAGTACGCTCAATTTACTTATACATAATACCATTTCATAATTGGGGCTAGCTAGGCATACACGAAATATAAATCAACATAAGTACATTTCAAAACGAGCCGATCATTAAGTATCCAATTTTAAATTGATGCATAAATTATTCTAATGCAATCCATAATAAAAACAGAAGGTATCGCGTTTAATTTATTATGTATAAATCATCGTAAAATAGGATTAATTAAAGTTATTTCATACGTATAGAATAGAGGAGCGCCATTGATGAGCCCATTCGCCTGCTCCTCAACGAAGGTCGCCCGCTCGCTCACACACCTACTTATCGTACTTCACGAGACAGGCCGTCTCTTGTGCGGCCTGTAAGCATTTATTATTTCATTTATGAAGCCAGTAGCAACATTAACTTTAAATTTGCATCTATATAGCGCTTCGAGTTTTAAACGTTTGTGTTTGATAGTAAGTAATATTACCCAAAATATTTTTGGTAATCGACAACGAACATTGTGTCACAATGTGTGAATGATCCCTCATTAAGTGTTATTACTCGAGTTTACTTGTACATCCTGGAACTTATTGCCGGACTGACAGTTTTATTGATGAGTCTCGTTGGTTTGTTACAGGTAAGATTTACAAGACTTTCCTGCTCGGTACATTCGATATGTGCTCACTTTTATTATGCGTGACAAGTATCTTAAAATACAGTAGTAACAGAGTACGGCAAAAAATATTTGAAGGGATTAAATTTTTGTACCATTAATGGTAAATCTTCGACGGAGTGGGTGTATCGGCTGCGAGGCCGATGTGGCTAATCCACTATTTCAGTGCATTGTGAAAACATTGGCTAACAGCGGAGGTCGGTGGCGCGGCACGTACCCACTTGCCCACCGACTAACACTTGCCGAAACTCTTGCAACGCGCCACCATTGCGTTGCAAGACAACCTTCGATTTCTCCCATTATAACACAATGTAGCATTTGTCCGTCAAAACCAATTTCGATGACCACGTCTGTCAATATTTACGTAAACCGCAATTTTTACAATAATGTCGCTTTAAGCAATTTCACACTTACCTGAATGTGATCGCCGCTGGTCAGTTACGTAAGAGACTTACTTTGGTAGCTGCATATAAGATTCTTTAGTATTCAGATTGCTTTGCTCAACTCGCAATTGCTATGAAATGCATTCAAATCAGCGTTTTATTATTCGTCTCGGACACGCGCAGTGTTGTGGTGCAGATTATACTGACGGTGAATGCAGCTGTAGAACGATGCTGTGCAAATTTTATTTTATAAAAATTATAACTTATTTATTATTATGTCTTGTCTTTTAATGTCAGGTATTGTGTTATCAATATTATATTATATTAACTTTATGCCACAGCTGCGCGCGCGGTACCTCAATTAAAAATATTAAAGCTAGTGTTGACAGGAAGGCGATTGTCGCTCTTTTACGGAGTAATTACATTTTTTCTTAGACACGGCTTAAACAAGGCAACGTCTCCCAAAAAGTTCTTCTGATCATAGTCGTTTACATGATTCGTGCTAATGTTACGAAACGGCGTGGGTCATAATTATTATGGAAAGAGAATGTCCCGTCACAGTTGGAGACCAAGGCTTCGTTTTATTAACAAAGGCTCAAGTCGCCGAAGATACCGACGCTAATGTAATCTGAATTGTCCTCGCTTAGCCCGTGTATAGAAACGCTGTAATTTTGGGTGGTTATGTCAGTTGTTCCAAAGAATGCGTCGGCGTAATAGAGCTTGTGGAACTTGGTATTGTTTCGTCGAGTATACGTAACGCACGTGGGCTTTTGGATCTGCTGGGGAGAAAGTGGCACAGCCGGCGGCAAGGCCGTCTCGCCGTAGCTCGACCTTCGGCGACGCATTTCCGGGATCCACATTATATTAAAAGCTCTAGACAACGTAAATCGGATCCCTTATGTTTTCACAATAAGTAGTTTAATTACAAGTTATAATTAAACTACTTATTTCAATAAGCATGAGGGAATGGTCCCGGTCTTTCGAAAGGATTTTAACGTCTACCATTTGTAAGCCAATAGATAGCACGATCTAAAGATAATATTTTTTTAATAAATAAGATTTTATTGTAAACCCAATGCGGGATTAATTTTAATAGTCGTGTGCCATATAGCAAAAGCTAAATTGAATTAAATTAATATAATATTATTAAATTGTATTATTGCTGAAAACTTATTAGCAATTAAACAATGTTGCAACCACGGGTTGCTACGCATGAAACTCATGCGTCTGTTGACTATAATGATAAAACTACTGAACTCCGCCGAGCTGAACGAAATCAGGCCGAGGATGTTTCGTATGATGACGCTTGTAACGATAATTAAATCGATTGCTAAACACTGTCGCGTGTCAATCGCAATGTATGATTTGCAAGCATTGCAACATACCTAGTCGCGTGCATCACGCTGCACTAACTGTACCGTAGATCCATTTAACCTGACGCCTTAGTAACATACTGCCCAATTCTCAATCGTCACACAATATTTATGTCCTACTTACCAGCTTGTTGTGTTTTTTGCATGACGCGTTCAAATTGAGCAGCATTTTAATATTCAACGCTATGTTATGTTCTTTGATGTTGCCTATATATTTTTCTAGCAATGCTTCTTATTATTATATATATAGAGTTAGTACTTTTTTAACCAGCTACTCAAGCTTGACGATTCATAAGTACTGCACTTAATGATTTACGTGAATTATAAATATTCTGATTCTTCCCTTTTACAGTCATATTAATTCCTATCATCCATTCACATGTTCAAATTCTCTAATGTTTACGTCAAATGCGAATAATGTAGACTGCAATCAGATAATAAGTAAACTGATTTACTATTCGTCTGTGTACATTCTACACAATTCATGTATATAACATCTTTGACGTATTTTCCGTGACTGAATTCCAAGAAAATAACGTATTTCACGCGACAATAGCTGTAGATATTATCTCTCTGCATTATTCTGAACGCTTAGGTGTTATCTGTTATTACTAAATCGCGTCCAAACGTTACTATATCTAGTATTGATCTGCGTTCGGATCTTGATGCGGAGTAGAGAATCAACACGCGAGCCACGGACTCGCCAAACGAGTTATGTTATAAATAATTAATTAATATTTGGCCGGCGAACTCTTTGTAGCTTCAAGGTCGTGGTGCCAGCCGATGTTGAAAATTAGACCCGTCGATTTATAGTTCTTGTGCATTATTACTTCTTGTTACTTGGACCTCATTTAGCACGTTTGTCGTACTAGGCCTAAATATAGCAGATTGTTAATGTACTTGTCCAATTTGAAAACCTGCCCGTAAAACTTCAAGTTAAAATTTTGTTGCGATTCGTTTTGCCACTTGTCCGTTGGGATTCGTTTTTCCACTTGTCGGTTGCGATTCGTTTTTCCACTTGTCAGTTGCGATTCGTTTTTCCACTTGTCCGTTGCGATTTGTTTTTCCACTTGTCCGTTGAAGTTTCACTTCTACTATGTGTCCCAGCACAGATATCGATTTTTTTTCCAAATGTTTGGTACAGTGTGTTGTAGTACCTACAAATACCAACATTGTACGTTGTTCCTCCAACTATTTAGCTGATAGCAAGTATCTGTACATGATAATTTGCACTTTATTTTGATTTTACTTCAGTATTCTATATCTTAATAGCTCGTTGGTATTCTATATTGCAGAAAATCTGAATACTTTTATTTTAATGTGACCTCCAATCGCACAAAAGACATTTAAATAATATTCTTTACCGCGGCTAACTTGTTGCCGAGTTCATTGTCTCACTTCTTTTAATCGCAAGTCTAATAAAGATAATGGTTGTGTGTAGCAATAATAGTTACCCACTTTTGACATGTTCGCAACAATGTTTGTATACTCTGCCCATATAAATTCAGCAATTACGTAAAAGACAAAGGCTGTGTGCTTCCATAAGAAACAGTTACAGTGCAAGAATATGTCCAGCCGCCATTAAATCCTTGAGGCCGATGCAATGTACAATAGCGAGTGATGCATAAGTTAGCGATACTGACCCACGACAGACTGTTCGGTTCGGTTGTTGTGCCCACGCAGCGAGCATCTTTCTATTTAAAAATTGGATTCAAACTTTCGATAGATGGCAAACGGGCTACAGACATCAGATAACATATTAAAATAACTTTGTGATTCTAAACAGTCGTCTAGTATAATGCTGATAAATGTATTGCAGGCATAGATCTGACTAATGGTATCACAGAGCTCACAGATACAATCATACATATGGTTTGTAGAGTTCCAAGTAAGTATTAAACTAACGTTGCAGGTCAGCACAATCTTAGCGTTTTCTCATCAAACGCTGTTTATAACATAATTGAACTGCAAATAGCGAGTTAACATTCTAATAACTGGTCGTACAGTAGTTTTCCATGTGCATCGTGGCAGCTAGGTATTTTTATTCAGTACCAATGTACACAGCAGCGCGATACGCCTGCTGAATTAATGTCCCCAATTCAATTGAAGTGTTTCATTAGCACAAGTGGCCCCGATTGCTTCGTTGATCGAGCACGACGATCGCCGTCGCAAAACTGAGGCGCCACGATTACATATAGTCCCCATGTGACACGTGATGATAGATTTATTGATGTTCCTAATAAGGAAGTTAGTCCGGAAAAAGTTAAAATTTATTGATTTACGACTCTATTTCGTCGAAGACCAAATCCCAGCCGTGCGAGACTAACTCTGAGCGAGATAAACATTATTTAATTCACCCAATCGGCAGTACCTACTTACTTACTGTTGATCACATTGGCGTTTAGACGTTATTGTTAAAAATACTTCTTGTACATACATCATTTCTCTTATGCTTCGACTACATTAGCGGGCTATGGCGAATATTCGTGTTAACGCGATAAATGTGGCCGGGTTCATCGTGTCATCGCGTAGTATTCGGGCGAAGACGATGTAGTATCGGGGAGCTGTCGGTAAACTGGCGCGAATCAAAGGGATTTGTCGCGCCAATATTCGCTTAGGTGGCTACATCTATCTACGTCATTTCAGTGTCGTCCAGACTTTGAGGCGAGACGGACGTGCATTTAATTTTTTACACTATGGAGTGGAGTAACGAAAAAGTGTTAGAATTCATTCAATTTTATGAAACTGAGAGTATTATATGGAATCCTAGTGACCCCAACCATAAAAAGAAACACTTGGTACATGATGCGTGGATTCGAATTAAAAATATGCTTAGTTGGCCTACCACAGTAGAAGAAATGAAGAAGAAAAAAGATTCATTGATGGCATACTACAGAGCCCATCTCAATAAAATTAAGAAATCGATTAAGTCAGGAGCTATGCATCGAGCGATGCATTGCGTCAACTCGACACGAATCTTCGCCTGCCTTAATGTAGACAAGAACATCGCCTATACCCGAACACGATATTTTTGTCTCGCCAACACGATACGAATCTTCGCCCGCTAATGTAGCCGAAGCATTAGTAAACCTCTTTTCGTCGACAAAATTGTGTTGCTAAGTTCGTGATCCGTAAAGACCTTCGCGCGCTGCCGGGTTCAATTAGAGATCACCCAGTTGCGTTAGACACCAAGTCTCCCATTACTGCCTCGGGTCGTGACACCGCACGTCTAAACGCGGTGGCGTAATATCAGTATTGTTGTCAGTAATTTCCACGTGCAACCATCTAGGAATGGTTGATTGGCCGGTATTAACTCTGAGGTAGACATTTGCTGTAAAATAGGAACGGATGTGGGTATTATCGCACTCTATCGTTACGTAGGAAGGACGTGGCAAATGTGTGGTGAACGTGGTTCGATATTGAGATTCACCATATTTAAGCTAACTTGCACCTATAGCCAGACCTGTTTTACGAGCGAATTTTAAACGGACTACAAAATCAAGAACCGAGCAGTTTCTAAACCTGAACAAGTGGAAACCGTTCGGCCTCGTTCGTCGACATTATTAATCCTTCTAGCTCCATTCTACTCTCAACGTTGGTATTCTATTATAGCAGAGAAGGCATAATGTAACTGGAAAATCAAATGTATTTTATTCCTAGCAACTTATCTGGTTTCTATTTAGAAAATTAATTTTGTATCTACATGCTGGTGTTCCAAAATGGTACCTTTATTGAAATCAGAATATTAATAATTACAAAAGGTTGGACATCAAAGTAGGACGTGACGTAATAGTTTTGTAACTGATTTATTAGTACTTGCATAACACTTCTCATAGCTAATAGCCATGAAGTGTAGTCAGTTGTAATAAAAACACCATAAAACGCCAGTAAAGCAGTAATTGCTGTGTTACTCTCGCAATTATTTACAATTTTATGCAGTACGTACCTACGTTGATTTGGTGAACGTCGAACACACATCACAACCGTGTATAATGTAATAGGGAGTGTAATTTTATATTGGACCCGTATAATGGCCCGTATACCATGCTACGAATCGACATTTTATTTAATGAGTACCATACGTACGACCTATTTCACACACGCCTCTGTTATCTTGTGTGCGTGTGTCAACTCAATCGTTATTAGCGTTATGACTCGTTATCGTAATATCATAAGGTATAACAAGTTATATATTACTACCTATGTCTGCGTCTTCATCAGTGTAGGAATTAGTTTTTTACTACCTAGGAGAACCCCCTTCCAATTTCCCGAGGTAAAAAAAATACCTATCCCCGATATTTAATCTATGATATAGCTATGTGAGAGACTGACGAAAAATAGATGGCGGGTTAGTCTTGAATATGTCGATGATAATATTATGTCTACTACATTCTTTTTTTCGATTCGTGTTGAAATTGAAAAGCGATCTCTCATAGGCCAGTAAACGATAACGACCACTTGATTCGTGATTTATTAGGAATCGTATCGTCGCCGTACGAAGGCTGCAAGTTTTCCGGGCGGCTAGCGGAGTACGTTTACTTTCTTACAGGAAGTGCTATCGCTTTCAATGGAGACCGGTTGATACTTGTCTGCTCGCTAGATATATTGGGGTTATACAGAAGTTGTAAACAAATGATATTACTTTGTGAATGAGTTTTATTTTGATTTAGAAACTTGTTTTAATTTTCTAATCCCACGGCAACAGTTTTAGTGATGCTCATTACGAAATGAGCTTGCTATGCAATTTTTATTCTTGCACAACATAACGCTACTGGCCTTAGACAACAATTTGGTTTGAAAGATACTTTGGTATTTGCTGAAAATTATATTGACTTCAGTGTATTAATTACTATTTTCTTTGTTTACAGGTGAGTCCCGACTTCCAAATGGACGGTGTGAAGTTTGTTGTAAGTTGTGTAATTATAAAAATTGTAATTAATAATTCTGGTAGGTGATTAATGTATTTGTTGGTATGTTACTATTTGCACTATCTGTCTTATTCTGCAATACAACGTTCAAACGACAAAGATAATTCACATAATATTTTATTATATTCTTTACTATACTTAAAGAAATAACAATGAAAACGTATCTAATGATGAAATAATTGAGTAGGAGGTAGGTACCTACATAATTAAATTATTAACGGAATAATTTATCTGTGTATACTAACTGTGTAACACTACTGTGTATGCTATCGTTATTTAAAGCATAGACCTAAACTAGATGTCCGAAGCAATAGAAGAAACTAGGCGTATGGTAATTACTAAAACATAAAACGTATCAACTAACTATTAAAACAATTAGACGCCTAGTGTGTATTTAAATGTCTGATAACTTTCTAAGAGCATTACAAATAATAGATCGTTCGCGCACGCTCCCATCCATACTTGTCGAACCCTAAACCCTGCCACACATGGTCAGGGCAAACTGAACTGGCAGACCTGTGTCAGTTATGGCTTGATCAAAATATGCGTGCAGATTCGCAAAATTATTCCATCAGAATTTATTTCGATTTGCTGCAAGTAGTGGTCGCGAATTATAGACGAAACTGAACTATTATGTTATGCTGCCTGCATTAATAATACAACCACATTAAAAAGCACTTCGTGCGCTACTAATGACTTGGACAGTGGGAAAAAAATACAATAACAAAAATAATAACTCAAGGAACAACTGAAGGGTTGTATGTATTACATATAATATATAATCTTTTCAAGCGGCCGCGCTATATACATCCACACAGAGTACGGATTTTATCAGATCATGCTCAACTGACGGTAAAACTGCTCATGTATGGTGAGCTTTACTCAGGGAATTATACAAAAAAGGTCAAATATTAGTCATAGAAAATATTGTTTGTCTTGTATTATCTCTTTGTGAGTCATACTACGTACTATGTACCTTTCAGACAATTTGCGGGGAAAGTGTAACCCGGTAGTGTGACGCAACAATAAAAATTACACAGACAAAGGAATTGTCGCAACTAGACACGCGCCTGACGTAAGGGCCAGTTTATCACTAATGACCGCTACACAATGATTTGTTGTCATTGGGCTACAGCTCGTAAATGCATTAAGGAATATAGATAATGTGTTTATCATACAAACCTATACTACGTTTTACAAAGTTGCAAGTACGCGCGATGTGAGACGTACTCTTTTTTTTGGCAATTAGGAAATTAAATACATGAATATACTTGAATTTGCGTACGGGAAATTGATGTTTTTCCGGTGAAGAGAAAAGAAATGTATCTCAACAGCCTCTAAAAAGGTAAAAGGGTTCCACCGGGAAAGCCAATAAATTTTAGGTATCTCAAGAACCACTGGGCGGATTTCACTCAAACTTGGCGTGGCGTTAGCTCTAAACAAGACTAATGTCTAGAACATCCTTGAAATGGAAGGAATCTCGGGATAGTCAAAACAATTCCAGGCTTACAAAGAATAGTCTGGGGCACGGCATTCGTTCGCCCGCACAGTCATGGCGATATCGGTCACTCCTGCAACTTTCCTAGCAACATTGTTTACCTGTTCAGCTCTGCAAATCAGCCCCAAGGCAGCGTTCAGTTGTGTTGTTGCGTCTATAAATAAGGAGGTGCTAAAAGCGGCCCGACCGGGAGACGTGCTTCCTCTGCTTTGAGCGGCCGGGGGGTAAACACGCTCGAGTTGAACGAAGCCCTTTGTTGACATTCGCTTTACGGCCGCTCCATCTTGCGTCGCGAGCTTTATGGCGCGCACGCAATAAACAAGGCAACGCAAGGCACCAATAGCGACGCCAGCGCATGCGTCTCGCCGCATGTCAACAAAGGTGAACGTTTGCGCACAGCTTCGCGCACGCCCGAGCTCACGCCACAATGTCGTGTAGATTAGCCACATTTAATCATTCCTTACAATAATTTGTACCAACAGTGAAACAATCTTCGAAATCACTGTAAAGATGTCAAAAATACATTCAGGTGTCTAACGTCTCCGATCAGAAAAAAAATAAGGCACTGCATGCATTGCATTTTTATGTTACGTCACATTTATCAGTGAGAATGTGTGTGACACTAACCAAAAATTTAAAAAATATTCCACAAAAAATAATATCCGATAATCGCCCATTGTAAAGCGAGATCTAGATGTGCTCAAAAAAGGTCAAAGGTGTCTGTCCTGATAGCCATAATGCCCTGAGGCGATTCGTTTGGCAACACGAGCACACAATCGCAATAATCGCAGAATAGTGATTGGATAAAGCACCAATCGTTATTTTAATATGCCAATAAACTTGCCTATTATTGTTTACCAGGAAAATGTGACGAATAGATAATTTGAAAAATTCTCGTAACTTGTCTCCAACTCTACGTGATTTCCTTTTGGCTATGTAAATTATTACCCAGTTACTTCGTCTTCAAGTACATTTCCATTGTTTCGTCTAATATAACCAGCAGACAATCGTTCGGTAGGTGTTCGTAATATAAATAAAGACGGGTCGGTTGACATGTGATGGCATTTATACCATAGCCGGTGTGTTCTCGCATTGCAATCACGACGTGAGCCCATCTGCATGCGTGCGGTACGCCGCGCCGAGCGTCCGGTCTTACTCATCTAACAGTCGCTAACTATGTGAACTGTTGTGGACACGTACAATTTACTCTTGCTGCCGTGTTCAACGAAAATAATAATTCCATATTGATTTCAATTAATAATAACAACTAAAAATATACGACCTTTAAGACAACCGCCCAAATAAATTAATGCTGGCTTTGCTGCTACATATGCTATCGCTAGTTTCGCTATATACTAGAAAATACCTAATATAGAGGCTGTTAAGAATGAATAATATTATCGCATATGCATGCGTATCGGGAAAAGAACCACCTACTGTTCGACCACCGAAACAATGCGTTCCTGTCAGTCCTTGATGGGACGGTCGGTGTAATTTTTAACAAACGGCCGAATTTTTCATCAATTTTATATGGACTCGCGGACGCGAAATATTTACCTACTATTTATAGAATATTAACACAGTTTACCCAATCATAGTAGTCATGTGGGTGTGTTCAAATGCCGTAATGTAAAAGTTGTGACACATAATCTGTCTTGTACCAAAGTCAGTAACAGTAACGTACGACCTGTGGTACGTACAGTCTGATTAACTGAACATTTTCAATTCAGCTACCTTACATGTATTACCTAGTGTATGCATTTGAATTTATGAATCATCTGTATAATATTAATTCGACAAGAAATAAATACATTTCTTATAATGTGTAGGTAATTATAAAAAAAAATTCTAGACTCGTTGTATTGTTATCTCTCCTACAGAGCATGTACCTAGATGTTTAAAAGGAAACTAGCACAACCATAAATTAATTAATATCGCACATGTGTTGCAAAAATGTTTTTCTCGTTAATTAATAAATGGGCTAGTGACAATTATCGCGCTAGTTCATATCACATGGTAACCGTTATGGATTATGGACGGATGTCTGCGCTAAGTGGGAGAGCATTGCATCGCGTGGTTATTTATTGCGTCTCTATTTTCATATGTGTATCATAACTTCACGCGTAGATTGTATGTTATAATTTTTTACGAATTAACATCAGGGATTACCACCG
Source organism: Pheosia gnoma (assembly GCA_905404115.1). NCBI lineage: Eukaryota > Metazoa > Arthropoda > Insecta > Lepidoptera > Notodontidae > Pheosia > Pheosia gnoma. Next base: position 4,678,977 of record FR989909.1, on the reverse strand, counting down.
CTTAGTCGTTTATACTATGTACATATAGTCAAGTCAAGTACTACCGTACATACTATTGCTTATAACATTACACGACGAATGCTCATAATAGGCAGGTAGGTACCTAGGAAGTCCCATGGTTGGACACGGACTTGCCATCTAGGCCACGTTTTCATGGATTTCCAGTTTCAAAGGTAGCGTATGAATAGTTTCGTCAGTTTCAAAATTTTAAAACACCTGCCAAAACATAGTCACGGCATATACAATTTAATTAAAACGGTGTACTTAACATTATTATGTGCATTCGTCATTATTTTAATCCATTATATTCCAGTAAGTATGTCCCTGTCATTGAGCGAATCCATTGTTAACGATTTCGTGTATTCGCGCATGTGTGCATATACATTACTTATATTAAAGCGCAAGTTAGAGGTCGATTGTTAAAACTCGTCCAACTAAAGAAGACGAATTTAGACAGCCACGATGAAACTGGCCTAAACAGGTCTTAAACTTCGAAAACAGGCTATGTCAGCGGTCTATGTAAAGCCAAGGGATTGCAATCAGATTTCATCTCAAGGTAACTGTATCGTTGATTGAGTTACTGACATGTAGTCAATTCAGTAGGTACCAGATGCATTTTACAATTTTAATAAACTATTAGATGTCCCGCTTAACTTCGTACCGCCTCAGAATCAAAATTATGAGAAAATGAATTATCTTTATTATATATATTTTTTATGAAATTTTCCCATGTGTTAATAGTTATTCTGGTATTCGCGGCAGAGACGTCGAAAAAATGAAATAAAAAAAATCTGAGGTCTTAAAAATCGGTCCATCCGTTCTTGATTTATAAATGGTGTATCTAACGCGACTTTGCGTTATATACATAGAAGAAGATAATCATGTGTGAACCTGTACGCCTTTCGATAGCCTTGCGAAACTCATCAACCCGCCTGTGCCAGAATAGTGGACTATCGCCCGAAATCCATTCGCTTAAGGTGAAGTGCGCCTTGCCCAAACGTAAAAAAATATATAAGATGGGCACCGCGTAAAATCCCCCATAGTGTACTGACAAGATGACAGTGTATCAAAAAAGGAAAACGTTTACATTGAAAGGCTAATGAATACTGGTCTGGGGATTATTGGTACGTCTCTGTAAAGAGGGGGACCGCGCAGCATCTCAACTTGTGAACGTTTTCGCGCAATCATCCAATAAACGTGATGGGATCAATCGCCAAGACCCTCGCTTAGCTCCTCGGAGAAATGAACCAATTCTAATAGTAGGTACCTACCTACTTAACGTTAATCTATTATGTTGGGTATAGAGACCTTTAACAATAATACATTTTCACTCTTGAAAGTAGTGTCAATCAGCGCTGCAATTTTCCTCTTTTTCGCCGTCGCCGTGTATGGGTTCCTTATAATATATGGGCCCCAAGTCTTCTTAGGCTATCCACTCATAACATAATCAAATGGTAACATCTACTACCTAGCTATTATTACTTTTATTTTAATTTTCCTGGAACAATTTCCAGTGGCATTTACCACTTTAGGCTCTGACCTCCTATACTATGTACTTTATGCTTTAGAGTTAAGCTTACGAACCATCTCATTGTAACATCTATGACAATTTTTACGGGAAATCAGACGGTTGAATGATTATGGCAACAGATCTAAGGTTACCAGTAGTCCCGCTAGTTTGGTCTCGAAAAGGCAGACAGCTAACGCTTTGTATCTGCAAATATCGATAAAAAGCCAAATCAGAGTGACAGCAATGCAGAAGTTGGGAATAAGGGGTAGAAAAAAGAACATGCATCACTCATAAATGAATACTGACCCCTTCATCATAGAAAGTCATAATCCATTTACAATGCCATTACAAATAACTTTTCTTCTGAAAATAAAAAGTGTTTTTTTAATAGAATGCTATAAAGAGTAGACGCCCTGACCAGAGTTTTAAATCGTTAAAAGTTCATTTAAATATAGAACGCATTTGATTAGAGCCAATTAACGTTCAATTAAGCAGTTCTGTTGTTTAAGTTATATGGTTGTATCAATTGTCGCGGGACATTCTCAATCTTAATGATTCGAATTCATGCTCGTTACATGTGTCGTCGGGCTGCGCCTTACGACGCACACTGGACATATTTATAGTAATCTTAATCTTATTACTCAGTATTCATGTTCTGTATGCAATAAATAGCAGAATGACCACAAAGAAACGCCTTACAATTACGACAATAAAACGCCCCCTGAAATCAATGAATGGCTATAATTATTACAATAAAGGTCAGTTTGGGTTATTTTTAATTCGTAGTCATAGGTTAAGGTTTTAAATTGCTTGGCAACACTTGTGATGTGATAACGAATTCCTTGAGTGTCATTTGAATTGTTAACGAACCGCTTTGAATCCGTTGAAATAAGTAACCCAAATTCGCGTTCTTTGTGGTTTAGTGCCATTGCCCTCTGAGGTTATCTGAAAACAAAATATATTTAGCAAGACCCCGAGCTCAGAAAGCATCGGCAGTAAAGTAGAGGTGTAAATTTTCACTGATTGCCAGCGTAAATACACAAGCATCCATGGCGGTGTTACCGAGTTCGATAACCTTTCTATTGCCACACACTTTTCATTATTCAACGAAAATTTTATAGATCATTTTTTTTCAGCTTTTGAAAGGAACTAGCACTATTTACACCTTCCATGACACATTTTGTTTTCTTTTCTTTAGTCAAAGTGTCGTTGCCCTCGGTTCGCTATATTAACATCTGAATATTCCGCGTATGTTTACTCTTTTAAAATATCACGGTAATTTGGGATGTCTTATATCAATTCTTTACACAATATTTATATTACATAACAGAAATGTAATAGAAGATTCTAAGGAATACTTAAAATAGCGCCACCATGGTCATTATGCAACTTGCTGCCATCACATTAATGACGAACTCAAACACGTAGCTCGAGCGGGCGGCGTGTTTGTCGCGTTGACAACACCGCCGCTAATCACAACAGCACACGGCGCAGCAGCAAGAGGCGAGACCTGTGCCCGTGCGCATTTATGGAAACGTTCGTTACACCATCCTTTACCCAAAATCATATTTACCAAACAAACACCCGTTACTGTGTTATGGATTAGTTTGTTGCCCCGTGAAGTGTAAACTGTTGACGTTGAAACTAATGGTTAAACAAGTATTAACAATTATAATAATTATATCACGTTGTCGTGGAGTGCATAATATGGCTCTGTCTGATTGCCTTAAGCTGGACGCAACGACCGCGGCCATTTGAAATCGACAGTGATTACAATTTTCCCTGGAGCTCGGTTGCGCGAGCGCAACGTCCGATGGAAAGCAGCGTTAAACCAATGTTCTGCTCTGATAACTCTCTAATTACGCCTCGACCGTTTTCCTTCGACACTTGGCCGCCACTGACTTAACCCCTGGCTTTTCCATGCAACATTTCACCGTCAATTTTACTTGCTACGCTCGTTTGTTTGCTACACTTTCGCCTTTGACTTTACTCCACGGACTCCACGGACATATTGTTTCATTAGGTAAAATATATCGTAGACTATAAATCCCATAGGTAACCATTTGCTTTGTGACGTTTTTAGAGTAGGACAGCAGCAGCTCTCCTTTGTTATTTATATTTCCACTGTATGAGTTATGACCGTGCAACATTGAACAGAGCAGGAACAATCTCTCACGAAGGACAAGTACACGTAGGGCGAAACAATCCTAACAGCCGTCAGTTATTGCCCACATAGCGAACAATAGGTGCTCTAAACCACTAAAAGCATTCGTGTGTAATTGTTTACCTACCGTTCGCTGCTAACCGCAAGATTTAACGTCTAGTATAAACCATTTGTTGGCATAAACCATTAATGCGGAGATCTAACGACCTGACCGAGTGGGTTATCCTAGATTAGTTTTGTCATACATAAGCATTCAGTACTTTCTCGGAACTTACACTCGGGCTTATTGCAGGTTTTGTTAACAAAGACCGCGGCAACATATATTAATTTGTCCGTTGTATTCCAAAACACAAGTGTTTGCGTGTTTACGATCCCCGGACGAGGCGGAGGCGAATAGAATATACAATGACGTGTCATTCACATCGATTGAGGCCGCATACAAGATGCGGCGTATCATACATTATGTATAGAGTTCGTGTTCCGCGTCGGGCTTCGATCCGATCCGACCTTCACGCTGATCTCGTCTCACCGAAGATTTGCTAAAACACGGGCGCGCTGTTGCACAACTGCGCAGTGGTCGTAGATTCACGACGACTCTTTGTGCCTTTCGTTAGTAGTATGCTGTAAATAATGTTCACGTCTAAAAACCCATGTTGCACGAGGCAGTACAAACTAACAGGTTTCGAATATTTCATGAATCGATCGCTACGGGAGTACTGTTACCTAACACGACACTGCGCCGACCGTTGCCCCTTGTGTAGAGAAGTGTCGTCGACAAATTATTCGTTACTTCGGTGACAGCGCAAGCGATGCCTAACAATAGTGCACAATCACCGCGATTGTCGCTTCGCGCTCATGTCAACTGCCTCTCGCGTACACCTGCAATTGTTATGGTGATACTCCGTAGCTTCAGGTTCGACGCTCCAGCAAAACAAAAGGTAGTCAATTCATTTGCATCTCTAAACGATGACACCACTACTAGGGAATATTGATAGGAACCAGGATTTTACCAAAATAAATAATTCATGGTAGGATACCGGACGGCTGGTCGTTATAAAAGTAACATTAAAATTCGAATCACCCTGCGGCTCTAAAAGTTCGGTTAATTGGTAGTTATTACCCATTCCAATATGGAAACCATTAGTAAAAACGAGATGTAACCGAGCAGGTAGGCGATGAAACCAGCTCTCGGGAAGTGTTTTTTTTTTGTTAACTTTGGCAGGTACCCGACCCTTCTAGACAGATTGGGTACAATTTTTTCTACCACACAAATACATTAACAATAATAAAGTGAAATAAATAAACCCTCGTGTAAACCTTTTCCTTAGGGTGATTCGTTAATAATTTCTCTATTTTTGGTGCTTTGTAATGGTGTTTAGTATACCCTCATTATGCTGTCCCGCCAACTATTTTGTTCAATTTTATTCATTTGTATATGCATAAATATCATACTCGTCATACATTCTAACAACTTTATTTTGATTTACAGAACCAGTCTCGGCCAGTGCAGACGATGAATAGTGCGCTGAGCAGTGCCCTCGGTCCGGTCGGCGGCGGTGCTGTGACGGGAGGCGTCAATTGGGAACAACACCAAACCCTGGCGCGAGCGGCGTCGGTTCCCGCCCACCGAACCCTCGCCGGACTGCTTGACCGGCTCGGCCACCGTCGGCTCGAGCGCACCACGAGCGAGCCCGCGCCGCCCCCGCCAGCCACCAGCCGGTACAAGACCGAACTCTGCAGACCCTTCGAAGAGGCCGGCGTGTGCAAATACGGCGACAAGTGCCAGTTTGCGCACGGATTTCGCGAGCTGCGTAACCTTCAACGTCATCCCAAGTACAAGACGGAGCTGTGCCGCACTTTCCACTCAGTGGGCTTCTGTCCATACGGGCCGCGCTGCCACTTCGTGCACAACGCGGAGGAGGCGCGGCGCCGCGAGTCGACGTCGCCTGGCGGGTCGGTGGCATCGCTGTCGTCGGGCGTGTCGATGACGTCGTACATGAGTGACGGTTCGCGCTCACCGCGCTCGCCGCACTCGCCGCACTCGCCGCAATCACCGCTGACACCGCACTCGCCGCCGGCGCTGTCGCCGCCCGCCCACGCAACCGCCTTCGCGTTCCGCCCCACGCACTCGCCCGACCCCGAAGAGGAGCGACTGCCCGTCTTCAACCGCCTGTCCTCTGCGTTCGGCGACCTTGTCATCGCCTAGGGTCCCGCGTTGACCTAGCCCTAAGTTAACTTATACCGAACGTAGGTTAAGGATCGTCCGTCACCTTAGTGCCTACTCGACGTCTTCCAGCCGCGCCCGGGCGCGTCCCGTCGCAGCGCCTCGCGCACCCGCACACCCGCTCAACGAATGATCTCCAGTTTGTCGATGCTGTTTAGCTACTTCGCCTTGTAATTTATAAAGTTATCGAAAACGAAGTGTTCTCTGGCGTCTCGAAAGTTTGCGGTGTGAATATAGTGGTTTTCTACTACATCTTTAAGTTACGGCATGCACTTGTAAATGGCACCTTATATTATTAGATATTTATTATGTAGCTCGCGGAAGTCTTCCCAATGCGAACCTCCGCCGAGCGGTGGTCTCTGTAAAGTTAGCTTATAGAACATTTATTTATTTCGTACTGCCTATCCGCGCTCGGTACCGTACCGCGAGAAGGCGCTCGTGATCTATTTTTAAGGGTTTAAGATAATAATTTATTATTTATTTTGAGTCTCTTTAACTGTAATAATTATTTTACTTTGTAGCTAGCAGCTGCGATGCCGCACCGCATTCGGACGAGGCCCGCGTCGACGGGACGTGGCTCGTTACCACCATGCTCTTCGACTGATTCTGCACCTGATCGAAAATTATAATCTTTACATTACGATACCAGTATTTATTATCCATACGAACCATACATACATACGGGCAGAATCAGTCGATTTTCACCTCGGGATTTTGATGGGCTCTCTGACAGTATTATATCTCGAATATTACAAAATCGGCTTGCAGACAAAAACCGAAAGTGCTCATTTGCGCCGCCGTACCAAGAGAGCGATAATTGGAGGCTAAACGCCACCGCTAGCGATGTTAATCACTCGCGGCCCATTTGAGAACTATCGCCGTGATCCCGCGCCGCACCGCGGCACCGCCCCGCGGCCAGTCTGCCTGCGCAGGACTTGCTCGTTTTTCTTAGTGCGAGGAGGACGAGCCGCGGGCTGAAACCAGTTTTAACTTTTGGTGATCATTTTTTCGTCGTCGCGCCGCCGCACTCCCTCCGAGTCCCTTGCTCGACGCGACCGCGTCCGGGGGGCTCGCAAAAAATGTCAGAGCCAGAATACGCCCGCCGAAGTGCCGAGGTCTCGTATCGTAAACCTGTATAAAGATATACTTAACACGATAATATATGAAACATGTTTATACAATTGTTGAGGCGAGCGGTCGCCAGCGGCGGGGAGCGGGCTGGCGCGGCGAGCGAGCCGCCCGCCCGCGCCTGCCTAACGTGTGCCTTTTACTATATAAACAAGATAAATCGATTTATTTAATTTTTAGTTGATCGAAATAGATTATTGTTTATTTATTGTCATCTTTGAATACAATATTCAAATTGGCACAGTTTTTACTTTAGTACTACTTTGACAGAGCTAAGTGATTAGTTTCCATGTAGCATAGTTTTCTTTTGAATTTAAAGTGTGATATTTTATAATATTTATATAAAACAAAGTTTAAAGTTTTAATTAAGGGACCAATGTAAGTGATTAGGAGAAATTCTGATAGAACCATCGTACGCTTTCTATCTTACCAAGAGACTGTTTCCTCGCGCCACATAATTGTTATATTTTGTTGTACACGTCAGATCTACGAGTTATTATCAATAAAACAACATTTGACCAACGTTGGTTTTGTGTTTGATTGCTTTAGAACCGAGATGGTATTTTTTATTTTGTTATCCATAGTTTCAGTTTTTCTCCATATTATTAGCGAGTCGTTGCATGGTGACCACAGATAATAATTTTTGTACCTAATGTTAAGAAAACTTTTAGTTATAAGCGTTCATAAAGTTCACGAATATTATTTATTATCAGTTCATTAAGAATAATTATAAACCATTAAACTGATTTATTTAATTTCTTTTGTATTTAAACCGACATTTAAGTTCTACGATTACTTGTAACTTAATGTTAGTAATATATCATGAGTCATATAATATAACAGGTTAGTTTAGTAACTTTGTAATTAAGTATTTAATTTTTTTAATTTAATTCCAATCGTAAGTTAATCTTCCAAAAAAATGACTACTACCTACGTATTCTATTTTCTTATGGACAAACAAATTAAGGTTAAAGCTTGATTATGACATTTTTCTTGTAAGTTTCCTTATTTCCATCTGCATTTTTATTGAATTATAGTCAAAATAATGTTTAATTTTTGTTTTTATTTTGGTTTATCCTCCTCCATCCTATCCTGTTCTCAATACCTTACCTAAGTAGGAAAGTTAACTACTTAGGAACTACTAAAATAATGAAATTAAAAATTGGATAGTGTGTTACTACTCCATGCTCCTTTAAAAATTATCGAAATAAGTAATGCGATGTGACTAATAATGACCTAGTCTGACTCATCCAGCATTCTCTTCGAGGAATTGATAAGGATATGACGTTTTTACACCAATTAAGATTGTTGTACCAATTTGTCTGCTGTTTCCTGTACACTACTTAGTTGACATTATAATACACCAACACAAAGAGCATTCATAAATAGATTTATAGAGAAAGAAGTACAAACATGATATAAGAGTGCTGCTATGACATAATACTTATGCAAAGCGAATAGTTTCAAACTAAGCAACGTTTGTACTATGGGTAGGTACCGTACAATGGACTGGAAGCGATCTCAGTATATAATTACTTATTATATAGGTATGGGATCGGCGAATTATTATAAACATTTGTGCTCATTACACAAGGTTTCCTCCTACCAGACTTGGAACCCGGTACCCTCGGTACAACAATTAGCATTACAACCACGGGTCGTCAAATCAGATGCTGTTTGGGTATTGAACAAAGAACATGATAGGTAAGTACCTACGTACTGTATAAAACAGACCTATAATGTTTAAGATATTCTACATCTATGGTATAAAGGGTAAGTACGTATCTAAACAAATTATATGAAATGAGTAAATACGTACATAAATAAATACGCACTTAGGATGCATAAGCACTGTTGTAAGGGAAAAATATCTATTATCTAATAGGTAGTATAAGAAGCAGCGCAATATGAAATGATTCAGAAGCCATACAATAGTAAAGAATAATTGTATGATCGGCAATTGTTTGTAATTAAACCAGTGGAATATTTTGTTTGTATACTTTTTAATTTTTGTGCTTATGCAGCTTACGCACCTGAAACTGTATTTATTCCAAAGAGCAGTTTAGTTTTTTTAACCCTCAGTGAAAAACGAGCGGTTTGCTTATGTCTAAAAGATTATAATTCTTTTCCCAGTCCACGTAGGGATCCTTATTCCTATATATAAGGATATTTATGTTTACTTCCACTCGTGGAAATATATCGAGTGGTGATACTACACTGTGTGCAAACACTGCGAGAATATAGGAACCATGACCTTAATCGCTAGTCCATTATGAAGACAGTTTCATTAAAATCCGTCCAGTAAATTCTTAGAGGAATACAAAAATGTTAGATTCGGCGTCCCAATCGATAATAATATCACCCATATAGTTTTTATTAAATATATTATAGAACAAACTGTCCAGTAAGACAGTAGTTAGTACGTACCTACCTAATCACAATTATAATATGAAGGCAGAATTTCGATTAGTATTTAAAAAAAATTGATGACTAAAAATCCCGACTGTCATTTTGTTGGGAACATAATTTATTTTATGAAGCCGCTATATCGAAATTCAGACTTCACATATTGATTAGACACAAAGGTTCAAGGTTTAGTGGGTATCAAACCTTTCTGAATCACCGCATAAGCAAAAGTGACACTGAACCACGAAATGAAATATTATGCCTGTCTAAACATTTTAATACCGATAAATAATATATCGTACTGTACACCGATTTTTTAGAACCTCAACAGTGGCTCACTTCTTAGTAATTGATCCATGTTTCAGTCGGCACGGCTGCGAGTCCAATTCTTTGCCCGAGTCGGCGACTCTGGTAACCCAATACCGAGATAAGGATTGGCCTTGACAGAACAGCATTGAATACCTACCGACGCTCAGTTAAATTCCACAGTTTGATTAAACACGCTCTAAGGTAAAGAAAATAAGGTCCAAACTGCGATTGCTTCTCTTCCTCATCAGCATTTGTAAAGTTGTAGGAGTACCTAATTTATAACGGATGTTATTATAATCTGGTGGTCGACGAACAAAATAATGAACGAGCTTATACATATAAAGGTCATAAGATCAGTGTTAATTAAGAGTTGCGATACTAGCCCAACGCTAAAATTAGAGTTGGAACAACAACGCAGTATTTCTAGACGAATAATTCGCCACTCAGTTGATAAGGTTGTGCTAAACTTTAATGCTAGTTGTGCTAAATTTAAATAATTTGCGAGTGGTTCAAAAATTTAATACTGAGCGTAAAACACACAACTTTTTATTTTACTACAGTGAGGAAAATGTTATAATGGCTCATCGATGATCGCTCAAGAATCTAACGTCAATTAAGATTTATGACGTCAAAGTGTAGCGTGTGTGTGCCTCGTATGGCAATACACGGTGTATTGTCATACGAGGCGCACACAGCTTATTTTTGTAATAAACATGGTTATTAAAAAACAAAGAGTTACAAAAAAGTTTAAAAGAAGACAAGCCCGCTGAGTTTCTGGCCGGATCTTCTCAGTTGAGGTCGCGCTCCGATCCGGTTGAAGAGTTAATAAAAAAAATAATGTCAATGGCAATTTGTAAGTGCCGTAAGCCTATACGAAATAAACGTTTTGACTGTGACATAATTAATCAGAGTTTCATTATTCATAGCATGAAGCCGATCCTGCAAACTATATTATCTATCTGGTTAATATCCCACTAATATTAGATTTTTTTTTTAAATAACACAAAATTGACATCTTCCCTGTCCAAAATTCCCGTAGAACCACATTTCTGAACGTTTTATGATGTTTTTCAACAAGTTAGGTAGGCAAACCCCAGGTAGGTACACCACAGATTAACTAACAGTTGTTATACATTAGTTCGTCACGTTTGAGATTCGAAAACCTTATCCACTCATGGGGATATATGGACATTTGTGAACACATTTCGAACAATAAATGCCGCATTTCTAAGCGTATTTCTTAGATTAGCCCCAAATGGAGGACAAACAGACAGACGCGTGCGCAATACGAAATGTATGAAACTAAAAAATCTATGTACCTAGATTATACGAAGATACCAAAAATGTAATAAAAATTAACTTCCATGTTACTTAGTTACCTAAAAAGTATTTATTAAACTACAGATACCTAAGAACCTACTATAATATTTAGAGTGTATGTTGTGAGTGCAGTGAGTGAATACACAGTTTAATATCCGAAATAAAATGCATTCCTTTTCACATAAATCATAGTAGACAATCTACAGAACGCATGAAGGTGAGGACTTCTTCCAAAATCCTAAAATCCAAGTGGCAGCGTATACCTATCAGCGCCGTTATCATGTTTAAGAAAGTAAATACTCAACTGTTAGTTCAGCGATAATAATAATTACTGCTGGATGCATGAGGGCGTCCATTATCTAATATTTGTACGGTACGGCGATTAGATAACAAAATAGATGTAAATACTCGGAGTTAATAAACCAGTTTAATTGATCTGTGAATGAAATTGAAAGGGCAAGCTGACATAACCGCTCTTAGTTAAATGTTTACCTATATAATACCTAATTTGTCTGGGCTTAATAGGTATTTTGAAAGACACGGTACTTTCAAAATAGAGAGAATAAAACTGTATTTTTCCCCCACGACCTTTTTTCTATTGAATTAGGCTATAACTACATTGCATTGGGAAATCTATTAAGATACCTCATACTGTTTAATGTGAGGTCAACGACATTAGGTACTATCAATGTCAACTCAGATAAGGATAATTTGTCTGAGTAGTCGATATTTGACTGCACTTATCGATCGTAGCACTGGATAGCCTAAATTCTGTAATGTGGTCTCCATAGATAGAAATAGGACACAATGTATCAAGTATTCATCATCATAGTAACAAGTGCATAATGATAGGCAATAGATTTACTGTTAGGTACTTAATTTTCGAAATAAATGCTCAAATTACAAAAATATACAAAATTAAAAACCAAACTGTTCAGCTACAGGCATGTGACATCACCGCTATAAGTCAGCGCGTGTGGGACAGGGAAAGAGAGCGGCCCCAAATTCCCCCTGCTATTGCTTTATACCAAACTGTATAGTTTTCATTCAATTCGTTTTGCAAGCGTCTACCTATCACCTAGCAGATCTGTGAAAACCCTCATATAGAACGCAACCAATTATTACTAAATATTTACAACAATAATCGAATGTAAGTATCGCGACACAAATTCGTATAAAATTGCGCTCAGCCTCACACTGAAAGTACTTAATTTATATTGTCACAAAGCAGATACGAATGGTGAAACTGAATGATGGACGCCCCGCGTCCGCTTCCTGCCGTTCAGCACTGTTGTTTACCCCTCGAAATAAATGAAAAGTCACGTTTTCAAGGGTATTTGTATATTTGCGCTCCGCCAAACCGGTACCGTATTTATTTTTAGGATTATCCGAAGGGCAACCGGACATGATAACAGAAGTTTCGCTGTGTTCACAAACACACGCACTGGGTGGTGGGAAGGTAAATTTGATAATCACGTAAGTGTGCGCACAGCTTAAAAACGTATCTCGATACAAATAAAATGAACTTTATTTTTATCGAGATACGAGACACATAATGTAATGTTAGTGTATATATGCAATCATAAAATCGCTGTAAGTATAAAACGGTGTTATGATAGCGAAATAAGATTTAAAAAAAACCGATCTTAATTTATTTTCCACTAACCAAATACAGCATGATTCAGAAACTTTTGCTCATAAAGAATTGGCATTTCGTTGGGAACAAATTTTATTTTTTCGAATAAATATATACACATCGAAATTCTGACATCACATAATGATAACAAATGCACTTAAGAGGCGCAGGTTTAAGGCTTAGAATTTACTGAATTTCCTTTCTGAATCATAAAATTTATTTTCATTACTATTGGCCTACTAATTGATAGATAATAAAGTTCTGTATTTAATGTTTAATTCAAATACTCAATTACTCACCACGAAAAAAATTCAATTAACTACCCTTGACACCCCTCGGTATTCGAACCCGGTTTCACATGATTCGCAGGCCGTACTTGCGACTACTAGACTATGACGGAATTTCAAAACCGTTATAACTATTAAATTATGTGTATAGGTCGTTACACGCACTTGGAACAATGAATAGTGCAACGTTAATTGTTGGTAGGTATTACAATAAGCCGCGGTAGTATGGTGTATCAACTGCTAGGCAACTCGACGAGTGACCTGCTACCGGGTGAACGCAGTATAAATTTTACTGCTCGATGCCTGATGTACAGTCACCGACATAATAAATATAAATAAATAAATATCGCCAGGCGAACACAACAACTATACGGTTCCACCCTAAGCAACGCTTGTATTATGGGTACCGAACAATGGGTAGGGGTATTATATTACTTATATAGATAATAAACATCCATGACTTGGGTACAAACATTCGTGCTCATCACACAAAGTTTGTCCCTACCAGGATTCGAACCCGGGACCTTCAGCACAGAAAGCAGAGTCACTACCAACTACGCTAATCAGGCCGTCGAAATATGATAACGACTTTATAAAAGAAAAACAGGATGAGGTAGTAAAATAACAATAAATTATTAATATATATTTAGTGTGCCTTTTAAAATGTTTTATATTTTCAAAACGTTGACTGTCAACTTAGTACCTTCTCTATCTCCACGAATACAACTTTCAAACTACAAGTTTTTACGACAAACAGTTTCGGAGATACATGACTGAGACTGATAGTCGACGTACTAGCGGTTTCCGCTCACCGCATACTAGTGATTTAAGGAAATAACAGAACCTTTATAATAGAGTTCTTTTTAATACTAAGATTTAGGTATTATATAAGGTATCTGGAGGAAATAGGCATATATCGACAAGATTTTTTTTTATTTAAATGCGTTTTGACACCTACTATACCCGACCAATACGGTTGGCAGCTATCGAGACAAAGGCTCGTAAAGATATGCGAGGTATCGTTCGCCAGCGCAAGTCAGGCACTCACCTCGCGTGGCCTGCTCCCGCGCTTTGCGCACGCGCCCGACACGCCTTACCTTAGGCACTGACTGGACGATTTTTTCTCCATGACTTAAAAAGGTTTTATTATATTAACTCAACTGCTTTTAAAGTCAACATTGAATTTAATATGTGACCGTTTGACCGTCAGAAATTAATCTTATTTCAAGACCAAGAAGAAGGGAAAAAATGTCTGTAATCTATACTAATATTATAAATGTGAAAGTTTGGATAGATGCATGGATGGATGTTTGTTACTCTTTCACGCCAGAACAGCTTAACGGATCGGGATGTAATTTGGCACAGAGATAGATTATAGTCTGGAATAGCACATAGGCTACTTTTTATCCCGGTAAAATGTATGGTTCCCGTGGGATAGATTTGTGTAAATTTTTCATAGAATACCAATAAATTCATTTTCTCATACATTTGATTCTGAGGCGGTACGAAGTTCGCCGGGACAGCTAGTTATTACATACGTCGTTGCATTAAAAATAATCAAGTACACGTTTATCCGATAGCGGAGAGCTCACTTCAATAAATTGTTGCTGTTGATATACTTCTTCTTCTTTTCTTTAGCTTGTCAATCGGCTACAAAATAGAGCCATTTGTGCCAGTGTCGAGTAACTCTCGCAAATTGTTTTTTAAAAGTACCCCTCTTGATAATGATAATGTTGATGACGATGATGATGATGAAATGAATCCCCTACCCCTATCAGTAAAGCTGTGGATACTTTAGTGAAAATATACCGGACATCTTGGAAGAACTTGAAAAGTGAAGTTAGTAGTTTATCCTTCAACTTTTACGTATTTTTTTCTTTTTTATACATCTATATGTATGCTACAACTGTGAAACCGTTTAAACACGATGTTATGTTTACATGTTACGGTCACATTCAATCAATCGCTTTGCCGATCCATTAATACCACCGTAATATATTGCCATCGTACGATAAAAAAGCGTTTAAGTACGATAAGTAATATAACCGATAAAGACATTTTTATGGATCGATAAAGAATACCGACCGTTCCGTTGGGCATCGGTCACCTTATCGTAATAAAATGTTTGTCGTCGTTTTCCAATGAGATAAAATATAGTAACCTTTAGATAGATAAGAACAATAGGAGTATGGTGACTAATCACACAAAGATTGAATAATACATAGTTATTTTATATACCTAACCAGTTGTGGTGTGGCCTAAAATAGAGCCGAGCGATAAATGCGGAAAAATACTTGGGCATGTATTGTCTTGGGCATGTATTGTCTTAATGGTTTATTGAAATAAAACTAGTCTTACTTTTAGCTTTACAGCAGTCGTTGCTGTAAAACAGCCGAAACGTCGGGAACGTAAAAAACAAATAATAAACGCGATAAAATCCGTAAGACTAGTTTTATTTCAATGTGTAGTATTCGCGTAAATATAAGAAATCAATCAATGGTTTATTATAGGAATGGAATAATAATTATGATATCAATGGCAAGCCATTCCCCCACTCTAGAATAATCCGTAATCACAATAAGACATAATATAAACTCGTAATTAACTACGTACTTACTTACAAGCATTAATTCAATGTAAAATCTTAAATGTTGCATGTTGCACAGCAAACCACTTTTCAGAATTAGCGCACTGTGATGTAAAAGGGTTAAAATATTTTATGAATTTGGAACTAGAGGTTTTTTTTACTATACATCCGGCTCATTAGTACGGCTCTCTGATATCTTTATTTTAACCTAAAGCTAGCGGTTGCACAATCGATTCAGAATTTTAACGAGCACTCCGCAGTAGCAGTATTATTTTGCATGGCACTATAATTGAAAACTTTCTTTTTGTGTTGGCGGAAACCACAGGATCATGCAAACTAACAGATGTTTCCGTAAAAATCGATTGTAATTCGATTTAAATAAATTCTCACATCATGTCAAAGCTGTACGTACAGTCACTACAACAATATGAATGTAGATTTAGATATATTGGTGCTATTAATGATAAGGCCGCCTATTGTGACACACTCTGTGTAATGGTGTTGTAATTTTATAATACAACTAGCTGTCCCTGCGAACTTCGTACCACCTCAGAGACAAATGTAAATTTTTCCCATAATTTAATAGTTATGCTGCAGTTCGGGCGGAGACAAATTCAAAATCTTGTTCTTCTTCTTCTTTTTTACGAAATGAGATGCGATGAAATAAAATGGATATGAATATGGCCTCACCCACAACTTTGCGGGTATTTTGCACAATGTCAAGTAATTAATAGCAATAACAAATTCAATAAATACACATTATAAACAAAATAATGGATGTGACATGATGAAATGAAAATGGCGTCCCATCCAAAATCTTGTTAAATATCTTATAGTAAACGCATACCGTAAGGGTACTATTTTGACTGACGGCACTAGGAGCAACTGTCATATATAACGATGTACAGATATTCGACCTTATTGCAATATAATTGTCACTGCAAATATTACGGAAATGTTTCGCCACTGTACCAACGTAATCCCCAGTACGAATAAAATTAGGTCATGTGCTCATATTTTTTTTTCCAGATAGCAAGCTTTATCTTACTATACCTACGAAATATTATAAACAAAACCGTGCTTCAGTTGTAACAACTAGCGTTATCAATAAATAATAAATCGTTTAAAATGTGTCACATTATATTTTATACATACCTATTATTATTACTGACCCAGATACATGTACCTATACTTATTATCGTTTATTATTAAAAAAATATACATTAAGGGCCGGTATTTTCTTGCTCAGCGAGTAGCTTTGGCTATTCAGCGAGGATATGCGGCCAGCATCTTAAGTACGCTACCCCATGAGCGACTTTTTTTAAAAAATTCAATACCTAGCTTTCGACAAAAGAAAATGTTTCTGCAAATTTAATTTTATTTGTATTATGTTTTTTTTTGTATTTTACAAATTTATATTTGCCCCCCCCCCCCCCAAAATGGATAGAGGGGCATAAATAATACCAGGTAAAATAAAAATATTTTTTTTATATGAAACACGCCAGGCGTTTACGCAGCACTGGCAATGCCGCAGTTTTACACAGGGTATGTGTTTCCCCGCACTGATGTATGGGAAAAATATTTGGACACGCCTAGTGTGTAAAACCGTATGCGCGTAACGTTTCCAAAAACACGTAGGGCGTGTTTTCCGTTTCACACTAACCCTTGAAAATATGAACTGTAAAAAGCAGTGACAGCCACGTCGGTAGAACGCTAACCTCGGCAACGAGGATCTTTTAAACCTGCGTTCAAACCCCCGCTCTCGATTTTCAATCATGATTGTCACTTGCTAAACGGTGAAGGAAAACATCGTGGGGAAGCCTACATGCCCCCGTACTGGACCAGCGTGGTGGTCTATGGCATTATCTCCATCACATTGAGGGGAGGCCCGTGCCCAACAGTGGGAATTTGGTGGGCTGGTATTATTATTATTTATTATGCGAACTGTCCCTGGTCGTATATGCAGCAAATTGAGCACAGCTGCTATACATGCAACGAAAAAGTAGAAACAAATATTTTCCTGTTTACCAAGTTTACTGCATTAAAGTGCAATTAATCTCACAATTACCCGGTTATAACGATTCAAATATAAGGTATAACAAAAATATGGTATATAATAATATACGATGAATCAGTAGGTTACATGGATCACTTTGATACATAATATAATTGTGTTAATTATGCTAGGTTTTTTTTAACAAGGCTACCCAGTAGCCTTTGGCCGAGCGCTCTGTACAGAGTGTAATTTTTAAATGTCTAATTATTTGATTTATTTCTTTTGGAATTGTATGTATATAACCTACTGTTAGTTGGCCATGTTAAAATATTTTACACTATTATATATTATACTAAAACTATACCATTATTTATTTATTTCGCTTTACTTAATGTGATAAAATAAATAGTCATTTCTTTTGCATCAGCTTCTTAGACAAAAAAAATATCTACACAAATCGGCCTGGCTCTTGTACTTTAAATTGTTTTTCGCGACATTCCGTCTGTATTATTTCTTCGTCTGTGATCAGCTTTAACAATTAACAAGCTAAGTCACAATCGATCTGTTATTCACTGCAATTACCCAGTTATTAATCCTTTATTATAAGAAATATTGTTGTAAGTATAATAATTATAATATCAAAACCATAAAAAATGGGAATAAAACCCATTTTACATCATCAAGCGCATTTTAATTTCTCCGCTATGCCTACACATCCGCTCCTTAAAAAGCCCGACCGAAAGTTGTAAGTACTAATAAACAATGCGTTTAATTACTGCGTATTAAATAGTATGTTTTTCCTTCACTGCGTTCATCGAGGTGGATTCATTACTAAAAATAAAAATTTAATGGATCGAACCAGTTCTGTGGCTTGCGACCGCAGTCCGCCGATACCAGCAGCCTGTGTGGCGATACATCTTACTCATCCCTTACTGACTCAGCGTGCGATTGTTCAATTTACAGTGTGTGGCTATAAGTGCATAGTAGAATGACCTTTATGTCATTATTTGCTTTTTAACCTCGTAAGTGTTCTTACGAGCGTTAGTCATATTTTATCTTGAAGGTAACATTATTTTTCCGTGGGATGCCTCATAATATTTTACTTGAACGTTGGGATTGTCAAGATATACATCTCGACGATAAATATATATATCTACTATAACTATCCTTAAATATAACTTTGCATCATCAAATTGCATGTTTTAGGGCGTCAGCGGTTTGCACAAAATGCTGTATGACGCAGACTGTGTGGGAAGATTAGTTCTGACGTCAGCTGCATGAAAACCTGTGCCGCTAAAACCTGACAGACTCATCGCGTGCCGATTGTACCATCAAAGAAATTCAATAATTGACAAGTAAGTATAGAGATCATTTTCAAACAGGAAAAATCTATTATTAGGTAAGGATTAATGAGGAATTCTTTTTTGGAATTTAAATATGTAGTGTATCAAGATTTTAAGGTAAGAACTTACTGATAATACTTTTATATTTCGTTAACCACGTGTTTGTCCTTTAGACTTTAGTCCATTTCTAATTATGATAATAATTATAATATTTAATTATTGAAAAACCTAATTTAACGAAATGTAATTTCACAACAAATTAATCATTATCATGTAATGAATTATAAATTAAACCCCGAATATACACGATCGTTATTATGTTCGTTTACAACTGTTATTTTTCTATATGATCAAAAAATTGTTGATACATAATCATTCGATACAACTTTTATTAATTTGATTGATAATCTGTTGATTGATAAATACAATTTATCTACGAATTGGACACTGAAAAAAGCGAATGCTATGCACAAAGATATCCAAGCAATAATACAAAGGTTATTATCGGTTGTCAGACAATTTATCTAACAGTAACCTACATTATTTGTGATAATACTTACTTTCTGCTAAACATATCGTATCATTGTGTCATGTGATTGTTTGAAAACGATATTAATTTATTAAATAAACAAGCACGGAATATTTCGCCTAGCAAACGATTTCGTATGGGGTCAACAACCTTGTGTAATGTCAACTAGATTCACATTCAATACTACACTCAGCTTAGAAATGACAACTATTTATTTACTCTGTTGTTATCATACGTAGTGCTATTTACATTGCCACCAGTTTTCGCGTATACTTACTAGCATTGTCCGGGACGTCGTATGCGGACTTTAATGTTTTGACTATCCCGGGGAAAGGAATCCTTTCCTTTCCATTGATAAAAAATAGATTGTATGCTTACCGTACGGATAGGTATGTAAAGTACATATTCGCATGCTCAAATTCAGGAGAATGTGATAGGTGAATTTTAAGAGGGCTCCAGCTTTTTGGCTATCTCGGATAACCCTACCATTTTCTAGGCAAGATAATTGATCGAGTTATAGGTTATCCCACTCCCCTCACTGTAATTCCAGCTCAGTGCGGACTGGCGGACTTCCCACTTCTTTCGAGAACTGGTTATAGGCGCTCAGATATACACGTTGTCTCGATGTTGGCCTATAACGTTTAATCATTCATAATCATAGTTGAATTTTGTAAATCCCAGAGGCACAGTTTAACTAATAGTTCATACTAATACGTGCGCGACCTGGAGTTCGAACTTGTGACCATTGTTTTCAAGGCGAGCGTTGTATCAACGTGGCTATCACTGCTAGTATCTATCTATCAGCCGATAGACGTCCACTGCTGGACATAGACCTCTCCCAACGACGTCCACACATCACGGTCCTCCGCCACTCGCATCCACCGGCTTCCTGCGACACGCGTGATGTCATCAGTCCACCTTGTGGGGGGCCGTCCTACACTTCGTCTTCCGATTCGTGGTCGCCATTCTAGAACCTATTCTAGTATAGAACACTGCTAGTATAGTAATATTGAAATAACAAATAATATTGAACGTCATACAATGGCTTCCTGTCGGTCGGTTCCGCGTGCGTCTGACTTGCGCACTCAGCTTAGATATCCGTGCATCACGCAATTATATAGTAAACTAGCTGTTACCCGCGACTTCGTCCGCGTGGTATTCAACAAAAAAGTATTTCTAAAATAAAAGTAGCCTAAGTTACACCTTGTTACATCAGCTATCTGCCAGTGAAAGTCCCGTCAAAATCGGTCCAGCCATTTCAGAGATTAGCCGAAACAAACAGACGGACAAAAATTTAAAAAAATGTTGTTTTGGTAAATGTACGTGTATACATGCAAATTCACTTAGTAAAAAGCGGTTATTTTAATATTACAAACAAACACTCCAGTTTTATTTATTTGTATAGATGTATAGATTGCAAACGTATCGCGTAGGCAATGGCAGTTGTATGTAATTGAAACAACTGTCATTAATCATTACAAAATATTAGGAAATTAATGATTTCTGTATTACTTGTTGAGTGTTGAGTCATACATCGGTAATTGCGATAACCTTATGGCAACATAAGAACACAAGGATCCCGTGACTGAACTCGAAAATTATCTACATACTTATTTGAAGTTTTAGTAAATAGATTATGACCGGATTTGAGTTAATTATTTAGAGATCTTGATTATATTGGCTCATATTATTATACAATTATTGGATAGTAATATATCACTAAGTAGAAAAAAAACACTGGTAAGATATTACAGCCATCCTTCCGAAATTAAATAAGAACAACTAATGCATCACAAGTCCCTCGGAGGTCTTGTGCACGGGTCTCGTCAAACTGGTGTTCTGAATCACAATATTGTTTTAGGAAATTACTATTCTAAAACAATACTCTGATTCACGATACGAGTAAATAACGAGGAAACTCATAGTACGAGTACTTAGTCGCAATTAAACACAATGTTGTTTGACATAGCGTACATTCCTCCGAAACACACTGAATGCCGGGATGACATAATAAAATGCGTGTATATTTGTCTGTGGCAAACGCCGCAACGCAACATTAGAAAACGGTATGCAGTGTTCAAACACAAGGAAGCACTTGTGTCACTTCATTTCTGAAAATAAACACGAAGACCCTTTGATTATACTAAATAATAGGTCGTTTTAAAACTCTATTCAATGTTTTGTCTAACAGGTCGCACGCATTGAATCATGTCATAGGTTTAGTTCATTACGCCCCGTTGTTGGAATCATAGTTGAAATTATAACTATGCATCAACACCACGTAGAGTTAATAATACCAGCCCTTTTTAATGTCCCACTGTTGGGCACGGGCTTCCCTTAATGCAAGGGGGATTAGGCCATAGTCCACCACGCTGGCCCAGTGCGGTTTGCAGACTTCATACGTCTTTCGAGGGGTTCTCTCAGACATGCAGGTTTCCTTGCGATATTTTCCTTCACCGTTTAGCAACTGTTAATCATAGTGGAAAATAAGATTCGCACATGAAATCTAGAAATCTCAGAGGTGCAAGCCGGTGTTTGAACCTGCGATCCTCGTTGCTGAGGCAAGCGTTCTACCAACTTGGATATCCCTGCTTCCTTGGCTATCACTGCTTCCTGCTGCCACGTAGTGTTATCTGAACCGAAACTGTTGACGCTGTTTATATCAGCTAGGTACTCGCTAAAAGCTTTACCTAACTGGAAAGTCAAGTTCAAGAGTACCTACGTCATTCACCATTTGGATTGTAAGTGCTAAAATACACACCCCGAAAATAGGCATTAATACCACATTCAGAAAACTAGTTTTTAGGGTTCCGTAGTCTCACTCCAACTTCTTTGTGTCACCACGTGCGTCTGCTCGTCAGCCCGGGTCATAGCCATTTTATTATGGTTCATAGTGTGCTCATAAATTTTATACAACAAATATTCGACATATTTTTTATGGGCTATCGCCGCTCCAAATAAATGTATCAAACTGTTTCAAAAAACTAGAGCTCCTCCGTGGATTAAAATAAAATGTATGTACTTCCTTACGTGGGGGTCTTGTTGAATAGGTTTTTAAATCATTATTAGGATTTAAAAATTATGTCTGTTGTACGAAATATCAAGTACTGAAGAGGCCTTTTATATGAGTTGCATATCACCCATCTTATTCCTAGACCACTTTTATAAGAAATGTATTTTTTTTGCAATTTCCACGAAATTACAAAAATATCATGATATTGAACAAACTCAATGATGTGTACATAATATTAAATAAACCGCAAACCTGTAAAATTACTAAATTTAGTTTACGGTATCTACCAAGTATAAGTTTTCGTTGTTATCATGGTTACGGAACCTAGTTCGTAACCCGAATCACACTTGTCTGTTTCTTTGAATTAAATTAAAATAGACACAAGTAGACACTTTCAAGATGGTTTCCACTTAATAAAATGCAGTAGCGTGTGGCGCAGGTAGTGTTGTTAGCCGTGTAGAATGAGGACAATACGGATATTGACACAAGTGCTCTATATTTGTTTTTACACTTATGTATTGACTTAGTAATGAATTACGCCACATACAACATTCTTAAAGCGAGGCACAGGCTGCAGTGCGGTGTGGCTGTGCCTGAAGTGCCAACAAGCCAGCCTATACCTCATAACCACGTAGTTAAGGAATAATTTCCGAAAATGAACTTATTTACTAGGTTAATATAAACCTTCTGGCTGTATTTGGCCGGATTAAGTCAGCTATATCCGGCCAAATTACTACCCCTTCCATTTCTAATAAGTAGCTATACATTATATTAAATACTAGCTGCGCCCCGCGGTGTTACCCGCGATTAAAAAGTATGCCCTTTTCCTCTATGTCCTTTTTCCGGGATAAAAATTAGCCTATGTCATTTTCTGACCCCTAAACTACCACTACCTATGCAAAAAACCATGTCGATCCTTTGCTCTATGAAAAATTAAAACAAATCTATCCCATGGAAACCATACATTTTACCGGGATAAAAAGCCTTTATGCTATTCCAGACTATATATATAATATAATCTATCTCTGTGCCAAATTTCATCCAGATCCGTTCAGCCGTTCTGGCGTGATTGAGTAACAAACATCCATCCATCCATCCATCCAAACGTCCACATTTATAATATTAGTGGGATAGTGGGATACATAATCAGCATGTGCATTGTGACGAAACTATATTCACAATCATCATCAAGTACGCGTACCTACTGAACAAGCGCGCCTCCCGCCGCGGGGAAGCGCACCCGGTCTTGACTAGCTGAACTGAATTCTCCATTTCATTTTGTTTAGATATGAAAACAAAAAAGGAACGCATGTGGCCGCACCTTAATATCGCACTACAAAAAATACATATTGCTGTTACTGTAGGAGCATTTAATGTCGCTCAAAGCTATTGTGTTGTAATGTGTACGCGTTCGATAAACTTTGTTTATAGCTAAATGAGCGATACGGCGTGCGTTGACCCCAGGTCTCAAATAGAGAACGCATTGCGTTAAGATTGCGCCCCGATATGTATGCGTACGCGAGCGCCAACTACAAGATCGTTTAGCGGTAGCTTAGTATAAGTTTTCGACCGAGTGATCGAATATTTCGATACACTTAGTAATGGTACCCGTCAGTTCTAAGGGCGCTGCTGTAGCTCGGACATTTTTCCGATCAAGTACATACAAACCTCGTAGATGTTTTTTTTATAAATTAGTACAGGTGATTGGTACCAATAAGAACTACTTAGCTACCATTTGTCTTTGAAGAATTTTCGAGTAACATAGCCACATCGCTCCGCAGGAAAAGTGACAACCCAAAAACCAATTGGCGGGCGGAGGGCAATGCTGGATAATTAAATAATTATACATAGTAAATAAAAATATATATGCTGTAGCTACCTATTGCGAGTGCCAATATCCAGGTTATCACAGTATAAGTAACGTAGAAAATAATAGCAAATATGACACCTCCATCCTATAAAAGTTAAAAATGTCTGTTCATCGTGAAGGCTTCACTTAGCGTGTCGGATGTTGATACTTACTTACTATGATGATAATAATTGTAAATCAATCTTATTTCACACCTAAAATTGACAACGCCTCTGTGCTGTCATCGAACTGAAAGTTTCCATGAGTTTATGGTTCTTGATCAAATTTATAGATATGTAGATTTGTAGCTAGGCGTATTTACTAGTATATTGTTACATATTTACAAACTAGTTTTTGCTTGCAGCTCCGCCTCCAAACCTATTAATTTTGCTTTGCTGCTCGATCCCTAATCGTAATCCAGGGCACGCAGCATACCTACTACTAAAATTATTTCATAATATTTTTTTATATCTTCAATGTAGGTACAGCCTACTAACAGTTTTACAGTACTTAGTAGGTACTTATATTGATATAGATTAGGTATAGACGATACGACTTCCAGTCTAGTCGATTTTGTTTGTGTTGATAAAATTGTAAGTTCATTGAATCGATAGATTATGAAAGTACCTACCAAACTAACACGTTGATTTAATAGGGTACCCAATAATTCGTTGTAAGTATTTACGAGTATAAACATGTTAATTAATATCAAACAAAGGAAAACTTGAAACATCACTAGTAGATACTAGTATACTGTAGATGATACAACTATAGTAGATACAACTTTACTGTGTAAACTGTAGTCATGAATGACGGTCCGGCGGATACTTCAGGAGTCTTATGGTCACATGACATTTAATACGGAATATGGAATACATTAATAACAGAAATAAATAACGATACAAGTTAATGCATCAAAAATAATTAAGGTAAGTAGGTAGGTATGTTTACCAATAACAAAAATGTTTATTTTACTAAGTAAGTACCCACCTACCTATGTATTAAAAACAATGTTATCTAGTTGTTTGCGCTACGAACATAATCACTATCAGTCATAAGTAAAAGGATGATACCATCTTATCTGATACTCGCTCATAATAAGTTATCACAACATTACTTTCGCTAAGTAGGTAGGGACATGTTATGTAGAATTTATAAATTTTATAGGAAATGATTCGAGCTCCTAAGTACTTATAAACTATCAACATAGGTACAGCAATCATCAATCGCAGCAGCGCAAACGCACACACGGATATCAGCCTCAACGTTATTCTCAGCCAGACGCAGGGTTATCTCAGCTGACCTAACTATTCCCCGAACACAAAATGTGTACGCGCTAACAAAGTGTGGAAACGATAGCTATAATATTACTTATTGACGTAATGAAAGTAGATATGCATGCAACTTTAAACTAATAAATAGTGTTCACATCAATTGTTCATGTAAAAAAAGTAAGTTACATAACGTTCTATGTAAAAATGCACGATAGATATCAATATTAGGTAAATATATAGGCACAAAAACACAGTAAAGATGTGATAGCCTCTTTGGCAGAACTCTCGCTTTGATAACAAGGATCGTAGGTTCAAACTTCGTGTCGCACCTCTAGGATTTCTGTATTTTATGTGTGGATGACTTGCTAAACAGCGAAGGAAACCTGTATATCTGAGAGAACCCCACGAAAGTCGTGCGAAGTCCGCCAACCCGCACTGGATCAACTCGTGAACTATGAACTAATATCCCTTGCATTGAGGGGAGGCTCTAGCCTAACAGTCAGACATTAGGACAGATAATATTATTTTTATTGTGAATATACAGATATGATACTAGATTAGACCTAAGTTATACATAAAAGTAAAGCGCGGGCTCTGCCTCATTTTTAACCGACTTCAAAAAGGAGGAGGTTCTCAATTCGGTTGTATTTTTTTTTTTATGTTTGTTACCTCAGATCTTTATCCGTCAATTAATAGTAACAATCTTGTTTAGCTAGACTACAAGATGACAACAAATGTCATGCGCCTGTAACAAAATTAACATTGAGTAACTGGAATATGCTTTGCTTAGAATAAGATGCCAGGGTTCGGTAAATGGTAAATAGGGATGAAACTCCGCAAAAACGCGCAGAATTCTTTCTGTTTGATAAGATGACTATGAAGTTTGGTGCTTGTTATTACGGATTTGAACCACTGTTATTACTTCTTAGTACATAGTACATAGGTATCTAGATTATTTATTTTACTTACCCACCTTACTTCAATTGGACGTAGTTGTGCAGAAACGTTCCAACCCACAGTGAACACATTTTGAGTTATTTGATTTTGAAAGTTTAAACCGTTTTTTTTCATTTTAATGTTCTGATTTCGTTACAAATTATTGTATCAATATTTAGATTATTGAGTGAGGTTTCTAATAATATGTTTTACAATTTTCAACGGCCTCTAGTTTTGGAGATATTTGCGAAAATAGTCGTCTGGATCATTTCTGCAAAAAACGATTTTGTATGAACCCATGTCACAAATATATTTGCAATAATGATCCAGCCCACATTCATGTACATTTTGTTATCTTTTTGGGCTTTTTGATATAATATATTGATACTATGTATAATGAACGGTAAAGGAAAACATCGTGAGGACACCTGCATGTATGCGAGAACCCTTCAAAAGACGTGTGAAGTCCGCCAAACAGCACTAGGCTAGCATGATGGACTATGGCCTAATCCCCCAACGCATTGAAGGGAGGCCCGTGCCCAATGGTGTGACATTAAAAGGGGTGGTATCATGTATAATAAAACGCGTTTTTCACTAAGGTAAATGTATTCGAAAATAAGATAAATAAAAAAAAATACTGAGTTACAAAATATATAAACTAATCATCAGTGATCTCAAAATCAAGAGTTCCATATCCGTCCACATCATCGGTCACCCTTCTATTCCCTTTCAAATTTTTGTAAAAGTCTTTACAATCGTCTGGAATTAAATGCATCATAGAATTTATATCATCCAGTTTTGCCTGAGCTATTTCTTTGCCATGTGACCACAGTATTCCTAGATCCTTTTTTTCAATTTTTGTAACATATACTCCTTTCCCTGTCTTTTTCTTAATGTTAAGTTCTTCAAAGTCTTTATCAAAACTGCTTCTCATAAAAATCGAATAGCGGTGATCTTTTTTTAATAAAATTTCTTTGGTGGCCAGCCAATTAACTTTGGTTTTATTGATAAAAACCTTTCTATTTACTATACACTTTTCTAATTCAGTGCAACTTAAAAAGTTTTCCGTCTTCATTCTCACTACATGTAAAGCATTTTTTTTTTACACTTCTCCATGATGCCTATGTAGTCTTCTACCGTGTATATCCTTTGTTGGCCTTTAAGGCGCGTCTCAATTTTAGAAAAGTCAGTGTCATTGGGCAGAAATGTATGTCCAGGTTCTAAAAATCTTATGGAAATGGTCTTTAAATAACTATGAGAGTGCAAAGCTGCTTTCAAAAGTAGTGTCAATTTAATATTCCGGTTTTGACCACCGCAGGAGTCGCTCCATAATATAAGGTGTTCAATCTCGATTGACAGTTTACTATCGATGTGATGCAACAAACATGAGCCCACCTCCTGTGCTCCCCTGCCTGCTTCGCCTTCAACCCAGACATAGCAGCATCCCTTATCGTCTGATGCAGAGTGTATACCGCTATTGTACACCCAAAGTTGTCGTTTATAAAACACAATGTTAGTAGGGATTCTAGGTAGAGGAAGCGTTTTTTCTAAGTCAAAGGTAAAACATTCTACATTATTTTCTACCTTCGCTCTTAGGAAGTCTTTTTTCATTTGATGCCTCAGACCTTCAGCAATTTTCAAATGCTTATCATGTTCATCGGCCTTTATTTTTCGTTCCTCCAGCGATCCATTTTTTACAGCTATTGCATATGTATCGCACTTGTTGCATGTATCTTTTTTTAATGATTTGCACCTGAGGTTAAATTTTTTGTAGAAAATCTCTTTAAACGTATGGTACTTCAAACAGATTCGATTACTAATATTGGGCAACGATTTAAACTCCTCTTCATATATTTCATATATCTTTCGGATTGTCATTCCCGGTTGTAAAAACATGGTGTCAGTTGTATCTTTTCTGTAATGAGATGTATACTTCGGTAATTTATTTATCACATTTTCTGCTAGTTTAATATCTTCATCTGACAATTTATTCCAGCCTCCTTGTTTTTTGCCTCTATTGTCTATTAGTAAATCACCACTACGCATCTTCTTCAGACTTATGTTAATCTTTTGCGGTGTAATTTTTATGGTATTAATAAACATTTTTTTTTTTTTTTTTTTTTTTTTACGTGGGGAAATGCGTTACGCATCCCCACCCGCCCGGGGGGGGCGAGAGGGGTATGTGGGACTCCCCGGCTAGTGCCGGTATACCCACTAAAACTCCACGGTGTGTCCTACTCCGTCGCATGTGCCGGGGTCGCGGGAACGCGTTGGCATACTTCCGCGACATCCCGGCACGACGTCGGCCTCTCCAGGCCTCCTCTTCGGCCAATATGGCCTGGTGCTGTGTTGGCACACTTCCAACACAGCACCTCCTCACGAGCCCTATGCGGAACGGCGGACTCCCCCGAGTCCGCCGCCCGGGCTCTCATCAATGACCACTAATTAGTGGCCATTGGGGTCACCAGCGCGGCCTCTCCAGCCGCGGCAGGGTGGGTGGGCTTTGACTGGGCTGTGGGCCTAGTCGCAGCCTTCCTCCTTCTCCTCCTTGCGGTCTTTGCGCGAGCGCAAGCCCGCCCGCCCATCTTATGCCCGGCAGGTTGTTTCGCCGCGTCGCATACCAAGCAGTGCGGCGCGGCGTTACAACCGCCGGACTTATGGCCGGGTTGTCCGCAACGGAAGCAGGTGCTCCCGTGGTCGACCTCCGACTTGCACTGCTCCCTAACGTGCCCCAGAGTGAGGCACTTGAAGCAGCGATGGTATTAATAAACATATCTCGACATACTTTAACGCCTGCCAACATGTATGACCTAGTGAATTCTTTTGGTTTTCTTTTTTCAGATTGGGTTAAATACGTTCGTTTCCTTTTATTTTCTTTAACGCACGAATTTATGTATGTTATCTGAGCGGAGTATGAACCTATGTGTGCATATTTTTTAAATTCTTGTTCTCTTATATCCACAGGAACTAATTCTGCGCATTTGTTTTTGCAAGAGCATTTATAGTCCACGAATTCTTTCGGCTTTATTAATTTTTGTTTGGTAGAGTATGATAAATTATTAAATTTTCGTAGTTTGTTTTCCGCTCTACTATAAATTCCTTTACGTTTTCTTCCCTTTTTTGGCCTGCCTTTTGCAATTATTTCATCATCTACTTCATTTTCTACGTCTTGCCTATGCTCAATAAACTGGTAATCGTTAATCTCGTTGTCTTGTTCAATTAGTTTTATCTCATCCATATCTTGATCTATATCTATGTTCGATTTTCGGCTACGGACGGTGGTTGGTCTAGGATGGTTAGGGTCGATTATAGCTTTTGAATTATTATGAATTTCTGCCTCTACTTCCAATATCTTATAGGAACTTTCTATATCGGTATTAGTTACTGACTTGTCTGTATTAATATCATTTAGTTTGTCTAATAGTGATTCAGACTCATCACTACAATAAGTTTCGTCTTCGTCTACATAATCAGGATCTTTTACAGAATCATCATCATCGTCGATAAAATTGCAACCATCTAATATGTTAAACAGTTTAATTGTTTCTGGTGACATATGTGGCAATGGAGATTCGCCGGCATAATATGTTGTTTGAATAGGAGCAGTTGGGGATAATGGCATCGCTTTCATGCTTTGCTCACCATTAATCACCTTGTCATAAAAGCCAGAGAGCAGCACGGGCGTAAAAGGGGTAACTTTTATGCTTTTGATGCTCCGTTCATCGTTATGTTGACCAGGGTTAAAAATCGGCTTAGGTGTAAGTGGGGAAAAAGGTGGAGCTTCGATGCTGTTCTCACAATTGTGCGGTTCATCGTAAGAATAATTAATAATAGCGGTAAGCGGGGTAGCAGGTGGGATTTCGATGCTCTGTTCACCATTTAGAAGCTCATCAGGGTTCAAGAGCGATTCATGAGTTAGTAGGGAATTTGGCAAGCCTTCAACACACAATTCACCAGAAGTGTTAATTTTCTTGGATCGTAATTGAAAATCTGAAGCAAATTAATAAAATTTACTGAAACGAGTAAGCCTTCACCAAAAAATCGATAAAACATAGAATTTGTAAACTTACTTAAAGTTCTTTTTGATATTATTTCGTGATTTTGTTTTGTTAAGCTGTTCTTTATCGGGCTGCATTCCGGCGTATTTTCCACAATGTCTAAAATAAAATAAAATATTCATCAAGCTAAACAAGATCCTTAAATAACTCAGTTGAAAAGTTGTAGGTAAGAGGTACAAAATGATTTGCATATTCTAATAACTTATATATAATATAATAATGAATAATGTAATATTATATTATTATCCATAGAATAATAATGCTAATCAGATTATATGTCTAAAAGCGCGGAAATAAACTTGTCACAACTTTGTTGGTCAAGATTTTTAAGGTTAGGATCAAACATAAAAGTATTAAAGTACTCACCTTCAGAATTCTCTTCATCTTCTTCTGTACTATACCCTAAATAGGATTTCGCGAGAATATTTTTTAAATTATTATTCATTTTTATAAACTTATAAAATGCAATTCACTGAACGTGTACTCCAACGCAATAATTCACAATGAATGACAAAACTTCGCAAACGTGAGCATATATCCGTCCCTTTTTATTACTTACTTATTATATAAAGACAATACTAGGTACAATACTTACGCATAGTAAAGATGCGTTCAGTGTTAATTTATTTTATGCAATAAAACTACGTTCTCAAAAATAGCTGTAATATTAAATAATAATTTATAAAACGCCTAACTATTAAAGCATTTTTTTGTAGCTTTATTATATTGCTTATATGATTTAACAGAAACCTTCCAAGTAACGTGGATCTCAAATTATGATTCATTTGCATTGTAACAATGATTCAAGTGCACTTGGATCACTTTGGCAAAAAATATTTGTATGAATTTGCTCAAAACATTTTGTTCCAAACGGCATGAAACCTTTCTGCACTTTAAAATAATCGCTCGTATTAATTTTGCAGAAACGTTCCAAGTAACGTGGAACTCAATTATTTTTATTTTCTTTTGTAACAATGATCCAAGCGCACTTGGATCACTTTGGCAAGAATGATTTAT
Source organism: Pheosia gnoma (assembly GCA_905404115.1). Taxonomy (NCBI): domain Eukaryota; kingdom Metazoa; phylum Arthropoda; class Insecta; order Lepidoptera; family Notodontidae; genus Pheosia; species Pheosia gnoma. The sequence continues at coordinate 4,647,391 of FR989909.1, read as the reverse complement.
ATGAATTTGCTTAAAATATTTTGTTCCAAACGGCATGAAACATTTCTGCACTACTGTTTCCCAAGACTCCCATACATGTGGGTTGGTATAAATTGCGTATATCTTTTCCTAGAGAGCAGATAATGAAGTGAGTCTTTGCTATATGAAAATATGGCTTATTTTACGTTGTTTGGTATATATAACTCAATTTCGACCTATGTGTGGGTTGGAACGTTTCTGCACAACTACGTCCAATTATAGATAAGATTGCTCTTTTCTATTATTAGTGGGTAAACAAACATTGTTATTCTCATGTAAATTGTGTAAATAATGTATGGTCAGTAATAAATTAGAGAGAACAGCGCACTTCGGATAAGTGTTGCGTCATTTCACAAACATTGTCATATTGTTTATGTCGTTTATCGCAATAACTGCGCTTGCGCAACATGAGAACATAATGTATCTAATTAAGGCATTGATTCCTATATCGAGATATAAACCCACGAACATAACAAACATAACTACCAATCATGTTTACAGTACAGTATGACCTTATATATTAGGATGCTTGAGGTCTGCAGTGAGTCGAGTCTGAGCGTTGTGCGTCGCAGAACCCGGAGCGCGGTGAGTCAGCTGTGATAGTCCTGAGTGACGACAGGCTTGCTGTGAGACTGCTTGCTGTTGAATATCGATGTTGATAATAATATGCTGATGACGTTGGTTGTTGCTTGACTCTTCAAAATAGGATTCTTGTTCGTTGTCAGGGGTCAACTATTTAGCAGAAATGTGAAGATATTCCAGCCAGGCGGGTGGAATGCCTGGCGGAGCTGGGCGCTATACCCCGACAGTTGTTTGGGTGTTGTATATGTTACGTGCTCCGAAAACTAGCGTTTTCGTTGTGGAGTCGTAGCGTAACGAGCGTGTAGTGAGGTCTCTAAAATACAAAAGACTGTGAATCTTCATACATATTACCTACATAAGAGAAATTACAAATGGCTATGAAAGTCTCATGTTATTAGGATCAACGGGATCAACAATTTAAAAAAAACAGGAGCTCAACACGACTGTTTTATAATAGCCAAAGGTACCTACTTGAAGGACGAAACGATTGTAGGTACATACACAATATTTTACGATATTAAAAATGTTCACCCGCATTTCTAGTCAATTTGTGAGCGTATGACGCGTGCAGAGACATTCGCCACGGCATAATATTGTGGCCACGGTGCGCCGCGCGCGTGTGTGTGGTGTGCATGACCGATACGCGGGTCGTTGACCCCTTATCAGTTCGCACTGCCTGTGCTGCACATACAATGATTTTACCTTTACCCAAGTCCTAATTGTTTTTCTTACCTACGTGACGAAATCGGTGTAGTACTTAAGAAATTTTCCTACCTACGTGACCTAATAAACGTGTTCGCTGTATTTCAATAGGTGTTGTCTGTAGTCACAAAGACGTTACATTGCTACTTGCAATGTGAAGGTACTTTTTCAATGCATTTGTAACTGGTGGTAATAATTGTTACCACACACAAAACTTTTTGCCTATTAAAATGGTACTGCATAGACTATGAACTTCTGGACTTTTTTTTGTCTGTTTTTTTTTTAGGGTACGTGCATTTACATGCTATACCTGAGTTTTTAGACTTTAAGTACTTGTTGCGCACGACGTGTGTTCGCTAAATATTCTAACAAGTCTGGCTGTATTAGGTAACCTAAATGCGCGTTGTTTTGCGCAGGAATTTGGATATTTCAGAGGAAGATTTTGTCTGTCAATGTAAAGTAAAATAAATTTAACAAAATTCTAAATGAAAATAGGAATACCTAATTATAAATAACTAAACGGCGTAACTAAAACAAAGTAGTAAGGTAAGTTGTACAATGTGCATATTATGATAGGTAGGTAGATAGGAAAAATACATTACTTATAGCTTAAGGAGCTTATAGCTTAAGCATAAGGAGGGTCCTTCTGGCGCAGTCGGCTAAAAATTATGATATTATATATAGCCTCTAGAACTCTAAATAGTACGTTGGTAAAGTGCAAATTCAGTAAGAATTAAGGTACCTAGGTAATGTACCTATAGGTACCTAGGAACCGAGCTATTTATTAAGTTGGAAATATAATATTATCTAGGACTTATGTTAGTATAAAATGTATACTTACCTACTTACATACGTAATGTATACATTAATACCTTGTTGAGTAGATATCTACCTACATACCGACTATGTAATTGTTTGATCAAGTGTCGGGTTATCATAGTAGGTGCTGTGTTCGGCGTATGAAAGGGTCTTTGTGGCCGAACCCAGGGCATCCAACCGGATGCGAACAGTATGAATAACAAGAACACTGTGCATGTCCTGACATGTCATCAAGACCATTTTGCTTCATTTCGGTATGAAATCGCACAATGTAACATACAACAGATATTTCTGAATATATAACCCTGTTAAATGCTAAGAAATACCTGCAAAATATTCCTAATTATTTCATGGGTACAAGTAGTCGGATATCTCTTTATCAGTCTGTCTGTATTCTGTAAGAACGTTACTCACAAATCATCTTAATTGGAATAATAATTTGAAAGCAGCTACAACAATGTTAAATTCTTAAACCCACTATAGATAGATACCTAACTATTACCCAAAATAATTTTCCAGATTTTGCCGGGCTCTTTGAATTGATATGTTACCAATACGTTCAAGTGTCGCCATCTATTGGACTATTAATACACTTCTTAGTTAATGTTTTTATAATAATAAATCTGGTCAAGTACGTGTCGGATCACGCGCAACATGACAGGCTTCCGTAGCCATGTTGTCTGTAAAGACAACACGGTCACGGACGGTATCGGTATGAATTACAAAAAATAAAGTTGATTTATTTCTCTCTCTATTGAATTTGTTTATCAAACACGCGGGATTAGCTTTGCAATTTGCATTACCTTGTTAGGGTATTACACCTCATGATGAATTCTCATTGTGATTTCGTACCGTGTGTTAGTATCCTAGAAATTTCTGTATTTTTAATGTGGCTCCGATAGATGATGAAATGTGCGAGCCATATAAAAAAGCTACATTGGAGCTTAACCTACCCGATACCTATCTAACTTTTTTCTCCCTCAAATTACGTGGAGAAAGCTGGTTCCTAGTTTGACTACGGTACCCTAAAAATGAATAAATGTCAAACTTGTAATTCATTCCGAGCTACGCATAATCTTATGAACGTAGTTACTATACTTTTTGTATTTAATTTATCTTTATTGATTAATATCATTACTAAAAATCTCTTGATAGTATTTATATCTCTCCCACAATAATATTTATATCATGTTCGTTTAAAGTACAAAAATGTATGTGTTTACCTGTCTACTTTAAAGAATACTAGTTTAATAATTATTATTATTACATACGCTTGTTTATTTGAACAAAAACGAAACGTAATTGACGTTTAATGTGTCAGTTCAAAAATATCTACATACAATTGACGATGATAACCGAACAGCGTATAAAGTTTATCAATTCAAGGCCGGAAAATGTTAAATTCTCATTGGTTTTAATCAGTTGGCTTTGCCCCCTGCCCACCCAACAATCGCCGATTGATTGTATCTAATAAATTGTTACAATAATCCCAATTATGGCTTCTGCAATGCTGAAATTATTAAAAATAGACGTAAGTACGATTTATATATCAGTTTTATTATGATAAAGGATTGATGCTAGTATGTTTAAATGCAAGCAAATAGGTAGACATCGTGCTTAATCACGTTGTCGGTTTATAAATATTTAATGTCCTCAGTATAATTATTCCGACTTGAGACATTATATTCATGCATGGGAAATAAATTGGCTACGCACCTACCTGTATCTACTTTTATTTTATTCATGCACTACTCAAACTCACAAATAATATAAGCTCCTAATATTTATTTTTCTTTAAAAATCTGTGTTATTCTAACCAAAAATCTATAGATTAGTACCAAGTGAAAAAATATTATATTAGATTAAATATTATACAAATCTAGTGAAAACTGATTTATCTGTTTATAAGAATCGTGTAATTAGGTATCCACACAGACTTGCTTAGAAGTTCAGGTGTAACGTTGCCTCTAGCAAAGTGCTGCCACTTTTATAAATGTTGCTTAGTAAATGGTCTGGCATATTCTAAGAAGTTCTGGACATAGTTTGTTTTATATGTGAGTGTGTGTGTTTCCATGCTAGACCAGAGGTATTATAAGGTTCAGTTGTAGCATACACCATGTGTTGTCTGAATATTCTAATAAGTCTGGGTACCTACCAAAGCCTAGCAGTGGCCCCCGACACATGGACTTTAGTGTCTTGGTGTTAAACCTGCATTAATTAATTTCTTGATACAGATAATATCCTATTGGCTCACTTGACTTATAAGCTATAGATATGCCATTATTGTATAATTTAAACTACCTTTTGAGGGGAGGCAGTGCCCAACTGTGGGACAATAAAGAAAAGTACTGACATTATTATTATTAGTATGTTTCATAAATGTTGTAAATATCTTTCTCTTTCTTTAATAATAACTTAGTGTTTTTCAGTAAAAATCTGACCTTTTTATCATAGCTAATATGTTTATTAACAGTATTATAGTCTTTTGGATAGAAGCCAATGTTATTTATACTTATACCTTCCTATTCAACGTTTGATATCAGTTATTATAAAGATGTTCATGTTTCTCTTGTAGTATTAAGCTAAATAGTGAACTCCTATTTAAAATAATATTAATAATGTAACAGTACCATATGAGAGTTAGCTAGCACAAAATAGGGCTACAGTGAGCAAAATTAAATCCCGTTTTCTCATATAAATAACAAAAGAATAGTTCGCAATTACCAATTCATTTGGCTTTAAATAGTTTTAATGCTCACATTTTTCCTTTAATTCCTTATGCAGTGAAATATGCTGTTATCTGTTATATAATTGAATGTATCTACAATAATGAGGCATTTTTTTTATCATGAATTATATAAACATTGCAGACTCCACTGTTGCTACGTAAAAGCTACAGTAGCGCTACAGCACCCTCAACCAAACTCTTCATAGACGGACAATATGTTGAGTCAAAGACTGACAAATGGATTGAGCTCACTAACCCAGCAACCAATGAAGTTATTGGCAGGTAAATCAAGATATTCTAAGCACCCATTTCACTATTTGCTGACAAACCTTTATCTGACAAACAGCACATAGAAATCTGTCAGATAAGTTGTAAATATGGTTTATCAACAAATAGGGTAGTAGGTCCTATGAAATATAGACTAATCACAAAAACAAATGTTATATGCATTAAAAGGCCAATTATTTATGTTTTCCTTAATAAATCAAACTCGGCAGTGCATTTATGCTATAATAGTTTCTCGTAACTATTAATTGTAAGGTAGACAGTTTTGGCTTTTTGAGTATCTACTTAGGTATCACATACTAGCTTCTCCAGAGGTTTTTACTATATATATTTCGTTTTCAAGATATGTTATTCTAAACCATGATGTACATATTAAAAAAAAAACTATTAAGCTGATCCTGTGTGCCATCTAGTCACAAGAACGAACCATCAATAGCCATTATAGTCGGGATTGTATTAAGTAAAGAAAATATATATCTTATACAGCTACATTAAACATGAGGGAATATAAGTCTTACAACAAATTATCTGACTGTTATCTCACATGTTACCAAATAACAGTAATAATATGTAATTATTTGACATTGGCAATCCGAGTTGTATGATATCATTTGATGTGATTACGTCGAAGTTACTCAATTAAGTTCTTGATTTCGTGATACTTGCAATACAAATAACAATATCAAATAGCATCAGTAAATTGTACAATGTATTAAGAAATAATAATATCAAAATTTCTGCTAAAAGGATGGATAGATAAGTAAATATAAGTGTATTTACCCTTGCATAGTTACATTTTGTAACCTTTTATCTCATGTATTGCATCCTAAAATATACATTCAAATACCATGATGTAGTACCAAGAATGAATGGGAATAAGTAGATATTCTTATAGAACAATATGATTATTTTACAGGGTCCCAGAATCCACAAAAGAAGAGTTGAATGCTGCCTTGGAATCCGCTAAAAAAGCATACGCATCATGGAGTCAAAGCACCATTATGACCCGCCAACAACTAATGTTCAAGTAAGTTTTTTTTTTATAATAATAATTAAATAAGACGACACCCAAACTAAGCCATTATGGGCTACTGTAGAATACAACAGACAAGGCGCGATCCCAGTAATACTTCGAATTGGGCTGATTACGTAAAGATCTTAGCTAAGATGTTAACGAGAATCGAACCCGCAACCGATCGATGCCTAGCCTAGCGGCCTAAATTCAAACTACTAGACTAGACGGTCGTCACTTAGAAGTCGTAATCCATTCAAAGATTAAGCAAGTAGAGTCTGAATTTAGGTAGGTACTTCTTAGATTCGCACGCTTACCAATAATAATTTTTAGATTCGCACGCTTACCAATAATACTTTTTAGATTCGCACGCTTACCTATAATACTTTTTAGATTCGCACGCTTACTGAGAGAGAACCAAAGCAGATTGGCGGCAAAAATAACAGAAGAACAGGGCAAAACGCTCGCCGATGCTGAAGGCGATGTGCTCCGAGGCGTTCGTAAGTATTTTAAAAGGTGTACTTACATAATGGCTAAGATATCACTTAGGGTTCATTGACCAATGTTTTCACGATGAAATTGGAATAACCCTAAATGAAATTGGAAGAGGGCTAGGAACAAGATATTAACAGTAACTTTATATAACTTGTAATATATAAAAAAAAATTAATAAAAAAAAATGAAAAATAATTAGTAGTAGTGCAATGTCATAATGACATATGAATGTGTATGGATGTTGTTAAGCTACCATTGCATTAGGCAAACCAACCAAATAGTAAGGTGTACCTAATTAGCACATAATGCTTGCTTTGGGAAGGTTGCCGAATAAAAATGACAAATAAAAAAAACTAAATAAATGATGTTCGGGCGCCTGGCGTCCTATCCCCTAAATGTAAACAAGCAAGAAAATACCTCGAATAGTCATCGGCAGGAACGGAGCTTTTAATCGCAAGCCAAAGGGAATAAAAGACAAAGTAGTATCGATCTTTTATTACCTCAAGGGAGATTTGTAGTACACATCAAGAAAAAGGTACTATGCCTTCAAAGGGAAGGATAAACACATTCACTTAATAATAAAAAGTAAATTATGTTAAATTTAAAAAAAATGTGTTTTCGTCATTATTGCAACCTCTTTGTAAATCAATTTTAAATTAGGAAAATAAAGTTTTAATCGAATAAATCGTTGGGAAAATTAATAAAAAAAATTCAAACCATTTAGATCCGTTAGGCCGGAAAAAACCCAAAAAAATCAACGCCTACGAAGCTCTTTCATCGGGGCGATGGTACGGCATATGGAGCAGGAAAATTCGCCCAGCAATGTTTCCCTCAATCAGGCCCCTCTTACGGAGTCTTCGTGGTTTTCATTGGTTTGATATAAAAAAAACGACCATAGTCGATCCCGTAATGTCGGCTCACCGCGTGGCCGCGTTAAGAAAATTCGTGATAAATTTCATGAATCCAACGGGATTGTATATGAAATGTGGAAAAATTAAGTCATGATAAAAGTTAAAGTAAAGGGAAAAAAAAAAACCCTGGAACAATAGAAACTCACGTTTAAAATACGATCCAGTAAATATTGTCAACACAACAATGTAAGAACAAAGGAAAAAAAATCAACTTACCTCAATGGAGGGTTATTTCAACAAAATAATTATTGATGAGCTGCCGCTCTGTCCTAAGACATTATTGGAAATTCACAAAAACAGCAAACGTCGCCATGAGGCAACGATTAAAAACGATGTCAGCCGAAAAGATTCATGGTGACTTGCGGCTCGGTAGGAAAGTGAAGAAAAATTTCTACCTTGTTCGAAAGTCAACCGTCACGTCAAATCTGACATTGACAGCTGTCAAAAGATGACCATAGCGCAATCAATACACAGACACGAAAACTCCTCAATCGACTAAATTCCGAACTAAAAGTGTGAAACAATTTAAAAATCCAATAAAACGTCAAAAATATATTTAATAATTTGGAATGCACAATAGGTGCGTGTAACGAGTAAAAACCGATGTTACAATACATCCCTCCCCAAAAAATAAAAGAAAGAAACTTTCTTTTATGCACAAGTCTAAGTTGCGCAGCCAAAGTAGAATAAACTCCATCACCAAAAACTGAAATAAAAATGAAAAGAAAAAACGAAAAAATAATAAAGAAACTTATAGAGGAAAGTTACTTTAGAAAAGTACTAAGCTGGAATACCAAGTAAAATATTTTCCATCTGTAAAAGAAATTTAATACAATACTATGACAAGATAGTATGCAAAATTCTGAAACAATAATAAATGAAAATACCAAAATAAATAAAAACCCAAAACCAAATTAACTAAAAGTCAAAATAACTTTAAATGAAAATTGAAAATAATAAAAATTCAAAATAAATCTTAAGTTTAAATAACCAAAAGAAGCCAAAATAACAAAAATCTAAACCGCTTTCAAAGAGTAAGCACAAGTGCAGTTGAGCACAAACGCCACTGACTAGTCTTCATCTATTCCAAAAACAATACTAACAAAGTAGTAGAAAAATAATTATCAAAAATCAAAAGTTTCTCTAAACACGCTTTCCTTGAAGTGCAGTTAAGCTCAAAAGCCGCTGACTCTCTCTTCTACCTTCTGTAAACTTTCTAAAGTACGGTTGAGCATAATAGCCACCGACTCCTAGACTACATCCCAATTGTTTTAAGTTTCGAAAGTTAAGGTTAGGTACTAAAACCACCTACTCTTCGACTATAAACAAACAACTCGGTTAGGCTTCTGCCGCCGATACTAACATCTTCTATCAACGTCCGAATCATAACGCCACAACGTCGCGTTGCAAAGTTTTCCTCACACTACAAAACAGTGTGAAAAAATGTATGTCTTGTGAAATGCACAAGAGCATGAAAGGGGTAAATTTTCACACACACACCAAAGGGGGTGGAAAACGAGTATGTCTTGTGATCGGCCTAACACCACCGAACTCCCGAGCACAAGATCATAACAAAAGAATCAAATGTATTTACATACAACAATGGTTGGCTGTAAAGACAAAAGCAAATACGGGGAAAACCGTGATTTGTAAGTAAATCCATGAACTGAGATCATTAACCAAAGGGGTAAGTCAACTCAAAATGTGTCAAATCCGAGAGCCTTAAAATTACTCGAACGTCACAAAAAAATTATAAACAAAATGTACTAAGACATCCTATAAAAAACTATGTTATAAACAAACAAGAAATAAATGTAAATTCTTATTCAAAAACAAATATCATAAAAAAAGTATGAATATTAACAAACTAAATTAATAGGATATTTATCAAAGGAAAATGATCCTGAATATAAACAAAATATACATAAGATCTTTCGACATTGGAATTGTCCTATGCAATGAAAATAAAATTGAAATATTTAAGTATATCAAGAATCTAAAACCAAAAGTACCTAAGTTCTTTTTTTTAAATATTTAAGAATTGAAATTAACTAATTGTAATGAAGTTACCTAGCATACATCACTTTCAAGGATCAAGTACAAAAATCATAAATCAAATCTCATTCATCATCAACCACGATCCGGCTTCAACAAAAAATCAAAGTTCAAGACTCAAACTTGAAACTTTTAAGAAATAAATTTTAAATTAATATTTAATAATATCTTTAATATGATAACGACCAGAAGTACCTTTATTCATGTCTTTTAGAACATAAACATTATTAGAAACTTTATCGATAATTTTGCATTTAATAAACTTAGGTGCAAACTTAGCTGAAAAATATGCAAGTGCATTAGACTGAACAAAACTTCTCCTCCAGACTATATCTCCAACATCGAAAGAAATGACTTTCCTACCTATGTTGTAGTAACGAACATTGCGTTGATAAGCTTTTAAGAGAAAAGCTTCAACTTTCTTAAAAATGTCACTAAGTGAATTAAGCGAAATAGCAAAAGAATTCCTATCACCAACTTCAAGTTGATTCAAGTTATCAAAAGAATTACTAAAACGATGTAAAGAAGCATCAAAAATTAATTCCCTCCCAAACATCAAAAAGTTAGGAGTAAAATCCGTAGCAAGATTAACACTATTATTCAAAGCTAATTGAATATGAGGCAAAAATTTTGACCAAGTTCGATGATCATCTTTCACAAAACAAGAGATACAAGTTTCAATAGTCTTATTATACCTCTCAACAGGATTATTCTGTGGAGTGTATAAAGTATTATAAAATATTTTAGTTATATTAAAACCTTTCAGAAAATTTACAAAATAACTTGTAGTAAATTGAGATCCATTGTCACAGACAAAAATTTTAGGACAACCAAATTTTAGAAATATTTCTTTTTCAAGAAGTTTACAAATTACTTTAGAAGTGGCATTAATCATGGGAAATATCCAACAATATTTAGTAAAAATGTCTACTACAGAAAGAATGTATTTATGACCAGAATGAGCTTTAGGTAAAATTCCTATAATGTCAATAGAAAGTATCAACATGGGGCGATCAACTTTTTTAGGATTAATCATAATTCCATGAGGTAGAGAAGTGGAACACTTATAAGCTTTACAAGTTTCACAAGAAGAAATATACTTTTGAACATCATTAAACATACCTTTCCAAAAATAATGTTGTTTTAATTTTCTCAAAGTTTTATGAATACCAAGATGACCAGAATTAATATCATCGTGATTAGACTTAATTGTGTCTAAAATATGTTCTTTAGGAATAACAATCTTCCAATCTAACAAACTGTTAGGGTTATATTTATTTTTACAGAATCTATACAAAGTATTGTTTTCAACTCTATAATTTTTATATCTGCAGGGAAATTTCTGACAGTTAACAAATATCTTACGATACCAAGGATCATAAATATCATCATCAGGTGAGACTATGATATCCTGAGTAGCATCAATAGCAGCTACTTCCAGTCTTGATAAGAAATCAGGAACTAAATGTAAAGAGCCTTTTTTATGAATAATATCAAAAGTAAATTGGGAAATTCTAGCAGCCCAACGTGCAAGACGTCCACTAGGATTATTTAGTTTTAAAAGCCATTTTAAACAGGCATGGTCAGTAACCACGGTAAATTTCATACCCTCGACATAAGGTCTGAAGTGTTCTATAGAATCTAAAATTGATAACAACTCACGTTCTGTAGTACTATAATTTCGTTCACATTTATTAAGTGATCTAGAGTAATAAGCAATAGGATGTTGTTCACCACTATCATCTTCCTGGCTCAAAACACTACCAATTCCGACAGAACTAGCATCGCAATGTAAAAAGTATGGTTTTTCAAAATTAGGACAATGCAAAACAGGAGCAGAAATTAAAGCTTGTTTTAAATTATGAAATGCATTTATAGCATCCTCATTCCAAATAAGAGATTTTTTAGAATTTTTACTACCTGCAGTCAAACTAGTTAACGGTGACGCAATATCAGCAAAATTACAAATGAATCTACGATAATAAGAACATAAACCAAGAAAGCTTCTCAGTTGTTTAACTGTTTCTGGAAGGGGAAAATTTTCAACAGATTCTAATTTAACAGGATCCGTGTGTAAACCATCACGATCAACAATATAACCGAGGTAACGAAGTCTATCTTTACAGAATTCACATTTTTTCAAATTTACTGTTAAGCCAGCATCTTTAAGTATATGAAAAATTTTATTTAAATAATCTAAATGACTTTTAAAATCAGAAGTAACCAGAATTAAATCGTCCAAGTAACAAAATGCTACGCTATCAAATTCAGGACCAAGAAGTCTGTCTACAAGTCTTTGTAGTTCAGCTGGTGCATTGGTAAGACCAAAGGGCATTCGAACGAATTCGAAGAGTCCTTTTCCCGGAACAACGAAAGCAGTCTTCTCACGAGAAGATTTTTCAAGAGGAATTTGCAAAAATGCTTTAGAAAGATCAATTGTAGAAATAAATTTAGCTCCCCGAAGGTTATCTAAAATTCTAGAAGGGTAAGGTAAAGGATATGAATCTTTAATAGTAACAGAATTCAAACGTCTAGAGTCTAAACAAAGTCTTGTTCCGCCATCTCGTTTTTCTACAGCCAAAACTGGAGAACACCAAGGAGACTTCGAAGGTTGTATAATATTTTCTTTAATCAAAACTTCTACTTCACTATAAAGTTCTTTTTGTTTCGCTGGACTTAAAGGCCAATATCGTTGTTTAAAAGGTTCACCAACAACATTAATTTTATGTTCAACAAGATGAGTAAGTCCTAATCCTTTCTTCTCATATGAAATATTTTCAAAAAGTTTAATAATATTATTAAGTTCAAGTTTCTCAGAAGGAGAAAGTTCAATAGCAGAAGTAACTGTGCAAACTTGCAAGTCGTTATCTTTAACAAGAGTAATATTTTTCCATAAATCTTTAGCAAGATCAAATTTTAACCAAAAATCAAAACCCAAAATAATCGAAGGTTTAAACGAAGGTATTATCAAAAATCTAACAATTTTAGTACAGTCATCGCAAGTAACTGGTAATTCAATTTGTCCAACAACTCTTTGCGAAGAACCATCAGCAGTATAAGCAGAACTAGAAATAGGTTTCATTTTATAACCAAGTTGCAAAAATGTTAAGTGACTATCAGAACCTAACACACAACTAGTAGAACCACTGTCCAACAACCCTGAAAAAATATTGTTTCCAACGGAAAATTTGACATAAGGTCTAGAATCCTTGTTTTTAACAAATAGAATAGGTGCTGCCCTATAATTAGTGAAAAATATTTTTAAATAATCTAACCAATCTGAAAACTCTTTTTTATTAGTAAAGTCATCAGGTGCGTAACTAATTTTCTTAAACATCGAGACACGTGCGATTTTCTCAGAAACCAGTGCTCGATGAGGCCTAATCAGTTTTTTGACTCGGTCGAAACTTTCTTACCCGAGTTACAAACGTCGCAACTCTTCGTAGTGACTCCTACCTTAAAACATCTAAAACAAACAATACCAGGAATGGTGGTACAAGTTTTATAAGTATGCCCCGCAGACTTACATTTTAAACAAACAGGACTGTCAACATCAACAGCATGAAATTGAGGTTTAATAGGTTTAATATCTTTTGAAGGTTTTCGAGAAACAAAGACCTCCAGTTCTCTTCCTAAATTAATAAATTGTTCAATAGAAGTAATAGATCTACCTAACACATAAGGTGTATAAATAGGCAACATGTTATGTTTAATAATATTAATAATAGTAGCATCAAATATAGGAATGGATAAACGATACGTCATATCCATGATCTCGGTAATAAAATCAGGTAATGATTCAGTTAATTTTTGTTTACGAGTACGAAGTTCATACTCTAAGAAGTAATCATATTCAATAGCATCAAAACGTTTTAACAAAGCAACCTTTAAATCAAGCCAAGATCCAAGTTGAACTCGAACACTACGAAACCATTTGGCAGCAGTACCAGACAGCAAATCTGAAAACGAACCGACCAAAACGTTCTCATCAAAGTTTTTAAACAAAAAGTATTCCTCAACCTGAGTAATAAATTCCCTAACACAGGTCTTCCCATCAAAATCAAGCTTACTGCGTTTTAAATCAGGTAGTTTAGTAGTAGAAGGTAAATTTTTCTTAATATGTTCATTCAACAAAACATTGGTTGTATTAAAAGCAGGTAAAAAACTAGAATGAACCATTCTATCACCACGTGTCAAAAATGAGTCATGAACCTCCGTCGCGTTCACCTCTTCATGAGCAACAGCAGCATTAATAGAAGAATGTCCTAAAGAATCCTCCGGAAGCGGTGGTGCTTGAATTGCTTTATCCATTTTGGAATAAAAGTGAAATTTCAACAAAAGTTAACAAAAGATAAGAAAAGTTAACAAAAGACAACAAAAAGTTTAAGTGGTATAACAAAAATGTAATGTCAGTCAACAAAACCGCAATGTAAGTAATGAAGTTATGAAATTAATTTAATAAAGTTCAAGTAACTTGAATGAATGTTCAAAAGATAAAAAAGGTAAAAAGTAATTTAAGTTTATTATTAAATTAATAAAGTTTAAGTTTAATTGTTGTTTATTTTAATTTAATGTTAAAGAGAAAGTGTAATTAATTTAATTAACCGATGAAAATAAATGTTCAACTTGTTTAACCGTCAACCGTTGATTAAGTGAAAACTTAGTTTGAATTAAATGATGATAATTTTTTATAGTAATGTTGAAGTAAGGGTGCAATATTGACTTACAATTGAATGTACTTATCAATTAATTAAAGTTTAGTTATATCACACTAAAGTTTAGTGCAAATTTTTAGGCAAAAACATGTTCCCCTCGGAAACCCGCATAAAATTATGTTAAAGTACACAAGTCTTAACACTAGATAACACCTGTATCCGTTGAGAGAATATGAACATAAGAAACAATGCTTAAAGTTAGCTTTGTGAAAGTAAAAACAATAACAAAAGAAATTGTCAAAAGTTAACAAAGTAAATAAAGTACACGATGAACAAATTGTCAACAATGTGAAAAAAATAATAGTAACAAATTAATGTACCATTAATTAATGTAAATTAACCAAATTAATAATAATAAGGTTTGCAATAATGACCAAACAAAGAGAATAGAATACTCCCTCGCTCATGTCCCTGTTCCTCAAGCCAATTGTAATATATAAAAAAAGAATTAATAAAAAAAATGAAAAATAATTAGTAGTAGTGCAATGTCATAATGACATATGAATGTGTATGGATGTTGTTAAGCTACCATTGCATTAGGCAAACCAACCAAATAGTAAGGTGTACCTAATTAGCACATAATGCTTGCTTTGGGAAGGTTGCCGAATAAAAATGACAAATAAAAAAACTAAATAAATGATGTTCGGGCGCCTGGCGTCCTATCCCCTAAATGTAAACAAGCAAGAAAATACCTCGAATAGTCATCGGCAGGAACGGAGCTTTTAATCGCAAGCCAAAGGGAATAAAAGACAAAGTAGTATCGATCTTTTATTACCTCAAGGGAGATTTGTAGTACACATCAAGAAAAAGGTACTATGCCTTCAAAGGGAAGGATAAACACATTCACTTAATAATAAAAAGTAAATTATGTTAAATTTAAAAAAAATGTGTTTTCGTCATTATTGCAACCTCTTTGTAAATCAATTTTAAATTAGGAAAATAAAGTTTTAATCGAATAAATCGTTGGGAAAATTAATAAAAAAAATTCAAACCATTTAGATCCGTTAGGCCGGAAAAAACCCAAAAAAATCAACGCCTACGAAGCTCTTTCATCGGGGCGATGGTACGGCATATGGAGCAGGAAAATTCGCCCAGCAATGTTTCCCTCAATCAGGCCCCTCTTACGGAGTCTTCGTGGTTTTCATTGGTTTGATATAAAAAAAACGACCATAGTCGATCCCGTAATGTCGGCTCACCGCGTGGCCGCGTTAAGAAAATTCGTGATAAATTTCATGAATCCAACGGGATTGTATATGAAATGTGGAAAAATTAAGTCATGATAAAAGTTAAAGTAAAGGGAAAAAAAAAAACCCTGGAACAATAGAAACTCACGTTTAAAATACGATCCAGTAAATATTGTCAACACAACAATGTAAGAACAAAGGAAAAAAATCAACTTACCTCAATGGAGGGTTATTTCAACAAAATAATTATTGATGAGCTGCCGCTCTGTCCTAAGACATTATTGGAAATTCACAAAAACAGCAAACGTCGCCATGAGGCAACGATTAAAAACGATGTCAGCCGAAAAGATTCATGGTGACTTGCGGCTCGGTAGGAAAGTGAAGAAAAATTTCTACCTTGTTCGAAAGTCAACCGTCACGTCAAATCTGACATTGACAGCTGTCAAAAGATGACCATAGCGCAATCAATACACAGACACGAAAACTCCTCAATCGACTAAATTCCGAACTAAAAGTGTGAAACAATTTAAAAATCCAATAAAACGTCAAAAATATATTTAATAATTTGGAATGCACAATAGGTGCGTGTAACGAGTAAAAACCGATGTTACAAACTTTAGTGGCTTCAAGAAGCGTTAAAACAAAGTACTAAACGTAATAGCTCGCCTTAGCCACGCAGTTTTCGTAATAACTACCAACTCCTACACAAGCGACATGACATCATTTACATGTGCAAGTGTGTGCATGAAAGAGACAAAGTCGCGACGCAAGTATGAGGCGTGAAAGAGATAGATGCTGCGTGTACGAAATGCGGACGGCGTGAGGTAGGTCGTACAGGCGTTGCACGTAGTATTCTTAAGTAATGTGCGATAGGGATTAATTTCGTTTAAATATTGTTAGAATGTGTGGAGCACTGCTGCAGCATCACCACTCTTCAGTTGGGCGACAGCATCCAGAACATCGCCAAAGATATGGACACGCACAGCTATAAAGTACCAATCGGTGTTACTGGCGGTAAGTTATTACGTAAAATGATAAGTAGTAAGTAATTTTATTCGGACCCTACCGGTGCATCGCACCACGAATGAATAAAAAACTGGCTAATTGCATGTCAGACTTGCGTATGAGCGTTCCGTACTATGGCGTTTCTAATAGTGAGAAAAAAATAAAAATGTAAGTAAGTCTTATTCAAGGAGAAAATTATTAACTGTTGAAAACGTTTTCCTATTCATCCGTCTAGGTCACGATCGATGATCCAACTGCAAATGAAAGTTTGTACTCACAAAAAAAACAGTATCCTTATAGGCGAAGAGTGTTGCCAGACTAACAGATAAGAGTGCCGTGTCTGTAATGTTCCATTTTCTCCAGAACGAGTAGAGTCATCATGGTAACCCGCAGCACAGAGAGCAAGGTCACTACTCACTGAGCAAATCAGGTCCTCAAATGAGTTTGTGTAGGACCTGAACCCATGAAATGTTACAAAAATCAAGATATTACTGCACAAGAAAGGAAAAACTGTCCAAAACGATTTAAGTTTTTAATTATAATACGTATTTTGTGGTGTGTGTAGGGGTGGCAGCCTTCAACTTCCCGGTGATGATTCCGCTGTGGATGTTCCCCCCGGCGCTGGCGACGGGCAACACCTGCATCATCAAGCCGTCGGAGCAAGACCCCGGCGCGACTCTCATGATGATGGAACTGCTCAACGAGGCGGGCGCGCCGCCTGGCCTTGTTAATGTGAGTAGGTTTATATAAAGTCTGAACAAATGTTAAAGCACGCGAAGTTCGCTAACCCGCACTGGGCTTTCGTGGTGGACTATGGCCAAGTCTCTCTTATCAAGGAAGTGTGTCCGGTGTAATGACATTATGGTCACCCCCTATTATTTTGAGTATAAATACTATCGGCAAAACGTGGGTGCGCTGAAGTGCATCTGCACTTAATATCTATATAGGTATTATATACTGGGTTCGCCCCATAATACATGCGTTGCTTAGTGTAGCCCCTTATAGTCGGTGTGTACATCTGGCGATATTATATTACTATTAATTTTATTGATTTAATAATTGTGACGTCACAACCTAGTTGGCGGCGCGCGGACTATAATAGCTTTGCAACGACTCTATTCCTTCTCTCCTCTGTGATATGGATGGATTTCGTAACGGCTTTGCTTGTAGATCGTGCACGGCACCCACGACGTGGTGAACTTCATCTGCGACGAGCCCGACATCAAGGCGGTCTCGTTCGTGGGCGGCGACGCGGCCGGCAAGCACATCTACCAGAGGGGGTCGGCTGCTGGTATATAATTAGTTGTAATATATAGCTTTCATGGTTGATATTGTTTGTATTATGTCACGTTTCCACTTGAGGTGTAATGTTTATCTAATATTTAGGACTATTTATGGTGTAGTCATGGAGTGGCCTGTTTAAAGATATGCTGTGGGACCATATATTATAATTCACGCGGAATACTAGCCTGTAAACAATGGTGGCGTAAATGTGGGCTACCGCCCACGGCCTTGCGGTCCGAGGTGTTACGCACCTCAAAGGTGTACCTACCTATGCAGCGATCTTTAATTTGTGAAAAATATTTTGCCTAGGCCACTGGAAGACCGTGATGCCAGTACAAATTTTACTCAACATAAAACAATGAATCCCACCGGCTGGGAAGTATCGGGATCTAACCTATCATATATTTCAAGCGCTAAGGTTATGCTCTACTCTCGCCCAAAAATGAAGTTTTACGCCGGAATTTATAGAATGTTTTAATTGAAAACAGGTAAACGCGTCCAATGCAACATGGGCGCGAAGAACCACGGTGTAATAATGCCGGACGCTAACAAAGAACACACTCTGAACCAGCTGGCGGGCGCGGCGTTCGGGGCGGCCGGCCAGCGGTGTATGGCGCTTAGTACCGCTGTATTTGTCGGTAGGTTACCATCCAACATCCATTCAATATCCATCCAACATCCATCAACCAGGGGCTCAATTCTGCTAATTTACAAACGCTTCAGTGTGGTGTCGATAGCGTGTCGATTGAATGATTTAAGACATTTGGTAGTCCACTAGTTTTTCAAGACCAGCGGCTTTCCGCTGACCAGCCATTCAACTGCCATTGAACTGCCATTGAACTATTTCGTATTCTGTACTTCAGTCGTGTATCAATACAATGCAGCTAAGCAATGGTATTCTACTCGTTATCTGACGTTTCTAGTAGACGACACACAACCATTGACACTGAAATGAGACTCCATCAAGACGACATTAAAGTTTTAGCAGAATAGCCAATCTGTCACAGTCGTAATGGAACCTCAATAGTGTGTCGGTGGGCTGGCAATCGTATGTAATTTTATTTAAATTAGCAGAATTGGGCTCAATGAATTTTAATAAATAATAGTGTGTTTCTTTAAAGTGAGCATACACTGATCTCCCCGATTTTCCCGATTCGTGAAAAATATTGAAATGTGTCCAATACTCAGGTAAGGCAAAGGAATGGATCCCGGAGTTAGCAGCGCGCGCGCAGGGACTGAAGGTGAACGCGGGCCACGTGCCCGGCACCGACGTCGGACCCGTCATCTCCGTCAAGGCTAAGGAGAGGATCATTAGACTCGTCGAATCAGGTAATTTATTACTTACTTGTTTATAATCTGCTGGTTGGCCTTCAATGGTCACAGCGTCTCTATTGAGTGTAATCATAAGCTATACAAAATTGAAAACCCTGTCGAAATTAGTCCAGTGGTTTTTCTATTATGCTTTAACAAACTGACGCAGACTGATGGTGCTATCACCGACTTGGGATCCAGTAATTAATTCCAAAACCAAACGCACCATGGCAAGACCTAATGACACTGTGAGCACTTTCTGCATAGATCAGACCGCAAACAACAATTAAAATGAGGGTACCCCAGTTCAAACTATGACACCAGGACATTAAACACCTCAGTCCTTCCGTAACCATGGTTGTTGTAAAGCAGCCGAAACGTCGGGAACGTAAAAACATACAATATATTTTGTTTATTTCAATGTAACACTTTTATGTTTTTCCAAATTGATCCCTGGTGCCTTTCAACATGCCGGGAATAAACAGATCCATGTTCTGAGATAAAAAGTATCTAAAAACTTGACTACCATGTAAATGTAGTTATATCAAATCCATTGAGTAGTTTTCTTTGGTGCGCAAACAAACAGACAGACGGACAACAGACAAAAAAAATGCGGATTTAGCTCTGTATAGAAAACAATGTTCCAAACGATTAGTATGTTTCTTCTTTGAAAACATCACGACCAAGTAACAGTCTTATTATATTATTGGATTTTTAACAGGAGTAAAAGAGGGAGCAAAACTAGAGCTCGACGGTCGCGGCGTCGTAGTGCCGGGCTTCGAGAAGGGCAACTTCGTTGGACCCACCATACTCACCGGCGTCACACCCAGCATGGAGTGCTACAAAGAGGAAATATTCGGCCCAGTTCTCGTTTGCTTATTCGTTGACACCTTAGACGAAGCTATTAAAATGATCAACAGCAACCCTTACGGAAACGGTACAGCAATATTCACGACCAACGGAGCAACCGCCAGAAAATTCGCGGCCGAAATCGACGTCGGACAAATCGGAATCAATGTACCTATCCCCGTGCCCCTGTCGATGTTCTCGTTCAGCGGCACCAGAGGCAGTTTCTTAGGCACCAACCACTTTTGCGGTAAACAGGGGGTTGATTTCTTCACGGAGCTGAAGACTGTCGTATCGTATTGGAGGCAAAGTGATGTAACGGACACAAAGGCAGCCGTCTCCATGCCTACACAGCAGTAAATAGAGTACCTACGGTGATTTATATATATATTTATTTTTATATCATAAGATAAGTGAAAGTGTTATTTGTAGCTATTTACTTTGGAGGAAGATCGTTTTTTGGCTCTCAATGGAGGCGATACTTTGCGTTTAACTTAATTGTAAGACGGCAAGATAATTCAATTAATAGACAGGGATAGTAAGTAAAGCAAATTACCTCATAAAGTGACATCTATACAAAACACCTTATTGTGATATATTTGCAAAAAATCCGCCACGGCAATATTTGCTCGCAACAATCTTTTCCTCGAGCCATTTGTGTTATAATAGTAAAAAAAAAATTTATTCGCCAAACAAGACAAAAATCTTCTCGAAATAATTCCCGATATCGTCTCCATGCCATACTTCCTTCAAGCTAATTATAATTTATTTTCTAAAATCATGGTCACAATACGTCTTCCATATTAATTATTATGTTTTATTATAAAGTTCTAAATAAATTTGTTTTCTTATGCGTTGCGTTGTTATTATCGCATTTTAAATAACCCGCGTCATCCTATGACTCATGCGTGCGCGCAACATAAGGCGATAGATCCATTCGATTGGTGGGATCCTTTTGCTGCCATTATATTTTGTTGCGACTTATGCGCTACGTAATATGAATCATAATTGAATTGATCGAACGCATTAAATGATTGTTTCTGTATTGCTTTGTTATAAAACCATTTGACAGTTGAATCAAATGGACATCATTCGCAGGGCGCGCGCGTTAACGTCGAATTTGAAAGGGAAATAGTTTGTAATGTTATGTAAACAGTGGTCTTGTAAATAACGCATTTGTTTGATACATTCGCGGTACTGTATTGATTCTATTCAGTGTCACATCATAAACAATCAGTATCGAGGACTTCCTGGGTCTCCTGTTACTTAGATGGCGGTGTCCGTGGCGCGTGGACGCGTCGACATGTTTTCTATTGCATTATTGGTGTTTACGATTTTTGCGAGTGACTGTACCGGTTTGACGCCCCAATGTAGGAACGAAAGAGGAGAACCTGTTGACTGGTAAGGCGTTATTGTTAGTACTTATAAATACACTATTGTAAAAAGGTGTCTGGGCTGTGTGGTGCATGTCCAAATGTAGCAATAGGCTATTGGAACTCTTTAAATCCGAAATAAGTGTTATATCTCTTTGTTTACTTGTCTTTTGTTAGAGCATCACGAAAATAACTGATGTACCATTTTTAACTGGGTTCTCAATATAGAATACCCTGTGGATTAGGTGTTGGTAGTAGTGGGTATAACATAAATGATTTGCCTTGCGGTTCTTTGTTCATTGCCTACTTGTGGTATTTTTTCCGGTTGCAGCTGATAATTCTAAATGTAATAAGTTACCTACTCTTGTTGGTGAGGTATTCTGTTTCATAAAATATTTTTAGGTAGGTATTACATCCAATTATATTTATATTTACCTACATTCATTTTATTTGTTTACATTTTTAAATGTTTTACTAGCCTTAGTCTCGACTCCGCCCGTACAGACTTCTAGGATTAAAAGTGGCTAAGCACATACATTAATTCAGAGTAAAACCCACCTCTGTACCAAGTTTTATCTAAATTCGTCCAGCCGTTTATGCGTGATGCACAGTCGAAATTACAAAATAACAAGCACACTCGCTAGATGGTTAAGATTTAAAAAAGTTATAGGTCACTCAGTGTATACTTACTATTTATGACTCAGTAGAAGAGAACCTAGCATGCATTTTTATTCTAAACAGATTTTAACTACCTTGACAAAAATTTTGGTGTTAAACATTCCAGGTTTTATGTTTACAAGCTGCCGAGAGAGAAGAACCATCTGAACCCGTTAGTTCGTAAAGGGGTCGCGTACATGCACCTCACACCCTCTAAACTGAGGGGGGGATGGATTATGTCAGATCTCGCCATCAGTGACACACGTTCTATGCTTGGAAAAACATTAACGCCATTATATCAGGTTGAGTACCCACGATATCAGTGACAATATAGACTAAAGGATTATTTCACGAATGGATTGTTGAATCCTATTCACAACTTATATGACTGAATTTGTATTGGCCATCTGTCAAATTGTGCAACCGAAATCCACAGTACACCCGGGGTGCATTTCATAAAAAAAACTGTTTCATAATTCTCAATTTGCAAATAAGTAAGAACTATGATAGACAAACGTTATTAATTTATAGTACATTTATTTTGGCCAGCATGTTCATGCACTTCTAGTTTGGATATTCGCGTGAAAGAAAAGTAATACTTATTAGTAAATAAATAAAAACGTTAGTGACGACACGGACAGGAGTAGACGTGGACTTACGTAAGACATATATATCTCTACCGTCCCGTTAAAAATCTATGGAAATACAGGCTTAGTACCGACCTATTATAGTTTTTATTTCTTCACTAAGTAAGTCTGCACGTCAAGTGCGAGATTATTCGTAAGCTAAACGAAAACTTTATAGTCTACCGTATTTAGGCATTTTGTATAGAGAATTTAATGTTTTAAATACCGTCCGCTAGAGGCGCTTTACAATTCTCCTAACAAAATGTCTAAATACGGTAGACTATAAAGTATACAGTTAGCTCGCACTTGACGTGCTGATATAAGGTCAAACAGTGTCATAGGATGCCAGTTTTAAAATTCGCTTAACGTTAGACTAGGTACTAATGTAATAGGAACTATTATAATACCAACAATGTTTCAGGATAAAAACATAATTTCCGTGGTGTATAATGACCAGCCACCTGCTACGGAACATCAGCCTGATATATTGCAATCCGTTGCTGATATGTATTCAAAGAGTAAAAGAGGTAAGTCGAGTCCAATATTTTATTTACCTGCAGATAATGCCGAAGTCGAGGGATACCGGGGGAACCACTCGCAAGTCTTTATAAGTATGTTGAAAAAGGTGACTAAAAGAATTGACACCATCTGAACTGAATGTTGCGCTCATTAGCTCACTACCTGACCTTAATTAGATAACAGTTAGGTGGTGAGCAGTAGCTAGTTTTTGTACTAACTTTGCCCGCAGCCTCGCGGTACCTCGAGGAAACATAGCCACACTCAGGGATAATGTAACCTCTTACTAGTGAAAGAATTTTCAGGATCTGATAAATAGATTATCCCCTAAATCGAAATTCTCAGACTAACCTTTAAATTTATAGAAAGTTATCATGGGTTATAAAGCCATCATAAGGAATGTTTTCCTCTTAAAAGTTCGTTATAATACCATCATAAGGAATGTTTTCCTCTTAAAAGTTCGTTATAATGCCATTATAATCCATTATAACTGTCTATACATATATTCAGTATTCTTCTGTGTGTGATTGTTTTACCATCATAGAATACCAACTGGACCGGGAAACACTACCGAATACAATAGGGTTTGCACTATTTGATAGCTTATGCTTAACCTTTGACCATGGGGGGTTGAGTTGAAAAGCTCAATTAATAGGTGTCCGGGCAGAGCGCCGCGGAAATGGTTCTTATGCAATAAGTATAAATATTCCAGGACAATTGAAGAATGCAGGAGTTAAAAAGTATAAAAAGTTCAAGCTAGGGGACAGGTACTACGATGACTACGATCTGGCTGAGATGTGCAAGATGCACTCCAAGTTCATGAAGACTCGGGTGGAGAGCGGCCACACGAAGGGCGTGATACTGGGTGACAAGTTCACCGCGCTGTGGCTCGTACATTCTGTGCCGAGGTTCCCGCCGTTACCAGATAGTAAGTAACATTGGCGATAATTTACCAAACCTATGCTTGCTGGAATGGCCAGGGGGCCTGAGCTGGGTTCGCAGCCCCAGCGCCTGATAAGCTAGAGACGGTACTGATTGTATATGTACGCAAAATTAACCAAACTAAATGTAATACGGTTTCCCCTGAACGTAATGTAAAAGCAAGACAGCAATATTTCAAAGTCGTGTTACATAATTTTCGTCAATATTTAAAATCCATGTTTTAAACTGTAATTTCAGATATTTAGTAGCTGCTGCAGATACTCGTAGTACCTACCTTACTAACCAGTATACTTTTATATTACATGACTAGTACGTCATAATTTTGACTTTATTTTAAATCTACGTAATGGGAGGAGAGGTCATTATTTGATCCAAATAACACAGCACAGTATTGGAAGTCCATAACTTCTATAATTTATTTTACAGTGGTCAACGGGCTGAATGTATCAGGATACGACTATCCAACAACTGGCATGAAATATGGCCAGTCGTTCCTGTGCGTGTCGGTGCAAACGACGACGCTGAACCAGATAGCGACGCAGCTGAAATACAACGAGCCCCTAATAGCCTACTATCACATACCACAGGACTTGGAGAACGAGCTGCCGAACTTAGCCGATGTGGTGCGGAATAAGACGATCGATACTTCGCCTTGGTGAGTCATAGTCGGGGTTTACATGCTCAGGCTGGCCCATCAGTTTGATCATTACCAGACTGCGGAACCAGTCTGAGCATGTAACACCCGACATAGCCTTACTTCGATAGACATACAGATGCCAGAGTGTGTGATTCCGATGAAACTTGGTTCAGGCATAGGCTAAAATTACAGACTAGGAACAATCGCAGAATGATAAGGTTTGTCACCTTAAAGACGAATTTTGCTTGCAAGCGTTCAAGAACCGTAATGCCAAGATACCAGTAACAGACAGACAGAGTTAATGAAACAGTACGCGTTTTAACATGTTTTTTCGCGATTACTATAGAATATATGGATTAAAGATTTTGCTCCATCCCATTAATAAAAAAAATAGAAAAAAAATACACAGAGATGACTCTATTTGAAGCCGATTGCCAACCTAAAAAAAATAAGGAATGAAAAAAAAGAAAGTTCATATGAAATATAATAACGAAAATTAAACAACTTTAATTTCAGTAAATTTGAACGTTGTTGTCGAACAGTAAAACATACTTTTCAATGTAACAGTCTGTTCTGTGACATAGTTTGAAAAGGTAACATGTGCTCGCGAATGTTAAATGAATCGATTTTAAAATGAAGGACCTTTTCATTCTCCTACTGTACTTAACAATAGCAAGAAAAGTCAGTCTTAAGCTGTAATGCTTAGGATAGTACTAATGCTACAATGATGATGATACTTTTGTCAAAATGTGTTTACATGGTGTCTACTAATTGGATAACAGATGTTTTGACTATTGAACCATTGTGTATCAGCCATTTTTATAGTTCCCAATGTATCAACATCTTTGTCACAGTATTCCTGCCCCATTGTTATATTATTATGAATAGCGACATATCAATATTGAGAGATGGGTTTGTTTGTAAATAGTTGTTGTGTTACATAATTGCTATTCATGTATGAAGGACTCTTGACGTTCAGGTGGTAAAATATTATATTTCGCTAAGCCTACAACGACGACCTGATTAGCGCAGCTGGTAGAGACCCTGCTTTCCGGGCCGAGGGTCCCGGGTCGAATCCTGGTAGGAAACATTCTTTGTGTCATGAGCACGAATGTTCGTACCCGTGTCATGGATGTTTAAGATCTATATAAGTATTATATACTGAGTTCGCCCTCAGTCCATTATACGGTACCCATAATACAAGAGTTGCTTAGTGTGGGACCGTATAGTCGGTGTGTTCGTCTGGCGATATTTATTTATGATCAATTTCGAAGCGCTCAATCTCCCTTTGAGTATTCTCCCTTTTTCTGCCAATTCTTGAGGGACGGGACGGGACGGTTAACATTTAAAATCGATTCAAAATTACAACGATCGAGAGTTATCTAGTTTTTTTTGTACAGATTATGGTCTTTGTTTTTGGTAGAGGGGTACGCCTTTCAATGTACTCCTTGATCTGAGCAATGGCCCCAAGATTTGAGTAGTAGATTATTTTTTTTAATCTCTATATTACAGGTACCACATAGAAAGTTTCGAAACGTTGGTGGGTCGAAAATTCCTGTCTTTTGCGAAGAGCGCAATGTTCAACGACGACTTGTATAGCGGTTTGGTCGCCGAAGTGTTGCAATCGGATCTCTTGGTAGAGTCATGGACCAACGGGCCCGGCACTTTGGATTCTGAGTGCACTAGAAATTTCCAGTAAGTCTTAGTTTAGTACCTCTACATACTACACACTCACAACAGCCTCTACGATAGAGGCAAAAGTATGAGAAAGATTTCAATGGAACTACATTGACGACTCTTACCGACCGACCGACCGACCTCTTACCGACTCTGCTTTCTGTACCGACGGTCCCGGGTTTGAATCCTGATATAGAGTGAAAAGCACGAGTGTTTGTACCAGAGTCATGTTTAAAATCTACATATATCAGCAATTATAATATATTGGGATCGATCCCAGTTCATTGTACGGTAGCCGTAATACAAGCGTTGCTTAGTTTGGGACTGTACAGTTCGCGTGGTCGTCCGGCGATATTGATTTATTATTTACTAGCTGCGCCCCGCGGTGTTACCCGCGATTATAAAGTATGTCCTTTTTACCGGGATAAAAAGTAGCCTATGTGCTATTCCAGACTATAATCTATCTCTGTGCCAAATTTCATCCAGATCCGTTCAGCCGTTCTGGCGTGATTGAGTAACAAACATCCATCCATCCATCCAAACATTCACATTTATAATATTAGTGTGATTTATATTGTAGAGTAAGGAACATAGAGCGACTGAAGTTCCCGATGGCGAAGATGTCATTCACGTCGCACAACGATCATTCCAAGTGGGCGGTGGCGGTCGCGCACAAGATGCACAACAGCCAAGACACTAAAGTCGCAGACTATTGGGTCTGCGTCGGAGACATCAATAGAGCGGTAAGATAAACCATTACACAGTTTAGGGTTACGTACGGTCTACACGTGCGCCTTTAATCGAAATAAAATACCAACCTTGAAATAAAACTAATTTTCTATATAAAAATTCGCGCTTATTTTATGGTTTTACGTTCCTGACGTTTCGGTTGCTTTACAGCAACCATGGTCACGGGAGGACTGAGGTATTAGACGTCCTAGTGTCATAGTTTGAACTGGGTACCCTCACATTTAGTTATTATTTGCGTAAATATAAGAAATAAATCAATATAAAATACCAATATATAAGTCGATTAACGGGTTAATTTACGGCATTAGGCGCAGGTAGAACAGGAGCGTTGTAATGGCCGCAAAAAAAGTTTCCGTCTCCAAATAAACCTCACACACCTAAATTAGCAGTCGCGATTTGCCTCGGCTATTTTGGCTGGCATGCTGATCAAATGGATATTTGAACAGCCCCGACGTGAGGGGAATTGAGGCTGTTCAACCTGCCCGAGGCAGATGTTGGCACTTGCGGCTCAACGGTGAGACGACACGAGGCAATAGCCTTTAGTGAATAAATCAAAATCATTTGTTTTCATTCATGTAAGCCAAAAAAGCACTTATGAATAGTCAGATGCTACCACCGGTTCGAAATTTTGATTCTACTGAGAGAGAGAGAGAGCCGGCAGTTGCCTACTCTTTTAAATACGACGTTGTTATAGGTATTTTTTTTTTTATTACATTATAGGCAAGTATTTGATCTCGATCTCACCTGATGGTAAGTGACGATGAGATCTACGATGGAGCATACTTGCCTAGGTAGGAAGGCGGCAGTAGATAGAGACGCTACATTCACTAGGCACATGCAGCGCAACTGATCTGACCCGCCATCCATGAATGGCAACACCGAACATCATGCCGGAACACGGCTAGGCCGCTTGGCGACATGGCTTAGTTCAGTGGGTGGTGACTAGCCACGGCCGAAGCCTACCACCAGTAGAGTTGTCACCTGATTGGCACCACCCAGGGTCACGTGTAGGGTATCTCGAGGGTACTTAATTCTCCTACGGACGAAGGTGACTCGACCCCCGAACTCGACATTCTCAGCAAATCAACGCTATGTAAATAGGCATCATCATAGGTACCAAACGAAGTAATCACGCACATTAAGACCTAAAATATGTACTCCGCCGCGTCTTCTACGATTTTTACTGATGATAACAATTTGGGACATGGTTTACATGCAACAGGCATCTATACCATGCCTCTGTGATCATAATGGATTACAATGATGACGCAATATTTTTTATCATCCACGATCAGTCCTAGAACTATGAGCGGATTGGTTGTTGGGAGTGTGCACTCCATTGAGGTCACTACTCCTAAAATGGATGGCGCAATATGACAATTACTTAATTATTTTTGTTTATTTGACGGCCTGATTAGCGCAGTGGTAGTGACTCTGCTTTCTGCGCCGAGGGTCCCGGGTTCGAATCCTGGTAGGGACACAAGCTTTGTGTGATGAGCACGAATGTTTGTACCCGAGTCATGGATGTTTAATATGTATATAAGTATTATATACTGAGTTCGCCCTCAGTCCATTGTACGATACCCATAACACAAGCGTTAAGCTTAAAGTGGGACCGTATAGTTGGTGTGTTCGTATGGCGATATTTATTTATTTATTATTTTTATTTCATTACAGCTACCGCAAGAATCTCGCGGCGGGGGCACGGTGTGCACCTCGGGCCCCATACTTTGGGGCAACTTCGCGCACCTCATTGAGTCAGTTCAGACATGTAATTAAATACATCGCGGTGCATTACGCCTTGCCAATTTTGGACTTAATAATTTTATAACATCGGAATAGTGATTTTGGACAATTCTAAAATACTAATAATGTCTGTGAATGTGTGTCAAATCGTGCAGTGAACAATAACAGTAAGAATAAATTATGTAAGATAGTGTAATTTGGATTAATCGTCTATTATAAAAATCTTTTTCATAAATGATCATAGAATATCTTACTGTAAATAGTGGTTACAATAGCTTAGTACAAATATGTTTGTATGTGTGTTGTGATCTGTGATCATGGGGTATATATTTTTGTTCTTAGTGGTGGAAATGATTTTTTTGTAATAAATACTCAACTTTGATATGAATTTTCTATATTTGACCCCTTTTCAAATATAACCAAAAAATCTGTACATAATAAACTCTCTGCGTACCTACTAAATGTTGAGTACCTACTATATAATATCAATTCTTTAATTAATTACTGCACACGTCTAATGTAGGTACCTACCTTCCCATTTACCCATACCCATACCCACCCACCCATTATAAAGGTACCTATTTATAAAAGTGTTCTTTTGCTCTATCATCATCTTCCACCTTATGCATTCACCATCCGTGTGCAGTTGGCAACGCACTGAAGTCCGGCTCAGACCATCACAATTTCAAGTGCCCAACCAGCGCCCTGAAGCTTACTATACATAAGTAGCTCGATCCAACCCGTCCCATCCGAGTGAATGTCTTATTCGAAAAAGATAAATTTGTCAGACAGGCGTTCTAACTTAAAGTTATTGAAATTGAAACTGTGTTTTATCATAAGTTAAGGCATAAAACCATGTACCTACTTTATGTACAACGGTAAATCGAACGTTACACACCAAGACATAAAAACGGATCAAATCATGTGACGATAAGTTTTTAAGATTGTTTCATTTCAATGTACCTTGCTAAAAATAATGTTATATTTTTATTGCTTATTTTTGTTCGTTAGTTTGGTACAACGATGTAGCGGTGTCCATTGCAGGGATGTTGATAATAATCCTGTAGATTGGTAAGTAGGAATTATCAATGTAGGTACCTCAATTAAATATGTACCGGTATCATCGGACCATCGGGCTAGGTCCCATAAGTGTCCTAACAAGATTAACTTGCAATGGCGTTATCATTCCGACTAGTTTTAGTACGGAAAATTTTTCGACAATTGCCAAGCCAATGATCATCATAATGCCATAGGTAATTATGAGTACACTGTGTCTGGGGCCCAGGTAGGCGGCTTCTCTATCTAGGACCTTTTCGAGGCCATGTCTTTCGGTATTGAACCTATTGGCCGGTGATTCTCAAAACGCCCTAAAAAAATAGTCCAAGCTGAATTCCTCTTTGAAGGTGGTATATCTACAAGCCGCCCAGTAACTCTGGCCCGGGCTTGCAGTCGGGACTCCATCTTTACTACATCACGTCGAAAACCGCTGGTCGATGGCAATACTCGCCCACAGTCATCACCGCCAATAACTCTATGCTGGACAATACTTTGGCGCCCTTGTTCAATGTAAGTGAGACTTGAAATTAAGTAACTATCAAAGATAGAACAAACATTACAATTGTACTTTTATAATAAATAAATATCGCCATACGAACACACCAACTATACGGTCCCACTTTAAGCTTAACGCTTGTGTTATGGGTAACGTACAATGGACTGAGGGCGAACTTATATACATATACTTATATATATATATATATATATATATATATATATATATATATATATAAGTATTATATACTGAGTGAGATATATTATAGTAGTAAGTGGTAAAAATATATCTAATTCCAAATTCATAGAGTATCGATCTACAGGCTGATTCAGAACAGGTATACTAAAGCCTTGAACCTGCGCTTCCTTAGCGCATTTGTAATCGTTACGTAAATTCAATTTCGATATAATTACAAAAGCGCTAAAGTAGCTCAGTCTCCAGGTTTAGTATACTCTTTCTGAAAAACCCTGTATACTTACTTCAAAATTCATAGAGAGTATCGATTTATACTCGGTATCCAGTGATTTATTCTTCTAAAAATTTCTTTGTAATACCATTGTCCTTTTCAGCCAAGATACGTGGATTATTTAGCCGTGCTGGTGTATAGAGGACGACCAGCGACTTACCTTGAAGACGGGTCTTCTGCCCTTGGTCTACTCATGACTGACGAGATGGGAGGCGTGTGGATGACATACTCCGTGCCCGATTTGATCAACATGGACGGTTACTTACAATTCCATTTTTACAACCGCTCACTATTAGAGCTAAAGCTTTAGCTGGTCATCTGTTTTAACTTTGTTGGATTCTGAAGCATCCAAAAACTATGTAGCCATGAGCTAGCCGCAAGTGAAATTTGAAAATATTGTCGCTTTCAGAGGGCGCATTCGTATTTCCAACGGAACAGGTCGGTAACGGTCACATGATGCTGTGCATGTCTCTAGGCCTGACGACGCTGAATGAGATCGGAAACGCGCTACGTTATTTGGGGCTGAATATACTGAACCTGAGGATACCCAACAAAATGGAGTATCATCTTCCTCAATGGTATTTGCTGAAATCAACGACTGTGAAAGGGTGAATTGCCTGTTCTTGTTATTTTTTCATCATCACTGCTAGATATACTTACATGATACTCACAGAATTTACTCAAAGGTTTCTTCACGCCACGGTTCCAGCCCTTCGCATTCATCTTATTCTTGCGATGTACCTGCGTGAGATCATCGGTCCATTTTCTGGTAGATAAATGCATCTGCCATGAAATTAGGTCCATCAGCATGTAGATATAGGTTGTTTGACAATTATTGATTTAAGTACCTACGTAGAATCAAGTAGTTACAGTAGGCACGAATACGTGTGTGACTTTTTAGAAAGATAATTCCATAATTGCAACGATAGTCTACGTATTTTTAAGTTTGTTAAATGCAATCAGTATAGAGAGTTGGGTAGCGCTCTTCCTTTTTCGCGCGGTGACGTCATATGCTTGTAGTTCTTTATTGTTTTGTTAATTAGATTGATATTGAGCGGCTTTATTATATCTTATTTTCATACATGTTTTTGAATATATAACATATTTTACAGAACCGATATAACACGACTAAACTTTTTAACGAGAGGTGAGAGCCTTCACGGGGTAGTGCTGGTCCGGCCGCCGGGTGACCGACGCTGTCTCTATAAAACCTTCGCCAGAAACTATACCATCGTCCTCGACGTCTATGAGCACTCGCACAAGAATAACCTTTGTAAGAAGAGCTTTAGGTGACCAATTGGCATTACCTACCTAGCATTATCTACGATATTCATTGAACCTCCACTACGCTTGCTGAGAAGCCTTAACACACAGCTAAAGCGAATAAGCGGAGATGACACATACAACAATACCTACATAGCATACCCCAAATTAATAGCAGTTTTAATTAAGTTATTGCAGCGTATTACTCGTATTATACTTATTGTGTTCCGTGTTCTATAAGGCATAATTTATTACTGGCATTTAGTACATTATATGTATTACTTTAATTATTGCCGTGATAGCCTTATGAAGTTCGCCAAATCCACAGATATATTAGAGGAGATATGTTATGAAAGCGGTGGGCTTGCGCTCACCTTATGCCAAAATTACGCTAACATAGAGTTTTCGCCGTCAGTCGACTGCAACTGCACGTCGGTATCGGAGCTCTAACTTTTTTTTTAAATGCCGTGTTATTCCGTGGTTGTGTGCTAAAATACTAGCAGCAAAGTGAACTACGCGAAAGATGGAATCTCATTTCACCAGCCAGTATTAAGTATTTTATTTATTCGTCTTTAAAATCATTAAAAACAACAAATCAAAAAATATTTAATGCCTTTATTATGTTATTTTAGTTTTCATGTAGCACAACGACTTTTTTATTTTTGTACAAAATACATGGCTCTTTAAGTACCACCTATGTTCGCTACTGAGTGAATGTACGAGGCAATGGATAGATCGTCTAACGATACTTTGAATAAACTGGTGCGTCGCGTGGTACGGCCGCTGTATACGGCGACGACGCAGCACGCACCGAAGAGACTT
Organism: Pheosia gnoma; assembly: GCA_905404115.1. NCBI lineage: Eukaryota > Metazoa > Arthropoda > Insecta > Lepidoptera > Notodontidae > Pheosia > Pheosia gnoma. Next base: position 4,614,412 of record FR989909.1, on the reverse strand, counting down.
CGTATTGGTTGGTTTTAGCGAGTGGTGGGAAACAAAACGGAGACAGCGAGTTCCCATACATTTTGAATCGCACGGCATATCTCTCGTGATCTGTGGCCAAATCGTGCTGAGTCTTCTTTTATCGCGTTTATTTTATGTTTTTATATTCCCGACGTTTCGTATGCTTTACAGCTACCATGATCACGGGAGGACAGTCCTCCCGTGATCATGGTTGCAGTAAAGTTCATAAAATCTGTAAATAAAGTTTTGTTTATTTCATAAAATCTTACTTTCAGCGTTCGTAACATAGAATCCATATCACTGAAGCACCCAAGCGATGGTTTTCCCAACGTGTGGTACATAAACAAAAAATCGGATCACCTAGGGTTCGCTGTGAGCACCGCCGCGACCTGGCAGAGACAAGGATCGAAGACCGAGCAACATTGGACGTGCGTCAGTAACGTGGAACACCAGGAGTTTGACTTCAAAGCTGGTCTGATCGTGTGCGTGAGCGACTACAGGGTGTGGTTGACTTTTGATAATTTAAAAATAAAAGAGCCGGATTGTTGATTCAGATTGGTTGGCATGTTTTTGTATTTACAACTAGCTGTTGCCCGCGACTTCGTCCGCGTGGTATTTAACAAAGACAACCGTTGACAACAGCCTGCTCGCCCATTCTGAGCCCGCGGCACGCATTGCAGGTTGTTGCTATCAAAATTAATCAGGCGCTGCGCTGCAACATTGGTTTTAATTTTTTTTCGTGAGATCCTATCTTTTTTTTTCTAATATAAAAGTAGCCTAAGTTACTCCTTGTTACATCAGCTATCTGCCAGTGAAAGTCCCGTCAAAATCGGTCCAGCCATTTCAGAGATTAGCCGGACCAAACAGACAGACAGACAGACAAAAATTGTAAAAAATGTTGTTTCGGTATAGGTAACGTGTATACATCCAAATGCACTTAGTAAAAAGCGGTTATTTTAATATTACAAACAGACACTCCAATTTTATTTACATGTATAGATAAAGGTGTCTATACTTAGGTTTAGGTTTAGGCTTAGGTTAGCTATCACTGTTAAGTATAGATACTTAATTAATTTTCCCTAAGAAAAACCCGAGACTATAAAATATGGTCAAAGCAAAGTGCTTTAGGTGCGTAGGTCTTAAGTCAGATTTGGGGGGGGGGGGGGAGAATGCACCCATTGTCGTCACCCTCCCCTTGTATCCATGCCTGCGTGTGAAGTTTGCCAGACTGGCACACTGGGCCAGCGTGGTGTACTATGGCCCGAGTCCCTTACCGACATGACGATTGGTGATTTTGTTGTATTTCATTTTATTTGCTGTTAAGGTACTAAAATCGGATTACATTGATGGTCAACACTTTATAAAATATTAAGTAGGTAAGTACTTACTATTAGGGTCTAAGGGTATCACGAATAGAATAATCTTCATCATTTAAATATAAAAATGTTTATTATACAAACACAAACAGTATTTACATGATTATGATTCATATAGCTTGACACACAAGTAACGAACGACACAAAAACAAACAACTCACAACATACAAAACACCATGAAACCGTTATTAAGTATTATAAGATACTGGCTTAACTGGATATATCAAATACAATTATCTGAAGTTCCAAGGTGGCACCATGACGGCTTAAAAATATGTAGCTTACATTAAAAAATATATTTTTTAATTCGACTTCATTAAAGCGAAGTACCAGTGCATTTAAGGCACAATACCAAAAGATAAAAAAAATATCATAAAGGTTATCGTTTTTGTAAAGCTCCGCACCTCGGCGCTTTATAAGTTCAACCACTGACCCTGCATTCGATAAATTGGGTTTTCGCGGGTCGTTATCAAAACTGGCGATACAATACAGATTAAATAAGCAGTAATAATAGATACAAAATGTGAATATAAAATTGTGACAGCTGCACGAAATGTAAACTAAAATATTATAAGTAAGTATTAATAACTGATTGAATTAATGCAGTTAGTGAAACGATAAATTGATTGGATATAATTCGTTTTTAACCGTGCGGTTTTGACCCGTCACCTCGATAATGAGTGGTGATACTTAGATGAGAATAAAAATCATAATCTTACTGACTCAATCCTCAACAAAATGTAGGCGTAACTTGTTATTGTGATTTTTAATAAAGCTTATATTATTAAAACGTCTGCGTAAAACGTGGTAAAAGTAGAATATCTACTGATGAGGGCTTATTTATAATCAAATAAGGCTTAGGATAAGCTATGGATAAGGGAGTGATCCCTTTACGCGCAAGAATCCTAACTATTCCCAAAAGAACTTTTCAATTAGGCGCAGTCTGGTGAAACAGTTGTAACTTCAATTAAAAAATCGAATATCTTTGCCCTTTCAACATGAGGACGATTTCATAGTTGTGACAATGCGACTTTATGTGGCAGAGTGCGAAATTCTAGAAGAACTCTAGCGCCCTTCAGTGTGAGACTCTCAAAGACGGCATTCTCGTGAACCAAGAGTCCTGTTTCACCTTCAAGTAGTACGCGTCTTTCGGCGATGGTGTTGTCAGTGCGTCTTCTAAGACCTTGAGGGCGCTGGTGGGTAGAACTTTGGCGCTATATTCCGCTGCCTCGCCGGGCATCGTGACTGCGCAACTTGCTGTGCCTGCGCTTATGTCCGAACTTGGAGTTTCAGGTCGGCTGGAAGATTAAATCACTGATAAAAGTCTCATATGTATACGATTGGAATCATAAACAGATTATCTTAAGGTTACCATATAGGTAAGAATAAATGTAAAGAATGTTAAAATACTACTACCTAGGGGACTCAAATTTTATTTGCACCAGCAATTTTTTGAAAAAGTACACTTGTGTTTATAGCTGAACCAGTTTTAGTGTTTTAATAATATTTAGAGCCGTTTAAGCTTAAAATACAGAATCGATGTTACGACTAACAAGGGAAACACCTTGCAAGTCCACGCTATGCTACTTATAGCAGAATTTGTCTGCCTAAAGTGAAACACAAAGATAGGTTATATTATATGTAGTGTTGTTCAAATGTATTTGTCATATATAAATGTTTTTTTCTTTCTTTCTTTCTAATTTGAGTGTTTCATTTCCTGCCAGTTATCTCACCTGGCTGGTTGACTAGGAGCTTGTAATAGCACAGGAGCTGAATAAATCTCGGCGGCAGCCAGGTCAGGCGCATGCAGCAGCACCACATGGAGCCTGCGTGCACGCAAACTGGAGTGGAGGGCTTTTGCCGCCCCCCACACTCCCCACCTCACCGCTGCTGCGCCCGCGCTGACTTCACCGGTATCGCCCGCTTCGGGTCTCGCCAGACTCTCGCATGCGGTGTCAGATGTTAGACCTGAATTAAGTTGAAGATTTTGTAGATTAAAACACTAGCGGACGCCACGCAAGTATACGATAAAGGGTTCCTATATTGTTGTAACAACAATTAGATAGATAGCTTATTGCCGAATAAAACATCCCAACGGCAGTGTCCTATGGATGAGTGGTGATGGAGATGGTGTGAGTGTGAAACAGAATTTGTAAGTCGGAGTTTAAAGAAGGGAGATATAATTAACAATTCACACTGGCGGGGATTATCAACAGGTACAGTGAGCAGAAAAAAGAAAATCTACTTCTACAGGAAATTCTAGCAAAAGACAAATAGATTTTTTTTTTGTTTGCCTTTTATATTTCGCGAATTGTACCACCTAGGTACTTCCTAGACCCGTTGCTAAGCCCAGCTCACAAGGCACTTATTTACATATAAACAAATCGATTTATAATATAAAATAAAATTGTTTTATACTTATATCCTTTAACTTGACAATTTTTTTTTAATTAAAAATATCAAATTATATTTAAATGTAACTAAACTTTATCATTTTGACAAAATTATTAGAGCACTCATTTTAGTTATCGCAATACCCGTGATGATTATGATCTCCTAGTTGACTTGTCTATATGTGGACTTAGTCGTGTAAACCGGGTATGTAATCAAATGAGGTATCGATAATAGAGGAGTGGCTATCGGCAATGGTAAAGTAATAGACGTGTGAATGTCGATAGTTTTTTTTTTGTTACCGATATAAAAGAGTCTGCCAGCATTCTGGTGGTCTGCAGCGGCGGCGGCGAGCAGAGGTGCGAAAGTCCGCGCCACTCGCAAGGCGCCCAACACGTTGCCCCTCAATGCACCCTCCCAGCATGTAGCCCCTCCCCGCCCGCTGCTGCCGGCTGTATTAATTACCGCCCATACACCTGGGAGAGAGAATATAAGGTGTAACAAAAATAGAGCAGGTCATACACCGATGAATAAATTATACAGTCTGACCCCCGAACTTATAGACGTTTCATAACTTTATCAAACGCCATATAGTACAGCGCAAAGCAAAACTCTTGTGCGCAGTACTACCTATATGACGTTTGGTAAAGTTATAAAACGTCTATAAATTTACACGCGACTTCGCGCGTTCCTACTACACACATTGGTTTGGTTTTTGTGCTCCGTCTATACTCTATATTATTTCTTTATCTAAGTAGGTAATTGGGGTAAAAAATGCAATAGGCTTTGATGTCAAAATGGATTTGCAAAATCACGATTGAACTTTTGTGAAGGCAGCGCCACCTATATCGCAATAGGCTAATTATCTCGCTTGCCAGTATCATGTTACAGAGTCATGAGAGCTTGAAATGTGAGTCGGGTGATGATCAATCAATAGATGGCGCTTATGTTTGAGCTTTTGTACTCAGTTCTATTTGATTGTACCTTACCTATAAACTTTTGATACCTACCAAACTTATTTCACTTATTTTCGAATTTTAAATAAATAATTCAATGTGTTAGAGTACAAACTAGTGTGTTATTTTGACCAAAACTGATGAGCACTGCTGGTGTAGTGGTATCATGCAAGATTCCCATTCTTGCGACCCGGGTTCGATTCCCGGGCAGTGCATCTATTTTGATTAGTTTTATTAACTAATCCCGTTAATTTTATTAACTTTTTAACAATAACTTTGTATTTATCTACTGGAGTATATATTATTAAAAGCATGTTTTAAAGTAGCAATGGTTTAGTTGGCCCAAGGACCGTGATGTGTGGACGTCCTCCGGCTCGATGTATGGATGGATGGTAGTTTAAAAAAACTCAGTCGAATTTGACAGCGCATTAGGTTCAATTTGGGTTATTATGATTTCTACGATGATCCTGAAGGCCTTATTTTCGCTCACCATGTTCCCCAGCCGGTAGATGCTGAGCGGTAGCCCTAGCAGCCTCCTCCAGCAAATCTTCTCGAGCTACATCCAGCTCCAACGTGACGAGCCTCGGCTTCGGCTGGTCTTCAGGGGTGGACGCCACGTGGGCCTGCAGCCAGGAGTCGGCGAGGCGGGCGCCGAGACCGCCGGACCTGCAACCAGCGATCACCCGCCATCCTCGACTGCTGAGGTACGTTGCTATCTGTGGAGTATCAAATTAAAGCTAAAAGTCCTTACATTTATTTCACTGCTGGATAAAGAACTTGAGCGACTTGTACTTCTGGCGAGAAGTTGAAGAATAAACTTGTCAATTTTATTTTATTCAAAAAAGAATGTGTATCTTACCTGTGAGATATAATAAAAGTAAAACAACTAAGTATCAAATTGATAACTTCCTCGTTTATTTTCGTCAGTTTATAATATAATATCGGTGGGATATTTAACCATTGTATATTCATAAACGTGCACGATTGAAGGAAATGTACCTAAATAAAATGGTAAAACTTGACTTTTCAAGTTCTCATACATTGAAATAAAACTGATTTTATAGATGTTATCGCGTGTATATTATAGTTCTCCCAAGACGTATCTACGGTAAATTTTAAGTCAAGTTGCAACAGCTTTAATGTTAGAGGCAGGGGATTCATTTCATCATAATCATCGTCATCAACGGCATTATCATCAGTACTAACTTAAGACAACGTTCAAGAAATTTAACTCGACACTGGCAAAAGTCTAAAAAAGCTCTATTTTGTAACCGATTACCTAAATTGCCAACGCAAAAACCAGAAGAGGAATATAACTTGAGCTTTATTAAATTATTATTTATTATAAAAAAAATACAACCGAATTGAGAACCTCCTCCTTTTTGAAGTCGGTTAAAAAATATAAAAAATTGGTTAATTTTTTTTCCGGAGGCCATAATAAATAAAATGTTTGCTTAGCCTTCACTCGTCTTTTAACAGGTCAATAACTTCGTTTGCAATGTACCAATTAAGTACAATTGGCTAAATTGTTTGCATGATTAAGGAAACTGTCAGTTACTTGTTCATTTTACTGTGTGTAAGCTTTGTGCAAGCGCTAGTCTAGTTGCAACGCATGTAAAACAATATTTCTCAACTGGATATAAGTAAGTATATTTAGAATTGAGATCACTCAATTGGGACCGCAACTCCTAGGCAACTATTGAAAGCTGTGATCAGAGAGATTGTCAGTAATCTAGACCATATAAAATCAGTAGGTCCTTCAGGCTGTTTCTAACTTAGAGGACTACATCGAAGATACAGTAACAGACTTTAGAACCAAAGAGATGGGCACGAGAACTCACGAAATAGCGTCAGAAGATTGGTGTTTCTGGGAAGCAGACCCCTAGTTGATGTCACTTTAAATGTCTTCCAAAAGGATTGATCACAGATGGCCGATGAGAGAAGCATAAAGGGATATGAGAGAGACCTTTTGCCCACCATTATCCGCCTTCAGTGTGTATCCGCTATTCTATAGATATACTTTATTCAGACTAGTTTGTGTTTATGTCGAGAGACGTTAGTCTTTATATTACTTGAGGCACCCGATTTCGTGACAATTATTGCCCATCTTTCCATGTCACTTTGGCAGGCTAATCTTAGATTATTCGGGCCACTTTTTACACACATGATCTAGCCCCAAACATGTATTCTCTGTATCTAAGCACTAGACAGCCCTAAAGGTCACATAAATAGAGGATAAAGTTTGTAGGTTAATAAATATCCTCATCATGTTTTCTTAAGTATTACCTGTAACCCAAGTGCGGTGTCCACAGAAGTGACGAGCACGGTCTTCGCGCTATCCGCGGGCAGCACCTCCGCCACCCTGACCTTCCGGAGCAAATACAACAGCAACGCCCCCACTATGGAGCATAATGCCGCGAACTGAAGCCCGAGCGACAACCACGTGAGCGCATCCATTGCTGACTTAGTTGGCGAGCATTATTCGTGAGCTAATCTGGAACAAGCAATGAAAGATGATATTATGAGTATCATATGCACTTACTTACAAGCACACTATCTTCAATTGCACCGTATGTGAAAGCATAGCTTGCACCGTTTGATACAAGCAGTCTCAGCAGGGGGTTTCTTTTTTAAATCATAGAACTGGACATGACCCTCGTCTCAATGCGAGAGGGATTCAGGCCATAACACGACCTTAGCCCTAGACCAGACATTAGTAAGTACCTATGTATCTAACGGTGGGTTGTCTAGGAAATGCTCTAGACAGCCCCCCTTTTATTTTGATTAGAGGATTTTGGGGGTTTGAACATCCCCCCCCCCCCCCCCCTCAGCCTACAGCCTTGGTCCATAACACACATTTAATAAGAATGTTTGGTTACTATGTGATTTAAGATTCATGAACCTTTAAAGAATTTTGAAACATTCTAAATAAACCAAACATGCTCTACTACCGTGAAACTACCCGACCGCTTGCGGCTTACTCATTTCAATTTGGGTCGTGAAATTGATTATTAACATGAAGAATTCTGTCCCAACAAATATCACAGAGAGCTCACGCGAAAGAAACATTAAGCTTAACAAAATTGCTTAAACTTTACATCATATTGATTTATGTGTTTTCCTTACATTAAAGCTCTATCTCAAACTAAATATATACGTATTTAGTTTAGATTATAGGTCCCTTACGTTGATTCAAGAAGGTTTTATTTTTAATCGTACTAGACTTTGCACTTAGAATGATTGAAAAATCTAATGTTTCCATACCATCCATTTACCCGTAAAGCTGCGCATTTCTGCTATGGTTGCTGCTGTATAGCAAGGTTCGACCAGTATTTAGATGCTGTCAAAACAGGTTAAGCTCCTCAGATGTTAATTTCCAAAGACATCGTTCCCAAGACTTACTATTACGTTATATATAAATTTAAAATGCATTGAATAACCGATTCATTTGGTATTAATATTAGTATGTTTACAGTTATCATGAAATGTGCGACCGGTGGCGGTTTTGTAAACATATAAGCACAATAGCTAACTCCCTTTGTTGTCTCAGGCTGTATGATAAACAATGTCATTCCCATCCGTTCGAGTGTCATGTGAACTCCGACTGTGGTCGATAGTATGAAGCGATAGTAATACCTATAGAGGACCTCTTCCAGCCAGGCGGGTGATATGCCTGGCCGCGGCCGCTATGCCCCACCGGCTATTGTCGGGATCTTGTATATATGCTTCGTGCTCCGAAAACTCTCACAGCGCGTTTTAGGATTATATGGAGAACTGTCAATTGTTCTGAATGCGTCTGCAGCGCCATCTGTGTAGCTTGTGGCGAGGTTGAAGAGGTCGCTACATTATGTTTGAACTTGGAAATGTATGGAAATCTAACCCGAACACTTTTTACTTCATTCATGCTTATCGAATTGTATACACGACGGCTCTTGTTAGTTGTGACGTTTTGCTACTGCCCTCGTGTAAGCCGAGCATTAGTTCAAGAATTACCTCAGCTACATGCTTTTTAAATCTTTATCAGCATGAGCATATGCCATTCTAACACCACAAAGGTTATGCCAAAGTACAAAATAAAAAATCTGAATTGAATAGAATACTCGTACCAACGGGCTGGTAAAGGGAAATAACTGGATTCCCAATGGAGGTCGCCGACGTAAAAGCCGATGAAGGAGAAGATGGGACATGATTTGAACACCTTATTTAGAACATCGGGGCAGGAGATGGCCTAAAATAGAGAGGTGTGGTGAAGTCAAGGGGAAGTCTTGGCATAGGAGTGGGACACTTGAAAGGCTATTAACAAAATATAATTATCTGGTATTGACATACGTTACGTAATAGGTAGGTGGGTAAAATAAAAAAGCGGTCTACCTTCCAGCAGCTAACTTAGTGATTTTAAAATGCGAGTAGGTACTTTGTTTATTTCTCGAATCAAAAAGAAAACGCTTTTGAACATTCTTTACGTCTTCCGCAGTCTGTTACTATTTAACGCAAAGCTACAATTTTCTAAATATGTATGATTTAAAGACTTATAATTTTTCAATTCGTTTAACGATGGTAGCACAAGTAGTTATTGCAATTGATCAGATCATTGCGCGCTTACCCCGGCGTAATGGAGACCATTTAGAAGAAAGTCCTTTTCTACTAACGACTCTCCGGTTCCGCATGAGAGCTAACCAATTATCTTATAAAAAACTGTTCAGTGAACATTAACGAGCGACAGACAGCTGTTAAGGAAGTAAGTAAAATGATTCAAGTGAATCGTGATTGAAGAATAATGAATTGTGGTAAAGATTTTAAAATGACATGTTTTAAAAGTGTAGTAAATGTGATAGCTAGCAGTAAAAAGATTACGACACCATGAAATTGCAGAGTTAAGGAAGAACTTGATAAGCATTTGGATGTTTATAAACATTCATGAAGTATTAAAAATAGTAATTTTTCAAAACAAGAAAAGTTTGATCAAAAGCACGATAGCTGCACCTGGATACAAAGCTGTTAAACAGATGACAAGAAAATAATTACGTATAAACGATGGTTATCATTACGTGACACGATACAAGCGTGCGCACGTACAGACAGACAAAAACGTGGGAGATTCATTGTGCATTGTTTTTGTGGAACGATAGCACCACTAAGATCAGGCTCGGGTCATTTTACGTGATTGATAACGATGAATTTAAATTTGTTGATAAGATAGTCGAGAGTTGATTTTGGGAAAACTTAATTCTCAATCGGCTGTTACTAATGTATGGAATTTTTATTGTGGACGGGCCATGTTTTTTCATCAAAATGTAGTCTAGTCGTAAATTCAGTTGTTTTCCCATGAAGCGCGAAAAGACTGTTACAAAAAAAAAATACAAACGTATTGAGAACCTCCTCCTTTTTGAAGTCGGTTAAAATATCAATAGATAGTAGATTCAGCCTCCTACCGAAAATTATATTCCCTACGATTACTTTTTCCAAAAATATTTAATGAGTACCTACAGACTCGACGAATTATTTATTATTAACAGTCTTATTATACGTATAAATATAAATCGGTATTCCTCTATATTTTCACAACTGAAATCTGTAAATCTAAATCATGATGCCTTTATAAATAAAATATTTATTGTATGCTTTTAAATTCGCAATTTTCGGTGCTATTTTAGTATTTCTGACTAACAGCTGACGCTTAGTAAGCTATATCTTACTATATCTTGTATACTAGTAAGCTATATCTTGTTTGTTTATTGTTACTATCAACCAAATCATAGGGGTATTTCAGTTCACTATTGCCATACTTTTTGGACTTATTAATTTAACCTAATAACGATGTTAATTTTATTAGAGTTGTTTGATTGCTCCTCATACTATTTTAGTCATAGCCAGCTTAGTCGTGTTGTCAATGTTTACGGAAACGGGACATAGGTACTGTTTTAAATAGACCGGCAAATTGAAAGCTCAATAATAGATAACCATTATGTATATTTACTTGATATACTATTTTAGGCGTCTTTACAACCTTATTTACCTTTTACAATATCGTTAAATACGTCAACTTACGACAGCCACGAGCGAGTTGCATTCCTGCGGGCTCGCATTAAAACAAGATAACTTGAAGAGTTTATACTTAACGATTATCTTTAAACAGTTACGGCTTGTTGGTTCCAAGTGCCAGCGACGACGCACGCCTATAAACAGAACTAAAGGATACGTTAAGGGTCGTTACTTCGGCAAATATTTTTTATGGTCAATAAAAAAAAGTTTGTTTGTGGACCGAGATTTTTTTTTCGATTTACTGACGAAAAGAGCAAGGAGCTTCATACATAATTTGGCCATTACTAAACAATTTTTGTTATAATTAACCACGCATTTGTATTTTTTTATTATTGCTTATTAGAATGGCCTGAAATATTTTCGAGAACTCCGATTGTAGTATTGTAGCATAAACAAACAAAATTGAAAAGAGAAGACTTAATAGTATTAAACGTGTAAGTACACTAAAAAACTAATTAGGCGAACTTTTTTGGTTATTTCCAAAAAACTAAAATTTTGTTAAAATGAACTAAAGTTTGATTAAATTTACAAAACCGAGTATCAAACCGAGTTTTGTTAGTAGTAACACATAGTTCGCGTGTCACAATACTTGTACATATCTAGTAGTTAAAGTTTTGTTAAACTTTTTTACAGTGTAAGTATTTTATCGTAAGAAAATGCGATTTGACAAAGGATGTTTTCAACCGACTTGCTATAGCCAAAAGTCTTCCGCTTAACTTGTTCGGGCAATAAAGCGCTTGCAGAAGCTCGGATCGGAATGGATGCCGCGCTAAAATTAGCATATCCTGGCGACGATGTCGCGAGATACCCGTTGTTGGTTCTAATAAAACAGCGGGTATCAGTATCTAGTTATATCAGTATCTGGGCTCGAATTGTAAATAGAATACTTGCTATTTCCCGCGGCTCCGCCCGCGTTTTGATATATTTTGTTCTGCTGCTCTAGTCCCAATGGTAATTACTAATTAGATTACTTATGTGCGACTTGATATTGTGAAAAATCCATTTAAACTGTCTCAGTAGTTTTACAATTATACTCGAATAAAAAGTCAAAACAAATTGTAACTCTTGTTTGGGTTTTAAAGACGTCTAAATATCTTATGGCATTTTTTAAACATATCTTCTATTACTGATTCAGTTCAGCTAAAGATTTATAATAACTTCGTAAGGACCGGCCGAGCTAGCGATTCAAGCAATTAAATTAATTCCATGGTCTTAAATTTGATATCAAGACATCCCTTAATCCAAAACAAGAAATCTTAGAAGTTTTTAGAAATCTTGTCAGTTTATTTGAGCATCACGAAAAACTAGACTATACTAGACTATAGTTAGATTCAAATGATTGGCTACATCTCATCACGTTAAGACCATTGCGGCTCAAACTGCAGAGAAAAATTGATGGCGCGAGTTAAGCTGCTGGTAAAAGCTAATATGTACAGAAACTTTAAAAAAAAATATGAATCATAACTCAGCGTTCGAAAGATCAATGAACAAACTGAATGAGACCATTGTTGTATTATATTGAATGAATGACGCATTATGACAGTATTTATTTACTTACTGTGAGCATTCATTGTTCGACAGAATTGATTTTGAATTAGGACGCCCGCCACGCAACTGGAGAATTTGTTATAAAGAGAACATTTATTATTTGGTTTTTTATTCTACAAAACAATCTGGAAAGAGCGGGACTTCCACGACACGTAGTCACCTTACCTACCTTGTGGGCTTTGCTGGCTTGTGGGTTTTCATTTTAATATACCTACCCTTATACAGTTTTTGGGTTTTACTTAAAACAAACAATCCGCTAGACCAGCAATAAATGTATTTGATGGTGTTTATAAAATAAATAAATACTAAGTACACATCGAAATAAAACTATGTACTTTGCTGTAAACAAAAGGATGGTTGGTGTAAACCAACCGTAACGTCGAGAACGTAAAAACATAAAATAAACGCGATAAAATTCGTTTTATTTCAATTTAAAATCGTTTATAAATGCAGTTTACAGAAAAAATCAATCTTTTGTAAATTGCAAGTGCAAATGCAAGACGCTTTTTAAAATTTAGTGTAACACTGTAGTAAGCAGAACTAATTTTGATCTATCCAAACGAATGCAAACCAAGTTAACGGTAAACCACCAACATTACGAGTATCTGTAGAATACTGGCGACATGACAGAGAAATCGCAAATCGTTTTCTACACACTTAATAGGCGCTAGGATTTAATATTGCTCACTTAAAGTCACCGTTATGTCGTAAATTGCATTTAAGTGCAGTCAATTAGTAGTTATTACATGCAGCTATATGTAACGTGCAAGTCTGACGGTGCGTGGCGGCCGTTCGGCTACAGGCTCTACCGTTGCCCAACAGTGGGACTCGTGCACAATTGATTGAATGGCACAAGTAAAGAGATAGAGCGATTTTGTAAATGTACTATAACAGGACCTCCTTACAGTGCTAGTAGTGTAGAACCAATGAATATTACATAATTTTCTGGACACATTTTTCAATATTTCTCTCCCTGCTAACGTTATTCGGAAAAATATAAATATTATAAAAATCCAAATAATTCATACGAAACCATAACAATAAGGAGGGAAGATGACGAGGCCACATGACTTGATCTTCACTAAGAACATCAAAGCGGGAAAGTTAGAAGGAAAGCTGGGACGAGACAGACCACGAATAAGCTATATGATTCAGGTAAAAGGAAAGGTCGGTATCATGTCGTAAAAGGAGGTGAAAGAGGCTGCTCTACATAGAGAAGAGTAGAGCGTGCTCTAGAAAGAGCTTCACAGCTACACCTACAAGGATCTTAGATAGAGACTTTCTTAAATAGAGACTATATTATTGATTCAACAGTCATCTGATATAGGTACCATCCCATAGCAAATCAACATTTTACATTATTTAATTTCAAATAAATAACCACCACAAAAATACACGGAATAAGTTAATAAATTATATACAAGTATAGTACCTTATTGATCTCTGCGCATGGATGCACAATCCTTTTTACGTACCGTTTCGGTAACGTATAACGCCATCCATCCCTTTCACACCACAGATTTCATAAATAAGTAGACAGTGACAGTATGCATTTGTCGATGACGTTAGGATTACATTAGGAGTTCTTGCTTACCCTACTAGCATTCATATTTATAAAGCCATACTTGACAGGTGATCGTCAGTTAGCTGTATTCACCACCCACACTGGAAATGATTCGTATGGTCGATACCATATCGGTTTTACAACTAGGTTATTGTATGAATGCAATATATTTCCAACATGCCATATTATATACATATGCAATTTATTGTTGGCAGTCAAAACACAAATTAGCTCTACATTGATTTGTTACAAAATACTTACTAAAAATAAGTCAAAGTATTTGCTCTATGATTCGTTTTTTATCGTACTACCTATTCTGTGCAAAAATTAAAAGTATTTAATACTAGTGTATTCCGGACCCTAGTTTTAACGGTTTAAGCCATACGCTAATATTCACTTAAGCACCCTAGCCAGTTAATATTCCGTTAGCGTACAGCCCACACCATGACTCGATAAACATGTTTCGCAACCCGTATGTTTGTGATTTGGTTATGAATGTTTTCTCTCGGTCAGCGCTTGTAACCTTCGCAAAGGACTATGCCAATGATTTATATTCTTTGGTGCTAATAATGTTCGTGACAGTTGTGTTTAAATTAAAATATATAAAACACAATCAAGCATTCAGCTAAAGACTTGGACAATAATTAAACTGTAGGTTACATCACGGCAAAAAAATGCATTTATAAGAAAAAATACTACTTATATCTAAATATAAAAAAACATCCTGTTGATGGTGGTAATTCAAAGCCAATTTTTTTTTATTTTACATTAACATTAGAGTTAAGAATATTAGGGTTAAAAATCTTTGTTTGGTTGAGTTAATGAATTCGTAACTTTAATTGACTATCAATGTCAGAGGAAGTAATTGTTACAGTTATTATACATTCAATTTTCAGTAACACAGTTCCTACTTGATAATATACATATAACGAATAATAATAGCATAGCAATAAAAACTTTAATAAACATAGAGAAAGGCCCAAATTTCGACTCTTATATAAACGTAAACGGCCAGTTTTACAGGTTTAAAATTGCCCAATTTTCTAAAGTTTTTCTTATAACCGTCGGACGGATGCGACTTGATAACGATACTTATTGATTGTTTACTTTCAATTTTAAAACAAGACACCGCATACAAGATAGCTAGGATATGTTTCATAATTTGCTGATATAACCTTATTAACTTATTTGACAGATACCCCATACAAATTCTGTCAAATTAGCATATAGAAACCCAAGCTCATCTAGAGATAGTTATGTAAGCACGGCTTGAAATGACAAGTGTGAGAAAAAATTAACAATAGGCGAGTCGCTATTAAAGTAGCATAATGTACTTTGTTTCCAAAATATCCTCTTAACAATTGCAGTCATAGTAGAGCTGTAAAAAGATTTTTATAAGTACGTTTATCGCTCCTCATATTATTATAATAGTCCCATGAAATATCACAGATGTAAATATACCATGCATATTATTATCATAGCTTGACCTCAGCTGAGTCGGGGTCACATTTCTTGAATTACTAGTAGTAGGAATGCCATATGAAATACCACTTAATCATTATAGTTTCCTGTGGCTATGAAAACAAGCCTCATTATTGAACGGCGAATTTGAGTTTTCTTTAAGCTCGCCATAGGAATTGCCGGCATGCATTTCAATTACCTAACGTGTGAACAAACACTTATGTTAACTGACCGTAACTGTTTACAGAGTTAAAAGTAAAATCACTGTTACTGACTAATAATGTTGAATGCCGCTTATAAAAGTGAAATTGTGGCGAAAGCATAAAAAAAAACATGTAGATGATTATTTTAAAAAAGTAATTATTATTTTTAAAACAAAGCCTTAGTGGGATGCGCTAAAATTTGATCACCTATTATTGTTCAATTTTATTGCATCAAATGTACGAGTAAATGAACTATCTTATATTTTATCTTATTTTTTTTTATTTTTTTAATGTTTTTTTAATGTTTTGATAATGTATTCTGCCATTCGGTCCACCAGTTCTTGAGTTATAAATGGTGTAAATAACACGACATTGTTTTATTACATAGATTTTTAAGTATACTTTTGAGTGATAAAACTAATCTTACGGATTTTATCGCGTTTATTATTCGTTCAAATAAAATCAATACTTTTTTGTTTTTACACAACTCTGATTCTCTGTTCCTGCGATTGTATAGTAGACCAATGTGAATATAAATCCAATAAGTGCAATTAACTTGCATTTTGCTTCAAACCTTGTTCTAAATTATGTATAAGCATCATTACGTTACACAACAAAGCAAGATGGATAATTCAATGATGCTCTCATAAAACAATTTATTTGTTTTTATTTTACGTATTTGAATAACTGCCCGCTCAGTAATCTATTGTTTCATAATCATGTGTTGAGATATAATCTTAGCGGAGTCTGATGTGTATTACAAATTACTTTTTTAATTATATTTTATCGTATCAAATATTTATCAGAGAACCTGTTAGATCATATGGTAGTGTTTCGAGTCATAACTAAACTTTACTTTTTAATTGATACCTGGCGGGTGATATCTGATATAGTATCATCAACTAAGAATTACAGAACAAAGGGATTAAAAAACTTCTTTTATCCTAAAGTAGTTCTTGCGTTATCTCAGTCGTTAGTTCGCGCCACGGGTCGTTAGCCGGCCCGACATTCTTCACCGGCAGTGATTAATTAACCGAGGATATTGTAGTAACATGATCCGTTGTCCGAGTCCGTGCATCGCGCTGGGCGTGGTAGAGCATCAGTGAAAGTCGCGAAAGTGAGGGACCCGCGACTTTTCTACTGGACAACACAAACATTGCGACGTCACGTTATTGAATTCTAGCCGCGGGCGAAGATTTTCAACTAATTTCCATTTGACGGTTTCTCTTTCATCATATTTCATAATGTCTTTATTTTTGATAAATGTGATCTGATTTTGTTTTAGTGCTATATATATTATCTATCTATATTATCCTAAATTCTATCCGATAAAATCAAAACGATTCTGTTTATTTTTTTTCATGATATTTATTTACAAAACATATACCAGACACGCATTAAAATAAATGCCGTCAGCCTGTAGTAAACATAATATTTGTGCGGTAATGTTTGTTGACAGTGTGATGTAACTCGTTTACTTTCACCGAACCGAACACTCCAAATGGAACGATGACACATAATTTATTAGAAAGCTATACAAAAACGCATACTAGGTACACACAATCCTTCACTTTAAATTATGAATGAGGTATAGCGATACCATTAAACACTATACACTTATAGGTTTGGTCTTATATGTGCCTATCTACATAAATCCTCACAACCAAAATAAGAAAAACATATTTTTATCAGTTCCTTGAAGAAAGGCTACAAGTAGGTATTAGTGTAATGAAGACCCACCAATTTACAAACACGTTAATTGTGTAGATGAGTTAATAAAATCAGTAATTAGTGATTTTCGCTTACAACGTCATATTTAGGTACTAGATCCACGTTGGTATACTATTAATCTACTACTAGGCTACACTCTAGGTATTGGAGATTTATTTTGGAAGATTTCACACAAGGTATAAAGCGGTACTTATAGCAATAGCTTATATCGATAGGTGAGATGTCGCGTGGAGCCGTAACCAAACATCCGTCGCTCCTTGCAAACGGATCAACGACCTTGCGCTTGCGCTCGAGGTAGTCGTCCTTAGTGTGGGCGAACCTTAGGAAATTTAAGTAATGGAACAGTATGTACCGAAATCTAGGTGTATTGTGCTGTTGAACGGCCTTTCTCTACCAACTAGACTTAGTGCTTGATATGAGTGTTTTGCTCCGAATGGCATTGACAAAACACAATGTTAAAAATCGAATAAAATGCATTTAAAGAAAGATCTAATAACGCCATAAGAATCATACAATACTATGGCAGAACTTGATACCTGATTAAATTACGGTTTAAGAATACATAATTGGAATCGGGAACGAGGCATGACTTCCATTTTTTTTTCGTCGTTTATTTTCAGGTTCACCAACAGTTGATAGATATTATTTATGCGCTTGCAAATAATATAAGGACCAACATCTAGCATACCAGTTGTGCTTCCTCCAGTTCTCTTCGTCTTGTTTCACAGTACTACCTATACACCTATTTTTTTTATCCAGCTTTAAAAACGAAGAAAGTCTTCCGACGAACGACTTCCTTCGAACGACTTCCTTCCACGTATTATCTCTTTTCATTAAAATCGTTGCGACTACACCTAGACAATGAGCCCTTACTCGGAATTCGCTGAGTTTGTACCCGTAACTTGTGTCCGAAAATTATGATATTTAAATTTCAGAATGTTTCCGAAAGTTGGAGTGTAGGAATTATATAATGTTTTATCATGATTCCTTTCATGTAATAGGTACTTGAAGCAGAAAATATTCACGCTGAGCGTTCATTTACATAATCCCAATATATGCAATAAAAAATTACAATTGACCAACACTATCAGAGTGTTAGTGAAATACACGAAAGTAAAAATTGTAGGTCAGCTGATGCATGTTTTTAAGAAGCCTTATCTAATAGCCTTGACATAAGATAAAAAAGCAACAGCTCCAGGGATTCCTTGATAACGTGATTGGACCAATTGCTCGCTAGTTGTCACTACAAATTGGGCGTACGAAGGCCATGAACGTTTTATGCATAAATATTTTTCATTGGGACATATTTGTCATGCATAACGTAAAGTGTTATTTAATACTAGGCCTCAAATGAATTAAAAAAATCATAAATGTAGACACAGAATTTCACTTTTATTTGTGTCCTTTCCTTCTATCAAAATACAAGCTTAAAATATTTTTGATTGTTGCGCAAAGCTTAGAAATACATAGTACCTAATGAAGGCGCATACTCCAAGCCTACTTAAGGAAAAAAATGTTTGAACTCTACAGTTCGGCCTTTGCAAGTTTATCGCTAGAGCGAAGTATTGTCATACGGAAATGAACTTAACGGGTGGTGGAGAGTAATGACCCCAAAATACTACTTACGTAGTTTGTTCGTCCTTACAAATAAGCTCCCTTATAGGTGATAATTTAAATCCGTATTTGCTATTTTTATACTGTGTATATATTTTTGTACCCCAAAAGCATTGGCAATTATTTAACAGTTCTGTTTCTACATTTGACATTATGGCGACATCGGCTGATTTCATCAGTTCTGCAAAACATATAAATACATTCTCGTCTTTGTTTAACACATTATTAGCAGATATCACTGTTAGGTACATATCCAAGTCATAAACTAAATGATAAGAAACTAGTGTTTTCTTTATTTACACAAAAATAAGGATATCAATCTCACCATTTTTCCGTAACCACCGTTATGTTATAGAAAACGTACAAAAATAGTTTAATAAAATTTGGAATATCTTTGATGTTCTGTTTAGGATATTTTATTGGGTAATATTTTATAGATCAATGGAGCAGCAATAGGTAGCTATCAAAAACATCCGGTGGTGCTATTAAATCGAATGTGTTTGGTCTCTCTAAGACGCCATACAAGCGGTGGGAGCGCTAACCACCAGAGCGGAACCGTGCACATTGAAATTGAATATAATTAGATTCACGTGTCCTCTCTGATGTGCTCATCTAAAAATGACGTAAGCTATAATATAATAAGCGTATGGATTAATCTTTTACAATTTGAGGAAGATATTATGAAGTTTTACCACTTTTGAAATTTATTATAGATATATATTGATATATCTATATATATAACACAGTCGTGTTAGTTACACCATGTATAACTCAATAACGGATGGGCCGATTTTTATCAGCTTTGATTTTTTAGATTTGTCTCCGAATAAATATTAAAACATGGGCAAAATTACCAAAAAATAATTTATACATTTGATTCTGAGGCTTACGATGCTCGCCGGGACAGCTCGTATTCTGTATAATTATACTTACTTCCGCTTCCGAATTTCTGTGTTATTTTTTATTTTTTTTATACCTTATAGGCAAGTATTTGATCTCGATCTCACCTGATGGTAAGTGACGATGAGATCTACGATGGAGCATACTTGCCTAGGTAGGAAGGCGGCAGTAGATCGAGACGCTACATTCACTAGGCACATGCAGCGCAACTGATCTGACCCGCCATCCATGAATTATTGTTATTATTGTTACTATAGGTATACTCACAACATATGCATTCAACTAGACTGCACTTAACATTCAGTACACGTGCACTCAACATCACAATTAATTTAAAAAAAGAAAACCATCGCACCGCACCTATTTCCAGCGCTTATCGTCTTTAAATGCCGTGTAATCGGCGGTTGTGCGAGCATATAGTGTATAATAGAGACTCAACTGGCCGCATAATAAACACCAACTAAGTTCTAATCTATGGTTTGTTTTAGCCACTTTTCTTTGCGGTTTCTGCAATCTGATACAGTAGGGTCGATAACCGAGGTGGTACTTGTGGGTAGTTAATTACTTATTGAACTCATAATGGATGCGTCGATTTAAAGATTGCATTAAAGTGCACGTTGTAACGCATCGAAAGAAAAGTAAGTTAATTATTTCAAATTGTCTATGGTTTATGTCTTTCCATCAAATAGGTTATTACAAGAATCCTGGAATAAATCAGGTCACAATACAGATTGCCTCGTATAATATAGTTTGATTGATTAACCATGGATTCAATCAATAAATATTCAATCAAGCCATTAGTTATGTTATTAACGGCTTTAGTAACTGGTTTCTGGGTGGAGTCTCATCTGCCTTACCATGAAGGTTGCTTTACCAATCCATTTGACATTTAATACTTGATATTTGCGGAGTTCATATGGTATATTTTTGACCTTCCACGATCCAACAGGATGATTTGCGTACCTAATATTTACTGATATTTGTACAGTATTGGATATGTCGACATAAGTGTACATTTCGCTATTTAAAATATTGTCCTCTTTGCTAGGGGCCTGCTTCTGCTTTGCCACGTTATGTGGTGTTATTAAGAATAGTGTTTAGATTTGGGAGTAGATTAAAAGATGGTAAAGTGTTGTTAAATTAAGATTTGTTGAAATGTCAATACTTTTAAAAGAAATATCATCTTGATTTTCTCTATACCTCTGAGATTTTTGGATCACTTCTGCCACTAACGTTCTCGGGTGGTGGACTTATGACCCGAGTCCCCTTGCATTGAGGGGGAGTGTGCCTGGTATAATGACGATAGGCCGGCCCACCCCTTATTATGGAAATGTGTCTCAGTCTACTGCAATGAAAATCTGCCTCGCCTTCGGGAATTACATGCGTGATAGCGTTTATTTAAAGATGTTTCGATCTTCGACACTGACTGACGTGCTAAGTACTTATTATTGCTGCAAAATAAAACAAAAAATGTGTTCGTGAGTAATCTTGCGCACCGCGCCCATACATTCCTACGACGACATACTTAATATATGAAGTCTAGTTATGTATAAGATTATTTTTAACACAAGCATAGCCCTGCGGCTTCTTCTGGCTGTTCGCCTACCATGTACATATTATATTAAACAATTTGAATACCTATAATTAATATAAAATACAGACTACTAGAATGACATACCTATACGTTTATATGCGTTCTATAAGATGGACCGTGAGAGACGGAGCTATATGAAAAAAAGAGACGATTACTGTACATATTTTTTTTCTTACAGATTTACTGTTTCGGTTGAATTGACCACCAAATCATGAAGACTTCTTTTAAATCTTATTGATTCTTCGTTACTTCGTTTTTAACATGGCTCGTTGATAAGTTGTATGTAACAAGTATTTATAAGATTCAGGTCAACAAGGTTGACCATTACTTTTTAGATGCTCACACTAGATAAGGACGAAATATTTAGCGAGCACGCGAGCACCGAATGCCTTGTCTTGGATGTGCATTCCTACATATAACATAAAAAAAACTATACATTATAGCACCATTCAGTAACAAAAATAGTGTAAAACTATTTTAAGGGGTTAAAAAGTAGGTCATTTCGATCACGTTTATGTACAAAATACATATGAAAACAGTGTTTGATTTTTTTCTATGAGAAAGCGAGCTAGTACCGTTTCACCGCGCACTTAGTACGTATGTTTTTTTTTTTCAATCAACTGATTTAAATACTGATGATTGCTTGCTGATGACAGCATTTTATAATTCAAGCAAAAGCCATTTGAATGAGCAGGTTCGACATAATATTCAAATTACCTTAAGTTTATGTGTGATTACGAAATGACTATGTTTAGAATGACATCTATTCGAATTTACATAAGGAATTCGTTTATTAGGTACAGCTTGATAATTTATTACGACCGGTTCTCATAAGATGATGGGTATCTGGGGCGTACTGTAAGCTGAATATAAAATGTCAGCTTTGACAGGGAAGCGTTTATGTAAGTATCTATTACTACCCCAAAATTTATAGACGTTTATATACCTTTATCAAACGTGATATAACCATTACTGCGCAAAGCAAAACCCTTGTGCGCAGTACTAAGTAAATGAGGTTTTCGTAGGAGCATCTATTTAGCATGAAACGACAAAATTAATATAAACTATAACATATTTTTTTGTCACAGACTTGTTATAATGATTAGACAACACACGGCGGACTCTAAAAGTGAAGCCTAGAAAAAACTATGGTTTACCATTTAAACAACGTGCTAGACCAGACCTCTTATAGGCCTCACTCATAGCGTACGCCGTGTGTTGCCTGAATATTGTAATAAGTCTGTGTTTTTAGTATAACTGGTTTAAATTACGATACCTATGAGATTGGTGAGTAACAACCAAATTAGTTAGTTACCAATGTTATGAAAATATTTTATATATATATATATCTCATATATAATATATACAGGTTTCAGATAATACATCGCTATGTAAACGACAGTGCGCGCTTGCACTTTAAAGGAAATAATAACGGATCGTATTATAAGAGGTACCGTTAAAACTTTCTTCAATGACCTTTTGATACGAACGTGGGGTATTAATAGGCACCGGGGTCCATCTTTGATGAGTACCGAAATGTTTGAAAATCGAAAAGAAGGTGCGGACTTGCAACAGAATAATATTAATATGGCTTTGGTTCATTTGCGTCTATTCAAGTATGAGACTGTATACATTCATAATTTATAACTGCACGTTAAAAAAATCAAGAGGTACTGCCGATTATTGCCTGATCATGTTATTATGCGTGTAGGATTATACATAATGTGTTATAAAAGTCACAATCAACAACGCTATACATCATTTAATTAAATAATACCTAAACAAAAATCCATAACCATTTTCTTTTTTCAATTCACAAAACGAATTAAAATAAAGTATCGTCATATGTTTATTATGTACACATATTATGCAGTTACCGTTGCAATAATTATCACATCATCGTAGATTCTAACCACATGTGTGATGGAATAAGCTCGTGGGATTCAATTATAAATATGGAGCCAAGGTTGCGGTGCCTCCTTGCTTCACACAATACTTCTAACAATACATCCCGTTTTTTAGCTATATCAGCATTGTTTTTAATTTAACGATTTTTTTTCGTAGATTGAATCTGCTAGCGTGTTTGAAAAGTCTATAAAAGTTTATTGTTGCGGTCTTTTCTTTGTTTTTTTTTTATGTTCTTCTTTCTTTACGAAATAAAATGCGATGAAATAAGATGGATATGAATATGGACTCACCCACAACTTAGTGGGTATTTTGCAAATGTCAAGTAATTAATAGCAATAACACATTCATTCAATAAATAAAATAATGGATGTGACATGAAGATATGAAAATGGAGGTTTTTTTATATTGATTAAGAACATTATTATTCTGCCAAACATAAAAAGTCATCCCTATAAATTTCTCTACATAATCGAGTGTTTGTTTTTACATTTCGTTGTTAACGTCGTCGCGGCCTCGTCACGCGACGTCGCTTGTTCCCCATTCAATTTGCGGCTAGGAAATTGCTACTGGCGTGCCATATTGCCACTCGTGGCTTCCTGTTGCATGCCTATTATGTTGGTAAAGAGTAATTTCTGTTACCAACTCAGTATACTGTGGTACGGAGATTTATTTCCCACTTTGATAGATGTGTCTGGGGGCTCGTGGGTGGCCGTCATTAGAGTTCCTTTATTTGGTTGTGGTAATTATCTATCATCTTCCTACGGATGTCTGTAATTAATAATGTCTTTATGTTTTGAGATGTACTATGTATGATATTTTTACCCGTTTTTTTACCGTGCTATGAGATAAAGCCTGTTCAGTATCGTTATGTGAGGTATTCTCATAAGTTATTATGAGTAAGTTACTTTGGTTGACTTGGCCCGCAACCAAAGTAACTTACTCATAATAAACATAACAAAATAATCTATTGTTCGAATCGCATTTAGGTACTGCCATGTAATTAGAAGTTTTTTTTTTGTAGTAGTATCTCGTTCCAATTTATATGAGGCTGGAACGTGTAAGACGGAGATAGTCCGAGAGTTGTTTGTAGGAAGGGATAATGGTCTCTGTCACTATGCTACTTAACTATATGGGTTAAAAGTCATAGTGCCTATATTTTTTTTAATAATAATCCATGAATACATTTTTTTGTAAATATACTTATTAATATTGTTTTTAAAAGGCACACCTTAAAGAATGTGGCCCAGTAGACGTGAAGTATTTTACATTAAAAAGTAAAACACATCTACTCATGTTAAAATAAGTCAGTAAACCCGTTTCTTCGCAATCGTTACATAAAACCCTGTCTACACTACCTCGATGAAATCTGTATAGAGAGAGTTTTTTATGTACACACTTACATACGCATAGTTTTATTGCAGAAAGGTGGCGTATAACAAACACAATAGACATATAGGGAACTGAGCAGTACCTACTATATAACGCTTTTAGCTAATGGCTAAGACATCTTAGTAATTAGCTAACGACATATGGGAAATGAGTACCGTTGTCACGCAATGTTTTGCGAGCTGGAACCCTCAAAACAAATAAGTATGTGTATTTAATCTCGTCGTGGGTCAAAATCGCATTGTTTACTTGTACGATCGTTGGCCAATTAGGACGACGCCTAATACCCACAAGGCTTGTATGGTCGACTAATGAAGCCAAATCGACGGCCTGATTAGCGCAGTGGTAGTGACTCTGCTTTCTGCGCCGAGGGTCCCGGGTTCGAATCCTGGGAGGGACAAGCTTTTTGAGATCAGCACGAATGTTTGTACCCAAGTCATGGATGTTTGATATGTATATAAGTATTATACATATACTGAGTTCGCCCTCAGTCCAAATTACGGTACCAATAACACAAGCGTTGCTTAATGTGGGACCGTATAGTTGGTGTGTTCGTATGGCGATATTTATATTTTAAGTGCAGTTTACTTTGTCTGAGCGTCTACATTATGAACTACGCCTTAACTAATATAGATAAATGCATATATAAATCATGATCACATTCCTGTATGTTACGAAACACGCAACCGAACGTACACGACCACGCAGGTAATTGGCCAATGTTTCAAAGAACTGCCAGTTTTATATACAACCAGTAATTTAAGCAGATAATTTGCGCTCTCAACTCCAAACGTGGTATTTTTGGGGTGTTCGTCGTTTCACACCACCAGCGGTTCGCACCATGGTGTGAAACGACGAAGTGTACTTTTTGAAGGCGCTGTTTCACACCATGGTGTGAATCAGCCAATGCTTTTTTAGACTTCGTCGTTTCGCACCGTGGTGTGAATCAACCCAGGACTCTTTTTGGCTTCGTCGTTTCGCACCAATATCAACAGTTTGAAAATATAGTGTGGTTTGGTACAGACGGGTAGAAAACTGTTAATGGATAAAATTAATAGTGCAATAAAATACAAAATAGGTATATAACTCAGCTTTTTTGTTATTGGATAAAGTATTAATACGAATCAAAATAATATTTTTTTTTTACTTTAAGAGCGTGTTCGTGAGTGCGTTCCGTTTGTAGATCCCGGAGCCCCTCCAACATGTGTCGAAGGCGGCCACCGGGGGGGTTTTAGTGGGTAAGAATCCCACATAACCCGGCCCTCTCCCACACAGAGGCCGCGTATCAATCGAAGATTTCCCACCCATCAACAAAAAAAAAAAGATAGGTTAAAGTAATCCCTTTCGTGAAAAGTCACTTGTCAAATAAACAATAAAATGACTCTGGTCTAGGAATACAGGCTTCTGTTTGGCAAATAACAATTATATTATTATTTTGCATGCTATTGGGTTATCTTTAAGGTTACTGTACGGAGTTTATATTCTGAGAGTGGTGGTGTTCACGTTGTGTTTTGTAAATTTGAGTGATTTGTATTAGGTAAGTACATCTCACAAAATTTTTGTAACATCCTATATTTTGAGATTAGTTTGAATAGCTAACCACATTATTCGTTTATAATAAACTTTCATAAAAAAAAACATCATAGTAATTTGTTATTAGATATGCATTCAATATAAATAATACAATATATCACCAGCCATAAACAAAAATCCAGAAGTAAAAATTGTTGGGTGCTATTTTGTCTTCAGCCGCATTTTGTGGCGAAAGCGAAAAAGTTGGGTCTTATCACATTTGCTGCCGAAGTTATTATATGACGGCTGGCTATATGTGATGGAAAAAATCTCAAACACTACAGCTCAGCCTGTGATTTTCAATTATTACTTTAATTATGTAAGCATAATAGTAATGTAGTAAAAATCTACCTGTGATATTATCTAATTAGTTATAAGTAAAAGATCCACCCCCCCCCCTCCCCATCTGTAATTATTTATCGTTTACATTTTTCAGTAAAAAGTATGCAGTTATTTTGATTCGTATTAATACTTTATCCAATAACAAAAAAGATAGATAGATAGATAACACTTTATTGTTCCACCACATAAAATGAAAACAAAATTACAAAAACTTAACTTATGCAGAGAGTGTCACAATGGGCGGCTAAGTTATATACCTATTTTGTATTTTATTGCACTATTCATTTTATCCAATAACAGTTTTCTACCCGTCTGTACAAAACCACACTATATTTTCAAACTTTTGATATTGGTGCGAAACGACGAAGCCAAAAAGAGTCCTGGGTTGATTCACACCATGGTGCGAAACGACGAAGTCTAAAAAAGCATTGGCTGATTCACACCATGGTGTGAAACAGCGCCTTCAAAAAGTACACTTCGTCGTTTCACACCATGGTGCGAACCGCTTGTGGTGTGAAACGACGAACACCCCGTATTTTTTTATTTCGTCTTATTATAAGCCTTCTGTTATGTTGGATTGTGTGAGTGAATAAGAATATTTAGTACGTTTCAGCCGTGTACACTTACAAACCCGAAGGATGTCAATTGAATGGTATATGTATGGGAGTTAATATTGCCCACAAAATTTAAGTCTGCAGCTTATCTATCTGATCGTTTTCGATCGTGATTTGTATTCCTGAAGCATACAGTGCAAAATTGCTTGTTTCCTCCTTTTGAAATTTGCATCAATTTGTTGGAGAAGTAGGCTCGATCGAAGTGGGTCAATCGCATTTGACGGACGCACAATGTTTACAAACAAACGGTCAGATTTACGCAACTCCATTGTACAAAGTATTTATTCGATTGGAAGTGAAAATTTATCATTTGATTTTCTAAATGTTCGGCTACAATTCGAGAAGAATACTTGAGTGGAAGAAAGCTCCAATGCCATATAAATCTTAAACCGATTTTTTGTACAGTAATTACAATTCTTAAATAAATAAGGATGCTATCTCGCCACATATAAAATCAATATATAGTTAAATAAATAAAATAATGGTAATATATATAGGGTTAAATTAGAATCTAGGAATCCAGCCTACAAGACAGTTGCACAACATGTAAATACCAAAGCAACTGTTTTAGAATATCATTACAAAGTAACAATGTCCAATGCACAACACCTAGAATGTAGTTTACATTGACGGGTCGTGTAGAAATGGAAACGTATAAAAAACTGCTTGCTATTCAGTGTATCACGAAGCCGGCCGCCACTTGGAGTGTTAGGAAGGCCGTCGGTGAGCATAAGTGCCAGAGACGATCGATGAATGATATGAGGAGATCAAATGGGATTTGAATTGAGTGAGATTTCTTTTCTAATAATATTTTACGAGCCAACATTCTGATATTTATCGTCTTTCCTGTTTATTGATTGGTTAACCGTTACCTTGAGATATTTAAGCGGCAATGTTGTGCCATTGTAATTATAACCTAGTACTTAATAGTCACGTATATATTTATGTATGCTAGTTGAGTGAATATTTAATTACATATTCAACTTTATCCATTCATCAACAAGATGGAATACGTTCACCGCTGGGCAAAGACCTTCCCTAATAACTAAGCAATATTACAGGGATCGAGGGATATTACAGGGCCTAATCCCCTCGCATTGAGGGGAGGCCCGTTCCCAGCAGTGGGATATTAAAAAGGGCTGGTATTATTATTATATTATTAGTACAGGGATACACTTTCATGACTAATTATTTCATACTTGACTTTAGTTTTTGTAGATTACATTACGAAATATTCCCGCACCTAATATAATATACTATTTACCAAATCCAAGCATGTGTGTTAATGTATTACGTAAATACCTCATCATAAGAGCAATTTGATTTAAATCGTATCCGCCGACCGTTTAATTAGTGTACTAGTTGAATTAATTAATTCTCGTTAACTGTAGGCTATAATTACGTTAACGAGGAGGGAGAATGTTTATATTTTAATAAGAACGTTTCGATGCTCAAGACAAGAACTTACACTTGGGTCGTTTGTTTTCAATTATGAAGGATATTCTTAGAATAGAAATCATCATGAAATGTAGTATAATGTAATGTATTAAGTAACGGTGGAAATTTATCATCTTTCTAACTGTCAGTTGTAAATATGCATGCAGCTAGATGTTGTAGAGATACGTCGTCAGTCCTCCCGTGACAATGGTTGCTGTAAAGCAGACGAAACGTCGGGAACGTATAAAAACAGAAATTAAACACGATAAAATCGGTAAAATTCGTATTATTTCACTGTATAGTATTCGCGTAAATGTAAGAAATCATCATGTGATGCAGTAATAAACACAAGTATTTCATATGTAACTAATCAAATACTTTAGATATTTCAATATTCCACATCGCCAGTGAATTGATCTCATTGTTTCCCATGGTAGTTTATCCATTGAGATATTACAAAATTCAGATAACGAGAGATAATTGAAGGGAAATAATACTGCTTTGTTGGTTTTGTTCGGTTGATTTCGTAATGGTGCCGCTACCGCAATGTAGCTAGGTGTTAATTTGTTGTTTTGTACGTTGTTGCAATGTTACTATTTAAAAAAACGTCTGGACCCAGACCAATCGTGCAGCCTTGCAGGACTATTTAGTTTGATAGCTAACAGAAACAGTACCTGCCTAAAAATCCAAAAATAAGAAATGCAACAAAATTTTCCATAACAAATTCTCCTTCAATAAAATATACAGCTCAGTCCTAGTAAATCTATTTTCATCATCAATAGCTTCTTACTAGTTATTACTACCATTGGTTGAGCGTAATATAGGTACCTCGTGCTTTTTCCATCAGAATCAGAATATTTTGTAAACCATTAAGTATAGAACGTTTGAAACGTGAAAATAGTTACCAAATGCTGAGCTACAACTTTACCATCCGTTCAGAATCCCGTTCCTATGGAGAAGAACGGAAAATAAACTCCATGGTTCCTATTTTTTTAAATATGTTTTTTATATTTTTGAGCAGTATATTATTATGGGTATGTGAGAACCATTGTAGGAACGGCTACAGCAGCTAGTCAAAAAAGTACTATCTCTAATTATATAATTACAAGTTAATAGCTACATGGTTCCCATATTTAAAAATTACATTTGTAATACCTCATCCAAATTCCTTCCATGATTATTTCGAGATGGTTTACCCATGTTGCAGCCGAGTACAATTCAGTGACAGTTTTACATCCACTTGTGGCTTTTGTTATCCTCTTCATGTCTGTAGGCCAGTTAAGTTTTGCAACACTTGAAATGGAGACACAAAACGTCCATCAACAGGGAAATGCAATTATCTTAGCTTATCAAAGAAACTTAAACTAACAAATGAGGAGTAAAAACTATCGCTTCGTAATAAGGAAGATACGGAGCAATTTGCAAACGAATTAGACTAACTGAATGAGATTTACTACCGCTAGGAGTAGGTATTATGTACACAAACCGGCCCGTACCTACGACCTTCACAGCGTAAAGGCAGTCAAGGTCACTTATACCTGATGAGATCACGCCAGACACTCAGTTGGATGTCTCATGAATCGATTAGGATGCCTACAGGTTGTTCCGTTAATCTATCAATCGATTTTCTTTGTACGTGTTTTATGAGTTGTAATTAAAGTTGATGGATATCCCGAAAAAACTGGACGATAATTTTATTTTATTACGATCATAATTTTTTTTGTAGCTAAACAAATGACATGTTTTTTTAAGTGTGCAAAACAGAACTTCCTACGGAGCCTATAATTAATTAGGATAACCAATGCAGAAAATCTCAAGAAATTGTTCTTCAGTATTTTAATACGATAACAAAAGTACCTGATAGACTTCAATTATGTGCACGATATGTGTATTATTACAAAAGAATATCCATATGTCACAAAATATTACGCATTGAGGCCTCACCGATTGTAATGAAACATCCCAAGGGAGTAAAATGGTTAATTTACAAATTTTGCCAAAGTTTTCAAATTCACCCTGGGGATCTGATAGTTCGAATCAGCGATAATGCGGGCTTAACTGTAGAAATCTCTACAACCATTGACCAATGTAAATACACGACAAAACAATGTTAGCGTGTATAATCTATATTAAAATGAATTGTAAACTATGTTAATAGTCACCTAACCTTGACCACAAGAATGCAATTAATATCAATTTAGTTGTAAGGAAACTGGTTCAAGAATAATCACGTATGCCGCACAAACGCTAAGTTCATATGAAATTGCATTGTCAAATGCATTTCCTTATTTCTGCAATACCAATGGCGAATGGCTGTTCTTAGAAAGTACATATTGTGGGAAGAAAGTTGATATATTAAGGCAATGACAGGGATTTGGAATTTGCTCGATGTGTTAGTAATACTCTTTCTGAAGCATAAACAAAATGTGTTCGTTGGTAAGTGTATCACTTAAGAACGACTGAACCGATTCAGGTGATTGTTTTCAAATGTTCGAAATAGTCGAATTATGTTTGCACGGAAAGAAAAAATATAAAAGTTGGCCGGCAAAAGTGAACGTGCTTTTTTCTATGGAATTTAGACGGGACCACGTCTGTAGGATGAGCTAGTACCTACTAAATAAATAAATATTGCATGTAATACAAAGCTTGTATCAAGAGTTCCATACAATAGCTTAGGCGACCCCAGTAACACCAACCAGAGAAATTGA
Organism: Pheosia gnoma; assembly: GCA_905404115.1. Lineage (NCBI taxonomy): Eukaryota > Metazoa > Arthropoda > Insecta > Lepidoptera > Notodontidae > Pheosia > Pheosia gnoma. Next base: position 4,583,065 of record FR989909.1, on the reverse strand, counting down.
CGAAAGATCTATTCCGAAATTCAACCCATCAGGACTCGAACCGTTAACATCTCAATTTGATTGTGATTTCGCGACCTGCTAACACAACACAAGTTGCAAATAATTTGACGTAAAAATCTAGTCTAACACTTCAAAACATCACCCCTATGTAGCTACTAGTAAACTAAACATTTACCGTCTATTGCTCAAGGATGTGGCAACAACAGTTACATTGCAACAAAAAAGCACACAGATATGTTATTTCCTTCAGTATTTTGTATTTATGTCACGTATACAACAACTTTATATCTCGTTACGAACAAACAGATATATAATATTTTCGAGTGTTGTATTTATAAAATGAACGCAAATTCAATTATAAAGTTCACAAGGGGTAGTAAAAGACAATTTTATAGCTCTAATGCGTCTTCATTAACGCGTGAGGCACGATAAGAATCTACGTTTACAGCTTCGCTAGCTTCCATATCAATTGATCGTTGGCAATCACTTTAACAATTACACAATAGATTACGTACCCATCTATTGCGGAATAGTTATTTATTATGCTTTTTCTCTTTCTCATCTGCCACGATACTATAGGGGCATACAATTTCTTGACATCAGTAGTCTTATATTTTTTGCTTGCCTCCATCAGCCAGTGTGCCATTCTGCCCCACGGTGGCGACGCCCATGCCCTAGTTGCTAAAGAAACACACGCATCAATTTAGCAAAGGACTGTAAAGCTAAAAGTAAAACCATGCCCATGATAATAAATCAAAACATCACTCGTAGCGAACAATAAACAAAACGTTGCCCTCCTTACCTAAATACCAGTCTCTCTCGCGGGAGCTACTACTGGTCCCCAAGCCGGCATCGGCGCATGTCGACACGTTCGTACATCGCAATAGTTTCACGTATCGAGTTGGCGACACCTACCCGCGAACCTTTCCGCTTTCTTGAACGCTCGGTACTTTTAAATTGACTGGTGGATACTATTAAGGCAAATAGTAGACGTCTAAGTGAGTAGGAGTAAAACGTATACGATTTTACGAACAGCTTTTAAATAAATAAATAAAAATAACTTCTTTACCCATTCGGCCTCAGAGACAGAATTCTCTGGATGAAACGATAAGCATTTAGTGGGATCCAGACAGTTCTATGAGGACAGCAGGATATCGGCAGTTAGTTTACCCTGAATCCTCATGTTATTATGGCATTAGGGTGCTAATGTGTAAGTATGCTAGACCCACAAATATAGCGGGCCTTCCTAATACGTCAGACCGGTTGCAAGTCGATGTCATCCATGACTGACCACTGATGACGGATTTAGACATGCCTTACTGTTCATATATAGTCAATGTACCGGTTATAATGGCATTTTCGTCGCACATTAACGTAAACCTCTATCCATTATAAGAACAGAGCGATGAGAAAGAAAAAATAATGGAACGTTGTTATGTAGAAATATTTTTTTTATTGCTACTGGCCAGATAGAATAAGTTTTAATAAAATATGGACCAATATGGACATAAACACGGAAAGAAGCTGCCAAATGTTGGTCACCGAAATATTGATGATAATATCCATTAGAATACGAGATTTAAAAAAATAGTTTAGAAGAAATTGTGCAACCCCAAATTATATAAAATGTTATTACTAGGTAATGTTACCGGTGATCGTTCATTCGCCGTGCAAATGTACAACTCTAGTGGCACATTTCAATATTTATTATTCTACTAGCTGCGCCCGGCGGTGTTACCCGCGATAAAAAGTATAAAAATTAAAACATCTATCCCACGGGAACCATACATTTTACCGGGATAAAAAGTAGCCTATGTGCTATTCCAGACTATAATCTATCTCTGTGCCAAATTTCATCCAGATCCGTTCAGCCGTTCGGGCGTGAAAGAGTAACAAACATCCATCCATCCATCTATCCATCCATCCATCCATCCATCCATCCAAACTTTCACATTTATAATATTTTTATAATTATAATTATAATTATAATATTAGTATAGATTTAACAGTACTTAAGCGAAGGAAGCAAATAGCCTACCATGTCTGCTTCTCGGACTTAAATTTATCATGAAAAACTAAATTATAAAACACCTGTAAACGATTAAAGAACTTAAAGAAACTTCAATCCCGCACAGGTACAAAGATAACCGACCTTGATACAGCTTATCTGTCTTTTGATCTCTTTCGCACGCCCATGCAGCGCCGCGGGCGCAGCTTTAGTTCATTCACATTTAACTCAACGTAATTTTGTCATGCACTCCTGACCTCAAGATATTACGTTACTCGAAATATTACTATTTAGTTTACAAGACTTTGTTGGTAAACTTCATACATTATTCAAATATTTCGTTCGTGAATCGTCTGAATGCCTATTATGAGTAGGTTCTGCAATATTCTAGACACTTACATAAGGAAGTCATGTTTTAAACGTGACCGGGTGTTTAGACATTTTATACAGTCTAGAAGAGTATATCGATTTGCATTTAGAACGATTGTTACAAAAAATAATTCATTTAAGAGTCTTCTGAACTTAATTAAATAGAGAGAGATAGCGCGAACACTTACACTGTTATTGAGTTACTTATATGATAATAAGGGTATATACGACACCATAACTACCCAAAAAATTCACTCAGTATAACTTAGCAATTTATGACTAATTACCTGTTTGTGCCTGAGTGGATAATATCTATATAAGTATAATATACTATGTTCGTCCCATAATACAAGCGTTGCTAAAATATTTGGTGTGTTCGTCTGGCGATATTATTATTATAACTTAAAACTTTTCTATATACCAGGTAAGTACCAAATATACGTATTTTATCACAACAAAGTGTTGATAAAACATATAGCTCAATACACCTTCCAATTCAAACCACGCGGAACAAAGACACAGTAGCAATGTACTTGCTAAATACAATTAAGGGATTTGAGTGTGCCAACGGTGCGAAATCGAACTATTGCTTGGTGGGTACAAAGCCGGCTTACGTGTGCTTATTGTCAAGCGAGGCACGACAAATCGCCGGACGCCCGTATTTGCTACGGGCCTTAGAAGGATCAGTGCAAGTTATAGGCGAATTGAGCAATCATGTTATAGAACACAATATCTCAAATAGACATATAGCCATCTGCTCGAGAATATGAAGACAATGAAAAATAACTCTCACCATTACAAGAGATATTGGATGATGAAGAAGAATTAAAACATGAAATAAACATGATAGAATAATTAACTAAAATATTTTCAGACAAAGATTTACCTGCCCATAGTCTTGACAGTATAACATGGTATAATGTACAATCCATTGTACGCAAATTATAGTCATTTACGAAGAAACATGACGTAGTATTAAAAGTTAAACCTGACTCATTCTTTTTTGTCAGGACTCGAGCCATAGCATTACCCATTCATTATAAACATATTAGAGATACAAAAAGTATTGAAATGGACACTTATCGCAGAACCAAAAGAGCTAAGACCACACGGTATCAGTGAGACTAAAGTGGATAGTCAAAAAACGATAAATCAATGTAATTTTTTCATACCATGAAATTAAGTGGGTCTTTATTTGTTTTTAATGATGCAGATACTTTGTATGTCTTGACTGGGAAGCGATAAAATAGAACTGTATTTAATAGAAGAAAGTCATAGACAAGCGGTGTTTGACATTGACGATTTTTTTTATTTGCAATGTCTACCATCGGTTGTAATTTTATATAATTTACGGAAGGTTTGATTCATAATGTTGATTAAACCGCTATCGGTAATCGCTTGAGACTTAAATAAAGTACTTCATAGACTTCCTATCTTGATACCTTAATGGGGTCAGAAGTGTTGTGTTAATACAAGAGTCCGTCGTGACCGTTTCTATCGACACTAGCGATTAGTGGATAACGAAACGCTAACTGAAATGCTTTCAGTGAAACTTGCTGCTAGTAAATATAGGAGATATACTATATGTCAAATACATCAGAGACTTATTATTTTAGATACCGATAAATAATTATAATAAACAACGCGCTCGCGATGATCAGTCGATAAAATATCACCACTAAAGAGCTTTTGAGGAATAATAATTATCAGATTTGAAAGTGTTCTAATTTCGAAAATAACTTCTTTTCAGAATTTTACTTATTTTAAAACAAATGTATGTCTCTGATCGCGAATTACTGTTTTAATTTCTTAATAATTTTATGAACTTTATTTTATTACTAGATGCGCCCGGCGGTGTTACCCGCGATAAAAAGTATGAAAAATTAAAACATCTATCCCACGGGAACCATACATTTTACCGGGATAAAAAGTAGCCTATGTGTTATTCCAGACTATAATCTATCTCTGTGCCAAATTTCATCCAGATCCATTCAGCCGTTCGGGCGTGAAAGAGTAACAAACATCCATCCATCCATCCATCCAAACTTTCACATTTATAATATTAGTATAGATAAAAATATATCTCATTAAAATATATTCTAAACCTACATACAAAAAGTTACAGGCTATGAATAATACTTTTAAATGTTTTGCAGCACATAAAAATAATTAAAACGATCATAAAAGTGATTTTATATCACTTTCCCTTATCTAATCGCTTTCAAGTTTCAGACACTTGATGCTCTATCAATTTATTATATTGTGCGGAGTTAGTTTGATTGTTTTTTTTTATGTGAAAATAGTTTTTTATCAAATGTATGAGAAAATAAATTATATTTATTATTATAATTGTTTGTTATTTTTCCCATGTATTTATTCTGCTGTTCGGTGCGGAAACAAATTAAAAAAAAATCAATGATCATAAAAGTCCTTGAGTTATTAATGGTGTAACTAAAACGGCTTTGTTTTATATATAAAATTAAATTATAATAAGTTTTACGTAAAAACATATTGAGTAAGTATTACATATTGACATTTGAATAAAGTGCGGCCATTATTTCGTTGAGAACTCCTCAATCTAAAGAAACGATTGGAAGATGGTGTGTAGATTTAATATAGAATCTTTTAAATGGGGTCTTGGCTAAACACGAAATATTTTTTTCATCGAAGTATATTCCGTAAAACAAGCAAATGCAAATCGGTTATATTAATCTGTAGATCCGATGTTTACTTCTAAGCTTTGTCGATTAGATTTGCATTCTATTAGTTGTTAATAAGTTTCAAAATCGAGTGAATAAAGAGTATGAGTGTACCGTTAGCACTCATGGCGTTTGTTTGCTATATCACGGTCGTTAAACGGTGAGTAATATTCTGTTACCTGTTCGATTACCTACTGCTGATAAGTTAACATGCTGTACAGACGAGAGTTCTTAATATGGGTTTTATTTTCGATTGTTGTTATTTAAGCACTCTCATATACTTATACCTAGCTTATTTTCAAATTGACTATGCACTTTAAAATATAATTAATTATGTCTAATTATTTGTAATTGATAGTGGGCTCATTGGTAGCCCAGCCGTCATGAGGATGCCTCGTTTAGAGACGAAACACGTGTCGAATACTTTCTTAGATTCGCTTCGTTTCGCGGAGAATTGCATTTTATTTTGGGGTCCCCACATTCGAGACGGATAGTTGCTCGACTAACATCTTAGAGGAGTTCGGTGTTGCTGGCTTCTTTAATTATCGATTGTATTAACATATTTGGTTTATAATTGGAAAAGATGACAAGCCGAGGGTGGTTGAGTCCCTCTTCCCCCATTTTTTAAATTAATTTATAATATACTTTATATAATCTTTTACAGATCATTTAGGTAAATTATCATTACTTTTCTATAGGTACCTATAGTATTATAATCTAGTCACTACTAGTTAGTCTTCAATCCTCATTTAAAGTTACGGCTATACAAGCAAAGTCATTTATCTGTTATCTTACACTTGGGTTGTTTAGTTGCCTGCGCAAGAGATCATTGTTCTATTAACCACAGCTGGTAAGCTAATGAACGTTCCTAATAGCTTGACTCATTGACCACACAAAGCTCTTACAATAAGTGCTGAACAACGTATACCTACCTACTTGAAACAAATGGGGGAAGAGAAACCCACCACTGACTATCGGCTTGTCAGCTTTTTCAATTATAAACCCAACCAGTTGATGGATGAGTCAAGAAGCCAACAAACCAAACTCCTCTAAGGTGTTAGTCTGTTATGGTTATAGATCCTTAATGGGTATTCGAAATGAAAAAATATAAGAGAAACCTAAAGATGATTTTCAAATGATGATTTACAATTCCAATGATACCCCACTTAACATAGTTCGTAGTGTTTACTTTTTTTTCTTTTTATATGGGGTATTGTTGTCACCATATTGAATTTTATTATTACTGATTATTGATGACTATCATGTATTTAGAGTCAATTGTAAGATTAAGATGAATAAATTGACGTAAGAATCATGAAAATCGGCCCACGCGTTTGGCCTCTAGAGCGCCACAAAAGAACAAACATTCATACATAGGCTGATAAACAGATTACCCTCTTTTGCGTCGTGCAGTCAGGTAACAAACTCGTCAAAGAGAATGTACATAACAATGTGCATTCTTGCATGGTATATCGCAAACGGTCACGCCAGAGACGTTCCGCATAACTTAATTGGAAACCATCAGGGGTGCATATCGCAAAAGTTTTACACGAGATAATTGATAAAATAATTAATTACCATCCAAGTTGTAAGTATGTGACTACAAGATAATAATATTAAAACTCTCAAAAACAAACTCTCTGAATCCAGTAGGCGCCATGGTGCAAGCTCTTTATATGTTGCAAACTACTGGATTTAGAGGGTTATTTGACGAAATATACGTATATATAAATATAATATCATCGAAGTGTACCGTTTTAATATTATTATCATGTTGTCACATACTTACACCTATATATATATATATCTATACTAATACTAATACTAATACTAATAATATTATAAATGTGAAAGTTTGGATGGATGTTTGTTACTCTTTCACGCCCGAACGGCTGAACGGATTTGGATGAAATTTGCCACAGAGATAGATTATAGTCTGGAATAACACATAGGCTACTTTTTATCCCGGTAAAATGTATGGTTCCCGTTAAATTTAATTTATCCCGATTTTGTTAACAACGCGATCTCCTTGGAAGCTGTTTTATATTTTTTCGTAAACTTTTGTTTTGCGCCTTGTCAATTATGTCACTTTTATGTCCGCATGGTGACATTTTCCTTTAATATAAGTTTCTTATTTAACCATCCCCCCTGCCGTTTCATTCTCAACCCAGCGTGTGCCGCACCTGCGGGCATCGCTTACAAGTTGTTCTTCGGTCGGATCCAATGATTCGCACACCGCCACGTTCTGCAATGGTGAGAACGCGCATGATGGCATGTATGGAGCATGCACTGATGGAAACAGCGGATTTCAATCCACAACAAGGTACTCAGCAGCCAACTGATGTAAATAAAACGCAGATTGATGTAACGGTACCTGTCTTCGATCGCACAATTGTTATTGCGGGTGGCAGCACTTTCGTTGAGCGTCGAGAGACGTCGCCGCCACCACGTTCCTGTAAGGCATCGAAGATTAGAAGGTCGCCCTTGCCATCTATACTGGCGCGGAGGAAACGACTGGAATAGGAAGCTGCACGCAAAATGCACGGATACAAATGGAACTTATTGATAAGAAATCGGAAGCGGACTTGGCGGAATTGGACGAGAAATACAGTTCACGCGGTAACGATGGCACGGACGTGAAGAGGTGGTTAGAGCGCAACCAACAGGAACTACAAAACGTACAGTCAGCCCCCGAGTATGGTAATAAAACGGGCTAGCTGTGCGCGCCAGTGGAGACTGGCCCTGTCACCAATGATGGTACAGTTCAGCCGTTAACGTGCGCACCGAAGGATTTCATCGCCACCTCTGCTGCTAACGCGGAGTGCTAACTTGAGTAGGATATGCACGACACTATTTATGGAGACCTGTTTGAATTTACCCAAGAGTTTAACATCACCCCTAAAGAATTCGCAATCGAGTTTGGCCGTGACAGGTATGCCACGCAGTAATGATGATGACGAACAATCTGTGGCCGTACTGGAACAAACGTCTATTATCGTCGACAGTAGGTGGCATGTGAACCTACCATGGATGGAACAGTACTGCGAAATGCCTGTCAGCTACCAGAATGCACTGACACGGTTGAAGGGCATCGAGAGAAAGACGACCGCAAGTGTAGGATTTGCCGGCAAGTACACGAATAGGGCGAGTCATTTACTTGAAAACGATCATGCGAAGAAAGTAGAAAACACACAAGCTGCCGCTCAGACGTGGCATTCACCACACTACAGTGTTGCTAACCCGAATAAAGCAAAGTTACATCTGGTCTTTGACAGTGCTACAACGACTAAAGGCCTAGAGGACCAGGAATGATTTGAGAATTCTAGGGAGAAGAGTTCCAGATAAGGCCGTAAGAGTACATGTGATGACCTCTTTGATTTTACTCATTAAGCATACGCAGTGGACGTCATTCAGTCAAGACATACTCTTGTCCCTGGTACCGGAAAACCAGTGTATAGTCCAGATTGATGGCCACGTAGATTTCCCATCAGATTCGAAGATGCCCAGAATGGAAGACGAACCTGGCGCCCAAATTGCTCATCGCTAGAACCCTTTTCACCCACTGCGGCTTGGACCTATTCGGACCAACGGAGCACAGTTGACGTTTATCGCTCCCGTCAATCCACATTGGGATGGAGCTCGGGAGAGGCTTATTGGTCAGAATCAACACTGGAACTCTAAAGCTTACGATGGCACGCGTCGCTCGAATCCATGTTGGTTTGGAGTGTTGAACACTAGGGTGGAGAATGTTAACGACGCGATCTCCTTGGAAGCTATTACATATTTTTTAGACTTTTGTTTTAGACCTTGTAAATGTTGTCACTTTTATGTCCGCACGGTAACATTTTCTTTTAATATAATGTTCTTATTTAACCATCCCTCCCGCCGTTTTATTCTCACCCCGGCGTGTGGCGGACCTGCGGCCACCGCTTACAGATTTGTTTCAATTTTTCATAACGCAATGTATCGACATGATTTTTTGCGCGGGTAACACCGCGGGGCGCAGCTAGTATATATATATATATAATTTAATCTAAGGTAATATTAAGTATAGGAATTCTAATAAAAAGTGAATGTTTTGTGTTATAAAGATTGGTAGCTTAATAGATCTTATAATAAGTTAACTTAACGATAAGTGAAAACTAGTGAACGATGTAATCAAAAACTTGAGCATATTCTTTCAACCTATTGAATTATTTAACTGTACGCCTCATTATTTGTAGGCCTATTCAAAGATGCGAATCTTCAAATCATTTTTAATGTTTTCATCGCCATTCAGTCAAGACCAACAATAATAAGAAACGGCCAACAATTATTATGGGAAACGGTACTTCAACGAGCTGTATTAAAATGTAGGACGACGCAGAGATTAGCTGACACCCATTATACTCTCCCTCCCTCCCTCCCTCCCTCGGCGTGTTTAGTGCACGGTACCGAGTTACAACATGACAGTGCTTTAAAATAATAATAAATCTATGACAACATCGTTCTGGAATGCTAAGCCAGTTTCAAAATGTGTATAGACTTGAGTAGATATTAATGGACTCAGTCAAATATCTAGATTTACGATGTCAAAGTGTAGCGTGTGTGCGCCTCGCATGGCAACACACTGGAGCTTATTTTTTATCTTTCTTGTAAAAATAATGGCTTTAAAAAAAAGACAAGCCCGCTGAGTTTCTCGCCGGATCATCTCGGTTGAAGTCGCGTTCCGATCCGGTTGTAGAGTTAAGAAAAAAATATGTAAATGACAATTTGTAAGTGCCCCCGTAGTAGTACGAAATAAACGAACGAAAATAAAATAACTTTGACTTTGAATAATTGTCATACATATCTTAAAACAACTCGAAATTAAATTTTAAGTCATACAAAAAAATAATTTCACTTAATCGATCAAAGCGATTGTTGCGTAAAATCATCAAATCATGCTTGACAACACTATTATCTCGGTGATGATGTAACGAAACCATCCGTGCGCAGTTATCAATTGTATTTTTTTTTCAATTAGAGCTACTCTATCTACTATGTATTATGTATTGTAATGTGTAATACCCCTTCTTTCCTTGCGTAATATCATTAAACATACAAAAAAAACTTTTAGCTATCATAATAGTGAGTGCAACCTATCTTCATGTGTAAGGCCAGGTTCTACGAAAATATGTTGCGACGTTGATACATGTATAATATGCTTTTTGATTTTCCTTGTGGAAACCAAAACCAAACCAAAACAGCGTGTGTGGAAATGTTGTATTTGGAAATATATTTATTTACACAATATGTACAACGAAAATAGAAATTCAAATGAGAATAGAAAAATATACTATCTACTTAATATATACTAGAAGTGTAAAAAAAATGGCGCATGCCGTATCGTAGGTAGCCAAGATACTGGCCGCATTTCTTTATTTATTATCATTTATATTTTTATTATCTTTAGTTTTATAACTTGAGTTACTAGAGTATAACGTTTAGTGTGTATATAGTATATACATTGCATTATTGCTGCTAATTCGCTTGCACACTCTCTAAACTTAACTAAACTAGCTAAAATTTTAAGTATAGTTTAGAAATCATTAAAATCAATTCTGTTGTCACATCGAACTTAATTTAAATATCGTAATTGACAGGACTAATTTGATTTTGACAGCACCTAAATTGAATTGAGGTATGTTGCCAGTATTTAAAAAATATATCTGAAGAATGAATGAAAATAAGGTGAATGGAAAATAAAATCGAAATAACATGATTAAATTCTTTTAAAATAACCTTGAAATATATAAAAGTTTAATTTAAAATATATGTCGGCGTCTAAATATTTTTATTGTTATTTTTTTATGATATTTACAATAATAAATTATAGAAACTTGTTCTATATAGTCTGTGGTTAAGTGTTCCATATCTATTGTTCTGTGGTAAATTCGATTTTGTATCTGTTGACAGTAGGTAAACAAAACACCGTTTTCAGATCAGACGGGTGTGCTACATTGTAGTTGTTGTAATAAGTTATCTAGTGGCTTGAATCTAATATGGAAAACGATAGGAAACGGTCTAATGAGAGACAACAGGAGTTGCTTGTGGAGCGACTCCACAACAACATCAAAATAGCGAGGGGTAAGCATTTAAAAGGATTCAAAGTTTTGTTTTACTTATAATCAATCAATGGTAATAATTACATCGACGCGCGAGGACATCTATCTAAAAATCAATTATATTTTCAGGAAACCAAGCAGATTCTGCCGTGGTAGATTTTTAGGGGGCCCTACCAACCACGACGAGCTCAACCAACTCGGCTGCAGAAGAACTGCACAGCAGTGGGAGCATGTAAGTTTTGTGTTCTGAATATTATGCATTTTTTTCGTCTGAATGGTTTTTATATGGTTTTTTTATCAACAGGTTTGGAGTGTGTGGGTGGCGAAGTTATAGACCAAGGCTCGCAAGGTGCGAACTTCAATAAGCGCCACAGGTGGCGGTCCGGCAGGAGGAGCCCTGACAGACATAAAATCCAAAATTTTGGATATTGTTGGGCATGCCTATGTGGATGGATTTTGCCGCCTGGAAGTGTACCATAATACTATGTAATAAGTTAGTATTACTAAGCATTTATTGCATAGTTGTTATCTTCGGTAGTGCCATTTTCATTGAGTGTGGGCAACAAATGGCCCCCATGTGCAGAAGCTTGTTTGTTAAGTCTTTCAAATTCTATTACTTACAAATTTGTTTATTATTTTGATTGTTAATTATTTTTAATGTTGATGTTTAATATTGATTATTGATAACATAGTAATAAGTAAAAAGCTTTATTATAATAATTCAGAAATTAAAGACTTGTTTATGATTTGCCATACTTTTATTAATTTTGAGTAAAATAGTGTTTATTAACACTTGCCAAATGTGTCTTGCTTCAGCAAGAAAATCTGTTTCAATGTACTCTTCCACCATAGATAGCTTATCAGTATGATCTAAATCAATGGTATAATTCTCATCCGTATCTGCAAAAGTAGAAACATTTACATGTTATAACTTGATGTCAAGATATTTTTTTATGCTAATATTATAAAGACAAAAGATATATTGGTTCGACGGCCTGATTAACCTAGTGGTAATGACTCTGCTTTCTGCGCTGAGAGTCCTGGGTTTCAATCCTGGTAGGGACACAAGCTTTGTGTGATGAGCACGAATGTTTGTACCCGAGTCATGGATGTTTAATATGTATATAAGTATTATAAACTGAGTTCACCCTCAGTCCATTGTACAGTACCCACAACACAAGCGTTAAGCTTAAAGTGGGACCGTTTGGTTATGTGTTCGTATGGCGATATTTATTTATTTATTTGTTTATAATGTATGAGCTCAAAAATTACTAAACCAATTTAGTGGATATGAAATGAAACTTACTCAGTTTTTGCAGATTCTTTCTCCGTCTGTGTTGTAGGGAACTTTATATTTTGGGGTGTCAATTGTTGCACAATTATGTTCAACACTATTCCCAAACATATACTCACTGCTGGTTGGCTCATTCCTGGTAAACTATCTTGGCCTACAACAACCTGATAGCTCCCATGAGCGTAAAATTGCAGTGCTGTTAAAATCTGCAAAGTGTCATGTTGATGTATTTATAAACATTTATAAACAAGTAAAAAGTAGGTATGTATCTGTATAAAATATTAAATCGCAAACCTTTATATGTTTTGGGATGTGCCCCTCCACTAAGAGCGGATCATCTAGAGTATTCAGTAATTGAAGTGCTGCAAATTTGTGAAGCCACAAAAGATTTTTTAAACTTCTCTGCTAATTATGAATATGCTCTTAAACCTTCGAGGCGTATTCTTTCTTCATAGTTTCTACGGTTAGAAAGCAAACGCCTTAATTTTGTGTTTCAAGTAAGTACTTTGAAGTAGGCTCTGTTTTATTATTATTTTGGTAAAATTAGCACTTTCAGATGAATCCACAAGAGCCGCAACCACATATTCCTCCATCGTGTTTGATAAAATAGTATTTCACAACTTCTATTAATACTAACAACACCTGAAAAACTACGAACTAAATTTAGATGGCACCAAATTAGATGCCGACCAAATAAGGCGGATTATAGTTTGACGTTTCTAATTTTAGACGCAATTTGACGTAAAGTGTGTGTAACAGAATATAAAAATGACCAACTAAGCTAAGTTGAGTAACTAAACCAATTTTAGGAGCTGTCAAACTAAAATTAGTCTAATCTGCTGTTAACAGAATAGCGAACGCCGTTTGACAGGAGTAAACTAAAATTTGGTCTAGTTTAGGCTAGTTGGTGCCAAGCGAATTAGCAGCATTATCTTACTAATGTTAGTGGGTACATACTTTCTTTTGTATCTTCAACATTAAAATGCTACACGCATATGTGTGGTTACTTTTACGTTAATCCTTCCGTCGTTTTAAACGCTTGTCGCGTTGCGCGTCGCACCTAACTAACTGAGTACTGCTTGGTGTGGATAGCTACTTGAGTCACATAACAAATGATTAAAGAGAATGTTAAATTGTATGAGTACAATAAATAACAAAAATTACAGGAAATTAATGATTTGTATTTTTATTATTATGTTTAATTTGTAAATATTGTATATAAAAGTGTACTTAAAGAAAATATTATAAATAAAAAGTGATAAAATATTATATAATAATACCAGCCCTTTTAATGTCCCATTGGGCACGGGCCTCCCATTAATGCGAAGTGGATTAGGCCATAGTCCATCACGCGGGCCCAATATCTGTTGGCGGACTTCAAACGTCTTTCAAGGGGTTCTCTCAGACACGCAGGCTTACTCACGATGTATTCCTTCACCGTTTAACAAGTGATAATCGTGGTTGAAAATATAAATCGCACATAAAATCCAAAAATTGGTGTGGTGCGAGCCGGTGTTGGAACCTGCAATCGTCGTTACCGAAGCAAGCGATCTACGATCTATGAACCGCCAAACAAGCAGTTGGTGATTGCTTACTTTTATTTTTAAATACAATAAAGAATTTTGATTGTTTCCTGTTGACAATACTTGCGTTCGTAATTAAAATTGTATACATACTTCTTGTCGGATGTTTCGTTAATATTTCTGACGCTCGTCACATGTAGATGCTATCAGCTACTGAAATAGTGGTTGCCTAATACATTATGTGCCTATTAATAGTTCATTAACTAAACAAAGTACGACGTGTCGATAAAAGCTTTTGAACGTGAAAAAAATATGTAGCAGAATATGAAATTAATTTAACAATTTATAGTGTATATAACAGAGTACTGGGAACTCGAAGTTCAAAATAATCAAATGCAAGGAGTAAAACGTATTATTATGGCCCAGAATTTTCAACAATACAATTGCTATCGTCAGTATTCGTGTATTTCAATTACATACCAATATGGTGTGCAAATTCGTTACATTACATACATTTATTTATGACGGCCTGATTAGCGCAGTGGTAGTGACTCTGCTTTCTGCGCCGAGGGTCCCGGGTTCGAATCCTGGTAGGGGCACAAGCTTGTGTGATGAGCACGAATGTTTGTACCCGAGTCATGGATGTTTAATTTGTAAATAAGTATTATATACTGAGTTCGCCCTCAGTCCATTGTACGGTACCCATAACACAAGCGTTAAGCTTAAAGTGGGACCGTATAGTTGGTGTGTTCGTATGGCGATATTTAAAAAAAAATAATTAAAAAATCCGTAGGGCGTATCCACTTATTGATATAGCAACCAAGGTCATAGCTATTATACAATTAATTAACTACCCTGTGGATCAATTACGGTACGCCAGATCCTAAACGGCCACCATCTAAATTAGTAACCACATACTATTATATATTGTTTAAGTGTTAAGTTTATCACTTGCATGTTTGAAGCGCAACTAGGCCGGCTGGCATCCGCAGTCGTCGCGTGAAATCGACTCCGCAAACATTCGATTCCGATGCAAATCGACTACAATCGGGTGAAATGCGTAGGATGTTTACATAAATAATAACATCGCCAGGAGTATTCACCGCAACTGTACGGCCCCATTCTAAGCAACACTTGTGTTATGGGCACTATTACAATGGACTGGAGGCGAACCCAGTATATAATTACTTAAAAAGGATGATTCAGAAAGGGTATACATACTAGGCATTAAACCTGCGCTTCTTTACCGCATCAGCACGTCAAGTGCGATCTAACTGTATACTTTATAGTCTACCGTATTTAGACATTTTGTATGGAGAGTTGAAAAGCGCCTCTAGCGAACGGTATATAAAACATTGGGTAGTTTACGAATAATCTCGCACTTGTACTGTAGTGTTTTGCTAACTTAAGTTGAGTTAATATAAATTATAGCTGTTGAGTTATAGTAATTAAACAATTTCTATTTTGTTTAAAAAAAAACATCTGAAGCCGACAAAATAATTTTGAAACGGTATTGGTACGTATGACCTATAATAGTGTACCATAATACCTAGTATCCTTTAGTATACATATCAGTATTTTTTTGCACACGAAATATTATGAAAGTACTTCTGTTAGTAACGAAGTATTAAGTAACGACCTTTTTTGCAAACGATATTCTATTGAACTGGTTTGAGACAGACGTGATAAGAAAATGATTTCTGCTTATATAATATAATCAACTATATAATATAATATATTCGAAGATTTGGGTATGTATTGATTTCTGCAACATTCAAAGCGTGGTTCAAAATAAATCGGCGTTCCACACAAAAGTTATAGTTATATTAATTGCCTAAGGGCAAGTTACGGATGTGTGCGTTATAAATCCTCGAAACTAAATTACAGTATTTAGAAATCTAAAGTGTCGGTAGTTAATTTCAACGCTGTAATTAACAGTAATTAATACACAGATTAAATAGTTTAATACTTACTCAGTAAACAATCCAAACAGATTTGCAATTATCGATACAGAGTATTATCCAATTCGGGTGTCGTATGCCAAGTATAAATCCAATTGCACAACACTGGCCACTAAAAAATTAAAAAAAGTAACAAGAATGACAGTTCAATTTGAAATTAGAATTTAAACAGCCTTCCGAGAGCGCGCGTGCGTTTTCAGTAAACGCGAGGGCGTCCACACTACAGTGAATCTACTTTCGAACTGAGACTGCGGGCCGAGCTGAGACTACGACCGAGCCGGTTTGTTACTGAGGAATGCCACATTGCAAGTCGGCTATTTTTCTTCACATGATAAAACTCGATGGCAAAATAATATACCCACCAAGGGTCACTGATTTTGCCTCCAGCTCCCATTGTATCCACCCACAATCGCGATGTAGTGTAAGTAATGATTTGCCATTGCTAGGAATATAAATGTTGCTATTATTTGAGATTGAATGGGGTCTTTAAATTTGGCTTGAACGCTCAGACTACCTTCAGGTCTATTATTTGGAAACTACCGTTATTGGTATGTGCTAATTACATGAAAATGATGGCAATGGACCGTTCAAATATTGAATGTAGGTGTTTAATACATCTGGGTCTAGAAGTAGAGTATTTTAAGTTATTGCTCGGTGTTTTAGTATATTTTGATATCGGTCTTAAAATATTGTTTACTTTGTTGGTCAGATTTGAACTTAACAATCTATTGAAATAGTTTGTATTTGTGTATGTGAGTGTAAAAGATGGATAAAGATTTGTAAGAATAGATAGAAGATATGGTATGGAGATCCTATTTTTTTTTTACACCTTATGCAATACACATTTTGTGTAACTTATTTTTGAAAAAAAAATAAGATTATGCGAATAAAAATAAATTACAGAAACACCTGCACTGATCTGATTTGGTCATGTTTTCGCTCGTAATCCAGATAACACCACTCGTACAAGTAGTGGTCCTCCAAATATGGTAGATAGCGGGATTTTTTCCTGTCCCGAGGCGGGATGGTGGGTGGCATGCGGCAGTGAAGTCCGAATACTCAGTGAAAAGCGGTTACACCGAGTTGTTATGCTCTTTCCAGAGAGGCAAATTTGCTACCGAGTTTTTTTTTTGCACGAATAGCTTTTCCTTGCTACCTATCTATTATGGGTGTGGCCCGCCATTCGTCACTCGGTGCTGTGAAAACTTCAAGTTGCAACTTGATGTAAAGCACTATTCGTGCAAAAAAAAAACTCGGTAGCAAATTTGCCTCTCTGGAAAGAGCCTGCCTTATGAACCTAAAATTTAATTCAATATTATAAATATAGCTTGAATTATAAATAAAAAAACAGCTTATTAACAGCTCACGGGATAAAAAATTACACGAAGAGTACATTCAAATTCAAAAAGTCGCTGCATCAAGTTATTGTTATCATTATCGCAGTTGACTTTACTTACCACTTCAAGCTATGTATTCACCTATTTATTTTGTGTAGATACTTAGTAGCAGTTCTGTATTTGAATCAATGCAGTTTTACTCAATAAAAAGTATTGAATGCATAAATACAAGGTAGAGGCGGTTGTAAGAAAGCAAACTTTGAAATCAATAGTTGAGTACGTTAATAAAAAAAATGTCTATTTAATACTGCTCGCGCAATTTATTTAGAGAGGCTGTCATCTTTCAGTTGTCCGTTGCGTAATTGTATTATTTCGTAGAGTAAATATTGCCTTGTGTGTACCTGTTGCATAAGACGGTCATTACACTGAAGTGAAACACCTAACACTCGCCGAGGTGAACGACCTTGTTGACTAGAAGCCGGTAGCAAACTATGTATATACTTATACATTACACGTAATAGGTGCTCAATGCGTGTAGGCACTTAATAGAAATACTAGGAGGATATATCTGATGAGAGATCTTTTATTCTTCTTATCAGTCCCAGGTATGAGGACCAAGAATTTAACCTGCAATCTATCATTTAGCGAACTGCAGTATTTGCAATAGAGTAGACGTTGGAAATAATCATTGCAGAAAGTGAATAAGTGTTTTTTTTCTGATTGATTGATAGGATCTTTCCGATTGATAAGTAGGATTTCACGTGAAATTAAATGCATCACGTAAAACATGAAATTAAAGAAATATATTAATCCGTTTCAGATCAGTGAACGTAGGTGTAGTTAGAAGGCGTTAACGTTGTAATTGCGTATGCACGTAGCTAAATCCATCACGTAATACGTTTGGGTAATAGAAATTTAACAGTTTTTGATACTTTAATTATCGAGGTAGTTACGTTACATTAGACAGTATAATAACCGAAATTAATTTACCAGGCTCCAATTAGACGGATCGTATTACAAATCGTAATTGCAAAAAGTTATTACTCAATGTAAGTAGAGGCGCTTCAATAAAACTTAAGTGCTGCCCAAAATAACTTATTGCACGACTGCTTGCCTCAATTTGAGTTTTTGTTCAGAATTACGTTTACTGCCTTTTGTACTGACGATTTTGTAGATTTCAATATTTGTTAAATTGGCTGCTGTTAGATTCTCGACGAAGAAAAGTTAGCCTGGTTTTATTCGTGAAAACGAAAGGTCTTTCAGATTTTAAAATAAAATTGCCTATAATATTCTCATTTAAAGACATTAAATATGCTAGAAAATTTAAAAATATAATAAGAATAGCTTGCAAGCATGCACTGAATACACAGACAGTAAAAAAAGGAAACATGTACTATACTGGCAATACTGGCATCTATAAATATTCAAAGAGCAATCGTTGAACACAAGAGTTTTTTAATCTTTATACAAAAACAAACTTTCCCGAAATAATAACTCGCTCAAACATTCAGCTACAATATTGTATTTCGGTGTGCATTTACCATATTTTTTCATCGGTGACTTCAATAACAAATCTACTTACCTAAGCTACTTGACTGAGCGCAGTTTGTTTTTTCAGAGAGCAGGTCTACTACACACTCCCAGTACACACTTGTAATCCTGGCTTTACAGAAGTTTCCTGTGAGGAGGATATCGACTTATACCGAACATGAGAACTAAAATGGGACTAGGCGATAAGCTACAATGCACTATAGGAATATACCGAATATGCCTGATTGTATTCCTTGATTGAACTTGATATTTGGATTATCAATTGGAGAATTATTTGTACATAACAACCTGTTAATAGTTACCTTGGGCATGTTCATAAATAATGTCATCATATAGTTTGTGGTCCCTTTTACTCACACTAAACTTTTATACCTTCCCCAACATGTCGGAGGCAATAGTCCATATATAGAAAAATACGTGCATGAAAGTACTTTCATTTACGTAAATTAATAATTAAACTCAACCAATATTGAAACACTATACACATGCAGCCTTGTGATATAACACCGACCGGAAGGTAATTATGCATAAATATTAATTAGTTAATAAGCACCTAAAATTATGAATAATTATGCATTTGTTTATATTTTTTATTATTATATATTAGTTTATTACAAGACGTTAATAATATATAATGGAAAGCGGAAAAGTTTAATTTAATGATAATGGGCTTTTTGAATATTTTGTCTGTCTATCTGTATTTATGTAAGCGCATTGTGAGAAAACTTCTGTACGGATATTGATGAAACGCGGCGGCTCTTAACCCTGATTAGTTTAGTATTCATGATACTTTTTATCCCGGAAAATTCAAAGGCTAAGGTCCACACGTACGAAGTCGCGGGAATATATGGTGCCTAAAATGTGAATTTACACATTTTAGGCACCAGATGTCCCTGCGACTTTAGAATGGCGTTGGGCCGATGATTTGTTTACGTAATGTAATTTATAATACCATGGGAGTACCTGTATGATCGCATCCATGTTTGCGTAACTGTTTATGTAAGAAATAAATGAAATCGTAAAACTCAAATACATATTAAAAACGTATCACTTCTCACATAAAATTATAATTTCATGTCCATATAATGGTCGAGTATGAAATATCGGCCACGGTTAACTTGCCTACGAACAGAAAAAAACAGGTATCGTTCAATGTGAATGAAGTGACCTACGTGTGTAAATGTAATTGAGTGGGTTAAGATATTGTATATTTCACATTTAACGAGCAATCGATCCAATTGATAACCACCCTTATATCAATTAAAGTTAGTAGTAGTAGTAGTTAGTAGTTATTAGCTTTAACTATAATTAATTAGCTCTACAATATATCGCTACATTTTTTTTTATTTTTTTTTATACATTATAGGCAAGTATTTGATCTCGATCTCACCTGATGGTAAGTGACGATGAGATCTACGATGGAGCATACTTGCCTAGGTAGGAAGGCGGACAATATAAACCCGCCGCCCCAATATAAACAAGCCCGCTGAGTTTCTTGCCGGATCTTCTCAGTTGAGGTCGCGTTCCGATCCGGTTGTAGAATTGTAGAATTAAGAAAAAAAAATGTAATGACAATTTGTAAGTGCCCCCGTAGGCCTATACGAAATAAATGATTTGACTTTGACTTTGACTAAAATATATCGTTAGATCACTGCTCCGTTGTATCCGTTGCTCCGTTGTAATAATGTAAACTATTTGTTATAAGTATAGCTTATTATGTGATATTATTCGTATATCATATGTTATTAATTTCCGTGTAAAAAACACATTTTATTTATTATTACTATTAGACTTGGGACCCAATACTATTGTTCTATGAACAATAAAAACAAAGCAATGAAATTATTAATTACAAAGCCAATGAGAACCGTTAAAATGTATAACAGCGATTGCAACGGTCGGCATCCTTCGAGATAAAAGGAGATAAATGACAACACACATAGATTGTGATAGGCCGACATCTCGCTATGAAATATGACGAAGAGAATTATTTAAATTTGGTTCCCGTTATAATAGCTCTTTTTGCTATGCAAATTGCCCGCTGATAATGAAGCAAATGAAGCGCGAACCACGATATACCTATGGGTTAATTCATAAGATTCAACCTGCAAGATAAATCCGCTTAAAAAATATAATTAACAACTGGTGGTGCCATGTCCGTGGTATTAGTTCTGTTTCTGTTGTAATCAGCCTACTTATACAGTTATCCTTTTACTCCCGCCCTACGATGAAAGAAATTGGATAATTTTCTTCCAGCTCCATTTACCAATTTGTTATTTATATTAAATTTATTGCGTGTTCCAAGTTTTAGGTTTTCCTCGGGACTTTCCGGGGGTCTAACCTCAGCGTTTCTATTAGACACCGCTGTAGATCCTAGCTTACAACTACAAGAAGATGGCATTAGTTGCGGTCAGCAAATTAATTTAAAAACATGCAGCCCCTGTTGTGTTTTTGAAATCATATACATAGAGCTCAATATTACTGAAATATGAAAAACAGCTGGGCACTTAATTTAGATAACATAACCGCATTTACTTGTACCTTGTACAGCTTCTATATAAACATAAAGTCTGCCTGTACGTTGCACACACTATGCGGCTTTCAAAACCAAACATTGTTTATATAGTTTTCTCATTCTGAATGCATATTCAATCAATTTACCATTAATTAATCTAGTCAATATCATGTCGAATTTGGTTAAACTCAAGTCGTTGGGTGGCTAAATGTTTCCGAAAACATAATTATTATTAATCACCGCGTGATTGATGGTTACCGCTCCTCTTTTGTAATTGTATGCAACTCTTACAACTCTATACACAGACGGGTTACTAATTAGCACTGCAGTAATAGAATAGGTTGCACAACCTCTAACTCTGTACTTAGAGCATTTTATTGCTTTCCCGACGCACGAGTTGGCGCGGCCAGTTTTATGAACTGTAGTGTGAGCAAGAATAACTTGTAAATTCCAGTAAATTTGCCTGAAAAATATCTACCTGAGGATGCTGCGCAATTAGTGCACTGTGCTTCTTTCGCTAATTTGAAAAAAAAGTGACATTTAATCACGTTTTTAATCATGTAAAAAGCCAGATACTTCCTTTGAGATTGATTGATGATTTTAAACACTACAATATTATCACATAATTTAGTTACAGTAAATCATTTTTGGGAATGTATTTAACTTGATCTGACTTTATTTTTGATACATAGTTTGTGGTCATACTATTTTTAAGTTTTTTTTATTTTCCTATTTAGTTTAAATGTAATTGTAAATTTTAATTCAATAAATATATATTATCATTTCTTTAACTTGAAAATAAAAGATCTATAACGCAATACTTACCGAAGACTTCATCACTTGAGGAGCATTAATAGCACTTATCGTAAGCCGTAACTTGGAACGGTCGGTGAGCATATGGGTCGACAGTAGTTGATGTTATCTAACTAACTTACATGAATTAATTAATATTCTAAATTGGTGTAATAAATATAAGCTATGTTTGTAGAGCATGCAAACGTATTACGGTGATTTTCGCTTACATTACATAATACATGCTTAGGAATGTTCAATTGAAAACTCTAGATTAAACTTTCGGTAACATAACTCATCATGTATAGATTTCTTATATTGACGCGAATACTACACATTGAAATAAAACTATTTTTTTTCGGATTTTATCGCATTTATTTTAAGTTTGTATGTTCTTGACGTTTCAGCTGCTTTACAGCAACCATGGTCAAGGGAGGACTGAGTGGTTTGACGTCCTAGTGTCATAGTTTGAACTGGGGAACCCTCATAGGTATTTGTTGCTTGCGCGATCTATGTAGTAAGTGCTCACAAAAAGAAACGTCGGGAATATAAAAAACATTAAGCAAACGCGATAAAATCCAAAAAAAATGTTTTATTTCAATAACTCATCATTACTATAATAATTAATATAAAAGTGATGACCTATAAAAAACAAATAAGGATTAGCGATCTATGAAGCGTATAAGTGAATGGTACCGTGTAATTAATATTATAACTTCATATTATGATCCTGTTTAAAGAAAGCGCATGCTATTCATTATGTGTTATCTATTTGTCTTCGCATGAGTAAAAAGTAAAAAATAAACAACCGTGATTATAAAGCAACTTAATTTTAGTGGCGCTATCTAGCGACGAAATACAATATTACAACGTTTTGAATAAACAAATCGTGAAGTTTCACATGATGCGGGTTTACAGCGAAATTCGTATAAATAAGTTGTATTTTTGGGATTGACTAATGCATTCATAATGAATTTTTTCATTGAATATTTGTTTTGAATTTATAAAATTCTGCGCTTCGAGCACTGTGTGGTGCGGGAGTACTCATGCTTGTTCCGAGTACTGCCGCTAGATGCTCCACTGTGCTGTCGTGCAGCCAGATTCAATATGGCGCCGCCATTCGCCTGTGGAACAGGGCGGGGAGTACAGTCGCCGAATCGACACTACAATATCTACGCGTATTTTTAACGAAACCGTGTGCTTCGTGAATCGAACGCGGGTGATATTGCGAAATAATCAAGTGTTTCTGTGTTCATTTATGCTGTTTGTGTTATAATTTGTGAGTAATGGTGATTTTGTGGTGAAAACGTGAAAGGACTTTAGGGTAACAATGTCTAGCAGTTGACATGTTTATCTGTGTCGTGTGTGAAGATTTTCCCTTCGCGTGAGGAGGTGCGGTGCGCTAGTGTGCGCGCTGGCGCCCCTGTGTGCGTGCAGTGCCGTGGATACGCGAGGATCCAATGATGGATTGCATTTTCATGGATGTATAGGTAAAAAACACCCGCAAATTTCTGTTCAGTATTGTGTGCGCTCGTCCCACTGTGCAGTTTGCATTGAACGAAATTGTTTTCGTACGGTCCCTGTGATTGCTTTGTTTTAAATAGTAGTCAACTCTTTGTATTGTAGCGCATGTATTTCGGTGTAAGGACGTCTCTATCCCTGAATCGATAGGGATAATTATGGTTTGAGCGCGTATAAACCTTTGAGCTTTCCGGTTTTTAGTTTCCTTATCTCAATGAATGAGATCGTTGAGACCTTGAGAGGCATTTGATCTTACGAAATATTTTCCTGCATGGTTCATTGTGTAACGTGGCGTTTAGATATTAAATGGTGATATGATTTTTTTTAGATAAAAAAAATATTTATTTGTTACCTAATCAAACGCAGAGATGAAAGTTATTTCTAATTGGTTTCCCATTAGATGGTGTAAAGAACCAGCCATATTACAAGCATTACAAAAACATTCATATTACGAACACAGAGAGCTTTTATATAAAAAGCTGATTCACACTCACGCACAAAGTCTTATTTGTATACCATTGAATTTTAATTCATTACATTCATGCAGAGTCGCGCGAGAATATGGTTCCCCTCACTCTGTTAGCTACCTCTGGTTATCAGCTTACAAAATGTCTAAAGCTATCCCTCTCTGACGACCAGCCGAAACGTATAGCTGTCTCTTTTCAGCGCGTCATTGCGCGTTTTTCTTCTTTTGCCCCGTCATATGCTAGTGTTGAGGCATGGTCGTAGTTTGGTTGGAGTGTTTCATAAGTGCAGTCGATGAACGAGTGCATTTTGTATGCACCGTCTCGTTTTGGCCCTAAATTGTGAGGCTGGCAGTTTGACCCTAATTGATTTACTTCCTTTGTTTAGGAGGTCGGGTTGGTTATTAATAAGGGGGTACCTATGTTAAGGGTAACCGCGCAGGCCGGCTGCGCAGTTAGTCGTTCGGTACCCGCCCGGTTCGCACGTGGTTTTGCGACGACAATTTGCCGCGAAATCTATTGTCCTGTTTTGTGCTTGGTAACGAGCAAAAAATGGGATTTACCCGTTCACAGATCGTCTGGTAAAGCCCGTATTTGCTGATCTACCGTCTGTTCCTTTGCCAAAGATAATTTGTTAACTTCGCATAGGTAATAATAAAAAAAATCTCAAATTATGATGCTCACTTTGCCGAAAGCGAATTTTGGCGAAAATCATTTTGTGAGAATGTTTTTATGTTTCCGTTTGCTCTAATCCGATTCGTATAACACTAAGATAATATCATATATCTTTATATTTATGTGCATGATGGGTGCTAGTAAGTATCTCGACGTTATTCATGATTCTGGACTCGTTATGCAAAGCGAAATGCCGAATTATGCAAATAATAACAATAATGCCTACTTCGACTTTATTACTTGTGTCTAAGTAATGTCCCCTCTACCTACATACGTATGTCTATAAAATTGAGCTTCATATCTTTGCCTTTAATAGAACCCTATAGACGAAGAAATTGCTGTCAAATATATATATATTTAAAAAATATATTGTCCGCCAATCCGCACTGGGCCAGCGTGGTGGACTATGGCCTAATCCCTCTCGCATTGAGAGGAGGCCCGTGCCCAGCAGTGGGACATTAAAAAGGGCTGGAATTACTATATATATTTAAATTAATTTACAACGGTGCATTATAAGGTTATTTATTTAATATGAATGTGTATTTAATTAAACGAATGAAATGTCACCACTGATAAAAAATCTTTAAGCTAGTAGTGCATGCTTTGTTGATTTCATAAAATAAAATAGGTATAATTTCATATATACATTTTCTCTCTTAGGGGTAAAACGCACTCTGTACCTAGCTAGATTTATAACATATCAGACACACGGTAATACTGTTCAATCTCTTCAAGTATAAATAAGGAGATCAAAGCGCAATTTGCATAACATTTTTTTTTACTCTAGACCACATTATACAAAATGCCTCCCGCGAAGAGAAATCGTATTACAAATATCATATTTTATTATTCCTTCCAAGAAATTGACTTTATTATACGAACTATATTAAAGCAAAAGTATCTTAGTATAAATCCCTTTGATGTTCACTACAGAAGCCATCTTACTTGAAATGATCTTCATTATAACTAACTACTAGTACTTCGTAAGCCGTTCTTAAAAGTCGATTCGAACGAAAAAAATCTAATTTCCAATTTATTTCTACAGGTATAAAAGCGATGATGGAGCCTTTGAGTTTCCAATTTATGGCGTATTTCTCCCAAGTAGTGAAAGGTCTTAGATGAGATTTGAAATTATTAGTTTTTGTGACGAGTAAAGTGCTTCGTCTCGTACTACAATGTTGTCTCAAAAGCTTTGTTTTCTAAGGAATTTAGGTACTTCAGTAATCTTCATAAATATTTAAGAGGCTCTTTCGTACTTATACATTATCTGACGAGCAATAACATAACAGAAACGGAAATATCACTTATTATCAAATAAAAAAATAAAAAAAAAGCTTTAGCAAGCATAGTCTATTATTCGTGCAATATTTCTAAGTAATGCATCACCAGTTGTAACTTAAATACCAACATCGTGTAGAGAAAAACCCTATCTTTTATACGCTTTTACAGCTATCTTGGCTGCCGTCGCTGTATTTGATGATCCTATGTAAAACATTTAAAACATAATGTCATCCACATATAATAATGCAGTTGGTCAACTATACATTTACTGCAAAATGCATAGATATTTTGATGCTATTATATCCAATACAGCTTCATAATTGAGATTTTGGGCTGAGTTAGGCCCCCCCTCCAATTTGTATCCAGATCAGAGGAATATTTCCGATACTGACTTAATAAAGCAAATACAAAAATTTGTCTGGAATAAATTAATAATGTTTTATCTCCCTAATGCTTCTATTGTTTCACGTTATGTGAATAGAAAATAAAAAAGATAGTTATTATGCTATAATAAGTACAATAAGTAGCCCTTGCGCATAGATTCACTAATCTGAAGGGCTATTCCGTTTTCGATTTCTATTCTTTACTCAACCGACGGCATTTATATGATTTTATAATATAATTTCTTTCCGTGATCATTCCGAACTCAACCGATTGCGAAGCTATCAAATTATAACAAAGGCTTGCAATCGGTTGAGTTGAATTAACGATGATCTAAAATTTCCATTTATTAATTTTATTGGCTTTGATTATCACGCTCTATACCTAATAATGTAAGTAATGTAAAAGTCGCTAGCAAGATCAATTTACAACTGTAATTGTAAAGCTTGGTTAACATGGTGTCAAGAGACGTCCTGTCCTAGGATATACAGCTCCGAATTTATTCACCTACTAGCCGCGGCCACGTGTCCGATCGTAGCTTAGGAAAATGGTTTTTCATACAAACTTAGACCCGCTTAGAAGTCGGATTTCCAAAATTCCCTCCTTCGTACACCTCTAAGGTACTCAAGAAATATATTGTCTAAATTTCAGATATCTAGGTCCACCGGTTTAGGCTGTGCATTGTTTGCGAGTCAGACAGTGTTAAGAATTATATTAAATAAAAGACAGATGCTCATTTATTATTTTTCAGCTATTTACTTAATACAAGAGTTGACTACGAATTTTAATTCAAAGAATAATGTACCAGCTTTTGGTCAATGAATTTATGATAATTAATTCATTCCGGCCGGTTCAAAATATGTTTGTGCGATAAGACGCTGCCAAGTAATAACTTAATTCTAACTCGTTAAGTCTTATTGGGTGTATCAGTTTAGTAAGTATACTTATCAATGTCGGTCATTTATGAATAATTTATGATAACATTTTATGGAGCAAGCGTTAGATTTTCTTTTGGTCAATTCTTTTTCATAAGAATCACGATCGCCATTGATACTAAATAACGATGTTGAATCTAACACTTAACCTGCGTACATTTTAAAATATTATATAAAAAATAAAATTATTTATATTTTTTCCATGGCAACAATGAAACTCTCGATAATTTCGGCGATGGGTGTACTATTGTAAGAAGATAGATGATATCATAATTTTAGTTGACGCACGTTGGCGCGCGCGGCTTAGACGCGGCTTAGACTCAGATGGGTGACCTAACTATCATCTGCCTCAGCGCTTTGGTAGACGCAAAGCTGTCGTCTGTCTGTCTGTCATGCTGGCATTTGTCCATAATAGTAATTACGGGTAGGTAGTTAAAAGCTAAAAGTCGCTCGGTAACTGGTGTACCACTTAGGTAATCAGTACAGTTTCACTTGTTGGATCTCTTGAGGTTAGACGTCGGCGGAAGCTGCATGTAAATATGAACCAAATTTAGTAATCAACCATATCAGGATAGTCTGTAAACCAAGCGAAATGAAATTGGGGACAGGCAAGTAACAGCATGATACTGATAGATCTACTGTACGGGCCTTTTACAACCCGTAGGGGGTCAGCCCCCGCTTGTATCCCTAATAGCATTAACAAGGGGAATATGCCTCCTACGGGGTTCAAAAGATATGTCGAAGCTATTTGTATCGATATCTATAGAGATATATATCTTTATAGATCAGTTGATAGCTATGTTATTAAAACGATTAAAAACACCAAAATGAAAATACACGTGTTACATTAGTTATTCATTAAAGAGCATATAATTAGTAAGAAATAGAATCTACACCAGTGGCTACGTTAGGTATTCTAATTTAACAGAACAATTTCGTTTATTACTAACAATATGTAAAATATACTAAATGTGTTTTACTACTTGAGCCAAATTGAAAATGAAATAAATCCGCGGGAAGCTATAACCTTCAAAGATGAAAAAATTGCAACTATGTAGTGGGTTGTGTTTTCCATGATAATATAATAGTTTGTAAAATCCACTGAGATCCACTGCAATGCGGCTGCATAATCAGGTCAACCCAGAACCTAGGTACAGAACAATTTGAACAACATGGCTTTGTACAAGGACAAACAAAATTCAAGGTGAATACATAAATCTGTCAAGAAGGAAAAGGAGACGTCAACTTTTATTTTAATGCTGCAATACATAGTGTTTGCATCAGAGATACCAGATATGTGTAAGATAGATAGATTTATCTTTACTGTACATAATGTTTATAAAATAGACAAAAGCAAGGAATACAATACAGCAATGTAACATGGGTAGTTTTATTGCAACCTGCAATCATAGCAGCTACTCTATAAATTGCAGACAAACTTACGATGAAGAGGATGTTGACTTTCAAACAAGGTTAAAACAGCAGCATCTGTGCATCATTGAGTGAAGGTAATTCACGAAACACTCAATGATAAATAACAGTCCTAGGTTTGTATTCTAAACTTCGAATATTGTAGTCCTTTAGAAAAGTAAATAAATCTTGGATGTATTATTGAACGTTGAAACTGGAGAAGCTATTGAAAGATGATCATAAATTGGCAGGATAACGTATTGTTTTATCACTTT
Organism: Pheosia gnoma; assembly: GCA_905404115.1. Taxonomy (NCBI): domain Eukaryota; kingdom Metazoa; phylum Arthropoda; class Insecta; order Lepidoptera; family Notodontidae; genus Pheosia; species Pheosia gnoma. Next base: position 4,553,988 of record FR989909.1, on the reverse strand, counting down.
GTAACATAAAGTCTAATTTAATAAAGGCTGAAGCGATAGCTTAAGCTATTAATATATATAGTCGGCGCTTTATAAGACTCATATCAATTCCTAATGAGTAATGCAAGCTCCGCTTTTTCAATCTCTTTAATTTATTTATCGGGCAAACAGATTAAAATCTTTGCGGATTCGCTTTTATATAATAGAGTTTAAAGCTTTGAAGTGTAATAACTCCTTAAGTTTAATGTTTATTTATAATTGCTTTCTTGAATCCTTTACTCAAAGCGATATATGTCATAGTTTGGTTTGATAACCGCAAATTATGACTGGTGGTAGGCTTCGGCCGTGGTTAGTCACCACCCACTGAACAAAGCCATGTCGCCAAGCGGCCTAGCCGTGTTCCGGCATGATGTTCGGTGTTGCCATTCATGGATGGCGGGTCAGATCAGTTGCGCTGCATGTGCCTAGTGAATGTAGCGTCTCGATCTACTGCCGCCTTCCTACCTAGGCAAGTATGCTCCATCGTAGATCTCATCGTCACTTACCATCAGGTGAGATCGAGATCAAATACTTGCCTATAATGTATAAAAAAAAAATGAATTCTAGTGACTAAATTATTTTGTAGAAGTTGGATAATTTTACGGTGTTATAAACTACTGCTCTCCAGTCTTCTCTAGTAAAACTAGCGTAAGTACATTTCTTTGGTTATTAATGTTCTAGTTCAGTCGTTGCACTGCGAAGCGAGAATTTAACAAGCGACGTATACTTAGGTAAAATTAACCTTAAAACTGTACTTAGGCTACTATAAAATATCGTTTATCATTTTATCATTTATAGTACACTTATAACAGTGTCCTTACAACTACTGAATGATCATCGATTAATTCTGACTGTTATTAAAGGTGATTTTAATAATTTATGGAGGCATCGAGTTGGCGAGTGGGTAGTTTAATTAACATATTTACTTCGAGGTAGTGATACACCGCATATGCTATACGTTATAATTTAAAATGAGAAAGGGATGCTTATGCATACTATGTATGCATTTTTTATGTTGGGTACCATATCTATTGTTTATACAATTTGTATTTGGACATAATATGTACTTATAAAGGTCATAAATATATACTTTTATTTATGTTATACATTGTATTGTGTCTAACGTTTGTAAATTGGTGTTCATCGCAATGGAAGCAATCCATGTAAAAAGAATTGCCTGTAGAGTGAATATTAAAAATAGACAAAGCGCGCACTTGTCTTGGACTATCGACAAAATAACGAGTAGGGCTATGCTTTCATCGTTTTAAAAATCAAATAAAAATATCACACTTATAATTTTTATTTCACTGCGTATATCATATAGGTACTTACTCTTCTCTAAAGTTTCTTAAGAAAACCCTAAAGGCAATGCTGCATACTACGAGCAAAGAACAAGCGACATTCACCTTCTAGTTAGGGTTGCTATATATCAGTCAGGTTGGCACATTTGGTTCGGCCAACCTCATAGATTTGGTTACTTAGTTCAATACATATTGCCGAAGTGACCCTTTTACGCTATCCACAAATTAACGTTACAGAAAAGGTTCGACGAACAAGCGTGTATTTATTATGACAAGGTATTTTTTAATCATATTCTTATGAAGTAATTCGATTATTTACGATAGTTCAGTATGTTCGAATTTATGCACATAATATCGAACGTGTTATGTTTATAAGCTATTATAATTGTATATTGTCAAAGGTGTCCTGAAAGGAGCAACCTAGGAAACATGGTTCTTGTTTAACAAATACCATGTTTAATTAATAATTATGTAAAAGGGCTACCGCTCGCTCGTGGCAACCCTAGACAGAAATGGTGCGAATCGTTTTATTTATGTGTAGTGTTCACATCGAGTCTTGTTTCCTGTCGGTTTATGTTAATGCTTAACAATACAATAGACATCGTTTTATTCATTTATCGCCATTTATAGTATTGAACACATACTGTACTGATGAATAGATAAAAATAAAGGACAAGGGGCTTACTATAAACTATTAATGCGACTCAAATCAGGACCTCAATTGATCTACATCGCAAATTTGTACCAAAAGACTTGATCAAACCGAAATACTGTTTCTCCAATTGAGGTCTTGATTTAAGACGCATTAATAGTTGCATGGTAACGGTGCAAGTCTGTATTTGAGTTTATCTTAGGCTGTACTTTTACGGTAAAAAAATAATTTCGTCACTTAAATGTTATACTAGCTGCGCCCCGCGGTGTTACCCGCAAATAAAAAGTTCAGTTTAAAAAAACTCGGTTCCTGTACGCTATCCCATAGGAACCGTGCATTTTTCCGGGATAAAAATTAGCCTATGTCATTTTCTGATCCCTAAACTACCACTACCTATGCAAAAAATCATGTCGATCCTTTGCTCTATGAAAAATTAAAACAAATCTATCCCTCGGGAACCATACATTTTACCGGGATAAAAAGCCTATGTGCCATTCCAGACTATAATCTTTTGCTGTGCCAAATTTCATCCAGATCCGTTCAGCCGTTCTGGCGTGATTGAGTAACAAACATCCATCTAAACTTTCACATTTATAATATTAGTGTGATTACAAATGGAATAACTAATATGAACGAATAAGCAGCAAATTTACTGTTACTTCACAGCTTTAAAGTAGAGTTATCCTAGAGACTTCGCCGAGTCACGCAAATGCCATTTCAACCGTTTTTCCAGCGACATCGCTAGACTGCAAAAGTGTAATAACTCTTGGCCCGACTGCTATCCTGGTAGCTGCGGAAATCGCGGTAATCTTATTACAGAAGCTGGTAGAAATTTATCAATAAAAACCTGTCATTTTCTTGTCTTCTGTAATATCTTAACTCTATCTGTTAGACTTTACAAATAAAAAAAAATTGAGTGTCCGTTTGGAATATTAAAATAACCGCTTTTTACTAAGTGCATTTTGATGTATACACGGTACATATACCAAAACATTTTTTTTATTGTTTGCCTGTCTGTCTGTCCGTTTGTTTCGGCTAATCTCTGAAGTGGCTGGAACGATTTTTATGGGACCTTCACGGGCAGATAGCTGATGTAACAAGGAGCAACTTAACTAGTATTAAAATAAAAATTATAAAATATATGTATTAATTAGTTTAAGCTACTAAAATAAATACCTATCCTCCCTTTGAGAAAATCGGAATGGCGAAGACTGTGTTGTTGATATCCAGCTTAACAATAAAACGATATTACTACATAGATACTTTACGTCAACTATACGAGAAAATCGAGTGTTCCAACACAGCTTTAAAGAAGTGTTATCGCTGAGACTGTCTGGCGAGTCACGCGACCGCCATTCCCCTCGGCAATTTCCTAGTACCGTTACAATAACATGTTATAATTATGAGTCTACTAAATCTGGTTGCCTTTTTCCCTAATCGAGTCCATTCAATATCATGTAAGAATGTCATCTCCATAATCTCATCTCATACTCAATTATTATGTAAGAACTACATCGAGAAGACATTGAGAAATTGAGTTTGACCTATCAGGGGCATAAGAATAACCAAATATTTCCAATTGCTCTATCATTGTATAGGCCATATCTTCGCCATTGCAATTTTTACCCGACTATGCAAGAAGGAGGGTTAATATATATATATATGCAGGTGTCAACGTTTTTTTTTTCGTTTAATGTCCTATGTGTTGTTCCTAATATATTTTTTATATATAGATAAAATAAGTTATGAAAGCTAAAAACTTCTAAATCTATAGGAAGGATACCAAATTATACTAAGATTAGAGATGGAAACTTCACTATGTCTGTGTTGGTAACACGCTCAGTTTCTTAAAGAGCTCTTAGCACTATTTATCAGCATACTCGTAATTTTTAACTGACTTCATAACGGAGGAGGTTCTCAATTCGTTTGTATTTGCTTTCATTGACTAACGTCATTAGGGACTTATGTTATCAGCAACTAGTAAATATAGGCAGCTATAACATCTGAAAGATTGGCTTATTCTTATCGATTTTTGAAACACACACATATATAACTAAAGTAGAAGGTCAGTCGTCATAAATCTATGTAATCTAATTTGTTTTCAATCTGTAAAGCAATCATTGCTCATCCGACAATCCATTCGTGAACAAGCCACAACCACGTAAACCGCAGAAATACCGTTGCAGTCTAAATATGCTCGAAGGGCCGAATTGGCCCGACGGCCGCACGGGACGGATAGCCGGAATGTCCACGAACTGTTTTCTATTTGTTAGCCCGTAATCTAAAGCACTCCGGGAGAAAGTTGTAGACTCCGCGATTGATATATGCGACGTTTAAACTTTAGCCACTCAGATAGCTGCATTTTTAGAAATCCATTTAGAACTACGTCAGTATTTGAAAAGTTTATGGAATCGCTTTGGAAGTCATTTTATTCCCGTGCCAAATGATAACTTTATAGTCTGTTGGTTGCTTTTGACTTGAGATTTATTTAATTTCAAGTCTTGTTTGATACTTATGTAAGTACAAAAAGATGGAATTGTTTGTGTGTGTTACCAAGGTATTTATTTGTAATACTATCAGTGCAATGTGGGTATACAATAGTACCTATTCATTTGTTTATCCCTTAGAGCAATACAACAGATCTATCAGATTTGCTAACACAATAAAGAAGTTATTGACTGTGTTAAAATAAAATATATTTCATTGATTAATTAATAAAATATATTTATTTGTATTTTGATTTGATTATTTATGTCAATAAACTAAGATTTATCCTTACTTATTCGCCATTAAGGAATTAGTTATTTCACCCCTTTTTATGTTTTTCTTATTCTACCAACTAAACATTAGTATAAATGTTTTGTAATTTAATAGTTATCTACTATGGTTATTTCAGATATACTTGCGCTTCTCGCCTGAAATACAGGTTTCCTAGTTCGGTTAGGCACATGGCGTCAAAACAAACTGTACCGTAATAAAACATTGTACCCAGTTATCATGTTATCTCTTTAAGGAATTCTAAAAATTATAGTATGTATGTTATTATTAAAATTGAATCATGATGCCACTTGTGATAGTTCCCCCATACTAAAACATTAAATTTAATTTACAGTCTTTATGAGTCAATTGTGAGCCGACTCATGGCATAGGTATGATGTTATTGTGTAAATAATGTATACCAGGTAGCCGTATTTTCGTTTCGTTTCATAAATCTTCAAGCTTTGTATATAAATCACCAGTACACAGTATCAAAGACGAAACAGCCTAATCATTTTGAGGCAAGAAAATATTCAGGTATCATAATAGGACGTGTAGAGCATACAATATTCATGTCGGCCACTCGCGCATAATGAGAGCTTAACCGGAAAACTTAATAAAACCCTGGACACGTTTTATTCATGACCATAAAGCCTTTTAACTTAAATTTGCAGGGTCCCCTCGGAAATTTACGAGGTGTCATTGGGGAAGTTTAGTCGTTGATCAAACTTACGCCCGTACCGAGATTATCTCGCTAGATATTAATTAGAGAACGCATAATTTGTTGGAGTAAACACTCTCCATATTGTATAACTCGACGGCTGGGTAGGTACTTAAGTAAGATAATGATAAATGAACCCTTTCTCTTTGTACAAAGATTGTGTTTTGTTTCATAACATTAGTGTTGTGTGTGATGAGCTCAAAAGTTTTGCACACAAAAGCAGTTACTTAACACGGCTCCTTTGTGCGTTTTTAAGTTCTAGGAACTGTGAGAGCGTTGTATGTAAGCGTTGTATGTATCCTTAGTTTAATTAAACGTAACATACTGAAAGGATTAATTTAGCATAGACTAGATTAATCTCTGAGACGGATTTTTTAAATTACTATGATCCCAGACTCTATACATATAAGTCAGTGTAAAAAGTAAAATTGCATTAACTGCGATGTCAGTTTATACCTCATCAGCCCGTAATCAAGTTTCAAACTCACAACCGGAATGATCTTAGTAAACTAGTTGAGCTTCAAAAACTTGTGTAGGAAACGACCGGCAAATCTCTCGTTTGTCACTTCGGGACCGCGCGCTGGACTCGTTACTCCGAGCAAATTTATCGCCACTTTATATTGCGCTGACTCAGTTCCAGTCAATTCAATGCGGTTCGCTCACGTCGATTAGCTGACGACGGCCACTCGTATTGTTTAGAAAACGGTACACACGTTCGATCGCGTATCCGTAGTTAATATCATTCTCTCCCGCCGCGTTGAAATGTCAACCGAGCGTAATAAATGTCTCAATAACTCAACCCGCGCTGACAGATCGCTCGGGCTATCATTATAAGTAAATTATTTCGTTCGTTAAGCAGTCGACAAATAGTCGAGATCCACCAATACCACCGCGTCCCAGGAGTTCCAATCAAAAGTCTGCAACAGTACTTAGGGACTTTACATTAGGAATGAGTGTTGCAGCGGCTGCGGGTGGGAGATTCTGACTTGTTATTAATTAAGTGTCACGCTGACAGAGTGGGGAAAACTTGTCGACGTGGGAATAGCAGCGGATGCTGCGAGCGATGTTTTCGCAACGAACGCACCAAGCGATTAAGCGGAATTTGGGGGATAATATTTGCGATGAAACCGCTCGGGAAAATTGAGAGCATCATCTGATTTATTTATGGAACAGATATTGAGGAATGACAATGTTGTTGATTCGGTTAAGGTAAATAAATATGCTTAAACGTTATTTACTACTTCACAATTAACAAATACCGTGATATGTACAGTTTTAATTTTCCAGATAAATTATAGGTTCGTCAGACCTAGTCACTAACATAATACAGGCAAATATTGTAAGTATCAGAAGTACCTAAATTAATTTTATCTAAAATGCCATCTACACATCTTAGCGCTAAAAGGGATAGCGTGATTTACTTCTGTGTGTAATAAACAGCGATGGGGAGAGTGCTTCCGCGCTCAGATTGATGCGTCAATTCAAATTATTGTTATTAATACGTAAACCACAACATGCTTAGCTGCCTGAATCAAGAACAATTATTAACTCTTATAGAAAGAAAACAACTTCAAACAGGGTATCTAAAGGGTTTCTGAGATTTAACCAAAAACTATAATTTTATAGTTTATTTTTATTAATCGCATTTTCACACATACCAGTTTTAAAATTATGGCCTCAGGTTTCATGAGTCCAAATATCTAACTCATATTTCGCATACATACCGACATCTGTAGCCCAATCAGAATATTTTTACGAAGCATTACAGTAGCGTTAGTATCACAGATATGTTATGAAAGCGGTGGGCTTGCGCGCACATTTGGCCATAATTAGGCTAACATAGAGTTTTCGCCGTCAGTCGACTGCAACTGCACGTCGGCATCGGAGCTCTAGGTTTTTTTAAAATGCCGTGTTATTCCGTGGTTGTGAGCAAAAATACTAGCAGCAAAGTGAACTACGCGAAAGATGGAATGTCATTTCACCAGCCAGTATTAAGTATTTTATTTATTCGTCTTTAAAATCAATAAAAACAACAAATCAAAAAATATTTGATGCCTTTATTATGTTATTTTAGTTTTTATGTAGCACAACGACTTTTTTATTTTTGTACAAAATACATGGCTATTTAAGTACCACCTATGTTCGCTACTGAGTGAATGTACGCGGCAATGGATAGATCGTCTAACGATACTTTGAATAAACTGGTGCGTCGCGTGGTACGGCCGCTATATGCGGCGACGACGCAGCACGCACCGAAGAGACTTCGTATTGGTTGGTTTTAGGGAATTGCATGTGTTTTGCGGCGAGTGGTGGGGAACAAAACGGAGACAGCGAGTTCCCATACATTTTGAACCGCACGGCATATCTACCATGATCTGTGGTTAGTATCTTCCGTTCCGTTCTCACCGCAGTCTGTATAAATAAGAAAGACAGTGGCAGTATGTAACTCGAGGATGTACGATTATATTAGAGGTTCTCGCCTAACCCTCTGATCGATAAACATCGCTATGATAAGCATAAGCGGTCTCTTAATGCAAAGTTAACACGACAAAACTGAATTCATTCAAATGAAACAAAAATACTTTTTTCAAACAAGCATGATCGCGCGCGACCCGAGAACCAACCTAAAACTTTTTTCATTTGTTGTTTTTTTTTTCAACAAAACTGCGCGCTCCGCTTTTGATAATTGCTGTGCTTTATGGCTATTTGACGGGCCACATAAACACATTCGTACCCATTTCCATGATCATTGACGATGAGATAGTGAACTGTAACATAAAAATAAACTCAAGAAGTCTGGTAATTTATCAGTTAAGTGACCTCCACTTTACTGATAAGGTTAGCGGGAGTTTATAAGGCATAGTCTCTAGATTAGGCCAGTATAGACTTCCATAAGTTTTAGAAAGCTAACACCGCCCACTGAGTCGGTCAGGCCATTATCTAAAAAAAGGACATACCAAAACCCAAGACACCTTTTCTCTTTCAAAGTGTATCAAAGCTACAAAAATATTTTCTCCTAAAACACTCGACTTCCAAAACCTTTTAAGGTATTAAAAGTGTAAGCGTCGTATCATCCATAGAATGACGCGCTATATTAACACATAGATAAGTGTGCAATGATATTGTTCTGTGTCGGTGATAGAGCGCATGGCCAAGACCGAGGCGGTTATCGCGCTATATATAGCGGCATCCACGCGTTGTGCCCACCACGTGTGTAGACAGATATGTCTCTATCATTAACCGGCTCTATCTGCCGTATAGTTTATTTCAAGTTTTTGTAATGTTGCGGCTGGCTTTCATTCAGTATGACTTATTTATCAATCGTGTTGTCAATCACTATTACTTATCGAAAGTAACTTTGCGATTATGGTTCTTAAATCAATTTTAAGATTAGAATAAGATATACCTGTTAACATTGGATTGATTTTTTTATTTAATAAGTTTTTTAACAGTATGTAATCTTCTAAAGAAAATATGGCGTTACCATTTTATAGGTACGTTAATTGGCAGTGTCAAATGCAAGGTAAAGCTAATTCTCAAACTCAACGAGCTATTACAAAAAAATCTCCTAGTATTTGCAAGCCTTTAGCCTGCCAACCTAAGTCCCTATCAACTGAAGCAGTAAACACTTTAATCATAAATCAGTTTGTATTTATATCAGTATTATTTTTGGCCACTATTAGATTATGTTAACGCGAAAATCTATAGATAAGACAAATAATCAATTGGTGCAACTCTTATTAACAGAAGACACTACATATACATACTAATCTACCAGACTGTCTACCAGATCTTTTTGTCTCCCGCTTTGCAATGGAGGGAAGTGGATAATTTTCTTCCAACTCCTCCTATTTATCTTTCGATTAATTTCGTGCGGGTTCCAAGACAATTAACTTTATCCCCGGACTCGCCGAGGGTCAAACCTCGGTGTCTTCATTGGACACCACTGTAGATCCTGGCTTACAGGAGTAGCAGTGGTGGGAGTGTGTGGCGGGCCTAGTCCCATAAAAAAAATACATACTAATGCCAGATTAATTCGTCATATTACAGTCAGATAGCTATCAATCATGATAATTCTAGATTGCATGCTATCAAGTGGGTATCACTATTAATATAATTAACCAATGATCCATTTATACCATTATATTCATCTGTATTCGGAAGCTATTTAAAAGGTGATTTATTGAGAATACTTAATAGTCGTACATTACAAATAAATTGATGCAACAAACACAATTCAAAAATAAAAACAACAAAGCTGATAGGAAACAAGCTGGTCGCTCTAATTCATCCAAAGACTATTGAATACCAACATGAATGAACGAAAAGTCCACGGATAGGTATAAAAACAGAAAATAAACGCGATAAAATACGTAAAGTTTGTTTTATTACAATATAAAAAAAAACTTACACAACATGTGACCAACTGTCATGTCTGTTATAAACGACGAGAACTGTGAAACCTTCGTAGCATCCTCTTTTGCATTTTATGAAGGTCACCGCTTCATACTCACAACTCTGAAAGGCTGACCGGCTGTTCCTTGGCTGTACAATATGCATTATTGATCGTTCTGTGACGTCAATATGCATACAAAAGATTGCGTCAGTTATACCTGCTGCATGAAATATGTTTCAATGATATGCACTATATTATCTTCTTTAAGGTGAATTAAATTTAAGTATAATTTTATTAATTAATTGTTCAAATAACATACATTATTTCAATATTACCTACTTACAGAAAATGGCGACTTCAATTACTCTGTTATTACTCATTCTAGTTTGTCTTTAATAGTTCTATGTGAAACTAATTGTTTTTAATGTCAATAACACCATTTATTCCGGTCTTATCGCACACCGACGGGAAAAACAGAAAGAGCTTTAAAAAAAAACAAAGCTTCACTGCTATAGTTTCCTTTCACATTCATGAAATTTGTTTATGAATTCGATACATTATAGCAAAGGAATTTAACAGAGAAAACTTTAATGGTTAAATTTGTAAACAAGTTAAATGTCAAAACGTAGAAAATCGTGCAGCCAGCAGTTTGCTCGGTACAATAGTTACCCTGTTAGCCGCCCCAAGTAAACTCGACGTGTTTGCAGTGGAGGGTTGATTCGCCACATTGCGTCACGGAGAGTTCTTCACTTAGCCATTTGGCAAGCTCGACTAGTGTGGATAGTATTGATACGTTTTATTGCATTGAACACGCAAAGAGTTTTATAGGTAATATAAATACCAACTGTCCTTAACGCAGCAACGCTTGTATTTTGAGTACCGTAAATTAGTCTGCGGGCGATCTAATCAAGTTATATAGTTAGTATAGCTAAGGTATATAGTTACATAAGTTTCATGGGTCCAAATATCAAATTATTTCAGACTGCAATCGATCTAGAAATAGTTTCAAGAAAGAGTCGAGTCGGCGTTAATACATAACGAAAATGAGCTCGTGCCGATTCGGCTAAAACCGATCCTGATCTTTCTAACACCAGCAAGCGTCTGTACAGTTCATAAGAAATCAAATCATTATCCTCTTACTTCGTCTGCCGAATTTGCAATTCAATTTTCAGCTTGTCCCTTAACCCTAAGATTGCTTACTCAAACCTTTACCGTGCCGAAGTAACGGACGTTTCCGGCCGCCGTAAATAAGATAGGGTTAGACAGGGTTAGTTCACTAGTCCGTGGCTTAGGCCCGCTTCACAGCAGCTTAGTTGTCGCTCAGTAGATCATCGTTTGGGTTAAGCAACGCGTTACGAGTTAGTTACTGTGGAGGATGGCTTAGTGCTAGTGGTTTATATAATGTAACGTTAACTAAAAACAAAAACAAGTTATATACGCAGCTAGAAGTAATATTGGAGACTTGACATCTCTGACGATGAAATAATACAGGCGGAATGTCAAGAACATCGTATTTAAATACAAAAAACCAAGCCGATATTTATAGTACTTGTGCATTACACACATATACTCGTACACATAAAATAAATTTATTGAATTCGTCTAAGACACTAAAAGCTAATACTTTATGATTCTACTTCTAAACTTAAACGAAATCAAAAATATGGTACGTCCGTATTTTATGTACTAAACATATCCGCTTGGTTTTTTTGTGCCTCAATATTCTGTTCGCGACACTTTGTCTATATTATTTCTTTGTCTGAGCTTGACACAGACGCTAAGTAAACCTCGACCGAACTCCCTGCGTTGTTTTCCGTGTTCAAGTCTTACATTATGATAGTCTATCCAAAGTGCTGTAAAATACGTCTCTGCGTCATGACTCGACTCGTACAAGTTTGAATTTGTTTTAAACTAACTTCACTGTGATCGTTCTCGGAATTATATGAAATCGCAACACACAATAGCAAAGTTTTGGCGGTGCCTTTGTGGTTGAATGATTGAGATATAAAAGACTGGTATGTATGTATAATGATATAGATTGGCGACCAATGCTGCTTATCAGGCTTAAAATATGTATGTTAGATATTGTTTTTTTACAAAATTCGATATTGTAGAGTTTATATTTAACATATATTTAATTGGACCGTTGCGTATTTTGAATGTCATGTTGCGTATGTTGCGTGCGTATGTTGAAAATGTTGAAATATATATTACGTTTCACCAATATTATTTAGGTCCGTAGGGCCTTTAGGGCGATACTCTCACATTGTTCCTGTTCACTCAACCTATAATTATAACATTTAAGGGATTAACTTCAATTAATTGTTCTTAACATTCTGTACTACTGATACTTTAATAATTCATCTATTTTACAGCACTGGAGAGATTTAAATTAATTATGTAGGTACTTAGTACCATTAATATTACCCAAATTATCGATCGGGAGCGATTATTTTTATCGGCATTGCATACTTCCTAATTGAGAACTTAATCAATTATTAGAATCGTTAGCTCTTATTGATTTATGATGGCGATGGGTATTTTTAAATAAAATTCCCAGTAACACGTAATTAATACAAGTTTATTAACTAAAAGTGTCGATTTTAGTACCGAGCGTTTATTGTAAATTAATTTATGTAGAGTGAATCTACATTGTATATCTAATTTAATTTGATTAACTTAATGAATTATTAAAAATATTAAGTCATTAGTGATTTATGATCGCGATGCTTACATGCTTAATTTAAAATAAAAACAACAATATAACTTAATTAATACAAGTTTACTAAACACGGCACGTTCGGTACACGAGTGTTGATGGTAAATTAATGTATGTACTTATGTACTACAATGAAACAAGGCTTGAAATGTGACTTGACGTGAAATATTAAAGCATGCCATAAGATCAGAGAGTAACTAGGAACAAACAAAAATGTTATGAATTAGTTATCATTGTGAATTTAAATTAAATTAAGTATGTTGGGTTTATTTGATAAATTAATAAAAAAATAAACGGATACCATAATTTTGTTCCACCGTATTTAAAAAGTCATAAATGGTCATAAATTTACATGCTAACTTTACTCATATTAGTAACCAGTAATAATATGAGTAAGTATAATATCTAAGATTTCATCTCGATATACTATTCACTAACGTAAATGCGTGAATATATTTTATTTATCCACCAGACTGGTGGGCTTAGAACTCCCACAATGATTTGTCTACAGCAAAGTCCTCAGCTATTACCAGCTCCCTGAGATGCGTGTGGTATCTTTGGCCCACCTTTGGCACGCCTTCCCACGTTACGTCTTTCAGTATACGTAAAGGTATTTAAAAACACTTGAAATTACTAAAGACAATTATAACTTCATTCAATCAGTTCATTTTGCTATAAACACATTCAGAATCTCACTTACACTAACAGCTCTACAATCTTACTAATATTTTTTCCTTTTATCGACTTATATTTTTTGCGTGCTACATAAATCACTGAGCGTTGGTGGTCGGGATATAATTCAAACTAGTGTTCGTTCCTTGATTAATGCATCCGGCAATATGACACCTGTGATGGCGTATAAGGAAACAATTGGGCCCAAGCAAGGCGTCTACATCCGACAACCCTCGGCTCTACATGTGGGTTATGCATTGTATATAATAAATTATTAGCGATTTGTACGCCTTGTTTGTTCTTGTAAGAAAGTGGTTGTTCGTTTTCAATAAAGGTATATTACTAGTTATACACTACGTTGCTTATGTAGACTCTATGAATGAATGGTTTCTTTACACTGTACATATTAAGAATGTACTATAAACAATAAAGTTATTTAATTGCGAGAGCCATAAAAACTTCTAACTATGCTTAAAAGCAACGTCGACTGGTCGCTTGAAAATTAATCAATACAGCTACATTATAATTTTAGAATTTAGATATTACCTTTTCTTGACTATTGCATATAGAGAGAGATTTTAGATTTAGAGATTTTAATTTTATCTTTAGAATAAGTTTCAAAACTAAACTATCTTAATATAAAATTGAAATAGAAAACAACGTTTAAGCGAAGCGCGCTACGTGTGTTGTGGAAACAATAGCCAATATTGTAAAGCGGCGGAGCTTGTACGGTCGCGAATATTGATATGGGACCCATATCCGTATTTTTTCAATGACACTTATAATGCAATAAGGTCTTATATCTGTATATCGTCATATCTGAGAGCAGTTGCTCCTAGCAACGTCTTATGGTATAGTTTTCTATACGATATTCAACCTTAAATGGATCTTAAATTACAGTCCGCGATTGTACAAAAGTAATTAAAGAATGAAGCGAATGTGTGTGGACTGTAAACTAAATGAAACACCTGGATTATTATGAAATAATGTAATATCTTAATGTTCGGGAAAATTAAAACCTTACCTCTACTCCATTCTGAAGCTAATCTGACAACTTTTTAAAAAGACGTATAAACATATAAAATAAAAAAGCAATAAAGAAGTCGGCAACATCCTGTAGCGTTAAACAAGCAGCATTCTGCCGGAACGCTAATTACGTATCGCGCGACAGCGACCAATCGCGGGATGTTGACTATACTTTTAAAAAATGTTGGCACTTGCATTAATGAAAAGTAAACTAATCATACATGTCATAAATTAATTGTGGAACTTTAGCTGATTTGAATCGACAGATATAATATAAATAATTTCATGCATGTTTTGCATCCAATGATTATCAGGCCAAGGCTATCTATATCAATCTATAAACATGATGTCACATCACTACCAACTCCAAGTTAGGTAGCTACAACTACATAATTCAAGCGACAGCTACAAGCTACGATTCGTCATCTGATAAAATAGATAAATCCTTTAATAATCAACAGGTTAGTTAGATAGTTGTCAGATCCGACTGTGCTGGTGTATTGTGGTTACAACACGAGCCAATATTGACGACCGGTTGTACGGTTCGTATACCTAGTTGGACTGACCGAATGCTGTTTATGTTTCAGCAATTGAAATTGATTGAAAATGATGGCTGATACGTCGATTGAGTAAAACGGTCATTTTAAAGTATTTTGTATTTTGAGTATGGGGACCTATTTCTACGATGACATTATAAGTTAGGTGTAACACCTATACCATTTTTTCTATTGGATATTATATGGTTCAGTGTTTTGAACATGGGTATTTATTACCTTATAAGTTTAAATGTGATGAAAGAACAAAATTGTATGAGTCATTAGGTGACGATTTTTATCTATTGACTCATAGAACTGAATTGATTTTTGATTGATTCCATTTAATCATCTATAATGATGGGAAAACCTTTTTTAAGCATTATAGGCTACGGTAAGCGGCGCCAGTCAATTTGTATATACATAAAAATGTATATCAAAATAGGTTAGTAGGTGAATCTCTTTGTTCCTCTTGTATAAGCCGTGGGTATGTGTTGACGTAGAGACAGGTGCAAATGTGTGTGTGATGTAGGATAGACTTACATAGCGATGGGATATGCAAGTAGATATCTGAACTACTTATCTAGAACATCTAGTAGGTGCATCATGCACATAGTAGGTAGGTACGATTAATATTTTGAACCCTCAACAGAACGTTTATGGACCAAAATATTTACGAAAATATGAAATAGAATACCTGTTATTTCTCCCTCATATTTTCTAACGTATAATGTTAGTTGTATTGCTATCAAGTTACTATTCTACTTGAATAAAATTGTGTCATCAAAAAGTCTTATTGCGGTGTAGTGTCTGACATAGTTTACGTTTCAATGCCACAGAAACCTTCCACCAAACATTCAATCAGATTAATGGTTAGTTAGGGAATCATCTCAATCAAGAAAACGTCAAATAAAAACTCTACGTCAATCGTCGACGACCTTTGAAGTGGCAAGTGGCCACTCTCAATTGAATAAGCCGAACAATGTACAAGCTACGAAGATTTACATTTTACATGTTTATACACCTGTCAGACATTTTATCGTTTTCAATGAAACGCGTATAAATATTATAATATAGGTATTTAAACCGATAGCTAACAGAGTGAATGAGTGGAATTATTTATGAAACTGTAAAAAGAAGTGGGTATAATATTGATGTGTAAGGGCGGTGTGGGGATAGTCGGCTCCAATGTATGTTTTAATCAACGTGCCCATTATACAGTGTGTCCGTGGATAGAGTGCACAAAAAGTCAAAACATTACGATCACCTAGCTGGATTCTAACTTGAGTGGAATACAGACCAAATTTGACAAAACTTAATGGCGTAACTGTACCCTACTTTTCAAATTCTTAATTCGTACAAGCAAGTTTCTTTGTATAAAATGTTGTTTAGTCTGGAAAAAGTAAATTTATAAATGTAACTGAAGTTATAATAGATAAAGGAAAACAACGACAACACGATGATCATGTATGCGAACAGCATATCAATTTCAATGGCTATCAACTTGATTTCCAAATGATTTCATAGCCATTAATTGATTGCATATGTGAACGAAACAATCAATTAAGCTAACAATTATTTTGCAACTGGCTGTCATTAAATATCTAGGTCAGTCGTTACGGGCAGTGGAGGAGTCTGAAAAATTCAGACTAATCTAACTATCTAACTCACTTTAGGCTAGCGGGAGTCTACCAGTTGGGTCTCGGATGACATACGGCTGTTACTTTATGTTACTGTGCCTAATTAGGGATTAGACTGGAGGAGACTATTTTGGGGGCCGGGGGGGCCCCGAACCCGAGGTTTCCGCCGGGGCGTCACGGTAGTGTGCTCGTAGAGTGATCCCGTGGCGCCCCACAAAAGGCAGAGAGGGCGGCGCTGGGTTTTAGTAGGTAGTCTGGACTCTTCCAGGAGCCCCACATAACCGTCCAAGCTCCCCCGGGCTTGGTCGGTATGCGTAAATGCATTTCCCAGCGGAAACAAAAAAAAAATGAGGAGACTATTTTGCGGTTTTTTTAGCAGGTCACGTCACGTTTTAGCGGCTAAACACTAACCAAAACTTTTCAGGATAGAGGCATTCTCCTCAACCCGCATCCTGTGGTTGTTCTGCGCCCGTGCTACATACGACAACATGTGAATTTTTACCACTGCTTTGTTTGTATAAGGAAAAAACTTTATTCGACAACACGGTTACAACATAAATAAATAATAGGTTTGACACTTTTCATAAAAAGATTAAAAGACAGTATGGGTACATTAAAAGACAATATGGGTACATTAATGTTCAGTATTTTTATTATTATTGTTACCTACCAAAGTAGATATTTTTGATGACCATTAACCCTTTTGAAGCTAATTAAGCAGTTAATTAATAAATATCTTAATGACAAATCTGTTTTAAAAAAACTAAAAACACTAACTGAAATAAAGACAGACAACGGACAGCCTAAACCAGTGGACCCGCGATTAGAAATCTGGAGGATATATTCCTTGAGTACCGGGTTTTACTAAGGAGGGATTTTTTGAAAATTCGTCCCCTTTAGCCATGAAATAGTGTCGAGGTTTGTATGCAGAAATATTTTTTTAAGGTTTACGATTGGGCACATCGCTAATTTTTAATAAGAGTTTCATTTCGATTCGCTTCGGGATGAAACCATCGCCTTATAGCCGCGGCAGCACACGTACATTATGTAGATATACCTATAGAATATTGGATTAGATGAGCGTTCTATACTGCGGCCCACAATCCCGACCTGTTTACTCGGCTCGTGTCAATTATCCGACCAATTCATAACTAACACATGCCAGTTCTGTGTTAGTAATTAGAAGAGCCCCTACTATGCCTCACTAACTCACCGTATTTTCACAATATTAGTTCTAGTAGGAACTAGTTATTTTATTTATTTTTACTTAAACTAAGTTTTGGGGTACAGTTTAAAGAATTGCTATTTATAGTGAATGGTAAAAAGTACTTTGAGTCTGTTATTCGCAAAATGCCTCAAAATTTGGTCAATAAGGGCTATATTATATCATATTTTATTTTATTTCTTATACTCAAAGCGTATTAACACAGTTTTGCTAATAAATTATGCGGAGCGACAACGCTCATGTATATGCGCTAGCCTTTATCCAATAATTCCAATGTAAATGATTAAAAGACATTCTCTCATCTATTAAAATTGTATCACATTAAGCAAATAGATTTACGAATATAACAAAATTATTTCTCGTATCTTGGAGCTTGTTATGTCCTCCAAAAATCACTAGAACCTTCAAAGTATTTCTAGTAAAAACATTTCGGTTAATCGGAATCGGAATATATTGTTTTTTGTGAGTATGTAAAATGATTGCAAAGCGTTCCAATAATACAATTTCGGTAATGAGTCGTCATATAACTGGTTTATTTTCAATTCATAGCGACCGCAAAAAAGTTTATGACATGACGCAAGATGCCTAATTAGGCATCCATTTCGTATACAGTTTATTGAACTTTCAAATGTTACGTGTAGATGGAATTATATCATATCTATATATATATTTTATTTTGATAAGTTTTACACAATGCTACGTAATATGGGGAATCTACCGAAAACGGCTTAAGGAAAATAGCAATAATAACGTTACCTGTGCATGGTACGATAATATTTTTTTTATTACATATGCGATTATACGAATATTTGAATCTGGAAACCTCGAGTTTTGGTCCACCATCGTCTTAATCGGTGGTTAGAAAAAACAATACCTATACATTTGTAACTGAATCAAAGTTAAATATATATTTCATCAGAATAACTATTAGAAACTTATTCTTCCTCCTGCAAACATAATAATATAAGTATAATACCTGTTTTATTTTCTGCTGACTAAATTAGAAAAAAAGGTTTTTGTCTATATTTTACTTGTGTATTCGTTAAAGTTCATTTTTATTATACTCTGTTTTTAGCAGGATGTTTTTCTCATTATTGAGTTCATGATCTTTGCTTTCATGTTGTGTTAGGGGTAATTGGCTTAAATGGATTCGGATGCTTAGATACTTAAGCTATTCTATAAGTAGGTAGGTACTTACGGCATAAATCGTTATATTGGAAAGAAGATTATATTTTCTTAAATTGTTTCTTGTATTAAGTGATAACGTTTATTACGTTACCTATTGAAACCCTATGAAGGAAGACCGTAGCCAGGAATTCACTTCGGGGGAGGGGTCGAGCTCGACCATAGACATTAGTAAGTACCCATGAAAAAAACGGTAAGTTGTCTCCGTTATTTGGGGGGGGGGGGGGGGGTTGAACCCCTAAACCCCCCTCTAGTCTTGCCTACGGCCTAGTTATGAAGTTAGTAACGCAGTCATCGTCAACAAAATGTATCTCTCTACAGTGTTGACTTACTTAGCGGTACATAATTTATGCAATTTGTTATCGACCTTGCAAAGTAATCATATAATAACAAAAATTGAACGCGAGATGATTGAAACAGGTTTGCAAACAGTACTTGCTAATAAATTACAATACTGTTGCAAATCTGTTTCAATAATTTCTATCGACTAATCAGATTAAGGCAAAACACAATTATTATCATCTATCGTAAACATGTAAAATATCGAAACACAAATCTAGAGAAAAACGCGCAATGAATTTGATGGTTCGATTTTGTTGGTTCTTTTGTCCATCCAGATAATGATGCTTATTTTTATTTTACCCTGAAATTACGGAACTGTTGGATTCCCTACTCAACATACCGCTGCAAAATTCGTCTCTATCCACGGCAATTTAAATGCGCGTTAGGGAGTGCTATTATTTTCTACCTTATTTACTTATTCGCGACGCAAACGCATACCTCCTTACGACGCGTCACCTTAAAGAACTCCATCCCGGATCCGAAGTTGAATGACGAGCCAACTTATCTGGGCAGAATGAAACGTGGCGTGTCGACGTGTAATCCTCACGGACTTGACAACGTAGTTGTTCCGCCATTTTGACATTGTGCCAACACAACTCAGACGATATACATACAACGGCGAATTTTGAATGAACGCGTCAACATGTGCTCGGTTCGCGCGCCTATAGCGAAAGTCGTTAGGTACTTATTGTTTTTCGACATGCACTTAACGGATCGCAAGGAACTTTCGCAATCCATCAAGATAATGGGTGCACGACAGAGAAATTAAGATTTTTGACTGATAAAATAAATATGTCTTGAGATAAAAACGAGCGAGTGTATGAGGTAAAGTTACTCGGTGAAATATATGATGAGGTAAAGTTACTCGGTGAAATATATGATATATTATTATTGTATGGTACCTACTAGGGATGCGCTGAATATTCGGTAATTATTCGGGATTCGGCATGTTCGGCACATTTTAACATATTCAGTATACCGGATATTCGGTTTATGTGCCCAATATAAACCGAACTTTTGTGTTTATAAGACCTACAAGTTTAATTAGAATACAAATTAGTTGAATAGTATAGTTCAATATTTATATTTTGAAATATGGTTCTATTCGAGGTATTTTGCATTATGCAGCAAAAAATAAGACGGCGGAACGGTGATATTCCATTTTAGCGTTTTTCTTCTGTAACAAAGTGTAAATAGGTACTTGTCAGTTTGTAAGTAATATAATAAGTTGGATCTAATGACTTGTACTAAGATCGTGTAAACTAGACATAAAGCTCAGCCAAATATTCGGTTCAGTAAGCGGTGAACCCAATACTGTTCGGTATTCGGTTTTATCTGTGGACTATAATATTAAAGGTTCTGTTTTGATCTAAACGCATTAGTTTTCTTTTCAAGTTATATTTTTATAACCAATCCCGCGAGCCCGCGGCCGTATAAGATAAACTTTCATAATAAAGTTCTTGTCTTCTCGCTATTGCGTTGCTGGCGAAACGAAAACTTTCTCTCAAAGAGATGTTAGTACAAACGTAAGTATGACTTTCAAATTAAATTGTTTGTGAAATGTTCTTGTAATATTCTCATACGCAGAAAAAGTAAATACCGAAATCAAGTTCTCGAATGCTCAGAACAAATATTATCGAATACTTGTCCACGAAATAAGTTAAATAACTTATTTGCCAACATTAAAAACGCAGCTGTGTATAAGATAAGATGCGTCCTAATACACAATGTGTATATGAATCAATATGGCAATAAATATAACATTATTATGATCTGTTAGGTAGAGCCTTAATAATTGTTTAAAGCCCGCAAGTCGCGACCCACGATGCGAATCAAGTAAATAATACCTTATTTATTTATTTCTTCGGTCCCGGGTTCAAATCCTGGTAGGGACAACCTATGTGTGTTCAGCACAAATGTTTGTACCTGAGTCATGGATGTTTAATATCTATATAAGTATTATATACTATGTGCGCCCTCAGTCTATTGTACTGTACCCATAATACGAGCATTGCTTAGTGTGAAACCGTTTATGTAGTTGTTGTTTATTATATTGTTATTTATTATATGCATTCGAAAATGTGTTTTTTTCCTAAACAATAAAATCTATATGATAAAAAGTAGTTGGACTTAGATCTTAATAAGGCACAAGTAAATGAAAAAACCGTAGAGCCGAACTTTTGTTAAAGTTAGTGAAAAATCTAGATACGTTACCCAAAAATATCGACATCAAATAAAAGAAACTGCGCCGAAATATAATAAGACATATCCCTATATTATATCGCGTCATGAATATATTATCTGGGAATGAATAAAGCTGTGAGTCCACGAGTTCACCATACATCGACAGAACTGATTTACCGTAAAAGCGATTCTATTGCGAGACCCTAACGAGCGATATTATTCTGATAAACCAATACTATAGACGGAAATCGGAATTTTCCCAACATCAGCTTTTTACTCTGTGTGTATCATTTAACAAGTCATACTTACCGCCCTGCGACTTCGGTACAATTTTGCCTTTCTTTACTCGCTTGCTTTTTTTCCTCACTTATAACCTTGTGTTTACAGGAAAAATATGGATAACTTTTCCCTCTTCGAACATAACGTGTGAAGTGTTGTTTCTTATCATTGCGAGATAAATCGAGCCAACAGCTCTATAAGAATAATACATGTAACTGCTTCCATCTTTCAGAATTGCTTTCAAATTTCCTAGCATTTTACTATTATTATTATAAGCAAAGGGTGAATGCCACATGCTACTGAAGTCCTATCTCTCGTTATAAATAAATCTCTTATCTATTAAAATTGATCTCCCACGTTCCAAGTTTTGTAATAAAAACATCAATACGAACGACATCAAGACATTTAGCTAAAATACTGTTTAATTTAACGCTGTTTGTATCAACGCAAAATAACTTATATCAAAAAAGGGCTGAACGACGGATGTGACGTCACGGATGTCAACGCGATCCGCCTCACAAAAGGCCTCACGTCATTCCACAAGTTCATTCGTCATTCTCCTTCAATAACATGTTGACCAACATGAATATGCTGCTGTAAATGAATCAGTATTAGTTGGATATTAAAGTTTACTTCTCACTTCCCTTTGTGATCTGCATTAATTTGTATGGGAAATGTAATTCAGGGTGTCGTTAACAAGGTAAGCTGACCTTTTTAGGCTGAAATGCTATTGTTCGTTCTTTGCTGTTTACATTGTTCGTTCATTTGTTTTTTTGATTAACGGAACGACTATTAGGCCTATTAGTCATATTTAATTTAATTTGTAGGTATCCTTTCACGACTTTTTAAAAAAAGCTTTGTCCTTCGACTATGGCCTGGCGTAGGTTCAATTTTTGTGCTGGGGACTACAAATATAGGTACAGCCTGGGGATGATTTTTGTGCTGGGGACTACAAATATAGGTACAGCCTGGGGATGATTTTTGTGCTGGGGACTACAAATATAGGTACAGCCTGGGGATGATTTTTGTGCTGGGGACTACAAATATAGATACAGCCTGGGGATGATTTTTGTGCTGGGGACTACAAATATAGGTACAGCCTGGGGATGATTTTTGTGCTGGGGACTACAAATATAGGTACAGCCTGGGGATGATTTTTGTGCTGGGGACTACAAATATAGGTACAGCCTGGGGATGATTTTTGTGCTGGGGACTACAAATATAGGTACAGCCTGGGGATGATTTTTGTGCTGGGGACTACAAATATAGGTACAGCCTGGGGATGATTTTTGTGCTGGGGACTACAAATATAGGTACAGCCTGGGGATGATTTTTGGGGTGACGGGCGTTTCGGTTTTGTTTTTCAAATTTTTAATTTAAGTTCCCGATACGTAATTTTATTTTATTCTGAACAACTCAATAAATCTGGGTTAGAAACAACAACCCTCAATTAATTCATTCCCACACCCATTAGCTAATACCTCCGCACTCAAATATACAGTTCGCCCGTGCTAAAACCATCGCACACCCGACATTATCGCCATAAACTCGTTCCAATAACGGCTCGCATGCTCGATCCCCCAACTCGATGGCGTTAAAGCCAACAGTGTACACCCTAATTAAAATTTCCTCTCAACTAATTGTATATTAAGTTAATCTGATAATAGCGGGTAACAGGCGTTTCACCGGATAATTGGTTGCCGCGGGGTTCCGCAGTTATTCGTGGTGTGGAAATAATATCACGTATACCGAGCAATGCGGACCCGACTTGAGTGTGCTAATAAAAATATATTGAAGATCCAGCAGTTGTGTGGGCGGCGGTTTTGATTTTGTACAGTGTAATATACTTAGTTTTATTGAACGAAGGTTAATTTCGAGCTATAAAACTCTACGAAATGTTATCATCGATTTTATAATCAAATATATACGGTATTACTACTGCATAATAACTGTGTATCTTATAAATTATTCGGATTAACATTTGCATAAGTAATTATTAGTTTCCAGCCTCTGCTGACCCAACCCTCATTTAATGACCGAGGATAATTGTTGCCTTCCGAATGTTGAGTATCCTTTTTTTTTTTATTACAAGGTTCAATTATAGAAAATGAATATATGTGATAAAATGATAAGAGTATTTGTAGCTCATGATTATCGATTGCGCAAAGGTGATGGAAATCATCGTACTACAGGAAACCTGCATGTCTAAGAGAACCCCACGAAAGACGTGTGAAGTCCGGCAACCCGCACTGGGCTAGCATGGTGGACTATGGCCCCCTCACATTGATAGGAGGCCCGTGCCCAACATTGGGACATTAACAGGGCTGGTATAATTATTTTATAAGTAGCTCGCAAATAAACTCCAAAGAATATTCAATTCACGTCCAAATCATGAATGTGGATTGAGTGAGTCCTTCCCTGAGGACCTGTATTCATATCTAGTGCGCCCTCCACGCCTCCTTACCCTAACAAAAGGGAGAAAAATTGTCAAGAGACGAGTGTGTTCAAAGTGAAACGACCGTCGGGCGCTATAATAAAGCGTGATAAAAGGCTTCATGCGTGCGCCTGCGACTTGTAATTTTGACACTTGATTTCTTTATTCAGAGCTCGTAAATCTTATCTGCCGCTACCCCGCTGGTTTCTGATTAAAATACACAAATGATTGTGCACCAATCAACTTCGATTAGGCAAGCTCGTGTTATTAATGTTTCTAAATAATTATTATTTGATTAAAATGAGATTATAATTTTCTTTTCATATGGCCACTCTGTATTTAAAATTGATACGAGTTTATTTATATCGTTGTAAGTATATTAATTTAATGTCGATGAAATACATTCCAATAAATTAACTCCCGTCGATAATATCTGTAAATATACAAGAGCCCACCCTCGCAATAAAATAGTTTATAATTATAATGTAAGACGTAATAATTATAGCTGTAAACCTATTGAAATAACTGCAATTACAAGCCCTGTATTAAGTATACTTAATTGAATATTGCAGGTTACAGTAATGCGTAACATTAAGTTATAATTGGGTATGTTCTACATACACAGCAACAAATTAACTACACTGTATTTTTTTTCTTAATTGTCATCAATTAAAAGTTCATTAAAATATTTGAGATCTGATAAGGATATTTGTAGTGCAATTACTTTTTGTTGATATGTTATAAAGGCATTTACGAGTAGTAGGTAAATTACCTTCCAAATGCTTACATTCTAAATAGTATGAATATATTATTTAACTATCGTCAAAATTTATATTAATAATAAACAGAGCTTTGAATCAACAGTATTCCTGAGAGATATAGAAAGCATATGGTACAATAAAATATGATATCTTGAAATATTTTTTGTGTGTGTCAGTTCGTTTGAACATCTAATACAACTACTGGATCACTTTCTATGAGGTTTCCACAGTATGATAACCTAGTTAGCCTCACAAGATAGGGTACACCATCAAATTATCGCCGTTTCAAGCTGCAGAGTAAAAACGCGAGCAGTGTACGCAAAAGCTGATACGAAAAAAAGCTTAATCAGGTGCAACCATATCTTTTAAAGAATCTGGAATAAGGGATGGCAATATTTTGATTTCCGCACTGGAAATTTATTCCAGGTGTTAATTAAATATATTTCTACTGGCCAATCACAAACCGAAATCACTTTAAATAACAACATCATTAGCACTATATTAAATCAATCTTTTAGTTGCCCGGTATTCACTGTAATTGGCGGTCGAATGGCTTAAAAGTGAATCTGAGGCGTCTCGGATGTTGGGACGCTGGCTCGCGGACCAGATCGATACTACCCCCTACCCCCCCTCCGCACCTACGAGCGTATTGCCTCATCCCCTTTGGAGCAACCGTTAGTTCTCGAACTTGTCTAGATGAATAGAATAAGCTTTTAAGTCATAAATATTGATTAGGTGTATTTTAAAAATCAAGACCTTTATTAACATAAATAAAATAATATGCCAAGGTTTTAACTTTACACCCTTAGGCGAAGAAATATTCTATGTCTAACTTTACACCATAGAACAAAATTTTGCCAATCAAAACGTATACCTACGCTACGATTTATTTTTACACTTTTTATGTAAATATTAAGCAGGTACCTAGTAAGTTTTTCTATTGTCATTCTAATTTCAATGTTTATATGGGTAGTTTTAATTAAATATATTGTGTAAATAAAAACCTCAAATAATCAAACTGATGCTAGCACTAACTCCGTTAATACTCCCGAACCATTCTAGAACTATTGAATAAAACAATAATCCTTTTTTTCTATTTCTATTTTTGTATTTGGGTCGGCTTCCAGTCTACCCTGATTTAGCTAATTGCCTATAATTACACGATGCGACTGCCATCTGGCATACGTCACTCGTCGATCATTCTGCGATAAATACCTACAGCGCGCTGTACCCCGGGAGTCTGGGCCACAATGCACTTAAGATAGGCCATAAAAAAACAGCGCAAAGTTACGTAATAATATTTTTTAAGATGCATAAAATACAGCGGTGTGCGACCTGAAGTGCATTTTATTGCTTTGTAGCGAGAGTGGCGTTTGATTTAAATATCTTTGCGGAGTCTCCGATGCCTAACTAGTGTGACTACAAGTAAACTAAGGGTACGGTTATTTTGTGGCTTCTAGCTCCTCGTAGCGACTGTCAAAGACTCCTTAATGGTATCCTGAGTCCAAAACTTATTATTAAGTATCTGATGTGATAAAAATCTACACATTTCAGTCATGTTGCACTCTTCAATATCAATAATCTATTATTTTTCTTCTATGTTTAAATTATTAGTAGTTATTTAAATCCTAGTCAATATTGCCTTGACTGCCAAATATGGATTTAAGCAGCCAGAAGCTGTAGTATTGTTTTTTATATGTAAGTATTTAATTCTACTATAGAACTACAGAATAACGACAAAGAGCATTGAAGGCCGTTCAACAACGGGGTTATTTTAAACCATTCGAAATTGATATCGGAAACGGAATCGAAAACATTCGAACTTCATTACCGCAATCGTTATTAAAAATTCCGAATTAGATTATCTTCGATGTATCTTGATGACAATACCATATAGTTTTTTCAAATAGTTTCCGTCGGAAAGCTCGTCGGGAGCGACACCAACATCGGAATGTTTCAATTCCGTTTCCGATGTCGATTCCCAATGATTTAAAATTACCCACCGAGTCTTATTTCGTTTTAGGTCGGCCATCAAATGCACCGACGCGGCGGCGATGTGGACACGCTTCGCTTAGCGTTTGACCTCAGCAAACGTCTTTTTACGACTCCGTGTTTAGTTTCATGGTAACGGAAGCGTATTATTCTATTAACATTTATACGTGGCTTTGGTATGAGTTTTTTTTTTATGAGGCATTACTACGGCACACATAAGGACCTCATAATTATAAATTGAGTAGAATAGTGTATTTTACAATGATATGTAGAAGAAGTAAATAATAGAAAACGAAATATGTAAACAAATCTCCTTTACGTTGCCACCAATATTACCCTGAAATTTATTTTACCAAACCAAGGGCTTAAGGAACCTCGTGGCCCCATGGTCTTCACAGCTTAATGCACAAATATATAGCCCAAACTCACAGCTGCATAAGTATTTGTGTATTTGTGTCGTTTTATATCGCCGTATAAGAACTATACCTACATACACAACAAATACATTATCTACATAAATAACATGCAACGTACAACATAATCATGTCTATCTTATTCTTATGCTAGCACAATCTGCTATCTAATCTTTTTGAACTGAACACCCTAATGACGGCACGTGCTCACGGGTATTAAATTCGGTTAGTTTTGGTCCTTTTTACCGGCCCATCTCTGGGGTTGTTTGCGTGTGTGCGTGCGCGCATATGTTTGTATCCAAAGCAGATGTTTACTTTTGTGAGAATATCTATTTTGCCTTTGGCACGCGTTTATCGTTAAACGATTATTACTCATATGCATTGAAATTATTTTATATTCGATTCGTAACTATTAATGTTAATAGAATTGCTGCGTTTAATTTTATTATCTTAAATTTATGTTTTCAAAATGGTGACTAAAGAAACGAAGAACAAATATATACTTGCATTGATTTGTTTAGAGGTCATATATAGTAATCCCTTTTTAGTTGCATTACGTGGGTGACTTCACAATGCACCGTTATTTTTTTTTCTTCATTCCACACCACTACCTATGATTCCGTTAAGTTATTCCGAAGAAAACCAAGCGTAACAATAACGGCCATCTGTCGTGGGGCAAATCATATTACAAAAGACTTTTTTGCTCCATTACAAACGGCTGCATGATTCGAGATAGTTAAAACGGGTTGCAGCTGGTCTGCAAACCAATTATTTATTAATTTAATCCACCCACAGCCTTGAATTCTCTTGATTATAAAAAAAAAACATAAAGTAACCAAAACCTTTGTTTGTTTCAGAATGTGACCGCGGGTAACAACTCATCGATGACGGTAATATTCATCACACCATAGGGGACAATGCGGTCACAGGCTTCAAAACCTTTACCTAAGAAAGGCGATTTAAATAAAACATCATTTAAAAGTTCGTCAACCAAGCAAACTACAAAAAAATCGGTAACCCCTAAAAAAGTAAAAAAATTGGTAAGTAAGTCTTTGGTAAAGAGTCCTAAGAAAAATGTACCCAAAGATGATATTGCAACTTCTAATACTGACAAAGATTACAAAGCCGGACACAAAAATGAAACTGAAATATCAGAAACCAATAAACCGGGAACATCTAAAGCGTCTTCTTCTAGGGGCTATTCACCAACAAAAAAATGTAAAAAAGACCTCAAAGAAAAGAAAGTCACGATTAAAAATACTACAGTTGGCAATGTAAAAAAAGCCGTCACAAAAAAATCCGATAAATCAATAAAGAAAACAAAAAGTATTAAGCCCAGTGTAAAAAATAGTGGAAAAGATAATAATGATGTAAAGTACAAAATAAATAAAGAAGTAGTAATAAAGTCAACTACAAAGTTTTCTAAGGCTAAAACAATAATTAAGAGGGGAAATGTGGGCAGCAATGAAAAGAAAAGGGGTGCAACGGTGTCTAAGCAAGCTATTTCCGATAAAGGGATGGAAGCAGAAAACAACGATGACAAAAATAATTCGAAACTAAGCGAAGAAAGCAAATTAGTGGAAGGAAAAAATATAAATATATCCACTGAAGAAGAAAACATCACAGATAAATCTGAGTCTAAAACTTCCACAGATAACTCTTTGTGTAAAACACCGCCCAAAAATGTGACATGTAATCAGCCAGAAACTCCTAAATCTGATACAGAAAGACCTCCCAAGTTTTTTACGTCAAGTAGATCTCCAAGAACAGTGGATATTGACGTCAAATGCTGTAAAAACTCAAAGGGTAATTTAAGCGTTTCTGAAAGATTCTTGTCTATGAAATTTGAAACAAAGTCGGAAGATAATACTAAAGATAAAAATACTCTAATTTCTCAAGGTCCCGAAATAGATGTTTATACATTTACTGAAAAGGTCGATTCTCCCAAAAGTATTTTATCTGACTTTCGTAGTCCTATTAATAAAACTGTTGGCAGAGTTAGACCCATAGCGAGGGTTAAAGGAACAATTATCGATAAAAAGACTGATTCAGAAAAGAAAAAGTTTTCCCCACATCGACCAATTGAAGAAGTTGTAAACCAATTAAAGGCTAATAAACGAGAAGAATTTGGCCAAAGTCAAAATTCATGTACTGCAACCGACGTAACCCCAAATGTAATAAGCGAAGAAAAAGAATTAGAAGAGAAACCAAAACCTATTGTAAGTAAATCTTATAAAATGGTCGCTCGGAAATCCAGTATAACCGGTAAACCTTTTAGTCCAATAAAATTTCTTGAACAGGCACCATCGCCGATAAAATGTGAAAAACCTAATAAAGTAAGTCCCACCGTGAAGAAAGCGCTTACAAAATCTAAAAAACAAACAAAAAAGACCTCCTTGTCGGATCATGAAATTGACAATTCTAAGTTTTCAATTAACACTAAAAATGTATATTATACATCATCTGAAGAAAGTGTAAGTGAATCCAATGATGATAATGACACCAAAGAGTCTTCCGAATCTGATACCCCAAAAAGTAAGAAAACTAAAAATAAAAAATATAAACGAATTACAGATAGTGCGAAGAAAACTTCATCTAAAGAGTTAAAGGAATTATCTAAAGATTCATTAATAGATCTCAAGGATAATTCTGGTCTTTTAGGCAACGAAAAACCAAGCAAGAGACGGCTTAAACTTTTGTCTATGTGGAGTGGACCTAAAAAGCATCGTATGGCTTCCCTTAATGCTCTAGCAAAAGTACATTGTTTATATGAAAACGAAAGTCGAACTCATATGGAATTAGGGTTAATGAAGACAGTAGACAGGCAAGTGATTCCGAGTACGTCCAAGTCAGCTTCTGTTAAAAAAAAAGAAAGCAAGGCCAAGGACATCGAAAAACAAGAAAGCACATCAGAATCTGAATACGAGTCGAAACCGGAAAAAAAAGAAGATAGTTCAGACAGTTCCGATGATAATCCTCCTCAAAGGTCGTTGCGTGGTGATCCTGGTATCAGAAGTGCTGGAAAATACTGGGATCCAAAATCATCTACATCCTCTAGTGAAGATAGTGAATTAGAAACTAAGAAGAAAATAACAAACCCAGCAAAAAAGAAAACGACCCCTAAAGCTTCTTTGGGCAAATCAGACCCAGAGAAACCGCCCGCTAAAATGAAAAAGACAGCCGGAGTGCCTGTGAAGAAAAAACGGAACAGAAACGAAGTGGTAATGGACTTAAAAGATATGGTTGTACAAAAACGTATGGCAAGTCTCAACGCTACTGCCATTCTTACAGCTTGTTATGAGAAACGCTCCCCTAAATCGAGTAAAGATGATACAACATCCGATTCTTGTAGCGATGAGTCATTTTCTCAGACAAAAAACGGGGTTAGCTCCGGCGTGAAGTCGGAAGTAAAAAGCGAAGAACCTAAAAAGGAATGCGACGAATCTTCTTTAGCCGACAGAAAGCAAAAGGTCGAGGTTATTGTTAATCAAGATACAGATGTCACTATAACTGGTGTTTATTCCACTCATCTTCACGAAGGATTCTGCACTGTGTCTGGCATGCAGTATCGCATCTCCTCGACAAGCCATACGCAGACTACAGCGACAGCGAACTGTGAAAAGGTAAGAATATTATCGATTATCGATTAATATTTTGAACTTTTGAAATATTTACTTCCCTAGGCAGGAATTAAACCCGTTGTTTAAAAAAAAACACATTTTGTAGTATTGCATCATCTAAAAATTTCGGTAATAAGGACCAAGTTCAGCGAAGTAATTAACGACAAATTAAAGAAAGTGCAAATTCTATTCCTTGCTAGGGAAATTATTTTTTCAAAAGTCGAATGAAGCATTTTTAGTGTCCATTAAAATCGGTCTCGAGAGCCCTAAAAGCATTGTTCGCTATTCCCTGTAGTTACGGATTTAGCCATTCACGGTAAGTTATGGAGTAAAAATTTTCCTTATTGCTACATTAGGTACCTTTCCAACAAAAAATCTGAAACATTGAAATAAAACTAGTTATACGGATTTGATCGCGTTTATTTTATGTTGTTTACATTCCCGACGTTTCGGCTTTACAGCAACCATGATCACGGGAGGACTGAGGTGTTAGACGTCCTAGTGTCATAGTGGGAACTGGGGTACCCTCATATTTAGGCGATGTTTGCGGTCCGATCCACGCAGAAAGTGCTCACAGTGTCTGTGCGCGCAACACCTTTGCAAGACCTCATCTTGCAAAGGTGTTGCGCGCAAAGTGCTTGGTTTTGTATTTAATTATATTATTTACTGGATCCCAAGTCGGTGATAGCACCCAGCCATCTTCCCTATTGAAATTAGGATGTTTTTTAATTATAATGGACTCAGGTATCATCCTTGATCGAAATCGGTGTTCTTTTGCGGGGATCTGTGGTTGATCAAATCTGATATAATTGTTGATGCGATCCTGTACATGTTCACAGATTGCAGAAACCCGTATAATTAGTTTTATTTCAATGTGAAGTATTCGCGTAAATATAGGAAATCAAAATCTGATATATATTAACTTTTCTCCCAGATTGGGTTTTTGGATGTTCGTGTTTTGAGGTCCAACTGATTTCATAGACTTGTTGATTCTAATCATGATTATATAGACGCCCCATCCCGTCGTCCAAAAGTTAGCAAATTGAGTGTCGTATTAGCAGTACGTAATAAAGACGATACACCCGCTGGCGCTTCGGATCTCATTAATACCCGGTAATGAAGTAAGTTCTATGTAATCACGCCTCGG
The DNA here is from genome assembly GCA_905404115.1 of Pheosia gnoma. Taxonomy (NCBI): domain Eukaryota; kingdom Metazoa; phylum Arthropoda; class Insecta; order Lepidoptera; family Notodontidae; genus Pheosia; species Pheosia gnoma. The sequence continues at coordinate 4,521,971 of FR989909.1, read as the reverse complement.
GACCTCATCCGCACATTATCCCTCATCGCTTTACTCAATAAAAGATTACATGGAAAATTAAGCCTTTGGCATTCGTAGCGAAGGAGGTTTTTCATTTGTACGGCTTATCAATTGAAGCATGAACGATTTACGCATGAAAGGAGTAGCAGTCGAGTTGCCCTTGACGCAGATTACAATATTGTCTGACGCGTTAAATCTTATTAATTACTAGCTGTTGCCCGCGACTTCGTCCGCGTGGTATTTAACAAAGACAACCGTTGACAACAGCCTGCTCGCCCATTCTGAGCCCGCGGGACGCATTGCAGGTTGTTGCTATCAAACTTAATCAGGCGCTGCGCTGCAACATTGGTTTTAATTTTTTTTCGTGAGATCCTATTTTTTTTCTAAAATAAAAGTAGCCTAAGTTACTCCTTGTTACATCAGCTATCTGCCAGTGAAAGTCCCGTCAAAATCGGTCCAGCCATTTCAGAGATTAGCCGGAACAAACAGACAGACAGACAAAAATTTTAAAAAATGTTGTTTCGTTATAGGTAACGTGTATACATCCAAATGCACTTAGTAAAAAGCGGTTATTTTAATATTACAAACAGACACTTCAATTTTATTTATATGTATAGATGTATAGATATGTTAAACTCGCAGAAGTTTTAGAGATCCTCAGTAGATATGGCTGCAGGCTTATTTACCAAGCCAACCCATCCCATTCACGCTTCCACACCTTGTGTTATTCTTTTTATGTACTACATAGTATGTTTATTATTAATTAGCTCTTCCTCCTAGCCATTGCGCATTTCTATTTTCGTATGGGTACCCTGATATTACGGATATATAAACACGGTCCAATTGCCACCTGCGCTCCCAACCTACCCAACAACTGCCGATAACCTAAGGGCAAGACCACTTGTCAGAAGTGTTAACAGATCTGCATGTAACGACTGCCAACATCTAGGCTACGACAGCAAAATAAATAGTTTTGAAAGTTCACAGTATTTGTCGTCCACAGGAGGGTTGTTCTCGGGACGACGGGGCCCGGTACACGCCTCTGTCTGCGCTGTCTTCCATGCAGCCGCCAGCGGAACACGTCCACACACACCCCCATCCAGGTAACTACCTCATGCTATTACGCACCTTATATGGTTAGGTTAATCTAAGTAGCTTAGTCAGTCTAGGTTTATGTTAACAAATGGCTTCTCGGTTGACTCGTTTTTTACCAATAGCATATTTTGAATTGGCTGAATGCGAACTTTGACCACATTCTTAAAATTGTACAGTCACAAAGAAAAACCCTAATACTATAACCTATTTTTTTCCATTGATTGATAATTGATACTAATTAGTTTTAACTAAATAAATTGGTACAGTTTTAACCAACATTGTACCCATTTCTATATTAAATATCCTCGTTTGTTAGAAACTGAGTACATCTCTGATCTCTTCGAATGAAAAATAACTTTTTAACTGGTTTTACGCGCGGCTTCACCCATTTAGATTTTGGAGAGCACAAAATAACCCCAATGTTATTCCTATATGACGACTGTACAAAAGTTAATCAAATCCTTTCAATCGTTTTTGTTTGATCCTCAAACTTACTAACAAACAAACACGCTTTTGCATTTATTTTATTATAGTATTGGTAAATTTTAAAAATCAAATCTCATTACTTTGATTTGTGGCTCACTAGTAGCTCACTAGCTCTATAGTAGTCGCTTAATAGTAGCTTTAAGCGTGTAGCAATTTATATCCTCTTCCTGGTATAGTCTTCCTTATTAAAACATGTAACACATTAACAACAAATAGTTAGCCATCTCGTTAAACCACCATATTTACTACTCATTCTGGCTTCTCAGAATTACTGCCAGCTGGCTTAGCTGGCTTATAATAATATATATTTGAGCATAAACCTACATGCACTATGCATTCGTACTGCAGTCACGCTCAGCTCCATACCCAGATATGGTAATTTTCATAGGAAACCGCTTATCTTAAATGCCTATATTTCAATTCACTCGAGACATTAACTCTCAAAATTGCATCAACTAATCAGAATCAGAATATTTTTATTCACGTAGACCATTATTGTACAGTACTTATGAATCGTCAAGTTACAAAAATATTATGCTACTGCTTTACCACCCGTTCGGAATGCCGTTCCTATGGAGAAGAACGGGCAAGAAACTCCTTGGTTGCTCTTTTTTTAAAATAGATCTTTTACATTTTTGAGCAATAAATTGTTATAGGTATGTGAGAACAATGTAGGAACGGCTAATCAAACTTTAGCAGCAGGTCAAAAAAAACAAAAAGTACTAACTAATCATTATGCGACTTCCTATTTCCTGTTTATCTTCGCCAACATCTGATAACTTGCACAAATTACTGTCCAAAAATGTATAGTTTTGTAATCTCAGATGAAGAAATAATATGAATTGAGTGCCACGAACAACATATTGAAGCACAATATAAATACCAAGTCGTTTTGTGGAGTACAACCGAACTCGCGCATGCGTGAGAACGTAATTAACGTATTATTTGTGTTCAAAAGGGTTTGGTTTTTTAAGCTTCAATATGATATTCGGGAAACTCCGTCTATATTATTTCTTTAAGTTTGTAGTTCATATAAAAAAATGACAAAAATTTGTAGCCGCTTTTATACTTTTACGATGCCGTATATTACTAATAACATGTTTTTAAGAATAAGAATAATCTCTACGTTTTGTGCTACTTTACGACCATGTTAAACGAAACATTGTTATAACCCTGTCATATTTCTAATTTCTGCTGAAAAATAAATATTCGCCGGTACAGAATAAGCAAATATCTGGATTCTTTAGTGTCCTATCATCGTGAACGGTTGCCTCATATCGTACGTTAATAGGTCAATGTTTTTCGACGGAACGTCGACCTCGGTGCTCAGGCGCAGGCGGACGGGCGGCGCGTCGGCGCGGCGGCGGCGGCGGCGCACTCAGCATGTCTGTGTCGGTTTCACACATACCTACGTTGCGATATTTTTTTGTTCGTGTCGAATTTGTGTAATCGATTTATTTGCAAATTTAAATTGTATTACGTATTTTGAAAGTTTATCTCAATCAAAGATTTGTTGATGATCTTACGTCACAAATTGCCACCAGCTGTGGTGACGATAACATAACAGAATAAGTAGATATTGTTTACTTTCTTCCTGCACACTGTATAAACAGTCTCAAAGTTAAGGACCGACTGAAGAAGGTGTACCACCTGACTAGTTTGGCTTACGGCCAAATTTGCAGATGTCGAAGTAGAATCTTTGCCTCCGCAAACTTTCCGGAGAATATTACAACACCTATTAACATAATCTCTTATGTTTTATTCCCATTTACTGACTAATGTTACTTTATGATGCCTAGTCGTGCCTATGTTATTTACAGCAACCTTTACTGTGTGTATTTACACGAGATAAATGTTTATAACTTATTGTAATATAATAGCACATTTGCGGCAGATTCTGTTATAAGAGGGGATATAAAGCCTGGATATTGCGTACTTGCCATTACAGCACAAGAACTCAATAGAGAAAATGTTTCTTTGAAAAATACCTTATGATATATCTGTTCAAAATATTTGTTATCTTTATAATAAGGAGAGCGATTTACAGGAAGGCAATTTTCCATAATGAAAAATAATATTTGAGTCGATTTTGTTTTATCTGTAAAGTAGGTAAGGTGAGACGCAAACTCCCTTCGGAAAGCTAACTTAATGATGTCACATCAACTTCGAAACAACGACAGACATAATTTATTATTTATTCAGAATAATTAGTTTGAAATTTCAGCTTAATAAGAATCAATATATTAAACATGGTCGTGTCCTCAATAACGGGTGGGTAAATTAGTATGATCTTTGATTCTCTGAATCTGACTCCGCCCCTAATAGCAGAATAACCATAAAAAATAATAATAAAGATAATTAATTTTGTCTTCAATTTCATTCTGAAGCGGTATGAAATTTGCCGGGACAACTAGTGATCCAATAAAAAAAACGGTTAGGATTGAGGATAGAGTACATTGGAAGCATTCGCGTTATGGGTGTATTAGAAGAATGCTGCAAATATCATGGGCGGATCGTGCTCGAAACGAAACGGTTACACAGAAAATGAAATTGCAGAAAAAAAAAACTTAAGAGCAGGAATATGAAATACCTGGGACACATCATGCTAAACGTCCCGAATGCAACTTACTATTCAGAGTAAAAAAGGGCCGTAGACTACCCGGCTGAAGACGCACATCCTGGATGAAAAACCTCATAGAGCTTCATAGAGCAGCAGGCAGCCGTCTCTATAGCCAAGGTAGCCATGATGATCGCCGATAGGAGATGACATCAGAACAAGGAAAATTGAGTACATGGAAAGCTTACCGCAAAAGTTCAAGGTCTTGCTTTAGCCATAAATGATTATGAAAATGGTGATACTTAAGACCATACTTTATAATCTAAAGGAGATAGGAGTACACTCGAGCCGACATTTAAAGCATTCGAATCCATACGAAAATAGAATGCAGAAAATAAACAACAACAAATAACCTGTTGGCGTAGGTTTCGATGCTTTGTGTATTAAATAACGTAATGTGAGACCGGTAACACCGCTTGTTAGGGAAATATTGACGTCAAAACATTGCGTTTTCAGGAATATTATTGATTTGTATTGCTTACATTATTTATTTGTTTGATATTTCATTCACGAAGCTAAGTTGGTTGAAACTTGTTCTACACAAATGGTTCCCCCAATATGATAGACTGGTTAATTTTTTGCCCGCACCAAAAGTATCTAGGTACATACAATAAATAATTGATAAAGTATTGTCTGTTTATCTGTTTCTCAGAAACGGGTTAACTGCTTTGGGTGCAGTTTTTACGAATGTATTGTAATAAGCTGAAGTTCAAATTTAGTGTTTGTTTTATTTCAATCATTAAATAAATTTAAAAGTTATATCAATTTAAAGACGCTTACGAAGTCGCTGGCAACAGCTAGTAATAAATATTATTATAAACTATAACTTCAGGCTGATAGAATAAAAGAAATAGCGTATTCGGTCTCTATATTGAAAATAATGCCCTTAAAGGTTTCTTATCTCAATAAAAAAAAATAAAAACAAGACAAGAAATGGCCTCAAGACACTTTGAGCACTTTCTGCGTATATCGGACCGCAAACAACAACTAAATAAGAGGGTACCCCCAGTTCAAACTAAGAACCTAGAACGACAAACACCACAGTCCTCCCGTAACCATTGTTGCTGTAAAGCAGTCGAAACGTCGGGAACGTAAAACATAAAATAAACACGATACAATCAGTATAATTCGTTTTATTTCAATGTGTAGAATTCGCGTAAATATAAAAAAATCAATATATTAATAAAAAAAATATTTTGAATACGAACAAGTCACAGTTTTATCATATGCATCGATGGTTATGCGTATGTGTAGTTGGTCGCTGTTCGGCAATGGCGCCGCGCCAACCCGACCCCTATCTTGCCGATATAAAATAGTCACTTATCTAACCACCCGCTCAGCGGCTAGACTTCAAATCAGCATTATAAGATATTCAATTTAATTTCGTGCCGACATCATTTTAAAATGAATATCGTCATACGTGTACATGACATTTTACTTGTCGTTATTTGAAACGTATTAAAATGTCGAGTGTATCTATACTAATATTATAAATGTGAAAGTTTGGATGGATGGATAGATGGATGGATGTTTGTTGCTCTTTCACGCCCGAACGGCTGAACGGATCTGGATGAAATTTGGCACAGAGATAGATTATAGTCTGGAATAGCACATAGGCTACTTTTTATCCCGGTAAAATGTATGGTTCCCGTGGGATAGATGTTTTAATTTTTCATACTTTTTATCGCGGGTAACACCGCCGGGCGCAGCTAGTATTTTTATATGTATAGCGGGCGTTGTTTTCTAACGAAGGAATTGATCACTCGGTTGGCACTATATTACATTGCCAAAACACGTAATTACTAAGTATAATTGATAAAACGATCAATAGCCTAGAAGTTGTGAGGCGCCCACGTACCCGAAAGGTCCAGGGTTCGGTCCCAAACAACAAACTCTAACGTGACTACTTACAATATGTTTAACACACATTACTCGTAATTTTTTTTTTTGTATAGGCGATCCCAATCTAAGCAACACGTGTATTACGGGTACCGTATAAAAAGTTTACCCCTATTGGGATTCGAACACGAGACCCTCGGTACACAACGCAGAGCCACTACTTACTGTGCTAATCGGGTCGTCAAATATGTTCAAGATGTCTCCAGAAAAATCCTGATTTTTTTAAGGATTCCAGAAGGCATTGAACACTCCTTACGTATTTGAGAACATTCTGGAACATCGAAGGGTGCGAGACAAGAGCTATATGTCGGAAAGAGATAGACGATTTGCATTAGGGTATATAAGCCTGGTACTAGTTTTGGCGGACCGGCACTCCCGTCGGAGTACTCTATGATAGAGTCTTAACAGTGAGTGAACCGTAACGTGAGACATTGTTAGTGTATATACTCCAAGCTGAGTAGTCGGATAGTAAACAAGTTTCCGAAGAGAACAAAAGCGTTCTACAGAAGCAAGTGTGTGACACTAAAGTCAGTATTAGTATAATGTTTGAATGCTTACGTATAATGCTAATTCAGTGTTCATTTATAGCCGTGGGGTGTCCGGCGTAAGAGTTGCATCTCCCTCGCTCCAAGCACGATGTAGAAAAAGGCGTCGAATGTTTTAAAAATAGACTCATAAGCATCTAGTCGCAAAGGAAAACTAGAACAAACACGGAATGGTACCTCTGTTAGATGTAGAGACTTGCAACTGACACCACATATTATTATGATGCGTCATGGTTTCTGCTAAATAATTCAAGAGGGTGGTGCAGGTTCTGGGCAAACCTATGCCTCAAAGTCGTCACAGAGAAACCTCTGGAGAGGCCCCTTCTACTACATGCTATTGGAATCACTTTCCTTAGACTGTATACAAGGCATGTGGAAATAGATCACTGTAGTTTTCGGATTTATGAGATTGGTAGTTTATGGATGTTCATATCTGTTCCTATTTCTTTTACTCTTCTTAATCTTCCGCTGGGTCGTTTCAAGTACCTTTATGTATGGATCTAAGTACATCCACGTATACGTACGTCAGTTGCTAACTGCCCTCACTGTATTATTCCAGTATAAAGATGTAATAAATACACTCGTGGAGCTGAGTTCAGATAAAAACCTCACACAAATTGTGGTTTAAATTACAGGCCATGTTGGATTTATATAATTTTCATCTCGGGATAATTTCAAGTTTGAGAGGATAGCATTTAATTTTCATAGCTTAGCGGAATCCCATTTCGGTAAAACCCGATTACTGTCTAAGCGGCCGTGGTCTATTTGTTATCTCGCCGCGAAAAACCATTTCTCGGTACGGGGGCACAACAAAATAGCGAAGGACGAGGGTAAAAAGGGAGAAGTTGTGCGAGTTAATCATGAAAGCCGAACGCTAATCGCTTCGCATTCGCCGCCCCAACCCCGACTTCACTTTTTTGTCATGTTTGCCGCCGGGATGAGTGTATGACAACAAGGAGATGATACGTTTGAAGAAATTTATCGGTGTTCTCTTTGTTTATGTCGGGGTATCTTTTTGTATTTATGGTCTGGATAGGTTTTTTTGCGAGGTATTTAAGACCTATACATTTTTTTTTCAAATGGGTAAGCCTTTACCGTAGGGTAACCTTCTGTGAACTTACTAAAATTATGGTAGAACCAGGCTTTATCCACGTAAGCGTGGACCACGTGAGTGACGTCTATCATGGGTGTGCACATTGACGCGTTGGTAGCAGGCATCAGTCGCTGGATCGCGGACTTATTATTTATATTTCTCTCTTAAGTATTCCCACATCACGGCAGATTAACAATTTTTTTTGTTGGCACAAGTAGACATATTAAAAATATAATCCCATTGAAATAAAACTAATCTTGCGGATTTTATGGCGTTTATTATACGTGTTTTACGTTCCCGACGTTTCGGCTGCTTTACATCACCAACCATGGTCACGGGAGGACCTCAGTCCTCTCAAACAAATATCATTAAAAAACAAGCTTTAACGTTTCAAAGTCGCTGCATATCTTATCTGCAGTGTTACTACCTATAAGTAGATACGAATAAGTTACAATTTCATGTAAAGATTGTTTATATCCGACCTTTCACCAAAGACACGCTACCGCAATCTATTAATTGGTATTTATAATATGCTAATACAGTTGTACAATGCGCAGTGCCCGAGATCGGAGGCCTCACACGGCGGCCGGGTTGCTCCAGCGCATTCTCCGCGCCAGCGGCGACCGCTTCTCATCATGAACCAGGTTAGTCCACACCTTCTTCGAGTTTTAACATTATAAACAAAGAGAGAATTGAAACAACAAAGAAGCGACACAACTATCAACAAAAAATGTAACTTTGCTTTATGTAGAGACTTCTAGCTTTTTCTCTGTCAGTAATACAATAGATTTATATATGAAACAAACAATAGTAGGTACCATGAAGTTTAAATCCAGAATCACAATAGAATATAATTTATATAATTTAAACAAGGGTTGTTCCGTTCTCATACTATGAAGTGTCATCCTGTTATTATTTTTTTCTCCATTCAACCGATTTCTATTCCTTTACTCAATCGACACTAATTATTTGATTAAATGTTTAAAATGTATCCCGTGAGTATTCCTAACTCAACCGATTGCGAAGCTAGCAAAAAAATACAAAGTCTTTGCAATCGGTTGAGTTAGGAATACACACAGGATGAATTGGGCATACAAACAATAAATAATTTCTTAATGGGTTGAGTGAGGAATTAAAATCGGTTGAATTAAGAAAAAAAAAAGATAGAATGAGACGTCATTGGATGAAAACGGAACAACCCGTAAACAAGGTTTATAGTTCCGTGGCTTAAAATAGTGTAAAGGTATCTAATATTATTATATCCTATACCACCTATAGTGACTAGACAACATGCCGATAACATTTAATGCTCACCGGATAGATACAGGGATCATAAAATTCTTAAACATTCCTCAAACCAATTAGGTACGTATATGAATAATTTTTTAACAGGCCATGGCAACTTTAAGAGCAAATTATTCTATTTTAAATTAGTACCCTCGCCTCTGTGTCAATGTTCAACGCCGTATAACGAAAACGAGCAATCTGCACATCACATCCTCTGGGAGTGCAATCTCTGGCAAAACGGACGGAACATTATGCTTAATAGTTTGCAAGTAACTTCTGGAGTTGTATACTACACAGACCTTGTGGAAACCAGGGATAACTTCCATGCGTTCAAGCGTTTTTGCCATACCTACTACTGGAATCAAGTTTAATCAGCTCACAAGTTTAGGACCAATTAGTATTTAAACTCTCCGTGGTGCCTTACACCTGGAATTAGTCCAGCTGTAAGAGTCTTACTTCTGTGGACATTTGTCTACCAGATCTTTTTGTCTCCCGCTTTGCAATGGAGGGAAGTGGATAATTTTCTTCCAACTCCTCCTATTTATCTTTCGATTAATTTCGTGCGGGTTCCAAGACAATTAACTTTATCCCGGGACTCGCCGAGGGTCAAACCTCGGTGTCTTCATTGGACACCACTGTAGATCCTGGCTTACAGGAGTAGCAGTGGTGGGAGTGTGTGGCGGGCCTAGTCCCATATGAATAATTTATAATGATCACGACGAATTTGTCGGTGAATTTCCTGCGTTCATAACTTCATTTACAAGTAAAATTGTCTGACCTTATTTAAAAAATGTTATTTCGCGCTCATTTGTATATCAAGACTTCTGCGGAACGTACCTACATCGTAATTAGAACGTGCTGCCGGTGATTTTCAGGTCAATCGTAGATATAGGTCTATTAAGTGAATATTCGAACGGCACAATTATCGGTTGGCCGTAATCTAATTGAGATCGCACAGGTCATTGAACTAGAGAGTCTTGGCCAAGGCCATAGGCATTCACTTCGGGTGGGGGGGTGGGGGGGGGGGGATCCGAAAAGAGTCGAAAATATTTCAGAAAGAACCTATGTATAAAACATTGAATTAGCTAAGGCATTTCGGAACGGGGGTAAGATTTTTTCCCGTAATATTTGAACACTAAAGATGAATTGTCGAGATTTATACTCGCATAGAAAAAGTGAGAGTAATTCTTGGACTAATTTGAATAAAAACAAATAAAAGTGATCTTCAACTTTTTGTACCTGCCTAATTATACCTATTAATTATAGAATTATGTGTTATTTCTACAATTGCCAGCATATAAAATCGCCAGCTGTACCTAACGGCCATAAATTATAAACTTATCAGTATCTTTGTGATAGAAACGTTCAGAGAGAAACTTGTGAAGCACTCACTGCACATTTAATAATTGCAACTTCAGGTATAAAGTATGAAAGCAGCCAACTTGCAGATGAAAATAGTGTTTATTGCTGTGAAAATGTGGTTGGAAATGTAATAAAAAGCAAAGGTTTATCAAAGTTAAAACTATAGCTGTTAGGGACTTAATTAGTATCAAAAGCTAAGGTAACAATCTCTGGTCTGCCATAAGTCAGTCTCTATTCCGCCATAATTCAGCAGCTACGGCGGAAAGCTCTCTCAATGCATGGCCGATAGTAACTAGGATAAGTAATTAATTACTTTGCCGCAACCTTTAAGTAAATCAATTGGAGTATCATTATATCATTTTTTAATTCATAACTTTCTTTATAGATTTTACAACAATGTCGTTCTAACAAAATATATACGCAGATACACTCCAAAAGAATTCATATTGTTAGTTATACGTACTTCAATCGTACGGGATTGACTCACGTTAAGTCACTGCACATAGCTTTGAAGACCTCTATCCATCGATAGATATTGTTATTTTAACTCTGAGACTCACATTATATAATATCTAAAATCCCAACACATTCAACCCTTATATAATGAAACTAATATCAATTTATGTACTCGTATAACGCCACAGATTAAATTATTTCACACCTTGTTTATTCATTTTCACTATGAGATACATGCAATATCCATCAGGGTAATCAAAAAAAATAACAAGCAGAGGCAGGGAGGTCGGCGCACACTACACGAAATCCCAGTTTAGTTAAGCTATACCGCCCGTACTGAGCTCCTATTTGCAATAAACACGTCCCGTGTGTTCCCACAACTAGGAACAAGTTTCACAGACTTGTTTGCACTTAGAGATGTTAAAACTGGGACATTAGTTAGTAAACGGGTGGAATTTCTTTAGTCTCTCGCGAACTTGGAATTAGCTGCGTTCGAGATGTTTAAGAAATTGGAGCTAGCTCTTAAAGATATGTCGTGAGATCGCGCAATGCACATATCGTTCCTTTGAAAAATAACAGGAATAATTTTGCGATCTTTATTGAATCCAATAATCACACAGTTAGATCTTGAAAACAAATAATAAGACGCGATGCAAAATCAACTGGACTCAAAGCTCATATTTCAGATGCTGACTTTCGACATCAGACGGATTTGTGGTAATACAAAATTAATGCTTTTAAATAGAGACTATAACCTTAAACACTTCCCTATAGCACATATAATATCACTCCCGGAAGGCCATTCTTCTATAGCACCTATGATACATCTATACATATAAATAAAATTGGAGTGTCTGTTTGTAATATTAAAATAACCGCTTTTTACTAAGTGCATTTGGATGTATACACGTTACCTATACCGAAACAACATTTTTTACAATTTTTGTCTGTCTGTCTGTCCGTCTGTCTGTCTGTCTGTTTGTTCCGGCTAATCTCTGAAATGGCTGGACCGATTTTGACGGGACTTTCACTAGCAGATAGCTGATGTAACAAGGAGTAACTTAGGCTACTTTTATTTTAGAAAAAAAAAATAGGATCTCACGAAAAAAAATTAAAACCAATGTTGCAGCGCAGCGCCTGATTAAGTTTGATAGCAACAACCTGCAATGCGTCCCGCGGGCTCAGAATGGGCGAGCAGGCTGTTGTCAACGGTTGTCTTTGTTAAATACCACGCGGACGAAGTCGCGGGCAACAGCTAGTCTCCTATAAGATTTGGACTTCAATTCAATGATTACAAAACCATTTACAAAACCATTACAAATTCCTGAATATTCATCTGTCGTCTTGGCAATCATTTCAGTGGTTAAACAGCCAAATAACTCTATGCATAGCAGAGTTTTTCTAAAAATAAAATGAAGTGCCAACGAGTTTCGAATAAAAATAACCAGGGCGGGTGGGAGAGGCTTATTATGAAGGCAATATTTCTCGACGCGACCGGAATTTATTATTTAAACGCTAAACGTAGGCTATGTTATGTTGAGTATCCACTGAAGAAAAGATTAGACCTCACGATGGATGGTTAACAACAGCTTAGAGCTCATTCCTAGACATATAAGTACTTCTTCCACGGCTTTAAATATACTTTAAAGAAACCGACTCTTATAAGTAACAAAGGAGTAGGTGTATAGTAAGCTTAAGCTAATATTATGTTTTTTTTTTGCTTATACGTTTCATTTATTGCCAACCGCAGATGCCGACTGAACTTTCTATTCTACATATACAGACGGATAAACCACCCAGTAGACAGTGATAGAGTTATAAGGCAATACATACACATAAACGGACACGGACTAGAGGTATAGGTACAGCTCCGTCTCTCTCTGTTGGATGTTTCATTCGCACGTGTTAAATCAGTTTTAGTATATCAGTTTGCCGGCCAATGGCCGGATTTATGTGGGGTATGTAATTATAATAATTTATATTAGGTATATTAAATATATATTAATGAAATAAATACTTTTTTCTGAAAAAAAAATACGTATATTAATAAAAATATTGAATTCTAATTGATAAACTTTAATATTAAAATCTAATTTAACTTCAATTGTTTTTTGCAATCAACTCGTTAATCCTAGACTATAATTTAGTCATCATTAGACACAAGCCCACTTCCAATTCCGTTCAGATTACCCATCTAAATTCTAGAACGAAAACAACAATGAAATCTCTCCTTTCATCTTCGCTTTAGTGATCGGTCACCCTTATCAAGTGTCAAGTCAATTAGAGTGGTCATTAACTACTTAACATTCCTTTATATTAATAGTGTCAACGGATACAACAGGAATATAATGACTCGACCTTATTACTATATTATCGAGATATTAACTGTAAACGTATATAAATTAATTTTGACAGCCTGATAAGCGCAGTTGGAAGACCCCGCTTTCCGTGCCGAGGGTCCCGGTTCGAATCCTGGTAGGGACAAACTTTGTATGATAAGCACGAAAGTTTGTACCCAAGTCATGGAAGTTTAATCTATATAAGTAATATATACCAAGTTCGCCCCCAGTCCATTGTACGACACCCATAATACAAGCGTTGCTTAGTGTGGGACCGTATAGTTGGTATGATCGTCTAGCGATATTTATTTATAATTTTCCCTGTTATAGATTTTTTTTGACGATTTACAATGCCTTCACTAAACAGCCTGAGTTCTGATAAATGCTATGTAATGCCATTAAAAATGGATTACAATTGTTTGTATGTACCCAATGCGCACTCACCGCAACATCATTTAATGGTGATGAGACCCATGTCAGTCACATGAAAGCTCTTGATGTACTTCATTAGTTATATAGCAGCTAAGTTCAAATCTATGTTACAAGGAACATATTTTTCAGTCTTTTGTTTCAGCCGACACAGTCGCTCGTTTGAAGAACACTTTATTGCAAACATTATCGGTTTTCCAATGTTATTTTCAGTGGAAATGTTATTTGTTGGCGGATAACACGTTTTATACGGTTTTCACATCATTGCTAGGTGGATTGTGGCCGTAGCTCTCCCCGGGGCATAAATATTTGATATCAAATAGGTGGCAACTACTATTTTGCTTTATCACAGATTGCTTTATGTTTGTGTTTATAACATGCTGACTAATATCAATGACAAAGTTGGGTATATAGCTTACATGACTATCATTGAATTTAATCATATTCATAATCGATTGAAGATTAGTGTATCCATAGCAACCTCTATAAATAACTATAGGTAACTAGTCCCGATCTCTCATATCCTGTGCAGGGAAGATCAAGACAGCGTTTCGTTTAGGTTTGATTCTTAGGAAAGTACGTACCTACTCTACATTTTTCATTTCGTTTTCGTCGAATCCCACATTTTTAGATTCCATCCTCAAAATCCCCCTGTACAAAATACACCGTCATTTACCCGCTAATTAATAAATAAAATAATTATAAATATCGCCAGACCAACACACCAACTATACGGTCCCACACTAAGCAACGCTTGTATTATGGGTACCGTACAATGGACTGGGAGCCAACCCAGTATATTGGGTACAAACATTCGTGCACATCACACAAAGTATGTCCTCACCAGGATTCGAACCTGGGACCCTCGGCACAGAAAGCAGGGTCACTACCAACTGCGCTAATCAGGCCGTCAGAATTGCATTCAATTTGTTAATGATAAGTTATTTTATGACCCTTATACTCAATAAATTAGGACTGTCTCAATAACTGTATGAACGGATGATAAGTGGACCAATATAGTCGAGTATTGAGGACACAATTGGCCATTATCGTTATCCTATATACATTGAGGCGGGGCTTTCGAGGCAGAGAATCCGCTGACCCTTGACCCAGTGCGGAGGGTAACCGCCCTTCTCCATGCCTCGGCATTTTCACCCCAATTACCCCAACTATTGTTCGACAACTCAAAAAAAATGCAAATAAAATTTCGCACCAAAAAAATCGAACCCGAGTACCTACTTACAAAGAAGGCTAATAATGTTTTTTATTTAACTTACCACGCACTTACTACAACTACTATATCTACGTAATTGTAGTTAAGTAGGTACTTATCTTATAGCAGAAAATAAAGTACAACAGATTTACTGTATTCTTTATAATAACAATAATATAAAAATGCAAGCCCATAAATAAAACGGCGTTGATTTAAACGCAAGTGAAACCATATTCACAAGTTATCATTCAAAAGAGATAGCTACTCGAATATAAATTACATGCAAATTAGAATACTATTCAATATGAATGTCATTTGAAAGTGTATTTACCGAGTGAGAGGCGATAGTAGACACCCCGTGCTGTTATAAGACAAATTATTAAGGAAATAACGTTCAGGAATATGCCATATAATACGACCGACGCTTATTCAACTCTTCATCGTGAAGGATTATTGGACAGAATGATGGCTCGCACGTTTATTACCATGGATAAGGACATATTTTGCTTTTATTTGGATAATATACCAATAATTGAATTGAATTCATTAAGATTTGTGTAGTGAAGTGACAATTCTCGGCTTATTTTTAAGTCTTAAAACAGGAGCAGGTATTCAAATGGGTGTTTTTTTTGTTTTGAATCAGTCTAAAAGTGGGATTAACGGTAGTCCGAAAACAATGTATTTGGGTATTCTAAATCAAAATTATGGGTACATTTTCTACCTCTAAAAAAACCTTTAAGGATACAATTTTTGTGTGAGTTTGTATGCCCTTTAAAAACGGTAAATACACAAGCTAGTTTCTTAAAAAAACGCCTACAAGAAATAGAGCTTTCATTAAAACTGTTATATTTAATAGATATTTTCGCGCGAATAATAGGAATGCCTATTTTAAATTTAGAATGCAAGAACGAGACTCCACAACACTGACGGTACTAACATTAAATCTTATGAATCCTCCAATGAATAGTCACACAATTATCTGCAACTAATACCTCGCCTTTAATAATACACTAGCTAGTCCTCCGAAAATATAAATTTGCGGAACGCAATATATACAATTACAGACGTCGTTTAGTCGTTAGTTAATTAGTTTCCGCTAAAGTACAAATCATAGGCTATATTACTAAAATTGCCTCACTAATAAATGTGACTAAGACAACACTAATCCTATAAGACTACTAAACTAAGCAACGTTTGTTATGGCAGGACCGAAAATTGGCTACGGATTAAGCGATTGTGCAACAATGAACTTCACAACCCGATTTTTTTTAATAATATGATAAACAAATAAGATAGGAAAGTAAGGAATAATACAAACAAAAACATAGTTGCGAGGTTCAACTTAAGCAACTATCTTTTACCTTTCTACGCATTCGAAGTCGGGGGCAATATCCAGTATTTAATATTAATGTGTCGTAAATTGTTAAAAAACACCAAAGTAAATAATGAAAATAAGAGCCGACTACTTAACCTTTGGTAATGTAGTTAAACATTTATGTTTGGCAAAATAGCACTGATTTTAACAGAATTTTATTATTTGGAGCATCTACAAATTAGGCACAAAGACGGCAGCCGAGTTACGTCAACACAATTTCTCGGACAAGGGTTATGGAGACGTCGCGGATGTTTAAAAATAAATGCTTACTGGATGTGGAACTACGGAATATACACAGTGCATAATAAATAAAGGGCTCGCCCACACGGGCGGACCGCATTGCGTCACACTTCACGCATCACACTGTGATTTATCACGATTTGGTATTTCTTATTGTTCAAGAACTATGTATAAATTACACAAAAAAATAAAAAAAATATATGAATCACACTTTTTGCATTCCGTTACTCGTTAAACACACTTGAATAGCTCAAAATAAAACATAAATTCGTTTGTGGCGATCTTTTCGTTCCTTGAAGCTCTTATTATTTATGTTTTACTTGACTAGCTTACGTTTTTTATAATCGTAGTTATAGCAGCTTAAATATTTAAAATGCATTTTACTTACCAAAAAAAAACATAAAAAAAAACTATAACACCGCTGAGAAGGTGGCCACAAATATTGTTGTAAGAAATACTTATTTGGTATTAGCTCATCCAGTAGCCGTATATTTTAAGTCATTGACGTCGCTCTTTTCTTAGTTAATTGGGCTCCATTATTTATTTTTCTGCCTTGTTTTCGTCGTCTACTCGCTGTGAACGACAAAATGAAATGCTTTTTTGGAGTCTCGTATTTCATTGTTAGTGGGCATTATTACTGTGCACCTCATATAATGTGCTTTAGTAAAAAAAAAAGAACAAGACGGTATGTTCACGTCATTGTGTTTAAAATATGTTGAGCACTTCAAAAAAGTGGTTCCTTTTAAATAATTATTGATTCTAATACGATGAGAAAATTAACACAAATGAACTAAAGCACGTACTTTCTTAGTATTTAAGACTATGTATGTAGCTACTGTAAGAGCATAGATTCCCTCGTCATTATTTATGTCCTAAAACTGCAAAATTCTTCATATTTGTGCACCCATAGTGCTTATTTAAAAATCATTTTTTCACACATAACATTCTGATACAACATAAAGTCAGTAAAAAATGTTACGTAAGTCTACTCAGCGGTATTAAAAAGGACTGGAATAGGACAAAGGTAAGAAACCATAGATAAGAACAAAATAAACCTAAAGTCGAAATAACAAGTCTCAAAAACTCGTCGATGTAACAAAAGAAAACAATTTTTACAAAATTTTAACGGTTATTACAATTTCATCCATCCATAAAAATGTAATTAACCCGTTCGCCGACCGACAAATAAACTGAAACTTGGGAAAGCTCCGTATACTTCATAAATTATTTTCAGCAAACGTGGAAAATTCGCAGCGGGACATAGCTATGAATAAGGCATGCATGGATAAAATCCGCGAGAATGAATTTATGAACTAAATGAAAACTATGCTTTTAATTATAGTTGTATGCCGGCTGAGTGCCATGGGCAAACGTTGGCATGAACTGTGTGATGGTAGTTGCAGATGAAAAATACCAAAATTTGCACATGTTAAGTAACTTGTACATTAACCTTATGTTCTGTGACTAGAGAACCTACTCTCTACTTACATGCAAGCAAATGTAATCAAATTAGATTATAATTTAAGATCATATATTTTAATGTCAGCTTTTTTTTAAATTAAATTTCTCGAGATATAGTAACGGAGTTAAACTCTCAGCTCTTAGGTTTAGGATTTACTGTGTAGCTTTACTGGATTATATGTCATTCTCTTATTGCGCTCCAATTTTCCACATCACTATAGCCTATTTCAGTCGATGGATATCGATAACTCTGTTTCTCGACTGTTCATGATGATGATTTAATAATAGGCTAGGCATATACTTGACGTAAGTTATCCTAGAAAAAAACATTGGGTCTACATGCTCCATTTAATTGAAAAATCGCAATGGTTGGTCGGCGGCGACGATGGCGGGCGGTAATTTGCGCCGGCCGTCGACGCGGGGCGCCACACGTTTCGAGTTTATTATATCAACACTCCATATTTTGGTGTTTATTAATGTTTCTGTAATTGGTGGCCTGTCGCACGCTTTCGTACGCGTCCGACCGTAATATTACGGAGAAAGTATCGCCGCGGTATGCTGTTGCATTTTCTCACTTTTTTTTACTCACTAACGCAACTTAGCAGTCGTTATCATGTTTTTCGCGACGGCGGAATTATGCAGTTCGTAAATTTATTGATGTATTAAATTCGCTGTACAATTGCTTTAAAATAGTCCCAAAACTCCGCAGTTTTGTGGTGAAAATAGCCATTTTTCGCGAGTTGGTTTTGAGTTACAAACAATAAAATTGCGTTTAAATGAATATCGGGCCATTACCAATGGACCTTATTTGCACGGATACCTACAATACGTTTTAATTAATCAAAGACAAGGGGTGGATAGTTGATTGGGATTGAATAAAAATATTGTGGTTTAATAAATTCATGTAACTCATAATGAAAATAATATGTAAGTACATTTTTAACCAGTATCGTGGACCATTACAACCTGTTTACTTTAAAGTTAGTTTCAAGGGTCTACTGAACAGTTTACTACTGCCATCTACCTTTGCCATTTAAACTTATAACTTATTAAGTTAGCAGAGAGGGAGTAATGCCCGATCGAGTATGACTACAAAACAAAATCTTACATTCACAATATTTATACTTAGTAGAGATACGTTGGTAAGTACCACAACACATAGATAAGCAAGTACTTTAAAAAAAAAACTTATTTCTCACTTTTCCGTATGAAAACCCAAATGAATTCTAAATAAATAATGTACCCCATTGCGGCTATCCTATCCAATAAACAATTATCGAAGTGCACGTGGCTAAATTATCTTTATGAAAGAATAGGGTTACCATTCTATTTGTTTTCTATAAACAATACCTTCATTGAAAGGTCTATCGCAAGGAAGCTTAAATAATCTTTGGTCTATCGGTAGGTTAACAAGGTTACATTACCTGCCGACAAAAAAACGCAATTTATTCAAACATTAATGAAATCGTATAACCTATACGATCACGTTAATGTTTATAATTATAATAATGTTAATATAACCTACTTGATAACCAATTAAAATAATTTATTAATGTTATACCTTATATAACAATGTATGTCCCCGTAAAATAAATTTAATTTAGCGTACATGTCTGCCGCCCGCAGTCTTTTTTTCGAACATTGCCATCGTTAACCCTTAGTCGCGACCACGGCTGGTTGCCGACATTTCGCACGTGCAGTCGTTTTGACTTTATTATACCACTTCATATTTTGGTGTATGTTAATGATTCTGTAATCGGTGGCCTGGCGCTTGCATTTACTCGTGGGCCTTCACTGTGTTATAGCCATTATTTATGTTCGTGGTGGATTACGCAGTGATTACGCGATGAACGTAAATGATCGTAAAGACTGTTTGTTACTCCTGTTAATCAGGAACCAACACTGTTACTTCTATAAGTCAGGATCCATAGCGGCGACCAATGAAGCCGTCAAGGTTTGACCCGCGGCGAGTCCTGAGCAAAAGCTAATTGCCTTGGAAAATCGATTTCTACGATACAATTTTTCGATTTATATTAAAGCCAAAATTAAATTTTAAAATTCACCTGCCAAAATTATATTTTTGTTTTAAATTTACAACAGTATTGCCAAAAAAATTAAGAAAAGAGTTTTGTAATGCCGTTGTAAATGCACAAAAACTTTCTGTAAATTTTGTGCTAATTGCATGTTTGTACACTCTACAAACGCAATAAGGCTTAGTTATTTTTATTGAATTATTAACAAAACTTTTCTGGCTATAATATTACAAATTGATTAACTGTGTTGTTACTGTTGTTGTTAACATGCATGGATTTTCCCATTTGCTGGGCAGCACTCACCATACCACCCAACATTCAAATGTTCACATATCGCAACTCCGCCTAAATTGTTTTACGGATTCTACACAGCCATTCGTTATCGTTTGTTGTATTTTGTTTCCATTGCAAACTACGTGGCTTTTATCGATATATCAAATAAATGCTATTGACTTTTGCTCTCGACGATACATAAAAAATTTAAAATTCTGTCGATAAAATTATATCACTTTATCCAGTATTT
This sequence comes from Pheosia gnoma, assembly GCA_905404115.1. Taxonomy (NCBI): domain Eukaryota; kingdom Metazoa; phylum Arthropoda; class Insecta; order Lepidoptera; family Notodontidae; genus Pheosia; species Pheosia gnoma. The sequence continues at coordinate 4,501,518 of FR989909.1, read as the reverse complement.
TTTTCACACTCAGATTTTCACTACCTATTAAATGGTATTATAGGTAAGTGTAGGTACCTTCTTGATGACCGTACCTACAGTCACTTTGGCTCACAACTAGAACTCCCGACAAAGTGCCGGCCTGAGGCAATTTTTAGGATGGAGCATGATCCGATTATGATGCCCCCGTAGAACAAGGGAGTATCGAACTTGGAAGATATCGACAACTTTAAATGTCTCCGTCTAATTTGGCTCACTGAAGCACCCCCGAGGACTTGGCACCTGGAGCGACCGCTCCATTCGCCCTATGGCTGTAATGCTGGCCCAGCCCCTACCCAAGGTCAGGCACCAAGTCACAGTACCAAGTCATTCAGAAATTGTATACGATCCTTTGAACGTGCCTTACTTTATCGCATTTCTAATCATTATGTGTAAGTCAGAATTTCCATAGGTAAGGTGTCAATTTAATGAAAAAATGCTCACGAGAAATAACTAATTCACATTTTGTTGGAAAGAAAAATATGTTTTAAATCGCCATATAAACGCGCTAAATAAGTGCAGGTCTTAAAAATGTTAGTATACCCTTTCCGAATCACGACTCGCAGACCTGAAACCCTGATTTGATGTGATTGATATAATTATCTCATGGTGGGTTTTAAGAAGGAATGAGCCACGTGTCCGAATTTGATAAGGGAACACAAAGGAATTCCGGTAATTTGTTAGTTATGAAATACCTAGGTATGTAATTGATAATGTACGCAATACCTACTCAATTACTTACAATAATTTATTAATAGCGGCTAAATAGTAATTAATTATATCGGTACTATGAGCCGCCCCGTTTTGTACGACTCGTGATTGAATTTTCAATACAATTTAATTTGGAACAAATTGGACGAGAGTTTATTTTGTAACATATTGTGGTTGAGTATATTGTGATAATGTCTACAGTATTTGTCATGTGGAGGGCATTATGCCAAAGTATTACAAAATGTGGGTAGTTCTGTAACTATATGTTTATAGCTGATTTGCGTGGTTAGTGAGGAAGTACGTATAATAAAGTACATACCTAGCTTGCAATTAATAAGGAAACTACCTACATAAAATATTTCATGCTCAATTAAAAGTAAATCTCATTTAATGAATAAAATATCAAATGCTGAACGGCAAAGGGAAACTGTCTGAAGGAAACCCGCAACCCTGGGACTTGTCCTGCTACTCTGCTCCACTGTCACATTAAAAAAAAAAGATAATTATTCGAAATGAAATTATCGTGGATTTCATACGTTATTGGACTATATTCATACGTTATTGGACTATATTTTCGCGGCTCGAAAAATGCTGTCTAATTTTCCGCATTATTAAGAATTGACTACTCTTCATTTGTTTCTGATCATTCATTTTTACCAAATAAGTAATTAAAATGTCTAAAATAGTATGTCCACGCTGTTAAGTAATGCAGATGACTTTGAGTTTGTTCCATAAATTATAAAAAATATTATGTGAAAGAATGAAAAAAAGAATTCATACATTTATTCACAAATGACCAATTTTAATGAAGTTATTATGCAGGTTTCAAACAAAATAAAAAATGTATTTTATTCCTGAAATAATCCGAACTCTATTTTAGTGGAAGCATTTTGTTTTTATATTCGAATTCATCACGTAAATAAGCCAATCAAATCTAAATATTTCCGTTATTGTTTTTTTATAAACTTACTGAAATAAATACGTATTTACCTATCTACTGGAATATTCGTAAATAGCAAGAAGCACTTCGATAAACGCAATCAATTATTTCTTTTAAACAATAAAATCGGTAAAAGTGCTAACCAACCTACGTATATGCAGTTTATCAAAGCCGTTTGATAAAAATGGCTTCATGCCAACAAATTGTATATTACTACCGTTGAACTTCATAAATTCAACGTTTGTGTTCCACAAAGTTTGCATTTGTGTTGGTATCCAAATAACCTATATGATATAATTATGTATGGAGCCAGTATTTGCAAAACTATATCTGCTATCCCATTCCCTTTTTTTAAAGAACAAAATATTTATGTCATTATAAATAGTCCAAAAAGATTTATTAGTTTTCTCACGATCTAATTATTCTAAGTAAATCAATTGTCTACCATAGACACCTTTCTACTATGATATTTGTTATCTAAAATGAAAATACGATAATACCAATAGATAGACGGACAGCTTTTTTCATTTTTATGTATGAAATATGAATAACCCAGATCGGCAGCGGAAGCCATTTACAGGCATCGATATACATCATGCCGCGACAACAGAATCCTGAGTAATGGTTTAAGTTTTACGAGACCTCGCTAAACAAACATCATTGATATTTGGGGCATACCTACTCCTGCTTTATGGACTCTCAGGGACTTCCCGCCCTTTGACCTACAAATACAATTTGGATCGCGTTACGGATAATGTTTGCGATATTCGAATTTTGTTTGCATAAATACCTAACTCGAATTTGTTTTTTTTTCATTATGACTTCGTCGCACGGAATTTGCCAAACAAAAGTTAAATCATTTTCTGAAATAAATACTTGGCGGTTCTTGATTATAAGTCTAGAAGAAAACTGAACTACTGACTAGTTCAGTTCTCAAGTTGTAAATTGTTATTAAAATTCTAGAGATAAAGAAAAATAAAATATCTGATCGGATTCCACAAATAAATGGTAATTTTAGCGTAACCAAATATAGAAGCGAAAACTACAGACATTTTTCAATCAAGTGTTTTGTTTCAGCTTGCTATCCGATTTCTTTTCCGATTTACACACGGTATCTATTGAAATAAAACTAATCTTAAGGATTTTATCGCGGTTTATTTTTTTATTTTACGTTCCCGACGTTTCGGCTGCTTTGCAGCAACCATGGTCACGGGAGGACTGAGGTGTTTGACGTCCTGGTGTCATAGTTTGACGGGGGTACCCTCATATTTAGTTGTTACTTGCGGTCCGATCTACGCAGAAAGAGCTCACTGTGTCTTGAGGTCTTGCAATGGTACGCTTGGTTCTGGATTTTATGATGTTTACTACAGGGTCCCAAGCTGGTGGTAGCACCCAGCCATCTTCCCTATTGAAATTAGGATGTTTTTTAATTTCAATGGCCTCGCGTATCATCCTTGGTCGGAATCGGTGTTCTTTTGCGAGGATCTGTGGCTTATCAAATCTGATATAATGGCGGGTGCGATCTTGTACATGTTCACAGATTGCAGACTTCGTGGAGCGCCGGTGTTTTACATCAGCAATGTGTTCTTTTACCCGGGTTTTTATAGATCTTTTGGTTTGTCCTATGTAAGAGAGCCCACATTCACAATCGAGTTTGTATACCCCTGCATCTTGTAGAGGAATGTGACACTTCACAGATGGTAAAAACTGACTAATCTTCTTCGGCGGCTTGAAAGAAGTTTTGATTGAAGCGCGCTTCAAGATGTAGCCAATCTTGTCTGTGACACCTCTAATGTATGGTAGTACAGCAGGCAGACGCTCGACTGTGGCTGGTTTCACTCGGTCCCTGTGACGGCGGCGCGGGATTCGGAGCTTGTTGTCATGCAGTACTTGCTTGACATGATGGAGCTCAGCAGCCAGATGTTGCTCGTCACAGATCCCTTTGGCTCTCTGAAACAAAGATTTACCCACGGTAGCTAACTGTGTTGGATGGTGGTGAGATTCACCGTTTAAGTACCTATCTGTATGTGTCTTTTTTCTATACACGGTGTGGCCTAAGGTGTTATTGGGATTTCGGATCACTAAAACATCTAAGAAAGCTAGAGAGTTATTGGCCTCTAACTCCATTGTAAATTTTATTTTGGAGTGTATGGAGTTGAGATGGTCTAGGAAAGCTGTTACTTTGTCTGATGGTAATATTGTGAAAGTATCGTCTACGTACCGCTTGTAGAATCTTGGGGTCACAGGTGAAGTACGAAGGGCTTTCTCCTCAAAGTCTTCCATGAATAAATCGGCGACAACGGGAGAAACAGGGGAGCCCATCGCCACACCATCTACTTGCTTGTAGAACTGTTCATTCCACAACAGATAGCCGGATGTAAGGCAATGTTTCAAGAGTTCAGCATATTCCTCTGGCATGTTGTTCTCTGCTAGCTTCTTCGAAACTATTGTGATGCAGTCTGCTACAGGTAGGCAGGTAAACAAAGACTGAACATCAAAACTAACCATTGTTTCATTGTCAGCAAGATGTAGGTGTTTAATCTCACTGACAAAATGGTAAGAATCCCTTGTATGTGCTCTTGTGTGTCCTCTTAGTGGTGAGAGCACCTTTGCTACGTGCTGGGCCAGACTGTATGTTGGTGTGTCAATCTGGCTCACAATGGGACGCAGCGGGGCCTCAGGTTTGTGTATTTTAGGTAACCCATACAGTTTTGGTGGTTTTGCGCAGGAAGGTATCAGTGATTTGACGTCTAGATTCAATGCTTCGGAGTGTTTCTTTATTAGTGCGGTGGTTGTTTTTAACACGTTTGTGGTTGAGTCTGTTTTGACCTTTTTATATGCGCTTTGATCCGATAAAAGTTCGACAATTTTTGCATTGTAGTCTGACGTATCCATTACAACCGTCGCATTTCCTTTATCCGCGCGGAGAATGGTGATATCTGTCCTAGTACGTAAGTTCTTCAACGCTAAATATTGCTTCTTAGGAAGATTTTGTTTCGGCACTGAACTGCGGCGTAACAAAGATGATACGTCCTGTCTTATTGCCTCCGAATCTTCCTTTGGCATATTATTTTTGGCCAGACAATCCTCAACGCTGCAAATAATATCCTCATAAGGGATCCTGCGAGGTGGTACTGCGAAATTTAGGCCTTTTTTGAGAATATTAACGGTGTTTTCATCCAAAGTTTGTTTTGACAGATTGACAACTGCGCGTGAGTCATGATTGTCTGTGGTGCACGGTTGCGTTCCGTTACCATGTTTCGAAAGATTTTTGACATTTGATTTGGTATTTAATTTCTCATATTTTATTATGTGTTTATTTTTAATAAACCGTATAAATAAACCGCGATAAAATCCTTAAGATTAGTTTTATTTCAATGTGTAGTATTCGCGTAAATATAAGAAATCAATACGGTATCTATTGTTCATTTCGATATTTATAAAAGTATCTTTATCCAATGCCATTGTATGTATAAAAAATCACAGTACTTTATTTCGGATATTTTTTTATGGACTGTTTATAATGTGCAGAGTGAGTGGTCAGTGTAAATAAACAATTTTGAGAAAGCTTCTATTGAAATACGAGCTCAAAAACCTGCACCAGACCATTGTGGTTGACTATGAGGCCCGATTCGCCCTTGCATTCAGGGGAAAAGATGGGCAGTATAAAAGGAATTAGGTTCGTTACCCTACTAATGTTGGTGCACTAACTATCCCTTCGGAGAAAACAGGCGATATACTCATGAATTTTAACTTTTTTTGTTTTATTTGCAGGTAAGCTGTTTGAATATATACGATGATGGAATTCTTGCGGGTAAGTCAAATCGTTATATTTAATTGTGAAGCATGTTTGAAATCATCCATGACATATTCGTACTGGCGTTTAAAGCGTGGTATGCTCATTTTCAATACACATCAAAACTGAGAAGCTCTCAATTGAACTCTATCATTTTATGCAATACAATCTGGAACAGCTTGAACGATAGAATAGTTTGAAATGTGTAAAACTGAATCATATTTTACGCGGATTCTTTCTAGCGTTCTACTGGCGTTTCGCTCATATATTCCGGCATCCAGTTTAATGCCTTGAATAAATTCTACGTCCCAGTTCACATTATTTTATTTCATATTTATATTCGTGACATTTTACAAGGGCAATGTCTCTTTAATTCAAAATCGTCAATTAACTTATCGATAAAAATCTCCGTATTCACAGATATGTACCTCTCCCTATTAACCGCTTAAAGCATCGCTTTAACAACACAATGGGGCATCTCGACCAAAAGGAGCTTTAAATAGGGCCCCGACGACGATACTATCGCACGTCAACGCAAATTATCTTCATCGCCGTCGCGCTGAGTGGCTCGTAAAAGACCCCACTACACTTATATTAGCGTTGTATCATAGTGATATATTATTAGTCATGCAAAACAATCGTCAAGACAAAGTCATCATCTAAAGGGTATTGTAAAAATCTGCACCCACTATAATCCCTCTAAATCACTATATAAATCATTTACGATAGGTCTATTTTGGTATGTTACACAACCCATTTGTCACACACTTACACACTAGTAGTCATAGTAGAGTTATTATTGTTGTAGAAATGACTTCTAAGTTGGTTTAGTTTAGAGGTCAGAAATTTGATGACAAATTGACAATTTGTTATACAACCATTTAAGTCCGTGCTGAATAGGTCTATTCTCAGTTTTTATCCAAGCAAGCGAAGCTGAAATAAAAAGTAGAACCGGCATTGAACGACAGTAATGACAGTTCTCGGGCCAGAAACGTTCAGTAGATGGCTTACCCGACGCAATTGCTGGATGAGGCAAAGCAGCCTCACGAGGCTGCTACGTCGGTCAGTACGCGGCTACTGAGCATATTATGTGGTGAAAGATTTAAAGATTATTATTTTACGTTCTACTACTAGATCTGCCAGAAGCTTCGGTATTTCCACATGAGTACACATATTTACATCGAAGATCCTAATTAGGCGGTTTATTTATACCTTACGATTTTAATAGACAGTAGCGGCACTCAATATTTATTCTATTTAATCCAATTACAAAGTTAAGCGATAAATTGCGGGCATAACAACAACGTTTTAACTTGAAAACTAGTTAATAATGAAGCGGAGTTTGTTAGACAAGGAATCGGCCGGGTCGCCGCCATCCTTGACCTGATGTCCTAGTTAAAGAGTTTCCACGGCAATTGGAACCTAATTAAGTGTGGGTATAGACCCTATTTTTCCGAGAGTTATATTTATCTCCAAAGTTGAGTTGGCCAAATTATAGTGTTCCTTTATCTTTGGTGTTGGTATCTTTGTATAAAAGCATAAATCGGTGTGAATGGTGCTCATGGCTAATATTTAGGGGTAACATAAGTTACAGCTGTTTGTTTCCGTAAGTAACATTCGTAAAACATGGCACAAATTTGATCCAAGCTCCAGATGGAGAAACAGGCATAGTTCATGATATAAACTTAACTAGACAGAGGATAAAATGTTTGATAAACTGAAATGAAAATGTTTCGTTTCATTGCGAGGGATTTTTCGTCCTTGCGTAGGTATTAAATAATTGTTGTACTAACCATTTTACTACATACTTACGTAGGTACATGCGAGTGCAAAATGGCTCTTTTCCTCGGCCAAAATGACTGAATTGTATATTCCAAGTAAACTTATTTAAATTAATAAAAATGAAACGATTTTGTTTTGCAAAGCCAAATATTTTGTGTGCACTTCAAAAACCCCAAAAATCAAATAGCTAGCGGTCACAACAAGCGGTTTGGTGCCGCGCATGTTTGCGGAAACCGTTTCTAGAAGCCGCCGCTTCCCGCGTTTGCGTTGGCGTATCGGCGCATGCGTGGAAGGCTTCCCATCCCTTTCTCGCGAATGGCGCGCCACGCCAGTCTCCGATGCGCCGGGCGCCGCGCCGCCACGCGAGTTGAACCGGCATCAAAACAAATCCTTGCGCGGATCACGATGATCGCTGACCTACCACCACAAGGCGCAATGCAACGTCACTACCCACAGCACGTCGTCGACGACGACCCCGCCGCGTGGGGTCGCGCGAAGGACCTCACCAATGGTACAACACTTTGTTTTCGTTGTATGCAAGCTTGAATGCGACGTAGTAAGCTAGCGGTGTACATCAACCTACTTCGTTTTATATGTATTTATTTACAGGCTTTTACGACGTAGACAAAGAATCGTAGCGCTTTTAGATTTACGTCCGAGGTACCGCTAATGCGTTTTTATTAATAAGTACTGACTTTACTACGCGTCGGTCATCATTGCTATGTTCATTTGATTATGACTCAATTGTGTTAAAAGATTAGGCCCTGATCTGGTTGGAGGGTAAGGATGTTTGTCTGGTAGGGTTGATGTCGTAAACTGCCGGAAGAGGTCGTGGGGACACTTCGCGCACGAGCTCTCCCGACAGACTTGTTGCTTTCAATGTTTACAATGTGGTTTTGCTACTTTGGTGTCGATTTACGTCGAGATAAATAACACATGTACGCGTATGAATGAGCAACAGATTACGTAAATATCGCGTTTGCCTCATCCTTACATAACAAAGTGTTCTGACCGCTTTAGAAGTGATGCAAAGTATTTGTTCGCTTCGAATCGAATTCGAATCTTCGAATCGTATTCGAATCTTCGAATTGATAAGAAGCCACGTTAATGTTTTTTTTTTAAGAACACACAAGTTTAGTTCGCAAGTGGATGCTTTTGCTGGCGTTATTGCGAAGTTTTATTCGAACCCAGTAGTTGAGCTTAAGCTCATTTTGTTTGCTGTATTCTCCTGTGTATTATATTATTTATGTTAAGTCACGTAGCTAATTATTAAATTGGCTTTTGTGAGACTTAGGAAGATCTTAACTATCTTCATAAAAGTATAAAATATAATATGTGAGGTAAAATTAGTACAAAATAAGATATCAACAAACTGTTTATGAAATATCAATAAACTTTTAACAGCCTACGAGTTGATCTCTGATAACTTGACATTGGCATAATACCTACCTACGGTGATGCCAAAGAAATAAAAAAGTACTTAACTCTCTATAATTTGCCTGACAGACGCTATAAATGCAAATGCTGCAATATATTTGATCGAATTGGTGGTTCCAGAGGTATTATTGATAGTGTCTATTGACCTTGACCGAATCAAGGTAGCTGTCAAATGCACCTGCTCCTTAACGCTCGTAATAGCTATGCCACGGACTATAACGCCAATAAATTAATTATACACTTCCAATCAAAACGTAGGTGATGTGTTATGTATATCGTAGCGTATACTGGCCGCCTTTAAATGAGGAAGTGTTAAAAAATATAATTTATAGCGACATTTTATTTTGTAATATTTTGATTCCAAATCACAGACTTAATAATATTCAGACAGCGCTGAAAGTACGCGTACGGCGCGGCGTACGCTTAAAGTGAATCCTAAAAAAAATCTGGTCGACCATTTAAACAACATGACACACCAGAGCTTTTTAGGCTTCACTTTTAACGTACGCCGTGTGTTGTCTGATTATTCTAACAAGTCTCCAATATATACTTGCCAGTAATTTTTACCAGTTTTGTGGGTATGGTTAGCGTTTTTCTTCATTCGTAAAAAAATCATCGATCATTCGACCGTGCCGTGGGACAAATGTTTGTACGTACTAACGGTTTAACGGCATTTGTGTGAGTTTTTTGTTGTAACACGAATAGCAAGAGTTTGAAATTTATTATGTTAATTGTAGTTATACTATTTAAAGCTTCCGGTAATAATATTTCTCATTCTTGAAAACATTTCTATTCAAGTTTTATTTGTTTTTATGCTAAATACAATTGAACAGATACAGTTAGTTGACAGCATTTAAAAAACCTTGGATTTATTCATGAAATAGAAAAACAAAACAATACATTAAAATTAAATTTGAAAATAGAATAAGCAGTAGCTACTTTTTAAATCGGTTTATAATGTGTTTAAATGCAAATCTTCTTATTAAGTCGAGCCGAGATCAGACAGGCCGGGGTCAGACAAGACGAGGTGCGACCTCTAGCCGACCGCCTCCCTACGCGGCAACTGCGTAGTTGTTACCTGATATTGCTTGTATGCCTTTTAATTGGCGGGAGCACAGTCAATTAGCTTTAAATAGACTTGAAATATAAACTCGAACTGGTGTTACATAACGTATCGGATGGTTTATTTACTCTAAACGGATTCGTCATCGATTGTACTTTGATGCAGTTTGTCTAGTTATTCGGGGGTAACTTTATCAAACGTCACATAGTACTGCGCACAAGAGTTTGGTTTCCGTAGCACTATATAACGTTTCATAAAGTCAAAAAATGTATATAAATGTAGAAGTTAATGTTTATATAGTTTGTATGAAGTGTGTATAAAATTAAAGTTGAAGAAAATAATGTCATCAGCATAATTATCTATTTAGGTAGGCTTGTAAGGTCCATCCTGTAATGATTACGCCTAAAGATTGGCATGAAGTATGTAGAATGTACTTATACGGTTCGCAATCGCAATACACAGAGCAAAATTGTATACTGTTTACACTCCTTCTGTGTTGAGTTTTAAATAAACCTGTAAATACAAAATAGAACGACAAAACTGTGCACGTTTACATGAATGCAGTGTAGCATAGACTGCATTTTCATGAATTACTTATACAATATAAATGAAATACAAGTCCCGTGTAAATTGTAGCTTCCACCGTAGGTAACTAAAATTTGTAGTAGTTTTGGCTTTTTCTCTGTGGGTATTTTACGTTGACAGGCGGTTAATAATTTCACTAAACAAAAACAAAACTAAGGAAATAAAGCGATAGTTTTTTGTTTAACAAAAGATGGAGTTTATTATTTTTAAATCCACGTAGGTGTATAAAATTAAACATACCATCCTCTGGTGACCTAATTTAGCGAATGTCGTAAAATATCTAACGCCCGCTCTCCGCCCAAATGTACGCAGGTCGCAAATAGGATTTTTATAGCTTGTACCAACCACTTTATCTAATATAGGTATGTACTTTATAAAAAAAATGAATAAAGAGTAGTCTTTTTTATAGAAGATTTATCACGATACAATATGCAATAAACATATTTATTATAGTCCCATTAGCTCTGCCAATTACTCACAACTCAAATCAAACTTGGAGCCTTTCGTTTACGAGCCCCCTCTGACCAGTAGGCTATATATAGACACTAGAATTTTATATTAGCTTACTTATGACGTATTAAAACATGATTGGTTAAAACCGAAGCGAAAATTAAGCTAACATTGTGAACCACTTATTATATTAGCTGTAAGTATGTCATGCTGAAATCTACAGTAGCAGGTAGATAATAGGGCTGAATATATTTCGCCCTACACGTAATCTTATTACATAGCCGCGTTATATTACTTCATACGACCCGCCTTAGTTTACATAAGCTATTGCGTCACGGATCCCATCAATATAACATATTCAGAAGGTTAACTCACGCGATGACGTCATCACTGCTATAAAAACACGATTTCAATTATGTACTTACATAATAATACAAACACAAAGATAAAACTTTTAACGCGAATGACGCTCCGTATAATATCCAAACAAGGCAAACGAAGCTAACAAGCGGAAGTGAAGTAAGCAGTCGCGAGCGCATGTTTCGTCGTGCTCGTTTAGAATCGATGATATTATCGTCGATCTACTCACTTGATAGAGTTAGTTATACCTATAATTTTATGTTGATTCCAGTTTTAATATTGATTTCTTATATTTACGCGAATACTACACATTGAAATAAAACTAATCTTAAGGATTTTATCGCGGTTTATTTTTTATTTTACGTTCCCGACGTTTCGGCTGCTTTGCAGCAACCATGGTCACGGGAGGACTGAGGTGGTTGACGTCCTAGTGTCATAGTTTGACGGGGGTACCCTCATATTTAGTTGTTACTTGCGGTGCGGATTTTTTGTACAATAAAAGGATAGTCTAAGCTGAAAATCAGCGCTGTTGGAAAATCTACAGAATATTGCCGATATTTTACCTTTTCAAGAACTGCTTTACGAGGAAGATAAATTTATATTTATATTACGCAATTTTTTTTTTTGTTGTTTGGTCGTTGTTTCTATTCCTTTCCTTTTATGTAGCATATGATTTTTATAGTTTAAAGTCCACCAACATAAACATATTTAAGCTAAATGAAACATCAATCTGTGTTGAATGTTCATAAAATGAAGGATTCTCACAACATGTGTTTATTTTACAACGCGCCTGCGAAGGAATGTTGTCAAAGGAAGGCACTATTGCGACAGTAAACATTTAACAAAGAATTTCATGCCAAGTCATTGGACATCATAACAAATCACATTTGAAAACAGCTCGAATCAAAACTTCGTATTTCATTTCATTAATGAAATCGACTCGAATGACTCAAATTTCTAATTTTAAGTAAATTTTAATCTTTTGGAAGTACACTACATCTATTCCCAAATTCATAAAAAAACCATTGAACCAGTTTTGAAGAAAAGTTTTTTGTTATGTCATGGTTGAGGTAGGTTTAGTAGGTCCTTTGATAATTATTGAATCCAGCTTTTCTATTTTAATATGACAGAATTGTTGACTTAATTTTACGTAGGCCTTATTTTATTTTCCAATTCATAGACGCTGTTGGTAGCAGATAACCTTTACAGCTTCACCGAAAGAGGCATGCCTAAACAATCAGGTACATACCTGCTTTCTTAAATTAATTTCACTTCAATGCAAGGGCTCTCCATGTTCTGATGGAAGGCAACACCCTTCTAGCAGAGGGAACAAAACAACTAAACGTATTTACTCATGACCTTTAGCGTGGGTGTCGTGCTTCATTCTTATTTGACCTTTAACCTTTGACCTTCTGTTCTTGCAATTGAAATCATAAGTTGGCCGTGCAAAAATACTAGAAGCGGGTGTTATGAAAATGTCAAATGATCGTGATAGTTTTAAATTTATTTTAGAAAAAGATAGTAATATACAAATAAAATTATATTTTGGTCTGGCTTTGGAGGGCACGTTATTCCAAGACATTATCATTATAAAATGGCGTCCTAGAACTATGTCACATATATAATGTAATATACCCCTATCAGAATATGTTGTGTCTAGTCGGGTTACGTATTACGTATTACAATTATATTACTTATATTGATATTAAACATCCATGACTTGGGTACAAACATTCGCGCTCATCACACAAAGTATGTCCCTACCAGGATTCGAACCCGGGATCCTCGGTACAGAAAGCAGGGCCACTACCAACTGCGCTTATCAGGCCGTCAAAATAATAGTTTTAAATAAAGCTTTACACGGCGTGGCAACTGAAATCAGGACCTGATCATCGACAAGCAATACTTGCTGCTACTACACGAACGAGTCAGTCTTATCATCTGACCATCGATATAATGTAATTATATTTTTATGAACAACCGACTTGGTTTTAAATTAAGCCACGTCCGCAATGGAAGAACATTATGTAATTCATTGTTTAACATATTTCAGTACATACCCCTGAATCGGTAAATAAATAGTTGGGCGCACAGTAAGGCAAATGTCAGACGTCAGGGCAAGACGTTTGCTTGAGAGCCACGTACTGACTGGGCGAGCAGAGGCAGCCTCGCGAGACTGCGCGGTCTTTCAGTACACGGCTTGTTGATATTATTCTACGTGAAGTAAATGTTATATATTTCATGATATCATCTGGAAGTTGATATTGCATGCCGCCCACACTGGTAGCTCAAATGTCAAACGTACTGAAAGCAAAACACCGCCCACTGACTGAGAATCATAGCCATAATAAAGAATAGAGAAAGTCCGAGTATAGTTACTTGGCAGATTATTTAAAGGCATGTTTAGATATGAGCGGTAATTTACTCTGCAGTGGTAGCTACGCATACCGCAACCACATAATGTCTGAATTGTTTCTATTTTTATCGAATTGATAAGTCTCGAAAAGCCAAGAAGCTTCCAAGAACTCGACGAAGTTTGAACTCGTAGTTACCGTAACACTAAGGACCCAAAAGCACTTTATAAATTATACAAATGTCACAAATAAAGAGACAGCCTTCTGATTTGGTAGTCGGAACTCTTCGGCTTAAGATTTAACTCTACGTGGTGCATTGATCATATTTAAATGGTCATGATCGACGTGTGTAGATTAATTAAAAGCTCTTAATCGCCTTTTGTTCCAGGGTGTCAAGCTTTTGAATGCATACAACATTGGATCATAATAGTCAATTATGGAGGTATCAATACTAAATGATAAACAAGAACGCTACTTGAAGGCATTTGGAGTAATTTTAATTTAAAACTGCCCTAAGAAAAATAAATAACGTTAATTATAAATCGTTTTATGTGTCTGTATAATTTAATTTCTACGATCTTGATAAATCTACAAATGTCAAATTGAATAATTGAAAAGATATATTAAGTTGATATATAAAAATAGATTTAGTAAATTAGTTGAGCAAACTAAACTAAATGTTAACTCACTACTAATGCGCATTTAAAATTAATTCCTATCGGTGACTAACGAACAGATAGGTAAAAAAGTATTAAAAAGTAATATCGGTGCAGGCAGTGGGCGGGCGGGCGTCACAGCGCCCACGCGCCCGCCCGCCCACCGCTCCGTAATACATGGCAATACTACGACGCAATTGCGATTAATCGCAAAATATTCTTAGACAAGAGTAAAATTTCAATTATACAATCCTAGTTCTGTATGTTTCGTGCAATTAATAATGTTGTAATCAATATTCAATAAAAAACAGTAATTAAAAAAAAACATCGGAAACAGGTAATGGTTAAGCGAAAATAACATTTGCATTACAATGTAATAAACAAATTACAAATTCATCAATAACAACTGACAAGGAATGATCCTATTTAGAGTGTATTTTTTTAATATAGAAATTTTATAGTGAAAAAGGTAAAAGATAAAATATCCGTAACATCATGGTAACATCGTAACATTATTAGCTGTTATCGCTGTCTTGCTAAACCCATACATAATTCATACATATCATAATATTCGCTAACCCTCGAGTTAGTACGGACGATACGAGTTTTATGTACACCTTTAAAGTATAGAACGTTCTGATAACCTTTACCCGCCTTTTAACGCCTTTATTATATACATTATAATTGTAGAATTATATAGCACATTAGAACTAGTAAAATTAGTTTTTATCGAGGTCTTGCCAAACCCATACACTAATTCATTCACTTCATAGTATGCGCTAACTCTCGAGTTAGTACGGACGATACGAGTTTTATGTACACCTTTTAAGTATAAAATGTGCTGGTCTTATCCGGACTTATCCGGAAACTGCACCACTACGGTATTAGGAACAAGGCTCTTGACCTCTTGACTTCATATTTAAATAATAGGATTCAAAAGGTCGATGTTAATGGTATAAAATCGCCCGGCTCTCTAGTGTCAATGGGCGTTCCACAAGGTTCGATATTAGGGCCATTCTTATTCCTAATATACATTAATGACTTGCCTTACTATGTAGGGAATAATCACGAGATTGTATTGTTTGCAGATGACACTTCACTGCTTTTTAAACTCAAGAGACAGTTAGTTAATTATGACGATGTGAACAATGCACTCGCTAAAGTGGTTGATTGGTTCACTATAAATAATCTTCTCCTTAATGAGAAGAAAACTAAATGCGTAAAGTTCTCAACACCAAATGTTAGACAAGTTGGAACCAATTTACAATTGAATGGAACTGATTTGGACCTTGTGGAGTCAACAGTGTTTCTCGGTATTACCATAGATGCTAAATTGCAATGGGGTCCACATATTCAAAAACTATCTGGTAGGCTGAGTTCGGCAGCTTATGCTGTTAAAAAAATTCGACTATTAACGGATATAGACACAGCTAGAATTGTTTATTTCAGTTATTTCCATAGCGTTATGTCCTATGGCATTTTGCTCTGGGGTTGCTCTGCAGATCTTAATAGGTACTATCTTCATCTTGCAGAAAAGGGCAATACGAGCAATTTACGGCATGGGTCCTAGAGATTCCCTTAAGGATAAATTCAAAGAAATAAATATTCTAACTGTTGTGTCTCAATTTATTTATGAAAATCTAATGTATGTTAAGAAAAATATTCATAATTTTGAAAAAAGGAGTGATGTTCATGTTATTAACACTCGTAATAAGGACAAACTATCCGTGCATGTCACTCGTCTCCACAGAATAAATAACTCTTTTATGGGGCAATGTATACGCTTCTATAATAAACTTCCCAAAGAAATCCGAGATTTGCCCATTAGTAAATTTAAAAGAACTGTTAAAAGTAATTTATGTCGTAAGGGTTATTACAGAATCTTGGATTATTTGGATGATAAAGCAGCCTGGGACTGATCGCTCTAATATCAATATTTATAATGTTAAAGTGTAGCGTGTGTGCGCCTCGCATGGCAACACACTGGAGCTTACTTTTTATTTATTTTTTGTAAAATAATGGATAAAAAAAAAAGACAAGCCCGCTGAGTTTCTTGCCGGATCTTCTCAGTTGAGGTCGCGTTCCGATCCGGTTGTAGTGTTAAGGAAAAAATGTAATGACAATTTGTAAGTGCCCCCGTAGGCCTATACGACATAAATGATTTGACTTTGACTTTGACTTTGGTAAAGGCCGTTATTGCGGCAAAACAAATGATAGAAATATATATCACATTAGCACATGTACATTTTTTTATATTTCGTTGTAGAAATTGACTTTTTAATGTATGTCAGCTCGCAGATTATCTTCCAACCAATTACCGGAGCAAAGTTAAACAACTAGGTAGAATGAGGAACAACTTTATTCAGCTAGGAACTGTGCCATTAGTATAAGTTTTGATTCTGCTTAAATACCACCATGAACAGATTCGATCACTCGCATGCTAAAGCTGTGTTGGATAACAGATAGCATGTCAAAATACTATTATCATGTCACATAGTTCGTCGTCATCCCCAAAATTCCCACACAATAATAAAAAATCTCAAACAAACTTCCCATCTCGTGACATAAAATACTTAAATGAAGCTTTTGACTGATATATTCGTCAAATGTTAAATTATCTTGTGGCCGACACCGACTATGAGACACGCTCTCGATGGAGGTTGGTGATTAATCACTCTTAACAATTTGCTAGCCAGCTTTGCCCTTAATTCTCATTTCTCATAGTCTCGGTTCTTAAAAGGAAAAGTCTGACTGACATAATCTAGCCTTGCTTGCCTTGGCTTGGCATTTTCCCATATTAACTAACCAAAGTACCTACATTCGTCATGGTAAATAATAATAAAAAATAATCATGCTCTTTAAGGAGTGCACACTACGGAATATATGAAATCATGGGATTTCATCTTTTACGGAAATCTACAGCTGGTGAAGTAACCACCTTATATTCTTTGTTAAACTAACGAAATCTTCTGTAAATAGTATGGTTTATAAAAACATTTCAAGGAAAGCATAAAATTTACAAATACGAGTATATTTACATTCCGCAAAGCCTATTTTAAGTCCCACTGTTGGGCAAAGGCTGGACTGGACTCTATTAGTTTCTGACTGGGGTTTGTTGTGGCCACGTTTTGCCCGCAAAGATGTCAAATATTTATAAAAAAAGGATATTGATTTACCTGTACAAGAGTTACGCTTAGGGGCCCATGCACCTTAGTTTCAACCCAGACAGCTTAAACAAGTAGCGTACAAAGACCAGTGTATTTGCGCCACTTAAGGTTTTCTGCTTATGCGGCAACATCGGGAGTGGTTGGAACTGAAAACTGGTACTATCAGAATTCACGGTTTATTTCACTAAAAAGTTTAAAAAAACTTAGTTGGAATCGCGCCGGAATTGGCTAACTTTTATAGGTATGATAATCTTTAATAGTTTATAGGTCGTGATTAATCACAACTTTTCAGAGTCGTATTTTATTTACGTGATTTATTAGCAGATGTGGCGATAAAACTGTTCACTATTCACTTTAGTTATAGTTAGTATATCTAAATGTCTACTGTATTATATTATTTTAATAGTGTGTTATTTTAGTATTATAAACCAGACTAATAGACTATCTGAGCAGGCCTATAATGCTTTATGTAGCTTGCCATATAAGCCCGTTCAGTGAATCTCAATTCCAACTCGTACTATGTAGTTGTAAAATGGAACTGATTTCACATCGTACTTGGCGGAATGTGTGACTTTTTGGCTCCAAATGAAAACAACATTTAAAACACATATTACCTATTTCAATCGCGGTTATAATTCTAAAACTAGCATAATGTACCTTTGACCCTAAGATTAGGTTCAACAGTTTTAATATCAAAAACCCTAAGTTTACTTATGATCCTCGGTTCGATAATACCTAAAGTAGACTGATGTATTTTTTATAAATGAAATGTTAATTGAAAGACCCTATCCCATTCCAACACCATAAACAAATGATCAGATAACATCAACCGTGGTACGCATCATTGTTCCACACGACCAAAGCTTTCTAGGTCAATCGGGTCAGTAATTTATTTCGCGTGAACTCGATACGGCGAAATACGCACGACACTGTTCGCCCGGCCCATTACGCCGGCAAACCGGCTATGTGGAAAATAGCTTTTTATCCACCGACAATCCTGCGAATGGTCTGTTTCCTGTTTTTGCCGGCTCATATTGTTTGGACGAGGGTGATTTATCTTTCGTTCGAATAACATTTAGGTATGTATAGTCCTCTTCATCGGTTTCGATGACAGCGACCCTAAACACTTGCATAATAGTTAAACTGAACTAAGTCTCCTATGCTAATTACAGATTGCAAGTATCGTAGTATTTGGCCTTCAGTATAATATTGAATATTATAGGTAGACATATAAGGTTACACCTTATATAGAAGGGTTTAGGTCTCAGTTTACGGACATGGCATTTAACGTCAGGTGACTCGAAGTATCGTTTTTCAGAAGTTTTGTTCTTATTGCAAGTAGATGATAGAGCACCAAGTCGACCTTTTTGAAGGTACCTTCTCCCAGCTTATCGACCACAGTCTAGAAAATAAGGGTATACCAAGCCTTGATCCTGGGAATCTTTAACTTAGTTGTAAACACTGCAACCTATGTGAAGTCAGAATTTGAATATGGAAATAAAAAAAAACTGTTTGCGAAATTATCACAGTTCAGTTGGGCATACAATATTTTTTTTAAAGTACACATATTGAAATTCTGACTATACATGGCGTTTACAAAGTAGTTTTTACCCTTATTGAGTCACCTGTATATCTTGACCAAAAGTAAATTGGCAGCAAAATAAGCGATATGCTTTACATACAGTCATAACAAATTTCCTTTATTGCGTTCACAGAAATAATTATCTAAAGTGAGCACAATTATTCAAGGTTGTAAAAGCTAATAGTACGGTAAAGTTACAACGGTGAATGAGGCGTCTCTCGGTGCCTAACAGATAACACCCATCTTTGTGTCTCAATTAAACCAGTTTGGCGCATGAGGGATGCTGCCAGCCGTGTGCTGAGAGATGATTGTGGTTCAAATTGCTTTTTGTATTATAACTATTTCAAATAAACTTTCTATAATGGGAACTTTATATCTGAAGATTAAAGGTTTATCATATACGTATTGTGTTTTGTCTGAAGGCAAGCAGGTTCCCAAAACTTGTTACACACTTGATTTGCCTCAACTTGGCTTTGGTTACAATTTTTAACAAGCGTAATACCGCTCTATAATAATTCTTGCATCATTAAAATATACTGCGTACAAACAACAAATGCGTCTAATGCATCATACAACGTTACATAAAATAACCAACCTAATCCGCTCGCAGTTATTAGAACGCTCGCCTCGGTAACAGGGATTGCAGGTTCAAACCGCGGCTCGCACCTCTGCGATTCCTGGATTTCATGAGCGAATCTCATTTTCAACTATGATTATCACTTGCTTAACGGTGAAGGAAAACATCGTGAGGAAACCAGTATGTCTGAGAGCTCGTCTGTTCCGTGAAGTCCTCCAACTCACACTGGGCCAGCGTGGTGGACGAGGACTGCCCCCCCCCCCCCCCGCGTTGAAGGGAGCCAACAGTGGGACATAAAAAAGTAAATAATATCGGAGTATCATATAACGAAAATAAAAATATATATGTATATTGGATTTCAGTTAACTCTCCTTTGTTATATTTGCGTCACTGTTTTTATAAATAGTCGCAGTTCAAGCTTACACAGTTTATTTTTAGCCGTTCCGCAGTATCATTAGGAAAATATTACTATAAAGTACATGACTAGGTACTTATTAATAAATCCGTAGACTGTACCGTTTTGTGAGACAAAAGTAAGGGATTTTGAAACTCTTGGCGTAATGTTTTTTTATATTGTTACTGATGGTTTCATTTCATCAAAGACCCAGAATAATTCAATTTCGGTTGTTATAAGGCATAACAAGGCCTATTTTTGGGATTTCAGAAATCGTTCTAATGCAAACCAAATGCACAGTGGCGTAGCTACTGTAAGGCTTGCCGGGGCTATACCCCGGGTACCCAGCTTCAAGTGGTCCCTTGTCCTCCATGAACGAAGTTCGAAAATGTTATACAATATCCTTGTAAAATAAAATAAAATAAAATCACCTGTTAACTTTTTGGTTTCTGACAATAAAGACAATAAAAATTTATAACCTCCTTTTTGGAGTCAGTCAAAAATTATTTAGTTTAGTTTAAATCTGGCCACAATTTCATTTTTGCCCCGGGGCCCTTGGTTACGTGGCTACGCCACTGCCTACGTATTCCTTTGATACCGGCACCGATCAATCAGAAGGAATCAAAACATTTATTGTATCTATATTTACAAGCAACAGGGCTTTGAAAACCACAAATAGAGCGTGAGAACAATCTAACGGTTGTTCTGCTGACCGACAGTTCGTACGTGCAACCCTATAGGGAATTTGCAGTTGGAAAATATACCTTATTTGTTTGGTGTAAGGTTCTTATATTGTAGGGTTGTAATGCATGTCGCCGAATGTCTCGTCACGTCTCAATTAATAGCAAATGAATATGGTTAACGTTTATTGCTAGACTTTCCATGATCTTTATGCCCCTGGTACACAATTTGTGAGGGTATTTCATTACGAGGAAAATTACTAACATCCCGTCAAGCGGAGTTTTATTGAGTACATGTATTTGTTTGTTTAATTTAGTGATATTATCAATTGAGCAGAATATTTTACTTTCCAGAATATTTTTGTGTTTTTAGGGTTCCGTGGTAGAAATAGAAAACCTTACAATTTGGCCATGTGGCCTTTTTACGAAAAAAGTTGTTAATCTTTTTTTTAACAACAAATCTTAAAGGTAAAGGTTCCTTTTTCAGTACGGAACCCTAAAAACAGACAGATACCACAGATAACATTATGGAACAATAGCGTTTTCTACTTTGCCAGAAACTAAACTAACATAGGTGCCTACGGGCTTTAATGAACTTATGTGCAGGCCCGGGTTGTCATCTACTCGCTACGAAGCGAGTAAGCTAAGTCGAAGACATCTACCAAAGTTTTACTTCGCTAGTGTATACCTTCTAAGTTGCTTTAGAGACCACTGTGGTGTTGAATTGGAACTATCCCTGTATATTTGAATTTGCCAACCAACATGAACAGTACCCTATTTCACGACTTACATAATTGTCATTGACAGATGACAGGTGATAATACGACAATTTTCAAGTTTCACGGCATCAAGTATTTCATAGAAAATCTGACTTATTTGTCACGACAATTTGACAATCATGTGTTTTACAACAACGATACGTGACAGGGAAAACTCGAAATATGTGTCGGATTATCGTGATTGTTTGACATAGACATGGAGAATTGACAGTTTTAAATACTGTCAACTAGAGGTATTGTTCAAATAGCCATACAATATGTCTAAATCGTTCTACTTAATAGGTGACATCCTTGATGGTATACCCCGCTATTGTTCTCAAGGATTCTCCAAGAACATCAACCATGATTTCATAGAACGTATAGGGAAAATAATAAAAATAAACATCAAACAATATGTTACTGTCGCGTAACAAATATAAAACCCAAGCAGAATCCTAAGCTAACACAACTCGAGTATCCTAATATACTCCTAATTCCCTCTCCCTTATGGTTTGATGAACACGGATCTGTGTGATTTGTAACCACTGCTAATCGCATTATCGACGATTTCCATTCCAACGACAATTCGCGCTCAAAATATTTACGAGTGCTGTCATCTATCGGCGGTTCTGCTAAATTAACTAAAACAAGCGACTTACGAATGAATGAACAGAAATACTAAAGACTAATATAGAATGATATAATAAGGTGTACTGTTTTAAAACAGCTCATTCTAAAGAGTAAACAGGTACTTTAGAAAGTTGTTCAAACTTAACTCAACAACACCTGAGTCCGTGTAACTTTTTTTGATAAAGATGTTCAAATTGACATACTTATCATCTTCTTCTTAGCCATTTTCCCGTTTCTTTGTTGTATTGGGGTCGCATAATAATAAGCTATAGTAGCGTACACTGAACCCTAATTTGGCTGACTAGTGATATTTCTACTGAGCGAATGCCATCTATCCTCGTGACTGAACTCGTGGGACTACGCGTAACCTAATAGTAAGACCATTTGTCAGAATGTTTCAGGCTCCTGGCTGTACAACCATATAATAGGCCCGCCACACACTCCCACCACTGCTAAGTATCCTGTAAGCCAGGATCTACAGTGGTGTCCAATGATGACACCAGGTTTGACCTTCGGCGAGTCCCGGGATAAAGTTAATTGTCTTGGAACCCGCACGAATTTAATCGAAAGATAAAAATAGGAGGAGTTGGAAGAAAATTATCCATTTCCCTCCATTGCAAAGCGGGAGACAAAAAAGATCACACAACAACAACATACAACCATATAATAGCATTATTGAAGCTAAAATGACCACCGGGACCCTCAAATTGTAAAAGCATAGAAATTGATTTACTTTATAAATTATTGTCTTAATACCAAATTAGAAAACTGATACGGTTATTCAATATTTATAAAAATACTAGCTGCGCCCCGCGGTGTTACCCGCAATTAAAAAGTATGTCTATCCCACGGGAACCCATTTTACCGGGATAAAAAGTAGCCTATGTGCTATTCCAGACTATAATCTATCTCTGTGCCAAATTTCATCCAGATCCGTTCAGCCGTTCTGGCGTGAAAGAGTAACAAACATCCATCCATCCATCCATCCAAACTTTCACATTTATAATATTAGTATAGATTGACCATTCTAAAGCATGATACAAATATTGCTTGAGCGTTCATTATTGCTACAAATAAATGAGAAAATCATTGGGATGGGTGGTGGGAGCTTAAACCGCGAATCAAACACAACGCTGGCGGTGAATAGGCGATTAGCGTCCATACCAGATACTAATATTTAAGATCCGATTGCTAGCACAATCCAGTTTTAATAGCAGACATTATTTGCACAGACCACCAAAGTAAATAGAATAGCATTCGCCTACAAACCAGTGTCGTTCGTATCCATACTTTATCAGCTATTTCGTTTCTACGGGCAATAATAGCGTAAGGCAGTTGCTTTATTTTATTCATGCATTTACGCCTCTCATTAATATGTCCTAAAAACGTTGACTATAGTTTTCTTGTGTTGATAATTTTGGCTGTGTTTTTTTTTTTATTACATTATAGACCATTATACACCTGATGGTAAGTGACGATGAGATCTACGATGGAACATACTTGCCTAGGTAGGAAGGCGGCAGTAGATAGAGACGCTACATTCACTAGGCACATGCAGCGCAACTGATCTGACCCACCATCCATGAATGGCAGCACCGAACATCATGCCGGAACACGGCTAGGCCGCTTGGCGACATGGCTTTGTTCAGTGGGTGGTGACTAGCCACGGCCGAAGCCTACTACCAGTAGAGTTGTCACCTGGTTGGCACCACCCAGGGTCACGTGTAGGGTATCTCGAGGGTACTTAATTCTCCTACGGACGAAGGTGACTCGACCCCAAAAAGTGTGTCAGTCTGCGCATACATGCAGGCGGAAAGTGGGCTTCTATGATGCCCTTTCCAGTATAATTCTTTTATTTCGTCACTATTTAAATATTTAGCAACAACGTCACAGTTTGATAACAAGCGTGACCTATACAAAATATTGCAATACATAAGATTTATCACTGATTCAATTGCTACGATATCTTCTTTTTTAAATTCAATCTTTGTAATGATATCATGACTCACAATTTTAGTGGCTAATAATTGAATGATGATCTTTTATTGAAAACGTTATCAAAGATTGATGGAACTCCTAACATATTCGACTTGAGGCATCTTCAAAGAATTTGCGCGTATAACTTTGCCAAATCACTCTGATAAGTTTAGGGGCCCGAGTTGGCGAATCGCATCCAACTTTATTGGACTTCTGCCGAAATTCGGATGCTAACATAACTTCATTCGTTTCCCCATCGCTCTTCTTAACTAACTTATTAAACTTGAAATCTTATTTAATTAAAACCAAGTGAATGACATTTAGACGGTGTTAAAATAATTGTTGTTTCCTCTTGAATAATAAAACTTTAAGATAAATCAATTATCGGGATTCTATATTGTATTACGAGCTCCTGTATGCAAATCATCATCATCATCATCAGCCGGACGACGTCCACCGCTAAACATAGGCCTCCCCCATAGAACGGCACAACGGACGGCTGGTAGCAATCTGCCTCCAGTCAGGTCTACGACCAATGGGGCTACATTGGTCGTAGAAACTGCCATTTCAGAGAGCTTTGTCGGTAACTTTGTCGGTTCTTTAGCGAATATCCTCGTTTCGGATCTTATCGCGTATCAATATGCATTCAAATACTGAGGTATATATCTATTCCTAATAATTTTGCATTCGTATGAATGAAAGCAGTCTCAAGCTAAAAAAATTCGCGATGTTTTTTTTTTGTTTTTCGCTTTGTTCAAAAATTTCGCCAACCCAGATATAGATAGCCATGGGAAATATTTTTACTAGACACGATCGAGCAGAATGCCATTCGCGTAATTTATTTTTAAACTTTCCATAATGTCGTTGGAAATAAAGACATCCCTTCTGAATAAAAAATAAAAAGTATCAGCACAGATGACCCGAATATTTCGAAAAATGTTTTGCTTATCCTATCTTTATGCTTCAAAATGAATTCTAATAAAAACAATGAAAGCAAGCAATATGCTATAACAAAAAAACATGTTTATAAAACCTAATGTAAACATTCTGGATCATAAATATAATGAGACCCATTTAAGAACACCTGGAATGGACGAAAAGTAAACGAATGTGACATAAATTGCCACTTTTTGCCAACGTTCATAAACTTGACGCGGCGGCGATGCAATCCACAAATTGGCTGACATTTTCAATAATGGACAGGCTATGTTAATTAAAAAAATATCTTTCATTGTAGCAGGGTACATATCACATGATTAAATACAACAGCGAAGGGAATTGTTAGGACGACGATTGACCAATATTTTATGGATTCTAATTAATCGCATTTTATAATTACTGAACTCAAAAACATATTTTAACTTAGCACCTTATATGGCTTAACTTAAGTAACATTTTTTTTTCTAATAAAACTTAATAGGTACCTTTTAATTTAATAAAATCTATTGCTGCATCTTTACTATACCTTTTAATTTAATAAAATCTATTGCTGAATCTTTACTATACCTAAAGTGTCTTTAATTTTTATTAGAAATAATTTCGTTGTATAAATGAATATTAAATAATTTTGGAGCTTTTTAAAAGTTCAACATACCCATACAAAGAATAATGATCACAATCCGTACAATACTTCGAAACATCCAATGAATGCAGGCCTTAACAATCAAGATATAAAGAAAAAAGACTTAATGTGTGGCGCGGTAGCACTCGCCTTGACCCATTTGATTCAGGACCAAATCGCCGCGGGAGGTGAGTACATTGGATACTTCATTTGAAAACCTGTCAGACTTAATTATACATACGTATATGGTGAATTATATTGACTTACGGATGTCCATATTCTTAGGTGTCTCGGAAGTCTAGATTTTAGTATTGCAAATACAACCCAAAACGTGTAATTAATATAAAAAATATATTTTTTATAATGTAATATTATTACTAATTTACAGCAACTTTATTTATTGATTTCTTATATTTACGCGAATACTACACATTGAAATAAAACTAAATAAACGCGATAAAATCCTTAAAAAATAGTTTTATTTCAATCAGCAACTTTATTGTTAAAATGTAATGTTGATGGTATAGTTTTTAATCTTATATAACAAGGGGTTTAGTAATTAGTTCGAGTTTTCACAACATCAAATGCCAATTCCGTAGCGGAAGCGGGCGGATTTACTGTTTTAAAGTTTTGAAAACATTTGAGCACTTGATTAGTACCTATTTGAATCATTTAAAACACATACTTACTTTTGTATTTTAAATTATTACAGACAGACACAGAATACTTAATATTTCTGCCGTAACCCTCTGGTAATGGTGAGGATAGTTTTTTTTTATTCAAGTAGGTACCTATAGGTACCTACTCACCTTCGGTACCAATCTCCGTTATACATATTATGAACCTTAAACCCAACACGTGCTCTTCATTAATTGACTGAGAAATACGTTGCATTTAGTCGTCAAACGAGCCGATTTGAGGCCCTACAAATGGGTAAACTCGACATAACGAGAAAGCGCTCCGACATAAATATACTCACTTTCTCTAATAAAATCTCTTTCCGCGTTTAAGGTAAACTATAAACGGTGTATGAGGTTTCCAAAATAAATTAAAATAATAGCCTGTTTAAGGAGAAAATATTACAATTTATATTTCATACTTTTTATCTAGTAAGAAAAAAAAATCCTCACTATTTAAAAAAATAAGATAAACTGGGAAGCACAGCTGAGTGTATTTGAATAAAAATATACAATAACTAAGAGAGTACATTAGTCCCTAATTACATACAGTGATATATTATAACTTTTTTAGTTCCAAAAATATTACTTACCTAACTTAAAACACGGTAAAAAAAGGGTTTGTGTTATTCACAATTAAGAGTTCTGGCTCCTTAGTAGGAGATTTGAATTAATTGAAATACCTATCGTATAATCGAATGTTTCCATACATTTTTCGCTACAAAGGCGCTGTTGCGAAATGTATTTATCTTATGTAATAAAGCAATCGATAAATAAATCACTGTAATTTAATACCTTTAAAGTCATGCTAGGGTCCCGGTTATGTTTTACTATTGAATGTTATTACAAAGTTTTCTACTTGTTCAAATTCATTCAGACTAGACCAAAGAGGTTCACGCCCAACGCGACTGACTTACTTAATCATTAAAGATTGCTTTGAGATAGCTCAATGGCTACTTTTATCCTTGAACTTCACGTAAAAAGATCTGCGGGCAAAAGCCAGTTTAAATTTGTCTTCCTTGTGATTATAAAACTACATTTATGATCGCCTTGAAAACATACAGTTTTTGTAGGCAAAGCATTTTTTAAGCATCGCTGTTATTGGAATTAATAGTTGCGTACGCGGTACGAATACGACATAGTGTACACATATTTCTATCGATTAAAGATCATTTGAAATGAAATCGCGGAAGACGCATAAAGGTTTTATATTATGAATAATTAGCTGGTTACAGACCTCATTATTCCTAATTCTGAAGCGGTACGAAGTTCGCCGGGACAGCTAGTGTATGATAAAAAACAAAAGATTAAATTCACAGAAAAGGTTTTTTTGTTACTTTGCCAGATAAATAAAATAAACGGATACCGATAAAAGAGAGCTTTCGGGGAACTTTCGACGGCGGCAAGTTATTTTATTTGGAAATAATATGATAGTCAAATATTTTTACTTTTCATGACGTATTTTGTTTACACGTTGGGCAAATGTATTGGATATCCGATATGAACTTTAGCATTTTATATAAGAAGACAAAATGGGGCACGTTAGCTTACTTTATATAAACTTATTATTTGTACCTACTAGCGTTTATATAATAATAATAGTACAGTACAATTCATAAAGCAAAACATGTTATAATTTTTTTGATTCCTTATATTTACGCGAATACTACACATTTAAAGAAAAATATGTTTTCGGATTCTATCTGTAAAGCAGCAGAAACGTCGGGAACATAAAAACATAAAATAAACGCGATAAAATCAGAAAAAAATGTTTTATTACAATGTTATATCATTTATTAAACGTGCCTACTCCAAGTATCCCAGCTACTCTGCTTTCCAAATAATTAAATTGTTTATTACTTTAGTGATTTATCCATCTAAATATTATTCTCGAACGATTATATTTAATTACTTAAACAACAGGTTGCTGGAACTAAGCCTTTTAATTCAATTTGTAATTTATCCATTGATAACTTGAGTTAATTGACAAAATGTATTAATCATAATGTACATTAATATACGTATTAATAATATTATCTCAAAACCGCATAATGCTGCGACCAAACTGTACGAGTAATTTGAATTAACTCTCATAATTCCAGTCATAAGTAAACAATTACTAAGAATTTATATTTGTTTGCAATAACTAATACCTTCTTTAATATATTACTTATTCGTTTCTACCGATTTCGAAAAAGGTTCTCATTTCGAATGTATTTGATTCTGGCATAGGTAAAGGTTAATTAACGTTCGGGCCGTACATAACGTTAGCCGTTATATTTTTTTTACTTACTACAATCATCTAGGCAGGATCCATTCCGAGTTAAAATACAAAATATTTGCATTTTACGTAATAATTGTATATTGTATAGACCTAAGCCCCCTAGCATTGAGGAGATGTCCGTGCCCAACAGTGGGACATTATAGAATTATACATTGTATGATGTACTTTTGACTAGATTTTTTACTCAGGCTTCTGTTTGTTTACTTAACTAACGACGATGTGGAGGCATTTTTGTGTATATAATTTTATTTTATTATACAATGTCATTATTTTGTTTACTTTGGTTATTTTTCCTATTAATAAGTATATTTTAGTTTTTTGTTTTTCCATGTAGATATATCTTTGTAAATAACTATTGTACATAATTTATTGAAATAAAAATAGACTAACAAATCATTTATCGCAATTATGTCAACACCCTGATTACTTTGCCTAAACATCGACATAACATGAATCTTTTGTTTACCCGTCGTGTTCAATTGTTTGCACAAAAGGCGCGCCCGTTGCGAAAAACTCCAACATCAGGAATCAGGGCTGTCACCACTGTTATCAGAATTTTATTAACAAGATGACCCGACAGCCGTTTTTCGGTCCAAATTCTAATATAAAAGCGCTTAAACTTTTCCCGAATGTTCCGGACAACATTTTAATTTTTCTTTCTGTAATAATCATATACAGATTATTATGTACATTTAACAAAAACCCATATGGGTCCAGCTGTTCTCAAGTGATCCGTTTACCAACGAACAGCATTTAATTCCTATTTATATGGATTGTGAGATTTATCTTGCGTTTATTTTGAGTAAGTAACATGGTTTTAGAATCAACTATAAACTCGATTTTTGGGCCCGCGCGGGTGGCGTGTAACAAACCTACTGAACTTTACTACACTATGTGTCCTGGAAATATGACAGACTCTTGAATGGTAAGTTTTAAGAGTTTATCACCAGGAAACGGATTCCAGCAATGCTTTCTGTACAACATTTTTTGTAAATTGCCAACCCTAAGTGAGACGAGTTCCGAGGTTAGAGACTCCTTTACGCCGGCGATCGGTACGGACGGCTGCTTTTTAATTTACCTTTCTCTGTATAATTAAAAGCTATGGTTGCTGCCGGTTTTCGAAAGCCAACAATAGAGTTTATACTGAAAAAATAATAATACAAGAGTCATTTCGGCTTAAATATTCCAACTGAATATAACTGATGTAACAAATCCGGACATAGTTTTTTTTTTGCTGGCAGCAGACTTCATTTTCTAGAGATGCAATAAAAAAAATCAACGTCAGCTTCATATCAATATATATCTACACGTCATCTTCTAATAGGTATAGCTAACATATTTTCAGTAACTCATAAAACGAAATCAATGTAACCTTAAGATAATAATTATCGACTGCATGTCACTTTCATCACGGACTAACCTCCGGTCTTGTAACTGGCGGCTATTGTGATTAAATCATCACCCCCAGGTGGCTTAAGGAAACCCCACTTAAACATATACCTACACGTGACTTTAAACCGAGCACGTTTCTTTTACAAAGGGCGGAACAAAAAAACCCACGTTTGTAACTTTTCAATTCAAAAATGGAAAATTGTATCTTTCGGTATCATGAAACACCTAATGGTTTCGAGTTACCTACCATGATAACATAATTACCATTTAGTTGACAAGTAACGAAACAACCACAATTTCCTTAAAGAGACTCATATTTGTTCATACCCAACTATCAAGATAGTTGCCCAGAGAGTTTTCTTTATTGCTATCATCTTATAGTTTTTCTTATTGCCAGACGAACAAACCAACTATACGGTCCTACACTAAGCACCGATTGTATTATGGGTATCCTACAATTGACTAGGGGCGAACACAGTATATAATACTTATGTAGGAAATAAACATCCATGATTCGGGTACAAACATTTGTGGGCATCGCACAAAGTTTGGCCTTATATATTACCCTGGATAATAAGTTGCAATAGGTTGTACTTGTCGTTTCTCTACATTTAGTACAACGCATTGCATACATTGCTACCTTTAATGTAACCCCATGGTAGGGGTCCATGGTCCATACACTATAAAACTTTATGACAAAATTTGTCTCGACTTAAAAAAAAACAAACGAATAAAACAATATCGTGTTAGCGGCGCTATGTTTTCTCAACGACATGATCACATCACTTTCACCATCGTCCTGGTTATTATGGCAGCAGGCTGACAGCCCGGCCCGGCCCATTGTGCCGCACAATGGGGGAATAACGAAACGCCATGTTTGCCAAGCCCGACTTTCCCTTGCCATAAACCTACTATAATTTGTCTAGTTCCACTTGTGACGGTATGAGATACCTTTACATTTCTTGACTTTTACTTTTTCTTTTTACAATTTATTAACTACCTGTTTTGCTACGAAGTTTCGGATTAACTATTAAAAACTATACAACAGTTAAGTCCAATTAATTGGTTGTTGGATGACAAAAGTTCAGGTTGCAAAGCAAACTTAGTAACATCTCCGAACATAGATAAACTTGCAAAATAAGATAACATTTTAAAAAGGTTAATAAAAAAAACCTAGAAAGTTAAGCAGCGAGCGCGGATGTCTTCATTTTAATATTTTAAGAAGCTTTAAAGCAAATAACTCGCTGCTCTATCGCTTCAGATATAACTGGCTATTAGAGAAAATGCCTTAATGTACCATATGAATTAAAATAAATAGCAGAATCAGAAAAAAACAATGTAGGTATTAGAGATAATAGTAGATAAATAAAGCAAAGGTTATTATGGTTATATGCCACATAAATTAATGTTTAAAAATATAAGAGAGCATAAAAGCATAAGAACATAAAAGCCGTTTCACATGGTCCGGTCTCCAAGGCATTTGAGTGATGACTGAGTTCAGTATTACGTTATCTCATATCTGTAAAAAGGATGTGATGCAGAAGGCGCCCGACTGAGCTCGTATTGGGCGGGCGACAGCTCGTACCGTACACACTAATGTTATGTTAATCCGCTCAGTACCAGTAAACCACACTCCAATTACAAGCCACCGGATAATTTATCCGGAGTGTGTGAAAACACCATTACGAAGCACAAGCGTGCGTGATACGACCAATCAAATCATTTCTCCCAATTTACCCGGCGTTTAGTTACACATTTTGATATGCATTTTATTTATAACTAGCTGTTACCCGCGACTTCGCCCGCGTGGTATTTAACAAAGAAGTTATTGTTCAGTTCGCAGATAAAAGTAGCCTAAGTATCTCCTTGTTACATCAGCTATCTGCCAGTGAAAGTCCCGTCAAATCGGTCCAGCCATTTCAGAGATTAGCCGAAACAAACAGACAGACAGACAGACAAAAATTGTTTGTTTTGGTATATGTACCGTGTATACATCCAAATAAATGTACTTAGTAAAAAGCGGTTATTTTAATATTACAAACAGACACTCCAATTTTATTTATTTGTATAGACAACGTCGATAGATTGATTGCCGTCTCAATTTGTATCCGATAAATCGGATTGATTAGGTTAACAAAAACGAGCGTCTGTTAAGATGGATGCGTGTTTAACGAGATGTATAAATTATATGTTCCTACCTGTCTCCGTCTGTCAACGCAATGGCCGCACAGAATAATATATTGAACTGGTTAAATGACGTCGTTTAACGTTTAATTTACTTCATAAATTTAACTCGATAAGCTATGTGTGAATTTAATATATACATTACTTCCGTCTTGTGACGACGCAAATGAGTAAATTTGTTCTAGAAACGATGATATTTGAAATCAAGACAGTGCCTATAAAGTGTACCTATATAAACATATTTTTCATTACAGAGACAGAGATCTTTTCAAGAATTATATAGACCGTTCGTATTTTTAGAGTTCCATACCAAAGTGGTAAAAACGGAAACATTATGGTGCAACTATGTCCGTCTGTCCCATCTGATTATTTATCACTTCTGTACTTAAAACTGTTCGCATTTAATATGTTGTTATACCAGAGAATAGAACATTAAATGTGGCATACTTATGACGTAGTGTTGTCTAAATCCTTTGTCCATTTGTAATACTATATTATCAAGGTTAACTTTAGCAGTTTTACCCCCAAATTTATAGACAATTCTAATAGCATTATAACGAACTTTTCAGAGGAAAAAGTTCGGTATGATGGCTTTATAGTCTATTAAAACTTTCTATAAATTTGAGGGTTAGTGTTTGGATGTAGGGTAAATTCCGGAATTGCCGATCTGATTCTAAAAGTTCTTTAACTAATACAATCTACATTATCGCGAAATGGTTATTGGCTATGTTTTATCGAGGAACTGCGGGCGGAGCCGCGGGTAAAAGCTAGAAATAAATAACCGTGCGGATTGGTAAACAGACATGGCCACAAAAGATGCATACCCGGCTACACATCACAAAATGCGCTCGCCATTTCTGAACGCCCGGCTTTCATTTGCCGCCAAAGCCTAGCTAAGCAGTTATCAGCTGCGCTACAGCTCCCGGAATTAACACTGGACTTGGCTTAAAATTACTTTTAGCTAAACATTTTATTTTAAGCCATAATTCCATAAGCAATAGTTTAACATAGATTAAGTAGATAGTAGTTAGATTAGATAGTTAATATTATATAAATTTCGTAACAATATTACATATTACAACCTAGTGGTTGACTAATTTCCTATTTCACTAAGTCCCTATTGGACTATTATCTATGCAAAATGCTCTATACATAATGTTCTCTATGGTTTTCTCTCTCTTCTCTATGGCGTCTCCTCGACATCGGTTGTTGTGAAAAGTGTTATGAGTATTTAATTAAATTATAATTATATAACTCACAAGAAGTCTATAAATTTCACCCCAGGGTTCTTGGTATATTTAACACCTATATGGCCCATTCCAATTCTACCTAATCATCATAAATGAAAATAACCAACCTGTTGGTTTAATAAGTTCAATACGTACGATAATACCCGTTTAATATTATGTTCATTTGAACGCTTATTAATTCATCATTACACATTACAACTACACACGCGACTCGTCGCGCTTGGGAACATTACCCTCTGTATCCAAACAAATTAAACTTACATCAATTCGCAAATACAACATTTCCATTTCAGCAGCGCCTCTACACAATCCTTAACGTTATTAACACTCGCGCGATAGGATTAAAACAAACAAAACGCTCGCATAAATGATAGCTTTTAAGCATGATTCAGGCTAAATCGTGCCAAGTGCATACTGAGCTTCGCAACGCTTTCAAAAATACTGTCGACTCAACGATATGTAACGTAACGGTATGACTCTTTAAATATTACATCGTCCTGGGCTTTAAGTTTGTTTATACAGGCTTGTCTCTTATAAACAAGTTAAATACACATTATTAATCATAGCTATAGACTTTTTTAAATCGTAATTATGGTTTTTTTTAGAAAAAAAAATCAAATTCGCGCTTGACGCCACTTCACGTGACCACGTTTTAAACGATATTTTTTATACAAATACGAATACTGATATAAATTGAAAAAAAAAAAACTTGAGAGGTGTCAAGGGACACCCGGATGGAACGAAGTTCCTTTCGATTAATTAGTGAAGGAATTGTAATTTTTTTTTTTTTTAAGTTATTTATTATGTACAAAAAACCTGTATACACTCAACAAAAATAATCGTCGCGACACCACACTGTTCAATGCGAAATAGAAAGACGAAACGAAAATATCTGGCTTGCTTTCTATAAGAGAGAGAGAGAGAGACAGACAGAGAAGCATGCGCACGCCGCACGGCTTACAAAAAGTGTCGTTACAACTTTTCGTCTTAATTTTTTCCGTCTAGCCCCCTTTCGCAACGCGCGATAAGGAACTTCGTTCCAATAGGTTCATTAGACATAGTGCTGCACCTATTATAACTACCTTAATAGCATTTTCCGGTAAGGATAACGATGGCCATGCCATTGAATTACGAGTCAATTGCACCAGCAGACTTTGAACCCTGTATATACGCCTATATTGGTCATAGGCTGCTTGAAGATTTTTTGCGTTGTACCAAAACAAACACAAAAACTGTGCATTATTCTCATATTTTATGTTTGTAACTTCTCAGTCGGCTACAGTCTCGGGGGTGAATCAACCTTTATACATGATTTGTACCCTGTTAAATACTTGCACCCGACTAACTTTGCAAAGTTTTTGTCCAGCAATTGAATGCGAGTGAGAAACGCCCGACTGTAAATTATTGAACTGAAAACTAGTCGCAAAGGGAAAATTCTCGCAAATCACAATGATTTGAAATAAACAGATTCAATTTTGACTTTCAAAGGTTACACAGAATGCTTATGGCACGATCATTTCGCGCCAAACGCATTCCGTGTATTTTATTTAGGTATAGTAAGTATTTTGAAATACAGTATTCTAATCTTCTCGAGAACAAGCTGGGCCTGGTCACTGATAATCCGTAGAGTATAACTGATAGAATAGACTTTTGTGGAATATAACCAACCTAACCTAACCTTCCTGTTTATTCTATAATAACGCTATCTTTGATGCATAATATAATATAAGTTAATGATTTCAATGTACACAATATAACATAAGTTAATGATTTCAATGTACGTCAAGTTGTGCTGACATTTAATTAAAACTTTGTTTTTTTATCTGTCATCCAACATTGTGATTTTTCAATTTATAAAAAAAAAATTAACATATTATTTTTGCTATTAATAATTGACATTGGAAAAAAACAACTACAATGGGTGAGGCCATTTTAAAGGAAGACAAAATATGTTCTTTCTTTGTGAAAAAAAATATGTTGGTCAGCATATTCATTGTCTAGATTATTGGAATTATTAGTCGGATTCCTTATTGTAAGTTATATTAGCTACATTAAGGGTAGGCGACGATCCATTCACAGAAATATAGCCCTTATTCTCAAATTGGAAAATCCATTGTAAAGGAAATCACTGCGTTTTCAATAGCGGCCGGCTTCAGTGGGCGTCATTGAATAGCTTCAAGAGGCACTATTCTTTCCTATTAGGGAGCTGTTCTGCTAGCTAGAGAATGCGGGTCCACACTTTTAGCTAGGTATTCTTACCACTTAGTCAACCTGAAAAAATATCAATATTTCTGACTTAGGGATACTTTCTGAATGTTCTTTTGCGATAACTATTTGAAAGAGGATCGCTGGTTCTGTTTTCAAATACTTCATTGGTTAAAGATGCAGGTAGTGTAGGTAATTGTAAAATGTACCAATACCAATGTACTAACGTACAAATAATCAAGGTATGTATTACTATAACACATAATCAGTGCAGCAGTGCTTATCGTAGCAGCAAATCGGAAAATAGATAAATGGTGAGCCATAGTGTTCTTGACAAGATCTACATAGGTTTAGGTAATTCTTTTGCGTGCATAGTGCAAAAACATATCCAACCAACTAAAACAAGTTCACTGACCTGTAAAAAAAAACAAAACGCTGTTGGTCTCTGTAAATGCATTTATTTTAAAAATCGAAATACCTGTAAAATTGCAGAATGCGTGGGCCAGGCAGGGCGCGTGGGCGGGGGCCGGGACGTGCCTTATCGCGGGACGACACCGACTCAATGAACCCACTCATTGCTGTTCATATATATCTATATGTAATTATAAAGTATAAAAGTTAGATGTATTAGCCAGTACTTTATTATGGTATTAACAGACAATCGAACTTGATACTAACCAAACCGACCAAATTGGTCGGCTCGGTACTGAATCTATTCGTCTATTGTACGGTACTCATAACACAAGCGTTGCTTAATGTGGGACCGTATAGTTGGTGTGTTCGTATGGCGATATTTATTTATTTAAAGAATACTTATTTATTTTCTGTCTCCTCCGGTCTTGTTTTCGCGTGTTTACTATCCTAATTAGCTTCGGATAGATGACAATCGGTCGCAATGCCGACTCGTTTACAAAATACTGTTTTTAATTTACAGATGAGGTAGTAGGCTAATATGTAAGAGCCACTAAATCTGGGAAATTAGGTACAGACAAATGCTCGAGCTCAAATACGTCGGCCATAAAACTTCATTGGCGTCATCTCGCTCCAACACAATAATTGCAGCCGTGTGAGCGCGTCAAGGACTATTTAAACTTACTGCATTCAATTGCTCATAAATCGTTGGCATATGGCGCGGTTTTTTCGTACCTATTTATGCACGAGGATAAAGTGTTGGCTATCCGTGTTCATTGTGTTACGTATTTCTTGTATGAAAGCTGTAGTTAGTTTGAAGCATTCTAACATGTTTTAGAGGACAATGGAATAAAACCAATTTTCTATATAAATATTTCAGGGACGGTATTTTCTTTTAATATACGACACATCAATTTTAGAAATATAAATAATGATCTGCAGCGTGTGCGTTCGAGTACCTTCTTCACTGCCGATTTTTCCTATCCTAATCACCGATCACCAATCAACGGTTTTAAATACCACTCAAACCATAAGTCAAATCAGTAACGCCAGTACACGGACACACAGTTTCCACGATAATTAGTCATTATACCACAGAGAAGTCGTTACACAACTATTTACTTAATTGTACAAGATATTAAATATAAATAAAAAATAAATGCTAACACATATTTCTACGAAAAGTAAGATATTTAATATATCTACAAATGTATCCCTACTGTAGAAGGCTTATCATTCTCATAAACAATATTAAACTCCACTAGGTACCAATACCGTTTAACTAATAGCTCTATGGTCATTGTTTTATTTTGGCCGAGGCTCTACCAACAGAGACAAGTCCCTTGTACTCGTAGCACGTGGTGAGCTCAAACATTGTATAATGTTCTTAGTTTGCGTAAAATCCATCCATGGGTTATTTGCTCACCTTACGTTCAATGTGGGTCATGCGATTCTACACGTAAAGTACAACTAAGTTATCGGTAGCCTTCAGCCCGAGGCGACTCGCCAGCAAGCTGGGCCTCCCGCGGGGTCCCGCTCCTGATTCAACTGGGTCAAGGCCTAACCTCTACCACTGGTGCTATCTTTACTAAAACTGATTTTACGTAAATAATTTCGTCATATATACTACGTACGTACGCATGTATAACATTGGTGTATATAATCGTGCATGACATGTATGGTATATCTTGGCTTTTCAAGTTCTCCCAAGATATGTTCAGTAAAGCATCCGCAGAATTTCTGATAGAGATTAGGGATTCATTTCATCATCATTATTGTTATCGCTACCATCATTTACTACTAGGTATACTTACATAAACTACGATCAAGACGTTTTACTCCACGCTGACAAAAGTGGCTCTATATCGAGCCATTACTAACAAAAAAAGAACTAAGTAGATTGTATAGCCCTCCTAAGTTACGTATTTTAATTGTAAAATAAATATCATAACATCACAAATACACCTTTCAAGTTCCGGTAGAGCTTTTTACATCTACTGAGCTGAGAAATATGCTACATCATAACAACTTTTTTACATTGTAGAATTGACTCAGCTAAAGCTCAAATAAGCCTACTTACTCTACATTCAACTAACGCCAACAACAATGGACATTAAACCGCGCGAAGTGGCTCATTGACCGAGTTTATTCACGGACAGAGCTAACATTATGGTGCTAATTGGTACCGTACCCACACCATCATTTGTGATTGGCTGCAGTTAACATTTTCTGAGATATACCGTAGGCGTAATTCTTCACAAGTAGTTTTAACAAAAAGACTAATCTTGTTTCCATAGTGTGTGATTGATAACGGAGGCTTAACAGGAGATGAAAAAGAAGGCTCAATGTTATTTTTTATTATGGTCATTATTTTCCTCCTAAACAAAAAGTAGGTATTTATAGAAGTTGCCCCTCAGAGTAGACGGAACCGACGAGGCGAACGATTTATGCAGGCAGGAAGGCATATTCTACAACTACACACCTAAAACATATTTATAAACTATAAAACAAATACTCAATAGGTATTATCTAATTATAAAGTGCTGGCATAACTAGTGAAAAATAGCTATAAGATGTTCAAAAAATATCTGTCGCTAATACGCATTATTATCTCCTTTGCTCATTTCAATGTACAAGTGAGGATAAGAAACATTTACAAGACATTGCTTATTTTTTCATCGTTTTGCTTATTATTTTGACCTGTTAACGCAAGACAAGATCCTTCTAGGTGCGGCCTTGAAGGATCTTGTGGAAAGTGGAAAGAATAAACTATTGCCCACGGTGGAAATAGGAGTAGGTATAGTTGGTCCTACAACAATATATATCTATGGTTCTCCTTTGGTATATGGTAGGAAATTATTTTTATGTAAGTAGTATGTCAAAAGCCTGTTGTGTGAAGTCATCATATATTTATAATTCACTGGAAACAATAGTTTCCACTGACTTTTATACCGCAGTATACAGTGGCCCTTATAGGTACCTACTATTGACGTCAGACGCGTCGGAATCAACATGATTCAAATCACAGCTAACACGAATGAAGATTGTATCGGTACATACTTGCTTATTTATGTCTACCGAAGTTGTTCGGGATGATTATGAGGATAGAATATTTAGTTTTGTTCACTTGTCATAATTGAATGATAAATCTCTAAACCGAGTGTTAAATCATCAGTATTTTTATCATTCAAAGCTTTATTATCAAGCAACTTTCCTTTCATATTTTAGACACATTCAATACTGAACAGCACATGTATTCTATAAATTAACACCAATCGTTTCATAGATAATAACTATAACTAGAAATATAAGTAGAGCAATATTTCGAGCATTATGATCTGTGACCTACTGAAACTCTGAACAATAAGTTACCAAATTTAAAGTTGTAGCGACCATATATTGCTTGTTCCCATCGGCGGTTCTCTGCCAAAAATGTGTATTTTCCTTTTTTAACTACGCATTAATTTACCGATAACAATTGCGTATGAATCAGTGGAACATGCGTCAGTCGGGGTACGGCATTTGTCACTAGTTCAAGGCTCACCGTAAACTCTCCGCTTATTGCAGGCCAAATATATTACTTTACATTTATATCATCGTTTAAAATAAACTGTTCTTCGGTTGCCGATAAAGTATTGTGACAATATGTGAATTTATTCGCAGCGCTTTGTTGCAAGCTGCTAAACGGTTGTGTGTGTTGATGGACTTTGGAATTTGAAAAGGTATTTATAAACTGTGACGGGAATTTAACATATTTATTTTGGTGCAGGTGGGCTCAGTAGTTTTGAATTACACGTTACGCTATCTTCATTCATAATATTACACAGCATAATATTGATTTAAAGATAAAATAAAGATGAATGTTAACCTAACTGTAGTCTTAATTCGTATGTAAATAAATACTTAATTATTTATAAAAGAATATTTGTTAAATAATTATTCAATGAAGACTTTATTCATATGTACTATAAATAAAATATTAAAATGTACCAATACTTAAAACAAGACGAGCAAAAAACAGTAAGAAATCAATATATGGATGAAAAAGATCGTGTCCGCGTGGCATGTTGGCAAAAATTCTAACTGCATTTCCTCGCTGTATTATTATGCTGATTTTATGAGCGAGAAAAGACTCAGCCTTCTTGTCACCTGTGGAAGCACTAAATCTCGGTGATGTTTAATATATAGTCGTCCCTATAACCATACAAAATAAGAATCGAATACATGTATGTAGGTACAAAATTCCGCATTTGCAATCATCTGAGCTAAGGCAAACAAAATCCAATTCAATTAATGTTGCCGCGCGCAAGCGTGAAGTTTCCCATGCCCATTCAGCTCGGGATAAACTGGTTACATATGTGAAGGCGATTGATCTTTATGCGGCTCCGAGGCCATGCATTTGCAATCATCAGTTTTTATTACCCAGACATGTATATGTAGGTAATCTTTAAAAATGTAAAAAAAATGTGACTCATATTGCCTTATCCCAATTTTCTGTTTTCCTGGAAAGCCCTAAATCGACTTAAATTGAACTGCAGGCGCAACGTGCAAAAGGAAAATTTGTCGCTTAAATAACACGAAGATTGTAGGTTTTTGTTGAAATATGCAAAATATTAAAGGAAAATACGTGCATCATAACTTGATACCACTTTTATTACGAGGAAAATCCATAAATGGATGGGACTGTGAATTCAGTGACGCATTAAGTAACTACGATTAATAAATAAATCGCATAAGTCTTTAGGATAAACTTAGAAATAAATAATTGATTGCAATAATTTGTAAAATGAAAGCGCTCACACACATAAGGGCTTTTTTTGACGTTGATAACGTGATTCCTTTAATATTATATTATATATATATATATTAAGGTCGGCCAGGCTTTTCATTGCCATCAGTTTTTCCTCATGATTCTGGACCCCTCAGTTGTTGGCATTTTCCGTCGATCTTTTCACGAATAAACGCATACGCGTTTTTCCTGTATTTTTTAATTTAATTTAGCATGGAGTCATAATTAAAGTAGATAGATAGATAGATAACTCTTTATTGCACACCGATTTCATAAACATTCTATAGGGTATTGATTCGAAAGGTGTATTATCTCAACGTGATATTTAATAAAACAACCATAATAACTGCAATTTAAATTCAAACTCGATATGCTCGAGCGCGCTCGTCATTCGCACGAGTCGGATATGGCGCGGAACGTTGTGTTATGATCGTGTGGTTTACTTTACATTGCGTGCTCAACAATTTTTATTTTTTAACCCATGGCTTTAGACATTATTTTGATTATTATATTACAGGCATTGAGCATTTAATTATAGCCACAATTCCTGTAAAATTATACCTTTTATTATCGATTGCTATGAATACGATATTTTATTTCTATCACCGATAAATCAATCGTACACTGTGTTATCAGCCCACAGATGTTTTATTTAAACAAAAGATAGCCCTCACAGCGCTATTTTGTAAATACAAATATTTTCTTATCATTCTATCGGTCTCCAATAACAATATTGTTCACACGTAAAACAACCAAACATTTACATGTAAAGTTACCCAAAGCTATCGTTCCAAGAAATCCTATGAATAGTTTTATCCCGTAGCAAAGCGAATCGATTGCGCTTACCAAAACATACATACACAAAAAGTACTCGTTCAATGCATAGACCATCGACGGATTTATCATTGCTGCAATGGTTACGCGATTTTAGTGAGTGGTTGCATGTTGACGTGGTTATCGGAAGATCTGTTGTTGTATTTCACTCGGTCGGGTAGCCCGGCAGGTAGCCGACATGCCGACGGGATTCCCGGGACGTTCGTTATGGCAAGCGGGAATTCATCACTTCCTACAATAAATATTTTTGTAGGCGAATGCTTAGTGGTAGGCGCCGCCCGGCTCCTCTATTGAATAATGAATGGATTTTTTAAATGCCGTCGGATTGTTCTGAGCTTTCTTTATTGTTTGTTTGACAGAGGCGATCTCAGATAATTAATCGCGATTTATAGGTTCAAAGTGGTTTGTTGAGGATCTTTTGTTTTTAATAGGATTTGAGATAAAAGCATTTAGTTGATACTTTTTATCCTATTCGTGAGCATTATTAACTCAACCATTAGATTAGGTTTTAGTTAAGAACATTGAATTAAATAAATATTTGCTGATGGTTGAGAAAGGCTAGAAATCGGTTGAATTTGTATAAAAATAATTATATAGAATGAGACGTCATAGGATGAAAATGGGTAAAGCCACATGCGCGCGTAATAAATTGGTTAATGACAAGTACTCCTTATCGGAATCACAGTCTGAGTCATATCCTGTAGCTAAGTATTTTAGAATTCACCAATTATTGTTATAATCAGCTTTTATCTAATATAAATAGGTACAATTCATAATTCATAGCGTTGAATGTAAATTAATTTGTATAAGTCTAAATAGAGAGGCGTATTAAGAAGATACTAGGTACCTTTTTATTTTCTCAATCTAAGAAATAAGAATAAAACACTGAAATTAGGTGTTCCTTGAACTTATCTTATTTCAAATTTCATATTGCTCTTGTTACTAAATCCATGAGATGATATTTATAATTTCTTGAAGCTATTTATATAAAACTTACCAAATAATGAAAATGAGATATCCCCGATTTGGTCAAGACAGCTCTTAAGGAAAATGCAGAAATAGTGCAATGAGTCACAGTCGCGCGTACGCTGCGCACTTTACTGGGGATAAGTTCAATATACTTTCCGCACATAAAACACGTGCCTAAAGCTTAGATCAGCGAGGCTATTCTAAATCATTCGAAATTGATGTCAGCAACGAATTTGAAAACTTCCCGAGACAGATTCGTTATAGGAATTCTTCCAAAATGCAAGACCATCTGCGATCGGATGTTTTCAAAAGTCATCCAACTTTTTTTGATTTTGTCTATACTTTGTTTTAATACCAAAAAGAGTGTAGACCATTTTAAGTGGTTCCTCGGTCCTCTTAAAATACGAGTATAATATGCACATTTTTTATGGTCACAGAAAAAATATTACAAGATATTTACGCGTAGAGAACGTATAAATTGATAAGCCAGTTTAATGAGGACTCCCAATGGAAATGTCTGGCGTGTGACGTATTAGTTTCGTCAAATTCATAATAACCTTTTTGTTTCAGGTAAGAGAACCCAAATCACTCGATTCTATAGGAAGTGTGGATGTAAGTATATTTTTAATTATAGTCTCGCCTTTACCCACTCTGCAAGTAGGTACCTATCGAATTATTGAAGAACTAGCGAATAAAAAGTAGCTTATGTATATTGATTCCCTAGTTATTCGTTAAAATGGGCACAGACGTTTTGGCTGATGAAACCTGCAAATAAAAAAAAATCTTAAAGTCAATGATTATATTTCAACCAAACAAGATATGTTCAAATACACAATAAGTTTACAAACGTGTTAATCAGATTTATTATTATGTACAAACAAAGTACCTACCTATATTAAA
Source organism: Pheosia gnoma (assembly GCA_905404115.1). Lineage (NCBI taxonomy): Eukaryota > Metazoa > Arthropoda > Insecta > Lepidoptera > Notodontidae > Pheosia > Pheosia gnoma. Next base: position 4,458,145 of record FR989909.1, on the reverse strand, counting down.
TAAGACGCATTGTTATTTGTTATCGGATAATGATAAGGATTACAAGTTCATTGTCACGTCTGTCTGCCGCATGATATAACACGTAGATACCTACCTACCTGGAACGATATCAGTCGGTGTTCCTTTGATTAGTAGCGGAATAATATTACACAGATTACGTATACAGGGAGTAACATGGAGATAAATCAGTATGGGGATCTACGAAACTATTAGGGATAGAAAAATATTTTCTGAGGAAGCAACTGCATTCATAGATTTAAAAAAAAAACAAAACGTGAATCTGGAATGGAACCCGGTCACACAAGGTGTCATAGCAACATTTACTCTTTACAACCTATAATCTATATCGCAATGAAATAACGAAGTTTTTTTTAAAGAACTGTTTTCGATTCCCGCTTCACGTATGGATTATATTTGAAAATCTATGACTGCCATTTTCCTTGATTAAAATCGACGACATGCTTCCTCAGAACATATTTTCTTATCGTTAATAGTCAAAGTCAAATCATTTATTTCGTATAGGCCTACGGGGGCACTTACAAATTGTCATTATATTTTTTTTCCTTAACTCTACAAAATAGTTTCCGAGGCCCCATTCCGGCCAATCTCGATTTTACACCCTGTGTAATAAATTACATATTACCGTTGAAATAACGTCCCTTGTTGATATTCGGTACATTGAAATCCCGGCACATTTTAATAGGTACGTGTCATAGTGTCATTCACTTAAAACTAATTAATTTCTTAGCTTCGTGTTGTAACGCGCGCGTAATCCCATACATTTCAACCCCTTCATCGCACAGGGGTTGAATTTCAATAACCCCTTCACGAGTGATCAACTGGCACGATTTCCGATATTCCATTTAACTTATAAGCATTTATTGATTTCTTATATTTACGCGAATACTACACATTGAAATAAAACTAATTTTAAGGATTTTATCGCGGTTTATTTTTCGGGAATTTTTCGGGGGGTCGGGAACGTAAAATCAAAAAATAAACCGCGATAAAATCCTTAAAATTAGTTTTATTATAAGCATTTCTTATACAGCGTTATTCAGAAAGTATACAGGTAACCACAACGTGTCTTTTTTAATAGACGCATCGAAATTACAACTTATTTATTTCAAATGCGCTAGAAGTGCAGGTTCAAAGCGAAGTAGGTACACACTTTCTGAATCACATTGTTGTATTATTGTAACATAATAACTTTAAATAATAAGTTGACGGCCCGTGTAATGCTATACTAACTGGTATAGCATATTATTACAGCATGTTTCCTTAATGGTTTTTTATAAAACAGCAGTACTACCCTTCTTATTTTTTAGATACTTTAATATAAGTAAGTACTGTTTTTATTGATTATAATGTAAAACGTGTGTATAAAAATGTAATTACACTTGAATCACAAGAACATATAACATATTGTAATGCACGCAGTTTTTTTACTTTGATGTGAACGGGCTTTGAGTGTAGCGTTCGGAAATCCGCTCCGCTTCATAATAGGGTTCCGCGGAACCCGCGCTACAGAAATATGATGGAAAATAGGGTTGACTGACTATTTATCTACGCTCTGGGCCTAACCACAATAGGTCAAACACGTAACAATGAGTAAACTAATTTAAAGTAAATATGTAATTTCCAAAGATACGCGTATAATACGACATAATGTTATAGGTAGAGTATAGTAGAGTAGGATATGAGGCAATAAAGTTTATTAGCAGTTTATTAATGAGCATACTAAATCTGGGGTTAAAGTGACGTCATCCTCCATTTGCGGGCACTCGATAACCAAGTATGAATTTTTAATTTTTATCTCACCAATTTCAATAGAAATCATACAAAACTACTATCTACCGAAAAAAAGTGGTTGCGTTGTGCACAGCCGTATTGGCATTATACTGAAGACGTTTCATACTCTATATGTACCTACATGTAATCTATAAAAACATTTCCTGAAATTCGATACAATCAATACAGTGTTGTCGTTTGTATACAACAAATCCTCATTTTATGATCGCCCTAAAATCCAATGGCTCACAAACAAACCTCTTTTTAGATGATAAAACCATTTTGTTTATAGTTATAGCAGCCCTAGGCCGGTCGGTGAGTGAATGCTCGACTGTTGGACCTCTTTGTGGATCACAATGAGGAATAAAAACATCCCTCTTTGTCCCCCGACGGGACCGACGGGACCGCCGGGAGCCCGGGAGTCGGACGGCTCTGTGGTTAACTTGGACCGCTATTCAGTGGGAACGCGATCCCAGTTGATTAATTTGATTTATTTTATTATTTTCCGTTGATTGACTAGGACCGCTTCGAATATAAACAAACAATCTATCATTTGAATCTCATTTCAGTAAAGTTAGGTATCTGAAAGTTATTGAATTTACTAAAGTATATTTTTCTTTTTTATCTTGTTCTATATTTTAGTCGAAGATATTCAGGAAGTTGCCTGCAGGTAAACTTATTGCCTATAGGTACCTACTTTAGTTAAAACACCGAAAAAATAAAACGTTAGTACCCACATTTAAATTGCTTGTAGTAATCTTGTCAAAAGTAGGAACTACCTAATCTATATATATAAAACAAAGTCCTGTTAGTTACACCATTTATAACTCAAGAACGCGTGGGCCGATTTTTATGATCTTTGGTTTTTTTTTTCTACCCGAATAGCAGAATCACTATTAATGTATGGGAAAAAATCACTTAAAGCATTGATTCTGAAACGGTACGAAATTCGCCGGGACAGCTAATTATTTATGTAAGAATTACATAATGTACGTGTACATACATATAAGAGACCAAACCCTTAGCTTTATTTATGATAACGCACCTTTCTCAGTATTGTATCAGGTATATTTTGGACTAAGGTTTATTAACCTTACTTACATTGTCCCAAAAAATGAGTCAGGCTCGGTAAGGTCACCGGCTCCATTGTTAATCAATTTATTAGGTCATTGTCGGTAAGCGCAGTGTTAAGTTATAACTTCCTTTGCTCGTTTTTAAATTAAAAATTAAAAAAAAAACATTTGTTTTATAAATATTCTTCTACATTACACTCTTGGAACCGCTTGCCAATTCGAGGCAATCCTCACGCACTATTAGAATTTTGGCATAAGTAGCTCATATTTAAAGACTGTAATGGGGCTTGATCTGTACATTGAGATGTTAATAAAATATATAATGGGCATACAGAGACGTCCATGTCATTTAATTCAAAATGATTAATTTTAAAATTAAGTTTTTTTTATAATTATTATCATTAATGTCTGACCGTTTGTTCGGGTTTCCCTGAAAAGATACTAAACACATTTCAAATGGGTTTTGCACTATTGGATAGTCAATGGCTAGGCTCAAGATATAGGGTCATCGCGATATGGCCATTTGGGGTCGAGTTGAAAAGCAAAATCGATAGATGCAGCAGGTGAATGGATATATTTTTTACCCGACTGCGCGATACAAAGGAGGGTAAACTTTTTATTATAAGGTAGGTTTATTATAAGTAAGGTATATTGTCGAAACGCCTTTTAAACTCACGGAACAAGGGTATCTAGATCCACCAATCCCTCCAAACTTTTAATAAGTCAATGACTTCAGCCAACATAATAATTCCAAATCAACAGGTTAACTACTTGAAATGTTTAATAATCAACGCCAAAAGATTTGAATGAATGCAATATTTAATCGTACGTAACTGTATATAATAGCCCACGTTTTTTTTATGAAGCTTAAATTAATACGAGATATATATCTGGTCAGGCCACTTTTCGAATTAAAAAAAATAAAACATACGGTATTTGACTCGACCAGACAATTTTGGATCAATTTTAAAACATTTATTTGAGTGCTACCTACTCAGGAGAGTGAAGCCTACTCCGAAATGATTTGATTTCAACCCACTAGAAGTTAAGTCTTACGGTTACCACATGGGTAAGCTCTGTTTGAATAAAGTCATCACAAAAAATGGAGAAGCATCTTAATTGGACAGGCATTACTTTGACCGCGCTAATCTATTTAGTGGATGATCCGAATTTCATTATTTTCTCGATTCAATGATATATACCTCAAATTGGATCCCATTTAAATGTCATCTAGATTGATTCAGTATTTTTTGTTATGTCTCGATTTCTTTGAAAAGTTTTATCGTCTCGATTATCTTATTTTTATTCAATTGTTAAAGGCACTTATAAAACATTAATGCATAGGTCAGGAAAAAACACTAGTAACCATACAAGGCGTATAATTAATGGCACGTTACGTATGATTTCCTCATGGCTATAATTACATGGGCGCACACCGCCCGTGGCAATAACTCTACCTAAATCGGAAGGCACGATGTGTAGTGCGGAACTAACGAGTTAGAACGTAGAGACCATGCTTACATAGAGGCGACATGTCGTACGTAACTAGTTTTTCCTGCGACTCCGCTCACATAACCATATTTTTTTCCTCTACAGCTCTAAACAACGAGATGACACTACGCTATTATATATATTGAACAGAGTCCAGTCCAGTTTTTCAGGGAAGCTTGACATTGATTAAAAAAATTGCCGTACCTACAAGTTGTAAAAAGAATAGAGACAATTTAGCGTTGTTGTGCGAAGTCGTTTAGGTAGGTTTGAATGTGCGCCCACAACTTTTATAGACTTGTACAACATAAACAAAGTTATAATTCTTTATGCTATATCAATAAATCATTCAATGATTTTTTTTTTATCCATTTAAGATAAAACAGCTTTTATGAATAGTCGGAATCTACCACTCCACCGGTTTGGATTGTTGGTTCCTCTGAGAAGAGCAGCCGAGAAATTAAATGATGATTATTTAAAAATTTAAAAAACTCGAAAGCGCTAAGTATATTGATACAATAATATACTGTATCTACCTAAAGCTAAGTACGTAACAGAGCTAAGACTTCTCTACAATAAAACGTCACGTGTAATCTATGGCGCCAACTATTCAGCGACTTTCGCTGACACAGCGACGAACGATTTCGCAGTTAACGGTTCGCAGTCCGACCGTTAAACTGGTTCCGTACACAGCACTCCACTATTTGTACCTGAAACACTCAGGGTAGATGGAGGTGTTTGGCTTCCGCGATTACAGGGGCCGCCTGAGCTTGCGATCAGGTGTTTTACGACTCATTTTGTCTTTCGTTACGATGACTTGACATTTGGCTTTGACTTGCCACCGTTGTTCTTCAGGTGCTTCTTTTAGTTCGTGACTTACATACAGCTAACTAAAATGAGAACTTTGTCACAATAATTATTTGATGAACGAAGCGAGCAATTATCAAAAGTGACTACGCAGTTTTTAGTGTAACAATTCTTGTAAAAATACCTGTTTATTTCAAATTTTGCCCTGGTCATATTTTTCTTAGTTATAAAAGTGCCTTTTCTGTTTAGCGATTAATAATAAAGAAGTCCAAATATGTAGTATATATATTGCTTTTCAAAACATTTACACTTTACACAGTAGACCATTTAACCAAAAGCAATGTTTCTATAGTCTACAGAATCACTGCTTTAAAATAGTATAAGTAGAAAGATTGCAAATACTACATAAACTTAATAATAATACCAGCCTTTTTGAAAGCCCACTGTTGGGCACAGGCTTCTCATCAATGCGAGGGGGACAAGACCATAGTCCACCCCGCTAGCCCAGTTGGTGGACTTCACACGTCTTTCGAGAGGTGTTCTCAGACATGCAGCAAACTAAACCGATTTAATTAATAATCAAAGCTTAGCAGCAGGATTTATATTGTAAATTTGTTGATGTTCCTGATTAACTACAGCTAATCTAGCACAACAATATTCAATTTAGGGAGTCACATTCATCCTCTATGTTAATGATGTTATTACACAGATAACTATATGAAACTATTAGTGAAACAGGAATAATTACGGTAAATTGTTTTGAGAAAGGAGCTATGTGATCAATACTTCGATAGTACTTACGCATATAGTTATTTATTTTGATATAGTTTGGGTTTAAATATTGTATTAAATGCATCTAACATAAAGCAATAAACAGTAGTTACCTATGCGATTTGAATTCGCGTTGAGGATACGTTCCGATCCAGTTGTAATGAAAAACGGTTCAGCTTTGACTAGTGACACACATGATAGTCGGGATAGTTTAAAATATATATTTTTTTTGCGCGAAGAAGATATCACAATACACTTAACCAACGAAGCTATTTATTAGATAAGTAGATATATGAGAACCACTTATATCACTTAGGAGCTGTTATCAGTATGCCAATACTGTGGCCTTCCTGAACTTTAGCAGTAATGACGCGAAAATGTTACTCCAATTTTAAATTGATGACAGATGACTCGTCAACACCGGCACACAACTGGGATTTACGCGCTATCAATATCATCCAATAAATAGTACGAAGCGAAATGATTCTTAGAAAATAATTCTTGCGATAATAATAGGGGTCAGGTCAAATCGCCAATGGAAATAACAATAGAGGAGGAAGTTGCATTGCATGTGTCACTGATGAATGTACAGCACTTTGCGGCATTGGACAAAATACAATGCATCGTTTTAATGTCATCGAAACATAAAAATAGATTTCAAGGAAATATGACTTCAACGAATACGTTGATGTTAATAGCATTCGAAAGTAATTATTTAAATTATCTGTTACTCCTAATGTAATCGTCACGTCATGGGGAAAGCATGCTGTCACTGTCAAACTCATTTTTTTTAATCCGTGGTGCGAGAGAGGTGGACGACGTTACATTACCGAAACGGACGTAAAAAGGATTGTGCGTGACGTGCAGGACAGAGATAAAAATATATGATCTCTACATGTAAGTAGAGACTTACTTTATGTCTGAGGATTAAATTTGAAGTAACATCTTTGGGGCTAGATGCCACTTGCTAAAATGAAATAAAAATTATTAAATTAAACTCCACACAAATATGAACTTTATGACATCATTCTAACCATAACAATACATTCAGACAATAGGAAGTTGAAATCTATACAATCCTATCGATAACAACGCCGGAAGTCTACCGACCGTCGCATTAAATGTTGATCTTCGCCGAGCCTTGGATCTCGAGACTTCCTCTTCCTTTGGTGTCACTTCGCGGCATATTACTGTGCGCAAGCGCACAAAACACCAATTGAATGGTGGCACAGTGAGATAACGCTTGACCTTAACCTCTCCGTTAAGTTATCAGTAAACATTTAGTTATTGTGGGGACAGGGCCGACCAACGTTTGGGGTTGATTTGGTCGTGTTACTGAGAAACGAGTTTGATATATAGAAACACATACCTACTTAATAATGTTAAACATCGATACAATAGTTAGTGATTTTAAGCAAGCACGCATATTTCAATACCAATCAAAATGTACTTTTCATTACTATATTGACAGCGAAAAAACCCGCAAAATTGATTTGTTTTGCATGTTTTTTTTCTAAGGATTTATTATGTTATTTTAAAGTTACAGCTTAAATAAGTTGAAGCGCTCGCACTATATTCCGAATCAGGTTTGGTTTTTTTTTGCATACCTTTTTTCCATTGACACAGGCAATGTTCATTAACAATTTCAGTTTATCTGTGACAGTGAAAAGTAAAATTTACATTTTTTATATATATATTTTTAATACGTGACATACCAACATGCCCACTGTTGTTTTCCTATTTTTTAACTAGCTGGTAAACAAATACTATTATTTCCTGATTTACAAGGTGACCCACCCGTCCATTGCATTAACGCTCTTTTGCAACTTGTGATTTTTTGCAAGGCGCAAGCATATCGGCAGTTCATAACTATGCCCACAGAGAAACTAAAGTTTAACTTTGCCGACACCTAACGCCGCCACTGACTTTCAAGTTCATTATCAGAATAAGTGACAGGTATCCAGATAATAACGGCGTTATGTAGTGATCCGTGATAATTTGTAATACAATAATATACTAAAGCAAAAACAATGTTACAGATAACGGAAATCGATAACTAATGGTTTAATTTAATCAGGCAGACGCTGCAATGTTATGCATAATTTGATTAACCCTATCTTAACTCAATTCGTTCTTGATCGCTCGAGTGACGGTTGACAGAAAATGTTCCGCAATTAGTACCGGTTGCAAATCATATAAATGAGCCAACATAAAACGTTAAGTTATTGTGTCATAACAATAACTATTCATTGACAACCCTCCACCCTTTGTCGCGAACCCGGCGCCAACCAATGCCGGCTTATACCCGATTTAAAATCAACAAGTTCCACAACAAAACACATTATCAAAGAACGTAGCGCTTCGCGGAAGACTGTCGTTATCTCGACAGAGAAACCACACATTATGTGTCATCTCTTTTACCCGTGACGCGATTCGCCTCGACAGCAAAGGACGGTACTATGTCGACGTGATCAATGGTTGTAAAAAGGTGTAGTGACGTCGACAGGATGCTCGGGCGCAGCTGGCTGGAACTTTTGTGTTTTTATTCTTTTTTCTTTTTCCACGGACAAGAAGAGGTTCGTTTCGCGCGGCTTGGCTTCGAACAACCCGCGCCTGTTTCCGCAATGGGAACAGTAAATGATAATGAAGCGCCGGCAGTATGCGTGTTAAATTAACATTAATTATATATATAATAACATTAATTAGCTTGAATATCAATTTTAAACCAAAGCTCGTCAATATAAAGCCACGAGTTTCATCGTGTAAGTTTCCAAATTAGTGAATTAAATTTCTCAAAATGACTGCTAGTAATTGCGTGGAGGCGTTGGGATGATACTCCGGCGTACAAATTGTTTTACAAGCTCGGTCATAAAAGCAATCAGGCGTGTCAGCCCTCGCGTTTTCTTGTGTCATTAACAGATGTCAGATAATGAAAACATTAACGGTAGGGAAGTTGATACGCCCACGGCAAAATGCTTGCTCGCAATGGCTAACCGATTGCTACAAAAAAAAATACTGGACAGATTGATTGACGGAGCAATGGTCAATAAAGCAGGATATGTTACAATTATACCTATCGAGATGTACGATTACATATCTGCTAATTGATGTTAGGGAAAAAATGCTGATGGGAAAAACCATGGCACCAGTGACGAACGAGTTCAATCAATTTATACGATTAATAAATTATCATTATTTTATGTTCTAATGCATGCAAAAGTACCTACTATACTTGTTTGAGTACTGAAATTTACTGTCAATATCAAAACGTTAAATTTATAACATCCCTACTAGATCCGAAAGAACGTATACCTATGAATAATATCTCTACCTATTAATTATATTATGGTGCTGTTGAAAAATTATTATTTACTAGCTGACAGATGTTTTTTTTTTTATACATGTCCTGTTCTAATATGCCAGACAACTCTTTCAATGTTTATTTCCCTAAAAACCTTATCCGGAGTATTACGAACATTATATTGAAAATGCAGAATCAGTTGAGCTGTTTTAAGTGATGCGATTACCAACGATAATCAATTCATGTTTATTTTTATAGATTAATGAATTATATAAATCTCTGGCAGATCTAGATATATAACTACTAGTAAACTGAAGTCAAATGATTTTTATGATTGCTATACAAATCATCGATAAAAGGTATTGTAAAGTAACACTTCCAATTCTGATAAAAGTTAAGACGTCTAGTGATTGTATCGCCTTCCAAACGTGTTGACCCAGTTCTACAGACGATCGTTGCTTGCTATTCAACTTCACTCAACTTAAAATATGTAGGTATTCGTTTGCATACAGTGACGGTGGCGGAGAAGCTACTGAGATATTGGATCTGATTGCTTAAGTATTTGTTGTTTGATATGCAGCGGCATTGAGCAACCTTTTTGTTTATGCAAATGTTATTGAAGCCTTCAATATTAAAAGCATTTAAAATTTGTACGCGCTTTTGTCTATAGTTTCGATTACATCATCTGCGTTTTTGTTCACAGTGACAATAACGACTTTAACTAAACTAACCAAGTAGCTGCCTTATATTTAAGCTTCCACTACCCAAATCTAATCATAGTAATTTCCTTAAAGTGCATAGTTTTCTTATTTAAATATGACATTGTTTTTCCTATTTCTTCAGGCTACCTCGAAATGTGTGCTCCCATAAAATTATATTTATAAGCATCCTGAAAAGCTAACAGAACTCTGACATGCCACATGCAATAAGTTAAATTGCTTTTATTAATATTTAAGTTTTTATCTTGTTTTATCGTAATGGTCTATAGCTGGTTGAAATTCATAGTTATCTTATCGTATAAGTATTGCGCATATTTTTACCTCTCGTTATCATATCAGTGTTATTTAATACAATTTCTTGATTAAACTTCCTACATAAACATACTGACACCGTATGTCTTAGGAGTCACAGTGACGGAACGGACGCGACGTTGTGACCTATTTCGTGGGTTTAAATCCCTAATAACATCCTCCTTTTAACACTTTCCTATACTCTTACTCATGTTAATTGTGCTATACCTACAAGACCACCAATATCAAATGATTAATATTAATCTTAAATCGACTGAGTAATATTACTTTATTAAATGCCGCTGGTGTTATTTTCAAATTGTTTTCATTCCAGAAATGTGCTTAATTTATTTAGCACTCCATCATACAACTGGGCCGTAAAGACCTGAATTCACCAATTGAATTAATTAAGCTCAACGAAAATAGAGCCGATAAACTTTGTATATAACAGAATGTATGTGGTAGTCGTAACGAAAACTGATACCATTCAACTCATGATTCGGGACACCCCTGAATTGGAATATTCCGTCGATTTTTTCATGATTTATATTCATTTCTTTTAAGTATTTTTAAATTGATTTTAACATGGAATATTATAAGAAGTCTGTCTCAACGCGATTTTAAGTTAAAAAAAAACATACTTATACTAATTTAGACCTAAAACTGCAATGTAAATTAAAACTCTATACGCTCGAGCGGGCTCACACTCGCAAGCGTCGGGTATCGCGCGGAGCGTTGTGTTGTGATCGCGGTTTTTACGATACGTTGCGCGCTGAAAAATAACACCATTTGTAACCTTTTCTATTATTATTTCTATTATTAAATTATAGGCATTAAGTGTAACCTTTACCCAAAGTTTTCGTTACCATGCTACTTACATTCTGTATAGGTACCATAATTTCAATGGGATTTCCACAAGCCAAGGGCAAAGGTAATAAGTAGTGTAACAAGATGAATACCTACATAAGTTGCGGTAAATATTGTTCTTACATGTTAGAGGGTATAACTAACTGCCATAGTTTCCACGTGACCACAAAACACGTGTAGACTCCACGTGGGCACAGGCGTTATGGTACACTAGGCTCTGTTATGACTAACGATTCCATACCTAATTGTATGCGCCTGCACATAATACATGCGTCGTAGTAAGACCACTAGAACGTTCTTGAGCCCAGTCTCCAGACAAATATACAGAATGTTTCAGAAAGGGTATACTAACTCTTAAACCTGTGCTTCCTTAGCGCATTTTGAATTATTATGTGAAGTCAGAGAGAGAGAGAATTTCGATTTATAAATTGCGATTTTTTTTGTAACGAACTTCATTTTATCAAGGGTTAGTATATCATCCTATAGGTTGGTACTACTTCAAATTTGAATCGTTGGTCTATTTGGTTTATATTAAATAGGTACAGTTTTTAATATAATTCGGATACCTTATGTGAGTTTCGAGAGCCATCTTTGATCCTATCCCATTCGAAGTCAGTTAGTAGCCAATGATAGTTTATTTTTCGAATATGTTCTAATTATGACGCCACAACCAAAGAAATATTTGCAGACAACAAAATCGTCTACCGTACCGGATTATTCTTCTTCTTGGAAATGGCCCTTCTAAAGGCTTTCCATAGCGTCAAGAACAGCATGATGGTAAAAAAACACTTGAGCCTTTATTTCGAGCGCGACTTACGGTAGTTATTTAGAAAAATCTGAATTTCATTGATTTATCTGCGCGCACGCAGATACCGCTCGAACGCCGCGCTCGAGACGAGAGCTCAGGGTAGTTAGTACAAGCTCGAGTGTGAATTGCCTACATGAATGTTGTCGTATTGCACTGCACTTAATGTGCAAGCAGAAACGAGCTTACGGTCACACGGTTAGGCGCGCCTAATGAGAAAGTTTATCGAGCGTTTATTGCGTAGCAGCGGGAAGCTTCACCGCGTCGCCAGAGGCAAGAGGCGCTCCCGCCCGCAGGTGTGCCGCCCCCCTGCGCCGCACACTGCCCGCGGGGCCCCGCTCCCCACCGCGCGCAACGACACAGCTTTCTTTCGTTCGCTATCCGCTGCCAGTCGACTGTCAACCACGGAAGCGGGCAGACGCCGCGCACGCCCACTCCACAAAAGCGCCGCGCCAACTGTAAACACGACGCACTATCCGAACCGCGCTTCCGTTCGTGACCTAACCTGAATTCGGCGAAACATTTCGCATATAGTGTCGTGTTGTGCCAAACCTGTGGATGTTTATTTTATTCCTGTGGATCGTTAAACGTAACTAAACTTCCAATACCATGTAAATGTCACTAGTGTCGCACGTATGTAGCGGTGTGGTGTCCGCCGGCGAGTGCCGTTGATCAGATCATGCAAAGAAATTGTGGTATTGTGCGAAACGGGTTCTGTCTTGGACGAGGTCGCTACCGAATCTACATACGACTACTGAGAGTCGCCGGCCGGCTTTCAGCGCGCCTATGATCTCTATCGCGAATCGCGATGGAATCAACAAATATTTTGTTGACGTAAATGGAGACAGCTCACTGGTGTCACATTACAATTTTCATGGAACGACAACGGCTCAATATTAATTTGCAGATAATGATTTTCATACAAAATAATATCTCCACCCTAAATCAGAAATTCCGTCCCACGCATGACACACGCTTCAATAAACCGCCACTAAACTATGTACATATAAGGAAACATCTAAATTCACTTGAAAATTCCTGCCTTTATCCAGACTAAAGCTTCCTAGAATCTGCGCTGTAAGCCGAGCTTGTCAATGCTATCAATTAATGCCATCGAGGTAGTGCCCTAGTTAGACAAAAGGCGGCAAACAAGCTATTACGTCGGCATAGAGAGGCGATTTGGAACGCTGTTATTGGCTCTTAACTAAACATGGATATATAATAATAGCAACGTGGTGATCAATTTGCTGCTCATTAAATTTAATTATACACGGAGTTTGAATGACTATTATAGGATCAAGTAATACTAAAACGAAGTAGATCAAGACAAGATATGGATGATGAATTCCAAGTAGCCTCTGCAGACAAATAAATGATTTGAAGTTGTAATCAAAACGTAGTAACCAACATTCGTATTTAACTTCCCTTTGACGTAGGTATATTTATCGATTTTTCTATCAATCATATAAAGATACTACTTAGATAATTAAAGAATAATATACAAGATCTTCGTCAGCTGGTGCAAAATTATTAAGATTTCATTTCATCAAACTCTAATAACGTTACTGAAAACTTCTACACCCGTTCTCCCGTTTTTAAGCAAATTACGATACTTTCAGAAAACTTTGCCGCTGCTCTATCGCCTTTACTATGAATTTAATTCTTAGCCGTGTGTAGTCACCTCTACATATAATGTGTTGATGTATTCACCCCTACGTATAATGTCTTTTGTGTTCTTTAGTGAATTTGCGGTCTGCTGCAGGCTGCACTGAAACTTCAACCTTTGTGGTCTTTAAACTTTGCCTCACATAACCATTCTCAACTCCCAAGTTAATCTTCAACATAGTTAGTTTTAATAGCACAGACCGCAACCTGTTGATTTTATTTATTAATCTTCCTCACTCAAATTAATATCATTATATAAAAATAAATAGGTTAACAAAAAGAAACCATATACATTTGCATAAAGGGATTAAAGTCGTAATTGAATAACATATTATGCCGTCAGTGATATTACCGGAAAACATTGTTTTTTTTTATAACCCTCACTCGATTTACGTCAGAAATTCCATCGATTAGATGAAATACAGAGATTAGTAAAGCGATACTTATGCATGAACATTGACAATACTAGGTACTCTACTTAGTGGGGATTTTTTTTATTGGCTCTTATTTATTTTATTGTAATATTATCCGATACCATGCTCTTGAAATGATACAATAGGCTATGGTTGTAAATGATTGTTTAAATTAGTCCCGCATGGAGCGTAGTTGCCGGCCCAAGTGAAAGGCTTACTTTCTCCAGCCCTACGGCTCTCTTGTAAGATATTGCTCTATTGCAAAATTTCACACTCTCCTAACATCGATAGCTATCAATTACCCTGATAATTGGTTTTAGAAATTCTACCTCTTTACGATTTACTTCAGCTCTACCTTATTTTTGATTTGGATACTCAATTTCAACATCCTCATCATAATATTATTCATTTCTCTCTCGGCTTTAAGATTGTTCATTAGATAGTTACGACGTAACAAGGAAAACTTTTTGGGGATATTAATGAAAGATACCCAGATATGTTTAAACTGCACTGATTGTTATTGGAGCAAATTAGCTCAACTGTCATAGTAGGTGCCGACACTCGTCTGACACCGAAAGCTTTCATTGCTCCTTTCTACGTCGCGTATGTGGGTCGTCACGATCGCTTTGTTAATATGTACATGTATGCGTTTTTTTCGGTTTAGTGTCTTTCTAATTTCATTGTTCCTTGATTATTAAAACCATTAAGTACATTCATGCACAGTTAGTACAAACTGAATTAAAAATAAATCTTATATAAACTTAAAATGAATGAACGCATAGAATAAGCAATTGGTGCACAGATATTATAGTGTACATTGTATTATCTACGTTCTAAACTCTCTAATTTATAACTATTTAATTTAGCAATTGAGGCCCGATATAATGGATTTATTTCACACGACCGTACGTGAACTTACAGCTAACTTACGATCGAGCTCTGCGCCTAAGTGGGGTTTACGCAAGCCGACTTATGCCTTATGTAAGCAGTTTGTGATTCTTGTGAAACCAAATGGCGTGCTTTCGTTACTCACGTTACATAGTAGTGGCCTGGCCATCGACAAATTGGCAATAATGATTAATGAGAGCGTGATCCTCTTTTGAAATAAACAGCAATTAGATACAATAGTAACAATTTTATGTTGCGCCAATCGATGCCCTATTGTGTAAGTTTAAATAATTCTTATCTTAATTCGAACGAGCACTTGAGATGATTTATACCCAAAAAAGATTGAAATGATGATATTTTTCATGAAAGATTTTGTTAAAAAAATTAATGAAGTATATCGCATTATAAAAGACGACAAAAGGATGGTAATCACAGGCTCTACCTATAATTTTAAAGAAAAGTGTTAAAACATTTAATTTTTCATTGTATTGAGTTATCGCACTGTCACGATAATGGTAATCGATACTGATAATACACTCGCGCGCGATAACACAACTCTCACTTGTTCCTTGAACGCGGCATCGATTCAATTCATTATTAAAGCAAATAATAAAATTAAAGTATGCTACGGGGACATGGTCATGATTCATGAGTAATTATTTCAATAATCTTCTATATTGAACTGAAAACACTTTTCAAAATCTAGCTGTATGTCTTTGTTATATCTTATGTTGACGATATTTTGATCACTTGGTCACGAAAAAGTTTATCTTGAAGGTTAAATTATTGTAATAGGTAGGTGACAAGGAAACTTTTATTCTTTATCGACATAAAAACCATTAGTAATTGATAACCTATCATTACATCAGCAGATGCAAGTGTAGAGCCATAGTTGGAACGAATTGGGTTCTCGCCAGCGACGGCTGCCAAGTGCATCCAAGGGAGCTGGCCTTACAGCCGATTGATTTTAACAACCCAGCCGTTTTTAACCGTGTATTAGTTAATTAATATCATCGCATAGATCACATTGTGCAAGACTGAAACAATAAAACTGCATTGAAAACTAACATTGATGGCACTGGGAAACCGCCAACAAACGTTGGCAAAAAAAATTAACTCTAAGAGTTGTAGTAATCTAGGCAATCGTAAACCGTGTCGCAAATTCGCCTCAAATCTTCACGTCAATGAAAGACTACCTATGCTGCGGTATCAACGGTGGTACTTGTTACTGGACCATATTAAATGCTCGTCCTATTGGGTAATCGCCAGAAAACATTGCCAAATATTTACAGCGTTGCCGCCATTTGCTAGCGTTAGAACTTTGTAATTGAGCTTCAGTTTAGATTGTTCTGAATACGCGGAATTTCCTCCAATGAGGAGCGTTCGGAATAATGTAACATACCAAGAATTTGGAATAAACACTCGTATAATATTGGTAATATCTACTACATTGTACACAATACTGAAGTCAGGAATCGCGATGAAACCATTAACTGTTTGTTATTTTATTTAACCGTTTTATTTGTTACAATATTAATTAATTAGTCCAGTTAAAGAGCTGATTAAATTATGGAGAAGAAAGATGAAGTTTATGTTATGGTCGTTGAGTAACGTCGAATCGGCCGTGAGTCAAGTGGGGCAGGTAGCGAGGGGTGGGCCCTTGGCGAGCGGGCGGGGGGGACCTTCCGTCGAAAACATCTGTCACGGCAGCTGCCTTACCACGCCATCGCACGTGCGACTACACTATTATTAAAGGTTGTTTTTATTTTGAAAATATTTCGGAAGATTCTCGATATCATCCTGAGAAGTTTGATATAATAATTAAGCATTTAAAAAAAATAACTGTAATACGGCTCAATTATTGATAACAATAAGTTATTTATAGAATCATTTATCGCACTGCAATCTGCAATTGCGCTCAAAGCTGACAAATAAGTTCTAATCCTTGGTGATGTATAAAACGCGTGACTCAAATACGCAGAAGACAAACAAGCAGTAAGGAAAAGATCGCCAGCGCCGATTTTTATTTAATATGCGTTCCCATCAGAGCACACGTGACGTTTGTTTACCGGCAGTTTCAAGGTCGCTTGCATATTGCGACGCCGCGCCGCTGCCGCCGCGCCGCCGTGCACGTAAGCGATGGGTAACGAAATAAAAACATGCCACTGAAAACTAACTACGCCACCTGCCCGCTGCTCTAGTTCAAACTTTTCAACGCTAAAACTGACATTTCTTTGAAATACTATATGAGAACGCCTGTAACATAACATTATACTATCACCACAAGCTGTTTCTTATGTAAACAAACAACAATGAATCATCGTTTATACGTCTCGAATTCTACAATTCGGGTGAAATCTGTTTTGGGATCGAGTTAACTGTTCAAAGATGTTGGTTCGCCAATTAATCTGACATATGATGTAGATTACGGTCCTTCTCATTGCGCAGATAAGGCATACTTGCGTCATAGTCATCAGTTTGTTAGTAGCGACCGTCGTAAAAACTGAGTGACATTTTGATATAAATTGTTTACGGCCGAGTGTTCTATTTCGAATTTATATTGAGAACAGTTGGATCAAGATGACGTCAAAGCTGTCTGGGGAGACCAAGGATCAAATGCGTTGAGGAAACTTATAAAGACTCAGTTATAATTAGATGATTGAGTCAATTTTGCTGTTACACTTTGATCTCATGAAAAGCACTCAAAATAGTAACGCCGAACTTTAGTGGATTTTTAAAGGCTTCTACAGGAATACAATCAATAAAAGGAAATATAAAAAAATTGGTACAGTACGTGCCACAATAGACACCCATTTTTAAGATATCTATTGGGGCGCACCTGGAACCAATTTCTGAGGGGCCAATTATAATGGCTCGTCTGCTGTAGGGAATGTTTATACTGCCTGTACACTCAATAAGATTTTCGTTTAAATGGAACAGGCACAGGACCAACGTAAACCTTTGCGCTAGAGCTTATATTTGCTACGCGAAAATGCCCTATACAGGTGGGCATTATCAAACACAAGGCAATGCAGATTTTTGGGTTGTTTTTGTTCAATCACGACAGAATACCGGAGGCTTTGTTGTTAGCGGCGCGGTTAGGGATCAGAAACATTAGCGCATCGCGGCAAGAATCAGTTCACAGCATTGCACCTTTGACCCGACAAACCCGCAATGCAGCCCTCGCGACACCACACCGCAACTACGTTCTAAGCTTGTTTACCAACACATGCATAGTCGCCGCATCACATCTCTCACCGACATTCATAAACATTATTCCAACCACGTAATAGTTTGAGACCACCATCTTATAAAATCAATATTGGGTAGTAGCAGATTATTATAATGAACTCAATTACACAACCATATTAGCAATAATCTCGCTACAGTTATGGGTACATGTTACGCAATTAATGTTATCTATCACAGAATCGAATTACGAATTCGAGATGACATTTAAATAATGTTGAAAGGTCATAGTTTAGTGTCATGTGACTAATATAGAGAACGTATAGACGAGCATATTGGTTGGATAGGTACCTTATGTACAGCTAAGTACGCAATAAATGATACTGCGAATGAATCTGCAAAGTGAATACAGTCGCCGACGTAATTTGTTAAATGTCAAAATTGTAAAACATAATCGATGAAGCTGTTGGTGAATGTACGACGGGCGATTTGTCGCTTCTAGGAAACCGAAACTCGCTTAAATAGATGCGCTGTCTACGCGACAGGGCTCTATTTAAATGCCAGTTTGAATAGTACGGATGATCCCTTCGTTTTAGGACCGGATTACATACGGCGAACGCTGCTGTGATATCTTCTGTGATGTGCGAGTCAGCCCACGGATATTTTTATATGTGATTTACTAGTGCCCAGTACAAACCGAGTACAAAAAAAAACGGATATTGTATAGTATATTTATTAGTGTTATTGGAACGATGAAGGAGGAGTGTAAGTTGTGCAGTGTAAACGGGTGGTGCGGGGGAGGGCAGGGGCCTACGGACTTTTCCATATCGTCACTGATGAGGCCAGCGGCGCAGCACCCTGGCCAAGTGGACCCCAGACACGACGCGGTGCTGCTGTCAGCGTACCTGTTCAAACTAGGTGACTATCCATTGTATATATACACTTGACGATTACTACGCCTCAAGCGGTGAGTATCGTACACCATACCCTTCGCACACTCCAATTAACACATGCAACTAACAAGGACGTCGGTATAGTATGACATCCCACTAATATACTCACTATCAATTAAGTTATGATAATTATTAGATGTTATGTACGTTTTGTTTATCTTTTGTGGTCTGATACAGGTCCCACGAATCCGCATCATCTGGTCCACCTGTGGATTGTTTTTATTATAATCAATAATAATATTAATGATTTACCACTTTTCGTATTGTATTAATATTAACTAGCTGTCCCGGCGAACTTCGTACCGCCTGATAATCAAATGTATGAGAAAATTAATTACAATACTTATTTTTGTAGTGCATTTTTAATATGTTTAATAGTTATTCTGCTATTCGGGGCGGAGACTAATTCGAAACATCAAAGATAATAAAAATCGGCCCACCCGTTCTTGACTTATAAATGGTGTAACTAACACGAGTTTGTTTTATCTATACCATGGATTATGTAACCTGTTTACGCAGATGTGTGATGAAAGCTTGCGAAGACTAAGCGAAAGTAAATTAAATAACTACCTTTATTATTTTCACAATAATAAAATTTGAGTAATGATTATTATAAATATCCAAATCAACAAAAACAATTTTAGCTTCAATAACTAGTTCATTTATTTTATTCGTATGTGTGCGTGTGTGTACCAACTGGTACCAACTATAATTATGGGCAAAGTACCTGTCAAAAGAAAGATCGGAAGGCGTATGAAGTTATGGCTTCGTAACATTAGGGAGTGTACTGAGGAACAAGAGTAACAACTGTTTAGACTGGCTCTGGACAAGAGAAAGTTGGAGTTGAAGATGGACTTCCTATATTCATTAATGAAGTAACACTTGAAGAAGAAGTGTGTGTGTCATAAGTTAAATAAAGTAATTTTGTTAACTTATCGACAAGAAGGAGAATCAAATCTGCCACATAAAAACAACTTACTATCATTTTGTTTTTCTCGTAATCAATCTTCGTTAGAGTTTTCAAATGTCCCGGTGGATGTTACTTCACTTTTAAAGAGGGTGATGTCGTTTGCAACTAATTTATTGCATTTAAATGACGTCGAAAGATTAATGAGTTCCTTGAAGGCGTCCTTCAACTAACCTCGAAACATTGCGTTCCCCTCGATACAAGTTTTAAGTGTCGTGTTGATTTTCAGTTCCATTATATGGGGAGTAAGCAACATGTTTTCATTTCTTTTGTTCCAAATATGGGACGTATTTATGAAAAATTATTACTAAAAAGTGTAAAATAAAAACAGTAAAAGTAGTCCGGCTCAAATCTGTCGCGACTGTTAAAGTCGCTACTGGACTTGCGTTTTATTTTTAATTTAACTCTTTTATGCATCTAATAAATAATATTGTTTTTATTTTTTAG
Source organism: Pheosia gnoma (assembly GCA_905404115.1). Classification (NCBI taxonomy): domain Eukaryota; kingdom Metazoa; phylum Arthropoda; class Insecta; order Lepidoptera; family Notodontidae; genus Pheosia; species Pheosia gnoma. The sequence goes on along the minus strand of FR989909.1, from coordinate 4,437,710 downwards.
TAACAAGCACTTCCGATGAACTCATGGCGCTCATTTCTTAACATGATTTTTTTCTGTTTCTTTTTTTAAATTATCGCTGAACTATGTTTTAAAAAACAATAACATGGACTATGATAACATGAAACTTCTTAAACTCAGCGTCGCAATACAACAAAGCAGGATATTAGTTTATCACGTTAAAATACAATATGAAGCAATGACTCACTGCAGCGCATTCGGTTGACGCGCGTTTTTACGAGCTGTACTTACCGAGGTAGGTACTATACTTTTTGCACTCTGCGGCTAGACACAGGAAATGCAAACACACTTTAGTTTTTGTTACGTTTTGTGGCAGAAAATATATTTAAGGACTTATATATGCAATTATTTACTTATAAAATACGATTCCACTGATCTACACGTGTAATATATAAATACATATACAAGATTTTTTTTTTTAATTGTCATACCTAAATTCATATTTTACATAATGATTACAACTGTGCTAAAGATGAACATATTCAATGGTTAGTATACCCTTTCTGAATTATCCTGTATATAATTCTATGATTATCAAATGTGGCGCAACATGAAATAACAATGGGGGATCAATTTTATTTACTGTTGTCTCGTATTTTGCCAATGAGCCTGTATAACAACAGCAGACTGCATTGCAGTATAATGAACTCTATTTAAACATAGTTAAAGATTAATTATGATGTAATAATAAATATCTATTGCCCGCAAAATTCGTCCGCGTAGAAAAAGAGAAAATTATTTTTTTGACCCCCCCCCCCCCCTCTCTTTAGTCCCTTAGGTCGATTTTCCAAAAAAATATTTCTAAGCAAGCACCTAAGGGTCCAGAGGAACCTGCGTGCCAAAATTGAAGTCCCTAGGTCTCATGGTTCCGGAAATTTCGTGATGAGTGAGTCAGTATTACAGATTAAGTTTCCTTCAAATAAATATAAAACAATACCACTCGTAGGTACTTGTACAGTTCTGCTCATAAATGCTATTTTGAGTACCGAAGTAGTCAGTGATACAAAACTGTAGCAACCGGCAATCCGCCGCGTAATTCGACGACACTTTAATGACGGCAACAACCTAATTATTGTCGTAAGTTTACTTATGACGCGTTTAAAATTCAACATGCTCATGAAGTTTGTGAATAATGTTACACGTTTTACATTGAATGTGTCTTTATTTCTTATGTTTGTAGATATAACTAATCTATGTTGCCTAGTTCTGCCTTAAATGGGTTTTGTAATGGTATTGAAAACAGACGACTGTAGACTTATTGGTAGAGACTCGTAAAATATCTAAACATGCAAAACATAAAGCTTTTAATCAGCTGTATAGTAATATCCAGTTTGTAGTTATCGCGAGTGTACCCATAACGTGAGCCGACCTCGACAGATCCGTGAGCGCATCCGGATCTATGCGATTACCTCTTGTCACTAGTGGATTCATGAAATTGTCAAACTACATTCGAATTACATTGAGTACAAGACGTGACGATGATATCAAACGAGCCGTAGGAATAGGCGGTTTGAGGTACGAAGGACCGTGAAAAAAAAAATAGGTAATGATTTCTTAGGATTTCGCTATTACAAATTGAATTAAACAACTATGAACGGATTCATCGCGGCGCGGTAGTGTAATGTAGAACATATTTACTCAGCGCGCTCACATTTTTTCTTATGGGCGCGAAATTCAAAATGGTTTAAAATAAAGTAACGCTAGATGGACCAACTACAAAAGCCGGGCGGGCAGCAGGTTGAGTATAGCGTTGAATACTACGTCGATCACCCACTTCACTTCCCACTTAAGACTTCGAACAAATCTATATCGATACATATATTTAAAAATATAACTGATCGCTGTCTGTACATGGGAGATATATGAGAGAAACTATTATTGGAAGCCTTCAGCAACTCAATAGAACCCAAAACATTGATTGTTAGAATGTTTGTCTGTAATTTTGTGCGCGCTAATCTCTATAACGGCTTAACCAATTTGAGCGCGGTTCACTAATGTATTTGTGGTAAGCTGCACTTAAAGTTGAGTGTTGGTTTTATGTCAATCAGTTCATAAATAAAGTTTTACAAATTTATGACGTGCCGAGGTCGCAGGCAACAGCCAGTTATCAATATTTCATTCATGCTGGTTATTGCTTCTAACCTTAGCATGGTATATAACTACACGATAAACAAGTGTAAGATATAATACTACAGATGATATATTTTCACCTTACCGATCTCAATAAGCTGACACTACCGGTAATCGGATTTCTCTTAAGTGGCTATAAAATATTCCGGGAAAACTTCCCGCTTCCCCAGAAAACTAGATTAACTGCGAGCATTGACGGTATAAAACTGTACTTGTACGTACGTACAAGTAGTATAAAAGTTTTTTATACTATGTACTTGCTGAAAAGTAACAAATACAAATGGAAATCGTTAAAATAAATGTTTTTTCGTTTAGACTTTATTTGCTCAATGCTCCATCTTCCTTAGCAGGCACTACATCTACTGTGTCTTACTCCAAAAGTAATAAACCGAATAATCGACTCTGTCCACTAGATTATAAAGTTCTTTGTTTAACTAAAACTTGCTACTCAATAACCCTCAAAGCCTTCTAATCTTCGATCTTTCGTTACGCACTAGCACCACGGTAGTACGGTTGTAAACAAGCCGATGTAGTGTATCGTCGGAATCTTTACCAAACATGTAATCTATAAGGCATTTAAAACGGTTTTCAATGTTGCATGTCCGATGACGTCACGGGTTCTCCCCCACTGCCGGGTGACTCACAAAATCTCACTAACAATGCGTAATCTTTCCATGTTTCCTCCCTTTTACTCCGCTGTAATAAAGTGTAGTGTGATAGAGACAGGAAGAGTATTATCGTTCGTACTCCGGGGCCGGGGAATAATCAACTCATTGAATTAATTCACACTAGCTTTTGTCTGCGGCTTCGCCAGCGTGGATTTTGGTTGGCGTGATTTTAGTTCTTTGGCCGGGATTCCAGGAGTCCGAATTTTATCTAATGTAAACTATGTTAGATAGTAAGGTATTTATGTTAAAGTATTTCCTATAAAATGCCCCACAAAAACACGAGAAATGAAAGCACCTGCAGGTCTATTATGTGACTGTTTTTCAATCATTTCGTGTAGGTATATCCATCCACTAATTATTTGATAGAAATACCAACGCGAGATGATTAAAAAGGGTTTTTAAAGAGAATTACAATACCTACTGTTGCACATATGTTTTAATCATCTCGCGTTGGTATTTCTATCGAATAATTAGTGGTTAGAAATACCTATACGAAATGATTGAAACAGAGCTCCATAACAGGCCTGATGATTCACTCAAAAGATTCAATGTTCCCGATTTTATTAATCTCTTGAGACTAGCTAAATTTTTACGTTCAATAATATTATGTAGAACATGAAAAATATTTTCTATTCAAGCGCTCAAATTTATCACATCACAAACAATAGTGTTCTCTAGAGTCTGTAAACGCATCAGTTCTATTGGAAAACATAGTAGTAACCGTTTCAAATATGTAGAGCTTTATTCCGCCACCCAGCTTAGTGCCGCCTCTTGCTTGCGACTACGGTACTTTTGTAGAGTCTTGGAATGTTCGAGTACAAACGATTACTTAAAAACGGGACTTTAAATCCTCGGATACATTGTATTATTTTATTACATTCTTAATTATCTACTTCATTTATGATTTGTTTTTTTATTTTGCATTTATTATACTTATTGCAATTGGGAAAGCTTCTTCTGGCCACTCCAAGCTAATGCCGCCGCCGCAACTCGTGCGAAGCGAACGTTCGTGTTTGTATCGAGAACAAAAGTGACATCGAGAACATTCTATAATTAGATGTTGGATCGTTACTGTTTTTTTTAATTGATAGTCGTTATACAAAATGAGACTGAAAAGTATATAGGTACAAAGTCTTTCTAAAATGCACAATGAGTGTGTAGAATTCTCTCAATATTTTACCATAATAATTGGAAACTTTTCCTAATTAAATGCATATCATTTAGATGTAGGTATATCTAAAACAATAAATGTGTTGATTTAATTTGGCGGTTGCCTTAATTCTAGTAGGTACCTGATTGTAAATAAAATCCCTAACTATTTTACCGATAATAATTAATGCAACACTGCCACAATGTATAACTATATGCTAAAATAAAGATTGTAGAAAGTACCTGTGAAAGTAGCAGGACTACTTGCTTTTAGAATGAAGGTCACTAATTGGTAAACAAAACCAAATTCCAGTTAGCGCCCAATAAAAAAACGTGGTAAACACTTAACTTGTACAGTCGGCAACAGTAATATAACGCTTTTTAAACATTGTATTGTACTTTTACGTATGTACTCTTCCAACTAATGAATGCAACCCTACGGAACATGGGCGTCGTCGGTTCCCGCGATGGGGAATAAAAAGTCGAGTAAAACAATAATCAGTCGAGCGGGGCCCTTTAGCCCTTCGCCCCCTCTCACCAACAGTAAACATTAATACACTCGGTCTGCATAACGCATAAGCTTTTTATAGGTATTCCAACAAAAAAAGGTTCTATTAAAGTTATACATTAGGTCGTATTTTAAAAATTAGTTTATACATAAATAACCGTTATTTCAGGCTGAAGTTCACCACCTCAGACGTATACTTTTGTTTAAGCGAGTTACTGCGTTAGAGTGAGTTGAGCATATTTTGTCTTGCTCAACGTAACAGTTTTTGAATGTTTGCCACGAATGATTTATAGGCAGAATGTATGGCAAACATATGCAATTTAGTTTTGCCGGATTATTTTCTAATTTAAAACCAGCGGTAGGTGTTATATGTAACGTTATCAGCTATAATAATTGGTTTAATTAGATACCATTTTATGGATACATTTTGCTATTTTCTGGGATATAAAATATTACAAGACTTAGCTCCAGATATAAATGTTAATCATGATTGATATTAAGTATTACGTCATGAGAAGGATTGTGTTGCGCGGGGTTATCTTATGACCAGTACTAGGCGCCTTAAGCTGATGATGATCATGTTAACTTTTTTTTTTACTATTAGAGAAAAATATTTGACGACCAACTTCATCTTGAGGCAACCTCATATTGAAAAGAGCCTAAGCAATTTATTCGAAACACGTATGACGTCCACGAACTTCATTGAGCCAGCCAGCGTAGCCAGCCACGAACTTCATTGAGCCAGCCAGCGTAGCCAGCCACGAACTTCATTGAGCCAGCCAGCGTAGCCAGCCACGAACTTCATTGAGCCAGCCAGCGTAGCCAGCCACGAACTTCATTGAGCCAGCCAGCGTAGCCAGCCACGAACTTCATTGAGCCAGCCAGCGTAGCCAGCCACGAACTTCATTGAGCCAGCCAGCGTAGCCAGCCACGAACTTCATTGAGCCAGCCAGCGTTTTGGAATATGGCCTGAATCTCCCTCGCATTGAGGGCAAGCTAATGACCAGATATTAGGCCATGAAATGGAAACTAATTAGGGTTTCGTACCAAAATATAAAAAAACAGAACCCTTACGCTGTGACTCTGTTCATTATTATATTGTGCTAATTGAAGGTATGAAGCATGGGCAGCAATCGGTAGCGTTCTCTGTGCCAATAATGAATTATTTATTAACTGTATCGACTGCAATTGCCTTTTGCAATGTTACGAGTTGAATTATCGATATCATAAAATAATACGACCACTTTATAACTAATAGCTGTTGAAGTCGGGCAGCATTTAGTCATTTGTCGGTTCGTTGTTACGCATTACAAAGATGACGTGTAACACAGTGAATTGAGTGATTTGTAAACATGTTGGGTATGATATAAGGGTAACGAAAACTTTGGGTAAGGCCTCTGCCTCAATTCTGCCAAAATTCGAGGCAGAGGCCTAAAGGTTACACTTAATGCCTGTAGTAAAATTATCGTAATTATTTAAGTCGAGTCATGGGTTACAAATTTTGTGTTTTTGAGAACGCAATGTATCGTAAACACGCGATCACAACAACGTCCTGCGGCGCTATACCCAACTTGCGAGTGACGAGCGTTCTCCAGCGTATCGAGTTTTATTTCATTTACATTGCAGTTTTGGGACTAAATTTGTAATCCTTGTTCTGTTTTTTAATCATGTTGAAATATACTTCTGTTATAATTTACTGCTAATACAATTATAGAAAATACTGAGAAATGCGCATATTTGTCAAAAGATACACGGAAAATTCCATCTGTGGAGTCCAGAGTCATGAGCTGAATCTATGGTATTAGTTTTCGTTACGAATCCACTTAGACCGTGTATAACAAATCAAAGACAAAGAAAAAATCTCAATAAGATGTTATTGAAATTCAATATCGTGTATTATTATATTAACCTCTCTGAAGAATTGTATATCTTTGATACGAAATGTCGGTTTTAGTTTCTGGGAAATCTATAACTCGACTGACTGCTTAAATTGAATATACTTCAGAGTAGACAAAATGTTATTTGTAACATATACCAATATGTTTTCATCATAATGAACTTAACGCCCACAAAACGATAATTAAAAACTTGAATGCAAACGCATATTACCGATTTCATGGTTAATCAATTTATAACGTCTCATACTCGCACACTCTTCCGCCAATGCCATAGTGACGTCACATGATGTGGAGTTTGTACGGTCGCGAACATTAATATGGGACCCGTTTCTGTAATATTTTCAATGGCACTTAGAATGCAATAAGGTCGTATATTTGTATACCGTAATATCTTAGAGCACTGCTCCTATTAGCGTCGCGTCGGTCAAAATAGTACCCTAATGGTATACGTGAGCTGTACGATATTCAACCTTAAATGGGTCTAAAATTAAAGTCCGCGAGTGTAGATAGAGAACAGTGACCTTTGAAGATTGTGAAACGTGACGTCATACTCGTCACCTATTGACAGTTCGGGTGATTCAGAAAGTATTTACTAAGCCTAGAACCTGCGCTTCATTAGCGCATTTATAAACATTATGTGAAGTCAGGATTTGGATACGTCGATTTGATGTTTTAATTTTTTTTCACCAAAATGACAATTAACATTTTTTGTGAGCTTTTTTTTTTCTTTTAAATGGACACCGAAATTCTGACTTCAGATAATAATTACAAATGCGTTGAAGCGCAGTGTCAAATTAGTATGAGCACCTTTTCTGAATCACACTGTATATGGTAACCTCCTCCTATTTTTCCCGTTTGTTTTAAATGGCTTCCAATCTCCCCAGATTCAACTGATTACATATATCAACGAGGAGCGATTACCATGTCCCTTCCGATACACAAGTTATCGGACTACCGGTAACGTAAGGCTGTGACTATTTGCCTGAAATTTTCAGGCTCCTAACTGCACGTAACAACAGTTTGCGACACTAGAAATACAAGCGAACGTGCGGAGCTTACTATGTCCTCCAAAGCACAGAGACAAAAAAATATAATTCAGTGACATATCCAGGTACTGACAAGTCGAGCCATCGCCCGCTTTACCAGACGATTTTACTGACTGGGCTACGTACGACCTCAATAATAATATGAATGTATTAACCTTCTAATAATGTTATAATATTTGGTTTTGTTTCAGGTAAGCCGAGCTGCACATGCAGTTTGTGCGACAGCATGCCTCGTATCTCCTCGTACGGTGAGTTTCACAATCGCATTTGAATTGCCTTGACCTTTCCGTCATTCGTCGGCCGTCGCAAATTACACAATTTGCATAACTTATGCTGTTGCGTTTGAAATTGGTATATTGTATGTATGACTTAAAGAACAAGTAGAGTATATTAATATACCTAAATACAAGCAAGAAGCTTACCCATATTTACTTGTCATTTTAGTAAGATTCTAATAGAAGTTCGCTCTTAGAGCTGAAAGAGTTATTAACCAGCTTCATTTTCACAGCTATCAGATAAGAAAGATGAATCTCGAGTTATTTTTAATTTCTATAACAATTGTTACCTAAGGTTTTAGTGATCGAAACATTCCATTCATTTCATAATAGTGCCCCTAGCGGAAACGTGCAGGCAGAGGCAGATATACTGGTAAATGGAAATAATCGATAACTTGAATACGCATAGCAATCAAACCCTAAAAATTACAAAACTAGCTATCTCGGACCCTGTCCACTTACTGAAACCAATCTACACCAAACCCACTAAGTTCTTCTATTTGTATGTTCTGGTTCTTCTATTGTGAAACTAAATTAAAATCAACGAACACACATCGTTCTTTCAATCCTAGAGCACCATTATTACGTTATGGATATAATCGCATTTAAACCTTTGTCCAATTGAATTCTCGGTGCAGTAATCAAGTGGGTAGGAGAGTGGGTCAGCGGGTCGTTCCGAGCCGGCGCGCGCCCGCCCGCATCGCCCCGTACTTCCCAGGCTTGTCTCCCCTTATTCACTAATGCACGCCACAGATAAAAACTACCAATAAACCACCTCTATGTTTACACGAACGTTAAAAGAGGGTCATAGCGTTTCGTGTTTGGATGCCCGTAATGTTTTGTAATTTCGAATGATAACTTTGAATGTGAAAATATGGTAATTCATGGACTTTCAACATTCTCAATCGAGTCGGTACATATTCTAGTAGTTTTATGGTGATTAAAGTAAATTATTTGTTTGTTACACATATAATACTCACACACCGTGAATAAATATTGATTTTATAGCCTGAAAAGGGTTTTGACTGGTTAAACTCCGCATCTTCCTTGGTACGACATAAGGGAGGAAAAGTTCGGATCGACATTAAGATAAAAACTCCAAATTATACTTAAAAAAACTTATCACGACAGGCAATATTTCTTAACTTTAATATGGATGTGGATCCCATGGTAAAAAATATTGTATTTGGCCTGATTTGTAATCCTCTCCCTTATCTTGTCCCAATATCAGGGTCGGTGCAATATGTCTTTATCTTCCATTCAGCCTGGCTCCCTGTTCTGCTCACATCATCTCACACATATCATCCATCTTTGTTTGGGTTATAGGAACTCTTGTTTTATGCCCATTGACATTCATAGTCATCGCTCTCCATCCCTTTCCTATTCAAACTGTTTCAACGTCCTGCTTCTTATTTTCTTTATAACAGGCGCTACATCACATTACCTCTACTCTACCTACATATTCGTCACATCTCATCATCATTAACCTTTTAAGATGACAGTACAGTACCTACTATATCCCAAATACTTACTAGGTTACCTATAAAGCTCATTGTCGGTAAAGGCCGAATCGACTCGCGATCAATTTCAATTTTCAAATTGAATGAATGTTCTGGTTATAAATTCGTTAATAGTTTGCAATTAATTTATTTCCCGCTTCCTTATTATGCATATGAGATTAACATAAATCAACGTCGCATGAAGCATAGATTCTATTTACACCATTGTAATGCTGTATGCAACGAAACACTTAATTATGCGACGACCTTCGCTATTTATATCGCCAATGACTCCGACAGATTCATAATTACAATAGAATATGCCCTTTCACATTTAAATGTCTAGTAAATTGCATTTTTCGACCTTCAGTACCAACAAGTATCGGGTTCCCAGCATCTCGACACATTGCTCCGCATTTAACAGCATCGTACTCAATGATCCCTCCGGCTAATTGCTCAGTTAAATGTTGACGGCAATTTAATTCGTTATTCGCTGTGGTTCTCGCTCGTAATTCGGGACGAATTAAAAAAGAACACAGCGTAGGTATATTTTTTAACGAACGTATTGCCCAAGTCATTGAACTGCCGTATTCTGTTGTTGACATAGACATTTATTAAACAACGGTGCTGATTTCTAAATAAATGAAAAATTCCCCCGAATAAATAATTAAACTGGTAACAATGCTCCCGCCCGCGAAGCCCTCGCTTCGCCCAGAGGAAGTACGCACCGGTTGCGTCCCCTCTGGTAAACTTGACCCTGACCCTATAATGAGCCGTTTCTTCGTGTGATTAATAAATACATAAGCTAGCATTAGTTATTTGGCCCACAATGAACATAAATATCGTTAAAACCCACTCGTCGGAGCGTTCGTCTCGTCGGGAGTCCACCACTACTCCTACACCCAATTTATTTTCTCAACTAAGTACTTAATATAATTATAGCAATGCTATTCGTGTCACAGTCGGCACTTTCACAATTGATTGTCGATATAATTAGCCGTAGGGAAACACGTCTTCGGACGAGATAATCGTCAACGCCAACCGACCAACTGTTTTGTTTTGAATAAAATGTACACACTCCTTTCGGGGCGTTTATAGCTCATCTGGAGATATAAAACGTCTATTTTGGGACGTGTTGGTATTGATAATAATAATAAAATGCCCCGCGTCAGATCGTTATAGTCAATTAAAGTAGACGTGCGCCTTTAAATGTTCAACTCTCTTCTAATACTGCAGTAAATAAACATATTAATATTTAATCATTGATTCATTAACTGCACGAACTTTTCTAAATAAACACTTTTGGTAATATACTTGCTCTATAGACCATAAACTTATTTTCTATATCCGTAGGTTTGTTTATTACTTTCTGGTTTTTTTTTCTAATACTTTTGTTTCAATTATCGCATATTCTTTTCCTTTGAACAACCAGAGTTGAATTAAAAATAGTGATTGGGGTTACAGATCTATATATAAACTTACTGAGGCACTTAACGTTATTTTCCATGTTACTTATATTGAATTTGTTTTTTTTCCACGTCGATCTTACTGTCTTAGTTGAACCAAAAATAACTTGTTCCAATGACGAAAGATACTTGTTCCAAATTTAAATTTGTTCTTTTGTTAGTATTTTTTTTTACTTTTAATGTTAATAGTACATTGAAATAAAACTAATCTTAAGGATTTTATCGCGGTTAATTTTTTTATTTTACGTTCCCGACGTTTCGGTTGCTCTTTCTGCGTAGATCGGACCGCAAGTAACAACCAAATATGAGGGTACCCCCGTCTAACTATGACACTAGGACGTCAACCACCTCAGTCCTCCCGTGACCATGGTTGCTGCAAAGCAACCGAAACGTCGGGGACGTAAAATAAAAAAATAAACCGCGATAAAATCCTTAAGATTAGTTTTATTTCAATGTGTAATATTCGCGTAAATATAAGAAATCAATATATTAATAGTACATTACTAACTTTGACTTTGTTTACCTGTACGCTACCTAACTTTAAGTTAATGCGCATTGCTTTAATGACTTCCTTGTATTTTGTTAGATGTGATCTCATACTCTGTTATCTAGAATTGTATTATCAATATCCGCACTCGTCTAGATAATGCAAATAATGTAGTACATGCGTTATGTAAATCGCGCTAATTTTTGCGAAGGCCGCGGCGGCGCCGAGACCTCGCAAAAAGCAGATTCGACCTCGCGCGTTTATCGTTGTCGTGATATCTTGATATGCGTACTAACTGCCTTTTGATAGCCTCCACTTCTGCGGCTTCCTGCTGCCCTGGATGGACGCGTTCGAAATAAAAAAAGATAATTTCTAATTTTATTCGCCATTATTTTGATCTCGCGGTATGTGGAAAAAGCTGTATGCTGGTAAGTTGATATTGATTATTTGATTCCCGAAATGTCATCGTTCATCAGCTGGCATCATTCATTCATTCGTTCATTGAATATCACGTGTTGATTAGCTTTGACATTTGAGTTAACAATCCACTAATAACAATTTGAAAATTAATGTAGAGTCATTAGATTTAACGTCCTGTGTTCATAGAACTCTGCATCGAACGTTAACGACTAATTAATTCAAACCGTTAAACTTGGTTGATTAAAAAGGAATAAGTATATAATAAAAAACAATATGCTTAATTTTTTTCTAAATCTTCGTTCATTGGCGTAATATATATGTCGCAGCCCGCGGTGCGATTACGTATCTCGCAGAAAGCTAGCGATGGCGAAAATTTTGCCATATTCGCTTTAGAATGGCTAAATCGTATTACGTATCAGCGATAGCCAAGCCATAGCAGAAAGATGACAGTGCTGCCTCTTTGGAACAATCGACGAACTAAAATGTGAATTTTTCTGTATTGTCATCTTAATATTTCGTATCACGTATGATTTTAATAGCAAAGCGATAGCCATCGAAGAGCAGTTTGAGCTGTCAAAATTGCAATAACCTTTTAGGTGATGTTGATCGATGGCTTACCTATCGCTCTAGTCGCTTACTAACTATTTCAAACGTTTATTATTTTATTCCATAACAACAATTAATTTCGTGTATTTTATAAGCTTAACAGACTGTTTGCATGTATTGTGCGCGACCAAATCCAAACAATCTTCAATTTATATCAAGACAAGGAATACTTGTCTCACTTATGTATAAATTATACTGTGCTTGCATTTCTGTTCTTTTAAAAAACCCCATGTTACAATATTCTATTATTCATATCCTTTACTCAAATGTATTTTAGTGTGTTTCAAGGAGTTATCAAAAGGCTACTTACTTACTGTACTGGGATATATACATTAAAAGAAAATAATCTGAAGTAAGTGTTTATGAAACTTTTCTTTTAGTCCTGAAATACAGAAAAACTGATAAAACTAGCTCAGCCTGCGCAACCATCGAATTTGTTCTGCAGGTAGACCATCAATGGTCTTGGCGCGATTATAATTATGTAGTACCTATCTTATTAATTTATTTCAAACATTGTGAAACTACTATGGAAATAGGAGATATACCGTAGGATAATAAAAGCAAATTACTTGTCAAATATCTTTAATATCACACATACACGGATAAACTAACTAAGGTTCCCTATCTAGCAGCCTGCTGGTCTGCTTTCACGTGAGTTCCATCACATCATCACGCCGCCTTTGGCTAAGGCGGGATGCTTTGCAAGCCAATTAATGGCCACCAAGAGATGTTCCAGTTGGTCGTACGAAGCACTATTTGTCTTCATAGAAATAATTCACTGAGTTGATCACATTATAACCTAACCTTATTCCTTTGTATTTATAAACAATTTATCACTGCTGGGATCCAAATACAACACTGAACCCGACAGAATCGTAGGTCGGCTTCTTGAAACTATCACAAAACAGACGACACGGTAATATTGTAAGATTTCGGTGTGTTTTTCTATTTGCATACAACTATTTGATGTCTAACAGATGTTCTGTTTGACATTAAGTTAGTTCCTGTTATCGCTACTTAATCGTTTTTGGCGCTATTGTCGCCGCGAAAAGTGCATGGAGCCATCGGTGAGCCATAAGAAAGCGATCTCATACGTAATACGATTTTTTTTGACACGAAGCGATTCATCGCGCGTCGATGGAGCCATCACCGCGCGATTTTCTGCTATCGCAAATTCTTAGCTAATAGGGCGGCCGATTGTATAATCAGCTCCTTTATAAAATAGCTAGGCACATTACAGTACGCCTGACTTCTGTAAAACGGCTGGTAAACGTTTAGGCGGAGTGTAATACTGCTGCGGCTGGTTAGCGTGCGTCGATTTGTAATGCAGCATTTGGACGCTCAGCCGAATTGTAATACGGCGTCCCGATTATTCACGAAATTGGGCACGCGTGAACAAGTGAAGTGAGCTCCGAAGTTCGGGGCACCACGACTTGGCTGGTATAGGGTCGAGGGAATGACAGAGGTTCGTGAGCAAGCATAGCGATGGAACAAAGCCCCCATCATTCCCTTTGTGTTAGGTTCGTAGTGATCTTACACTTAAGAATAGATCGACTTAGCCCTTTCATTAAATAAGTATATACTAGGGAGAGTGTCATAGCTTCGAATAAAGATCAAAAACTATTTCCAAAGCGGCTAAACGTTGGCAACCCTTTTGTTGATCGTATTGATTCGACAATCCGCCTAAACGTTAACCAGCCATTTTACATAACTGAGGCGTTTTGTAAAGCGCCTAGACGTCTGTAAAAAAGCGGGTTCTACAAACATCTATAAAATAAAAGTACCAGTATGCTATTATAACATCCTATGTAGGTACACATTGTTTCAACGATATATCGAGTATTATAATGAATGCATTAATTAATACCTACCTAGGTCTCTCTCTCTTCGGTCGTTCCCTCATGACTGAGGATCGTGATCATCACGGCAGTTCTTTGGATCGGACGAACTGTCTCCATCGGCTCCGGTCTGTGGCCATCTTCACCGCGGCGTAGAAGCGGGACGTTGGTGTTTCTTTAAGTTGGTCAGACCACCTGGTCGGGGACCGGCCTCGTGAACGTTTCCCTTCCACGTTTCCCACCTACCTACCTGGGTACAGTAAGATAAAAACACATAATTTTTTTTAAAGATGCGATCCGGGGTTTGAAACTGCGATCCTAGTTACCGAGGCAAGCGTTCTACCAACTTAGCTATCACTGCTTTTAAAAGAGTATATAAGTCCTTAAAATATCTGAAAATATAAAGCACTATCCACTCCAACGAGCCACCAAAATATCCGCTACTGTTTTATTGCATAGTTGGTTCGGTTTCACCATAAATTCAAGGCTGTAAATACGTCATAAATAGAGTCATAGAGCTTATATCCAGTAGCATTAAATATATAAATCTAACAGATTTCAGACATCGCAAAAAATATTTAATGAGTTAGGTAAAAAATACGTGCATATAACAGGATGTACATACTTATAATATAGAGTTGCGCTATTATTATTTTTACGTTTACTACATTATGGAAGTTTTGCGTATAAAACATATGAGCAAAAAGTAAATAATAACACCGAGAAATCTTTATTCGTCCAATGCATTCAGGTAAACTGTGAACTGATATGAAATTCCCCCTTTTAAATCATTTCTAGTGAGTTTTATTATGCACTAGCTGTCCTGGCAGAAGTTGTCCTGTTAAAAAAACCCCTTTCAGTTTTTCTCAAATTTTCTGGAGAACTTTTTAATGTTTTCCCTAAAAACCTTATTCGCGGACTGTTACGAACATTTCACAAACAAAATACACAAATCAGTTTAGCCGTTCTTAAGTGGTATCACTTGAGAACACACCCTCACCCAAGAACTTCATTTCATTTAATTATAGGTCTAACAAAAATAGTGTTAAATATTTTAAGGGGTTAAGTAGGTGAGTTAAGTACAATAAATTCAAAAACGATAATTCTCATTAAAGTCGCTGCAGGCACATTTACTTAACAGAATGGCAAATAAAACACGACTCGAATCCATCCATCTATATATTCTGTGTGTTGTTTAAAATTCGGCGCTCGTCAGGGAATTGCCACTTGAACGCGAGATTCGAATTCATAATACTTATTAATCTTGATTTTGTTGAATTTTATGCATTGGTTTTCTATATGTAAGTACCTATGCTTCAGTGTAAAATTTAATATCAGTTTAGTTTATCTCAAATTAAAGTTACTAGTTATCAGCTACTGAGATGGATTTTAAACTTGAAAGATTGTATCTAAACTGTTCCTGTTAGGTTAACCACGATGTGCCAATGACTTTACACACATTTATCTTTGATCTTTGAACCGAGTTGAAAAGTGTTGAATTGCGCCAACATTACGTAAGTAGCAGTTTATCTACTTCAAAACAATAAGCTGCGTAAACTTTGGTATTAAAAAACCTAAGTAGGAATATCTAAGTAGTTTCAAACTGATACTTAATACAATTTCAAAGCCGAATGTCGTTTTATTTTTTTATGTTCCTAAATAAAAAATCCACCGACGAACCTGTTGAAATAATTCAACGACGTTTTTAAAGATCAACAAATGGTATTCTGTGACGGATATCTAAAATCGTCTCGTTGTCAAGGGCTATCATTTCACGTGTCCGCGGTACGGTTAGTAAACAAACACTTATATACACAATAAAATGTCCATAAAACGTGTTCTCATAATAGTTAAATAAAAAAAAAAACAAGTTCGGATTTATCGTGTCGGTGGGTGCCGATCAAATGATTTGATCGTTCAACGATGATGTCTCGTCCAGAGCCAAGGCCAATGGTTTGTTCATGCAAATGACAGCCGCTTTGTGTAAACACTCGTGTTGCCGGCCAGTATGTATTTTAATGCGGATTACGTATTATACTGAACGATATAGAATAAAATATGAATTCAATTGTATCAGCACTAAATATACTTATCTACTATTTGTTTTGAATAGTTTTACCGGATTGAACTGGTTTATACTGCCTTTAATATATACTTTCATATTAGTGTAGGTACCTCAGCACATTTGAAGAAGACAACACGTATTTTTAAACACACGTTGAAACACAAAAGTAGATGATTCATCTAAAAACACGGAAGATAAGACTATTAGGTACCTACTTAGTATACAAATAAATTATTTTAACGACTTCTCTGAATGCGGCAATATTTTAACTGGTTTTTTTTTAATAAATTGTATGTTATATACTCTTTATTTAAAAAAAACACTCAAAATATCGGTTACCTAGTATATCTATTTGTAATTTATTTTCTTCATGAACAAATCTATTTACAATTAAAACACGCACTTTAACTAAGTAGGTATGTAGGTACTATTAAAATCAAACTTATTGACAATTTCATTTATTATATCTACTAAAATAAACCAATGAATTATTTTCTCAGTAAACAAAGAACAGCCTTTATGTTCTAAAGGCACAAACAATCTCGAAATATCATAACACTTTATGTATATAAGCTATAGTTTATACATGCATGCGCAAACGCAATAATTTGGCGTTCATTATGACTGTGAGGCTGTTTACTCAAGTGTATGTATGTAACAGTGGCCTTGAAATTGCGAATATTACGCTCGACACAACGTTCTGTTTTGCTAACAAATAACTGATTCGTAGGCAAGAATATTATATTATTATAGCAAATTATTTCATTAATTTTAGTGACGTAACAAAAGCGGTGGCAAGAAATTAGTTCTCATAACCAATATTTATGAATGTTGCCAAAGTGTGGCAAAAGACACTGGAATGGACGCTATAGGAACTTCAGAATTGCTTTATAATGTCATTGTAATAAATAACGAACGCTTTCTAAAGTAAATTAAGATTTATATACAGGGAACTTAGAAATAGAAGCTAGACAATTATTAGTTGTCTGCATAATACTTCATTGGAGGAAAAGGGAAGATCTCGCACCCGGGCGGGTGGTATGCCTGGCGGGGCGGCCGCTATGCCCCGATGGTTATTGTCGGGATCTTATTATATGTTGCGTGCTCCGAAAACTCTAATGGCGCGTTTCAGGATTTTATGGAGAATTGTCAATTGTTCTGAATATCATTTGCAGCGCCATCTGTGTAGCTTGTGGCGAGGTTGAACAGGTCGCTACACTTTCATTTAAGAATTAATAAGTATAATATCGCATTAGCATATCTACATATTTTCCGAACAATTTTAAACTGTGATATAAATAAAATCATACTTAGGTCCATGGAATCCGCGCTTAGGTCATACATATTACAGATATTAGCCTAAAAAAGTAATCAGTTTTGTAGTCCACATTGCCTCTCCAGACAGTAGGTAGGTGGCATCGAACTCAGTGTAGCAGGCGTCCTCTTTTAGTGTTCACTCTGTCTGCCTAACCAATAGGGTTGCCGCTAAGCGAACACGGCCTATACCTAGATTACAGGATATAGGAATATCCTGGTCTGTAGTATAAAATGTATAAAAGATGTCATAAACATCGTAATACAACAACATCAAAACAGATTCCACGATGTAATAAGAGCGGTCACTTTATTTCAAACGAAGTAAACACACTATCAGCACACCTGTCCTGAAATATTGTTAGTGTATTAAACTGTTAGTGCGGGCATCTTTTATGACCTAGAAAATAAAATAAAAAACAAAAAGAAATAATAACGCGATAAAATCCGTAAAAATTAGATTTATTTCAATATGTAAGTAGTCTAAATAATAAGATATACGACTGAATGGTTTTAATAAAGTAATTCATGATGCTAGTAATTACTAGCATACTATATTAACGCCTATTTAATCATGCAACGTAGTGACCCTGAGTGTAGGATATAGAGCAGGGCGACGCGCCCCAGCCGCTCATTCCGCCCGTCTCGACTGCCTAAGGCGCGATGCATACAGTCTATGGGCCCGGACGTCGCCTTGATGTGACGTGGACAAGACATGATCATGACACGACAATGACAATGATATGACATATAAGTGGTGAAAGCAAGTGTAACATAGACTTTGTCGAGGTGCAACAACCGCGACGTTCTGTTGTTTTTTTTTCATGCGTGATGTGACGTGTCATGAAATTGTCAGTTGACTGACTGTATGCTGACTGTGCAAGCTCTCGAGGTAGTCCCAGGTACATGCCACTCGCGGCAGCCTCATGGCTGATGATAGTGCTATGGCAAGGCACTGACTGAGAGGTAGAGGCAATAATGCATTTCGCCTGCACTACGCCGTGTCCGCGTTTCATGACGTCTTCGTGTGAGTTACACCGTATTAAGAAAGGCCAAGCGTCTGCTCCTCGTCCTTGCCTTTTGTTAGGTTTTCGTCGCCTGTGTGTATCGCGCCTAACGCTGTTGACAAGCCTACACTGTATACTCGCTCCTGGGACATCGGCATACTTTCATTTTTTCCGCCGATTATATTTACACCGAGCCAAAGACCTGTCCTGATTTTCTTTCGAGAAGAACATTCACAATAAGTATTCAAATCCTTTATGCAGACTAGGTCGTTTTGTTAGTATGTAGGTACTTTGGAATTAGGTCACGTGACTATTTTATCGGTATTCCAATGTTAGAACCTAGAGCAATAGCGACTTAATGAATCTGATAATATTTTTATTGTTAATATGAATATAATTGTTTGGCTATCCTGAGAGAGTCTGTTCCATTCATTTTTTAGCACAAAAATTATCGTAAATCGTTGATCGTGTTGTTAACTATCGCCATGATATACAGTATTTGTGTTTGTTTGAATATCCCGCGGTTACTTAAACCTTTCCCTCTATTAAAATATCATATAAGGGTTAAGCTATAGCACCATACCAAGTCACATCAAAATCTGATTGTTTCCGGACTCCCTTGAAAGGGGATCGGTCGGTGGGTATACAGAACAAAAAAAATATTTCATACAATGGACCGGAACTACTTACTCGTGTTTCCTAGGATGTGCCCACATACATACAGACGGACAGAAAGAAACTGAAATCCTAAAAATGCGTTTTTGACCTCTATCCATCTAGTGGTGCCCTGAATGAAATATTCATTTATTTTTATTAATCAATCCTATTCGATAGGGCTACAACCAACATGGATGCCTAATCAAGTGTAGTAGTACTAACTAAATTCCAACATTTCATGTTGTAATAAGCTACATTTTTCTACAACAAACCATTTTCCTGTTCAATTAAAAGCAAGCAAACAACACGTTATGAATGGCAGTCGGTGTCTATAGTTATAAAACTTAACTGTGCCGTGTTTACTGCACGATAATAACTCTCGATGAATCGGTTCGTGCATCGAAGGGGGCCAACCCTACCCGTCCAAGGTCGCAGGGGTGAACCTCACTACACTACACCCGCCAACTAAAGTTTAACTCGACGCTGCTGCTAAACTAATTTGAATGTTATTACAAGAACAGCAGATACAATAATTTCTAGCGAACGCACCCAACTCCTATTTATTTTACTCCTGTACAGCCGCAGTTTACGATGCACGAACCTTTATATTTTTGAATAAATAAACCTCTCTGAATAAATAAACGTCTTAGTGACATTTATACGACTATTTGGTTGTGTTTTTCGCTTAATTACTTTTGTATCTTTGCAGGTTTATTTGTTTTTATTCGGTTTTATCGATCGTTTCAATAGACCATTCCACATAACATTTAATGAAAATCCGATGTGTAAATATAATGGATGGAAATATATGTATAACTATATCAGTATTGTTTCTAATGACTGGCAATTAAATAGTACTTTAATCAGATGGTCTAGGACCCGCTCATCCCCTCAACTCCCATTGGACCTGTAAGAGATTACTATGCGCGGTACCCCCTTGACTCGGTTCGTGTCAATAGCTACAGTAGGTACCTAGGTACTAAGTATTACTCTTTGAGGGGCGAATGAGGCCGCGATTAATAAAATATTTTAAAATGTCATATATAAAGTATGAATCATAAATTGAAATGATACATAATTAATTGATACCTATCAATTATTTAGTATCGAAACGTAAGCAATTGAAATTATTAGCGCAATAAATTTAACTTAAACGCTTCCCGAGTTTTACGAACTGACCATCGCATTACATTAATTGTTTATGCCTTTAAATATTACCATAATGAATGCATAAATTCAGAATTAGACCCTACATAATTAAACTTGCCTAGATATATATATTTAAACGTCTACATATTTGTGAGCATATGCAGTCCAAGTTAAGACCGCCTTCATATATGTAGTTTCGGAGCTCGAGCCACGAAGCACAACGAAATAGGTGCAAACCTGTAATTTGAACGATCCGCTTCACCGAATGATTTTATTAACGTTTTGCGCGAATCGCGATCATCTGAATGGTTTTACTGTTGAATTGATTTTCGAATATGTCATCTCGATTCAGATTGGATAACAGTTTTATAAACCTGTATAACGTAAGTACCAACAGTTAAATAATAACAAAATAGCTGTACAACATACTTTAATATATCTCGTATAAGGAAAGTCGTGCAACAAATGTTGAGATTTATTTTATTTTAAGTTTGTAATTGTATTGCATATTAGTTTCGGTAAAATTGGTTTTGCGAAATAATTTATTCTCTACATTATATTTACTAACATAAAGTTGACTTTGTAAAGGTAAACTAAGTAGCTAGTTGCTAATTGAAAACGTTTTCTAGTTATTTTAATACTAGTATAATCAGTTTATATTTTGTGAAAGTAGGTGTAGGTAAGTACCTACATATAAAAAAGAATGCGTAAGCAATAAACTACATTCTAATTAGCAATTGGGACATCGATAACAACAAATTATACTTACACGATATTTTTCAACAAGATCTCTAGTAGGAATGCATCTAGAAGCGTTAATTCTCATCGTAAGTGCGAACGACACAAGTGTTACGTCTAGTTATTTTGTCTCGCTCATTGACAACCAACCTACACGTGTCTTCAAATCTGGCCGAGACTCAACCGATGTATTAATAGTTCAACCTACGAAGTTTATTTAACACTATCAAGAGACTCGCGTTAGTTTTTAATCGGAAAGCAAGTACCTATAAAGCACCTATTACAAACATTGATGCGAGGAGAGGGTAACGCACGCGGGAAAGACAAAAAAAAAAAGTCGTGTTGAAAAAAGAACGCTAAGGGTCCGGCCAGACTAGCGTAGATAATTATAACGATTCATAAGTACCTACTATACTTAATGGTTTGCATGAATAAAAAATATTCTGATTCTGATTATGTTGCAAAATAAGGTAAGGTAAAGCGTTACTGCGCCGATCAAAATGAATCGTAATCAAGTAATGTACATTTAAAAAAATATGCTGTTTGTATGACGTTTAATATCGAATAGGTACGTATACCTATTATATACAGATAAAGGAAACCAATAAATACTCTTTACAATTGGTTTATTGACCCCAAATAATTATCTCCAGAACAAAAAAAAAACTTAACTTGACATTTTTCTTAGTATGCTATAGATGAAAAAAAGAAATAAGCATGGCATGTTTTTATTATGCTCATATCATATAATCGACTAAATGTTTAATTAACATACCTACAGCAACAATAGTAATAGGTAACAGTATAACAAGACGATTCTTACACAAGCATGTATGAAAATAAATTACGTAATCAATTTACGCGGCGTAACGCGGTAAAAATCGCGAGTCTCATAGTCTGGCTTGGCACTAAATCTGAAGCTTATTTAACAATGCAATACGCGACTTCGCGCATTATAAATTACGCTAATCTGGCCACAGCCTTAGCTGTAGTCGTGTCTAACCAATCCGAGGGCGGTGACCTCGCGAATCCGCGTACCTACGGACTTTTTGCTATTCCACGTTTGGACACATGCTCGTGCGTCGACCGTGTAAGTTTTTACAATGAAGCCGTATAATGCGCTTTATACAGCAAAAAGGACTTATTAAATGTTTGTTTTGACGCGACAGTAAATGGTTTGTGAAGCCCTTAAAATAAGTAACATTCCTTTCTTTTGAAAAAAGGTTTCACGTTGTTTGCGTTTTGTTCATTTTATTCAAGTAAATTTGTCATTAGATGAAAAGCAGTGATATACAAGTTGGTACAACGCTTGCCTCGGTAGCGAGGATCGCAGTTTGAAACTTTCTGGCGCAGTTTAAAAAGGCGAAGGAAAACATCGTGAGGAAACCTGCATGTCTGAGAGAACCCCTCGAAAGAAAGTGTGAAGTCCGCCAACCCGCACTGGGCCAGCGTGGTGGACGATGGCCTAATTCCCCTCGCATTGAGGGGAAGCCCGTGCCTAGCAGTGGGACATTAAATGGGCTGGTATTATTATTGTTATTATAAATTTGTTTGAATACTATAGGAAAGTATTATGACAGATTTGTTTGGCTAAGCCTAAATCTATCAGTAAAGAGGTGATGGAACATGAACAATGAGCGAATATTTTATAAGTTTCACTAATTTGTTAGTTCACACATTCTACGAATAACATATTTTATAATCCAAAGGAAACAAAGATTTACTGAAAAAAACTAAAATACGTACATATTTAAAATTAAATTGATTATACTTAAACGTTGTTAATGTTTTGGCTGTTACGCCGGATCCCGTACAATGCCCGGGATAAAAAGTACAGTATCCAATGGTTAGCCTCGTACTACAAGTTATCAGTGAAAACTTATCAATATGCCAGGTTCTATCCAAATCCGTATCCGTTTTCCCGTGATCCGTGAATATTTTTGTTGAGTTACTTACCTTAATACCAACGATTTTAACCTATGTAATTACTATGCAATAAAAATATATGCATATCGCTTAATCTGAGACGCCACTCGGTGAGTATATTTTTTAATCATCTGAAATGTACTTACAGACAGACAGAGCTTTGCATTATTCAGCTTTGTAATAGTATATAGTAGTTATGGGCATTATACCGATTGCGACACAACACAATTGCCGCGGTCGTTGGCACTGCGGCTTGACCCCGCCCCGTCTGAAATCCTATTGAAATAAAAACCACGATTATACTACTGGATGTTTCTATTTCCTTTTATATCAGGCAGGACGTTTAGTGGCTATAATACTTATATCTTTAGAAGAAATTAATGCATTAGATAAGAGATTGGAGACACTTATTTAGATCACAACCGGATTTCAAGATATAATTATTACCTAGTTATCATCTTCTTTTTTAGGCTGTCGATCGGCTACAAAATAGTGCCCATTTTGCCAGATACGAGTAAAACATTTTTAGTGTTGTTTTAATTATGGTACCCCTGATGATAATGATGATGTTGATGACGATGATGAAATTGAAACCCTACCCCTGTCAGTAAAGCTGTGGATACATAACTGAAAATTTACCAGACATCTTCGATAAACTTGAAATGTCAAGTCATAACATTTAATATTAATTTCCTCCACTTGTGCATGCCTTTAAAATATGCTAAAGAAACGCAAACTGCGTTTCTTTAGCACATTTTTGATCCTTGTGAAGGTTTCTGATAGTCAATTTAAAAAGAAAAATGTTCGCCCCAAACAAAAAAATACTTTTTGGTTTTAAACGACATATCGAAATCTGACTGCATATAATGATTACAAATGCGCTAAAGAAGCGCAGCATAGTATACCCTTTCTGAATCACTCTGTATAACCGAGACTATCCAGAACATATTATAAGAACTTAATGTATTTTTTTTTTAAATTAACACGACTATTGGCGAGTGGCGAAATAGGCTAGGTAGGTTTGGTGTGTGTAGGTACGAGGTAGATTGTTTCCATTTCACGGTCGATCTGACTAGTGTGAATAAACTCCGCGACACGGTTCTAAATTCAAATCATATCGAATGGCCAATACGAAATTCGAATAACGTTCGATATTTTCCGTGGGCCACTTTATTGATATCGATTTATGGTTATTTAACGCGTCGTAGTCAGGAATTCTATTATTTATTTTAGGTTTATTATTATTGAGTCGCCTACTTTTTGTTGATTTATAACTAAAATATGTGAATATTTTAAAGCTAAATATGCAAGTTTCAAATAGGAATGTTTGAATGTCTGCGGTAATTCTAACAAAGCCTAATTACCGACGTCATCGCGTCTAACATGCATGGTTCGCGTCTATTACGTTTATTTAAACTTGACGTTCCACGCGAGCGTCAATTACACAATAGATCATAGCATTGGCCACGCTGGCAACATCAATCTACATCGGTGGTCCGCACATTACGCGACCGCTACGAATCTACGTTGAGATGCTATGCCTTCCTTTCATCCGCGATCATTTTCTAAAACGCCGGCTGTCGACCGATTATACCGCTACCGTTCAAATCTCGTTCATTGAATCGCTACAGATTATATCTTCGGTCTATCGTTATTCCGGATATACCTAAGTTATGGTCATTAGATTTCGTAGGTAATGGGCGGCGATGACTAGCCGCCAGGACGAGATTATACGTAAGCTAACCGTTTACATACTCGACGTATTTAGACACATTGTATGGAGAATTGATACTTTTTAATAGTGTCCGCTGAGGCACTGTTGCCATACAATGTCTCTACATTCACAAACTATAAACTATACAGCTAGCTGACGAATATATTGGGTCAAATATTGCAAGTTAATTTTAAAACTACTTACGGCTTTTAACGAAGCTGAATGCTCACACCTAGTGACTTTTAGTACCTACTTTTACCCAAACAATAAAAGCTTTTGTTTAAAGTAGCAAGACGAACTATTAAATCTGTGCAAATGTTTTGAATGTGCTAAATAGTCGAGTAGTTCTTTGACCAACTTCAGACTAGTAACTACCTATTAGGCTGGTGGCTTAGATCCTAGTTCGTTAAAACATTGTTTAGCGATCCCGAGAGAAACAATTCGGAGAATTATTTGGAAGTTAACACAATTATTATGTAGGTCGAATATTGAATAAATATTATGATCTTAACTAAGTATTTCTAGGTAAGTGAATATGTGAAAGTTAGTTGCAGTTTAAGTGAAAAATACTAATTACGTAGTTACAAACTACCTACCTACTGTAATCACATTCTAGTAAAGACTTATTTATGAATATATTTTCGATGTCATTTTAAACGGCTTTAGTACAATATGCCATAAATAGATCGACCAATTATTAAGTGTCAAGACCGTCGAGTATTCTATTTTAAAGCGAGGACTAGTGTACGATAAATTAAGAGTAGTCGAGACTATACAAATCGGGGGGAGTGGCTAGTCGAATATTATCGATAGTTACCACTTGCGGTCAAATGGAAAGTTCCACCTTGTTTCGACCAGTTTGAATTTGGAATGGTAGGAAGGTAATTCAAATATAGTGTCTATGTGGTTCAACTAATTCTCTTATTTAGTGGATTCTTTGGTCTTCTACCGTTCATTCTTCATAAGCATACCATAGATTCAATCTTATTTGGTCCATGCAATTTTTTCTTCAATAGCCTCATCTCCTTATTTTTTTTCTTATGGTTATCAGCCTTAAAAATCTTATAATAATATAGACCTAAACAATATCAATCGGTGCATTCCGTAAACATTTAATCGGCGCAATCCGTATACGCTTAATGATAATCGTTCGCAAGTGCGACACCGGACACCGCCCCGGTGCGGTGCGGGTTTTTGCGGCGCCGTGTGCGGCGGCCCTAATTACCCGTTCTGTGTTGCTAGTTGTACGTTGAGCCGAACCGGTTCGTGTGAGCGTAGTGTTTGTTAAGCGATTAAGCGGTTTATTTGACGTTATTTGCGGTGATAGGTGTTTTCTTGGGTCATTTTAGATGATTTGCGTTTTTGCGTTAGAATTTAGTAAAATGAAAAAAAATGTTTGTATTTTTTTCTAAGTTGTATGTACCTTCTTAAAAAACCTTGCGATATTTTAATTAACAAGGTGAATGGTAGGTATCTACCTACTTGCAACATTATTACAATACAAATTAAAATGTACCTTGATGGTAAAATTTACCAAGTCATCATATTAACTACATGACTACGCTAAACAAATGTTATAACAATATAATGTATAATTCATTATAAAAGTGCTCGATAGATGTCGCTCATCTAAAATTAGCACGCGGTGTTAAGATGTATTGGTCATTCATTTCCCCTGTAGAGATCATTTTTATAGTAAGCAATATATCTACATACCCCACATACCCTAGTGTTTTATTACACGGTAAATCTATAGGTCCCAAGGAGTCCCCTTGGGACCTATACCGGCGTTGAACAGTAAATTATTACGTAAACGTGTATTTTTTAAAATATATATCAAGTTTAAATAAGTTATAGTATAGAGGAAATGTCAAAACCATCGTCATTATCCAACAGCGTGACATTAAGATTGCGCGCAGCTACCGTGCCCTGTACATAACAATGAAACCGGTAGATAAATAAGTACAAAAAGCTGTTTCAGAAATAGACCCCCTTATAGAGTAGCATTGCAGCTGCCCTCATCGGCGCGGCTCAAGGTAAACCGCCCGCTTCTTTTAGGCCGACATTTGCTACAGTAAAAAAAGAAAAGCAAGGTATCTTCAGACAAGCGAACCGATTTTGCACGTAACAACAACACTTACCGGATAGTCCCAACCGTAGTCAACTCCCGGACCTCACTTGTGACTGCCAGGGCTATCATCCGCGCGGTACTAACTGCA
Organism: Pheosia gnoma; assembly: GCA_905404115.1. Taxonomy (NCBI): domain Eukaryota; kingdom Metazoa; phylum Arthropoda; class Insecta; order Lepidoptera; family Notodontidae; genus Pheosia; species Pheosia gnoma. The sequence continues at coordinate 4,410,913 of FR989909.1, read as the reverse complement.
GACCATTCAGCAAGCTCGCATAAAAAATCTTTTTTTTAAAATGGATTACCGTTATATTGTTTGTATGATACTTATACTTTGTTTTCTTACGTTTATTTGTGTCCGTCTAGTAAGTAATTGTAAATTTTATATTGATTTCTTATATATTCACACAAACGCGTTTTTTTGTGTTTTTACGGTCCCGAAGTTTCTATTGATTTTAAAATGTTTCTTGTTGGTCTTATCTGAAACTAATTGTTACCCGTGGAATGCATATTTAAACTTCATGGTGGGTACAGCCGTTTTTTGGGAAAAGGTTGCAAGCAGATGGAGGGATAGCATTACTTACGCATTTTATACATTTGTATAGATGGATGTGTAATAACATGCCTCTATTTTACTCATCTATTCGGTACCTCGTGCAAACTATTTCCTATTACCTAGTTTATCCATAAAACCATGATAGTACCTTCTTTAAATTTTAATTCATATTTAATCCATTGAATTTGAAGGAGAGTTTGCACTATTGGGTACCGCACCAAATGACTTATGTCAAAACCTTGATCACCTATTTGCAATATTCCGTGTCGGGTTTCATGCTTTTGAACGCACCTGCTTCTTCTTTACTCCTACTTTCTGTGATATATCCTTCGCACATTCGTCGGATTATTAATTTGTTTTATAAGCCTTGGTATTGCTGTGATTGTGATCTGAATGAATTAATGACCTCTCCGACGAAGTTTTATGATATGGTCGTATTTGTTTATGAAAAAATTTTTCTTTAAATAAACTGCTCACCAAATAGCACATCTGAAATTAATTGGCGGACAGTTTATACATAAAGGGTTATTATATTGTGTTCAACATCTAATGCACTTATGCCAAATAAGACGGTTAGGTTTTATTATTACGTTGTGAAACAGGCCCTACATTTTGGTTATTTAATGTATTTTGCCCGGATTACACGAATCAAATTGTCAAGTAGATTCGGTATTCGTCAACTTGAATCTTGACATCCAGTCATTACTCCAAGTTAAGGCCGCCTCCCCGATCACGAGCTGCGGCCAATAACGGTACGGAAGCTCAGTGGCGCCGCGCGGCACATGTCTGAACTACGGTTAGGTATGCACGTGTCGCAGGAAGATAGGTAAAGCCGTAATATATTTATATACCGTAAGTTAGTTGTACTAAAATGTCTCATATTAAATATCTTACTATGAAACGGTATCAGTAATATAATTATGTGCTTAAATTAATCGAGTGACTTGTTAGCAGGAGCCTCGCGTAAGGCTTCTACCTCTGGGTTTTGGATCACGAACCAAGTCGGGGCTTAGTTAGTTCGCTACCGATACGATAGGCACGGGCCTCCGATAAATGCGAGGGGTCTTAGGCCATAGTCCACCACCCTGGCCCAGTACGGGTTTTAAAAATACTTAATTACCTAAACTAATCAAACAGTTCTCGCCACATAAACCATAAATAGAAAATAAAAACAATCCGATTTTAAAAAGTTTACACAATAATTATAGAAGAGTAAATAATAAATTCTAAAATAAATATGTCGCATGTTTTCGCAATCGGAAGTGGTCCCGACCGCGTAGCGTACCATTATCTAAGAACGCAGTCGCGCGCTGTGCGGCGCGCAGGCGCAACCACATCCGGAGCCCACGAACTTTTACAACGGAATTTTACCATTTAAACACACTTATAGGGTCATTGGGCACTTATGGATAATTGTCTGATATTTGGAAAATAAATATATTTATCGATTATTGGCCGCGAATCTAGCAGTAACTAGGGGGCCCATGGATTAGTGGGCCCCATCAATGGCGGGGCTCTGGCCACTTGCCCAGTTTCAATGGAAAAAGGGTCTTCCATACCCAATTAATGTTTCCAAAATACATTTTGAAATTATAAAACAATCAGGCAGAGATGCGCTGCAGTGCGACACATCTAGCTGATAGTATTTGGTCCCAAAGTCCCAATGTTATAGGGGACGAGACTATTGCCATCAAACTGGGAACATTATTACTGTATATTAGATAGATTTAGGCCGTAGTCCACCACCATAGTCCGGTTTGGTGAACTTGACACGATTCGAACCTAGAACCTTGGTAATAACGGCCGTATTCGTTTGTTCCAGGATATTATCAGCCTGCCGGGCCGCTGATAAAGGAAACAAGCGCAGACGCAGAGCGCGCGCTTGCCAGGTACCACCCGCCCCACTACCATGCGCCGCACCCACCAGTAAGTACCACCTACGTTCCTTCTGTTACGTAGGTATTTTATCATTAGCCCAGTAGGACTTAAGAAGACCAATTATGATCCGAAAATGTGATCCCTAAAGTCGCAAGATGTTTTTTATGGTAGCTCTTGGCATACACGATAGGGACAGTAAAGTTGTCAACAACGTTATTAATTTGTAAATATTATTAACCTGACCTGAAAGCAACAAGTGCTGCGGCGCGAATCCTTTCATCATGTCCGATTGTCACCTGTTCCCGGTATGCGAATGCTGCATAAATGGACTTAACGCAATTCTATTTCTGAGTCAACATGCGACGAAGACAGAGAAGGACGAGTCAGGAACATCTAGACTAAGGGGTTACTAGATCGCACAGTCCGTATAGAATAATGCGTAGTTTGGAGTGCACGTGTCCGTCTGACCATATTAATTTTCTTTTCAACAGGTGCTGCAACAGTATGGACCACCATACTACCCGGATCTGTGTTACGGTCGATACTACGGACCCCGGGGATCTTATCACATGCCGCCGCCACAACCAGATGCCCCGGTACGTATTCCCGGTCTGAATTTATTCAAGACATTTTGCCAAAGCATAAATATCGTCTTGCCATTGTGCAGGCATTACTATACGAGTGAAGAAATTCCATATATGGCACCGGTGGGGGCGTCGAGCTTTTTCCCCTGCGCACTCGCTGGGATGTTGGCTTGCTAACTCAGAAGCCAACAAAGAGTCCCATGTATATGCAAGCCAACTTCAACTTAAAAAATAATTCTTTACGGTTACTATTTGTGTGTAGCACTTAGAAACTGTTTGTTTTTAGAAGTTTTAGGTTTGCTCGATAATAACCCAATTTGTTCACAGATGGTCGGCGTAGGCGGTGAGCCGTATCCACCACCACAATACTACGGTACGCCACCATGTTACCAACATTCACCACAAAGGATACCTTACGTAGGTGAGTTTGAAGATGGCACGACTTCATAAAATAGTTTAAGTACTTTAAGTTAACGAAATATTCATATTATTACGGATAACAAAAGCTACAATGTAGTTTCTTAAATCCTGAATTAGCAGAAATTCCAACAATACTTGATCCTCATAATATAACAATGAATTGATAGCTACATGCTCAATATATAATCAACTGACTTCGGTATTTTGTTCCAGAATACCGCGGATGCCCGTGCCCATTAAACGCGTGTCCAAAAAACGTCCTTATTGGGCCCGCTACTGGTAAAGCCCCTACCGGTGGCGGCCCATCAGACGTACCCTCAGCCCTCGCGCCGCCCGGGGGCGCCTTCAGACCGAAGGTGCGGGCGTGCGTAGTCGACGCTGTCACAGACACACATGGCAGTGGCAAGGTACTATTTATGTTACAAATACCCTTATTTGTTATATTATCATTGCTTATCTGTGATGCTGCTATGTTTTTTTACTTGAAAACATGAATACACTTTTAAATATAGCAAGTGCTTTGTTCTTTTAGGATCCACCGTTAGAGCAGATACCACCGGCGGTAGCTGACGCTCCACATCCCTGCAATATGCCGGCCATGGGCGGTGTCTCACCAAAACGTGAACTCTATGATGTCCGCGATAAGTTACGAATTGCTAATGACATACCTGGACCCACAGAAGCTTTGGGTCCGCCTTCTCCCGCTCGTGGTTCCGCGGGAGCATGCCCGCCGCATCCCCCACCGGCTGCCCCGCGACGGGCTCGCCTTGGTAAAGCCATGGCTAGGCGATGGTTAGCAGGCGACGATACAGGGCTCCTCCTATCGTTGCCACAACCTATATTAGCGCATCACAGTGACGCTGATGATGATGTGCTAGCCATTTCTCCACCGACCTGTGCTCCTATAGACCTATCTTCGTCAGACGAAAGGTCGACCCCTCTAGTCGATGTCAAAAAAGAAAATGAAGGTCCAACGTATGCTACAGCTAGAAAACCAGATGCTCAGGCACTTAGAGAGCATAACAGCACTACGATGATGGATGCGATGCTTGTCACTGATGCGGCAAAACCTGTAAAGCGAAGATACTCCAGGCCAAAACTGGAAATTGACATGAAGGATACTCAGCTCGAAGATAGTTGTAAGACAAACGGGATCGGTGAGCACGTTAAACTCCAGAAACGCAGAAAAGTGTCGGGTGACCTAACGGATATTCCACGAACTGAGACTGTCACTAAAGAGTCAAAGAAAAAACCTACACAAACTAAAAGAACACCTAAAACACCTCAAAGTGAAAAGAAATGTACCAAAAGAAAACTAGAATGTGCTACTAGCGGCCCCAAACCCAAAAAGATAATTCTTGAAACAACGGGTGAGACAGATCCTAGGCTCATAAATGTTGCCGCTGTGATTGAGGAACCATTATCAACAAAACCGAAAAATAAAAGTGCCCTACTACTCGATAATCTTATACGGAAGAATAGTATCGACAGAGCGGATTCCAAGAGCTACTCGTCAGATGCGGAACTTAATCCCGCAGAATTATTCCTATCTCCTAATGATAATGTAACACAGAACTGCGCCAAGAAAACGTTGAATATAAATAATAATGTTGTAGAGCCCTCCGGGCCCACCAACGGCGTGCATGCTAATACAATCGCTGCCGTGAGCCAACTAATAGAAAAGAAACTAGCATGTAAAAATGCATGCAAGGTAGAAAAGGTTGACTCCAAAGTGGTTCAAGGGTCAAAATCAGTATTAACAGCGCCCACCGTAAAATCAGGTCTCAGGGAGGACCGACCCAAAGCCGTAAGTGAGTCTGCCTTGATCGGCGACGAAGTACAAATTGTTGATATAACAGGAACAAATATCACTGAGCCCCAACAAGATAGGGATCAATTAGAAATTCTAAAAGACAAGAGCTGCTCGAACGGTAGCGCACCCAACGTCACACCGAAGCCCTCGAAACCGCCGAAAGCGAAATGTAGAGAGGAGGCTGAGTCGCAACCTCAAGTCGAAGAATCTCAAACAGCCTCGGACGTAACGAAGGCGCCCGAGGACGAAGATGCAATAAGCCACGATAGCGATAAAGATAAAGCCGAGAAGGCTGACCGAACGGGCGCTAAGCGCTGCAAACTGGCGAACGGGGAGTCCAAAGCGAAAAACGTCGAGAAGGTGGTAAAGTTATTAGTGTCGAAGAGGCCGGCAATAAAGACGGATGAAGCGACACTGGTGGTGGAGGAGGCTTGTGCGTCGCCGTCGCCAGGCCCGGGGCCGGGCGGCGCGGCGCGGCGCGCGCGGCGGCGGGGCGGCGCGCTGCGACGCGGCCGCCGCCCGCTGGCGCCGCCCGCGCCGCTCGCCCTGGACCCGCACGCCACGCCGCGCTGGAGCAACGGCTGGAACTGGGACGGAGAACACTATGTATCCAAAGTCTACCTCAGTGTGAGTTACCTACCATGTTTCATTCAAGATTTATGTGCTCAATTAATTCATTCTATGACCTCCCAATGCTTGCTTTTTGTCCAGCTCGAAGCTTATGACTGATGTATTTATAATAAATAGTTACCTAGGTATTCCTTGTATCTACTTAATCAAGTGGTATTCTAAATAATTATCTCAGAATTCAAAACTAGCTCTGAAAAACTATTCCGCCAATCCTTCTCACTGTATCACGTATGAACCGTTGGACTTTTTTTGTTGCCTATTGTTCAAAATTAGGTCATAACTATAGACACTACACAAAAAGCACCATTAATTTTATTGGAATTATCTGGCATGACAACTGTATTGTGGAATTCTTGGAAAACCCGTATAGTGGATAATAAATATGACCTCATTATTCCCACCTACCAACAGAATGACTCCCGACTAGACCGCACGGCGCGTTGTTGGTCGCGCATGACTCACAGGAGTGGGGACAGCGTGGCGCGCGGGGACTGCGTGCTGCTGCGCGCGTCGCTTGCGCGGGCGCAGCCCTACGTCGCGCGAGTCGCGAGCCTGTGGGAAAATCCCGATGATGGTGAGTGGATGACTTAGCAGTAATACAATGATTCTAATCATAAGCACGTGCTTGACTTTTACTGTAGTGATTTTCCGACCGATGTAGGTAACATAGGACTACCTAACTTTGATAGGTACTTACATGGAGTTTTAGAGAATATTTTTGATTTTTGAACTGCTTGGTTAATATTTTTATGCCAGATAATCAATTGCACAATGTCAAGAGGTAATTTGTGCTTGAAAGCCTGTGCAATTTGTGTTGAACATTTCTTTCTTCCTTTTTGTGTACACCTTTTGACAACTATCTGATTGATTGTCAGGTGAAATGATGGTGTCCCTGGTGTGGTACTACCGGCCGGAGCACACAGAGCGCGGCCGGCAGGCGGCAGACGCGCCCGACGAGGTGTTCGCGTCACGCCACAAGGACGCCAACTCCGTCGCCTGCATCGAGGACAAGTGCTATGTGCTCACTTTCAACGAATATTGTCGGTATGTTGACAACTATTGCTTCTCATTTCAAAAACGTCAGAACGGTGAAATTCGCTCCCTGTTCAGATCAGATAAGATTGTTTTTATCTTGTACGTAGTACGCCGTAGCGCTACAGCTAGATAGTGCTATGCAGAATTGACCTTAACGTGTCAAGGCAGTACCTAATGTGCAGAGCTGCATGGAGATGCTGTCTCTAAATTAAATATCAATCTTATTTTCTCATGAAAAAAAGTTGGAGTGGGATATTTAACCCGTAAAGTATACTTAGGTTACTACCCACATATTATGGAACCACACCTGGTTCTGGATTTAAATAACAAACAGTATTTTTTTTAAAATTAAGCTTATCTGATAGACATTTAGACTCATATGCACGACTGTTTACCAGGTATCGCAAACGGCTAAAAGCAGCCGAAGACGGCATCAGGATCGCCCCCTCCATCGTGCCCCCGACGTCGGCCGCCGACCTGAGCCCCGCCATAGCGCCCAACGACTCCAAGCTACCGCCCTCAGTGTCGCCCGAACTAGTGCTGTTCTGCCGCAAGATATACGACTTCAGATCCAAAAAGATACACGTCCCCAACAAATGAACTGCCAAATATAATGATTGGATATCGTTGGTAAGAACTTTGTCGATATGTGCGAAGACCCAATGGCACTAGATACATATTGTACTAAACGGAGTAAACACCAGTAACAGCAAGTTGTCGACGGTCCAGATGTTTTGAATTTGTTGACGGTACTCCACGCTGTGTTGTGCGCGTGCGACCGGTGACTCGGACACAGATATTAGTTACTCTATCGTAGTGCCCCATCCCTTAGTACAAACCGATTCCGGGTGCAAATCTTAGTAGGCATGTGTAATCTGTGACCATTATATGTGAAGATAAACTACGTACGCAATCGTTGTGTTAAGTAATCGCCGATCAGTCAGTTTTGTTGCTTGTGTCGTGATTTGTCGTAGATATATCTTTCGTATGAAGATTTTACGGTAATTTGCTGTACCTATTCGATTGATTTCGATGTATGTATAATATTAATTTGTATGAAATGATGCCTTTTATAAAATGTAAGTAGTTGTAAGAGAATCATGTTTGAAGAAGATGCATAATTATTATGTATAGCAATATACCTATTTTCCTTTCTTTTTGCTTCTGTGTGAGAAGAACGGGTGTCCTAGGGGGATGTCCTAGATCTGCGTCATAGACTATATATATGACAGTGTAATAGTACCCTAACAATCCACTCAACAACTGATGACGTATGCGTGTCTACTGTTGCAATGATTCAATAGACATCTATAGCTATTATTGTAGTACGGTTTCTCGCGACAATTAAGTTTATATTCGGCGTGAAAAGTGAAAAGGCATTTATAATGATTACAATTACTTTTAATTACCCTAATTGTTATATCGTTGTCAAGGTAGAGTCTATATTAAATTATTCTTTATTATTTAAGCAAGTTGCGCAATGACAGAATCGTAGCGTGCGGATCTCTTCTGTTTATTGCATGCGTTTCAGAAAGTGAATGCTCTAGTTGCAAAGCAATGTATTAATTGTTATTGTCTGTATCGTATATGTACCTACTTTTTGTAGCACAACAAAACAATCGGTTTAAAGGTACATTATCAGTTTGGTTACGTGTCCATTCAAACCATTTATATGTATTATTTAAGTTTCTAACGCAAATATTCTTGTAAAGAGTCTAGATTTTTAATCTAAGTTATGGTTATCATCACAATTTAATTTAAATTAAACAAGGGTAGTGGCGTGAGGGTTGACCCAACCCTCGTGTGTGTTCCGTTACCAAGGAGACAATCCAACCCGTAAGCATAGTATAAGAATATGCTATACGCCTAGTAGTGTTATCTATTAAAGATGTCAATTAATGGCTGCACGCTTCGTGACTAGGGTTGCCACCCGTACTTTATAATAAAAGTATTGTACGTTATTTCAGGCAATTGTACTCTATACTTTATGAGAACAATAAAGTACACGAAAATACTTTATTTCGCATGATTTGATTTCTTTGTGATTTTGACAAGTTTTGTTTAAGTATTTTTTCGTTAAGCTAATTGATCGATTGGTGCTGAATCGATCTCGCGACTCACTAGCGCCACATAACTTAAGCACTCGTTTTTAACAATTTCTTTACACAACCTAACCTCAAATGTCAACAATGTCGGAGTAATTGTCACAATTTCTTGTTTATTTTGTGCGGTTTGAGTCCAATAACTACGCTTGTTGTTGGCAGAATCATGAGTTTTTAAACATAATAATAAAGAAAAATTTATTGTACTTTATTTTGATACTTTGTACTTTTTTTTCTTACCTATAATAACAAATGTACTTTAATTGCCAAAAAAAAAGGTGGCAACCCTATTCGTGACGTATAGTCTTGGGCCATTGTCGGAAGATAATACCTGGCGTAGTATATTTTCATACCATGCCCATAGGTGCATTCACTATAGATATCAATAGTGCATGTTCCTAGATGTAAAAAATCGGGTACGTATACTATAGAACGAACGTAAAAAACTTTTGCCATGCCTTCGAAGGAATTGATTTAAAACTGCATTTCGGCCTTCAAATTTCAATGTAGGCAGCGACTGAAGGACTGGCCCAGAGTAGTTACAGCAAGACTGATTTTACAAAAAACGGATTGCCTAGTAATAATTTCTATTACATTTTATCACCATCAAATCAAACCGAATGATTTCGTTCATCACACAAAATGTCAGATAATATTTTACATTTATTGAAAAAATAACAAATGGGAACATTGTAACATATTTTAAATGTAATATTAGTGTATAGATGTAAACGACAAGAGAAAACACTTGAGTGTTGAATGGGAAGAGATATCTATAGGGTGTAGCAGAATGCGAAATAATATTTTACATACTTACCTACTGATAATACAGATTTTTAATTGCTTAGTATAGACAGACAGACAGTTACCATGTTAGTTTCTGGGTGGTATATTGCTATCTATAAAACAGCGTAAAATTGACGTGACTAATCAATTTAAAAATAATTCCTTATTTTGATCTATTATTGGTTGATTCTTTGCATGATATAATTTATGACGCATAAATATTATTTCGCATTTTTAAAACATCCTGTATAATGGTAAAATCTCTTTATCATTAGACATACTTATATAATTTTAAGTAGTGCGGAGTAACGAAATAAAGAATATATATTTAACGTTATATTTTCCGCCTGGAAGATTGTAAAGGGCATTTTCAATGTGTGTGCCCACCTACAAGGTACCTACTGCCTTCACTATTACCTACAATGTATCTCTGGATTATGTTGGCTATCAATCAATTGATATTTTTTGTACATACTCTTTTGTAAATTGGTTTTAGTATCTATCTACTTGCTACTTATTTGTTGTTTTCCCAGTGAGATTTTTTTATTGGCCTACATAGTGTTGCCACACAAAAAACATCCGCTATCGATTTAAATGACGTAAAAAAGCGGGCAAGATCTAGAAATGTACGTTTTTACTATCAGCTACGGTACATTTCAGTTTGAATGCCAATGTGTCACCAATTAGTTTGATTTTTGTGATAAACCTGCATCTCGTTATGTTATTACAGTTTGAATAATATTAATATTAATCGGTGTGGCCTCAACCTAGTTTCTGATAGTGTGTAAACAAAATTTAAAAAAAAATATTAACGACATTCCGATGAAAGTTCGTGAACTTGTTATGTACCTAATGTGCATATTCAATTTTCAATTAGGTACATATATCTAAGGGTTGCAAAAGATAACATTCAATATGAACAATTTTTGTGTACAAGTACCTACGTTACCTACTCGGTACCTACCTCAAGGTAAACGATCCAATTTTAAGTTAAAAAATACATTTACCTTCATCAGAGTAAGGAAATAATTGTCTACAGATACCGCTAACATCTAACTCCTGTAGACCTCTACAATCTCACTGGTGTCTATTCCAAAGCTTATTTTCTATGTTATTTTTCTTTTCCATTGCTTGATGCCAAAAAAATTAGCTGCAAAAAATGTATTATTGAGTAATGATGTAATACCAATATCCTTTCTATTAGGTTAACAACCGATGACGGGGGAAACTGCACCTTTATATATACACGCTAACTTAATACCTAGTATCTAGGTAATAATAAACATTATCTACTATTTGAACGAGTAGTAGTATCAATTAAGAAGTATGCTTGTGTCAAAGTAAGATCTTTCTTTGGACGCGTATTTAAATGAATATTAGATTGTTTCCGTAATGCCTGCAAATGGACCGTGCAACCTACTAGGTATGCAACTTTCGAGTGCCGGTTCCCCCGCCATCAATACTCATTAATTAATCATAGTGTTAAAGAGTAAATTCCATAATAATACTATTTATATAAGTGAGCTCTCCCTTGCTTGTAGATGGTTTGTTTTAAAGAATGTTACCTGGTATTCCGCAGTTGCAAATTTATATAGTCAATGATTTTAGAATTAGATATAACTTACTTACATGTAAGGAAAAACACCTTGTTTTTATTATTTATTTTGTTTCAATGAAAATTATATAGGTATATTTTTATTATTGTAACCTACATAGTTATGTTGGCTGTAATTTAATATTGATGTAATTAATATATGTATTTTTATTTCAAAACGTGTAGTTTTATTAATCCACCGGGAGTCTTCTACTACACTCCGTGCGATAAATATAAAAAATACAATCGAATTGAGAACCTTCTCCTGTCTTTTTGGCGGGAAGTTGAACCGTGAAGTTGTCAGTTATGTTTAATTTTCCAAAAAATATTAGTGGGATATTAACACTGTTCATAAACGTGCAAGAGTGAAGGAAATTGAAATAAAATAGTATAACTTGACTTTTCAAGTTCTCCTAAGATGTCTTGTAAATTTTCATAAGTATCCACAGCTTTACTGATAGGGGTAGGGGATTCATTTTATCATCATCATCGTTATCAACAACTACATTATCATCAGGGGTACATATAATTCAATAACAATGATGAAGAATTATTCGACACTGGCAAAAATGGCATTATTTTGTAGCTGATTGACAACCTAAAAAAGGAGAAAATTGTTTTGAAGTCTGTTTAAAAAAAGTAAGTACCTGCTATTAATGAAAGGGGGGGGGGGGGGGGGTGAAATTAATTGTTATATTATTACATTTATGAAAACCAACTACGTAAGACGAGGCGGTATGGTCATAATGACTTTAGCCTGTTCGAAGGAACGAATTTAACAAAAAAAAAAAAAAAAAATTAATGAAAGGGTTTTGCAATTTTATAATCGATCAAATTTATTTAAACGTACTTAAGTAAGTAGGTATACAATAAATAACATCCAATTTCCAGTAACATGTTAATATAATATAGATAATACACGGACCTATAATTATATACTTACTTAATTTCCAAATCACGTCCAAAACAATATTGAATCTTTACACCTCCAATATTTTATAAACACCAATGACATTTACTTATATTCCATCTTCTGGAATTGCCTATCCTTGAATAACTCGTTAACAGAATGCCGGCTATAAAACGCAAAAAAGAACTTGCGTAAATTGGATCATCTACAATTTTGATTGCATTAGTACTGAGTGTCACAGTATAAAGAGATATCTTAATAGGTTGGCCACTGTTTGGTCCGGTTGGAGGGCGAGGGTTGCCACAGACGGTCTTTAGGAAAATTTTAATAGTTATTTGTTATGCAATGTTGATATTTGGAGAGAGTGATTGTATTGAATACAGAGCAAGCGATGAATGCTTAAATTGAACTACGAGCGTAATGAGTGTTTAATGGAAACTGTTCTCTATTCGACTTGTTTTTTTCCGTGATACAGACATTAATCCCGGGACCACGGAATTGTCTATGAAATCTCTCGAAATACCGGACCTAGAACTAAGCGTCACAATTGGAATCTTAACACGAGTAATTCTAGTATAAATTATTGCTTTTCGAACTTCACATTAGCAATTAGCCGAATAATATTGAAATAATACCCGCTTCACAGGTATAATATTCTGTGCGCTGAATAACTTTAGCATAATTTAAATACAAAAACTGTATTACTTATACAATCGAGTATATATTTTAACTTTACATATCCTAATATACAAGTTTTGACAATAATAACAGCAGCGCCTCTAGTGGAAATGCACAGCTTTACTGATAATGTTAAAGTAGATTAAATGTCGAATTCGGTTTTCATAAACTATCTATACTTGTACTGGACCCACGGATAAAGAAAAAACATTCAGATGACCAAATAATTTAAATATGTTTGTTCGGTATGAAATCATTAGATATCTGTATTATGTACTTATTTAACAAAGAACATAATAAATGATTGTAATTAATTATAAATAGGATGGTAAAAAAAAAATTGGATGTGTGAAGTAATCCAATCTCTAATTTCAATTAGGCCATAATAATAGCAGTGTATAAGTCATTATTCACATAATGTCATTGTGATGATCACACTGGATTGGCATTATAGGTACATTTTTCTCTCTCTGTAATTTATAGATGATCTAAGTAATTGCCAAATATGAATGTTTGCAAATGAATAACACATCACAACTAACTTAGCATACAAATAATAAAATTATACTATTAATAGAATGCATAATTGGAAAACAGAATGTTTATAGGAATTGCCACACATATTTCCATAGCTTCCAATGTCACATGACACATAGCATTTAATCATAATAGTAAACATCAGAAATGCCTCAGAAATTACAGCAGCTGTTAGTTTTACGAGCAGTCTTGTAGAACAGTTTACTCTGTGTTGATAGACTTTCAGTCTTTGCAACAACATCATCTAATTTCTCTCCTCTTTCCAATACTGCCTTTATTGTGTCATGTAGAATGATTTTCGTCTCATCTAAGTCATTTTGTATCTTTGTTAAAGCATCAGCCTCTTTGGGGTTTTGATACTTTATCAAGTATTGGGGTAGCACATGAAAGTCAACAGTATCCTCATTTGCAGTTGGCCAGGAGGTGGCCGGTACAGCAGCTGAGAACTCGTCTAGTATCTTAGTAATCAATGTATGTGCTACCCTGTTTGGGTACTCATGGTCAGAGATTAATACTCCTGCTAAGTTGTCAGCCCGAACATAAACCTGCAGCATGTATTCTCCTTCTTTCACAGACTGTCTTGAAGCCAATTGGGTTCTCTCTACAATTGTTTTACTGACAAAACCCATAAATTCTTGTACAGACCCCCGTTGGAATATGCTGAAACTCTGTAAGCTATAGGCAGATTTTAGCATAGTAGCACTGTTTACTCCTTTGTAAAGAACGGCAAGGGCGTATACCTTAACCATTTTGTTCAAGACTCCTTTCAAGTATTCCAATTGACCTGAATGTAAAACAATAATTTGGATAACTTGACATATGACAGGTGTGGCTAGATCTAAGAATGCAATATTTAAAGTACTTTTTTCTATTTATTACAACATTGTAAGTAATGTTTTAAATAGGCACATGATGATAGAACTAAACTAAGAAGAATCATCTAAGCACGGTTACGTCAAATACATGCAACTGGATAAATTAGAATTACGAAATGAATGGAATGGAAGACGACTTACCCAACTTGCTTCGTCTGTTTGTAGTTGGAACATATATATTCGTGCACGCATTTAACGTAGAAAAACTTCTTATTCAACTTATGGATCAGTTACGATTTCAGAAACCGAAAATCCAATTTAAATTAAAATTTTGACGAAATCGATGCTTTCTTGCTTGCTTACGCATTATATGTCAGTGTCACAAAAAAAATAAAGAATGATTATTGAAGAATGAATGAATGCCTTGGATCAATCAATGTGTCAAAGTGTGGTCACTGTCAATTTGCACAGAACAAGTAAACTGTAACAAAAAAAAAGGGATTTGGCAAAATACCCACTAATTTGTGGGTGAGGCCAAACATTTTATTTCATCGTATTTCATTTCATAAAGAAAGAAGAAGAAGAAGTAACAAAGGGATGTGTCTCATTTTTTGTATAGCTCTGTCTCTCTCTGTTCGCTGATTGATCCGCGTAGCCTTTTATTTTCGTAATTATGGCAACTCTAGCTACTCAACCTTCAAATTGAAATGGCTCATCGGATCGGATCGCTTTGACAATTGACAGTCAATCATTTTCATTCATTGATTTTTTTTTGTTTGTTGATGGCTGATCACAGAGTACCTTGTATATACTTGGCTGATGCAAGCAATTGTCTTCAAATAAATTGATAAAGATGTCCGAAACTACTGAAAAAATTGAGAGCGCGACGGATGCCCGTCGACGGATATTGAATATAGCAGTATCAACAGTACTTCTTGAAACAGGATTTGAAAGTGCTGACAAGATGTCACTGGAAACTCTTACTGAAATGCTGCAGTGTTGTAAGAACTCTATTGCTTCTTAAAATATTGAGAGCCCAAACTCACAGTAGAGCGTTTACGTTACTACGTTCCGCGTTCGTTGTAATGTACTTTTGGATCTAATTACGCCCGCGCAAACTGCAGGTTTGATAGCAACCCATACATTTCAAAGAACGCATTACGTGGAACTGATCAATCTCTGTACCTTGATAGAGAAAACATTAACATGCAATCTGCCAATGGTTGTAGCTGGCATCTTTCTCTAAAAGTTCTGTAACTAGCCTTTAGCATGCGGATGCATGCTTACACAAATGAAGAGGCTTTTAGAGAAAAAAAAGAAGAGTGGAAGTTACACAATCTCTCCCAGATTGTAGGACATAAGCAGTAATGTGTATGTAATAATGTACTTGTATAACATTATGTAACTACTTTTCAGTTCTAACTGAAGTTGGAAACTCAGCAAAGGGTTACTGTGAGCTCTCCGGGAGAGTGGAACCAGTTCTTGGAGATATTGTTATGGCGCTTATCAACATGGGTATGTAACTTAATAAAACTTATTAAAACTAAAAATATCAATTTTTTCCTTTAAAGTCTTATCTGATCGCCATTTGGTCGCATTTTTTACAATTTATAAGTAATATAATGGTTAACATTTATAAAAAATATTCTCATTTTGCTATTAACACAAGTTTAATGCTGATGTTCCATGATCTATGGAATAAATCTATGAAAGCATAATTATATTTAATTTCAATACTAAGAATACCAATTTTTATCTTACAGGTATTAGCCTCCAAGGTCTAGAGCAATATGCAGCCAGGCCTAATAGACATGTGATCCAGCCGCCCCAGCAAGCACCAGCCCCCAGGACTCCTGCTATGCTCTCAGCAGGCTCTAAAGCAAAACCAGCACCCCACATACCATTTCACCTGCCTCCATTGCCAGATCCCCATGCATATATAAGAACTCCTGTAAGTGGTGAAGATTTTTGTCATCTTGCCCTTCTCACTACATGTGAATTTATTTTTATCTTTTGGTTTTACAACTAATCAACTAAGATTGTGTCTTGCCCCAAAATAAATTTAGGCTATTGAAGCTCTACCCCCCCCCAGATTAATGGATGTTATAATCAATTTATATTAATTGACAAATAATATAAATTTGGGGCTAATGTTTGATTTAACTTAAAGGTAGCCTTCAATGCCCACCCCCTGACATCCCAAGCCAAACCCACACCTGCTTCATGCTAGTTGCATCCGAAAATGTTACTGGCTATAGTCCACAACTATAATTTCCTGTAAAGCTTAAATAGCAACCACCTGGAGCCAACATGACTAAAATTTAAAAAAAAAATATTGATATGTATTGCATGATTTGCATATATAATTATTCCTTCCTTTCAGACCCATAAACAACCAGTGACTGAATACGAAGCAATCAGAGAAAAAGCAGCCTCTCAAAAACGAGACATTGAAAGGGCATTGACTAAGTTCTTAGCCAAAACCAGTGAGACCCACAACCTCTTCAACACAGAGGATAATACAGTATTTCCATGTAAGAAACAACCAATTCAAAATGCAGTTTTAATAATCATGTACAAAAAACCTATAAGCTGGAATTATATTTAACAACAAGCCTTTGTTATGTGGTCACATAATAATATCAGAGTTTTGATAATCTCTAAAAGGTCTGACTACTTGGTGTTTCCCAACTAAAGTGAGAGACGAACAAAGCTATACCAATAACAAAATGTACTGTTAGCTGCATGTTTTATCGCAGAGTTTTGTCTCTTATCTGTTTGTTTTCTATACAATTTGCTAGACCATTTAGAATATAAAAGGTCTAGCAATAGTCTAAAATTTAGATAGACTCTAAATATGTTCAAGAAATCTAGCAATTTGGCAGTATCACTGCCCTGTCTCATAATTATTTAGTTATGTGCATATTTTAAATAGCATTTTATATTGTTTCTCAGTGATTGCCTGTAAGCCCACATACCCAGCATATTTACCATGCCTGTTACCAACAGATCAAGTTTTTGATTTTGATGAACTGGAGTATCACTTTCAAGTTGCAAATAGAACTGAAGATATGCCTGCAGATAAGAAAGGTACCTGTCTTAATCATTTATTATTCCACCTTTCATAATGTATTGTTTTTGGGTTTGATCCCAACAGAGTGGTTATATTCATCTTTTTTTTTTCTCAGATCAATCTGATAATGAAGGTGATAATATTGGTGACAGTGAAAATGCAAATAACTCTCAGTCTGAAAGCCAGGATGTGACAGCAGCTTCCAGCCCAGAAAGGAGTAAAACTGGTGGTTAATGAACACATACAATTTAAGTTATATATATTCCATTATACATAATTAGTTTTAATTTTTAAGAAAATACATTTGTCTGGCGATATTTATTTTGTTTATTGGATGCCCGCGAAGTCGTACGTATCGTATACATTGACTTAGTATACAGCTATCACCATGCGATGTTCATCAAAATCGATCTAGTAATTTTCCTGTTATGTGCCTATAGACATTATTCCACATATACTGGATTCGGCCTTTATATTTTCGGTCTCTGCAATCTTTCTTTTTCCTAAAGTAGAGGCACAACCAAGTTAAGTCTTGTATGAAGTGATTATAATTTTACTCGATAGGAATTATACTTAATATATAATAAAAAAGTGACCAACATTTGAGTTTGCTCATCAGTAAATGAGTCCTCCTTGGTGTAGGAAAGGTCCTTAAGGTGGAAGCGATCAGTCGCATTCCCATACATATTTCAACATGGTAATACTCGATACACATACAGTTTTTTAGTTGTACAAGCATTGTTATCAATTCTCTATAAATTAAAGAGCTCGCAGATGAAATATCAGCCAAAATCTTATAGTAATAACATCATAAAACGATATTAAATTTTAGGCTTGTGTGCGTGAATAAAAGCGCCTCTGTCCAAATTAACCCGTAACTAATAAAGCATCCGATTCTTTGTCCTTCAGTATTTACGGCGACAGATGGCAGCAGGAGTTTTTACTTATAATACATAAAGGCATAACATGACAATATATAGAGAAATATAGACAATTTTCTATAAATAAGTATAAAAATTCATAATAAAAATTTAAAATTAAAAAATACATATAAATTTCGTTCGTCCATCGAACCTACGAACAATCGCATTTCACCGATAAAGTGATCATAACAGCCACAGAATAAATGTGGCCCCTTCAGTGTTGCCAGATGTGATTTTCTATTTATACCCAAATTTGATATTATTTTTCTCCAAAATAATACAATTTGCTTGAGTTTTACCCAAAGGCAAATAGTTAATAATATCGGCTTAGCTTTTTGCCTTTTTCTTATTTTTTCTTTGAAATACTGTTCTAATTTCCAAACTGAAGCAGTAGAATGACGTTTTTTTTTATACGTTACGCATCCTCACTGCATGGGTATTTTTTTCTCCAAATTTTTATCTAAGAATTTCATTTCTCCAAGATTTCTCCAGAGCCAAAATGTTTACCCTTAATTGCGAAAAAAATACCCAATCTGGCAACACTGGCCCTTATACTATTTCCATTTCTTTCCTTTCTCGATGACAGTAAAAATATGCCGCTTACGCACGTACTTACAAGGTCATAGCAGAGTCGGAGAAACTGATAGGGATGGAGCTATCGATGAACGTAACACGATAACAGACACGATATTTTTTTACAAAGTGTAAGAAACTAAACTATTGCTGGATATTTTTGTACAAATTTATTGACTTATATTACATTTCATTTCAAGATGTAGGTATATTATGTTGATTCTTTATTTATTTATTATAATCGAAATCTGATGAATCATCACTGTCACTCATTGAGCTCTCCCCAACATTTATTATAAGTTCCTGTACTTCTATATTATTATGATTCTATTTTATGTTTATTATTTGAATGTTTTTGTTGTATTTGTCTTTGTTCAAAACATAATAAATATATGGGATCGATATCATTACTTATTTGGTCACAACACTACAACTAGAAAATTAGAACTATCGGAACTAGTATAGCTCCAATAGTTTTTTGTTCATCGTGACATTATTATTTCATCTAAGCGCTTAGGTAGGTACCTACACAACAAAATCGTTTATTTATTCATCTAGTAGGTACACTATCTATATTTTTAATTGTAAACTTGACAAATAAATAAAATACGTAATTTTTGTTAGTCTATATATTTTAAAATTCTATATAGGTAGGTATTTATTTTTGGACAATAATCAATGAATGAATGAATATGTCGTCATTGTTTCAATTGGTTGTAAATATCATTGAAAACTATCGAAATATTCGTCTTCTTGACTAGTGGTCTACGTAGCCTATTGTTCTATACGGTTGATGCAAACGTGTAGCATAGCAAGTTCAAATCTTGCCGCTGATCGTGTCTTTTTATATGATTGATATTTTCTGTAAGTGAATATTAGATTTCCAAAACACAACCTGGCTGTGTTATTCTAACACGGATGTAGTAATATAACGAAAATATATATAGGTAAGTCTATAGGTAGTTAGTATGTACCTACCAAGGCCATAGCTAGAAATTGTCGTAGGGTGGGCACAAAATATTTTCGGGGGGGCTCGAACCCCCTATGCCCTCACGGCCTTGCTGGTTGGTACCTTCCTATAGCTAGTCAGTAAGTAAGAAGAAGAGATAGGTACACATATAGGTCGGTATGTAGGTTTTCTCAGATTGATTCAATATTGAATAATTAGTAAAAACCGATGTTACGAAATATGTCGCGCGAGTCGCTGTCGATGTATTCTAACATTTTTTCTAGTCACAGCCGGCTGTGCTACTGATATATATATATATACCAACTAACCTAACACGATTGACGATACAAAAAAGCAAGCCCCAGCACCCAGTACGAACGGGTTTTTCGAAATTATAGGGAAGCCTAATGAATGGGATACCCCTTGAACGTTTGAACAAATCAAGTGCGGCATAGCTCGTAATTGAATAAATCTAAGAAGACATACCTATGTGCACCTATTTCTCTTCTTTTTACTTACCGATTTATTATAGACTAGCTATAAATTGGTACCAACTAGAAACCTACTTAGTTTTAGATATATTGATATTACTTTTTTTTTCGTTTCTGAACGCAAAACCTTATACCTCGGATACGAGTACTTGTCTACATAATAAATAGGTGCCTAGGCCGAAAATAACTGGTTTTGATGCACACACATTCTGTACTTAGATATTATGTTTGTGCTTACCTACTATTATATTTAAAAAAAATATTCTCTTTAGATTCTGTAAATCTGAGGTATAGATATTTAAAAAATATAAAAGTCGGTAAGCACTTACCTAGTAGTAGTCTTAGGATAATTCTTAGTATTTATTTTAGAATGTATAGAACAGTGGTACTTATTTTGTTCTGGGTGTCTACGAAGTTAATTTATTATATCTTGACCAAATTGGCAGCATGTCTATGGTATGCTGATGCCAAATTCAAGAATTATAAAAAAAAATGGACTCACTCACTCTGCCATAGATAATACATTGCACTCTGCTGCGACCGATTTCATATGGTGATTATGTATGTAAAAACTTACTTCAAAATTCAAATAATAATTGTGTGGGACTTTCGATTAGTTTTGTTTTAATTTGTGTTTCTGTTTCAGACTATATTAATGATGCCTCAAATCCCACAAACAAGTAAAAGGTCTTATCGGCGGCACGTGTATTCGGGGCCAAAAAAGGCTCTAAAGCGAGTTCGTGCTGGACTAGCTCAGTATAACCACGGCGAAACATCGTATGTATATTGTATACTCGTAACTCTGTGTTCGTCGACGTCTTTATTTACCGAAGAATGTATTTTTCTTGTTATCTTGGTCATATAGTAAAATGCCGCCATGTCTACAAATAAGCATAATAACATTCTAGTTTCTAAAGGATTACTTTTTACGATTTGCATCTATTTCAGGTTCAGGGTCAATTGAGAATAACCAGAATGGATAAATGTTACTTTATTTGCTTCATCTCAGTCACACAACCGCTGACTGTTGTAGAAGTTTGTCGTGATGACGAATTTATCACTGGTATGATGGCAAAGCTGGTTAGATTTTACAAAATATCAATTCTTCCGGAGATAATTTTGAGACGTGTTAGGAAGAATTCTAAATGTATAGATCTCACTGAACAGGTAGATACTAAGGACTATCTAAAATCCTTATTTAGTATCTCAATTGAATGTGGTATCTAAAACATACTTATTTTTTTAGTGAAAAATGGTTGCTCAAGATATTGCTAATGGAGTTGAATTGTAATGGAGATACTGATGGAATGTGACGCTGGTGAAAGTCGGGACAACTTGGTAACAAATACCTTAGAGCATAACTCGTATTGTAAAGTGGCTACACAACACAAGTTCAATTTCATGATTATCACTTGCTTGTGCTTCGGACAACACAGCCTGATCTCTCTGATTGTACCGGATTGCCATCCCATCGTATTATAAGAGTGAAGAACATCAGCGCATCTTGTGGAATCTATTATATTAGTATAGATTCCAAAGTTGTACAGCAGTGACAGCCTCGTTGGCAGAACGCTCGCCTTGGAACGAGGTGTTCAGGTTCAAACCCTGGCTCCCATCACTGAGATTTCCGGATCTTCATGTGCGAATCTTATTTTCCATAAAAATTATCACTTGCTGTATGATGAAGGCAAACATTGTGAGGAAACCTGCATGTCTGTCAAAAGTCGTGTGTAGTTCACTAAACTGCACTGGGCCTACGGCCTATATGCCCCTCATATTGAGGAGGAGTGAGCCCGATATAATGGCAATGGGCTCACCCTCTATTACATTGGTACCAAAATACCATCGGTGAAATGTGGGTGCATTGCAGTGTGATGGTGTATGTTGGCCCGTCTCTGGAACGATGATTGAATGATTGAATTTATCCATACATGTCACAGCAGCATTTACCTTATAATAAGTATGGATACAGTAATAATTATTATTGGACTAAACAATTATTTTTTTCTTTTTAGCGGAGGAATGAGGCACAGGAGGTTGCAAGAATCAAGATGACTGTAAACAAATAAACTTTTTTTATATAGTATTATTTCAAATAATATGTATAGAGTCGATTCTATATCATAATATTAGTATTTGAAACAATGTTATATTTACCTAATTTTAGAATACCAAAATAAGTAAACAACATTGTTTCAAAGAAATTTGGAAATGTAACTGTATCCCTTATTAGGTATAGAACTACATTGCCAAATTTCTTATTCCCTTGTAAATTATAATCAATATTGTTCTTGTTGCTTGATCTGGTATATTGTGAAGCGTAATACTTTTACAGTTATCACGCAAACCTTGCTATATTTATAAGATCTATACAATATACATTATATTTACGAAAATGAAAGTATACATTTTTCTTTTCTATCTTTTATTTCTGAAACTAATATTGCAAAGCTCGCAAAAGTATTTCTATTATTTTACAACCGATAAATAAGTTTTTTTATGATCGCTCTACCTGGTGGCATAAAAAGACAACTTTTAGTATGCGAGACTTTTAACAAGTGCTGCGCTCTAGCGGCACAAAAAAGACGTGTATTTGTCTATGTGTGAGTGCCTATTTATACAAGGATTTCAGAAGCTATGGTATCTCATCCATTATAAATAATTTCAGGTTAATGTTTTTTTGGATATTTCAATGCAATGTCGTAGTAGTGCTCGCAATTTGCAACATCAAGTCTCATAGATGCTCGATGTTCGTGTAACTAGTTGCAGAAAAACAGGGCCATCTATCCAAAATGTGTGCCAACCGACCCTGAGCATTCACCTTAAAACATTTAGCTCATCATATTCAATGACAGAGGTGTGGAGAAAAAAATGGGTTGTATGTCAGCAGATATTATAAAAAAGAAAGAAACAACAATTAGAATAATAATATAACTTTATTGAATCACTTCAAGGATGCTGAATTGATGACAGGCAGTGTTTTGATACCATCCCTGTTAACCACAGACACTTGGAAGTTGGGCAAACTCACAAACAACCTCTTGTGCACCTCTGTCACACACAATTTCAATATTTCATATGCTTCTTTTTCGGTTGCATCTGAAAAATATTAATACATAAAACAAAACCAATATAAAATAATGATTACTATCTTTTAGCATAATTGGGACTTCATAGAATATGTTGGGCCCATTGCAGTTCCT
The DNA here is from genome assembly GCA_905404115.1 of Pheosia gnoma. NCBI lineage: Eukaryota > Metazoa > Arthropoda > Insecta > Lepidoptera > Notodontidae > Pheosia > Pheosia gnoma. The sequence continues at coordinate 4,387,619 of FR989909.1, read as the reverse complement.
ATAAGTTGGTGTGATTGTGTTTCAATGTTCATAAGTGGTTCAACTTACCACCATCCCATAGGGAATTACACTATGTTGTGTATGGCATAGTCAACTTAATAACTCACCTTTTTTGTAATTACGGTCTAAGATACTCAAGCTGAGGTAACCACCAAAACCATGAGTGGCAAAAGGTACTTTCACACCGGATGCCAGGTAGTCCATGAAGTAAAGTTCAGGACCATTCTCTTTGTCATAACCACCCAAGAGCAGATTTACAAAGTATGGTGACTGGAATAAATATTTTTTTATTATTAAATAGCTTTGCAAGAAAATTACTATAACAAATGGCTTGATGATAATTTGTCGTAGGTAGTGTTGTAAATTTTTCAAAACTTGTTTCTTTGAATTAATGATTATTATTCTTATTATGTGGGCAAATGAATCAAGAGTGGAAACATGTTAATTTCAAATTGCCTCCAGAAATTGTGGAGTAATGTGAGCAACATATTGCATAACAAAAACCAAGTGGATATTTGTGTAGTACAAGTGAATAACATTCTTACATACACACGAATTTGCGTGTATTTCACAAATGGAATTAGTTATTGGTGCTTCTAGAAGTTTAATTGCGAAATTCGATCTATATTATTTCATCGTCTGAGAGTATGTTGTCAGTGCAGTATCCATTATATTATAGGATTAGGTGAGGATTAAGCCTAGTCAAAAGCCTAAAAATGCTTGAAACATTGTTTCGAAATAAGTGCCTCAAACCTGAAACTGGCTAAATACCTAAGATGGTAAAACCATATTTCTATTGAAGGAGAAAGCAATCAAGCCAAAGCATATAAGTATATTTTGATGACTTACGCTGCTCCTTAGGGATTCGGCGAGATTCCTTCGGGTGAAATTAGCTGCGGCTGTGGGCCCCAACTCATAACCGTTGCGCATCTTATACAGTTGGATATTTTTTGCAATGTATTCAGCGAATTGGTTAGTATCACCTGAGTCGCCATTCACACCCATTATAAGTCTGTCAGATATCTTGTAAATCTTCTCCTCATCTGAAAATAGATGATATTATCATTATCGTAAGAAGGCAAAAATACTACAAGGTAACAATTTTATAGAAACCGCTAACTCACCATCCTTCATCACCATAATACTGTGACTATTGCTTTGATCGGCTGCTATCATAACGAAATCATTACACTGTATCCCTAACAAACATTGCAGATTGATGTTCGACATTTTGAAGCAAAATAATGCCAAGTTTATGAAAGATCCGCTAGAATAACCTATTCGACTTCAATCAATCGACTCGACCAACAAACAAATTCGGTTATGGTTTGTCAAAATATTGTCAAATCACTGCCATAGACAGCAGAGTCCACAAGAGTAGAAATCGAGTTTATTAGTACGCGTATTAAATTCCTCACCTCTATAACCATAAAGAATGTAAAAAAATAACAGCACGAGTCATAGTTTGGCAGTATGGATTCCTACTGGACGAATTAAACTACTACTACTAGAGTCATAGCGTTATTTACTCTATAAGAAGCGAATGTGTGAGTTGAATTGAAAATTTTATCTGTGGAGTTGATTGAATGTTACTTTCAGTGTCTCCAACCATGCCGTAATTACGGTAGATCTACCGTATTTTTTCTAAATCTACCACCTACCGTAGACATGTTATTACGGTGACACATTCTACCGTAATTTCGTCCGTGTCCTTATTTCTATAATGACAACACTTGATTTAGCATTGGGATGCGTAAAGTAAAAAAAAAAAAGAAAAGGTCATTCTGCTGCTTCAGTTTGGAAGAACAGGGATGCGCAACGTAAAAAAAAAAAGGTCATTCTGCTGCTTCTGTTTGGAAGAAGCAGCAGAATGACCTTTTTTTTTTACGTTACGCATCCCCACTGCATGGGTATTTTTGCTGCAAACACTGGTCTGCCGTAATTGTTCCGTTCCACCATCTACCGTATTTTTAGACCAGGCAACACCGTAATTTTGACAAAGAGGGTTGGAGACACTGGTTACTTTACTCTATTGTAGTTTATATGTATTATCTATGTCTAATTGTCTATTGTTGAAAATGACAAACAAACTATGAAACTACATATTTCAGGAAAAAATAATATAGAAATATTTCGTTAAAAAGAACTGTTATTATGTTAAAAAAAGTTGCTGTGGGTATTTCTGGAGGAGTGGATAGTGCTGTATCAGCACTTCTACTCAAACGCGCCGGTAAGGTTATGTGTTCATAACATTTATACTTAGCAATTTTTCATTATTACAATAATAATTAGTATTATAACAGTCATACTTGTAGGATTCCAAGTGGAAGGTGTCTTCATGAGGAATTGGGACAGCAACTACGAGGTGGGAGTTTGCTCAGATGAGAGAGATTTTGAAGATGCAACATTCGTGTGTCGTAAGCTAGATATTCCATTGCATAGAGTTTACTTCATAAAAGAATACTGGAACGATGTGTTCGCAGTGTTGCTTAAAGAGTACGAAACGGGACTGACGCCGAATCCGGACATACTATGCAATAGATACATTAAATTTGATAGCTTTTTCGAACATTGCAGGAACAATCTAGGAATTGATGCTATTGCCACTGGCCATTATGCAAATACCTCTTTTGGGCCGTTCCTGGAACGATATAATGAGAATGAAGGTATAATTGAGACACTGCATAAACAGAAGACTGTTCAGCATTTTTCATTTCAACATTGTTTTATTCTACTTTACATAGCAGGGGGTCAGTATCCCAAAAATCATAAAAATGCAGAATGGAATACTGAATGTTCTACTGTGTGTTTGAGCTCCGATATTTTTTTTTTATTGTCATTATTTCAAACCTGTGAAGAAAGAAGGTTGGTAATCATTATTGTTTTTCAGGGGTAAGATTGTTACAACCTACAGATACGCATAAGGATCAGACATTTTTTCTTTCACAAATAAAACAATTTGCATTAAGAAGATGCATGTTCCCCATAGCAGGTTTATTAAAAAGTCAAGTAAGAGAGATTGCTAAAAGAGAAGGACTGCTAAATGTTGCTAAGAAAAAAGACAGCACTGGGATATGTTTTATTGGAAAAAATAGGTTTCAAAGCTTCATTGAGGAGGTATGTAACAAATAAAAATGCATTGAGGAGGTAAAGAAAAATACTTTAATTAATATTTTTTCATAAGCCATTTTTATTTATTTTAGTATATCCAAGCAAGGAATGGGTTGTTCATAGACATAGACACAGGAAAAGTGGTGGGTGAACATGGAGGTATACATAAATGGACAGTTGGACAAAGATGCTGTTTATCTGGTTGGAAAGACGCCTACTTTATATTCAAGAAAGATTTGGATACTAACAATATTTATGTGGTAATAGTTTTTTTTTCGCAAAATATATTTTATATTTGAACACATCTTATTGGAGTCTACTGTATATCCTTACACACAGGAGTACCTAACAGTGTAAGGAATATGTGGTTTGATAAACTTATCCAACCACCACAAACACACTACCACCCACAACCAAACCACACCAACACCACATATTCTTTGCACCGTTAGGGACTTCTGTGGGTTAGGATATACAGTAGGCTCCCTCAAAATACTTTCGTATAAATAGAAGTTACAATCATTTCATAAAGCATTGTTTAGAATGTCAACAGCTAATATTTTAAGTCTAAAAGCCTTTCATTATGTAGGATTTTAAATAAAGAAAAAATTTTAATACTAAAGCAATGTACTAGGTATCTTTAAATGTTCCAGGTTGCTGGTACTAAACATCCAGCTCTGTGGAATAATACATGTTTTACTGATGCACCACACTGGATACACAGTGAGCCTCCAGGATTGACTGAAAATGGTGTTCTGCAATGTTACTTCAGATTTCAACACACAAAGCCTTTAACACTTTGTAGAGTTACAAAGAATATTGATGGACTAACTATAATATTAGAGAATAATCTACGCGCTATTACTGAAGGACAATTTGCTGCCCTGTATAAACATGGTGAATGTCTAGGTGGCGCAAAAATAAGAAACGTATTTCAGAATTTGATTTACTAGTCATCAATTTAATAAATTAGTTTAGAAACGATATGTATGTTTTTGATTAATTTCCTCGCGCATATTGAACACCACACGAGTCTCCCCACGTTGGAAAAGGGATATAGGACTAGGTTAGGGGCGTGTTTGTAAAATTGTATTGTACTACTAGGTTTGTAACTAAGGATTTGCTTACAGCACAATATCTCACTGGCATGAATCGACAAATTGGACCCATTTACGATTACGCCAATGCCAACAATAGACCATGTAAATAAAAGTTAAAACCATAGACATGTAATCCGTTGTTAACGTCAAAAATTATGACATTATATATTTGAAGCATATTTCCGTTTTCCTTTTGTAACTTATGTTATTTTGTATCATCTAGCTTTGTCTCTCGTTTCATTACCAACCATCAAACATGAAAAATGTAGGTTGGTAATGGAATTCGTGAAGTAACCAAATAAATAAAATCTGATTAGCATATTTGGTTACAAAGAATATACAGGCTATGAAGTTGTGATAAGTTTGTAATTCGTAGCTGTGAGCTGTATCTGAAACGAAAATGTCGATTCCCCCGTTAGATTACAGCGTACCTCCGCCGCGTTTGGATATGCCGCCACCGTTGCCGCTTCAAGTACCGTCTATAATCCCGCCTCCGCAAATATCGCAGAGGCAAATATACAGCCATCCTCCACCTTTCAGTCTGGGGCGGGTGGCATCGACCGATCAGCCACCGCCATTTGTCCCGTTGCCTACGTTACCGCCGTTGAACGTCCCTCCACCTCCCGTCGTCTATCCTGCGCTTCCGATCGACATTCACTCGGTCCCACCGCCTTTTCCACCTTCCGCATTCTCCGGGAACTACCGTAAGGTGAGCTACGGCGAAATGTCGCAAGACTTGAATTATCAATCATGGCCAAAACCGAACAGTCCTACAGAAAAGCCTAAAATACCCAGTGCGTCAGATTCGCACAGTAGAATTCCGAGTAACACTTCACTTAGAGATTCTAGGGACAGGCAAGGTCAATACAGTGTGCAGGAGAGAGCCTCAACCTCAAAATATAGGTATTCCCCAAGCAGGGAAAGAAGTTATGACAGGGAACGGGACAGAGAGAGGGACCGTGAAAGAGAAATGAGGTACAGGGAGAGCAGAAGAAGTCGTAGTCCCAGTCGGTACAGTCATCATAGCAAGAGTCCATCACGATGTAGTCAAAGAGATAGAGAGAGACATCATAGGGAAAAACATGACGAGAGGCATGAATTTGATCGCAGGAGGTATGAGCATGAGCTGAGAAGTCACGAACATGACAGGCACAGACATAGTCCATCTCGTTATAGGGATTACAGGAGCCACAGTAGGAGTTATGATTCTCATGATCGGAGCTACCGTAGATCCCCAAGTAGACGAAGCCATCATTCACCAAGGAGGGAGGCTCACAGTCAGAGCAGGTCAAGAGAGATGTCACATCTTTCTAGACGTGAATCCTTGCCTCCTCGTAAGCCAATGACTGATCGAGAAAAAATATTGGAAGAGTATAGGTAAGATTTGAATAACTGTAGCAACTAGGTTTAACTTGTAAAAAACTAGGCTTAACTAAATTTTTTGATAGCACCTAAGTAGGCACATACAACATATATTATAACATTTAAAACATACAGAACACTTATCCTGGGAATGGTTGGGTTCCCATGAGTTAGCTAAAAACTGTACTTATTTAAAAATCCATTAGAAAGATTTTAATATTACTTAGCATATTGATATTATAGCTTATACAACATCAACTTCTAGAATATTTTTAAATAATAGGGTATAATAATATGTTATCAAATAAACTTGCTCAGAATTCACTGTTAAGTGAAATAAATATATATTTTTATCTTAAAACTAAAGTCCACACATACTATTTTCAGGAAAAATTATTGCAAAACTTCTGAGGATTTGATTGAGAAAATAGAACAGTGGTCAAAGGAGCATAATTCTAATGAAGATGAGGTATATTTTTTAAATCTCCATATATACAATTAACATGATAAAGCAATGAAATAAGGTTTTGTAATTTGTCATTTTAGGGCCAAAAGATGTGGTACAGAAGTTCCCCTGCCGAGTTATACTACAAACCAGTTCAAGGTGGCGCAGGTGTACAGCAAACTGCGAAACTGGAAAAGCTCTGTGATATATTCTTCAAGAAGTTAATAGAAAGAGGGCGAAGTGCAAGGCCTGAAGTCGACGAAATGCCACCTTTGAAACCACCTAAATCTAAAATGTGTAAACATGCATGTAAGTTTATTTCATTAATTGTTAATATTTTCATACATTCTATACCTAACTAAATTAATTACTTGTTTTTATTCATAGTGGAAGAGGGGAGTTCATCTTCATCGGACAGTGATGAGTATCTAGATGAAGATGGCCTTCAAGGCTACACAGATAGAATAATGTTAGAGCTACAGAGAAAACAGAGCCATCCCAGAAGGCTACATCCTGAAATGTGGTAAGACTACCTATCAAATTATATATTGTGATGTTTGTATTTTGTATGAATGATAAGTGAAATCTGTACAAAAACAACTTGGATTTTTTTGTCACTTGGTACTTACTTAGTACTACATATATTTAGCTACTTACTCATGTATATATATAGAGCGAGACCCCCCCTCCCTTCCCCTAAATTGAACTAGACCTCCAAAGTGAATACCTGGCTACAGTCTTAAGGCCAGTGGCCAACAGGGAGATTAAAAAGCAAAAAAAACAATTTAAAAGCGCAAAATAGTGTTTACACACACACTGGGTTTTGACTTTGGCTAATTATCTTGTCTATCTAATTTACAAACACACTGTGGGATATTGCATTTGCATATAAAGTTGTTATGTAGGTTCAACAATACTGGCGAGATGAACGGCGGGCCGCTGTGCCGCTGCAGCGCGCGCGCACGCCGCTGCGGCATGCGGCACGGCGTGTACGCCGGCGAAGACGCCTTCCCCAACTGTGTGCCCACGCAGAGCAATATCGACAAGCTTTATCATTACCGGTGAGCAGTATTTTGACGCCTCCACGAACGGTTAGCATGGCAATGGCATGCCAACTTGTCTATTTATATACTAATTGACAAGTTTGCTAGTAATTTTCATGCCAAATGGAAGGGACCCGTACCGTTTTGCGTAGCCAAATTGGGTCATTATAAGCCATTGTGGCGTTCATAAACGCACCATATCGCACCGTCAGAAAATATGATTTTGTCAAATATTTGTGGATCACGTGTCAATTGGTGCCTGCAGTTGGTATTGAGAAATTGCTCTTTTTTTTCTCTTCCATTGTTGTATAAATAGAAACGGATTCGGAAACGGAATCGAAAACATCCCGATACGGATTTCCGTAATCGTTATATCAATTCTTTGTAAATGCACACCATCTTTCCGCGATTAAAAGGGTTCGAACTATCATCGGACCGCTATTCCAAATATCCTTTTGACAGTTCATCAAGAGTGATTAGTGATGAGATCCATATCGGAAAATGTCTCGGTTTCCGAATTCGTTTCGAATGTTTTAAAATAACCCCGCAGATCAAACTTTTCTAACCAAATCCCGTACAATTCGGTCCGTCGTCTGTTTAGTGTCCGAATTATAAAAAACTTTTCTCCTGATTGTTTTTTTTACTTCTATTTAAAATATGTGTCTTGTTTCAGTATCACTGTATCCCCTCCGACAAATTTCCTGATAAAAGCGCCCACCATCATAGGTCACGACGAGCACGAGTTCCTCTTCTCGGGGTTCTCGATGTTCTCGCACTACAAACTGGCCAAGCTGCCCACGTGCAAAGTAATAAGATTCAATATAGAGTACACTATACTTTACGTGGAGGAACCCGCGCCCCAGAACTTTAGCGTGAGGGAGTTAGACTTGTTCGGTGAGAAATATTTAGTTATTGATTTATAGCTTTTTGCCGCAGCTCTTCCCGTGGTACCTCGATAAAATAAACGGAGTGATATAGTTTTCTCTCAGTAAAAATCAGGTGATCACCCCTAACTCACAAACTAACAAAATCCAAAACTTTACCTCTTTGTAATTTTAGTATAGATTCCAGACTTCTGGTCGTTGCTTGAAGTGTGTGTATGACTTATAATATTAATGTACAATTTCAGAGGACTTCCTCTTCTACGAGTTGCTAGAACTCGTGGATTTGGACTTGGGCAAAGCTACAGACAACTCTTGCTCACAGTTTCATTTCATGCCGCGTTTCGTCCGAATGTTGTCAGAAGGGGGATGTGAGGTATGTCGGAACAAAAAAATATGTTTAACCCTTGTTGCTTCAGTCTACAAATCATGACTAAACTAAATAAGGAACTAAACATATTACCATCATGCTTTTAGTGCTACATTAGTCTTACGAGAGACTGCAATCAATATTTTAGTTTATTACTCTTATATATTTGAAACCTCCGAAGCAAAACCGGGTGTGCTATTAGATTGATGCCTTTATATGTCTATCCGTGGCAAAGTAGCTCCCGAACGAATAGACCAATTAATGTGTTTTTATTGTTCGATAGCTGGTAGTGCTTAATTGTTTGATGGTCGGAGCTCTTTCAATTTTTAATAGATATGAGTGAATGTGTTTAATATGCTTCAGGTTTTGTCAATGTGTGAAGTGCTGAAATACCTAATCGACGAAAGTGGGTTATTGATAGCGCCGGAAACATTAGAAGATATGCACGAAATGGATCACTACACATGGCAGAAGTTCGTTGATAGAATTAAAGGTAATAAATTTATCGCGACGAAACCTTCACGTCTGAGATAATCTAAACAGTATTCGAAATATGCGTGAAATCCGCCAACCTGCATTGGGCCAGCATAGTAGAATATGGTTTAAATCCGTTGTCCGCGTTGTAGGGGGAGGCCGTACTCTGAAATTAAAGGGCCAATTATTATAGTAAATAAACGTCTTAACTGCTGTCAGATTTCACTAATGATTACCCATTCACTTGGCTTACCATTTGAAAGGGCTTTCCTATAAAGTGTTATACTTAGTCGGTGAGGTAGGTCTATGATTGGGTAAAATAAACGCAAAACCCAATAAAACCCGTTCAAAAGGGTTTCCCATTATGTATTTCATAGACAGTTCTTTTTTTAAATTCCATTCAAAACCCAGGGAACCCTTGGGAAACCCCTTCATGCGAAAGGTACATTAATAGGCCAGTCTTTCGATAAGTAAGTAAAATTTTAGGCGGGATTCCCTAAAATTTTACTAAATAGGAATTCCCTTCAACGACTCGAGCTCATTGAGCTACTTGTCCGAGCCCTAGGTATAGGTACACAATTATTTTCTTTACATTTCAGGTATGATAGTAACATATCCAGGTAAAAAGCCGTGTTCAGTTCGCGTCGATCAATTAGACAGAAGCCCGCCTAATACAGAAGACATGAAAAATCCAAAAGTATTAAAAACATATTATCCTGAAATTGTACATTTTGGTATCCGTCCTCCGCAGTTAAGTTACGCTGGGAACCCTGAGTAAGTGTTGCCACATTGCAGGTATATCTGTAGCCTATGCACAATAATAATATCGCGAAAGGGGCACACCCACTTTACAGGGCCAAACTAAGCATGCTACGCTTGTATTATGTACGATAGAGTGAGGGCGAACCCAATGAAATGTTTTTTTAGGTACCAAAAAGCGTGGCGTTATTACGTCAAATACAGACACTTGATCGCTAACATGGCGAAGCCGTCGTTCAAGGACCGCCAGAAGTTGGCTGTCAAAGAATTCAAGCTGCGGCAGATGAGAACCCAGAGCAAGATGAAGAGGGACGTCACTGTCGCCATATCGTCTGAAGGCTTCCACACCACTGGACTTATGTGCGATGTTGTCCAAGTAAGTCTTGCTGTAATATTTTAAATCATCAATTATCAAATCGATATCTGAACTGGATACAAAATAAATTCCGATTTCAATCAAAGGCTATTTATTTAAAAAAGCGGTTGGATGACCTTTGGAAACTTTTCATTGCGAAAAGATGATGTGCATTTACGAAGAGCGTTTAGCAATTCCGGAAATCCGTATCGGAAGTTTTCGTTTCCGTTTCCGATATCGATTTCGGATGATTTAAAATAACCCTACTGGGATTTAGATTCCTAGTCTCTCTGATCATAACAAAGCCCTGCAATATCATGAACGGTGTATTCGTATTGGTTACATTTCGAGAACAAGGTGATTTTATTGGTCAAAAACATACAACTTTTTCTATGAAACAGGTTACAAAAATAAATGCTTCATTCGTGATTGTCTCGAAGTTTGGATTTAACTCACAGAGAAAGTTGTGGTGACCACTAAAAATAATGCAAAGAAAAGTGGGCTTTTTGGGGGTACTCGGAGAGAAAAGTTATGAATTTTGTTCTTTTTTTAAACATGATTCTTTGCATTATAATGTCTAGCTTTGGAGGAATATTATCCATTATGTGTTTATAAACGTGCACGAGTGTAGGAAAATGAAATTAAATTCGTAAAACTTGTCTTTTCGAGTCCTCCCAAGAAGTTCAATCATTTTTCTAATAAAGTATAGTACTTTACTGATAGGGTTAGGGGGGTTTATCAGGTCTAGTCTACGGAGTAGACCTGCATGGAATCTCCCATATTTACTTACATTAAAAAAACATTCTACTTGACGTTGGCAAAATACCTAATAAGGTCATTCTAAAAAAAAAACAGCTAAGAAAACAAAACAATAAATATACATTTTATTTTCAGCACGCAATGTTAATTCCAATCTTAGTACGCCACCTCCGCTTCCACAAGTCGCTCGACAGCTTAGAACGCAAGATCGGCTATGTTTTCAAACAACGCGCGTTGCTACAAACCGCTCTCACCCACCCGTCGTACAGGGAGAACTTCGGCACCAACCCGGACCATGCCAGGAACAGTCTGACAAATTGTGGAATACGACAGCCCGAGTATGGCGACAGGAGGATACATTACACTAGGAAGAAAGGTGAATGAATCCAGCTGGATTATTTTAAATAATTAGAAATCGAATACGGAAACGAAAACTTTCCGCAATTGCTATATAAATATATTCTTCTTAAATGCACACCATATTTTCACAAACGAAAGTTTATTTATCTATTTATTTGAAGGATTTACAATAAATTCGCAGACCGTATTTATAATAAGTAGCCCAGTATTAACATCCCACTACTATAATCATTAAAATTATAGCAAATGGTGCCGATTCTCTTGACCCGAACTAGATTAAACTAGACATAAATGTTTGTTTAGTGCCGTCTTATAATGTTTCTATTCCGAAAAGTTAGATGTGACAGCAGAATAGCCATTAAAATGTTATTACAAATTAATTTAGTATTTATAAATAATACTATTTATTCATACTTTTAATATCTTACAGGCATAGTAACACTGATAAACATAATGTCACGGTTCGGTAAGAATAATGAGACGGAATCGGGGATCAAACATAACGAGCGCCTCGAGTTTCTCGGCGACGCGGTCGTAGAGTTCCTTTCCTCCATACATCTGTTCCGAATGTTCCCTGGACTGGCCGAAGGTGGTTTGGCGACTTATAGAGCGTCTATTGTACAGAACCAACATCTGGCGCAACTGGCAAAGGTAACTTGAAAACTTGACTAAAATTCAGTTTCGTGTTTTAAAACAATGTTTCCATATTCAGAACACGAATAAAATGTCTAATTTTAAGGTTTAGTTTTAGTGATTTCAATTCGAATCGGTGATGGTGATGGTCTCGTCAATGTTTTAAGTTATTTGGTATAAATATTCATAAAACATTGTTTTAAACTCACCCTGACTATTAGAGCAAAGTAAACAAAAATTACTAATAATACAGCACAAAGGTGGAGGGCCGTGACGTAGATCTTATAAGTCATCGGGTGTGTGAGAAAGAAAGCACGACTCCCCACCACTCCTTACTACTTGGTTTTACTGAACCTCAATAAGCATATATCTTTTAAACTATCTTATCTATGAATATTTCTTAGTTTTTACCACAGTGTCCCATAAAATAATTAGTACTAGATTTATTATAACATGTATACTATAATAGTAGCATACTAGCCAGTTTTACTTATCCCCAGAACATAGCGCTGGAACAATTCATGTTATACGCGCACGGCTCGGACCTTTGTCGCGAGGTGGTGATGCGACACGCCATGGCCAACTGCTTCGAGGCACTCATGGGAGCGCTCTTCCTTGACGCGGGATTAGAGGTATATTGTTTACCCCATATTTGTTTAGTGGCAGTCACTTACCACTCTTATGGGGCTGGTCATATATTACTTAAGACATTTTAGGGGTGGGGTTGTCTGAACAAATCTTATATTTCAACTTTCTTGGTACAACCAAGTCTTATTTTTTTTCTTAGATATCGTCAAAAGGTGGCAAAAAATGTCTTACGTATTTAGCGAACTGCCTGTTAATGTACCCGCACATGAATATTTTCTTTTTTTATAAATTTACACCAGTGTTATTGGCCACTTATTGATCGTGACGTATTATTTTTTATATGAAATCTAGGTTTCAGATCGTGTGTTTGCGTTGGCTCTGTGGCACAACGAGTCAGAATTACTGGAAGTGTGGACGAAGGACCGAGCGCACCCGTTACAAGAACAGGAACCTTTGGGCGATAGGAAATACATCAAGGATTTCGAGTTTCTGCAGAGGTTAACTGAATTTGAGGAGTCTATTGGTAATTATACGTTTATATCTTCTTTAATAATAATTACTGTTTGTCCATATTAGAGATCATTTTCGCATGGCAATAATTATTAGCGTTCAAACGATGCTCTTCAGTTGTTTCAGTAGTCCACTGTACGGTACCCATATTCCAAGCGTTGCTTAGTTTTGTTTATTAAAAATAAATAAATACCGCTAGACATGATGACTTATACAATATATTTTTTAATGACTTCATTCCCGAATTGATTTTATTAAGATTAGTATACATTAACCAGGGCTCCTTAGCCACTAGAAAATCAACGTGCACTGATTTAAGTTCGTAATACGTGAGAACAGAATATTTGTTATTGTGCTGCTTGCGTGGCGGTGCCATCTTAGGTATTTTGCCAGTGCCAAGCATAAGAATGCTTTCTTTTATCTTTATTATTTGTTTATTATTCTCAGGTGTTCAATTCAAACACATACGTTTATTAGCGCGCGCGTTCACCGACCGATCGGTTGGTTTCACGCATCTGACACTTGGCTCCAATCAGAGACTCGAATTCCTCGGGGATACTGTGCTGCAATTGGTCGTGTCTGACCGGCTATATCGGCACTTTCCTGACCATCACGAAGGACATTTATCGGTGAGTATACACACAAAAAAAATTAAGAGTATGTAGTGTAGTGAGTAGGTAATGACAATGCTTTCTGTACCTAAGTTCCCTAATTCGAATCCTGGTAGGAGCAAACTGTGTGATGAACACGATTTGTACCTGTCATGGTCGTTTGATATATTTTAGCTTTAGGAGTAGGTTATACCGATCACATTTATGAATTGATTTCTTAGATTTACGCGATTACTACCCATTGAAATAAAACTAATTTTATGGATTTTATCGCGTTTATTTTCTGTTTTTTACGTCACTGTCGTTTCCGCTGCTTCGCAGTAACCGTGGTCCCGGGAGGACTGAGGTGTTAGATGTCCTAATGTCATAGTTAGAACTGAGGTACCCTCATATTAAGTTGTTGTTTGCGGTACGATCTACGCAGAAATAGCTTAGTGTCTTGAGGTCTTGCAATGGTGTGCTTGGTCTTGGATTTAATTATATTAATTACTGGATCCAAAGTTGATGGTAGCAGCTAGCCATATTGCCTATTGAAATTAGGACGTTTTGTTTGTAATTTCCATGTCTCACGGATGGATGATGTGTTCTTTGGCGATCTTCGGTTGATCAAATATGATATAATGGGTGCGATCCTGAACAGGATCATATGCATGTATATGGCACTAGGACGTCTATCACCTCAGTCCTCCCGTGACCATGGTTGCTGTTAATTAAACAGCTGACACGTCGGGAACGTAAAATCATAAAATAAACGGGATAAAATCCGTAAAAATTTAGATTTAGTTGGACACATTTATTAATTTAAAAAAAATGTGTAAATGTAAACATATACAAAATTCTTATCGGAATCGGATTCGAATAAGTTTCCGATCTTGATTGTAGCTACCAACGAGCTGGCGAAACGCTAATTTAAATAACGGGCGGATGACAGTTCGAAAACTTCCAATCGCGGAAAGATGATGTGCATTTACGAAGAATTTATATACGATTCCGAAAATCCGTCCGATATCGATTTCGATTAAATAACCCCGCTGATGATTTATAGGAGTTTATATTTCGTTGTTAATTCAAATGTATCTTCCAACAGTTGTTGCGTTCGTCTCTAGTCAACAATCGCACGCAAGCGATGGTGTGTGACGACCTCAACATGTCGGAGTACGCGATATATAACAATCCGAAGGCGAAGCCGACAACCAAGAAACACAAGGCCGACTTGCTCGAAGCGTTCTTGGGCGCACTGTTTATTGATAAAGTAAGTTGATAATACAATAGCGTGATTCGGAATGCTTGTACAATTGCCCTGCGCTAAAGAAGCGTGAAGTCAGAATGTCAATATGTCGATTGAATAAAAATAACTTAATGACAAATTTTGTTTTTTAGTAGGTGTTTTTACGAAAAATTAGGATATCTGTACGATGTAATTTCGGTTTTTCACATTGCTGCATTTTCCATTGGATGTCTCGATGTATTAAGTTTGCTCTAAAATTTATCTAACGCGATATAATACTTTAATGTTTTTAACATCCGCAACCTTTACAAACTTTGGAGTGTTGTATCGTTTGAAATTAATTGTGATGAACATTTAATGGATAAATAAATGAAATGCAATATGCAGTCGCTTTCATCTTAATATAGTTACAAGCTAATTATCGCTTGGCGTTCGTATTCCAGAGTCTCGAGTACTGCCAGGCGTTCTGCAGCGCGTGCCTTTTCCCGCGGCTGCAGGAGTTCATCATGAACCAGGACTGGAACGACCCCAAGTCCAAGCTGCAGCAGTGTTGCCTCACGCTGCGCTCCATGGAGGGCGGCGAGCCCGACATACCCGTCTACAAGTATGCCTTCTGAAAATTATCTAGAGACACGATGTGAATTAAGTTTTTTAATTTTATTTTGGTCGACACACGACCGGACCAATTGTTCGGCTCCAAAAATAGCAAGCAGTGATAGCCAAGTAGGTAGAACGCTTGCCTCGGCAACGAGGATTGCAGGTTCAAACCCCTGCTCGCACCTCAGGGATTTCATGTGTGAATCTCATTCTAAACGGTGAAGGAAAACATCGCGAGGAAACCTGCATGTCTGAGAGAACCCCTCGAAAGACGTGTGAAGTCCGCCAACCCGCACTGGGCCTGCGTGGTGGACTATGGCCTAATCCCCCCTCGCATTGAGGGAAGGCCCGTGCCCAGCAGTGGGATATTAAAAAAAAGTGCTGGAATGATTATACAGTCAAAACCGGATATAACGACTTCGTTTATAACGACGGATCGGTTATTACGACCGAATGGCAAGGTCCCGGCCGAATCCTTAATAAACAGTTAAGTAAACACACCGCCTATAACAACATACAGCGACATATCGCTTAGAACGACGAAACTTTATCGAATTCATCGGCTATAACGACCAACCGTTGTGCTTGTACCAGCAAAATAAAACAATACGAACAATTTTCAAACTTATTCTAAAATCAAAAAATTGTTGCTTTTAACGAAGAGTTTAATGCTGATGATAATCAAGCAATCCTGACGAGAATGAAACGAAAAATGCAAAACACATTTGAGACTCAGCTTAAACAGATCGAAATGACCGATTACTTTAAAAACTGATTGTAGTCTATAAGCTGTACTGTTGGTACTGCAAGTTTTTCAGAATAAATTTTTTTATTAAAAATTCTAAACATACATATGACTATTAATATGACTACTTGTGTATATTGCTTATAACAACTATCGGATAAAACGTCCGAATATTATGGTCCCCTCAACGTCGTTATATCCGGTTTTGACTGTATTATTATAATAAAAATAGCATGCCGGCGTGTGAACAGTATAATGTGATGCGTGTGCAGGGTGATCGAGTGCCTGGGCCCCACCAACACGCGCGTGTACACGGTGGGCGTGTACTTCCGCGCGCGGCGGCTGGCGGCGGCGCGCGGCCACTCCATCCAGGAAGCGGAGATGAACGCCGCCGAGGAGGCCCTCAACAGCGCTCACGGTGCGTACAAATCCCCCCCGACGATCTCACCGCGCTGCTGGACACCTCGAGTGACCAGACCGTAACCCCCAACACAAACAGACACCGACCTCGCCGGCGAGGTCGAAGAAACACATCATCTGCTCATAGGTGCGTTTTCGCACCCAGCAGTCGTCCGTCGTCAACCCCCTCATTGGCAACAGCCCAAGCCGAGGTCGTACCACCGGAGGCGCCCTTGAGCTAGTTGCCCCCCCACCCTTCTGGCTGGAGTGCCTTTAGCGCTCGCCCTCTCGTCCGGTGAAGCTGTAAAGGTCCCTACGACCAACAGAATTTTTGTCATTCCGAAAAAAAAAAAAAAAAGGTGCGTACAAAGTCAAATCCTTTATTTCGTATAGGCCTACGGGGGCAATTACAAATTTACGTTACGTTACGTTCTTCTCCATAGGAACGGCATTCCGAACGGGTGGTAAAGCAGTAGCATAATATTTTTGTAACTTTTGACGATTCATAAGTACTGTACATAATGGTCTACCTACATGAATTAAAAAAAAAAATTCTTATTCTGATTAATTTTTTTCCTTAACTCTACAACCGGATCGGAACGCGACCTCAACTGAGAAGATCCGGCAAGAAACTCAGCGGGCTTGTCTTTTTTTTTATCCATTATTTATACAAAAAAATAATAAAAAAGTAAGCTCCAGTGTGTTGCCATGCGAGGCGCACATACATACACTGCTGTTCTGGACATTTACACACATTCAGCTATATTACCACCGTACAGTCGAACACACTTATTGTTCCGAACGCATTTTGTAGGTAGAACATATTATAGTAGCTTCAGAAAGGTTATACTAACCATTAAACCTGACATTCTAAATAGTTCATTTGTAGTCATTATGTGAGGTCATAATTACGATGTGGATTGAAAAAAACACCTCCAAATAATTTTGATTGGATTGCATTATTTAAATTTGTATACCCTTTCTAAATGTCTGTCTGTATGTCTGTCGATGTCCAGCCGCATTTAAGATTCAATTTAAAACTATAAAACCTCATTTATCTCGAAAATGGTACATCGTAGCTCAAAAATAAAGAAATTTTCACCCCCCTTTCATAGACCTCTATCCAAGAAATATACTAATTCAAAAAACATTTTAGTAAAAAAACATCAGTTCGCCAATCGGCATTGCTTTGTAAAGCTCCTTATTACATTAAGACCAATTAAAACTGACAAAATCTCGTTCGACTATTACAGGCGTGATGGTGTTATTATTATATAATTTTTTGTTCATTCCATTCAGAACTGTTCCCGCAACTTGATCACCAGAAAAGAGTGATAGCGAAAAGCATGCGTAAGAAGAAAAACAAACGCGGAGACGGGCGAGGCAGCCCCACGCAGTCCGAGATAGACGCCTCAATCAAGCGCAAAAGGTTCGAGGACAAAGTACCTAAAGCGTACAGACTGGACCAGCAAGCGGAGAGCTCCGACGACAGTATCACGCATGCAATCTCCGATGACGAAGTACAAAGTCCCGTCGACAAGTCTGACGAAGACTCCGGTCTCGATAGCGATACAGAATCCGTATCTGTAGATAAACACGAAAATGTCCAAGTAAGCAGCCTCCTGAGTGATATGCAGAAGATAAAGGATGATCTTATAAGACGGAACGAATATGACAAGCTCAAGGAGAAGTGTAGGAAATCTGATTCCGATGATGATTAAATTGTCCATTCTAGACGTTGTTTACAGGGCAGGGATATGTGCAAAAGAGCCCAAAACTCGTAAATAATTCTTGCAAAGCACTTAATCATCAGAAACTTTTATGAACTTGGAGGTATCTCGACTGATATGGAAATGTGTAATAATTCATATAAATACCTAATCATTAGTTATTGAAATAAATTAAATCAGCTTTTAAATGTATCAATTATTGTAGTTGATGTCCACTAAAAAATGGTACTAGTTAGTGTTAATAATTTGTATCTCAATAAAATGACAATGTTTCGTATATATAATGTTTTATTTGTATATATAATTAGCACAGTACGATGCAACACAGTGTGAAGGCGATGGGACCTTTTATCCGTTTGGCGCGTAATGTGAGCCATTGTTTCTGATTAGGTACGTACATTTCAGCAGGCATTAGTTGCTCTGGAGTGTCGTTTGCTGCAACAAATTAAACGTAGAGTACCCCTAATAAGATCGTATACACATAATCAGAAATGATCTTAATGATGTATTCTCTTCAAAAAATATAATTTAATTACATTTTGGAATTGGCGCTTAAATGTCCTAAACTGTCATGGCCCCGAAATGACGTCACCTTTAATGTTAAACAACTGGTACACAAAGTACAGCACCCGGCCGTAAATATTGCACGTCGACCTTTAGAAAGGGACTAGCGGCTAGAGGCAAGAGTGAAAGAGATGACGCTCTACAAAGCCGATGTTTTTTCTATTGCCGATGTGCAATATTTATGGCCGGATATTGTACAATGTTTGTATACGTCAAAGGCGTGTGATGTGACGTCACACTCTACAGCTAGCTACAGCTAGCTCTAAAATTAACACTGTGTTAACAAGTATGAATTATAAGTACGTAAATTAAAAGAATACGTACCATCCTTTCGAACATGCTGTGCAGATTGCAGGGTGGAATCTTGCATTGATATCAAGTCTCCGGGCGCATGTAGCAGTAGTCTACCGACACCTTCGCATCTCCTACAAAAAAAATAGTTTTTTAGTCGGTTCAATAGATTTTTTTTACATTAACTCTCAAATTTATAGAAAATACTAGCTGCGCCCCGCGGTGTTACAAGCGATTAAAAAGTATGAAAAATTGAAACAAATCTATCCCACGGGAACCATACATTTTATCGGGATAAAAAGTAGCCTATGTGCTATTCTAGACTATAATCTATCTCTGTGCCAAATTTAATCCAGATCTGTTCAGCCGTTCTGGCGTGATTGAGTAACAAACATCCATCCATCCAAGCATTCACATTTATAATATTAGTGGGATTAATCAATTGTCAATTACAGTACAAAGCTTTTTTTATAAGAAAAATATGTAACTTGTGAATATTATCCAACAGTGGTCATTTCATTCTATGCCAGATGACTTCAGATCATCGTCATTCACTCAAATCTAGTAAAAGCAGCGTTTTTGCTTAAAAAAAATTTAGGTATTAAAAATGTGATCTTGAAACCTTAGAACTTCATTCTGCAACATTTGTTTTTTAGCGGCAGTGGCGAGTGATTTGCACTCATTTAGCCAGTTTCGCACTTCGTTGAAGTCTGCCAGTAACTGCATCGCCGCATCCTTGCTGCCCATTGCAATATATCAATGAAATATAATTAATATTTTCATATTAATATAACTTGTATACATCGGAATTTCCATCTTGTGGATTCAGGTTTAGCTTTTCCGCCGGGAATCGCCGAGGGTCAAACCTCTGATTCATCATTGCATACCATTGTAGGCCCAGATATAAATAAAAAACTAAGCTATTACTGTATTATGAGTACCATAGAATGGACTGGAGGCGATCTCGGTACATAATTAATATCTTAGATATTAAAACATCCATGTCTCAGGTGGAAATATTCCTGTTTATCACACAAAGTTTGCGCCTAACGGGCATCGAACTCAGGACCCTCGGTACAGGGTGCACCAGTAACTGTGCCAATCAAGTCGCCAAATTAGTTAACTTACGTGAATTTAACTTTAGCTACGTATATGTGATGCAGCCACGACTCGCACATAATTCGAAGCACCATATTCAGTGTGGTTATGTCTTGCGTCGCCTTTATTACTGGCAGTAGCATCTTATCTGCAAAACAACATTATCAACATTTAAACATTCAACGTCAACGTCAACATTTAAAGCGGTTCAAAACGACAGCGATATAGTTACAGGCATTGTTTTTGGTAAAGGAGTACGCCTTTCGATGTACAGGCTATTTGGTCTGAGTACCCTGCGTACTTACTTACCTAGGAACTCGTGCACGTAGATGGAGTGCGAGGCGTGCGGCGGCTGGGTGACGCGCCGCCACTCCGAGTTGCTCGGGAAGATCATCGTGAGATGCGCCAAGCTTGTCGTGGCGCAGACCGACGACAACACTTGTATTATCTCTTCTGTCGCCTCCTGGAATATATATAATCTAAGGTGCAACAATAATATTTTAAGAGAGCCTATATAGGGTGTACCACAATTATAAGATTTTTTTTAGGGGATGAACGAACGTATACATAAAACCGAATAAGTTGCGTGCACATAAAACAGGTGGATTCCCGGTGTGTTAATTTTTTTAGTCTCACCAAAAATATTTTTTACCTTTAATTTTTGTATGTTGACTTTCACCTCCGATACTAATTTCTCTCTCATTCTAGCGCATACGTTCTCGTGAACTCCTATTTGTCCTGTAATAGTTATAAGATGGCATAATTAGTGATGACCAGTGAACAACCCGCTCATCAAGAAATCTCTAGGACTACAACTACTCACTAATTTTTAAATTAAGAAAAAAATACAAAGTACGCAGACCTCTCGAACGTATCACAGTTATGAAATACTATTTAAGGGTATGAATGTATTCATAAAATTCAGCAAGTTCCCTCAAAGTACTTAGAAATATTGAAAAATATTTCTAAACAAACTTAACAATTTGGTTGCAAGTTTTCGCCAGCCCGAGGGGCTAAGCCGAACCCACTGCCCCTACCTCTATGCCGATGCATTCCCTGCCTCTGTCGATGCCCCTTTTCGCTATAATCCCCTCGCCTTAAGTGTTTCATAATTTTGTTACATTCTGTATTTATATTAAATTATGAATAAATTAATAATGAAACTCCATAGCTTATATATAACACACTTGTGTGAAATGAATTTACAGCTAGCTGGTTGTATTAATAATAGTCTAATAGCCAATATTTGAGTTTTACAACATGAGGGCAATTTGAAATGGTCTTTATTTAAATAGGTACCTACACACTCACCCGATTCGATAGTCTCAGTGTGGTCAGCGAATCTCAAGTTGATCAGCTGTTCCATACAAGCTTGCATGTCGTTGTGCGCGATGCGAAAGAAATCTTTCATCAGCCACATGTTAGCCAAACGTCGTGTTTCGGCTAAACACCACATTCGGTATGTGTGAATTGAGTGATCTAGAACAGGCACTTATTAGTATTTTAGTGAGTAGGGGGTATAAATTTTGCTATCTATCTACGCATCTTGAAGTTTTTTAATTAGAAATTAGTTAGTATTATAGACTTTCCCAAGTTATATTATAATGCAGGCCTACCTTCAGGCTCAAAGAGGTATAGCCAAATTACCACATAAGAAGGAGATACTCATGTGGTATTTTGACCGTATCCGAGCCTTTGTTGGTATAGACTAGCGATGAGACGTATTTACTTATAATTTATAAGTGCCCCCGTAGGGCTATACGAAATAAATGATTTGACTTTGACTTATGTTACCAGGTTTTAAAACCAGGCCTTCGAAGAAGGGCCCTCTCGTACGCGAACATACTTGCAAGTGCGAAAGTACTTGCTCGTCGCACGTTGTACCCGGCTTCCAGGGCTGAAAATACTTGCATTGGAAGTCGATCCTAATTTTCATATTAATAAGGAGCACAATGGTATTTACGAAAAATACAGTTTGGAAGTTGAAAAATTGCTAATTTATATGAAAATAAGGATCAATATTCAATGCCGCGCGCGCGGACGCACGCGCGGCCTCGCCGCAGTGAGCGGCCAAATACTATCAAGTATTTTAAAACCTGGTTTTCGGCTCTAGTACTTTTACATACTCGTACTCTTACTTGAATCTTAAAAGTATAACTCACTCCTAGCTCGGACACGTGGAGAGAATGAACGAGCTACGAACGATTAACTTACCGAGTCTGTGTAAAATAGGTATTTGTTCAACTATAGGTAGATCTTCCAATGGTGCACCCAGGATATATTCCCAGGTCACTTCGCATTGGTTGTTTAGCACCACCAGCTCTTGCAGCATCAGCGCGAAGTTAGCTCCAGACTCACTGCTCTAAAACAGTACTTAAGACATCAAATCAAGTTATAAATATTTGGAACCCTAATGCTCGGCTTACACGAGAATAGTATGTAAGTAAAAAAACAAACTGGTTGGCAAGTACGATGTGGCAAGTGTATTGAAGTTTCCATACATTGTCAAGTTGTCTCCTTATTAGGTACTTTGTTATTTGATACATGCGGTGTCAGGTATCATATCAGGTAATTTGGAGAAAATATCAAATTATAAACCAAACAGTTTGATCGATAACAGATGCTAAAAACACATTTCACCAGACGAACACACCAACTATACAGTCCCACACCAAGCAACGCTTTTATGATGGGTACCGTTCAATGGTCTGGGGGCGAACTCAGTATATTATATTATACAGATATTAAATATGCATGACTCGGGTACAAACATTCGTGCTCATCTCTCATCGCTCAGTTTGTCCCTGCCAGGATACGAACCCGGGACCCTCGGCACAGTAAGTAGAGTTACTACCAAGCGCGCTAAGTAGAGACGGTCAAACAAAACTAAATTTCCTATAATGCGCGAGAGCGCATAACGCGCATAATATGTCAGGGACTCGTGTATACAGAAAGTCTTTGTAGGGTTTCTGAAGCAACTTATTTCATTATAACTTACTTCAGTGATATACAATGATATATCAGGATTAACTTTGAGCGATGTCAGCGCCAAATTCGTAGTTAAAGTTGCGCTGGAAAGATTTAAGAATATTAAACATTCGTACTTACTTGCCTCCTCAATTAGATTGAAAGTGAAAACTCTCACCCAAAACGCTTATCCCATGACGTAGTCGTGACATGACATCCTAAAGCATCCGCTAATATCCTTAGAGCAGATAATATTAATTCCGGAGTATCTGAAAAAGATGAAAACTTTAAGTCGCGGTTCGCCTTCGTTAATTTCATGGGAGAAAAGTACCTAGTATATGTTATTCCACAGTTTTGTCTACGACTGTACCAAAACTCAAATCGGTTCCAAGCCATTGTTGCGAGAATTTAAAACAAACGATCATTAGAATTCCAGTTAGGTAGGTACTCACTGTGAGCTTTGAATGTAACAAATAACCATTCTCGAAGGTTTTGACTTGTGTTTGGTGATCTGAAATCCAAATAATAATAAAAAAAAAACAGACGTGTTTAAATTCCGAACGTGAGCCAGTGGTACACTTGACTGTACCCATATTAAGCGGATGGATTTATATAAGGATTTTAATGTGTTCATTTGTTGATTTACCTCATGGCTAATGGATACGCCGACCACCACAACACAATATGTTCTAGACAACTCCCGACATCACCCCAGAGAATATTCTGATAATATTCTGTCACTTTGTGGGCGGACTTTTTACTGGCTTGCATGCGACCTAAAATTAATTAATTAAATTGATTGTTTTGAAATTGATAAAAATAAGTAATTTATTAAAACTAAGTAGGAGGTCGTTGTAGCCTAGTTAGTATAAACCCTGGACAGATCGGCGCGAGAGGCAGTGTCACCTTGGGTGGATGAGCGAACTATAAAATCCCTCCCTACTTCAGAGGGCAACTGGTGATTCCGGTTTTCGTGTAAAGAATGTTCTACACTGACTATATTTGTTACTTAGTACTTTAATAGAAAATATATAATTCTATGCTCACCTGATTTAAGCTTCTTGACTCCATTGGAACCTAACAATGAAGGAGACATGTTAGCTACAGTATCCAACAGAATTTCTATGTAGATTTCTTCACTCTGAAGAATGCTGTTAACATTTTCTGTAAGTAATAAAAACAAATAGTAGGTACTATGTATACAGTTGGTTTACCGAAATGGATAGATATATACCACATAATAGGTAAATCCAAGGGAATGGGCATGAAGTGAACTTATCTAGGAGTTGTAGTATGAGTTTTTCACAAGATTATGTATGTGTATATGTATATTGGGTGTGTTGAGGCTCGTGTGTGACGTGTGTAGAAGACAAAATTATTAGCCTGATTTGACTGTATAGATGATTCGAATCCGGGATGCCCAAAGTAAGAAGCAACGTGTATGAGTGAGTGAGTGCTTACCTTCAGTATTAAAAATATTCTCCAACACGTGCTCATTGGTCAACAATGATAGATAAGGCACCTCAGCATCAGAGTTCAGATCCATCGCTTCATCAAGTTGCTTATTATGTTCATTCTGAATTTCAATCAAACTCTGTGCTTGTTTCATTTTAGCTTTTTTATTTTCTATGAAGGCTTCGCGGCGGTTACCCGACACTAGTTCCCGGGATGCAGTTGTAGGAGGGGTGATGTGTTTTGTTAATGTGCTGAAAATTATATAATTTTTCAGTCTTTTACCAGCGTATTCATCCGCCCGCGTGGCCGTCTATTAAGCTCGACCCCTTAACTCTATCAATAAATTGAAGGCCACTTTGTTGAGAAATTACCGAACCTCTTGGGAGGATTTGAATAGTCAAGTTTCACCATTTAATTTTATTTTCCTACACTCGTGCATGTTTTATGAACGCATAATAGATATTATTCCTCTAACATTTGACATTATAATTCAAAAAAATACACACAAATAACAAAATTGATAATCTTTCTCTCCGAGTGCCCCCAAAATGTCTATATTTTTCTGTTTTATTATATGTCTATATATGCCTTATGTTTTATATATGTCTATATTTACTGTGTGGTTATCCCGCACTACTTGACTTTCCGTTAGCTATGTCTAGCTATGTGTATTGTCCGTATTTAGCAACGAGTTATGTATATTTGTTCGTAGGTGTTCAGCATGTAACGTAATTCATAAAAATACTTACTGATAAATTTCTAAACTTTCCGCAGTACTTGTAGTAGAGTCATTATCAGAGTTATCTTCCGGCTTGTAAACCTTTACAAGACAGTTAATTAAGCGCTGGCAGTTTATTTCGGCTCGACTCTTGGATAAAAGCTGTAAAAGAGCCATAGGTAATCAAATTATATTCACACCTACATGAAATAATCACTATGTATGTACTATGTATGTGTAATCCAGGGACAAAAAATAAATTGAAATGTAAACAGACAAACATAACTTACTTAAGTAGGCTAAAGAGTAGGCACCTATTTCACATACCTGAACAATTTTAGTTAACGTGATATTTTTTGTCTCACTTATTACGACTGGGAATGTGTTGCTCCCGACGTTGAATTTAGCCGCGAACTTCTTGTGACTGAGCCCAATCAAATCATTGTATATGCCGACTAAGCTGGAGTAATAAAAAAATATTCCTTGGTCAACTATTAGTATGAAGTACAGTTCAAGTTATAAAGGTTAAAGTAAAGTATAAATATGTTTTTGATATCTAGGTTTAGTGAAGTACAGTCAGGTAAAAAAGTAACTGTTTTTTTTTGATTTAGATATCGCACAATCTATACATATAAACAAAATTGGAGTGTCTGTTTGTAATATTAAAATAACCGCTTTTTACTAAGTGCATTTGGATGTATACACGTTACCTATACCGAAACAACATTTTTTACAATTTTTGTCTGTCTGTCTGTCTGTCCGTCGGTCTGTCTGTCTGTCTGTCCGTCTGTCTGTCTGTCTGTTTGTTGCGGCATATCTCTGAAATGGCTGGACCGATTTTGACGGGACTTTCACTGGCAGATAGCTGATGTAACAAGGAGTAACTTAGGCTACTTTTATTTTAGAAAAAAAAATAGGATCTCACGAAAAAAAATAAAACCAATGTTGCAGCGCAGCGCCTGATTAAGTTTGATAGCAACAACCTGCAATGCGTCCCGCGGGCTCAGAATGGGCGAGCAGGCTGTTGTCAACGGTTGTCTTTGTTAAATACCACGCGGACGAAGTCGCGGGCAACAGCTAGTTGTAAATAAAAGTGCATACCTCAAGCAGGATTCGATCATTTTCCTCGTATCTTCCCTATGAAGGCACGTATTCAATATAGTTGCTATAAGCCCATGTATAGCTTGCAACATTATAAATCTGCTGCTACATAGATTATCAAAAATATTATCGTTTTTACTTTGAAGAAGGGCATTATCTTTCTTCAATCTCGCCAGCTTTGGGTTCAATTTGTAAAACGATTTCACTAATTTAGATAAATATTCTATTATTTGGTCTAATACCTAAAAAAAAAAAGATAATGAAACACAAAATATAAACTACTGGTCATGTCTTAAGTACTTCCCCGCGTCGCTGATATTGCCGAGAAGAGCTGATCAATAGTAAACATCGTTCACTTACCTGTATATTCACCAGCTCCATAATATAACTACGATTAGACAACGAATAGGATGTGTTCTTGCCAACGGCACCTTTCCACTTGTTGTCGGCGTCTAATATCACTTTTGTAACAGCATAACAAACTAATTGCATTTCTCTACAATGATAGAACAAGTCCTCCTCGTCTGGAGTTTCCTCGCTGATCCATTTCTTGGAGCTCACTTTACCCGTAATCATTTTTAAAAATATTCTAAAAATAAATATATATGTTTGACGTCGTGCTAGCTTGTGGGACTCATTGTAACTACTGGACTACTGCATAGTATTGTGTGTACGAAATCGATGTGGAGAGACGTCCGTGCCAGGTTACTTCACTCGTCTGAACCCTTGTAGGACAACTACGTATCGCTGCCATGAAACTTTTTATGACTGTTCAACCTTGAATTTATGACGTTTGTATTGTTGGTCTAAGA
Source organism: Pheosia gnoma (assembly GCA_905404115.1). Lineage (NCBI taxonomy): Eukaryota > Metazoa > Arthropoda > Insecta > Lepidoptera > Notodontidae > Pheosia > Pheosia gnoma. The sequence continues at coordinate 4,360,553 of FR989909.1, read as the reverse complement.
GTCTTTCCTTTCCTGTAAACTTCTAAATTACAGTCTATAAAAAAATAAATAATGTTTAATGAATTGTAGGCTGTGGAGTTGCCGCCTCAATTAATAAGACTTATTGCTGTAACTTTTAGTTAAGTTAATGTTAGATATATTTAGACGTTTCGAAGTTTTCCACATTTTTGTTGATAGCATTTTTTTAACACCAAGAATTTGAACTAATCTATACTAATATTATTAATTATTAATATTATAAATGTGAATGTTTGGATGGATGGATGGATGGATAGATGGATGGATGTTTGTTACTCTTTCACGCCCGAACGGCTGAACGGATCTGGATGAAATTTGGCACAGAGATAGATTATAGTCTGGAATAACACATAGGCTATCACACATAGGCATTTTTATCCCGGTAAAATGTATGGTTCCCGTGGGATAGATGTTTTAATTTTTCATACTTTTTATCGCGGGTAACACCACCGGCGCATCTAGTTATTAAATAAATATTAGCCACGGTGATAGCAAAGTTGGTAGAACGCATGCCTCGGTAACGAGGTTCAAACGCCGGCTCGCACCTCTGGGATGTCTGGATTTCATGTGCGAATCTCATATTCATGATTATCACTTGCTAAGGTGAAGGACAACCTCGTGAGGAAACCTGCATGTCTAAGAGACCTCTCAAATGACGTGTCAAGTCCGCCAACCCGCACTGGGCCTTATCCCCCTCGCATTGATGTGAGGCGCGTGCCCAATAGTGGAACATTAAAATGGCTGGTATTATTATTATAAGATATATATTTCCACAATACTCCTAAATGTATCTAGTGACCTTACATACCAGACTCGCCTACATACAAACACACCATCCCAATGCTTTCCTCATACTCCTATCCACATACCACCACAAAAAAAACCGAGTAAGCATTATATCTACCAACCGAGTATATCTATGTACGGTACGTACTGTAATTTTTACTCTCAGGTAAGTATCCGACAGTAAAAAATATAGTTAGCAGTAAGCATAGGTACTTTCTAGACAATGGCCCTAAAATATTCTTCAACTTCTCAACGATTGCGGCATTAAAATGATCTATCGATGTTGATATGGTTAACAATAAGTTGCTATATATGAAGGTAATATTAAATCGATGATTACCAAGCGATGGGCGAAATTTCAGAAGGTTAAAAGCAGGTCAAGGAAAGTTCAGCGCTAATAAACATTGACCTTGACTGATGACGCAAATTATTTACTAACTGGTTTTGAGCGCAATTACCTAACAATCACTTTTATTATTCACGTAATTCACACATGTAACAGTTTTAATTTATTAATTAGAACCTGAAAATGATACGATATAAGTTAAATTGAATTAAATATTTAAAATAATTATGAAAAAAAAGTTAAAACGTAGAGTTGAAAAGTATTTTTAATAATCTAAACAAACATTATTACTTAACAAATTATTCAGGTAATTGTTCAAACGATATTGCATATTGCGACACCATAGGAAGAGATTATCACAGTTAACACAATTTATCGATAGTCCTGTACACGAATTATGTAATGTAACGATACTTCAAACACGTATTAATCGGTTCAGTCAAACTGAAAAGTAGACAATTCATGAAAATATGTAAAAACTCGATGTAACTGTTATTTTTGTAAAAAAAATATTTATATTTGACACGGCTTAAAAGAGCCTTATAATTATGGCGGAAATACTAGACCATAATGCATTTTATGGAATAGACGATACCATTTCGTAAGTTTTCAAACATTATTTTAGGTTCATCAATTACTTTTCATGTTGACTGTACCTAGTGTATATACAGGTAATTTTACAGAGAACTTATTAGAACGTCGTGGCAAGGCTGACATTACTTTAATAAATTTTACCGAAGTCTATAAATAAAAAAAACGTTTTGTTATCAAAATATTTTATCCATTCGTGGAGTAAGAATTATAATATCTTTATGTCCCAATTAGAACAATAACGAGCAAAACTTGTACCGCAACAAATTTTCACAATCCAAACAAGTATTCAAGATTTTTTTGCCTTACCGTATTAATCTATTAAATTGTAACAACTCCAAACCTTAAACCCATAAAATGCCCACTAACAATAAAATTATGAATTCGATACTAAATTTAAGCTAACAGTAAATCATTACCCACATTTTTACCTCAAAATATTAGCCTCAAATATGTCTTAAGTTCTATTCTAGGTTATTATACAAAAAAAACAAACACTCCTGGGCTCATAAAAAATTGGCGGGTGCGTGCGGCGACTGTCGCTTGGGGGTGTATATTTTATCATCACTCTCACGAATGCCATAATATTAACCACCATTTCTGGTGGTGTTTTAAACTGTTGTTAATCACGAAATGGAAATAGAGTTATACCTTATTTTTCCTCACTTTACGGATTTAGTAAACAATCTTGGTAGACCTCTTTAACGATATTTTTTTAATACCTATTTCGAAAATATAATTACTAGTACCCCACACGCAGAGATCAAAAATGTTAATCGATATTTAAAATTGTAATTAAAACATATTTTAATAATGTTTAATGACAAATTAAATTGAAAACACGTGTCAAGATTGTATACTAAATCCGTAAAGTAAAAAATATGGTTTAGGTGTAGGCAGACATTTTGTTATGCAGGCGTGGTCGTGTTTTTTTTTTGTTTTTTTTAATAGTGCGGTATCAGCGTGTTACGCTCATATACCGCATTTTTTTTTAAACTTTACTTCTAGTGACTAACTTTCGAAGCTTACCAGCGCGCGCTACCTTTCAAAGACATAACTTCATTTATATTTATAGACTTCGATTAATTTATAATGATAATGAAATACAATGTTTTATAATAGGTATAACCTGTACTGGTAGGTATACGGAGTAGACCTAATTTAACCACAGACCTTTTATGGCAAATCCTTTTATTAGTTTTTATTTTAGAAATAGTTTTACTAACATACAAGCTACGTAAGCAGCTAAGTACCTATTTATGGTGAGACAAAACACTTCGTAGTCTAAGTATTATGAAACCCTATTCTCAATGTTGCCCATCATTAAATTTATTTTGGTTTTGAGAATTCTACGTCAAGAAATCGTGATGTGATAAATGATGAATTATTTTAGCTTCAATAGTATCTAAATAATTATTTAATATACAGGTGATTCAAAAAGTATTTCATAATCAATTTGAGTAAGAAAAAAAAATATTTACAAAAAAACCCAAATGTCATGTTTTTTTTTAAATTGACATACCTATCTATATTCTGGCTTTAAGCAATTATTGAAAATGCGTAGGTTTAGGTCTTCCTGAATCAGCCTGTATAATATGTGGAAAAAAAAGTATTGAATTATGCTCGGCCATGTTGTTACTATTACAGACTAAAAAAATATAAAATATTAGTTTGAGTTTAACTAGGGCTCTATTAGACTAGACTATAGATACATTTAGTAGTAACCACTACATACTTTAAGGCCAATTATTTATAATCGTATTTAATTAACCCCAGATATACTGTTCAAAGCTTTTTTTATGCGCAAAGCACATGATTATATATATGTATCTACTAGGTATTTTAAAATGAAGTGCCCGGTCATAATTTTATAATACCTACGAGTCCCTACCTAGTATATTACATGTAAGATTTAAAATCGTGCAATTGGCTATTTGGACGTCTCTGAATACATAGCAGTGTCTTTAGAGTTCATGTCATGTTCAGTCGGGGCGAGGCGCGCGGCCAAAAGCTCGTTATTCTGAGCATAGATTCTTCTTAGATGTTTTTTTTTATTGAAGTCAAATTCAAACAATACATTTGTGGCAAATTTAAACAAACTACTTAGAATACTATAACCACCAACAATTGTCGTCACTACGTAAGCGATTGTTTTGAATAATTGTATAAAAAAAGCTAAGTATATTTTTCTAGTTTGTTTAAATGAATACCTAGAGTGTAAAATGAACTACTTACATAAATCAAGACCATACATAATAAGGCAATTTGCAAACAATAATTATGAATAGTAACCAATAAAGTTCGCTTTTCATTATGGATATATAGGTATTATATTACATCTCGAGATATAAATTAATATCGTTCACAGTACTTTTACCCTTAGAAATATAAGGTGTAACAATATTTTAACAGGGCCAACAGTAGGTTAAAAAGATAACATTCCCAAAAAAATAAATCAAATTATTAGACATTTAAAAAGTGACACCATGTACTGAGTGCATGGCCACGCTACTGGTTCGCCTTGTTTAAGTCTCAGCCTGACCAAGAAAAATGTAATCTAAAAAAATGTGTGTGAGTGAGTGTAAAACATTTAAACAGGTTAATCAGTAAGTTATATGGATCACGTTGATGTATAAAATAATTGTGTAAATGATGTTTTTTTTTTATAATTTTTTTTTTTTTAAACGAGGCGAACCGTTAGCGTTTACCGTGTTCTAAGTACAGGGCGTCATTTATTTAATTTTATTTATTATTTACATGTTCGGGGATGTTATCTTTATAAACCAACCTACTGATGGAACTGTTAAAATATTTTACACCTCATATATTATGTATAGTGAAAAGCGAGCTCTATGCTAATTAATACCCCCTGTTGCATTACATTAATTGATATGAATTATCACTACCACCGACTTGCTATACGAATATAGGATTAGTACCAATGAAAAAACACTAACACTTAAATTGAAAGATAACCCACATTTTTATATGACTTTTACCTAAAAAAAAAGATAAATTCAAACCATAATAATACACGGTACCTACTTAATTTGATATAAATATAAAATAATTATATAATTGCATTTTTGTAAATTGTTTTCTTTCAAGAGATCAAATATTTTATCTAGTTACGAAAAAACTTGAGTTGAAACGGCATATACCATAACTGGTATAATATAACAAATAAACTGTACACGTACTAAATTAAGCTGAACGTCCACCGCTAAGGATAGTTGACGAATGCGATGCGTGGCGTAAGAATAGAAAATAAAAATGGAGAATGTATCGAATAGTAAGGACTCACAACTACGCCGGTGAAGAGTGAATACATAAGGTCTCGATAGGCACACGGAAGCCTAGCACTAACTAGGCCTGCCACACACTCCCACCACTGCTACTCCTGTAAGCCAGGATCTACAGTGGTGTCCAATGATGACACCGAGGTTTGACCCTCGGCGAGTCCCGGGATAAAGTTAATTGTCTTGGAACCCGCACGAATTTAGCGTGAGCGCGATGGAACACACTTACGTTACCATACCGGTCCCATAGTGAGGGAACTTTCAGATATTAAACTGAAAAGAACAGATACTACACTTTGATCGTAGCCAAACATCTGAGAAGAGATCACCGCTGTGGATCCTGGCTTACAGAAGTAGCAGTGCTTCCCACCACTGTGTGTGTATGTGTGTGGCCGGTCTAGTCCCATAGAAAAGTACCGTTATATAAAATGATTTTGGCTAGAATGTAACAGACTAGGATTTAAAATATTCGTTAGTGCAAAATTTAACCAAATTTCAGCGAATTTAGACTCGTTATTACTCTGTGCGGATTTAAATTCAAGAGACATTAATCTCATGTGAATCCTTTGGTTAACAAGGGACGGGTAGATTTTAATTCCTACCAAAACCATCGCCCCCTATCCTAGCTAGTGGATGTTAAGCTTAAGCCAACACACACAGCGTGATTCAGAAAGGGTATACTAACGTTTGGACCTGCGCTTCTTTATGTATCATTATGTAAAGTCAGAATATCAAAATGTCAATTTAAAAAAAAAAAACATTTTTCCTAGAGCAATGACGTGTATCTTTGTCATCAAATTTAAAAAAAAAACGCCACCATCATTCTGACTTCACACGATTACAGATACGCTAAAGAAGCGCAACATCAAACGTTAGTATTACTTCTCTGAAACAGCCTGTATGCCTAACAATAAAAAGCAATGTACACAATATAATGTCCATTTCAAATTTAAATCTAAACACTGAGCGTGTAACTTAGCCCTATTATCAAACTTAACAATTGTTTAATATTGCTCCGTTGCGATGTTAGAAGCCCTTCATTTACATAAGATAGATATCTAACGAGTGAACACACATTTCAGCACATGTCGATCATAGTCGAAAAGCCATAGGACGTATTACAAACTACTCCAATTGTACCATGGCTCTTATGACCGGTTTTTCCAAGTTGGCAAGTTACAAGGTGACAAGTAGCAGACCAACCTTGCTTTTTTACTTCGTTGTTACAGTCTTGTGTATCATTACATTAATCAAGGTGGTAGCGCTTGGTTTAGGGCGAAATTCAAAATTTTGACGGTACCATATTATGTTTTTTAAGAAAAAGTTTAAATACACGGTACTAATTAGGTGTGGAATGAATGGTCATAGTTATATGTAGATTTTTTTTATATCACTGGGATTTCCCCTGCGTACTTTTAAGAGTCAATCATTTTAGTACTTTTTTGTATGATGACATACGATGTGGGTACTCCAAACCTTATACGGTTTATTGCAATGACTTTTGTCCATTTTAGGAGCAATTGTGATGTAAGGAAACATATATAATATAAAACAAAATTACCCAACCTACCTGCCAAATGATCCCCAGCTAGTTATTACCAATTCGATCCACAATTTCCGAGTGCACTATCTACTTGCCAACGTGTAAACCCGACCTAAAGGCTAGAAATAACAAATCAATCAGGCATGTCAATACTCGTAATAGGCACTACAGGTTTCATTGTTTCGTTTTTCTTTTGATTTTTCTGTGATTTTTTACTCTCTTTAACTTTTTTATGTGTGTCTTCGTCCCTGTATGGTTCCCGAGTGACAGGAGGCTCGCTCGGTATCACGTTTGAACCTCGATTCACGTTGTTATTGTACGCAATGTTCGCATACTCTTGTAATAACGGGAACACTAATAGGAGGAACTGACAAAAGTCTTTTCTTATACCAAACCACCCTGAAAAAAATTGTTTTGTTAAGTTTCTATCGGTCTTTTAAGCGCAGGCCACACCACGAGCTAAGCTAACATAGCTAAAGGCTCACGTATTTCTGGCATTTATTATCCTATTTCGGTATAAATCGCGAAGAACAGAGATAATCTAAGCGAGCTAGCTAAAATATGTAAACTTTTCTTCATACTTAATTTTCGGTGTGAACTCAAATATTTTATTTCGCAAAGCTACTTGTACGCTAACTTAAGTTAGCTTAGCGGACGGTGTGGCATATGCTTTAAGGTATTATGTAACCAAATATAATATAGGGTACACACAAAATATGTGTAGTACAAAATTATATGAAATATATTTACAAAAGTAAACTTCATTAACAAAATGTTTTTGTATTGATTTCTTATATTTACGCGAATACTACACATTAAAATAAAACTAACTTTAAGGATTTTATCGCGTTTTTATTTTGATTTTAAATTCCCGACGTTTCGGCTGCTTTACAGCAAAATGTATATGTTTCATTTAAATGAAACTAATTTTACGGATTTTATCGCGTTTATTTTATGTTTTTTACGTTCCCGACGTTTCGGCTGCTTTACAGCAACCATGGTCACGGGAGGACTGAGGACTGAGACTGGACTGAGGAGGGTGGTTGAGGTGAGGTGGGAACGTAAAAAACATAAAATAAACGCGATAAAATCCGTGAAATTAGTTTCATTTAAATATGTAGTATTCGCGTAAATATAAGAAATCAATATGTATATGTTTCGTTATTTATAGAAAAAAAAGACATCTAAATATCAGTTATTTACTTACATTTATTTCCGCCTTTAGAGCTGAAGGACATAATGATGAGAGTTGCGTAGCTGACGAACAGCGGGCTGACCACCACCGTGTACGTGAGCGGCAGCCCATCGTCTAGCTTGTTTGTTAGTAGCACCTGCATCCAAGGTCGCAATTACGTTACTACATACAGGCTTTCTTCTCTACCAACGTAATTATGCACCTGAGCGCGATGACTTCATAGAAAGGCAGTATGATCACACAAGTAAAAAAAAACCCTACGACTAAGCATTTGCAGGCAACAAATTTGCTCACAAGAAATCTCAGTGGTCATTTTGAGGGGAATTAAATTATTTTTTTTAATATCTAAAATGAAATAAATAAATATCGCCAGGCCAACACACCAACTATACGGTCCCGCACTAAGCAACGCTTGCACTACGGGTACCGTACAATGGACTGAGGGCGAACTCAGTATATAATACTTATATAGATATTAAACATCCATGACTCGGGTACAAACATTCGTGCTCATCACACAAAGATTGTTCCATACCAGGATTCGAACCCGGGACCCTTAGCACAGAAAGCATGGTCACCAACTGCGCTAAAGAAGCGCACGTTCAAGGGTTAGTATACCCCTCCTAATTCACGCTGTATTTAATTTAATGTTATTTCAACGTTGAGGTACTCACCAGGAAAGCCAATATGGGTATGACGGTGAACGTATAAGACAGCGCAGAGTTGAAGCTGGTGCGGCGTTGTTGGATGTTCGCCTCGGGGGTCCGCAGCAGGATCCCCGCGAATATTATGCTATACAATACCCCTGCAAATTGAAAATAGCATCATATTAAACAAATGAAAAACTCGCACCATGGGGAGCGTTCAAGTATTACGTAACGCAATTTTTGGATTTTTTTGATGTCAAATAGAACCCGTCCATTTCGTGGGATACAAAATAAACCTACAAGTATAAGCTTTGACTACGGCAACAGTTTTAACGGCTTAAGGGAGCACTTTAGCTTCAATATTATTCAGTGGATAATCATATAGCCATCAACTCACTGGTCACACCACAAACAATTTAATATTTAATCATTTTATCTCATGGAGAAAAAGCTGTGTACATTGTAACTTTGACCTTCTTTGTCTTTATCAGGTAAATCCCATTACATCTACTCAGAATCGACTTATTACAAGCTACGATTTTTTGCTGTATATTAAGCAATACATTTTATCATACACTTCTGTCAGTTAAGGGTGCACCAGACTTGACCATTAAAGGCCATAAAGGCTATAGATAGAAATTGATTTGTACATACACTCACCTACTAAACTGAGGCACATTAATATCCAAAGAGGCACAAACACCACCTCCCATGACCAGTTGATGAAGTCATCCAGTTTCAATGCCAAGAATATGAACTGGAGTATATTTACAGCAGAAAATAGTTCCAACTGTAAACAAAACATTATACATAACTGAAAAGTCATACAAATTATTTATATATGTACTTTTATGTTTCAAGAATATCATAATCATATGATAAAACACCAAATTAATTTAACTAGTATAATTGGTTAAGTCCATTTCATAAATGAGTCAATTTGAACATAGATTTTTTTATTATTATTTCCTGTATCCTAGTATTCTATCCGAATGGCGTTGATAGCACTATCATCCCTGAAGCCATGAAACTACGACAAATATTCATATATACATTTGAAACTAGCCTTCCCAAATGAAATTCTAATAATGAGCCTAAACTCCGAGATCAATCTCATAACATGTATAGGATCATATGTAGTCATAGACAAAATGTATGAAACTATTGCAAACTATAATCACAAATAATATAATATGCCAAATCAAATTGTCATATAAAAGGATGTTGTCATATAAGAGATATGTATAAACTCTTATTAAATATTTTTTTTTCATTTGAGGTATGTTACATCAAAAAGGTTAATATTTTATTTTATCATTACCAATTGTAATTATTGTAATTACACATACCTCATAGCTCCGATCATGTTTCACCGACCATATACAGATTGCTATGGAAACTATGCTTATAAAGATCAAAGGTATGAAGACAAGTATCCATAGATGGCGACCCGTGGTCAACTGATCGCACACAAGCAACTCAAACATAAGCAGAATTAGATGTATGGCGAGGCTTATCAGCATTGCTTTGTAGTGAATATATGCTTCACCCTCCAGCCTACAACAAAAGAGGAGTTATAAGTATGCAAATTATTTCTTTATTATCTATTTCTTAGATGTATTATCAGTGTGATACTGGCATTCAAACTAGAACAACTTGTATTACAGGTGCAAGGAACTTTCCATGTGTATATAGGCTGGTCACACTACTGGAAAGCAGTGGAATGGCCACTAAAGGAACTTTTTAGGCTCACCAGGCTTCAGGAAATTTTTGGTGACATCAAAAAGCTGGAAAACCTCCTGGCTGAGCTATGATGCCTGGATTACATGTAACAAGTAATATGACAAGACTGTGCTTTTGGCTAAGAGCACTATTTATACCTACCAAGCAATCAGCCAAGAGCACTAGACATGAAGGGTAGAGTTACCAGCCATATATCCTCCCACATAGGTACAAAAAGGTGCACTTTACTCATGGATTTGGTGGGCCCCACCCAAAGAAGTTGTAACTTTTAATATTGGTCCATGGATCAGTTACAATGGGATTTTCAATGGATTTCATCCATATTGCTCAAACATACACATACAGAGGAAATAATTTTGGATTCAGAGACTTCCAAATAGCTTTCACACTTTTTCATAAATATCTTCAATCTACAGGTTCCACCTAGATATAAATAGGTAGAATGAGAAACTCTCTCAACTAGATTGGCAACAAGTCAAGGTGATTGTGTGGCTTTCATTCACTGTTGCAGAAAATGATGCATGTTAGTCATGCAGATATGTAAAGTTTTAAGTAGCACTTACCTGAAATGAGGATACTGCCACCAAACATACGTGCCCACTGTGGCACCAAGAACCACAAGGAATTTCCACACCCATATTGGTGTAAAAACTGCCCAGTAAGACCATGTTACAGAATTGTCTAACTTCAAAGCCAATAGTGCAGTAAATATCAGCAAACAGCTGTGAACCACGAATTTACTGTGGACAATATAAGAAATTGGAAATCATTACCACCTTCACAACATTTCACTAGCAAAATGTTATGTGACCTACCTCGGATTAAAATCCTGAAATAAAGTTTGTAAATTCATTTCCATACACATTCGTGGAGTATAATCTTTTTAACATTTCACGCTTCAAAATCTAATATTAGGGCCTATTGTAGTAGATATAACTTTTATTTTAAAAAATCACAAACAAACCACAACAACAATTCGGTAACTATTATTAACCATAGAGCTACTAGCGTAAGCAAATATAGTGATTACTTTCTCTGTCACTGTCCATATAGCTAGCTGCGATGCATAGACAAAGATAATTATACTTATTATCTCCGTTATTATTTGTTCGCTGTAAAAGCTAAACATGTATGTACATAATTATAACTGTCCAACTTGCATATTATGTATGCATACTTGTGTTTTATCATATTTCAGATAAATACATACATATAGACACTGCGTAAAATGGCTGTGACATTATGAGGTGATTGATTGACAGACTCTATTTTATTCCCGGTTCCAGTGTCTCCAACCATGCCGTAATTACGGTAGATCTACCGTAATTTTTCTAGGTCTACCACCTACCGTAGACATGTCAAAATCTACCGTAATTGCGTCCGTATCCATATTTCTATAATGACAGCACTTGATTTAGCAAAATATTACTAGTTTATAACGGCAACATTGCATTGGGATGCGTTACGTAAAAAAAAAAAGACTGCATGGGTATTTTTATTGTACAATTTTGGAGAAAAATAAGCAACACTGGTCTGCCGTAATTTTCCACCATCTACCGTATTTTTAGACCAGGCAACACCGTAATTTTGACAAAGAGGGTTGGAGACTCTGCCCGGTTCGACCATAGAGTATGCACAAACTCACAATTCACAAAGCAAAGCACTTTCAACTCAAAAGTACTGACTGACTGAACCCTAAAAAGTGACAAAAATACAATTGTAGGAAGCAAGCAAGGCAAATAATTACGGCCTTTTGTTTTTAAGAAAATGAAATAAAGTAAAGTGCCTACATAACTTCTGATACGTAAATAAATTAAGATTTTGGTAAAACAAGTTGTATCATGGCTTCACCATCTCCAAAATCGCCAGAGCAGAGTGAAAGGAACAAACAATACGACCGGCAACTTCGCTTGTGGGGTGACCACGGTCAGTCTGCATTAGAAAATGGTCATATTTGCCTAATTAACGCTACAGCTCTAGGTACTGAAATATTAAAATCCATAGTTCTTCCTGGTGTTGGAGCTGTAACCATAGTAGACGACAAGATGGTAAGCGATGAAGACATTGGCAGCAACTTCTTTTTAGAATGCTCTAGCAAGGGCTTGAATAGGGGCTCGGAAGCACTTAGACTATTACTGGAATTAAATCCTGCTGTACAAGGTCATGCAGTCCAGGAACCACCAGATCAAATTATCAAAGAGAATCCTGAATTCTTTAAATCATTCAGTGTGGTGATAGCAACTGCACTTGGAGAGAAGACAATTCAAGATTTAGCAGAACATTTGTGGGATATTCATGTGCCCTTTATATTATGCAGATCCATTGGATTTTTAGGTTCATTTAGAATTCAAATAAGAGAACATGCTGTAATTGAAACTCACCCTGATAATGAGCAAATGGATTTACGCTTGGATGTCCCATTCCAAGCTCTATCTGACTATCTAAATAGTTTCAATATTGATACTGTTGACTTAAAAGATCATGGTCATATACCATGGATTGTAATATTATATAAAGCAGTGAGAAAATGGCAAACTAGCAATGGGAACAGTTGGCCTATGAGCAGAAAAGAGAAAAATGAAATCAGGAGTGTGATTCAAGAGTTCATCAGGAAGGATGAGTATGATGTCCCAATAGCTGAGGAGAACTTTGAGGAAGCACTCAGAGCAGTAAATACTGCTTTGATGCCTACCTATGTGCCTGTAAAAATTCAAGAACTCATGTACAGCAGTGCTGCTACAAACTTGACAAAAGAGAGCAAACCATTCTGGATAATGTGTTCAGCACTGCGAAGTTTTGTTGAAGATGAAGGAAAAGGCAAGCTTCCGGTCAAAGGTGTGTTACCAGATATGACTTCATCCACAGATCATTTTATTAAACTGCAAAACTTGTATAGAACACAAGCATCAATGGATGCTGAAGTTGTTTATAGGAAAGTGCAACAAATTGTTGCTCAGCTTCACTGTGAGAGTATCAGTGAGGTTGAAGTTAAACTTTTCTGTAGGCATGCTCATGATGTACACCTGATACATGGGTCAAGTATAGGGGGAGAATATAAACTAAGTAGTTCTGTGGCCTCCTACATAGCGAGGCATTTAGAGGAGCCTGATGTTATGATGGTTCACTACATTCTATTAAGAGCTGCTGATATGTTCCAATCAGAACACTGCAGAGCACCAGGAGATTGGGAACCTGAAGCAGATATAACTAAATTGAAAGTCTGTGTCACAAAACTTCTGAGTGATGTATCATGTTCACCATTCCCTAAAGATGATCATATCCATGAAATGTGTCGATATGGTGGAGCAGAAATACATAGCATTTCAGCCTTCCTTGGTGGGTGTATAGCTCATGAAGCCATCAAATTGGTGACAAAACAATACAAACCAGTGAATAACACTTTCATTTATGATGCTGCATCAACTAATACTGCCACTTTTACATTTTAAATTTATGTAAAAATATAGTAGTTTTAAAAATCATTTCGAGTTTTATTTTGATAATAAACCTTTGGGATAGAAGAAAAAAAATGGAAAAACTATTATTCAAATACTTTACTGTGAATTCAATAGGGATGTCATTATTATTATATTTTAACAGTACATAAAAATCGGGTAGATATATCTACTTTGTCAAGTTAGTATGCAAATAAAATTGATATCAATCTATGTGGTAAAAATCTATATTGCTTAAGGGTGACATGTAAAATAAACAATGACTACAATATCATTCTTCAAAGTTGTGTATTTTAGTTAGGACATTAACCATTTAAAATCTTACAATCAAAATAAGAAAAATCAGAGAAAATATTTCAATTAACAATTTTCAACACATAAATTAGATAAACATATTATCACATGACTAAAATAATTGAAACAAACCTATATATTTGGCTAAATCCTCATGGATGGTGATAGATTACTATCACAACAACAGGTTGTTATAAATATGCAGGCATGCGCCCGAGGCAGGGCAGCCTCCAGAAGTATGTAACACAACATTGAGAATTTCTCTTTAGATACCTATATATTTCACCTTAGCCACAACTTCAATCGCAATGCATCTACCCCGTTAAGGTAATATCGAAATAAGCGTTTGTCCCGCACAAACCCCAGGTTCTCGTAGAGTTTCAGTGCTGGTTTATTTGTGATTTCCGTTTCTAACACCACCTCATCAGCATTGTCATTAATCATTACCTGTAAAAGAAGGTAATATTACAATGTTTTATTTTAACATATATCTGGGTAAAAAAATAGATACACAGGCATAAATATTACACATTCTGCTTGAGACAGATTGATCCACAGACATAGTTATGCCTGTCTGTGGATGATAAGAAAATAGTTTAGTATCTGTCAACTGACAGCTACTAAGCTTAGACATTGTCTAAAGCTGATGGCTAATATTTTAAGACAGATTAATGCCACTAACAAAGAAGAAGAAGAATGCCTTGACTTGAAATGAAAAATAGCATATAATAATTGAGGGAAATCTGTAAATCATAAGGCATGTAAGTAGAGTTACATAAGGTTAACAAGAATAAGAGTACCTGCATTGCTTTCCGCACCAACCTTGAGCCAATTCCTCTCTTTCTATATTTTTTATCAACAGCCAACATGGCAATATATCCACGTTTCACTACATTGCGATGCATATCTAACTTACAAACAATGGCACCAATACACTTCCCGTCGCATGTTGCCAGGAAGCAAAGCTTAGGCCAATTATGAATAAAATATCTATAGGTATAGATAGAATAGGGTTCTGACAAATCCTTTTGTATAAGTCTCATGATTTCTGGCATCTGTAGTTCAGATTCATATGAAATAATGTCAATTTCGCTGTCTACGTCTAGCTCTTCTTTTCTGCTCAGGGTGGCGAGGTTTTCCATAGCATCATCAAAGATACGCCTATCCATATGCTGAGCTGAGGTGTCTTTAGGCTCTTGATTACTTCCCGCATCACTACACTGTACACGTACATTATTTACATCTTTCGCAGCTTCACTTGGAGCGTCGTCTTGTGCCACCGATTTATCCTTGAAATCCTCCGGACTCCCATTTGAATGGTCACTCGTCCCATTAGTAAGGTTACTATTTATGTTATTAATATGAAGAGTATTAGCTAACGCCTCACTTAACTTCTCCTGATTAGATATACATAAGTCATCTGTACTTTCAGAAGGATCTTTGGCTTTTTTGCTCTTGTTTCTCATATTGGGGCTTATTTGACTGCATTTGACATTCTGAACATTATCGTCGGTTAGTTGATTCATGCTGCTGTTATTCTAGCTATTGTATTTACACATTCAAATGATCATAAGCTCATATAAAATTCAGGCTTCTAAAACGATACATTACATCTTTTCCTTGTCAAAATTGTAGACGAGTATCACCGACATCTTGGTGAGTTTATATGTAATAGTTTCCTTAAAAACTTGATCTCACTATGTATCTGTGCGTTCTTATGATAAAGTAGATATATATTTTTAAAATAATGACGCAGTAAATGGGAATTATGAAAATATTCCTACAAATTTATTAGATTTTTTTACAGGTCCAATGCCTTCTACCACCTATCACATTGCGAAAAAAATAGGGCGCATTCCATATCCAGAGTTTATTATTGCCTATCACTTTAGTATCGCTTATCGCATTCTTATTGGAAAAATCCTGTTAATCCGACAGAGATAGATAATAAGTAATGCTCAATATAACCCACCTCTAAAATATAGGACGTAAATCCATAGATTTATGTCAATGTTACCAAGATACAAAAATCCAGACTACTGTTATTAGTCAGACCAGAATACCCACCCACGCCTGTCTACCCCCTGGCACTCGACAATTTGTTCCACGGTTTTTAGTCATGCCTGGCGCCGGGTGGATCTGTACAGGGACTGGCTAACTTCTTATCAAAAATGGTGGCTTTACGCATGTGGCATGCAGGGCTGGTTTTTATTGGATTTTTAACGACTTAACTGCTGTAAGATTTGACTTATAGTTACCCATTCACTTTGCTTATTATGGATGGGTCTTCGGGTTGTTATGTGACCTAGCTGTTAGCTTTGACGAGATCTGGGCCCCAAGTCTGCTAACACAATCGATTCATAATCGAACTGCAACCGCGTAACTGTCACTTTTGACAGTTATCCCGTACAATATCTGTCAAAACTGACAGTTACTATGCGGTTGCTGTTCGATTATGAATCGATTGTGTTAGCAGACTTGGGGCCCTGGGGGTTTGCGGTGGGAGCGCGTGTAGCGGGGCTAGATCCCTGATGTGCGGATGCAGCAAAGCGTCGGCACACGCAGACATGTTTATGGCTAGCGGTGTAACAAACTCGTTCAACAACACAAACAAACAAGTTAAACGCAAAACCCGGCAATACCCCTCCATAGGGTTTCCTATATATCAAACACTTTTGACTTTCATAAACAAAATTGAGTTTTTTTAAATTATATTTTTTAAAATTTCGATTAAAATCCAGGAAACCCAGGGTAGGTTCATGCAAAACCCCTTACTGAGGGAAAGTTACGTTGCTAAGCCAGTAGTTCGATGGGTAAACAATATTTTAGGGAATCCCGTCGAATGGGATAACTCTTGACCGACGCGGCTTGTAAACGACTTGTCCGGGCCCTGCATGACTAATTCATAAAAATAAAAGCATGCGCCAAACTGCCGCTTTTTTTTGAAGAAGTTTAAGTAGTTGGCCGGTTATATTGCATAGAACTATATAAAACCTATATACTACATGATACTAACAGAGGATCAAGTCAAAGGCCGTCATAAGCTTGAAGCATATTATATAAAACATAAGGTACCTACTTGACACTGGTAAAATATGTTTATATATTGTTCTGACGCCTAAAAAATATTATAGGGTTTTGTTTTGGCGGGAATTTAAGTGGCTAAAATACCTACTTACCTACCGCTGGATGGGTGAGGTCATTTGAAGAAAGAAAGACGACGTACTATTATTCTTTGCAAAAGAAAAAGAAGATTGTTTTAGCCCTGCCTTCTACGCTGATGATCCCGGGTTCGAATCCTGGTAGGGACAAACTTTGTGTGATGATCACAAATGTTTGTACCCGATTCATGGGTGGTTAGTGTCGATATACGTATTATATACTGGGTTCGCCTCCAGTCCATTGAACGGTATCTATAATACAAGCGTTGCTTAGTGTGGGGTGCAGTGCTACCAGATGAAAATTTTAAACTACCTTGTCTGCAGACCAAAATTACCGTGTATTAAGTATAATTACCTTGATTTTATTTTAAAATTACAGTGTAGCAAAAATACCCATGCAGTGGGGATGCGTAACGTAAAAAAAAAAAAGGTCATTCTGCTGCTTCTTCCAAACTGAAGCACCTTTTTTTCTTTTTTTACGTTACGCATCCCAATGCAACGTTGCCCTAATATTTTTGAGTATTATTTACACGGTAATTAATATTTAAAAATACCGTAGAAAAGAACACGGTAATAGCTCATTACCGTAGACCGTGTTTTGCTCAAAATTACCGTGCATCTACGGTAATTACCGTGTATCTGGTAACACTGGTGGGGTGCCACCGTAAGTTGTTATGTTCATCTGGCGGTATTATTAAATTATTAGGTATTTTTTAGTTTCAATGTTCCATTGTGAGTTCAGAAACGGTCACGAGGACAGCAGCGTACACGTTTATCACCTACTGAGGTTGCCTAGGAAATCAAAATAACATGGTGAGAAGGTATCCAATGGTCGTTCCGAGAAAATGGCGGCTATTGGTTTTTAAAGATCTCTACTCTAGCTAATATCAAAGTTAAATCTTTTGTTACTGAAAATGTACAGTATAACACGAATTAATTGTTAAGACCCCCTCTGATGCTATTTTTGATAAAAACGGAAAATCGTCAAATGACGATTACTACATTTGATATTACGAGGGCAATGTAAAGCTACTATACTACTGCTACCTGGCTAAGTTGTAAGGATATTGATATTTGTGCTAAAATAGTTACCTCCAGTTCAATTGC
Organism: Pheosia gnoma; assembly: GCA_905404115.1. NCBI lineage: Eukaryota > Metazoa > Arthropoda > Insecta > Lepidoptera > Notodontidae > Pheosia > Pheosia gnoma. Next base: position 4,342,368 of record FR989909.1, on the reverse strand, counting down.
AAACCTACTCTTACTAACTGTAACTGATCATAAAACTAGTGATAAAATCTTTGCCAAAACCCATAGATCATCCAATACTTTCTCAAAAAAAAAGATCAGTCACATCAGCCGTTAAGTACTACTGTATATATTTAGTAGTTGGTAACTCATAAACCTACTTATTACAAGGTACCAACGATACAGTTAACAATCCAGGAGTAACTGTAAGGAGCCAGTATTTATGGAGTTTAGTGAGTTAGCTACGGTCGCCTTGCTGACGTCATGAAGAGAATCAACATGGCTGGCGGGCGGCTAAAAGCGCGCGCGTGTCCGGCCGCGGATAGGCTGGGTGGCGTTCTTACTTCTACGAGTACTCGACTCGATCGACTCGAGTTCAGTACCCGGTTGACAGCCGGTGAGGCGGCGGCGTGACGTGGTGTTCGAAGCGTACAATACGCGCACGCCGCCTCTGCGCGATTTTCTACTGTAAATAATTTTTGTACACAAATTGTCTCATGTGCTAATGAATAAAACTGAGCTGTTGAGTGTGTGTTTAAGTTGTATTTAAAAACAATCCATGATTGGAATGATTGTGTTGTTTATTTATAAGGAACACCTAATTTCGTGTGTTTGATACGATTTACCCTTGCAAGAATAAGCAAATAATACGCTCCGCATATTACAGTACCTAGGCTGTAACTAAGTCATGCCTACTAATTGACTGACATTAGAAGAAATTAAACAAACATTACTTAATTAATGTGATTGATAATGTTGTTAGTGTAACCGACAATAATCTGATGGATATAAACAAAAACGTGTAACGAATGGTTATGTTACATAAATGATTGGATAACGATCACGAGGTGTTAAACAGTCCAGTCGAGATTTGATGACTTTAATATACCTACCTAATCAACAATGGCGGACCGTGAACGTCCTGCTAAAACCCCCATTAGGGTGGGATTTTATGACATCGAGAGGACCATTGGCAAGGGAAATTTTGCCGTCGTTAAATTAGCACGACATCGAATAACGAAGACTGAGGTAAGACATACCATTAAAAGTTTATTAAATCATAAGTACACAATGCTACTTCACACTGTTCAAATTCATATTCTAACACCCACTTTGTTAAATACTTGGAGGATTTTTTTTTTTACTTTTATTACCATCCTTTAAACTTCGGAGGACGCAGGTTCTGAGCTGAGCTGCTGGACTAAGCAGGTTTAAAAATCCTTCACCAAGATGGAAGGTTAACATGCTTCTATTCACGAAAATAGGTTTTAATTGTTCAAACATCTATGGTACCTACCTTTACAATTTTTGTGCACGATCAGATAATCGTGCATATCTTACTAGAATATCAAGAAATACAAATGCTGCAATCAAAACGAAAAATGCTTAGCAACAGAAAATACAACAAATAAGTACCTACATGTAATTTTAATATCACATCAAATCATTTAAAAAAAATAAAGTTTGGTGTCCTCCCAGGAAACCGCACCGAATGTGATTTTAAACAAACTACCTAAAATACCCTTTTATTAACCTATTTCAAAATTCTTACCCTGGATTACAAACTCATAGGTATTGGTTTAAAATTGTATCATAGGTACCACTGAACTTTTTGTTAATCACGCGCACAATATTCTTAACACAAGTATTAGAATATTTAAAAGAACGAGACGTTAATTGAACCATTTGTTAAACAATATGGGGGACGATGGGGGACGGTTGCCGAACTAAGGGCGAGTGGTAGATATGTTTCCCAAATTGTTTTACAAGGTTTAAGTTTGAAGAATCACTGACACGACGAAAATAAGATAAACACGTACTTACACGGCTTACGTCGCAAACGAAGATGAATTCTGCTAAACTATAGACAATATTTGGATAGACAATAAAGTAAAACAAATATATTTAGAATTTTAATTTCAAGCTGATATGGAATCTTTACTTCCATGCTATCATCCAATATAGGGACACAATATTGAGCGCAACTGAAAACAAAAGCAGTATCTAATATCAAAAGCAATTTCAAAGTTCAAGGCTTGGATGCGATTTCGTTACCTTTCCAACTTAGTGGCTGCAAAATTTATTCGAAACCCATTTTCATTCTTATACCTCATATGGCTTAATACATTTAGAGGGTCTATTAAATGAAGGGAGCAAACATTAAACGGAGGCATTAAGTAATTAAGAAGTATTTAATAGGATTTTAAACTAGCTGAAGAAACAACGGAGCACGAACAGCAATTTCACACAGGAACGACAGGAGGAAAATGTCGTCGCAAAGGTCGTCTTCTATTTGTACATCTTAACCTAAATATCGAGTCGAAATAAAAACGATAGAGTAATATTACTTATACCTATCTTAACTCAAGAATATCTTGATTTATGATTATGAATATTTATGATCCGTGAAATGCAAACTTATTTTAAACACATGTGCAAACTGCCAGTGTAGCTAAAGGTACCTAGATATCTACTTAATGCTTTAAAATCATCATCATGAGTATACAACCTAAAGTAGATATGTAAATATTGTGTGAAATAATGAAGTTCATTTTTATACTGTAAACAGTAATAGGTATTCGTTTAATGAACAATCGATTTACCTCATGACATTTTATTTTCGTGATGTCAATTTGTTTCATTGGTTGCCAGGTAGGAAAAACAACGTAAGTACGGTCGTTCGAATGTCTACGGCACCCAAGTGGGTCATTGGCCGAATACCGTACATCGTCTAGTGTGACTCACTGGCTGCGTTTGTATGGACGACTTTCTAATTGGCAATTACCTACATTGATTCTCAGTGATTCTGATAATACATACAAAAACACTGTAATGTTCTTGTTTATAATCGTCAATAACGATGACGCATCACAGAATGTGACTTACGAGGACGCGACGTTGAATGAATGCACCGAAATAACTGACAGAATGCCCTCGGCCTTCGCCTCTGTTTATTGTGTGCTTGTTTGATGCGTGGACGGTGAAGAAGTCTAGTTAACATCAATCCCGTTCAGCAGTCAATTGTTTTAGTAGAATCTCCTAGGTTTCTTTAAGCTCTTATAGACGAGTTAATTAGCCGCTTTCATATAATGGATTGTTTCAGTCATTCCTAATATACCTACTGCCTCAGTATACTACGAATGGCTAGATATATCAGTAGAGTTGCTGTAGCCGTACCTTGTCAAAGTTTTTGTTTGCACACCCCGTACAGATGCTATACAGATTTATAGTTTTCTGTTAGCTAAATGTAAGCAGACAATTAACATATCAGAAGTAATAGAAAATGTTGGCGAGTGTTGGTTCGTGGAATATTGCTATCAATCATTGATTCAACGTAGTCAGTCTGATGATGCCGAATGGAGCGCCGGCGGCGGCTGCTGCGTCCAGAAATACCGCGGCATCGACCTTGCGTCCGGTGCACGCATCGCGTTGTTTTTATTATTTTACTTTTTTCACTGCGAGCCGTTAACACCAAGGTGACGGCCAATGGTTCCAATGGTTCTACGCACTAAACTTTCACTATAACCGTAGTGATTGGTAACTCTTTTCTTTACAACTTCATTTGTTTAACCATTCAACCATTTCTCACACTCGTTAAGGACTGTTTGCAATACCCCCCTTTCTAAATTAATATAGGTTGTATATATGAAGGTCCTGACTATGCAGAACACAAATGCAGCAAAAACGATCCATCGTTGAAAGTATTTATACCGAGGCAGTTAAATCGCGGGCGTTTTGTGAAAAAAAAAACCGCAATCAGTCCGGGGATGCGTGATCAGCACATGTACGTATAAGCGTGGCGAATATTTTGCCAGGAAATCATATAAGTAGCATGGCACGTGCTCCGTTTACACTGCTCGAAAAATGTGCGCTTGACGCAAATGCGTTATCTATTTCGGAGCTCTGCGTCAGTGGCTGGTCGTTATCTACATTTTGCAGTCTGGCGGTCACCCCAAAGTCTTCCCCGTTTTTTTTTGAAACTTTCTCTAAATATTTACCAGTATTTTTTGGTATAAGTAATTCGAATTTTAGTTCGTTTAGTTGGAGTTACTAACGACTAGAATGCGGTTATCAACCGATTAATTCAACATGATAACGTCGAGACACGCGTGTTTGTGTTCTCTCGATAAGCAGTTATCTCCTCTAATGACGTCAATTGTTGGTTTCGAATCGAAAATGATTGTAATAAAATCCTACGTAATTGTCATCAAATCCGTGTAATTTATTGGAGTAGGTGGATACCTAGTATGGTGTAATATTGTACTAAAATTTTATAAATATCGAGCGGCATATAAACCTATTTTAATTAGATGACGTGCCGTCTGTTGATACCTATGTCATTAGCATGAATAAGACAGAAAATTGTACTTCCCTCTTTCTGTTGTATTTATGGAACATCTTCAAAATACATACAGTAGTTCCAGAATATCAAGTATCAATAATTCTATGACCTAGGTATATGATGCCTGATGCTGGGTATGATAATTTAATTTTATAATAAATGAAGAGTACCCTAGTATGACATAAGTACGTCAGCCTGGAATGAAATTCGCATTCGCCTAAAATATGGCGGACCTCAATCATGAACAATTAATTTAAAAAATATAAACCCATAGCTAAGAACCTTTCGAATAAAAAAATCTGCGATGAAATTAGTCCATTCCTTTGAGTGCTACGATGCCACGGACACACACCGATACATATAAATAAAATTGGAGTGTCTGTTTGTAATATTAAAATAACCGCTTTTTACTAAATGCATTTGGATGTATACACGGTACCTATACCAATACAACCTTTTTTAAAATTTTTGTCTGTCTGTCTGTCTGTTTGTTCCGGGTAATCTCTGAAATGGCTGGACCGATTTTGACGGGATTTTCACTGGCAGATAGCTGATGTAACATGGAGTAACTTAGGCTACTTTTATTTTAGAAAAAAATAATAGGATCTCTCGAAAAAAAAAATTAAAACCAATGTTGCAGCGCTGCGCCTGATTAAGATTGATAGCAACAATCTGCAATGCGTCCCGCGGGATCAGAACCCGCGAGCAGGCTGTTGCCAACGGTTGAGTCTTTGTTAAATACCACGCGGACGAAGTCGCGGGCAACAGCTAGTTTATAATAATTGGAGATGAAAGACCAAAAAAAATAGGCGAATCTAACTAGGCCTAAACAGTGAAATAAAAATGTGTACGTAGAGAAGTATTGAACCAAGTAGAGTTGCTATCAGCGACCAAATTGAAAGCTGAACAGTGAACGTGATGTCTCTTGCTTTTTATCCTTGAACAAGTTGTCTCTAGGTAGTGCTCAGGACGAGGCATGATGGAAGCGGGGCACTAGAATAAAGGGTACTAACGCTTCCCCGACGACGCTTCGTACTACATTTACTAGAAGATGCCCACTCTTGCACGTTTATTATTTCTGAAGACAGTGAATGACCTTTTAAATGCTTATATGGGTACAAATTTTAATAAAATCTACTCGAGGTTGATGCTTAACATATTGTTATATGTCCATAAGAGTTAATAAATACATTAATTATGTTATGATTTAACCTTTATCCCGTATGGTATTGTTGCATTATAATATTTATTTGTAACACAAAATTTGCGACTTCTATTTTACTTCGCTTACGATGGCTTTTTACTACCGAAACCTGATAAGTATTTCCTCGAATAAATAAACCGATTCTTATATTCGTTTCTAAAGCTATAAAATGCGAGGTAAAAAATCACCGTGTCCCAGTTTTTAACGTTTGTTAAAGGTTATTTATTACGATGGAGCTACCGTAGGAGTATCTGAAAGTTTCACCCTCAACCCCACTAAGGATTGTGAAGGAGCAAAATGGAAGTATATCCGTCTTGTTCGCACATATGCCGTCTCGCTTTGCCGAGTATATTGATCGTCGTCTAGACTTGTTGATTGTGGCTGGAGGGCTTTATGTCCCTGAATTCGGTCGAGACTTGGACTCCTGGCTTCTGCGAACTGAAAAATTTGACTCGGTTTCAACGACATATTATAATCGCGGCTTGCGGAATTTCCATTCAATAGATACCTATATATAATGCATACTTACACTTTCAAAGTACCTTATGTGTTTATATACTACATGCTAAACCGATTAATTATGTGAATTTGTGTGGAACTACTTTCTTTCATGTGTTCAGTATGATAAAAATAACATTCAGAGTCAGTTATGTATAGGCTGTTTTCATCATAGCTTCGCAAGGCTAACATTCCTCAGACTAGGATGTACCCCTTTACGTAGATCATTATTCCCTAAAAAATTACACGAGAAACTGATCGTCATTACCTAGGTATTATAAACTAATTTATTTGAAAATTATCATAAATCATAATCTCATGATAGAAATTCGATTTTAAATTATGATAAATTAGTTCTTATTAACTTTTTGCGAGTGATTAGGAGAAACATAAATGCATAGATTATTGTTATTGACGTAAATTGGCACCCAGCAACGTCATCTTGGATGATATGTAGAAATATATATATATTATAAGTAGCAGTAGAAATGTGATGGGTCTCGAAAACAGTATTTTGTTGCGAAACTGATGTTAAATCCAATAATACTTATTGAAAGAAATTTAAAGGTATCTAATCTATCTATTTTTTGGTATAATTTGCATTGTGACAAAGTAATATAGGTACATTCGTGTTCATCACACAAAGTTTGCCCCTACTGTGATTAGCCACAGAAGTAGAGTACCATGCCTGCGTAGGTTCGTTAGTATACGAAGTTTTCTTTATTGTAACTATGAGTCAGTAGTGTGACACAGAAATAACCTTTATTTTATACGGTAGACGATATCTTGAGGCCCGATCACACCTGGTTGCAAGGTGTGACGTAATACACTCATTGTCACCAGGTACAAATATATGTTAAGTAAATATCTCTGAATTAGGATAGATGATACTGCAGAATTTGCGTTGCGTATGATTGGCCTTTCCATGGTCGTCGTCACTTGTCGTTTATTGTCTACTCTTTTTGTAGTGTCTTGGTTATTGGCGTATATTTTTAGAGTTGGCACTCTAGGGCTATGTGCCCTGGGTCTACCAGGTTGACCGCCCCAAAAATTAAGGCAATATAGGTAAAGAGTATAAAAGGCGCCCATAGCTGAGCGTCAGGAGTGGCTGACGCCGCGCCGCCGCGCCGCCCCGGGCCATGGCCCACACGGCCCAAGTGTACGTACGTCACTGGTATTGGTCAAATAAATCTGCAGCCGTCAAATGATATCGATTATTGACATTTACATGTGGTGTGATGGAATATTGCTAGAAACTTATAAAAAGCCATTTGTTTTTTATTTGTTATACGTATACTTATTCTGAAGTCTTTTTAGAGTAGTTACAGACTAATCCAAGTTCGCCATGGTAGTGGTGAACTTGGATTACCTAGTGCGTATTAACATTTAGATCTTACTACAGTTACTATTACTGAATCTGTGCTTCAATTAGTTAAGCCCAGTTTGCAGATCCTGCACATAAATGACAATTAATAGGCTCAAGTATCTAAAAGTAGCAAAGTACTTTACTGGAAACGGTTGGTGTGGTGACTTGCAAGTCGTGGTTAGCAACGAGGTGCGAATCCCAGACGCATCATGACGTCACGACCAGTTAGAAGATGGGTGATAATTTGTCATTGGGCTCTTGATTATAGTTAAAGTATTGAGCTGTCGTAAATTGCGAGTACTAATGGCTCGCGTGCGTCATAACATTGTGTCAGCACTGACATGTTATAAGTAGTAGGTAATCGCGAAGGATATTTACTCGTAGCCGTGATTATGTAGGGAATCTGGACTTTTTTGTGTAAAAACTTAAGGGGCCATAACGGTGGGGCATATTATGTACATTGATTATAAATATTCATCTAGAGCGATATAAGTTTTGTACCGTTTAAAATGATTTTAAAGCAAATTTAATTGATACTTACATACATTTAATGTAGTAGTAGTGTGCCGTGCAGTTCTAACATTAAAAAAAACAATAAAAAGGTTGCGTTTATGTAACCCCCAACTAATTGTCAGATTAATTTTGTTGAAATTAAACCAGGGCTGTATAAATAAGACAACGAGTTGGTTCAATGACGACTATTCCTTCTTTGTCCGTCCGGAATAAAATCCCCCGCAGTTTCCTCCATAACTTAGCTGAAATTCTTTTTTTAATTAAATCTCTAATCCGCATGATACTAATGTGATAAGTGGACAATAATCTATGAAACTGCTCTATATAATGTACACTATGTTTTCTCTCTCTTCTCTATGGCGGCTGCTTGACAATGGGTGGTCTAAAAAGTGTTCTGTATATTTAAATACAATTATGATTGTTTAACTATCAAGATGTTTATATTTCCACCCCAGGGCCCAGAAGGATATATTTTACAATAAGAAGATACTTAAGTATAACAATCTGCATTACCAAAGTGACGCTGGTTATCGAAATTACATTGAAAAAGTACCTATTGTAGACATTTACAATAATTAATCAATTCATATCACAGGTACGTAGGTACTCATAAGCCTTCAGAAATAAAATAGGTATTATCCTCCAGGGTGGCTTGGTTGGCGCCTCCTCTCAAGGCACAGTGAGTGCAGGGCAGAGGGGAGGGGCAGTTTTCAAATATATATTCCTACAAACATAACAACTCAATTGGGATTGTTTTATCAAAGTTAATTCAAAATAGTTTTATTACCCACCTATGTCAGGAATATCTACTATACTCAATGAATATTTAATTCATAAACTGATTTAATCCCTATTTGAATGATTGATGATATGTTTATGTTTTCGTGATTATTTTGGTTGTTCGGTGACATTTTATTCATATAGGTAAGTACATATTTACAATTTATTTTGTTGCATACCCAAAGGTCAAATATGGTGACATTACTTTAAAAATTTCAAGCCTTTTGTATGAGCCCATATCTAGCAATAAATGATTTTGATTCTCGCGGCAACGAGTGTAGCACTTGACTTGAAAGCTCTAATATTTCTAAACTTTTTAACTTGATCGTTCCATTAGGGCTGGCACGCGGGTCAAGACGAGACTTGTTTCACCGATTATGTCTGTTCTTTCTTAATTCATAGGGTTACACTGAATAATAAATAGTAGAACCTATATCTCATATTTGGTCTTACCACAGCTAACTATGCTAGGCCTGTTGCAGTAAACGCTTCTAGTAAGTACTCCATTATCCACACGTACCTACATTTGTTTTTAATTATCTGTATAATTTGCAAATTAAAGAGTGAAGCAATGCATGAATATTGTTTTAATTTTAATTAACTTTTTGTATCCGTGTCGGGTTTGCACAAACGGATTATCGCCGCATTTGAACAACTCAAGTATATCTTGTTTTTTTTTTAATTCACACGAATAACAACCTGTTCTCGAAAATACTCAAGTACTCCGGTAGTTTGCGTGCTTGTAAAAACAACAAAAATGTATGTGAACATTTCACGTCAATTAGCAACCCGCTTGTTTGGTGTTAGGTACCCTACGTGGTAAACAATAGGGCCAGCGTCCACTGACCCTTGAGTTTCCCAAGCGTTAAGGTTACGGCTACAAAGTGAACGGATAGAGATAAAGTTTTCATAAATGCCGCATCGCAATCGGCCAAGTCGAGTCCTCAGTTTCGTTGGGAAAGCTCCGCATTGAGCAAGAGATTCCGTGTGGGGCACTTACCTCTGCCCACAAACTGTCGCGGTCGTAGTCATGCCGTTATAGTTTCTTGTGGGAAAATCTAACATCTTTCAATTAATTGTAATCTGCTAGGTACATAACGGTGCTTTATTTCACGTGCTCATAACATCATTGATGGAGTAATATTATGATCAAATTGTAATCTCCGAATGGGTGGCTATGATATTTTAGTCAGTTGAAGCGATTCGGAATATTTACTTGTGACCAAAATTAGATACCTACATGACAACCGCGTATGTGATAGTGTTGAACCCGTGCTAGCAAACATACCACTTAGTTCGCCAATGGTTGTATGTTCCTTTAGTCGCCTTTTACAATACCTACCTACATAAAGACTAAGAGTGTTAATTTTATAGCCGAGCAGCAAACATGACTCATTTGGTCTTTTTATATTTGTATGCACATCTTGAATGCGTGTTTTGTTTCAGAGACGTTGCAATTAATATTTTAGAAGGAACACATCTATTGCCCTCCCCCCTTGCCCCTTAGACCATCTTCAGAATGGCAAAGAAAGAAAACGCTTACTATAGAAATATGACTAATCGCTAGGCTATACAAATACAGCTTAACTGATTGTTGTTTGACCCGGAACTAGAAGTCTCACATACAATAACATACGGTTAGCATAATTTATAAATTAAAATGACGGAACATAAGGATTTTCTTGTCCTCCAACTGCCCTTTTAATAGAGGTTACAAATAAACGAAGAAATCCTGCAACATAAAAAATCAAAATCAAAATTCGTCTCACATTTAATGTTAATTGTGCCTTTTAATAACCAAAGTTGTTTCGGATTTCGGCTGAACAACATGACTGCGAGTTGCGACACGAAATGGTTTGTTCATTAATTGCACCAATTTCTCTAATAATCTCTCTCGTTTGTGCAAATGTTCGTGAAACACTACAAACGGCTAGCAATCTGTCACCTCGAGTGAGATTTATGTCTGTATTATACACAATGATTCGTATAGCTACATTTTCTTTATCATTTATTAGTACTTAGGTGCACGTAATTTTCTATTAATTAAGCCACGCTCAATTTCAAATTATACTATGAACGTGAGTAAAGTTAATGATTTTAAGGTACCATTGTTATTGTCGCTATGCTCATTATTTACGCATTAATGATACACGTGCTTGAATGAATCGTATTAGCCAAAACAAAATTGTCAACACCATTGTCACGGACTATAAGCATTTGACACGGTCACTCTTACATAATGGGTGCCTACATATGTAAAGTACCGTCATTATACGTTTACAATAGTTGAACCCAGTAGTGTATTTGTTGTTATAATTTGTTAAACATAGAGGAAGGGGTCTTCCAATCTGGTGACGTAACCGCACGTCGGCGTGTGCGCAATGCTATCTGTACAATGAGGTCAATGTCAGACCAACTGGCCGGTACTTTAGCTTCTATTGCTGCAATTATACTTACATCTGTTCCTATGTCCAGTTTATCTGATGTACCTTGTACAAACTGAGAACTTACGTTCGCAGTTATGAATGGACTTACTGGATATAGGGAATGCGTTACCATGATTGGACGGCCTGTTTAGCGCAGTTGGTAGTGACCCTGCTTCCTGTGCCGAGGGTCCCGGGTTCGAATCCTGGTAGGGACAAACTTTGTGTGATGAGCACGAATGTATGTTACCCGAGTCGTGGATGTTGAGTATCTATATAAATATTATATACTGAGTTCGCCCTCAGTCCGTTGTACGGTACCCATAATACAAGCGTTGCTTAGTGTGGGGCCGTATAGTGTGTGTGTTTGTCTGGCGGTATTATTATTATGTCTCTCTCCACACGGGCTATACCCGGATCTTTGGAAGGATTGCGCGGGGACAGAGGCCCTTTTTGAGAATTTTAATGTTATGTTAGCCACCTGCTGGGGTCAATTGCTGAAAATGATAGCATAAACAGCGAATTGACCTCAGCAGGCGGAGGAACTTTTGCAGGAATATGGAAAGATAATTGGGACTGTTATTATTATTATTCTTTTATGATTTTTGACGTGAACAACCTAGCGATAAAGTGTATAAAAAGAAATAATGGAGCATCAATAACAATATCGATAATGCTGGAAAGTGGAAGGCACATTGACGTAGCGATTGACCCAATCCGTGCGATATATCAATGATACCTTTATCGTGGTGTGTTGCAAGGCTCCCCATATCTTTGATCGCGCGTATAAAGATTCCGATAATAATAACAAAGTGCCACTGATACAAGGGGCTCGCATAAAATGTGCAAATAAATTAGGGATTGATATTGATATAACAATGATAATGTAAAGATAGGTAACGCAAGATTATAAATGAAAAGAATTATGAACTGTGTTTTTGAAAAAAATTGTAGTCATCATGGAGGTATTATTTTCGAATATACTCTGGAATGTGAGTATGGACAATCGTAGGGGTTTATCAGGCCTTTTATAATGTACCTACTTTAACTCTGATTGTGATTTACTCCTGAGTCTTGAGCGACACAGGCTATGAAATATTATAAGAAAATACAAGCGCAATTTATCTAAAATCTGAATTGCTAGAGGTAGGTAGGTCTAGGTACAGTACTATTGTTTTAAACAATGGGCCGTTAATCTTTACCGTTAGTAAAGTAGGTATATACATACCTATAAAAAATCTGCTACTCACAAACTGGGGTCTTAAGCGCTTGTCGTTAGTGGCGTAATTGATTGTTATTTCAGTATCTTAATCTAACTAAGTTTATTCTTATTATTTTTAAATCATTTTTATTTATTCTTTGCTCTGTTCCTTTACCGTTGAATCCAACGGATGATGGACGAAACCGTTGCTCCAATCACGTCAATTGCTCCAATCGTTCTGAAATGACGTTCTCTTGCTTGCTTGACGTCATCGCTCCTTTGTGTCTGGAAACTCGGGGCAGTAACGGTATTATTGCGTTATGAGCTCTGAAAAAACTTTATTAGACATAGGTACACACATTAGATACCTAACCTACCTACTGCAATTTACTGGCCATGTTTACACGGCATATTGCTAACAGAAGATCAAGATTTGTGTGATTTAGACTACAAGTAAGCGTTGTGCAGCAAAACTTTTAAACAAATGCGGTTTACATTAGATTGCCTGTTTTGAATTTACAATGACTAGGTTTAAAAAAAATCTAATAGTTGAATATATAATGCGATGTTTAATTAACACTATTTACCTTTTGTTACAGGTAGCAATTAAGATAATAGATAAATCGCAACTAGACGCCAGTAATCTTCAGAAGGTCTACAGAGAAGTGGACATCATGAAGAGGCTGGATCATCCTCATATAATTAAGCTTTATCAGGTAAGTTTTATAATTGTGCAGAATAAATATTACTTATGAAGTTAAATTTTAGACCGAGCCGACCGACCGAGCATAGGTGACATGGTTGTAAGCAGTAGTTAGTGTTTAACATTAATATAGACATGACAGACAAGTAGGGTCAACACTCTGCTATGGTCTAGAAATGAATCCCATTGATTAGAATCAGCACAGGTCAGTAGCGGTCAAAAGAGAAACTATATATAGCGGAACAAATTCGTATGAATTAACGGTGACTTGTCGACTCTTTGTCACGGTAATAAGTAAGTACCAACCTATAATTTGGATTCGCTGCAGTTACGTTGTGCACATGATTCGCTCCGAATAATACGACAACACCTACCTACCAGTAGGCAGAATAAGGCAGTAGCACACGAGTAACAAATCGTACAGAGACCAAGCTACATACAAACGAGCTGCCAGTTCACGGACGCTCTGAAGTACGGTATGATCGATAGGGCTGTACGGTGCGTGGGTGAGTGGAGTGGGTCGTAGCGGGCCGTTTGCTTGAATACTTGGTCTCTGTAGGTATTTTTTAATCGTGTGGCAGTAGTTCGAGACGCGTAACATTACTATATTAAGCTAAAACGTTAGTAGAATGTGCAGCGTTGTGAAGTCATGTAATTACTTTTAAGGTCATGTTTTGCTCGTTAATGCGTGACAACGTGACTAGTTACCTTACTTGTATGTATCGTTCCGGACTGTTTATGATAAGAAATGTTGTTGTGGTAACGTAACTATAAAACTGGCATCGGCCTAAAAGGCTTGAGCCACAGTCAAATAGTTTGACTTAAACATTTAAGTTTTTGATCAAACCGTTTGATGTCGATGTTTGACAAATGTTTCAAGTATGTTGCATGATCAAAGCGTTGTTGTTTGAATCAAACTGCTCGACAGTGTCCGAGGTCTTAACGTCAATATTATAGGTAAAGAAAACTAACACACATTGTAAAGATACCTTGTCTTTCAAGTACTAAATATGATTATAAATAGGGTACCTTCAATGGGTATACCAGCTTTGTCTTCAAACAGATTGAATCGCGTTTGACGTCAGCGCCTTGACTTAGGCAATGTGAACTGTTTTACGTATGAGGCAATTTACGTCAACAATCGCATGGCTACATCTCATATTTCACGTCGAAATTTAGTAACGCACGCGTACACGTACCTACTCAAATTTGTGGTATTAAATTTGAAAACGGATAATACGACCAAGTAGGTAAGTATATATTAAAAGGAAAACTTACATATGAAAGTGATTGGGTATTATTTGGCGTAACTAATCAAATAATTTAATTATGACACTATACAAGGCTCTTATATTTAATTAAAACGGGGCTTAATAATTAATTGTTGATTTGCCAATATAGAACAAACCTTTTAAAATAAATTATATTCTACTTTCTCGTTCTGTACGAATACCAGCCATATTATTTGAAGGAATCCAATAAAAGAGCATCTGTAAACATGGATCGTAGTGTCCAAGACTCTTCGGTGACCAAAAGTAATACATGTTGTGTGCCAAACATAGTTGGTGTAATCGATTAGTCGTGCATCGCCCTCACTCACATTGTAGAGCTAATGAGCATTGCTGAAATCACGCGCCCGTCACGTGTTTATGACACAGAATTAATAACATTTTTGGTTATACGGTACACTTGTTCAACGTTTCTATAGACGGGACCATGTCTTCTCACACAACTAACTTAGAATCGTATGACAATGGCGTCGTAATTGTCATTTTTGACAGTCAATAATAACGCTACGACATTGCCATTAAATTTTCAGTTGATTACTTTCGCGTTTGGGGTCTGATTTGCTACCCCACAATAAGGGCTGCACAATTTCTAAAAGATATGTTGTAAATAAGATTTATCAGTCAATGATCAACTGGCCCCAAATAAAACATTATATTAGGACATGTCATGGTTGGGTTGTTGAGTTGTGTCGGTTCGCGTGGGGCAAGATGATCTCACAACGAGGATGTGGTTATTGCAAAGCAATGCTTTCTATTGTTATGAGCACGTCAATGTCAAATCATAATTAAAATATGGCTTACGCATTCAGAAGATTATTTCGAATGTTCTTGGCCTACTTGCTCTGTTACCTACTCCTTTTAGGATATCTACTCAGACGAAGGTTCTAGAATGGCGACCACGTACCGAAAGACGTAGTGTAGGACGCCCCCCCACAAGGTGGACCGATGATATCACACGCGTAGCAGGAAGCCGGTGGATGCGAGTGGCGGAGGACCGTGATGAGTGGCAATCATTGTGGGAGGCCTATGTCCAGCAGTGGACGTCTTTCGGATGCTAGATAGATAGATACATAGACTCAGACGAGGACTGGCATAGTCACTTTCGCAAAGTAAAAATCTTATTATAGCAGTCTATTGACCGCGCAGCGAGTCTCAATCGCTGCACAGCTATTTATAATTGATAAAATCTGCTGTTACTTGGCGGAAAACCACTGTAGGTAAACACTTGTTATTACATCATACAATTAACTCTAATAATTATGGCGTTGTGATGTATCTTTTCCATATGTTATATTGTAAAACCCCATTCAGATTGGACCAGTAGGATTTCCGTGATGCTCGAACAAAGAGGTACAAAGGCAAGAATTCTGCAACACTTGTTATCTATCCCACATTTTTATTAATATCTCCAATGTACAGACGCAGCCCAATTACAGTTTTATAACATTATAGATAAGTTTAGTACCTACTGTTGTGACAGCGTTACTAATATAAGGTTTAACAAAAATAGTGTAAAATATTTTAAGGGGTCAACAAGTAGGTCATAACGATCAAGTTAATGTGTACAATATGTGTATACAATATTTGACTTTTCTGTGAGAATGCAAGCCAGTGCAGTTTCACCGCGCACTTAGTATGTAGTGTTATTTTTAAAATTTCAAATAATTCGATTTGTAGCCCACCAATGTACCCCTTAAAATATTTTACACTATTATTTTAAGCATTATATATACATGGGAAATACGATGCAATAACCTACCGATATCTATTAATTTTCCTCATGTTTTAATCAAATAACCGAAATAGTTGCGTCACGGCATAAACGTTGCATGCGCATCTTCACGTACTAGAAGTCCTACAAATGAAACGATCCAGGCAAATAGGTTACAGATTCTTGTAATCGGCACAATGCAGTTGCGTAGCGCGATTTCGTAACACGTGCCGGGGTATGAATGGATTTGATACTATTAAAAGTGTGAAAGAGGAACCGTGAGCCTCCTTGTGTACGAATAGTGACAGCTCGTGGAACAGCCTTCAGTGTTTTCCCTTTGTCCCCAATCAACGGGAAGAACGTATCCGGCTATCGAGATTTGTTATCATTAAACAATCAAGCACCATATCCGCTTGTTTCAATTGTTGAAAACGCAATTATGTCAGGTTTTGTAATTAGATTGTTTATTTTTAGACACCGCGGTTCGTGTTTTTCATTCATTATCACGACGCGATGATTTTTCTCGAACGGCTGTAAGTAATAAGATGTTCTTTTTCTTAGTAATGCCGTGCCCCAAAGGGAGTGACAAGTTTAAAGACTTATAAGTAATATAAATTTAACCTGGATTAATAATGTAAGTAAACTGTACTAAGAAAGTAAAAATAATATCGCCAGACGAACACACCAACTATACGGTCACACACTAAGAAACACTTGTATTATGGGTACGGTACAATGGATTGAGGGCGAACTCAGTATATAATACTTATATAGATACTTAACATCCATGACTACGGTACAAACATTTGTGCTCATCACACAAAGTTTGTCCGTACCAGGATTTGAATCCGGGACCCACAGTGCAGAAAGCAGGGTCACTACTAACTTTGCTAATTAGGTCGTCATGTGTCCATTAACACATTTCTTAATGTCTCTATTAAGGTGAAGTCACTTTGTTCTTTTGTTTTTTGCGCATAGTACGTAGAACTGCACTATATAAGGTATAACAAAAATTGCGTAAAATTTTATAAGTGATGAATCAGTTAGCTATATGGGTCACGTTGATTTACAAAATAATTGTGTAAATTATGTTTGATTTAAAACCAGTGAAACCAGTATCGTTTGGCCATGCGCTCAGTACAGGATGTAATTTTTTTAAGGACTAATAATTTGATTTATTCCTTGGAGAATGTTATCTTTACTATACTTTTATACTTACTATCTAACTCAAATGGTTTTTTCCTTTTCGGTCTCCTAACTATGCCCGTGTTGTAGGGGAGCTGGATAGCCTTAACGTTTACGTGGTGATGAAGTCGGCGTACGTGAGCTTCGGCATATTTTCTGATAACGTTGGCGCCGAGGTCCACTTTTAGGTCGCGATGGAGATCGTTTGTTCTGCTATACCAGGGTGCGTTTACAATACACCTGAGTACTTTATTTTCGAAGCGGCGTTTTATCTGTGTATTAGATTGTTTTATATAGCCTCACAAATGTATACTGTTACCTCCATATTAGCTTTAGGTCTTGTTTGTACAAGATAATGTTATTGTATACTGACAATTCAGAAAGTTTAGTCAATACGATGACGGTGAGAGCAATGACTCGCATAGATATTTTGACCAACTATTTTTAAGGTCGCGGTCAGATCACGGACGTTGTTAATAATTCGATCTGAAAGACTCATATCTTACATTTTATGTAACGGAAACATCGTTATGTAACTGCACTATTGTGTGTCTACGTATGAAACGAATACGATAATAAAATGTAAACAATTCCAGGATACCGGCTTTTATCTAAATAAACATACCTCTAAAAGGTCTTTTACGTGCTCGAATATATCGAATGTGTGTAAACAATATGAATAAAAATATACAATCAATAAGACCATTTACGTCATTAATGTTAATGAGATAAGCACGTATACATAATTTACCGTTAATAAGTATACCTACACACCTTAATATATTGAACACTTATTTTACGTTCCGTCCCCAAATTATAAGGTGTAACAATAATAGTGTAAAATATTTTAAGAGGGTCGAGAGGTCGTCAAGATAACACTCCCAAAGTAATAAATCTATTATTAGACATTTAAAAAAAGACATCCTGTACTGAGCGCACGGCCAAACGCTACTGGGTCGCCTTGTTTAAAATTTTGCGCAATAATTTTATACATCAACGTGATCCATATAAATTACTGATTCATCAGTTGACATATTTTACAGTATTTTTGTTAAACCTTATAGAACCAAAGTAGTATGTACATAAATTACACAGATCATTAAACTTTTTTTTAAATTCAACCTACTTATTAATATTTGTAAAGTAATACGGTCGCAAGCACTTTGAAACTCGGGATTTCTGAAAGTTGAGGATTCATAAACGTCTCTCATTGGATGTTAGGATGAGATATTGAGATCTTTCCATTAGACATAATGGGGGATGATAAATTATTGCGACATTTAGACGAGAGGCACTTGGGAGAATTAGCGACGCCTGAGATGCAGGCAGAAATAACTAGGTGCCTATTAACTGATAACGACTCTGATAAGCTATACGTAATTTATGCATCCACTGATACATTGTACACACCGAATAGTGCGTTCATTGTTTAATCATAGATAATAACATAGATATTACAGTTTGAATTACAATAACGACATAATAAGTCTATGACCTCCATTCTATATTGGGTTATTCTTGAAATATTACAATCTGAAATTACGTAATAAATAATGACAACATTGGAAGTCATATCTTCAGAAAAAGCTACTTTTCTCTTGTATGGCCTGAAAAAAAACCTTTACAAAAAACCCCTAAAATATATCTAGGGCAATCTACTCTACTTATCTAACCGACTTCAAAAAAAGGAGGAGGTTTTCAATTCGGTAATTTTTTTTTAAGATTCGTTTTTGTTTTGATGTTGCAGTGATTAACTTAGTTAAACATACGTGTAATTAATTGGTTAAACCGGCTAATAAAATGTTACAATACTGGCTAAATATATATCGAGTAAAATATAATAAACGTTTAATGACTTAAATAAAGGATTTATTCGTAGACATTTATATCAAAGGAGGTCGAAACGAACGTGGGTTCGGTTATGTGGTTAGTTCGTTATCCATGTGTTGGCTGATCTACGACACGACTGCCTTCTGGCGTCTGGAAAAGTAGGCACATGATAGAATCCCCGTTTATATCAGCAAATTACAGTACGAGTCTTTAAGTCCTAAACTATTAAGAAACCTTTACTTTGTGCTAATGTACTGGAATTGGAAACATTAAGGCATATGCACAAGCGAAATTTCATTCTTATTAGTAGGTACGGCGCGTCAATAAAGTAAAGTAAAATAAAGATAGCGAGTCTGCGCTCGTTGAATTCATTCATTTAGTCTTTATTTAACTATATTATGTATGTTTATAAGTTATCACTATGCTATATTTTATTTAAATTTATGCTGCGGTTCCCGCGTGAATTACGTAAAGTCATACACAAAAAGAATACGCTTTGGACATTTTAAATATTCTTTCACAAAATAATTCATAACACTTCAAGCCCCGTTACTGTTTCAATAAGACATACTTATTTCCAATGCTGCATAAATTATATATATAAAAAAATCAGGCCACAAACAAATGTGCTTGCGGTTGGCAACGACCGATTTAATACCTACATAAAACAATTAAATAAACTTAAGAAACTTGAGTGTCAATATTAAAATACTCACCTGATTATATTTACATCCAATAATATACAGTCATCCTTGTCACTAAAGGTGAAACAGAAGCATTATTTCTGGTGTGAAAGAAGGGAGCTGGGGAGATTTGGGTGACATTAAACATGTGTAACCATTGATGTAAACTAAAAAATGTAATCCCTGATCAAAATTTTAAACAAAAAAATTACACTCTAAAAGTGACGATTTAGGAGGAGTCAACATTTCCCTAGATAGTTTCATAATGATAATATCGCCAGACGACACACCAGCTATACAGTCCCAAACTAAGCATCGCTTGTTTTATGGGTACGCGTAAAATGGACTGAGGGTGAACTCGGTCTATAATACTTATATAGGTATTAATCATCTATGACTCGGTTACAAACATTCGTGATCAGATCATCACACAAAGTTTGTCCCTACCATCATCAGCATATCAGTAAATCTGGTCAGTTGAAGTAGGTAGCTTATAACAAGTACATTCATAACAGTATATTAAAAATAAACCATTCTTTAAAAATGCTCTGACCTAAATAAATCCGATATACTATATACTGAGCTGGGCGCCATTTAGGATGTAATTTTGAAAGATTAAAGGATTGCACGAAGTAGTTAGGTAGATTTTATAATGTGATATTTTCAATGCGTCATCCACGGAATGCTCAGTCGCTCCTTCCCACGTGATTAATAAAGAGGTGGGATTAGGATGAATAATGCAAAAGTATGGGACTTATGCTATAGTAATATTTCAATTGTTTTGTTCTTGTTTTAGGTCATGGAGACGAAAAATATGATCTACATAGTGTCTGAATACGCAAGTAAAGGAGAAATTTTTGGTGAGTAGCAGCTACTTATTCATATTATACTTGCCTAACCCATCAATCCCGAAACTAAAGCCGCAGTAACATTTCTAATAGATAAATTGGAACCCGCGTAAGGAAAAAAGCGGTCATATATTCATGGCAATATATTTCCCTTCTAAGCGGGATCGCTATAACATAGTAAATAACCTCGAAATCGATTAAGGGCGTTCGTTCCGTAAGTTCGTGGCCGCTTTGTCTATGACGTAAGCAGGCCTGGCGTGACGTCACTGTGCAGGGTGTTGTCGTCAGTGGAAGGGGCCGCAGGGGGATGAGGGTAGCAATTTTGCGCACAGCTGACTACGTTCCTCCGAAATCCAACTGCCAAGCCGGCCTCTTTCCATGAATTTCATTAAATATGGAGCTCATCATTGCAGATGATATTTTGGAGTTCTTTTTTTAAATTTAAGATAAGGGGTATTATTCTAAAATAAGATTTCGACCTATCGGGTTTTCATCTCACAAGTGGTGAAAAGTTAATATGAACTTGCAGCTTACGTTCAAGAAGAGCAGTTCAAAGAACAAAGTCTGACCACTCAATCAAGCTAATGTCGTATTCAAAAATTATCAAATAAAACGTAAAATCTTTATTACTAAATGAAGTACTCATATCAGTTTTAGGAAGTTATAAATTAGTAACGGATTCGTTTTAATTGCTACAAACAAAAGGAAACTACATGTAGGTACTAGGATTTCCGTAGAATCAATCTAATCGAGGACAAATTTCGACATTGAACGCTTGTTTTTTTTATGTTGGTTGGTACCTAAGTATACTTGAAATAGCCGAGTCAATAATCGTTATTTCAACAGTCTGGTGTACTTAATCAAAATTTATTGATGGTTTGGTTGGATGGGTCAGGTGTCTAACAACCGCTGATGGGGTCAGGGATTTGTGCGAAAGCGCTCCCATGGCTCCCCCCCCCTACAAGGCGGGAGAAGGACTACCGTGGGGTTTTAGTCAGTAGGAGTCGACCCGCTTGCCTCCCCTGGAGCCTGCGAGTATCCATGAGGAGTCCCCACGCAAAATAAAAAAATGTTGTCTAGCAACCAATGAACCCTCGGTTCCAGTTTTTTGTTTACGTAAGCCGATCCGATACTATATAATAAGATGTAATAGTATAACGGAGAATAACGCTCTACGAACGTTTCAAGTTTATCACGATGCTGCTTAAAGTTCTAGGGAGCCTGGGTAAGTTCTTGGTTTCTTCAGTAAAAAAACAACTTTTGTAAATGTTCCGTTTCCAAACACTTTCCCAGTGGTTAAGTTACATTTCGAGTTCACGTATTGAGAAAACTTAAAGCGCGTTTGGTTTCTCGAAACATGATTTTTATAGGAAGCTCAATTATATGGATGTATTTCGACACATTTACCGATTTCGATTATTTATACTCAAGGTTCGACAGTTTGAGTGTGCGATAAACTCTGACCCATTTTAATAATAAAATCTGTCGGGTTCCTCGTTGTTTCGGGATCGGCCGGTGTCTTGGGTCGCTTTTATTATGTCAAAGAAATAGTAGGTTTTGTTTTATTAAAGTATTTTTTCATATATGGTATCTGTCCTGTAACATTTCAATATCGATATAGTTTAATCTACTAATTCAATAGATATTCTTATTGTAGTGAAGAATTTAGTTGTCCCACACAAGGCTCTTGGCAGGGCGGGAGGAGGGGGGGACGGTTAAGGCTTCAAATCCCCACCGAAATTCCATAAGAAACCCACCGTATTATACATAGATACTTACTAATATCTTTGGTCCAGAGCTCGACCCCTCGCTACGGTCCTTGGTCCCACATTGGACCAAAAGCATTCCATCCATTGCAATTAGAATAACAAATTACCAATGAAACTAAATAATATTATCAAAGCTCGGTGATATTTAAAAAAAAATATTATTATTTACGAGTAACCTAGCGTACCTAACCTAGTTACTGCCTACGTCTTCAAAAATAGTAAATGGTAGCTAATACCTACCTATTAATATATTTTTTTTAATTTCAGAAAAAAAACGAGTTTTTGTATAACATGTTATATTACTGACAATGTCACGGTGACTTTGTTGTAATATTTCAAACATTGCATACTATTTAATTACTTTAGTAATAACTTTAAGAAATTCTGTCATTAAATATGGACTGTATGTAAATCAAAAACAAAAGAATACTATTACATAGTTCTTTTTGGCAGAGGTGACACACGAAGACAAACCGGATGGCTAAATTCAAAACAAAACAATACGCTGTCAAATGGAAATCTTACCGAAGATTACTGCAGGAAAATGTCTGTGATGTAAATGAAACTCTTGCCAAAAAGTCACATTATATTACCACACATTTTTTTATGACGTACATAAACAATATGGTCTGTACTAACTATTGGACCTCCTTGTCAAACATAAAAAATTCTTAAAAGGTTAATATTATACAAAAACTGATTAAAAAAAAACTAGTTCTGAGGTGTAGAATTATGTTGAGTAATATTAAATACTTGACACTATTGAATTAGTGTCATGATTGATTCACACATAAAATAAATAAATAAATAAATATTTGATTGTCAACAGATTACATAGCAAGGTACGGCCGAATGGCCGAGCAAGCAGCTCGTCGGAAATTCTGGCAGATTCTATCCGCCGTGGAATACTGTCACGAGAGGCGGATTGTCCATAGAGATCTCAAGGTTTGAACTATCTTAGTTAATTCATGGTATAATAATATGCTACGCCAGGTATTATCTTCCCATGATAGCTAGAGAAAATGATTGACCCAAGACTTAGGCCAATCATGTGCCCAAGCTGTCACGGGAAGATAATAAACACTGATCGTGACGTAGTATTGAGCCATCGTCGTGGGAAGAGAATACCTACCGTGGAATATTATTATACCATGCAAGAGCTCATTTATCACCGCACTAAGGTGCCATTACATTCAGTTTATTTAACTAAGGATCTCATTCAAGTCCTTAATGATTGAAAGTGTTTACTTGCGTCAATCGTCTCTTCAAGTTCATTCACACCGTTTTGCGTCAGTCAGAAATTATGTAGGTGCATCTTTATCGATGATTAAAACATTATTTTGAAGTGCAAATCACTCTAATAACTAATTGAACACAAAAGTAGTATGTGCAATGACTATTACTTTATTACAAAAGATATGAGGAAAACTCTATTAAGTATTATGTTTTTTTATTGAAGCGTTCTGCAAATTATTATTCGCGTACGTCTGTCGCACGCCATTATTTATTATGCCTACTAACGGGGAACAACGTACTTAATTAAAAATGAAATAATTGAAATTGTGGAGGCCGCACATTTAATTTGGGTCGAGACTCAAATCCCTACCGTGAAATACGGATTATGAAGGACAAAATAAGTTTTGATGCACCGAGGTACAAAATAACAGCAAATTTTGTAGAAACTAGACCGTAAAAACAATATGGTTAAGCATTTCCCATACATCTATTCGGACTTTACTCTCCGGTAGTTTAGTTGAGTGTTTCGCGCACTCGTGCTTTTAAAGTGTTAAAATGTAGTCAGAAAGCTTTGTTATGTCCTTTTTAGTATTGCTGGTCAATTAGCTAGAATGCACAATATCAACTACCTACAGTTATTTCCTTTGAAATAAGCAATGCTAAGCAGATTACGTGGAACTCTTAAATATCTAGAGTTATCATAATAGCACTATCATCATCTTCCTCTCCATCTTGGGTTAGTTCAATATGTATTTTTCTTTCATTTAGCCCAGTATCTTCAATAAAATTCCTTCTAATCTTCAAAAAATCAACACTAAGAAATTAAAAAAGAACTGAGTATATCAACACCAAACTTTTCCATTTAGGCGGAAAACCTACTACTAGATGCGAACATGAATATCAAGATTGCTGATTTCGGGTTCAGTAACTACTACGCGACTGGCGAGCTGCTGGCTACGTGGTGTGGCTCCCCGCCCTACGCCGCTCCTGAAGTCTTCGAGGGCAAGAGATACACGGGACCTGAAATTGACATATGGGTAAGTTGTAGCTGAGAGTTTGAGAAAATTTATAAGTAATAGAGGAGCTAGCTTGGTTGTGTTATCTATTGTTACAACGACTACAAGCAAAACCGCAAACATGTATGAATCACAGAGACAGCTCGTTAAAATATTTATGATTTACAACATAATAAAAATGTCATTTGGAATCATAAAAATTGTTTGAAGCAGTTCTTATTTTAAAATATACTCTGCACACTTCAAATAAATCTATCGAGATTAGATTTGATTTTGATTTAATTCAAACAAGGTTGTCTTTGTCGTATTGATTTTTTTATAAATAAAAACATAGTATTTTTTCAGTCTACCTTGTTCATGTTTCTCTTTTAGCATAGTCTGAGCTATATTTTAGCAAGTGAAGCATAATGATGATACATTTTTTCCACAGAGCCTCGGCGTTGTATTATACGTGCTGGTATGTGGGGCACTGCCTTTCGACGGATCCACACTTCAGTCATTACGGGACCGAGTGCTCTCCGGCAGATTTAGGATACCGTATTTTATGAGCGAAGGTAAGCGACAAGAACTTCATTAGCATCTTTTGTGGTTAATAAATTATTCAACTTTAATTTTTATGGTTTGAAGGCTTTTGACTGCAGCGGCCTTTCTTGACGATATTTGTTCAGAATTCCTTTTACAATTAGTCCTTTGGTTCAATTCAAGTCATAGTCCGTTAAGGACCATTTCAATTTACTACATAATATATTATAAAACAATGATATATACCAAATACATGTTTTACTATTGAACCTCGACATTGCTTTCTTTTTTGAACAGCGTCTAAGGTTGAATGTTTTGAAACACTACGTCAGAGCATTGTCCGACTATCGTATCTAAGCTGTTAACTAAATTACCCTTGACGCTCTGTAAACTGATGACGTAATAACGCTCTTAGCTTTGTGCCTGCTAATTGTGTCGAACTAAACGTTCCTTCATAAAGGGGTCTTGAAAAGAGCTTAGGCTGTTAAGAAAATAAGGTGAACGTAGATCCTTTTAAAACACCTTCGTAGGCTTAAAATTCGTGTCAGTAAGTACTAAAAGGCAGACAAGAAAAAGTATTTTCTTCTATAAGGTTATTCTTTTCCAATACGGAGTTTTTCAAACTTCAAATTGGGATGGCGCACCATTTCTTTGTGCGAGATTTAGTATAGGGGTCACACAGTCTGACACGTTTCGACGAACTTGAGCGATATCGTTCTAATTAAGAAGATTTTTTGAAGTTTCGTCCGACGCGTTAAAAGATAGGCCTTAGAAGGCACAAATGGATTGCTGATAAAATTCATTTGGTGAATAATGTAAAAAAATTATTCATAAGAGTAGTTTGAACAAATCTGTGTAAGATTAGCTTGAAACCAATGGCATCTACGATATAAATACATCGATTCTTCAAGTTTAGTCAATCGTATACGACTAAAGTTGAAGTAATGTGATGGTAAATAGGCGTAACGGCTTTTATGACTTGTTTTTGTGTCTCCGCAGTGTCTATTTTCAGATGTCTCCATTATGGCAAAACCATGAACTGCATTTATAATATGTAGTACAAATGATTTGTGTTCGGACAATCTTACTACATTTAGATACTAAATATGACTAAGTACATAGGTCGTCCCTTAAATAAGATGAAAAAGTAGATACTTACCTATGTGTTAGTTGACATTATTTGCATATTAAGTGTCGGTAAAAAATAAACAAGTGTTGAGGTGGAAGAAGCTTAGGAACGAATTATGTAAGCAGCTCTTAACCTGCCAGCAAATAACACGATTGAACAGATCTCTGCGAAAGGATATTAATACCGAAAATAGAATTAAGTCATAGCTACACTTATGAGATTATTCCTTTCATTCGCTAGAAATAATAAGAGAAAACCCTTGCTTTATTGTCTATTAAAATGAAAAGATGTAATTTGCGTCAGACGATCATATACAAAAGTGTTCCGCGTAATCACTCGGCCTCAATGAGTCATTAACACTAGCCTGAAACTATTGTAGAGGCAGAAGATAAAAAATAATGAAATCGATAAGCGGCCGGCCACTTACGTCATCGGTATGTTCAATCATGCATCCCGTGGACGGACCGCGAACACGGAGCAATAAATTATGACTATTCCTACCAAACGTATTCTTGTGAAAATCACATGAATTGCTAGAACACATCTTTATTTAGAGAGTCTGTTGAAAACATTATACTTACGCACTATACATTTCAAAATACGCTGAAATGTAACTCAATTTGCTGGACATTGAAAACTTGATCAAACTTCAAAAATAAGTGCCGGTAACGTAATAAATCTAACGTATAAATCTCACAGTACCTTCATATCATGAGACGATTGCTAATACTAGAGGATTTTTTACTAGTGGGCCTCTTCAATCTGTGTTATTTATGATCAATTATCACTGGGTCTAGTGAGTACTCTGAGAATTGGCGATTATTTATGCTTGGGTAATGAAGCATGCAGGAATTAGTTATTAGAATATAAAGGATATAAGGTAAATGATACATTTTTGGGTCATAATGGCAATGTGAGTATTTAACGATTTATATTACTATCGTAGGTCATTAATTACGTGCTTGCCTATTTATAACTTCGAAGATATTAACTACACCTCGATTATAAATATGATAGCTTCTGACGTAAATATGATTGTGATTAAAAAGATAACGGCGTAAGTAGTATTAATTGTATCGATAGATCGCCTAGTCGATAGTCGACTGGAATAATTTTCGTAGAAGACGTGCGGGGGACAGTGAGGAGAGCTTAACTATCAAAATGTTCAGATGCTGTCTGGATGACAAGTCAAAGTCACCCCTAATAATGTACATGCAAAGGGCAACGCCTTTCAAAATATGCACGTCCTTTTTTGTTAATTCAATAAGCAATTTGATGCTGATGACGGTCGCCTTCCAGAAATAGTGTCGCTGACGTTAGCAATGGTGCGTTGATACACTTTTCGCGTGAAGGTTTGACGTAAGAAATGTAAATTACTTTTTTTAAACTATAAACACATGGCATAGATTAAATAATTCAATTTTTTTTAGATAGATGTTTGCTGTTAGGTACTTGTTATGAATACGATAATTTATTGTCCTTTTTAATAAAAATAGAAATAAACTAAACATCTTTCTAACACATTATTTTTATGTTATATCTTTTAAGTGTACACTTAACTTTGATTTTCGATACTGAACGGTTCCATATCGTATCTCGAGTCTCCCAGAACGTCGTCATTTGAATTAGTTTACTTAGGCTTAAACGTTTAATTTGATAAGACTGCTTTGGGTCCTTTACGATTACCACTAACCTAACATAGTTGCTCGTTTTTACTAGGTCATACATAATTCTTATGGAGTATATTATCATGAAGTATATAGGCATCAGCTTTATCTGAATATAATTTATACGCATAATAAAATGGTATAGATTTTTTTTTGTAGGTTGTAACGTTACTTGTACTAACAGTTGTTATTTTATTCATGAGGTCATTACTGGCCTCTAGAGGTTGTCGGTCTTGTTCAGGTGGAGAGGAGGTAGAGAGTCTTACGTGACGCGGGTTCAAATTCTTGAAACTAGTAATGTGGCCTTATTTGGCATTGTGTAACTATCTACCTACGTAAAAAGTATATCTGCATAAATAGACCATTCATTGGCGTTATCCAAACCGATCACGTTGCCGAAGAAGATGTTTTTTTTAGAGAAATATCCGTGTCTAAATCATAACTTCCTACTTTTTTTTCTGTGGTGAATAATATTGAAAGAGTGTATTTTTGCACAATCCCTCAAAGTCAAAGTCAAATCATTTATTTCGTACAGGCCTACGGGGGCACTTACAAATTGTCATTACATTTTTTCCTTAACTCTACAACCGGATCGGAACGCGACCTCAACTGAGAAGATCCGGCAAGAAACTCAGCGGGCTTGTCTTTTTTTTTATCCATTATTTTTCCAAAAAAATTAAATAAAAAGTATGCTCCAGTGTGTTGCCATGCGAGGCGCACACACGCTACACTTTAACATTATAAATATTGATATTTGAGCGATCAGTCCCAGGCTGCTTTATCATCCAAATAATCCAAGATTCTGTAATAACCCTTACGACATAAATCAATCCTCAATATAAAAAGTTTTGTTTTGATGTGTGTTTGTGTAGTTACAAAGTTATTTATGAGTGCGGTGCTCTGGTGCGGTTTCAAACGGACTTTCGACCATGGCAGTCGGCTCTGCCCCTTATTACAGCTGTTTTATGCCCCTCGCATACGCACCTTGGCTGCGTCCCCCGCCACGAGCAGCAAGTACCTGTAACTCCGACCACAGTCAGCAAAGAACGTGCTCATTTGTAAAAAAGGTTCCTATTCGCTTTATCGCAATGGCACTAACGAAGGGATTATTTGCGTTCCGTTCTATGGTAAAAAATGAGGTTTTCAGAAGAACACTCATATACCGTTGTTTCTTCATTGGGTTTATTTAAACAAAAATACATTTTAATCACCCGAAAATATGCCCAATCGTATTTGCGTTTTAGGGTATTTTTGATTTATTCAGATTATTATTATTAACAGAAAGTTTGTGTAGCGGAAAATTGGTCTTGTTGGAAGTTTACGAGTTTCGATAAATTCGCGAAAACCCTTCCTGAATTAGTTAGGAAACTAGTAAAGAAACTCAATTTGAAACTTTACAGATTGGAGGACTTAGGATCTGAGTATATCTGAAGGGGTAATAAAAGATAGATCTTTGCATAATTACACAGAAACTGAAGGTTCTAATGAATTCGCCCTAGTTTACGTTGCATAATTTTTGTCTGTATGTCTAACTCAAATATATTAATTAAACATGAAATAAACCTAGAAAATACAGGAAAACTTTAATATTGATTAACATCACATTGAATATACGTAAAACGTGCAATAATGATGGTGTAGTTTAACAACATTCTATGCGAATGAAAAAGTTAGTTTTTGTTAAGCTGAGAAATAAATTTTCCGAAACATTCATACGAGTAGAACAAAGCGATCGGACACGTGTACATTGTACGTTGCTATTTGAAACATGTTAACGTATCAATAAGTTGTTACTTGTTACCATTGATCGTCGATTGTCAAATAATTTATGGCTGTGTAGTCACGTGTCTGCGCGCACCTTTTTTTGCTTAACTTTATGATCGAAGGAGGTATTAGCTACATATGTATACATATTATTAACTAGCTGCGCCCCGCGGTGTTACCTGCGATTAAAAAGTATGTCCTTTTTACCGGGATAAAAAGTGCTAAGCCTAAGCCTATGTGCTATTCCAGACTATAATCTATCTCTGTGCCAAATTTCATCCAGATCCGTTCAGCCGTTCTGGCGTGATTGAGTAACAAACATCCATCAATCCAAACTTTCACATTTATAATATTAGTGTGAAGTGTGATAATCATTGCGTGCAAAATGTATGGTATGGTCTTCTCTTTATTTTTTTGGTGTCATTAAAAATATCTATAGAAAAATTCGGTGGGTGCAAATACGTCTTGGTGAATATTTTTTTCGAAATGTCGAAATTTCGATATTGCTAACTAGACTATGACTATCAACGTATGACGTTGTAATATTAAGTAAATAAACAATAACTGACTACATTTATGGGTTTTCGGCCCGCGGCCTACCTATATTCATTATTGAAAGTGGATATTATGGATAAAGCAATAAAAGATATTTAATATCACATTCCGGATATCACAAGCGTAGTCGGGTAGCGTTTCGCACGCAACTCGAACAATATCTCACTTTTTTTATTGTAAGGCTGAAGGCATTGCGTGTGGATATTAAGGCAGCGTTCCCACTACGCCGGACCGGCAGATCTGCCGCGCCGGTAAATCTGCCGGAAGGGCTAGTGGCTGTACAATTTATATGAAGCTATTCACATTATCCCGGGTCCGGCATTTTTGCCGAGCCCGGCATTTTTTCACTACGAATTGCCGGTAGAACGACCGGGCCCGGAGTAATGTGAACGAGTTTGTGCCGGTATCTGGCCCCCGCTACTCTTATGTCTAGTCGTCCCAGTAAATCGTCAAAAGTGGTTGCTGTCATTCGAAAATAATTGAAGAACTTTGATTCGTCTCTTCTAAGTTCACCCATTAATGTTTCAAATGTACCAAGTGAAAATCTTTCCCGTAAAATAGGGTGTACCCAATGTTTTCTTTTATTTTGCCTTCTATTAAGATACCACCACAACACAACAATTTCGTCGTCCATTGTGCGCGCAGGTCCAAATTCAACTGAGGTAAGTACTTGACTGTCTGAATTTCTTCCGGGATCCGATGTAATGTGAACACTCTGTCCGGTGTCCGGTTTCTGGCAGATCTGCCGGTCCGGCGTAGTGGGAACACTGCCTAACGATTAAAAAAATCATTTAAAAAATTAGGTGCTTTATGAGTGAGTACATACGTATTTGAGGAGTGGGTTATGTTTTCCCAACTTGCTCATATAGGTTCTTTGAAGATCTCCTTTCTGTTGCTTAATTAATTGTTTACGCATGCATAGTCATAATTATTTAGTTTAAACTGCGGCCCACACAAATATTGTGGATAGTGTAAAATCGCGAAACATTTTATACCAGTCCTTTCTTTTTAAAATAACATTTTCTTTCTTGTAAAGTACTTATTTACGGATTGCTCGAATTATGCGTGTGTAGAGCATAATGAAAATGTTTGTCGTGGGGCGTTAAACACACGCCCAGCAACACGCACCCCACGTGACTTATAGCATACAATCTAAATAATATTATGGTACATAGGTACCTACAAATGTGTAGGTTGTACGAGCGGCATGGCCAATAAAGGCAACCGCAGTATTATTACGCAAAAGCTGCCGTCACGTGTCCATCATAACTGAGGGCATTATGAAAAATGAATTTTCTTTCAGAGGAGATCGCTTGGCCGCCTTTGACGTCATCGCCACCGGACGGTCGATGTAAATGCTAAGCAGGGAAAACCGATTCAGTTGTATGCGAATTCGGTCCAATGGAAAAAAAAACTAGTATACAAACGAAAAAGTTATTTGAATTTAGAATGCAGCTTCAGTTTTACATTCTTTGTTGTTTGAGATGTTTGTGCATTGTATTTAAAAAATACCTACTGAAGTATCAATACTACTAAAATCCTTTCTTGAGTTAGATAGTGTGATCAACGTTATGGATCTTTGTGATCTTAATTTATCTTTTTTATTCTTTATTATCTAATGTTATCGTGACGTTGAAATGAAACGCGTGGAAATAGGTACTTTGTGTTCATTATGAATTACCATAATACTGGTTACCCAATATTTATTATAATTCTTTTTACTATTTGGTATAGAAGGAGTTATTTTCAAATATTAAGTATGATAAATCAAAATCAAATCGTGTATGTTATGCATCGCGACATTACTAGCATTGTAATTCAATTGCTTATAACTGAGTGGTTAAAAAAATAGAACCACGATAATGCCTATATGTGTAGATGTGTCTAAAGACAGATTTTCAACTTTATTGCGTTCAGCAAACACTGTTTGGTACGTTAAATGGCTTATGGTTATGTTTACATGCGGTTTATGGGCCGTAATTGCTGGCATTAGCTCCGGGCCAGTGCCGGCGACGATAGAGCTAGTGTCGACAGATGCGTCGTTATTTGTGGGATTTCCCGATTTTCAAGGATGATCCATAAACGTGCACACCGGGCATGCAATCAAAGCTTATACCAGTTTTGTTTTGCTATATTCCACAGTAAGGGAAGAAAATCCATTCTTAGTGTTCCATACAGAAATCGCAAGAACAGAACCCTTATGAAATCACCTCGGCGTCAGTACGTCTGTTTAGTAGCTCGTTACTACTATACAAATGTCTGGATATGCCTACCAAGCTACTATTCAAATACATTCATTAGTTTATATGACACAAGCAAAAATGTTTGTAGTTTTTGCTAAATGCTTAAAAAGAGGCATGTAGAAAATGAGCATTTTTCCATGCGTCTGCGCAGCGCAGCGCCGGGATTCGAGCACCTTGGTGCTGCTGCTGGCAACACCGCGAGTAGAGCTATGACGCGAGACGGCGGCGGCGGCGGCGGGCGTTCCGACGCGCGCTCGTAAAATCGCACAAGTTCATGGAGCAAGACGCGTCCGCCGCCGCGGCCGGGGCGCCCACCCGACTTTCCACCGTTTCATTAAATAACTACCGCACATTTTTCACCCGATTGCGTCAATGGTCAAGCGAGGCACGCGATATTTGCGTCCGAGCGTTTATTAATAGACGCGCCTGGCAAAAACTCGACCACTCATCGACTTTATTTTGGAAAGCACTGAAGGAAGGTAAATAAAATAGTATCTGCGGAAATACTCTTACTGGATGCGTGGTGTGTTTTGTTAGCGCGGTTTGGACGCGCGCAGGCTATTTCAAGCCGCACGAGTGTGGTTAAACGAATATTTATAATTGTATTCGTCACTCGAATCCGAACTATATTTTGTTAATGCTAAGTAAAGAGCGTGCGGTGCGAATGATATATTTACGTAAGATTATTTTCGGTATGGCATTTATTTATTTCGCGACGGGCGTCATACTCTTCGGCACATGAAAGCAATTATTCGTATTCTCGATGAAATGACGCATGACCTGAATGTTTTTAAATAATGATTTCTAAATATATTTTCTGGACCTATTTATTTGTACGGATATAAAAATAATTAATAGATAAATAACTATACCTACGTAATAGATATCAATCTGTGGTCAAATTTGCGCTCATGATAGAACATTCTGAATGTTTACAGTACTTTAACCATAATCCTATTATGTAGGCATTCATTAATAGGTTATAGGTACCTACTTACATGCATATTTCACTCACCTATGTTTTCGATAATAAGTAAGTACTACTTATATAGATATTAAAAATCCATGACTCTAGTACAAACGCACATGCTCATCACAAGCTTGTCCCTACCAGGATTCGAACCCGGGACCATCGGCGCAGAAAGCACGGTCACTACCAACTGCGCCAATCAGATCGTCACTTAGGAAGCACATTTAATCAAAGTCAAGGAGTATAAAGTTATAAAAAGTAATTAATTTAAAATTAACATCCTTAAAATATATAATTCGTTTTAAATTAAGATCCTTAAAATATATGTCGCAAAACCATAGACCACGTAACAAAGTATGAGTACAATATGCCTAAAAAAACGTCTTACGTCACTACGAAGCGGACGTTACTCAGCGTCATTTGTTTTACATTGGCAGCTATTACCCGGTATGTGCAATCGTCAATCCGTTCATCAATCATCAATCCACTCAGGCCTTTTCCGATTACTAACCGACTGTAAACGATTTCACTATAAACCGGGAATTAACGATTGACATTTGAGTTATTATCGTTAGAAACATTGAACGCCCTTATAACTTTATAGCCGTTACCCGCAACTTCGTCCGCGTGGTATTTAACAAAGACATAACCGTTCTAAAATAAAAGTAGCCTACGTTACTCCTTGTTACATCAGCTATCTGGCAGTGAAAGTCCTGTCAAAATCGGTCCAGCCATTTCAGAGATTAGCCGGAACAAATAGAGAGACAGACAGACAGACAAAAATTTAAAAAAAAAAATTTTTGGTATATGTACCGTGTATACATCCAAATGCACTTAGTAAAAAGCGGTTATTTTAATATTACAACCAGACACTCCAATTTTATTTATTTGTATAGATTAAAACCACAGAAAGTCGAAGCAAAGAGAACGGCATTCGCTTACAAACCGGAGGCGCTTGTTTTCATCCACTCCAATTCCACGCTTAGGTATAATAGCGAACATAAATCATAGGTACATAGCTCTTTATTATTTATGGCGGCGGCTAAAAAACCTCGACGCGTGTTTTTTGCTTGATTGGCTGTGGGTCTATTGATACATATAATATGAGACGATACGATTGGTCCACCCACTAACATGCCCTTTTCATTCATTTTTCTTAAATAATTTATCAAAACACTCGCATTAGCCAAACCTATAACCATTTGTATCCAACGATCATTTTTTTAGCGTGGGGAAATGCTCGTGGCTACCCACAAGCCCCGGGGGAAGCAAGCGGGTTATGTCGGCCGCCTACCGACTAAAACCCCACAGTGGTCCTTCGCCCGCCTTGTGGGGGAGTGAATCCAAGCACCTTACTTAACCTTTGCTTAATGTACAAACTTGTACGAGGTGTGAAACTGCCACCTAACTGATCGGCCTGATTCGCAATATTCAATGTCATTGAACCGCGTGACGTAAACAATCCCTTAACTACATAGCGTTAGAATCAGAATATTTTTTATTCATGTACAGTACTTATGAATCGTCAAAAGTTACAAAATGCTAAGCTACTACTTTACCACCCGTACGTAATGCCGTTCATATGGAGAAGAACGGGTAAGAAACTCCATGGTTGCTCTCTTTAAAAAGGATCTTTTAGATTTTTGAGCAGTACATTGTTATAGGTATGTGAGAACAATCTATCGGATCGGCTTAGCAGACTTTAGCAGCTGGTCAATTAATATAATTAATATTACCGGTTTTAGAAACTACTAATGTGACGTACACCCAATGTATGTGTACACCATACCCACGAGAGTTTTTTTAATGGTTTTTCAACTCCATACAATACATACCCACACAAAAACTATAATACATTGCTTAATTTTAAAGTCATCATGATGAGCA
The DNA here is from genome assembly GCA_905404115.1 of Pheosia gnoma. NCBI lineage: Eukaryota > Metazoa > Arthropoda > Insecta > Lepidoptera > Notodontidae > Pheosia > Pheosia gnoma. The sequence goes on along the minus strand of FR989909.1, from coordinate 4,307,037 downwards.
CATTAATCTATACATCTATACATATAAATAAAATTGGAGTGTCTGTTTGTAATATTAAAATAACCGCTTTTTACTAAGTGCATTTAGATGTATACACGTTACCTATACCGAAACAACATTTTTTTCAATTTTTGTCTGTCTGTGTGTCTGTCTGTTTGTTCCGGCTAATCTCTGAAATGGCTGGACCGATTTTGACGGGACTTTCACTGGCAGATAGCTGATGTAACAAGGAGTAACTTAGGCTACTTTTATTTTAGAAAAAAAAAATAGGATTTCACGAAAAAAAATTAAAACCAATGTTGCAGCGCAGCGCCTGATTAAGTTTGATAGCAACAACCTGCAATGCGTCCCGCGGGCTCAGAATGGGCGAGCAGGCTGTTGTCAACGGTTGTCTTTGTTAAATACCACGCGGACGAAGTCGCGGGCAACAGCTAGTAACGATATATAAGTCCAATGCCTTTTGCAAGTGGAATTTAGAATTACCACTAGGTAAGTACCTATAGCATCCAGTATATTTGTAATATTCTATTTAGAAGTAAATAGGTAATCGAGCGAGTAAAAACTCAGGCAAAAATAAGAAGGTAGGAAATCTAGTTTATTTACATTGAAGTACGAAGGATTTCTTTTTATAATGTGTAGATTGTACTTAAGTATTTAAAACATTATTTGAAAATTCTGTTCGCGAAAACTTGTTAGTAGTAGGATGTGATATAAAACTCAATATTCATCCAGCTGTACTTACTTCCATTGCGAGTTTATTCAAAATCTAACCCAATACTATAAAGTTCAACAAAAATTTTGTAAAACATTTTAAGGGGTTTACAAGTAGGTGATAACGATCACATTTATGTATAAAATATATGTGTATACATTGTTTGATTTTTCTATGAGAAAGCAAACCGCGCACCCAGTACGTATTGCTATTTTTTAAATTTCAAATTTATTTTTCGAGAATTTGGCCTTTATAGGCTACCAATGGACACCTTTAAATATTATACACTATCATTGTTAAGGCTTTCATATGAAGTCTGTTCCATTTGCCATACAAAATGGTTAATACGCAGACTATGCAGTGCACGTTTCACGAAAAAAACTCGAGACTCGATGTGTAGGTAGATCCGGCAGTAGTTATAAGCCTACATACAAGGTGTCAGGGGTTACCAACATTTTGCAACGGATGTGACCGTCATTTGGCGCAATGACCGTATTTGCTAACTGGCCTGACGTCACAGCAGTTACATAGACACCGGCACGTGACCTTTCTGTGTTTTCCGAACACCTTGCTATAAGTGCCTACTTATCAGTAATGACGTTAATCTTTAGTGGATTAACTATAAGAGTGTATAGGCGTTATTTTTTGCTGTATATAGTTGTATGTGTATATCTTCTTGTATACGCAAATAAAAGAGATAACTTTTTTGGCTATTTGCCGCTCTATTAATAAAGTTTTCAATATTGACGTCAATTTAAAATTAAATTTTTAATTAATTGGTCTCGTCCATTGACGTACCCAACCATTGACGTACATAATTTTGTATTTTGTGTTGGAATTTGAACTATACCTAATTCTCGCTCGACCCCCGCCAATATGAGCTTACAGATTGCATAAAATAAAATGAGCAAAGATCCGCCGCAGAGCCGCCGTCTAATCTCATTTTTGTGATGCGAACTCTACCTCACGTTGTTAATTAATTACTGAGTAATCAGTAAAATAAAATGTCATTAACAGCCATAAAACCATTGAATGATTTCGAACGATAACCTGGCGATATTGGAAGCTAATAATATCTTTACCTACCAATTAATCTAGTGTTAATTAACCCGATCGTAATGGAATTGTAAAAATATCTTGTTGAACCCAGCATTGTAATACAACAAAGGCTACCAACGATTGTATAGGTATTTCTTAATAATCACGTGGCCCATTATGCGTTTCGATATTGTGATTGGGTTTTATTCAGGTTAATGACCGCTGCAGATAAAAACTTGACCTCTGCAGTTGTGTTTGAGCAATTGAAAGTATAATAGTTAATTATCCAGTTATGCCTAAGTATACCTATTCAATAACAGTACGTAGATACTATTGATTTCTTACGACTTGGCATCCAGTAATTAATATTATTAAATCCAAAATGCGCACCATTGCAAGACCTCAACACACTGTAAGCACTTTCTGCTTAAATCGGACTGCAAGCAACAACTAAATATGAGGGTCTCAAACTATGACACTAGGACGTCAACCACCTCAGTCCTCTCGTGACCATGGTTGCTGTAAAGCAGCCGAAACGTCGGGAACGTAAAAAACTTAGAATAAACGCGATAAAATCCGTAAGAGTAGTTTTTTTATGTATGTAGAGAGTCCACAGGGTACAAATAGTATACCATTGGCAGTGGAACCTCATTATAATATGGCGAGGTTCCTTCTTCGATAACAAGTGCGTAAAGGACATCAAATACGGTGAAGTTACTGTAATATTTTATCATAAAATATTCTAAAATGAAATATTAAAGTAGGTATCATAAGCGCGTCACAGTCGCAGACAGTCAAGATAATAAGGAATATATCTTATCTCACTAGATTTCATAAAAACCGTCAATATTTCTATTCTTCTATCATTCCTTTCAATAGCACACACGACGAAGATAATATATATTTGATCATAGCATTCGAGCAATATAGAAATTCGTCATAAAACATGCTATTCAAAACTATACAGGATACCTCAAGATGAATAGCAATATTTCTTGATAGTTTAGATAATTCAATATAAACGTTTCGTTTTTCTAGATTGCGAGTCGCTGATCCGCAAAATGCTAGTCCTCGAGCCTATGAAGAGGTATACCATCGAACAGATCAAGAAGCATCGGTGGATGGCCGCGGAGCCTTACGCGGTGCCCACTGTTACCGCGGACCCGGCACGGAGCCCTGCGCACGCGACCTCACACCAAGACCCTAACGACCAAGTACTGAGGCTCATGCAGAGCTTGGGAATTGATCCTATTAAAACTAAAGAGGTAAGTGAGGGTACTAAAGATCCAAATTTCGTCTTCTTCTTTAAGGGAGCACCTTACTCAACCCGTAAACGGAACGATTTCTATTGGAATATTCAATTAATATTTATGCGATGCACACTCGCCCCGTGTAAGTATTTTGGTCTTTATTAAGTACATTAGTAAACTTTAAAAAAAAGTTTGTGACTGGTGGAGTACCTACCTGTCAAATTAATATCGATGTAATTGTGAGAGGCGAGTGAATCCATGATTAAAACCAATATATTTTAAATCACACGGTGTTATCACCACATTACGTAAAAAAAAAATACAACCGAATTGAGAACCTCCTCCTTTTTTTTGAAGTCGGTTAATAATATAAATGCAGAGCGATTGTTTGGGTTTCACGTGATATACATTGTTAATTTAAAAGTGAATATATTATACAAGGTGTGCAGAAATAACAATGATAGTTTCATATTTGTATTTATGTAAATTGTTAATTTCTCCTTCACAGAGCTTGAGGTCGAACAGCTACGACCACCACGCAGCCATATACTTGCTATTATTGGAGCGGCTAAGGGCGCGAGCAGCAATTGGGGCTAGTGTCTCCAATATAGAAGCCCGCACCAGGCCTTCAAGGAGACCGTCCTCCGTGGCCGACCAGGCGCTTGCTAGAGAAGTGCATGATGCTCGGAGGGAACATCATAATAGGTAAATTACTAAGATCTATATCAAAAATATTAATATGATCGGCGAAACTGAATTTAAAGTAATGATTATCATTTGCATCGTGAAGTCTGCACGTTTATCGAAAGCAGTATGAAGTGTGCTATCCCACACTGGGCCAGCGTGGTAGACTATAGCCCAATTCATCTCGTATTGTCGGGTATTATTGCAATAGGCTCACCCGCTATTACAATAGGATCAAAACCTTGGGAGAAATGTGTGTGCACTGCATCACTGCCTACCTCTTCGGCTGTACCGACGGAGTATTATGAATTATAATGGAATAGAGGTTATTTCCTGCTAATACTGTTAAAACTCATTCTTCTTCAGTCTTAATTGTAGTTTGTTTTTTTCAGATTACTTCAAACTGGAGAATCGCAATCACGAGAATACAGCAGAGCGACTCCAACTATATCAGCTGCACCGGCTGACCCCTCGTCTGCCGAAACGCAGCGACTACTGTCGCTCGCCGGCGTCAACATGACCGAACAGAGACTGCTCCAGCGAAACTCCGACCCCTCGGATACGCACCGGAGCTTTCTAGTCAGCAACCTTGACGTCATCTCCAGAAATCATGAGACCGAATCCAGTAGGTTACTCTCCATGAGAAATATCGATGTCTCTCAATCCACCCAAAGGCTAGGCACCAAAGGGAATGAGCCTGGGGTTCCAACTCACAGGTTGCTCACCTCTGCCTATGAGCAGCAACAAAACATATTGAAACAATCTAGCGAAGACTGCCGACGGCTGTTGCAACAATCCACAACCGTGGGGCCCGAGACGAATAAAAGTACCACAGATGGAGCTAGGCTCTTAACGTCATCCAGCTTCGATTCAAAATGCGCGATTGACGGTGGAAGAAGTTCCTCGGCTACCGATCACAATGCTATAACAAATTTTCTCCAAAATTCGGCTTCAGCTACCAATTTCAATACTGACACCATGAAATTACCTAATTCAACAACGTTCACTATGTGTTCTGAGGCAGCTAAACTTATGAACACATTACAACAATCACCTTTACCGTTAAAGGGAACTGTCAACTTGAGTACTAGTCCTATCCCTCAGATAGCAGAGCCAAAATTGAGCAGTGTTCTAGAACAACCAAAACCACTTGAATCTACGAGACTTGTATCGCAAGCGCAACAGCAAGATCTCAGCCGACTCCAAACAAGTACACCGCCTTTTAAAGATTACATGAATCATCATCTTCCAGCCTATTCTTATTTACAAAATTCAGTTTCTCCAATGACCACAACTGCCACGGGTGATTTATTTCCAAACACACTATATAGACCGGATAGCAAATTTTCTTTAAATAGATACACAACAAGCCAAACCTATTCACAGAACCTTCAAGGTAACAATCCTACGGATGCGACAAAATTTCAACAGCAATATTCGTCGTCGACAGACGAAGGTTGCGAAACAGATATGGAGGATGTCGTGAGCGTTCCAAGCGGAATGCAAAACAGACTAAGCTCGTACGCCAGTTCGAGTTCCAGTAGCGGAGTTGTAACTTTCTTCAACAACAAAAGCCTCAGCCAGAACCTTAGTTGTGATTCATCACAAAGTAATTTTTCCACCTTTGAAAGTTTGGATTACCAGTTGTCCGACTGCTCCAGTGAGTTAGCTAGCAGCCTGCCTAGCTGCACCTCAAACGAAGATAAACTGGGCTATGAGAATAATTCTCTAGTAAACACAAGTCCAATGCATCCATGCGTTTATATATCTTCATACAATAATAAAACTCCAGGCGCAGCATTTATAGCGAGGCATAATCCTTTGAACTATCAGTCTGCCAATAAAAACTGCCATCGGGCGATAACACGGAGTCCAGTGGACTTTCGGGAAGGTCGCCGAGCGAGCGACGGCCTAGTCGCACAACAAGTTGCGCAGTCGGATGAGTCGCAAAAGAACAGTTTAGCTTTCAACAGTCAACGGCTGAATGAAAACTGTAAGGCCAAAGGAGTTTTAGAACTGCACCTAGTCCAAAAGGAGGCCCAAAAATTGAAAACTCAGTACCAAGCTACCCTTCCAGCAGAAGAAATGACACAGAGGCAATTGCAACATAATCAATTTGCAGCGAATTTTAGTCCCCATTATTTAGATACGAAACCTGCAACGCCTAAACGTATCAGTCTTCCGGAAACTTTTAACTACTCGAGTACCTCACCACCGATGCCCGCCAGCCCTAAAATGGTGGCTCAGCTTCAGGATCAAACGGACATCCCTCATAGCTCATCCGTTTCTCAAGTGAGCAAGCCACCCCTTCAACAACAGTTAATGCAACATAGACTATTCCAACAAAAAAGGCAACTATTACAAAAACAGATGACTCCCCCCAATCTTCCTCCACACGAAATGGGCATCCACACGCTGCAAGTGGGTCTAAGCAGGCGACAGATGTTGAGACAGCAGAGCTACAAGATAGCACAACAACAGCAAATTTTGCCCCCTTTGCCCCTGACGGAGACAGAAAACAGAGATCTGCTCGCCTTTCAAGCGATAGTAGAGGGAGCTAACAGATCGACCAAGCATAATACGGACGAGAGTCAAGAGGTGTCGAAGTTTGCGTATCAGGGGTCAATGGAAATAAGTATTATGAACAAAGATAGGATAGGTAACGAGAACTGGTCGAACTTGCCGTCCAGCTTGCAGAGCGCTTGCCAAATATCAGATATGACGGGGCGGCGCGAGGTGCGGGAGACGCGCGAGGGGGAGGGGGAGGCGGGCGGCCACTCAGCCGTGGACGCGCCGCTGTGGCCGGCCCAGTGGAACACCAGCCTTTTTCAGCCGCAGCCTTGCTTCCAGGTATTCCAACAGATCAATTAAGTAGTACCACGTAAAGTGTAGCCTCGTAGATTTTGTAGTGTGGATTGTATCAGCCGAATAAGTATGTGAATGTCGGCGTCAGCGCGTGCAATATTTGCCAGACCAATATATTGGTATCATTACACTGTACCTATGTATATTCGTATAGCATTGTGAGTTAGTATATTATTGATGCGTAGAAACTTAGTTCCATAGAAATAAACTTTCGTATCGTTAGTGCATGACAATAACTAGTGCTTTAAAATATATATTACACTGAATAATACACCTCAGTACAATCTGACCTGCCCATCATACCTTAATATATTAAACTACATAATAATATCTGCTCATGATAGTCAAATAAACGTTACATAGCATAATTGGAATTGGATCAAAATAAAAGAAAATAATAATATGATTTATAAACTCATTAGTAACTTCCTATAAGTACTTAGATAAGTATACTTCCCAAAATCATTTTTAGGAAAATTATTTAACACATGTTACAAAGTATTCATTCCTGTTATCAGTTATACACAAACACAATATAAAACGAGTATCATCACTAATGTAATTAAGCACCCACTTATCTATAAGTGTAATGTAGCTATTCCATTTTTTAAATGTTACTTGCCAAGTATTGTAGTAATCTTATGAAACTTGTATGATAATGATTTGCATTTCACCTTCGTATTGCGTCGCAGCATCACGTGAGAATGTTCCTACATATTTATTCATTAATTTCTCTATAGTACATTTTTTTATTAGGTATAAGTATCTATTTATTATAGATATTATAAGTTGAAACATAATGAGTCTGTATATTTTCTTTGTGAAAGTCTTAAGTATAATTTTGTTATTATTTGCTAATAATAAAATAATGTTATGTAAGATGTGATAGCTTTACTTAGAGGCAAGATTTATTTAAAATATAAGTAAATGTAATTTTTAATAATAGTTTCTTGTTTTATTTTACGCCACCTTATTATTTTGCGTAGCTTTTTTGTAGATGACACGGCTGCCGCAATGCACGTAAAATAGATTAGTAGGTAAGTTTTTCTTTGGATTTAAGTAGGTATTCTTATATTTTCAATGCTTATATAGAATGTCAACTATTTTACAATGCAGATACTTGTGTCAAACTCAAAAGCTAATGACGTACATCGAAGCCATATGCTGTAAAATGCGATGTCGAACGAACGAACGAATAGAAGTCGAACACCTTTTCAGTATACTACCTGTTTATGAGTTTAAACGAGAGTTCAGATGCTTCCCAAATCGATAAATAAGTAATATTTTTATGCTTAGATGGAGATTACGCTTTCGGTACACAACTACATTCAACTACTTATGTAGATATTTTAGATAGAGATAAGTGGCAACATACGGACGAAGCCCAAGTCGAGGGATGGGTGACCAACAGACAGTAAACATACGGTCACTGTGGATGACTCTTAAATATAGAGAAAGATAGCTCTTTATAGAAAAAAAGGAATATTTTTTCTACCTATCTATAAATAGAGGCTATTTTATTTTACTGAAATATATTTATGAAATGTGTCGTGGCGAGGTTGGAGAGGTCGCCACAGTGTAGTCAAGAAAATACTGTCTAACTTGCTACCGTTCCTTCATTACAGTCCAACTGGCAAGGCCACAGTCTACCACCAGCAGCGAGCATGCTGCCACTCAGCGAAAGTCCCATATTGGAGCTCACTGAGCAAATGGAGTCCATATAACTACAGTATTCTTTTAATTTTAATTGTACGGTCCAATTGTTTCGCGATAACGTATTCTAATATAATTGAGATACAGTTCAGTTACTATAAAATTTAAAGATTAGAAGTGATTAGGATCATCCGACACCGCACCATTTGAATCTAGTCAAAAAGGTTATACGTAACTTATACGTGGACATAATATTTATAGATGTCCAATTAGGTACTACACCTACCTACAAGTATTTATTTATATTGAAGACAATTCTAATGAATTGTTCAAATAATTTAGTGATAAATAATGCGACAATATATAAAATAGGTTAAGTTGTTACATAAATGCGATTTATTTTTGGACCTAATAAGCCCTACTAATAAACACTTTCTTTTTATTATTACTTATATAACAATACAGTAGGTATGCATCCGTAAATTAGTAGGTATAGGTAAGTATTATAGATTTGAAAATAATATATAAATTATACGTTTTGCTTTCACACTGAAACTCTATTGGAACAATTGGAACATAGAGACTTTCCTTTTAGATGTCTTAGAATATTCAGTAATAGAGCTTATTGTGTACGAGTTTAAAAGGTACCTACAGATCATGGGCTTTTAATAAGTGAATCCAAGGAAAATACAACATTTCCAACTAACAATAGTAGAAAATATTTGAAGTACCTACCTAGGTCTAAGCAGTCTACGATTTTAACCGGACCGAAAGACGTTAAGGTTCAATTCCTTGTAAATAAAATACCTCTAATTAACTTTGAATAAAAGACTGAATTCAGTGTCAATTCAGACCATGTATTGTCAGACGATACGAGTATCATCCGAAAGTCGAAGAACGTTTTTGAAAATTGAGAAATGTAATATAAGTATTTTATATAAGTAGTTACACTCGTGTGATTTCTGTTTTAGCAATGCGTGTTTTGAAATGTAGGACCATTGATGAACTATTACATAGATATGTGATAGCTAGTACTATTGCGTTGTTATTAAAGTCTCAGCTGACGCACACACTTGTAAGTTATAATATAACGTACTTTGGCTACACACACTAAACGATACAATGGCAGTGTAAATGAAATAGCATGACAATTAGCTAGAGCAAAAGCTTGACAGATATATGTTGCACTGCGTCGTTTCTATGTGCGCTGCGCAGCCCAGTTTTGTGGTACCAATTCCGGGCGCAAGAAACCTATCCACGTCTTTCTTAATAGACATCGATGGGTAGGGCCATGAAATTTAATATGGTTGGGACATATCAGTTCAGTGGCTCAAGCAATATCTTGCATACACCACAGATTTCATAAATAAGAAAGACAGTGACAGCAAGATTTTTTCAATCACGTCACGATTACAGTAGGAGTTCCTGCTGAACCTACAGGTAGTAAGTTAGTATCACATAACATCATGTAGGTTTGTCGGGATATATGTTACGAGACTTGGGACAAGGATCAAGATTGTAACTTTTTCAACCAAGATATGAATTAATTTGTAATCAATCATCTCGCCTGTACGTATATTGCGGTCAGTTTAAGCTGTGTCTAGATACAGGCCCTATTGTGACTACTGCTAAGTACCTGCAGTCGGCGACACTGACACTCGACACTAATATCAACAGTCATCACATCATCGGTGTCGTGGAAATAGTAATTCTCTTTGACACTCCGTCTAATACTGATTACCTAGTGTTAGGTGTCGTCATACGTATCGTTATACTTCAGACTAGATTGAATGTCAAAGCCTATATAGAGCCGCGACACCGAGTTGTAGATCTTATGTCTATCTATCTATATCTTATTTTGTATTGCTTTGGGTCGAGTGTCAGTATACAGGAGGTATACTTAGTATTATAATGTATAGGCCAATCCAAGAGCGGCATGGTCTACTGAATTTTGAACAAGTAAGTACCTATTTAAAAAAGGGTGATTGTTAAAACCTCGTATTGGTCTCTTGCTACAAATACCTATGAGTTTTTGTAAAGTGATTTTTATAAAATGTTTAAAAAAAATCGCATTTAAAAAATTATGCGCTTCTACAACACTTTACAAGTGCGTTATTAGCGATGTTGCACATACGCTCTTATTCGCTACAATAGTGAATCTAGTTAACTGTCTACTAAGTAGATGAATATGTCATCGACATTTCTAAAATGATGAGTAGCCCACTGATCGCTACGAAGCTTTATCGAACTGTAACAATAACTTACATTATGTAAGAATTAACATTGCAAGTAGTGTCTGTAAGTATAAGTACCTAATGTAGACGAATCGTAGAATAGGTGTTTGGATGCTTTTACACAATTAGAAGTATGGCCACTGTAATATATTATCAAGCAAATTCCATGTTATTCGCGGTTATTTATTGTAGGTGATTAGTTAAGTAGACAATTTTACATACATCAGGGCATGCAGAGAGAGGTACATGGGAAATCAAAGTCTCTGCAGATATACTTAATGATTATATACTCGTAATATCCGACAATTTCAGGCTTTAAAAGCTCCATTTAAAGTTTATTGTAGTGATGTCACCTACCTGCATTTTTCGTTGTATTTTATTGTAATTTTTGGGTTGTGATCATGTATTGGCTGATTAATAATCAATGTATAGAGCAGTCGTACATAATACAATAATTATTAAAAAAAAAGCAAGTTTGTTTCATTGTTATACATACAAATAAGTACGTAAGGGTAGGTATTCACGACTTAACTTAACACTAACACTCTGTCTATTAAACCAAGTGTCAAAGTACACTGACGCGACACCAAGTGTTGTTGATCTCACTTCTGTGTCGCTCAGTGTCGCCGTGAATACTTAGCATAGCGATATACTTTTAAAGATGAGTAATTACTTGCTACTGATGATAGAGGTGTCATCAATGTTTATTTATTATCATCACTGATAGTTAGCGCTTGAACTGAGTATTGCCATGTGAAAATTATATTTCTGTTGGCATGTCGCACAATTCCCCGATAGTACCTACATAGTAAGCACTCGAGGGAAAGTCATATAAATAGATACGTTTATAAAATGTATTATAAGCAGGTGCCTACTGATATCAATATTTCCATAAGTAGGTACGTATTTATTGCGATATGGCTGTGACGTCTGCCTTACGGTATAGGTATCTACTTACTAGCGTCTTTATTGACATGCTTATCTGGCGTAGCGGTTAAAATAGGTGCATCGGTTTTATCGTTTACTTCAAGCTTGTTATTTACTCGTTCATCGATTTCAAAGGCATTTAAGTGGGTATACATTTAATGCCTTATTTACCAGTGTACCGTAAACATTGAGTGCGTAAATACTAGTAACTACTACGTAAATATTATATATATAGCTCTTGCTACGAAAAGGCAAAGGAGTTGTCCTTTCGGACAAATCGGAATCAGAAATGAGTAAGGTTACGGACTTGATTAAAGCTAAAGGAGAGTTTTCTTATTCTTTTGAAGTGACTCCTGATGTACAAGAAGATAAATTAAGAAGTTTATGTGCTGATCCGTTGTTTTTCTCTGTGACGTGGCACGCGAAAACACACCGATGCGAAAGTCTAAGTATAAGCCCGATACGGATGGTATGCCTCTTGAAGAGCATACATAAGCATGTATTGCTGCACTTAACCTGTGATATGTTAAGAAAAGAATATTTAAATGAGCTATTGACGATGTTACAAGAAAATGGCATTTGTAACCTATTTCTTACTTTGGGTGGTAAGTATCTTTATATTACACAGATGTTATTAAATAGGATTTTATTCTCAAGAGCTAACTTCAAACAAAAATTAAATTACGATGCTATTGAATACCGACAAGGATATACTATATGCCAACCCTGATAATGATGATGAACTCAAGGCTTCATAGTCTTTTAGCGTCTAGTGACATCCTAACAAGAGCTAATATTTTTAAGCACTCTAGAAATCCTAGTTTAGACATTCTAGTTCATTCATACTAGTTCAAACATTAGGGAAATAGTTTAAAACATAGATAAGTAGATACATTAAAAATACCCGTTGATTGCAGAGAGATATGACTCCAATACTTCAGATTACAAGAACACCGCACAATTAATTGAATACATAAGGAAGAAGACGGGTCAATATTTCTGCATTGGTGTTGCTGGTTTCCCCGGGTGTTCTGATGATAAATTGATTCAAACAAAGGAAAAAATCGACATTGGAGCAAATTTTATAATTACTCAAGCATTTTTTGATGCAGAAGTATATGTTGAATTTAAAAATAAATGCGATAAGATAGGAATAGAAGTACCCATTGTACCTGGCGTATTCGCTTTTGAAACCCACAAGCAGTTGGTTGGTTTTATTGATCTTTGTAAAATCAAAGTTTCCGATGATTTGTTGCAACATGTTGAAAATAATGAGAAACTACATACGCCCGGTATACATATAATTAAGCAATTAATACATGACTTAAATTCAAAGTGTGGAGTTAATCACATTCATTTTTTTACTCTAAATCAATTGAATAAGGTTTGCTCTTTCATGGAACAATTGAAGTAAATTATGTGTTAAGTACTTAAGTGTTTTATTAAATCCTAAGGTGTTACTCCTCGATTGCCAACACTATAAATAACATAAGTGTGTATAGCAACTTGCAGTTGTATATCGATCGGGCTCATGGCGCCGTGCGCTAGACGAGTGGCTGCCTCGCGAGCTTACTCCATGGCGAGATCGGGAAGCATACTGTGTAACTAACATGAGTGATTATAATTTTGGATCGCCTGTACGTATTATTCACTTAAGTGCGTAAGTAAGTGATGTTTTTTACGATTAAGTAAATAAGTAGTAATTAGTTGTTATGTTTCTATCTTGTTGTTTATAGCTAAGTTTATTTACCAACCTATCTACTTACTCATTAATATGTTAACGCATTTAAAACCCTCTAGCTTAAAGGTCGTCATTGATAAGTGTCTATTCGCTTATAGGACAGTTTTATGGATTGTTAAACTGTAGGTACGCATGTTTACATACGAATTCCGGCTCACGTTAGATAGGTAGGTAATTACTTACTTACTTCATAACATGAATTGCCGTAACTATAAAAAGGTTGTGCGTAGCAACATCTTCAACCTCGCTACAAGATATATAGATGGCGCTTCAGAGACATTCAGAACAAATGACAATTCTCCATACAATCCTGAAACGCGCTATGAGTTGTAGTGGCAAAACCTATATTAAAGTAAAGTAAGTAACTACCTAGGTATGTCGATCAATATTTAGGTACTCATAGAGCCTTTAAGTACTATACCTAGGTACGTAGTATTTATAATATCCTACTCGTCACATAGACAAATAAATAATACAGACAGTTTTACGAACAACATTACTAAAGCACAAAAAAGCAAGCCGATTGGTTTAGTACACGCGAATTCGCATAAATCTGGTTGATTTTTTGGACTTCAATATGTTGTGCGCGACACTCCAGCCTTCGTCTGAAACTTGCCAATCGGTATCAAACAAGAGTTAATTTTAACGTAGAATAGAACGCAATTTATCTGCATAAATCAATAATTCATCCATCTGTCAGTTGTCACCAAGTGTCAAAATTGAAGTATTGAAGAATTTACTTATAGGTTATGCTGTACCGAAACATCGTCCTTATCTTCAAATAAATTTCGTGGTAAATAGCGATTAATAAATACATTTCAAGTAATAATTTCTGGAGTGCTTTTGCGTGAGTCTGATTAATTTTATAGGCTGCTTAATTTATTTATGTACATAATTTAAAGCAGTTCAAGTAAAAATATTTGTATTTTAGGTATTTAACTGCCGATTGAACAGTGAAAGATGTCTTTTCCGGATAGAGAACAGCGTAAATCGTGCTGGGACTCCAGAGATCGTTACTGGGAATGCCTAGATAAGGAGCATATAAAAGACAGCAACGAAAGACCTAAAGCATGCAATGACTTCAGGAAAGTATTTGAGAAGGCATGCCCCACACAATGGGTCACACATTTTGATAGAAAGCGAGATTTTAATGTGTTTAAAGAGAAAATTCAAAAAGAAGGCTTTGAACCAATCAAGGAACAATAAAAAGTGTATCTTTAAGTTGTTGTAAATATAGACATGTAGTAAATTACTTATTTTTAGTTGAAGATGTTTTTTTTTTTCTAAATGTTTATTATATTGGCATTTAATTAAATATTCATTAAAAAGGTAAATCAATCCTTGAAAATATATTTTTATTAGATGAGTAACTGTACTAATGTCATACTTTATTACAGGCTTACTTCGGTTTTGGAAAATGGATCCTCTGTCCAAGCTTCTGCTTGAGATTAGTGTATCAACCCACAACTTGAAGTTGGGGTCTATACAGGTAGGTGATGATTAAAGTATAAAATTAAGGTGATTAATTAAATACCTACTTCTAATAAATATTTCTGTAATTTCAGGATATATTATTGAAAACAAAAGAACTTCAGAAATGTTCTAATATTCATAAGGATAATAATTGGAGACAACTGGGAGAAATCTTGTGGTTACATTTACAAACAGGTCTTAAAAACATAGATGATCAATTGCTATGTGCAACATGCTTCTTCACAGTGATGACCTTTATAGATGAGGCAGATTCCTACATGAATGAATTATTAAAAATTATTGATAAAGAATTAAAAAGAAGTGTAGAGAATGAAGCAAGTACTAACACATTTCAAGTAGTTTCAATGATGTATGGAATGTTCCAATCATCATTTGTAACTCAAGGCGCTAATGTTGACAGCTCTAATATTGAGGTCCTTCTGAAATCAATAGTTGAATTACTGACATCTATGGGATATGAGTATTCACAGTATACATTTCTTGTTTTCAAAACAATAAAATCATTGAAAAAGGCTTGTGGAACAAATTTACAAGAACATATTTTTAATAAAGAAAATATAATTAAGTTACTAAACCTTGTCAACCATAACTGGGAGAACCCTATAACAGGAGTGAGAGATTTGAACCAATCTATATTTCAAAACCTGATTACTATGATGGATGATGATACATATGAAGTAATAGTAAAAGAGATCAATGGATTCTATTGGAATAAAGCTAAATACTTGATGCTTTCAGAAATTGTTGAATGTGAGAGAGTTGACACATGGGTAATATATGGCAATACATGGGTTGATGGTCTTATAAATAGCTTGCATAAGCCGGGATTGGTATCTGCTGGTGCGGATATGTATTATGCAGTGCTTAAGAATATAAACACTGAAAATCAATGGTGTAGAATATTTCTCAGTCATGTCATTAATATTTTTAAGAGCGCAAATAATAAGGCAATCCTAAATTTCAATAATTATTGGTGTATAACAACAATAAAGAAATTCCCAAACTTGAGTCATATTTTTATAGATGAATTGGAAAAGCTTGATGATTCGGAACAGAAACTTTATAGTAGTTTATGTGTTATGAAGCAAGCAAATAAGCTCAGCATTATTGATAAACATTGGAGTTCAATTGCTGATTATAGAGAAACTGAAAGAGCAATTTTGAGTGGAATTGAGCATTGCAATAACAACATAAGAATTTTGGCATTTGAGATTGTATGTGTATTACAAGGGAAGTCAGTTCCAGCTGCAATAGAATATAAATTGATATTGAATTTCTTATCCAACAATGTGAACTCTGATTGTACAGTGTTAAGACTTAACATGATGAACAGTTTCGGCAATTTTTTAACACAACTGCATTCAAGATTTACTAACATAATAAAAAATGGAAATAATTTGGAATGTGAAAATTTACTTGACTTCTGCAAGAAGGTCCAAAGTTTATTAAAAACATCTTTAAACTTAAATGGGAACTACCAAAGAAAGATCACAAGTGTGAAATTATGTGAATTAGTAATTAGCTGTTTTAGTGAAATACAAAAAAAGAAGAAAATCCAAACTAGGAAAGCTAATACAACACTTATAGAATTCCTTAAAGATAAAGGATGTTGGATGCTTTCTGATGACATTTTTGTTTCAAAATTAATAAGTTTGCTAAAAGATCCTGGGGACGATATTAGAGAAAGTACAATTAAAATATTGTTAACTCATTATTCTTCAGATTTCGGAGGCATTCTGTTGGACCGTTTAATCAGTGATGCTTTGAAATGCATGGAAAGCAGGTTTTTTTATGAAATAATTTGTGGTCAAAGTATAATTAAACTAATTGTTAATCTAGTAATGAGACAGAAGCATCTAGATATAAAATTTAAAAGTGCAGAAGATATATTTTTCTTTGGGTACAATGAATTAATTTCAGAATACAAATTAAAAAGAGATATAATGCAATCTATTGAAAACGGGAAGCAATTGCACTCATTTATGAGTATTCTGCTTGTTGTCCTTGAAGTGTGCATTATGAATAAATACAAATTACAGATCTCGAGTATAATGCCAGAATTGTTAGATTCTCTAGATGGTATATCATACCTATTCAGCTGGGAACAAGATAATTCAACAAGTTCTGACTTTTCCAAGATGAATGACATGGTAAAGAACATTATAACTAACTCAGGTTACAATGGTTCTGGTGAGGGTGATCAGACGAAAATATCAGGATTGCAACAAATCGTTCTTAACAGTCTTTGGTTGAATGTAAAGGTATGTAACTTCACAACACGTCAGGCATAACAACTAACAAATATTTAATTTTTAATTAACTGTTTTGATTTTTATTTCAGTCATCTTGTGACCTAGTATCAGTACTGATAAAATGGAATACAAATGATGCAGTTATGGCTGAAAGATGTTTAACTATAATAACTCGTGTTTTGGAAACTTCCCGTCATAAAGGAGCTATAGAAGCAGCTGGAGTGGCACTTGGTAGGTACCAAAAAAGGGTCAAATTTAAAAAAGGATCCGATACATAATCATTCCTTATTTTAATTTTAGGCCGCTCTATTCAATGTTTGACATCCCTGCCGGAAGATAATGACATTTCTAAAGTCCCTTATGTGTTATTGAAATGTAAACTATACGATCTGATATCGGAAACGAATAAGATGTCTTCTATAACGCGAAGGGGAGCTGGTCTTTCTATCATGGTCCATAGAATAGTATCCAGTGATATGAAGAAAGGAAAGGTAAGGGTTTAATAATTTCATGCACTCAATTACAAAATGTTTCACTCAGGGCCCGAAACCGGCAAATGAATGGCATTCTTTTGGAACAAACTGTCCGGGCCCTGGTTTAAATGAATGAAAATAATATTTGTAATATTTTAATTTTCAGCCTCTATTCCATTACTTCATGAAAACTCTTTTAGGAGTCTGCAAAAATGCCGAAGAAATTCCAGTAAAGGTAAATGATGGTAATATGGAAAACCAAATTGATTTACCAAAAGCTATTTACATCCATTTTATGACTAGAATAGCGACAGACAGCAGCTTAGCATCAGACTTAATGTTTTATTCTGCTCAATTGGCTGAACTTGCTTTTGGGAATCTTATTAGTCCACAGTGGCAAATTAGGTAAGTACCTATAACAAGTTAATTATCACGATTATAATTAATAGACATTTAAAAAGTGTGTACATATAATTTACCAAATTTCAGAAATGCTGCACTTCAACTATATGGAGCTCTCATTCCAAGATTAATTGGACAGAAAAAAGCTTCAGGGGATGATGACGAGACTATAGCAACGGTTGGTTATGATGAATTGCGAACTCATTCGCCAAAGTTATGGAACTACATTACTGATCAGTTGAACAAGAGAGATGCAGCTGACAGAATCCAGGTTCATTCAAATTTAGTGCCTATATTAAATTTGCTAGCTAATAGTGCAAAAAGGTATAATTTCAAATTTGATTCAAATGAACGGAAATTAAGTGATGATGGATTATTACAATGTTTGATGGGGCTATTAGACTCTCCAATTCATACTATCAGACGTTTAACTGCTATATGCATTTTTAATATTTACGGGTTCGATAGCATTTACAATGAATTGTGTAGTGAAGAATGTGTTTCTGAAAATATGCTACATGGATGTTTAATTCTGTTACGATTATGCCATAAGATATACTCTTCAGACAAACATTATGAACCAAAATTTAATTACCTCAATGAAAAATTTGCCATTATACTAAAAAGTAAACATCATTCCTACTTGTGTAAAGAGCATTTTGAAGATATATACTTAGATCAATTTAGTATCAAGGATATTAAGGAAACGTTATTTGAATTGAACAATAATAAACATATGCCAGGAGTATTTCTATGGGCTAAGACTCGTATAACAAAATATATACATTCTTGCCTATGGTGTGAAATGCCAGATATCTTAAACATTATTTTAGAGAAAAGTGATTATGAGCAGTACTGCAAGCTAGTTTTGGTAAAAATCGAAGTTGAGAATAATGTTACAGAAGAAGTGCTATTAAAAATCGTAAATATTTTGATAACATTTGAATATAAGTTTTCAAGTAATATTATTTGGAAGATTGTTTATGAAATATCAAAGAAAATAGACTTGCATGTCCAGTTAGATATTGCAATACTTCTTGATAAATTACATGATAAAAAGGCTATATATAAACTGAGATACATGATTCCATTAATTGCAAGATATATATTTCATACATCAAATGCCAGTAAAATGAGTATTGTAAAATTAATAAGTGATTTAAGTAGTATTGACAATTCAGATGTAGATATGAGATACATTGCAGGTCAAGCTAACAATGAAGTAGCTAACAATTTTGAAAATTTACCTGATGCAATTAAAATAACATCTATTAAATGTGCAGTCATTATACTACAGGACGAAGATGAGGATGTAAGAAACTTGAGTGTGGAGTTTTATAAAATTTTGAGCAGACAACAGGCAGAGGCTCATGCCTACATTTGTCTTAATAAAATTTTAGATTATAAATTCTTAGACTCAATATTTTCTGATGCTGAGACAGCAATTCCTGAACTTTGTAATGAATTATCTGAAGTGTTGAACTCAAATCATGTTGTAGATGAATTCAATCCTTTTGCAAATGATACCAAAAATATTTATCTTGAAACAGAAGAATTAAAAGAATTGATTCAAAATATCAAAATTTCTAATAAATAGGTTATTTGCTATTATGTAACGTCAATGTTTTTAATTTTAAGCTTCATCATAATATATAGGTATTTAATAATAATATTTAGGCAACCATAAGTATTTTAGACTTGTTGTTTCACATTTAATGAATATGTTTGGAACAGAATCCGGGCTGTGTTATTTGTAAGCTAAGATTACTATGCTAAAATGAAACAACAAGTTATAGTTACAAATAAAACTGTTTAATTACTATACCAAAAGTCATGGGAGTCACTCGTCATAGTAGTATTTCTGTGGTGGTGAGGTGTCATCTATCTGAATGGAGACAATGTGACGGCCAGGGACCATGACTAGACCCAGAACCCTGGGCTCTTCAGCCTCACCATCACTGCTTTTTAGATATTCTGAGCAGGCACCTGAAATAATTAAGAATAGAAAATTGTATTAGTAATTATAACTATATGGCATCAACTCACCCTTGTAGTACTCAGTGGAGCACTGCAGTCAATAATCATTAAAATATAAACACTTAATAATGTATTTATTTTTTATAATGCCAAAACCACAAATCCATAACCATAATTACCACTTTATTTGTTTTTGTTCCATAACTTACTCCTATTACTAGAATATTAGTGCAGAGTTGGTACATGTCATTTACTTATCACACCTACCAAAGCCCACCCATATTGCCATTCCCACATTTTGGGGTTGTATTTCAAATATCCTTTCCACACTAAGCAACTCTTGTATTATGGGTACTGTACAATGTACTTAGGGCGAACTCAGTATATACTCACTTATATAGATATTAAACATTCATGATTCTGGTAGAAACATTCATGCTCATAACACAAAGTTTGTCCCTACCAGGATTCTAATCTGGGACCCTTGACGCAAAAAGCAGGGAAACTAGCTACTGAGCTAATTGGGTCTTCAAAGGTTAGGGCAAGTGTTTTTCATTTACTTAAACCTATTATATATTTAAAAAAGCAGTGATAGTCATGATGGCAGAAGGCTTGCCTTGGACACAAGGGTCACAACCATGAATATCACTTGCTAAACGGTGGAGGAAAATGCCTACATGCCTACAAGAACTATACTAGTTCATGAAAGATGTGTAAATTCTGCCAAGATACACGTGCGTCAGAGAGGTGGACTATAGTCTGAATCTCCTTAGCATTGAGGCCTGTGCCTAGCAGTGGGACATTACAGGGGTTATTATTATTTGGAGTACTAAGTCTAGAATATATTTCTATGCTTACCTAATATAACATTGGCATCTCTGTCTGTGCAAAGGAACACTCCTATCAGAACTCTGCCATCAGTCATCTCTATCCTGAAGTTCATGTTCAACCATTTACTCAGCTTTGTTTTCCCATCTTCAGCCTCCTAGAATTAATAATTACAAACAAAAATGCAAGATTGTATAGGCTTCGATACATGAGCCGAAAGGCATTCACTGCTGGACAAAGGCCTCCCTAAATGACTTCCACACATGACACTTCTCCACTTTAAATGAGATACATGCGTTTGTTGCAAGTAACACAAGCATGCCCATGTCTAACATGAGGAAACAATGTGGGAATACCAGTAGCACTCGGACAAATATACTTATGTAAATATTATACATTTCTTAGGTGGGTGTTTTTTAAAGATAAGGTGAAGACTGCTCAATAAATTTTATAACAAGCGTCCCAGGCTTTCATGTATATAATGTGGCCTCAAATATTGCTGCTCGGGTAGAACAACACCGAAACGCGCCTGGGTTGGTTTTCTTATCACTAATAATAATTAGTATCGAAGATGAAGACTCATTTAATTAAGCCGGGAACAAAATAATCACATAATGCAAGCGCTAGCAGCTACCTTCTGTATATCCAACACTTGTTCGACAGTCACATTGGTAGTCATGTTGTAAGAGACAGAGTTTAGTTTTAAATTAAATAAAGTTAATTCGTTTTGAGAAGGAATAGCATGTTTGTTATGGTTGTAACTTGTATTGTACGTGTACGTACCTACACAGAGTAAAAAACGCACTACGTAAAGGTTAAATTAACTAACAGACAGAGACAGATAGATATACTGACAGCCCGGATAAGTCGTTCAATTAGCTGCAGTCGTTAAAGGTTACCCGATATCATCATGTCACATATTTTTATTTATAATGGGTATTTATTGAATGTGTTATTGCTATTAATTACTTGATATTGGCAAAATACCCGCTAAGTACCCGCCATATTCATATCCATTTTATTTCATAGCATTTCATTTCGTAAAGAAAGAAGAAGAAGATCACTTATATTTACGCGAATACTACACATTGAAATAAAACTAGTCTTACGGATTTTGTTGAGAAGACTCGATATTATTATTATTTATTATAAAGTTTACCTATTTTAACAACCAGTTATAAAAAAGAATGCAAGAAAAACTAAATATACCTAATATTAAAATGGCATTTTTATGTTTATAGATGTATTTAGTGAGTCTTCTATGAGTGTTTTATTATTTTATTTTTAGCGCTTTCCGGCCCTTTTTTACATACAGGTTTTAACATTTCTAGCCCGTTTTAGCTTCGTAATTTGCCCTTTTTTGAAACGTGAGGTGGCAGCACTGTTTGACACAGTCAGTCTGACAGATTTTTTTTTATGTTTTGTAATTATTTTATAGAATGAAATAATAATGGAAATAAATGCAAATTTAACTAATAAAGATGACGAATTTATGAAGAAATTTAAGTATTACAAATCCAACAAGCCTAAACCATCCTTGGCAGAAGTATTATCAGTTGAAAACACACAAAACAGTGGTGATAAGGTTATTTTTTTATCAACATTTTTTTAAATTGTGTTTTGATTAAAATCTCATATTTGTTATGTAATGATTTTTAGATTGTTAAATTATCCCTTGATACAGTCCCAGATGATATTAGAGCAGAATTACTAGGATTACGGGGCCTCAAGGAATGGGATTTGTTTTCTTTTAAAACCCACCCTGGATTACTTTTTATCAGAAACCCATTCACAACAACGGGACAAAGATATTGGATAAGAAAATGTTTAGAAGAATACCCAAAGAAGCCAAATAAATTAAATATTGACATAGAAGTGAGTTCTCAAGATTGGTGGAAGGAGTGTTATCTTAATGGAGAATGTGATAACCAATTAATGAAAAAATTGCGATGGACAACACTAGGATATCATCATAACTGGGATACAAAAGTAAAATGTTAATATTACGTTATTGTGTTTGTTACTAATATGTTTTTTAATGTTAAATTAAATACTTATAATATTCCAATTTGATAAGATTTAAGTTGCTTGCATAAAAATCACTATAAAATAATTTATTCTACTTTATTCCTGGGTACTTAAGCATCTTGTTACTCACCTTAATAATACATTTTATATTGATAGGTTTATGATGAGGACAACAAGAGTACTTTTCCAGAGGACTTAGCAGAACTATCAGATGTCATTGCTGAGTATTTGGGCTATGCCGGGTTCAAGGCTGAGGCAGCAATTGTTAATTACTATCACATGAACTCTACACTCTCTGCACACACTGACCATTCTGAAGTTAACTTAGAGGCACCATTATTTTCATTCAGGTAATTATGTTTAATTTTTCTGGCCAGATATTGGCATCCTAGCATCCCAGTAGGGTCAGTACCTGATCAGAGAGACCAAGTAGTCTACATTTATACCCTCTTATCCTCAACCTTTACAGTTACTACATCATGTTTAGAATATTTTTATTATTCAAAGCTGACAAATGTATGGGCTGGGGGAAATTGAGGCATATGCTAACTGGGGCTTTTAGCAAGCTATTGTCTATATTTTCCTTATTTTCATATTTTCTTTTATTCTTCAATCAAAATTAAATATAAGGTATTTTCTTTCATTTTCAGCTTTGGCCAGTCAGCTATATTCCTAATAGGAGGCAAATATAAATCAGTAGAGCCTTCTGCGATTCTTTTGAACAGTGGAGACATAGTAATTATGTCCAAAGAAGCACGACTGTGTTACCATGCTGTGCCTAAAATATTACCATCACCAACCTCACCATGGGACAACTGTGATGAATTATTTCCAATTAGTTATGTTGCTAGTGAGAAGAATATTTTTAAATACATATCACACCCTAAACAAGTAACTGCTGTTGCCAATCAAAATATTGATAAACATAAATGGAATGTATTTAGAAATTACATTCAAGAGTCAAGAATAAATATGAATGTAAGACAAGTTTTAAATGAAACACAGAAAAGTTTAATGGAACCAGTATTTATTGAGAAAATAAAGTATTAATTTTTATTTAATGTGACATTTATTCATTTTGTAGGGACTACTTAATATTTTTTCTTACATGAACATCATTGATACTATGGTTTCAGTATCGCATTTCATGGGGCTTTGGTGGTTCTGTTATTACTGAAACTAAGGTAACACACAATTTATTAAATAGAAAAGGATAGGTAGCTCAGCATTTTAATAGTGATATTTTACGCTAGATGGCGGTAAAAACCACACGCTTCTATGTATAATACACTACCACGGGTAGACTTAGGGTTTTTTTTATGTGCTGATAAACTTAGACGACTTGATTAGCGCAGTTAGTAGTGGCCCTGCTTTCTACACCAAGGGTCTCGGGTCCGAATCCTGGCAGGGACAAACGTCTGTGATGAGCACGAGTATTTTGTACTCGAGATGTGGTATTTTACTTGAAAAGTGTTAAGATAATTCGTAATCGTTCTAAGTCATGTTTGATGGTAATCCGTTGGAGACTTTTAACCGACGAAAAATGGCATTGCTCAATTCGTCACGTATCTTTAAAGTTTATTTTCTTTGTCGGTAGTTTTATCCATATTTAAATATGTTTAATTAGTTACATAGTCAAGCTGGCGTTTGGAGGTTTACCTAAGTAGCTCCCTGTAAAGCATGCGCTATTACCTTGAGCGTCCGTTACAGGATAGAAAGCATCATTGCTTTTGTGCTGATCGCACATTCCCCAGAAGCATTTGACGTAGCTCTCGGCGTAACATTCGTACTCGTCCTTCGCTTGGAACAGTGCAAGTCGGCGCGCTACCGGTCGGATGCACCCTTCACAACTTAATAGCGGCTTCACATTCATAATTTACTAAGTACTAAAATATTGACGTTAATCTTATAAATTTTGTCACCATTGGCCTAAATTAAAAACGATGAGGTATGGTTTTGGAAATTGCTATTTTTTATCGCAGAGCATGACTTTTGTGATGTCAGATATACTTTTTTTTTCCTTGCTTTGGGTAAATACTTCTATATAAATGAGCAGCTACTTCTATGCCTTAAACTCAAGAAACAATGCCTACCTCAGTTTGTAGGCAAGTTCTACAAACTTGTATGTTTGCGCTGCTAAAATTATTGTTATTGTTCGTAAAAACCTGCCTACCTTTGGTGTAACATACATGTTCAAAATAATAATACAGATAATTATTTTTTTTCATAAATTTGATACTGAGGCAGTACGAAGTTCGCCGGGACAGCTTGTAGGTACTATTTCGAGGACTCTTTGGTGGGAAATTGTACAGTGGAGTTGTCATTATA
This sequence comes from Pheosia gnoma, assembly GCA_905404115.1. Classification (NCBI taxonomy): domain Eukaryota; kingdom Metazoa; phylum Arthropoda; class Insecta; order Lepidoptera; family Notodontidae; genus Pheosia; species Pheosia gnoma. The sequence goes on along the minus strand of FR989909.1, from coordinate 4,282,151 downwards.
TTAGTTGTAATAGAAGGTACCTACTATTTCAACTGTAAGAATAGTAGGTTCTTGTTGTCTCGCAATGTAATAGATCGCAATGAAGAATTCGTATAGCACTATTGACTCGCTACGCGAGTAAGTTTCAATATTTCGATTCTCTTTGTATCGGCGTAGTATTCACTCATCGTCGCTGCGACCGGCAGTTAGCTGCTCTATACGATATTGAATCCAGCCCTTTCAATCCGAAGCGAATGGCTGACAACAAAGAGGCACGGGCGGTGCCTACTCCGTCGTACCTACCTACCATGTGCTTCTCTTATTTGTTCAATCGAAATCTCATTTGACGAATCGATTTATAAAAAATATAATCCTATCGCTGATACGCCATTTTCATTTCTTCATGTCACATCCATTATTTTATTTATAATGTGTATTTATTGAATTTAATATTGCTATTAATTACTTGACACTGGCAAAATACCCGCTAAGTTGCGGGTGAGGCCATATTCATATCCATTTTATTTCATCGCATTTCATTTCGTAAAGAAAGAAGAAGAATCCTATCGCTAACATGGTCATTTTTATTAGGTAGTTGCCTACCCAGGTTCTTGTATACCAATACTCTGACATATTTTGAAATTAATTATTACTTTACACTACCTTATGTCATCAGTCATCACACGCTACTCCTTCTACAAATAATATCTAAGTAAGTATAGGTACCTGCTTAAATTTATCCTAGGAGCATCTATGTGAAGGAAGATTGTCTGATGCTTTCACGTTAACAGGTTTCAATCGAATCCATGACGGCCCCAAGTGAAACGATTAAGTAGAGAGTATACACCACAATGGACAAATCGAGTTTGGTATGTAGGTACATACATTGTGGTAAACAAGCGATGCAATTTGCGAGCAAGATGATGTCGCAGCCAAATAGTGTAATCGGCCATTTACATAACGCCGAAAGGCTTTACAAACAGTGCTATTTTGTGAAACGGCTAGGTAGTTGACGAACGGACGGAATATACAGGGAAACATCGTTAGAATTTCTTAGTTCGTTAATTATAAATAAACTAAACTACAATTAGAATTGTAGTACAAATCGCCTGTAAATCGGCGAAACCTTTTTTTTGACGCGAAGTTTTGCAGCGGACGTTAGTTTAGCCATTATTCCTGCGTTATGTAAAACAGTAGCCTAGGGCCTAACCTTGGCTTATTATTTTACATAACGCATAGGCAGGTATTTTACTGTTCGGCTGACACATCAATATGATCGAAAACAGAACTTTTTACAAAACGGTGCCGTTTTGTAAAGCGCCTAGGCGCTATGTAAATCGACGTATTATGTAATCCAGCTGCGACATTTACACGACTCTCGTCAAGCGATTAGACTTGAACGAGTATACTGTCATGTCGTATACGTGCCTAACTGAAGATCTCAATCCGGATTCGACAGTTAAATGGGTCCTGTTGGAGTGACGTTACCTATGAGAGTAGGTATCGTCGTAATTACGTAGCTAGGTACTTAGTGTACCTATGTATTGCGTACTTAGGTGTAATCAAATTTGAGAGCGTGGCAACATGTATATACCTACTACTTCCTTGTAAACGTACCTACACGTAACTATGTCTTGTATGCATGTAAATATAATATTAGTTTGGGGCGTGATTGCTATAACAAATCGAAAATTATCATTATAAGCGAACGACCTGTACATCAAGCGCAATCTGTTGTATTGTTGCGGTAGCATAAGCGTTTTTCATCCCTCTCACGGCACAGATTTCAAACATAAGTATGATAGTGACAACTTGTTTTTCGATGACAATACATCTACATTAGAAGGTCCTGCGTACCCTACTGATTAGCGCCGTTGGTAGTCACCTGGCTTTCTGTGTCAGAGTTCTCGGTTTCGAATCCTGGTAGAGACAAACATTGTGTGATGAGCGTGAGTGTTTGTACCCGAGACGTGGATGTTTATTTTGTATCTATACAAGTATTATATACTGGGTTCGCCCTCAATCCATTGTACGGTACCCATAATACAAAACTTATTCTGGAACCGTATAGTTGGTGTGTGCGTCTGGCGATATTATTATTATTATGTTCAACCTACTTAATCTAACGAGGAGCCTAAAGAGGGTTAACCTTTAAGTTGATCAGGACTTGAGCTTGTGCATTTTGTATTTTCTTATAGGAGTTAATTTTAGAATATAATGGATGGAATCTCGGCATGGTTCCTTTAATCATTGACGCATCACCTTTGTATGTAAAATGAGCACGGTGACATTTGGCGGGCCACGAGCAAAAAGCTTTCATTGACATTAAATGGCCGATATAAATTCAGTTGGCGGATTACGAAATTTATTGGCTTTAAAATTAAAAGAGACCGATTTCAATGGAGAACGTAGACGTGCGTCTTTTATGGGTGAACAGAGTGGGTGGAAGAAGAGGCTCAAACCCTCATTGATTTTTTGCGTCTTGGGTTCTTAGTCCTTTGATGACAGTTGTGCTTACATGCATACAGATTATGTCGTGGACTTAGGTAAGTATTGTAAATTGTACTTATGTGAATTTGTTCGTGTAAACTATAGTTTCACCATATTTCCATCCACTGCTGATTGAACCCATGAGAGTAATATGGGTAGTTCCTTCATGCACCTATGCCATAAACTTGGGTAAAACCTTGTTTTAGACTACAAAGTTCACACTTACGTTTAAAGTCTTAACACCTTATGAGGAGATAACGTTTGGGAAACCTTCTGCGGTAAGGTTAAATATGATTAAGTAAGTATGGTATAAGCAAATATTTACTTATATCACAGTCATACATACTTATTAGATGTCGTAGTCTTTACTTACTCGAAGACTTTAAGAATTATTTTTCTTTAAGAATTATTTACTTCTTGGCTGATAAAATAATGGGCTTATTTTATCAGCCACGAAGTAAATAAAAACAAATGAACAGCCATTACAACTAGTTTTTAATGCAATGGATGAGACAATAACTTGGCACCTAAACATCAACAAACACCAATCAATTCCCAACTTTATACCTTTGGAATAGCAAATGAACGATATTATATTGAGAATTTAATACTAATGTCAGCCGATTTAATTGTATAAGGGGTTTTCTATTTAAAGAGACTATAAGAATAAAGTAGCATTGATGATTTCTTAATAAGGCATACGGTGACAGAAGCCATGTCATTAATGGTTGGATTAAAGATCATTGTTCGGAGGCGACGAACGACTAATATGGTCTTGTTTGAAAAACTACGTCATTGTTCGATTCCAAGTAGGCCTTTACTATCAATAAAGTTTATATCATTCAGTTTTATGTATATAAGTCGTATTGTTTCTTGGCGAACTGGGGTTGAGTACGAGTTTTAACAGCATCAAATAACGATCGAGTGATCGAATCTTTTCATAAGCGTATGGCTCTAGTACTTGATCAGTACTTAAGTACGTTCAGAACACAACTCGTACTAAGTAATAGCTTTATTACACGCGACAAGTAAAATGACGAGACAGTGCTCTCTCAGTGCCGAGTGCTCGGTAGCTGTAAACCATGTTTACTCGGCTGAGATCACTGTCTTGCCATTTTATTCGTTACGTGTAATCCAGGCATAGGATCCCTGATGAAAATTAATCTTATTCAGATAACTTTTTTAATATGAATTTTTAATATTTTACGGTGCACCAATAAAATTTGTAAAACTTGCAACATTCTAAGTCGGTTTTTTCGGGGATTGCACAGCTATCTATTCAGGTGCCCACTATTACTATTAAATTAACTGAATAGCAGAGATATTATTTACTAGCATCACGTTATAGCTATCGTATTACCTACCGAGGGCTTCGTGCAGTGCACAATAACGAGTTAATTAAGAAAGTTGCGCTCTCAGACGCGGCCGCCGCGCGCGGTCCCACTCGGCGCGATCAATTCTACACTATCGCCATCAACGCTAACGTGTTTAATTACCCCTGGTGTACCTACTGATGGTTTTACTAATGACGACATGTTTAGTATTATTATACAAGTGACTCTTGATTTAGTACGTATACCTAGGTTTGGTAGGTATATGTGTATTGCGTACCTTCGTAAGAATTGAGTATAATCAGCTCACAATGATAAAGACTAATTTGTTTAATATTTTCCGTGGTATCTTACTACTGGGCCTCGCTCATTTGTGAGTCTTAATTTCTGTGCAGTCTGCATGCCTTCTTATAGGTACAGTTGTTTTTGTCTACCGCATTTTGAAGTCATCGATACCTACTCCATCTAGTGGGTACCCGAATGGCTGAGTTATGTCGGGTATATGTATAATTGCAATAGGCTCGCCCCTTAAAACATTAGGACCAATATCTCCAATGAAATGTGGGTGCTCTGAACGTGAACGTTACCTATCCGCTAGTGGATTATGACTTACTTAAGTATACATCATTTTTACAGTGCAACACAATCACAACATAACGCCGATTACTATACAAACAAATCTGCGGTAGTGAGGCGGAGCTACATGCTATTATTAATTGCAAAATTTCCAGACAGTGGATGGCACACAATGGCGCAATAATGGGACACAGGCTTGTTTGCTCGCCGGCCACAAAGTACAAAGCGTGTTTGTAAACAGCCTTATTGGTCTCGTAGAATTAATGTATGTATGTAAGCTCAAAGTGTAGGGTGCAGCGTAGCGCGCGTATCGCTCGCTCGAGCTCGAGATATTGTAAGCAGAGCAGCACGTCAAGTGCGAGCTAACTGTATACTTTATAGTCTACAGTATTTAGACATTTTATATGGAGAATTAAAAAGGGCCTCTAGCGGACTGTATTTAAAACCTTCAATTTTCCATACAAAATGTCTGAATACGGTAGACTATAAAGTTGACGGTTAGCTTACGAATAATCTCGCACTTGAGGTACGGTTGTCTGTCGTAATACCAAACTAACCACATCACAGTGGTGTGGTAACTTGTTGCTCGGTGGTGGTTAAGTTAAATACATTTTTATTGTATACTGTATAAAACTTAAACTAAATTACACTATTATTTATATGCAATAATTGCTTACTCATATCCATTCGCCACTATGTCGTAGCGCGTAACAATATGTCGCGGTAATTTATAAATGGCAATTACCGATATAGGTGGTGGTATAGTGGTTAGTTTGATTTTTAACTTAATTTCATGTTCTACGAAATATAAAATAATAGCCATCATTCTTCTTCTTCGTCATTACACTCATGGCAGAGTGGTCGTGGTCATCAATCCGTCGCCATTCCCCCGCTCTGCTGCCTTTCTGGTACACTCATGAAGGGGACAATTAATAGCGGCTTTTACTTGGTCGATCGAGATCGAGATCGAGTAGAGTATTACACATCATAGTTGGTATTCATTTTCTAGAAAAGTAATATAGTCATTGAACAAATGTACCGAGCAAATGTGAGTGTAAATGTCGGAAGGGGGCGCCCAAGGAGAATCTTCCATGACCAGATTAATGGACTCTTCCAGAAAGGTCAAGTCCAGTAACCTAGCCCCATGGGATACAGGCGTGAGTTAGTATAAGTATGTACAGTCGCGGACTGAAAATATTTTTCAGATTTCAAATTCGATTCCATCTCAAACTGTGCGCAATAAGGTCTAAGATGTCACATCAATTAACATAAGTATTATATTTTGATAATCTGAAATATTGTGATATTGGAGTATCGAACAACGACGTTTTGATTATGTAAACTTAAGTACTTAGTACACGTGCAAATAATTGTAGAATTCAGCTAAACATTTTAGAACGTAAAATTTATAGAAATCGACAAATTTATAGAAAGCCACAATCATTTCTACTTCTTTTGTTTCTAAAAATGCCGTGTAATTCTCACTATAAATATGAATTTAACGGTTACACTTATTATTCACTCCAAATGTACAGAAGGTACCTTTAGGTAGGTACCTATACTTTGCACTTAAATCAGTTAAGGAAACGCATTTTCTTCAGATTAATCAAAGGCAGTGGAAAATTCTGAATTCCGTTATTAACATCGACCGGCCATCAATCGCTATGGATGTAAAATGTTTCAGCCCCAGATTAAGTTGGACCGTCAGATGGATGACCCCATCTGGCTGCCGTCCATTTTGAAACTCCACTGGGAGGCACAGTCGACTCTACTAATTAGAACTCGATTTCATGAATCATTATTCCAGTGGAAAATATTTTCGCAGGAAAATTTGGGAAGTTTATATTTCAACTCCGACTTCCTAATAAATTATTCTACACCCGGATCTATAAAGGCTTGCGTGCGTGGGGTCCAACATTGAGGTCCTTTGAGAGACGATTATGTCAGACAATTTCCGGGAACTAGTGCTGAAAATAATAAGACAGATACTTAGGTACATGTAGCTACAAAAGTGACAGCGAAGTGATATTCATATTTCATAATAAAAATGTTCAGGAGACATCCGTACATACAATTTGTTTTCTGTTTGTTATGGCAGCCTAGTGTCAGTCAGTCAGTACACTTGCGTACAATGATGATGTTGTTTGTCGGATTATTTCCTATTTCCTCGTGTTTTATTGTGTCAGTGAGCATTGAGGATGCTTATTTTTCTGAATTTCCGCTACAGAGGTCTCATCATTGATGTTTTGTAGATGATTGGAGCACAACAAATGTTTATAGGTATAAATTACGTTTATTGATGCTACTTTTGTGTAAAAAGATCCGAATGAAACATTTACATTGCTATTTTGAGACCCAGGCGCACCAGTGTCAGTAGATTCACAGTTAATTATAAAATTCGTATAAATTAATAGTCAATCACGGCTCAGAGGAAGGTGGTTGCTCTCGTCTAGGCTGGTGGTTATCGCGTATTGCAGGCTTTCGTAACGAATGCGCGCCCACTTGTGCTGCACGGATTTTAATTGGACCCAATTTTTGAGTGATCCAAATTCCTTACCTACGTTGTTGGTGGAAATATGACTGTTCGCTGAGTTCGCTGTTGTTTTCTATTGCACAGTAGGTATTAGATGTCTATCCAATAGGTACAGGGTGAGCCTCTTTTTTACTGCACACTCTGTCATTAAGAGTGGGATTCGGGTTATAGTCTACCACGTTAGCCCAGGGTGGTTAGGTTTCTTAAGCCCTTCGTAAACTCTCAGATATATGCAAGTTTATTCACAATGTTACATGACCTCGTTAAGCACATGAAAATAATAGGTAAAGCAAGAAGTTAAAGAGTGATACAATTTGGTAACTCATTGTGGAAAATGTGGCACAGTGTTCAATACTCAGCCCGCACCTTTGTGTTTTCTGGATTCCATGCGCGAAGCTCATTTTTAGTCATGACTATCAATTGCTAAACGATAAAACATCTTGAAGAAAATGTTCATGTCTAACATGGTCTTTAAAAAAGTGCGAAGTCCGCTAACCCGCACTTGGCCTGCGTGAATCCCCCTCAGGGGGCTTATTATCATTTTGTTAATCATTGTTGACGATGAGAGAGTGATGTGCGCTCTCGAGATAACAATATTCACAACAAACACTTGAATCTTATCGACATGTTATCAGAAAGGTAATATGACTAATAATAAATAAATACCTTATTGAAAAGGGTGATTTAAGAGCTCCTCCTATTGTAATACTGAAATGATACTTAAGTCATTGGGTATTAAGGTCAGAGTATATTGATATATCTACCAACTTATACAATATCACAGACTTGTATTAGAATATAGAGTATTTAGACAACATGGTATGCGCTACAAGTGAAGCCTAAAAAAACTCTGGGCTAGCATGTAAACACACGCACACAAATAAAAAACTGTGGCCAGTACGTGAAGTGCGAGATTATTTGTAAGCTAACTTCATAGTCTGTATAATTAGACATTTTGTATGGAGGATTGATTGATTGATTAGTGATAAGGCCGCCTATTGTGTCACAATGGGCGGCCTCTCTGTATAAGTTAAGTAGGTTTGTGTAATTTTGTATTAATTTTATGTGGTGGAACAAAAAGAGTTTTCTATCTATCTATTGAATGTTTTAAATACCGTTCGTTATAGGCGCTGTTGAATTCTTCATAGAAAGTGTCTAAATACGTATACTATAAAGAATACGGTTAGTTTTCGAATAATCTCGCACTCGACGTGCATAACTTCTTAGTTTTTGCCGTACCTTTTATGAGGCAAAAAGTTATGTATGGTAATAACATTTACCATTACAAACGCATTGAAAAAGTGGCTCCTCTTTGCTAGTGGCAACATTATGTCAACAATTATGTGACAATTATATTATGAATGCCTTCATGCTTGGTAAGTTACCTCTGGGTTAGTTTCAAGAGACGCATAACATTGTTTCGAAATTTGCTCGAGAGATTCATAACTCAGAAGTAGGTACATATCTACCTTGTGCTGCGGGTGTACTATGTTTATTGCAATATAGCCTTAATGCAGCTGGCGCTACAGAGTAGATAGACTTGCCTATAATAGCTCTTCAAACTCTACATTAGTTTGGGTAGAGTTTGACAAACTGGCTCTAGCTGAAAACGGCATAACAATGTCGTAAATGCCCTGTGTCCACCGAATTCTTTTGGCGCTAACTTTATACGTTTAATTGACGTTTATATCTAGGTACCTACGTATGTCCTTATGTAATCCATCCTCCTATTTCAGTATTTAGCTGAGCCATTGGAATTAACTCAATCCTTATGCATAATATGAACTAGCTCAGTCTTCAGCTGTCTCGATCCAATTTTTGGTAGTCCTCTCCGGCAGGTCGTTACTTCAACTGCCCGCAAAACGACTACCTAAGAATTCCTACAACTTATCTAGGTTGTATAATATTTCTGGGTGTTTAATAGAGTCGTGTGTGGACTATTTGAATTTTCCTATCTCTATGCGTCTAAGGTGTTCAATTGAAATCCGCTAGTGTATTCTATGTATGAATATGCAGTGGCGTGGTTGGCACGAATATGCATGAGTAGCTAACATATTAATTCACTACACAACTGTGCGGTAGGCACAGGAACTTGCTTACTGTGGCGCCTTTGGATTACATAACGGTGTGGCAACTGACAACTGTGTACAGTGGCGTATCTATGTAACCAAGGGCCCCGGGGCAACAATGAAACTGGGGCCCTATTTAAACTATTCTTAATACTTTAAAGATGCAATGCTAGCATCATCAACTCAATAAATGCAATAAATATATTGTAATTTTAATACTAATATCGATTAAAATTCTTAGATTTAGTAAAATCAAATGAGTGAGTGCATGAAATTCAGAGTGCAATTAGTTACAACACTATCGGAATCTATGAAGAAGCACTCACTCAGGGGAATTCCCTTCATAAACAATTAAGTTGCCATGCTTTAAGCCGTGTTACATGACACCGTGTAATGTGTATGTTCTGGAGGTGGCCGAAATTTTTGTGATTTGAGTTCGAGCCGTTCGAGGTTTGTTAGCTAGGGACCAAAAAGTTACAAGTCGTTTTTTTATCTAGGTACTTATATAACTTTTCGAACGTCATTGACGGAGACCGGGGAGCCCCTTGAGCTTCGGGTCCTCGGCGCACTGCCCCGCCTAGCCCTATGTTAGCTTGGCCACTGCACTATGAACCAAAGGTTCTATCCGTTACGTACCTATTCTATACACATTCAATTTTATTTTAAAATAAGCAATATAGAGTTGTATGTACCCGCTTATCTAAAATTCACGCAATATAAAACCATTAAAACACCTTCCTTGCATTTATACTTTAATGCAAAACAAAAAGAAAAGTGCTTAACTATCTTTTTCTAACAATCACTTACAATAATGGCGTTATCGTGGGCACTTAAGTCTATTATAAAGTGCACTCAAAAGTTTTTCAGTGTGGTCAGACGGCTCGCGACTTGAACTCGAGCAAGCCCCGCCCGTGTCGTAGCTAACTATCACAATATTTTTCTAAGAAGTTAACAATCACAGAAAGAGATGTCAACGGCGGGTGCTCTGTCACCAAGTTTAAATGAAATCTCGGGTCTATGTCTGTGTAATTACAAACAACTCGACGTCGTAAGGTCGACGTCGACGCCGTCAGCCGTGTAATGGACTTTTCAAGTATTCCTAACGTGAAAACTTTCACTTCAGCCGACTTAAACGCCTCCGACAATGTGCTTAACGATGTTTTTAACTACTTCTCCCTATTTCTAGCCTATTGCAGGTTATATTAATTATTCCGATGTCATTTTGTTGCCCGTCGGACGGGCTAAGGTGTGGAATTGCGCTTTTGTTTCTCTTCAAGTCTTGGTATAACCATGGTAGAATAATATGCTACGTCAGATATTCTCGTAGCTTATTATTATACCATGGGTATGTACCTGTACAATAGTCTACTTGCCGTTGGCAAAATACCTACCAGTGGGTGGGTGCATCTAATTATATTGAGTCTATTTTTAAGAAAAAAAAAGACGACGTCATTTCTACCTATGTCAAAAAAAAACTGTCGTTATGCTCGGTTTACACGACGACATAAGCAACTGTCTTGCATCCTATATTTTATTTCCTGCGAGACTGCTCAAAACTGTTGCAATATTTTTTGCTGTATGAGCAGTAGTGTGTGTATATCACGCGTATAGAAGACTACACAAAATTAAGATACTGCATTCCTTAAGGGGCGATAAATAGGGGCGGTTCTATCTGTATAATTTAATATTCATGATACGATCCCAATTTCCATCGCATTTTCAGATATTCCGCATGCAACACGGTGTTATCTTACAATTACCCTCATCCAAGAGTCCTCGTCCCGGCGCGCCTCGAATAAAACGCCCTGATTGCACAAAGCTCCTTCCGATCCCCTCTCATTCGTTATCGCTGCAATTGTCCTCCTTTGTACACACTTCTTAATAACAGAACAGAAAATCATGGAATGCAATTCCGGGCGCATTGTGGCAGCCCACAGAGACGAGACGAGACATTTCATTAAAACCCCCCCTTCTCGGTCTTTCCCCCCTACCCCTCGTCTAATTAGAGGAACAATACTTTATTTTAACTAAAACCGCGTTCTATTTTTATCTCGCGGGTATTTTCTTTGAGCGAGATTCGTGTATTAAATTTAAGCAGCCACCGCTGTACGTAATTATTTTACGCAAGGGTTTCTAATTAATATCCGATTTTAATTAGCAACGCAAAGTTGGTGCATTTTTGGAGTTCTTTAAAAAAAAACACAGAATAAAAAAAGAATATGTGAAATGATCCTGTTCTAAATCCGGACTATTATTTAGATATTATAATAAAGTAGCATTTGTCTCAATACTTGCCCAAACAACTTCAAAAAGTCCCTAACATTAATTTATTTTTGTGTCCTGCTGCCATTTTAAGGAGCTTAAGTAATAGGTATTAAGGTAGGTTATACTTGAAACACGGAATTTATACAAGAATAATGTACCCGCGCAAATCAATACTAATTAACAAACATTGAACAAGTTCGCCCACGCCTCTACTACACGGCTTTCATTCGGCTCTCATTACGAGCGACATTGCTCAATTATTCCACTACAAGCCAATGTTTATATGCGATGCGGTGTCGATATACTATCGAATTAGAATCGATGTATATTAGTTAGTTGGTCTATATTCAATTAATCATTCTATCAGGATACGTTATAGTTAGTAATATATAATAAAACAACTGAACCTGTAACACATTCTCCAAAACTATCAGGCCTACAAAATTTAAAACTTGGCACATAGCACCCTTAGTTTCTGGGTACCTACTTGCAAAGTACTAGTTTGTGACACAGCACACTGAGTCGTGGTCAATACCTTACCGCGATCTTAATAAGAATAGTAAGGTAGTAAGGAAAATACTTTGTAATATGCTTGATTCTTTATCTGGATCTAAAATGGAAAGCGATATTGAGCAGCTGCCTATGGACTTTTAGATGTCCTCTACCCTATATTTCCTGATTAAATGAATTTAAGAGAGTAGATCATTATCGAAGAGCGTGTGAGTGGAATGGCAACACTTCGATGGGTGCGAGGCGGCGCACACGTCGTCACGTAGGGCTAACGAAGAGGGCGCTACTATACGTGACGATAATTCAGTCCCACGGGACGCCTTTGTGCAATCAGTGCGGTTTCTTCGGACCGCTAACATCATGTTTTTGTAAAATATAATGTTGTTTTTTTTTAAATGTTTTATGGCTTTTGTAATGGTAACACTATAGTTTATTTTATTTACTCGCATAAGTCATTAAGTATCCTTATAAAGAATGACTAAAAAACACTATGAGTACTTATTCATAGTGTAAGTTTCCTAATTATTTATTTAAAATTAGGTTTTCCGGGTACGGTACCATTATACAATCGTTGCTCAGTTGTGTTTGTGGTGCGATATTTTTTATTTGAATAAATAAGTACTATTATTTATACAATGCTAACAAAAGGCATACAAAATGATTTTTTCAAGTAGCTGTGGAGGGGATAGCCAAATCCGAAATTATAGGGAATATCGAAAAGTGCTTAAAGAACTCTGGAGACCGATTTTGATGAAACCTAAAACAGTATAATTCGATTTTTGAAAAAATATTTCCCTAACAAGAAATTGAATCGGTTGATTTTGAAAAAAAAACAAAATACTGTGTTATTGCATCATCCGAAAGTATCAATGACATACGATAAATTAATAAATTGTATTTTTTTAAATACATCTTCAATCAATACTGCGAACAAGAAAACTATATTCACTAATATAAAATATAAATAATTCACTGGAGTTTATGTTGCACCACTTTAACAAAATTGTATACATTCTTTGTAATTTAAATAAATAAAAAAATATGTTGAAAACTATATGTTGTAAACTAACTAACTAATATATTCCTTTCAAAACTGCAGTAAGCATGAAATAGATTGCGCTCGAACGGATGAACCACTAAATCCTTTCATAGATTTACCGGTCCCCAGACCCTCGCTGACATACCAATAGCCCTTGAGCCAATATTTCAGCGGAACCGTATTGTCCTGCCTCGGACTCCGTCACATCTCCGCTTTCCGAGCCTTTTTCGAAATAATAAGCCGTGTAATTAGGATTTATGTTCCTTTTACGATGATTAAATGACGAGCTCTCTCATTAAAAGGTACGATCGTAATGCATCGTATCGAAAACATTACTGATGAGATTCTTAATCAAGAACATTGGTAGTATCCGAAGAGGTTTAAAAGGGTACGAACTTATTACACGCAACTAATTGATGCGAGCAATTTTATTTTTGTACCTTTTCTGCGATCTCTAGATATATTTAATTCAACTATTAGGTATAAATGTTGTTATTTCTTGTCAGGGTGCCACTTTATTAATGGTGATGGAAAGTCGGCTCCTTCATCCAGACTAAACAGCTGGTTCCACTCTCTGGCTGGCTCTGAAACAATAGAGTAGACGGGAGTCAAGAGACTCCCGTCTACTCTATTGTTTCAGAGCCATGCCACCTTGCATCATGAGACCTTTCTTGTTACACATACTTTGCCTATCTAATGATGGGTGATTTGTAGCAGTTGATATTGATAATTTCGTCCAAGGCGACCATAATTTATTTTATTCCAATTTCAGTTCCTTGTTCTTGCCCATGCACTCTTTATTTATATTTGGCCAATTAATAGTATTTTTAAACCTATGAATTGAACTAACGTTGACATAGTTCACTATGATAATCTTAGTAGGTGATTATAGCTGTCTCAACGACCAAAGATCTACTATCTCGTTAAAAAGCACCAATACAATTAAGTGAAGTTGTATTGCACATATTTCTTAGTCGGGGACGCACTAAATAAGAACCATCTCATTAGCCAGGGTGGTGATTTAGCAACAAGGTTAAGTGAGGTGAATGTAGACATAAATAACTTTCGTACTAAAGATTTTTGGGACTTCGCTACGTAAAGTACTACGTTGGCCATATTTATTGTGCCTTTTTGCCTAAGAGCTTCTAGTTGTTAGTTATTAGGTATGTGTAACAAAAAATATAACATTATAGCTGTTTATTTCTCTACTGAAAGCCATTTATAACCGTTTCTGTTACGAGTAAAAATGTAAAGTTATTTTAAAACAAGACCCTTACGTCTTCTATATTAAATACCTAAATGTAATGTTTCGTATTTAACATTATTAAAGCTTCTAATATTGTTTTCCTAGATTTTCATTTAAAAATAGCACTCGTTCATCAACTTCAGTCGTGATTTTCTCCAAGAAACGTAGGAAACTTTCTACCACCGTTACCAGATAGTTAAGGTGAGAACAAAGACTGCTACATTATACCTCTTTTTTTCCAAATGAGGTAAGTGAATCAGGTCCGCGAGTGTCGGACGGGGTGGCCGGGACTTCGTAGCCGTCAATTAGACACATAGGAGATTTATATGGCGATCTATCTTGTTCCTTGTAGCGGCCCCGAACCCGAGCGGACCAGCGGAAATTGTTTTTCAAAGGATCGATTTGAACATCGATGCTTTAAAAGACTTTGGCAATGTAAAGCAAAATAAATGGTGTTTTGCTGCTTGCAACAAATATGACACATGATGTTAATTCTGTTGGTGATTTATGGCAGCAATTGCAGTAGTGCTTACCAAAGAGCTAACAGCAAGTAAGTTTCGTTCAGCTTCTTTAGCGTTTTTGGAAATTGCCTAAAACATTGTTGTGAGTGTAAGCAAAATGCTTAAGGTGTTTCACGGAAATTTCCTCATATTTACTAAAGTTCCTAGCTAGCTAGTAGTCTTCTACATGGGTTAGGTAAACAAAACTTTCATCTACAATTTTAATCATAGCATAAATTCTACTCAAGTCTGAAGAACTTCTGAATAGTAATTCTAGGTTAACTAGAATACCAAAATGAATGTCATTCACAGACATGTGCTGTGATTATTGTAAGTGTATGAAGCTTCAACATGTCGTATCTATTGGAGCCGAAAATAATAAAAATCTTGTTACAATATGAACAGAAAACACTTTAGTCTTTTACGATTGCCAAATGCGACCTGACTGCGAATAAAGCAGCTCGTTACCCCGGTCCTACTCCCAGTCCTACTACATGTCGGATATTTTCAACAAATCGAGATACAAGTTGTAACTTTTAGTGGAGTCGGGCGCGAACTACTTTCCTTACGTTTTATTAAAGGCAATAAAGTTGGCTTCATTAGATTTTTTATGCCTACCGTTGTAAAGCCGGGCTGTCTGCACGTACGGAGTTCATACTTCATTCAGCTCGTAAAAAGGCAGGTCGAGAATCGGCGGGATTTATTCACGAACTCTTGGCCGCTCGATGTGCTCGTGCTCTGTGTTCGCGACGATGTCGACCTAACTTCATGAAACTTACGTTTTGCTGATTCTCCTATTCTTGAAAGAGTGTTCCGTTTAATCAAGAAAGTTACTTACATCAAAAATATTTGTTTACTCATAAAATATTCTTTCATTTCAGTTTTATTACATGTTTAACTGTACCAAGTTAAAAGCAGCAATGTAACATTATCATATTGTTAATAAATGGCAACTGACTGTTATGTCCCTGAAGGCATGGACATGAAATGTTCCTATTCATATCTAGCCTTTATAATTCAGACAATGTAAAGCCAAAACATCAAAAGTTCGTAGGAACAAACAACGCTGCTAAGGCTATTCGTAGCTGCGTTGTTTTTTTTTCCAAAACCAAGCCTGGAAAAAAGAAAGCAAGCCTAAAATACCAAACCTAGAATAAATATTGCGCTTTTTCTCCTATCATAATCCAATCATCGCACAATGAATTTGTGTCCTTTGACTGAGGTTCGGCCCCAAATACGTTTTTATTCCGAGATATTTTATTATGGGTTACTCCGAGAGCGGTCTCACAATATTCAGACACGGCTTTGCTTACGATTTGCGACTTTCCACCAACAATAGCTATCTGATTTATCGTTCGTTGATGTTACGTCGCTCCTTTTTAGGAGGCGACGCCTACACGGGACCGATTCGATATTGAACGGCGACATATTGTCATGTGTAGGAAAGTATTGTCGTCAATAAATGATAAAGGTTTAATTGTTCGTGAATATTATATGAAAAGCTTTCGTGGTGCGGTTATAATGTTTGAAATTGAATGTTCACTTACATCCATATTCTGTTCGGAAATGTACCAGTAATTTCATTTCTCTTTCTATGTCTGCCTTAACAAACAGCTGTATAAAAAAAACAATATTGTTAGACAATTATTAAAAAGAAGTAAGTAAGTACTTACCCACAAACAAGGGTGCGCGAGGAGTAAACCTGAATAATTTAGCGAAGTCGGCTCCTTTACTCGTTTCGAGCAAATCTTTGACTTATACAGCGGAGCGAGGTGGGGCATTTGGAGGAGCTGAAGCCATCTGCCGGTTTGCGTTCAGTTAACAAGTTACATTCATACATATTAACTTAGCGCCGATGTCGTTCCATATTCATGTGAGAGTCGCGCGAGGTGACGCCTCAGAACAGGGCTGACACTTTATTAAAATTGGCGAAATAAACAATGCTATTTCGGTGTGTGCGTTTGGAGATGATGGAAATTGAAAGGATGA
Organism: Pheosia gnoma; assembly: GCA_905404115.1. Taxonomy (NCBI): domain Eukaryota; kingdom Metazoa; phylum Arthropoda; class Insecta; order Lepidoptera; family Notodontidae; genus Pheosia; species Pheosia gnoma. Next base: position 4,265,624 of record FR989909.1, on the reverse strand, counting down.
TGGAAGTTGATAAGGAAAGACAAATTCAACAGAACAGAAAAATGTAATAAATAATTTAGGAATAATAAATAGCGCAGTGCTTTAGGAATAATAAATAAATCATGCATAGTTCTCGCTTGAACTCAATTTACCATTTGTATTTGCGTATGTGAGCAGTAATACAGGAGCCTCTTCTGTAAAGAGCCAGTTGAGAATTGCTAAGGTATGTTGAGTAAATAACGAAATGTTTTTGTTGCGAATCTTCGTAAATATCGTGTCTCTAGACAATAAGTACCGTATTAGAATAAGTAATTCCGAAACCTATATAATGTATATATTTCTGAGTATTTTTCTTCAACATATTGCCATTTTTGGATGACAATAGGTCGAATGGATGTGGTATTAATTTTATAAAGGTATTTAACATTGGTTAAATGTAGATCACAATATAGCATTGTGCTTATCGCAGTATGGCGTTACAGTCTGCCAGTTTTAGACCTAGAGCGCCGTTAAATCATTTGTCTGGTGGCCTGCCTACGCTCTCTTTCAATTCTAAGGACCTGTTACACGGTGTGCTAATAAACCATATTATCTACAATTTATTTGTCGGATGGATATTTTGTTAAATAAATTGTGGACAAGGTAGCACATTGTGAAATAGGCCGTAAGTATAAGTTATATAACATCGAATTTAAAGTTGCATTTCATACTGAATTGTGCAGTGTCTCTACAGGCAATCTGTTCAGGAAATATGTGTGTGTGTCACCGAAAATCTTTATTTCGAGCTCGGTTCAAGTGGGCTTTAGTGTCTTCTTGTCTCACAAATCCGAAGATAACGGTCCCGCGCTGGCAGCATCGCCTGTACTAGACTACTGCAACCATTCAATCCCGACCCATAAATAATATTGAAGTGTTTGTTGTTCCTAAATCAAAGTACTAACTTCTGTTCATTTCGTTAGTGACACTAATTCTGTTATATAAACTGAAGTCTATATATGATATACGAATGCAAAACAAGGTTAGCTAAATTGTTATTATTATATGACGAATAGTTTGAGCGAATTCGGATCGGGTCGTCAGTGCGGTTATGGTAAGGGCCGAATATGGGAATGATCTTTCTCTGGTCTAAGGTTACTGGTATCGCCTCCAGTCTATTGTACGGTACCATACAGTGATGTACTTCTCTGTTGATATTTATTTATTTATGTCATGTTCTTTGAACAATTTCTAATCGATCCGTTTCGTTGGGATAATTTAAGGTAATTAAATAACACAAAAAATATTAGTTCTTTGTTCAGTAAGGTTTTAATACGAAAGTCCTTTTTGAGGCGGATCCGGTAAAAAAAGTTATAGCATAAAACTTACTGCAAAAGTCTGATCCGCAGAATGGTTTACAAAGAAAACTTATATGGCATTCGCGTTCACTCAGTGTGAAATTGTATAGATTCCAATCATTTCGAATAACCGTCTATGAACTAAAAGTTTGTAAAATTATATTGAAGTTTTGCATGCACGACTAAGCCAATATTTTTAAACTCGATTGGGGATGAGGGCAGAGGTAATGATAATATGAATGAGATCATCAGATGAAAAATTTTATTAAAATGTACGAGGGCGACACTGAAAGTTTTTAGAACTGGTCGCTAGTAAACCATATAATAAAAAAGTTCAAATTTTGAAAATGGAACTCTTTGCCAATATTATTGTGTATGTATTTTATTCATTTGTTTATGATTTGGCGGCCAATTGAAAAATTGTCTGTGTCACGTCAGCATGAATTTATATATTCTACGACAATTATCTTGTGAGTGTATATTCTTGAATAAACCGTTATTGCATAGCCTTGTTCTTAGAAAGGTCCGACTACAGCGCTTCTGGCAAAACGTGACGCTGCGCTACTCAATTATGATACATATACTGTAACTATTACATTACTGTCAGTATAAAAATAAGAAGTAAAAGAATATTGGAATAAGTCTTAAAGTATTCATATACGCTCAATAGTTCGTTTCATACGGGGTCGGCTCGGGTGTACTAGTTGGAGGTTGTCACTGAGATGTTGCAAAAGTTTTGTTGTCGGAGTACACTGCAATTTTAGTGGACGCTCCGGTTGGCTGCAGTTGCAGAGTGCTTTTATCCAGGCAGAATGTGGCCCAATTTAAAAAAGAACTGTAGGCGACACGATTTTTTATGGAACATGATGCAGCATGATTCAAAAAGGGTCTCTTTGAACCTGCGCGCGCATTTGTAATCATTGTGAGAAATCAGATTTTCGAAATCGAAATCGAATTGACATATTGAAATGTTGTGTTCGACATATATTCATAGTGTTCATGGTATATCATTATACAGTGTTCATGATAATAATGAAATTATTAGGAGTAAGAATCCTTATGCTCTGATTGGTCAGAAGAAAGGTGCTTTAAAAACTTGCCGTTGGTGCTAGTTTCGTGGGAGTACCATCATACAGAACAAGTTTTAAATATAAGAAAAATGTACGGAGATGTGATAAATTCTGTGACCTTGTCTAGAAGACAAAGAAAAAAGCAGAGTAGCGTACTGCAGGTGGACTGATCAATGATTCGGAAAATCAAAGCCTGTAAGCAACAGCAAGGCGAATTCAGCTTTAGAGCATAAGGATTTTCTATTCCAAATGTACAGAGCCAATCTCTCATCACTTGCACGACGCGTCTAGTTCAAGCTGTTAAGCTGATGTTACAACAGATTTGCCGCTTTCATCCGGCGCGTAGATGCACGGGGACAGCTCATCCAGCCCATAGCGGAACATCCCGCCAAATTGCACCGATAGCAATTGTGCGAATTGAACCATAATCCGCAGTTTTTAAAAGCAGATTTAAAATCTGCTGTCCTGGTTTTTTCCAATTACGTTATGAGATGCTATTGGCAAAGTTTGACTGATCAGAATTCGGCCAGCTAAAATATTTCGAGAATGCTGTCACAGCGAAATTAGTGAGCTTTTTCTTATACTTATTAGTAAGGCTCTACTATTTACTAGTAATTTCATACGTTTTTATTTTTCTGTCTGACACACGAAAAAAATAAAAACACTATATTAGTACCGCAGTAGTAGCAGCCGTAGGAAATAAGAGCAAATTACAAAATATAGAGCTTGCGGTAAAACTACACCAGTGGTTTAACTGGCTTTTTGGCTAAAAAATAAATGTGAGTGGTTTTTAAACCGCTTTTCAAGATTTTTGTATTTTTTAAAACATATTCCAAGCGAATCAATTCAAAGGTAAAATCAATAGAAAGGAATGCACCCAAATAATCATAAAAGAAATAAGACGGATAAGACCTGAACAAAATGGGACCCAGAGGTGTCGTTCAAAGATGCGGTGCACAGTGACTGCGGAAACTTCCCTACAAGTTTTGGTTTTATGTCCTTCGGCAATGAAAACGCGAAACTGAGTTGCTACTGACATTATTAAAAATAATGAGCGCTTGTTTGCTAGTTGAAATGTAGAAAAAAAAATGCGGCACAGAAAAAGAGCCAATTTGATAAATACAAACAATAACATCTCATCAAAAACGTTTCATGTGAAAATTTTAACACGGCTCGCGACTCTTTCGCTGCCGTCATAAGTTGTGAGATCTTTTGTAGATTCGTGTCTTCTGATTACTCTTGACTCTCTCTGCATTCAATAATTAATTATACATGTTTTTTTTTAAATACAGACAATAATAATCAAACAAGAAAATTGGAACATCGCACGAGAAATATTTTCTTCTAAAAATACCCTCAAGTCCCAGTAAGCACCTAATCCTATGGACAATGATTCCGCGACGAGGGACCAACTAAGAGTTTTTTCTCATAACTCAAAATGAGATCATAACGTCGCAAATCTCGGGAGGCCTTAAAGAATAACAAAAGGAAAAAAGCTCAAAATTACGTTGGCCGAGTAATTTTCGGGGCGAGCCACGCAGAATGGGTCCTGCGGGGCCCTTCATCGGGGACCCCTCGCGATTATGTTGCGGCTTTATAAGCTTGTTATGTTTTACGACTGAAATATAATGTTTACGGATATACCTTTCTGCCTCGTCGTCCAAATGAGCGAACATGGTGAGTACCGAATTTATTAAAATTTTCTCAATATAAATATTAACGACGATCCCAAATTTAATGGTTGGTGTTCATACTGGCAACCTGTTACTGTTATAAACAAAAATTACCGAAGTTATAAATAAACTGATATTGTATGACGTGTTAAACTACACGGAGCTCCATCCTTTCGGTAAGAAATAAAAATTGCTTCCATTGCTTTAAATAAAAATATATAACTTTCATTTTGAAGGCAGAGACTAGACAAATGATAAAATATTACTGATACTTAGTACAAGATAATGTTATTAAATTTTTTTGGACCGCCATTCTCGTAAAATATATCTCTACAATTGTTGCCTTAAGATATTATTACTTTGTGTAGCAACAGTAAAGTGAATGGTCTGAAGATTTATTATGTTAGATAAAACCTAAGTTTTATTTGCTAAGTAACAGTTGTTACGGACCAATCAGGCGGAGAGCTTTTTAAAATTAAAATGTGTGGCATTTGTGGGCTCCTTTCAGTGAACCACGTCCAAGCTGAGGCACTTACTTGTTATTTACGCGAGTGCTTTCCTATTAACCACCGAAGGTAATTTCTTTGAGAGTCTTTTAACTAAGCTCGTTCTAACCACTAAAATTAAAAAGTTTATGAATTGTAACTGAAGACTAAGAATTCTGTCTATATTAATTTACAAATATAACGTGTATAGGATCGCTTTAGATAAAATTGTACTTTATACCTACTTCACCTTAGTATCGTGTCCATGGCAACATTGTTTTGCTGTATTTATACTTACTGGATGTACTGGACTGTCCTCTATACTGTGCAGTTTTATAGTTTCCAACCGTTGTTTACACCGAGTTGCGTTTTTGCACTATGGAAATATTTTTTCACAATAAAGCGGCAACTCCAAGGTTGTAGGTACACCTTGTCCCGGAGTTGCAAATAACCAAGAGCCATGTGACATAATTGACGCAGTGAGGATGCGTTAGTTTCCGACGGCGAACTACCAACACTGTTCTACGTATATTGGACCAATAATTGTTTAATTATACATATAATTTTAGTGAGACCGGAGCAGAATAAAATTATATTGTTCGTTTTGTGTTTAGATTATATACTTTTATGCCAAAATCATTAGTAATCTATGAAACTGTTATAGACTAATAGAGTGACAACTATCGCAAAATATATTTGTTGGCGATGTCTACGGGTTGTGGCCGGTAGGTTACATACCGCCTCTTGGATGGATGCTTGTGCAATGCAGCGTTGTATTATTATCCCTTCATGAAAGACATACATTAAAGTAGAAGTACACGCTAGGTTCTGATGCGATTTAAGAGCTTCTGCCCACAGTTGTAAAGATATTACGCTATTTGATGTGTATACTTTTAAAAAATCTGTCGTTTAAAGAAAAAAAACACAATAGAAAAACATTTTCATAGAAGTCAAATTTCCGTGACAAAAATAAAAGCGAATCACAGAAAGCTTTGGCGTAATGAACGTAGTAACTTAACTTTCGTGTAAGACTATTCAGTAGAAGTTATGCTACCTGCTTTCTGTTTCTAAGGTACTTCCAGAATCGTATGTTTTCATTTCGCCCGTAACATGTGGACTTGGTGGAACTTTTGTGTTGTTACTAAATTTAAAACTTTATTCTATTTTTCCCGAGCGTGTTACCGTAGAGAACAATATGTATGTATGTGCATGTATATATTAGTTTCTTCTTTATTTTATATATCACCCGTTCTTTGTGTTTATATTATATTTATTCTATAACAGATTACCTATTGATTTTTTATATTTACTCAAATACTACACATTGAAATATTTTTTTGGATTTCAGCGCGTTTATCTTATACATTTATTGTCTTATACTTTTGCCCACATTGAGCTTAGACTACCCAATAACAAAAACCCTATTGCAATTGGTCCATTCATTTTCTGTGATGCTTAAATAAATAGACAAAACTGATAATACTTCTTTTATATTCTGAGACGTCCAAATAGCCTATTGCGCATTTTTTCTACATCTTTAATGTACAGACTCAGCCCTATTACCATGAAGCGATAACACTTGATATACAATATTTGGTTCCATTTCACACAAGCATCACATATCTAGTAGATTCACTATTGACCTATGTACACAACCAACCTACTCCAATCAGTTTAACAGCATTTGGGTATTGAATACATTGGTGCGGAATGTGCAGTGTCTTGTCAGGGGTGTCATCAAGAGCTAAACTACTTGACCTGTCGCTCGCAGGTGAGCCGTGGTGACAGGTGACATGGATTGTATCAACTGGCACCCAGCTCCGTTATCCTGATGCTCGATTTACACGAGTACAGTAAGCAAGTCACGAGAAGCGAAATAATAAGTTATGGTATATTAACATTTTCTTCCGAACACTTTTCACTTTCTTCCAGCGAGCTGTTTACACAAGTACACTTGCGTCATGTTACTTCGTGTGAACCGAGCATTAAACGTTTGTTATGTGTTGGTGCCTTACGGCCTGGCCACGGGATATTCGCCATAGCGAAAAATCGCGCGGCGCGATACGGCGAGCGCGAGTGGCGGGGCAGCAATTCGCGCGGCATCTTTTGCAGGCCACGGGGCACGGCGGCAGTCGCGATCGCCCCGCCGCGATCAGTAAGGACGTCCGAGAGCGAAATGTTGCTATCAAAGTTATCTCGATATTGCTATTAATAGTATTTTTGTTCAAGACATCACATTTGGAAGAGATTGTGGAGTACATGTTTTTTTTTATTACATTTGAATTGATTTGAATAGGAATCGTGGTATAGATGAAGAATTCCACAAGAAGTATGAGAAATACAGAATGTACCCAGAAAAAAAATATAGAAATAATTTTAAAGACTACTTTGTAACCTACTAACTAATTATTTGTACCTATAAATAAAAAAAATCTGCCTTCAGAACCTGGGATTTTTTTTTAATTTCTTCCCACAATATCTTCTCTACATGCTTATATTTATGATGTGGGTGGCCAGACTTCCAAATAGGCGGCCTGGCTAATATTTCGGCAATAAACAGCTCCGTGTTCATAATTCGCGGCGAAAACGACTAAACAAATTTTATCGCTGCCGTGTCGCCGCGAATACCGCCCGACGCCGTGGCCTGCGCCGTACTATGTATTATCTATGGCCGTACTGATTCATGTATTTGTTTCACCCGCCGGCCGCGCTGTCCGCCGCCCGCGCGATTCGCCCGGTACAAGCCGCCGGCCGCGCTGGCGTTCGCCGCGCCCCGTGGCTTGCTCAGTACATTTCTATACGTTTGTTTCAATCGCAAGACGAGCCGCCGTATCGCGCCGCGCGATTTTTCGCTATAGCGAATGTCCCGTGGCCAGGCTGTTAGACAGAAACATTGGAACGGTCATGTTTGAATGGACTGTTATTTGGCGACATTGAGATCTAAGATTTAGGTTTGCTATAAGCGTGAGTAATGAGTCATCTTATTTTTCTATTTATATTGAGATTATATTTCTTAGTGATTACGACACGACCAGTCGGGTAACAAATCCATGTTCCCGTTGATATCGTAGCTACGTTGTAAAATGTTACTCTAAACTTTACTTGAAATCCAGAATAACCTCTTCGATTCAACTTTGCTGATTGATTTGATGTACTATGGATTCAATATGGATTTCTATTCATTATATTGTTTAACGTTTAAAGTTAGATTTTTTATCATAAATCAAACTCAATTACATTACTTGGAGCGCTCTAGTTACTGGCTGACACTCGTCTTTGTTAGCTACCAAGCAATGCTGCATGAGCGAAGACTTGACGTCACATAAATCTTAGTAAAGTCTCAGTTAGTATTATTACGAGTTCAGGGACCATCTTCAAGCGAGGCAGTCCAACTTGTTTGCCGGGCGGTAATAGCGAAGCGCGGTATAAAGAACTTCAATCACATGTACCGATCCGATCCAATGATCTCGAACGATCATATAATTGGTCACAGATTGTTTATCAGACCAGTAGGGTAAGCAGGAACTTCTAATGTACCTAATGGTAACGTCAGCGAGAAAATATGCTGTCACTATTATACTTATTTACGAAATCTATAATGTGAGAGGGAGGAAGACACTTACATTTCCGAATCCCTACGTAAAAGGAATTGTGCTTGAGGTACTGATTATAATGATTCATCCAAAATACAACACATTTGAAATTGATGATAGGTTATTATTAAACAAAACAGAGGATAAGTTTAGTGGACTAAAAACACGAGTTAGGATTATTTCTAAGAAAAACATAGCGATTACGTCGAAATCGAAATTCAACTTGACCTGTGGATCACGATATTTTTCTTTTAAAGCTATTCTTCCTACTCGACGACCCTACTTATGCCGATATTTGGCAAACTGATCGGATCGTAAAAAAATCGTATCGAAAGCTCTAAAGGCCACATACAAGCCAAAGCAGTCAGCTGACGTGTGTCAACTGGTGGCCGGTGTAACGAGCAGAGAATGCGAGCCGGCGAGCCCCAACAAAACACTTCAAAGACACTTGGTGTGTGTGTCGTGGAATTAGATGTAACATGAAATAGCCTGCCTATCCTTTTTAACAGACTTCACAACGGAGAAGGTTCTCAATTCGGTTGTATTATTATTTTGTTTTTTTTTTATTATTTTAACTCCACTAGGCAAGTGTCAGAAGCCTAGAAACTCATATTTTTAGACTTATACTTTACCGTAAAAGCGCTATGTCGGGGTGCGAAATTAAAAATTGCAACCTTTTTATGTTTTTCTTACTAAAAATGTGAATATTTGTGTACCTGCTTAATGTGCCATATCCTTTTTTGGGCGACTGCCGTAGTATTAAATATATGTTAAATTTAAATGATACAACACTCTAAAGTTTGTAAAATTGCGGTTTTTATAAACTTTGGAGTAGTGTGAGTATATAGCTTTAGATCAAATATAAAGCAAACATACATTATTGAACACAATACGCCGCCGTCGCGAAGAACAAAATCCAGTTAATATAAAACTATTTGAGATAAAGATACTAATCTCACCCAAATTCTACAATAGCAGTGTTTTCTACATATAAACTACAACAACATAGAAAACGTTTCAGTTATATATAACGAATTCAATTCAGAGGTTACCAATGTTTGGACGAAATGTGACCTAGTACATTGCTGAATACAAATGAAATGAGGTAACCGCGCCAGTTCTCGTCCAATATTAGAAATAACAAGCTGCGGCGTACGCTTGTTGTGTACTTACCTCGTGTATTCGCAATATTTTAACAACATTATTAAACTAATTAAATTTTAATGTGCTTGTTTCTAGAACAAATTATAATAACAGTATGATTTAGTATGAAATGGAATAGTAGTGATGCGTATGATAAGAATGATTCTTATTAAAAATATAGAACCGAGACTAAAGATTTTATAATTAAACGTTGCCACAGCCTTGATATAAAATATTTCTATACGAGTTTTCGAAAATTAACATCTAATGATGTTGCATTAAAGTTTATAATTATCCAATCCAATTTAATTTCATTAATTAACAGCTTGATTTTAATTTATTATTTAATTTGTAACTAAAATAATAAAATAAGGTTAGGTTATGTTAGTTCTAATTAAAGATAGGTCCTGGATACTAATGATTATTTTTCAGTGATACACGCGGCACTAGTATTAGGTAGGTACTTAATTATTAATATCACCTAATACTAATACCTAGTAAAGTAATATTTTCATTCGCCTGTGCCCGTAGCTTCTTAAAGAAACAAAACAATCTTACTACGCTCCGAAAATTATAAAGGCCCATTTAGTTAGAAGCCCCGGTGGTCGGAACTTAGCATTGCTACAGACTACAGATGTGACATCCGAAATAGGTCAAGTGTCTGCATTCACTCGGGCAGGACTGCACCGGAGTAATTTGTACACCTCAATTTGCTGGCTGACACGTTGTGGCATACATTTTAATGTGGTCTAGCTTCCATACAAATGGCGTGGTGTAGTTCGCCGTGTTTTATTCACGTAAAAATAATTTGAGGGAGTGTTTCTTGAGACTAGATTCAATGTAATACTCTCATTCATTTGATTTCGTGTATGATTACAGAAAATTAAGATTTCATAATAACAGCAGTGATAGCTAAGTTAGTTGAAAGCTTACTGTGGAAAAAAGATGTGCTGGTTCAAGCCCGTTCAGGCCTCTACGCTTTCCAGATTTGAGGTGCGAATGTCATTGTCAAATATGATTGAACACTCAGCGTACGGTGAAGGCAAAGTTCGTGAAGAAACCTGCAAGCCATTTAAAAGGTGTGTGATGTTCACCAATGAGCATTGGTCCAGCGCGGTGGGCTTTGGCCTTAATACCCATCAAAGTGAATGAGAGCCATATAGCCCCCTAATACATTGGGACCAAAATATCATCCGTGAAATGTGGATGCACTGCAGTGCTCTTCTGCCTAATCCTTTGGGGAATACAGTCGTAATGGTGCATTATATTTATTGATTAAATCGAGATTTATATAATGTTATTAGTTCTATAAACTTTAGCGTCTATACTGTTTGGCATTTTGCCAGCAGCGACTTCATGAATTTATGATTTTAAAACTTTGCTTTAAAATCGTAAAAATGTCAATATTGAAATTTGTTTGATTAAAATAAAAAAGGAATAACGCTGAGGTCGTAAAATGAATATGATTTATCGTCGTCCCCTTAATCCAAAATACTATCGCGAATGCTATTTTGTCGATTTCCATTGGAATTTCCATGTCCCCATCAAAGTTATGGCTTTATTCGGCCGGGGGTTGCGAATGCATTTTCTCGAAGGGTAAGAGGTCAATAAGCGTTAGGGGAGGAAAGTTTCCGCGATCCCCTTACAACTGTCAACGCGAGTTATTCACCCCACGTCAACTGGGGTTAAAAAGTTATCGCCACGACTCAATAGGCGAAAGTAATAAACATATATACAGTTATAGCTAAAGTCCAATGTTTTGTCGAAGTAAAATGTTAGTTCCGATCGGTTTATCTACGGCGACTGTACATGATATAGCGAAATCAAATGAAGTATAATATAGCACAATATGAGAATGCTTCTTCAGTGTAAAAAAGGTAAATTATCAAACCTTTACTATACGGGTGATTCATAGAGGGTATACTAAGCCAGAATTTCGATAGATACGTCAATTTAAAAACAATCGACATAAAGACAATTATCATTTTATTGGGAGCATATATTTTTTTTAAATCAATATAGTTATTTTGTATGAGAATTTGAATCACATGGTATGATTAGAAATGCTCTAAAGAAACGCAGCATTTAAGGCTCAGTGTATCCTTTCTGAATGTTCCTTTATAATCAGTTATTCCTTCAATTTTCGTACTTTAGAATCATTTTAACGATATGGTCATAAAATTGTACCACTTTAAACTGAAGATTTAATTTGGGTTGGGTACAGGAAAATATAACCATTGTTTCTAAGTATACGCGATTTCATAAAATGGTTTCACAAAACAGCAGGTAATTATACTTGTGAATGGAAATGCAGATAGGATGGAAGCAGGGTTGCCAGAAGAACACAGACAAATACCAAACAAGGACAAATATAGCTCTGCACAAGGTCAGGTCAGGTCAGGCCAAAGGTCACAATCATCATAATCATCATCAGCCGTAAGTCGTCCGCTATTGAACATAGGCCTACCCCAGAGAACGCCACGACGGACGTTTGGTTGTAATCTGCATCCAACGCCTCTCTTGACTCTAACCAGATTTGGCAGTCTAGATGCTAGTAGGGGGCCGCTGCGTCTTCCAGTTCGAGGTTGCTACACTAGAACCTTTCGTCCCCAACGGGTGTCAGTTGAACGAGCGATCACACACACTCGAAGGTCACAATCACGAGAGGTATAAATAAAAACAACCGAACCAGTCATACTTCGGTATTTTTATCGTACCGCACAAGGGCCTGATGTACCGAACAGTTTGGCTTAAAACCGAACACCTGGCGACCCTGGTGGTAAGTCTAGTTGCTTGAATTGTGGAGGCGGTGATAATAACGGGTTGTCATCTCAATGGACGCGCTGTTACGTGCGGTCGGGCTCCGGCGATTCACTGTAATCTATGGCACAAGCGGCGCATTAGACTAGTTTTGTGACGTATACCCTTTATTAAATCATCGTATGCATTCATTTAAAGAGATTGGTATTAAATTATTGCTATTTAATATCAGGTGAAAATATTTATTACCGTGGAACAGTTGGTAACATCTATCCATCAGTCGAAAGACGTCCTCTGCTGGACACAGACCTCCCCTATTGATCTACTTAACCACTTTCAATGATTTCCACGCATTACGGTAATTCCTAAAGTGAATTATGTTAGTTTAACATAATAAAAAGTTTCATAGGATACATTTGTCAAATCTTTGTCCACTTATTACGTAAAATTAGTTTTATTATACAATAATTACAAAGAAAATAACTTAAATATTTACAAACTAAAGATATAAATAAAATTACATTATTATACAAAACAAATATAAATTAAAAGGGAATAGAACAGCTACTTAATATTTACAAAAACTGTAAAAAAATTGGCCGATGCGGTAGAGTGCCCAAGATGCTGGCCGCATTTCCTCGCTGAATAGCCAAAGCTACTCGCTGAGCGAGGAAATGCCCAGCCTTTGTTGTACCATGGATTCATATTTATTTAAAGGTGTAGCCAGATGATATATTATCATTTTTCTAGTCAATATGACTGATAATTTCATTACTACTACTGAGAAAAATATTCAAATTGATATACATAAATCTGAAGCTACATTGTACTACTCGTAAATTGCGATTTCCAACTTCTAGCAACCACGTATCAAAGGCCCCGATAGGTGCGAGCAAGCGATCCCTGGTTTCATTGTTAGTTAATTGTAGAACACAGGGTATTGCCGCTCCATAAATCTGCGTCGACTTAGCGTCGGCCACGTGAAATATTAACCGCACGCTGGTTTTGACGCCCCGCAAACTACACTAAATAAATAAATATAAGCCGTCTGGAAGAGCATTTTATGTTTTTCAAGGGGGCAACATATTTGTTATGAAGTAAATAAGAGTTGCCATGCTATCATGATCCTATAAATTGCTACGCTAAGCAACGCTATAGCTGGCCGGGCCGTGTGGCAGGTATTTTTTTTATAAAGATTTTTATAAGTAGGTATGTTTTTATAAGAAATATTGAAAGATATTTGTTTATTTACTGCAAGAAATTAAGGAGTAAACTGATTATAAAAAAATAAATTATCAGTAAACAATTTATCGCGACTATGTTAACGAGATTGGTAGATATACATTGATTTGAATCAATGGAAGATAACCACAAAAATGTTGGACTTTTTATTCAGTAACAATTGGTATGGTACTCCAGACTTTATTCATCCGCAGGTTGAGTTGATCAAGAAACTCATTGTTTTTGTATCTTTTGTCTGATCGTTCGCCGCGATATATTGGCGTATCATTACGTCGTTTAATCAAACAATAAATTGAAGCCAATGCACGGCCTCCATTTTAATTGCGACGAGAATATATTCTGTTTGTTTTGTTAATCATAATATAATCTTATATCATTCGCGTGCGTGTGTGCCAGTAACAGAAAAAAAACTGAATAAAAACTCTACGGGGTTCCATAATTTTAAAGATAAAATACGTTATTTTAAATACAATAAGGAAATCATATTCTGTGCTGTACAGTAAAATCATCAGTCGTCACTTCATTAAATAGATGCATACTTACTGATTGATGAGGCTTACGATTCTGCTTGCCTTAGTTAGGCCTCACCCGACGCAAACTCTATCGGTACCTCATCCAAGCTCTGTCTATCATTTTCCATACTGTCAGCCCACACACGGCATACCCTAGCCAGGCTTACACGGCATTGACGTAAGTAAATACGTTGTACAAGTAGCTTTACTACTTATATAATTATTGTTGCGGACGCCGAGCCTGCAGGAAACCTACACTGGGTAGAACCCCTACGAAGTGTGACCCTTTGTAATTAGATATAAGAAATGTATTTTTGCTTAATAAATGACTTCACTTCGATCCACGAACTGCGATTGATACGAACAAGAACACCGATCTTTTACTACAGTCCGATTGAAGAGAAAACCTGAACCTGAACTAGGATAGACCTATCCACTACAATTATTATAAATTAGTTCCTAATATTGTGTTTTTGGATATACTACACAGGACCGTAGCGTTTCCAGTACTAATACAATTGTATTCCACGTTCAGAAATTACGACCTCGCTATGCATACGCAACCGCGACGTGGGAGGGGTGGTTTAGCATCAATCAAGGAATTAGGACGCTAATCTCGTTTGTCCGTTTGCGCTGCTAGTCCCTCACGACAATGCGTGAGCATTCGCTATGATGATCGGGCGATACGCGCTTCGAATAATTACCCATATTATATTTTTAATTCCGTTTTTCAAATATACATAAGATGGATACATAATATTGTGGATTAATTAGGATTGTGTGTGGATTAATTTGGCTGAAAGTCATAACGCCGCATCACCAAACGGCGCACTCAAGCTCGCCGCATTGGAGCACGTGAAATGCCATTACAATATCGCTAGCCGTATAAAAATCTGCCTAAACGTTAACCAGCCGTTTTACAGATCTGAGGAATTTTGTAAAGCGCCCAGCCGTTTTGTAAAAGACCGGATTCTGCAGACCGGCTGCGACATATCCATCTTATTAGCTTACTTACAGGCTATACAATAATGAAAACACATTTGTAATTGGTTCAATAGTGAATCCGTGATGAACGAGTAAACACAGACAATAATTCAAAAACACTTGTTTTGAATTTTGAGATGTAGAGATTGCAACGCCAAATAAGCTTATATTAACGCATATATTACCCAACAAATACAGTAAATCATGCACTGTTTATAAAATTATATTCAACAGGCCAATTATGTACATGTTATATAACTATATTTCAATCATTTCGTGTATTTCTATCCACTAATTAGTCGATAGAAATGCGTGAGATGATTAAAACAGGTTTGCCAACAAGTTACAATACTGTTGCAAAGCTGTTTCAATAATTTAATTGTATTTCTATCAAGTAATTAGTCGATAGAAATATACGAAATGATTAAAACAGAGTTATATAGTTAGACCCGCTGTTTACAGTAGAAAGAAAAATAAAACAACTTAGATATTTGCATACTTTTCACATCTAACATTCGTTGTATCGCAATTGTGGCTGGGAATGGCTAGTTTTTTTACGAGATTTATTTCGACAAACATTTTTATCGCTTGTACCATTCGCTGCAGCCTATAACTTATTGCCCATGAAACTGACGAGTGGACGAGTGATATATGAGTGAGGCTACGAAGTAATCCATACGTTCAGTTTTTACAGGCCGTCCGGCCAATGATGGATGGCACTGACATTGACCCGAATCGATTACCAGCGACCTACCGAACCTACCGAACCTACCGAACCTACCGAATTTAATAGTGGTTTTGCCGAAATTCCGCTAATCATTCGCCGTTTAACCATTCATCGTTCGCGAAAATTCACCTGGAAAAAAGTGTTTTAATGTAATTTTTTTTTGTAGTTTTCTTCTCAAATTATGTAGCGTGTGACTGTAATTGTTTATATTATTTTAGGAGCTTCATCAAAAAATGCATAAATATTATTTAAGTAAAAAAAAAACATGAATTATTTCATACATTGACACATTGATTTTCTACATAAACGTGATCGTTAAATAAATTATGTTACCATTTAAATAATTATAGGCATTATGTCGAACAGATCATATTTTTTTTATCAGGGACATCATTACACAAATAGATAAATGTGATAGTGCAACGGTGATTGAAATTTGCCTCAGGTGAGATAATTGCACATAAACCAATTACCGCTGATAATTTACAAAAACAACATGACGGATGATCAATACACTCAGTAAAAACAGAGTTGAGCAATTAAATTAAATAGGAAAACTGTGTACACGTAATTTATATTATAAAGTACCAGGCAATTAGCATAACAGAATAGCTTCGAAGATTTGCTCGATTGTTATTCGAGTTTACTGTTACTGTTTAGTTTACAGCCGGCATAAACTGTCGAGTTTATTCATCATCCCTCCTCGAGCACGAAACAATAAACTGGGGCCTTTCTCCTGCGTCATAAATATCGCATTACTATAAGTGGCTCTAATAAAATTTAACGATATCACTCTATAATGTCAAGGATTTGCCTAGGAGCGTGATATCAAGGTATTGTGACCATTAAGTTCTTTGTAGTATGAGTCAGTTTATTGTTGTTCAATTTATAATGTAATACTAAAACAGTAGAATTCAAATATTTTGACAACGTTGCGGGATTGCTTATACCAGGCTGCATAAGCTGTACATCAAGTAAGTAATAAAACATATCATAATGCCCGTAGTACACGAATGGGTGGGCAGAGTTGCACTGCAGTACACCAAGATATTGCCTATGGTATTTCGTCCCAGTACCTATTAACTTACAGGGACCAAATCAAAAAGTAAAATACCCTTGCTATTATACAGGGCACGCTCCTCCTCAATGAGAAGCAGATTTGGGTCATAGTAAACCACATGCTTATGGAAAATACTGTCCTAAGGCAGGTGGGTGAACTTCACACAACTTTCTAATGGCGTGCAGCTTGCCTCACATGTAATTCTAAATACCTAGAAGTGATGGACTTTTAACCTACACACTGCTTTTTAATCAAATAAAAATGGCTTAAAGAAGTGCTTAATTTTTTTGCAACATAAGTGCATTTAAGTCTGATTTAACTCTCTATGTAATGTCAGCATCAACAATGTAAGTGCCCAGTCAATGTAACCTCAACAATAACACTGAACTGACCACGAAATTGAACATCGCTCAGAACTTGCTAAGGAACTATCAAACTTATTTAACAAGCTGTAAGTTCTATAATGCTCTGCGAGTGCTTGTCGAGAAAGTTAAGAAGTTCATTAAGACGCTACGGTTTGCCTGCACCGGCCAAAGTTGGGCTCTCAGACATGCTCGAGCACCTTTGGATGCCGGTCTTAATGTTGCCAACTAAGGATGTATCCTCAAACGCTTTCGTTATTTTATCTCCAACTAGCTTAGCGAGTTTGAGCCGTGATGGTCCGACTTTTGCATTAGTTGTTACTTACACGGTGAGCAGCGGGGGAGATGTGTTGTATTATAGTATCGGATTATTTTTATTTATAGACAATGTAACTTGAAACATCTGTAAGCAATTATTAAGAACGAATATTTCGTGCGTATTGCTTTAGACTCTTTAAGGGGAAGTTCTAGGTCAAGGCACGAAGATCAAAATTTCGATAGTTATAATTTAAAAAAAAATACATCTTTACGTTGCGATTCAGTTTTTTGCAACATTACCATGTGCATGTGCATTACATGCCTCGATGTATAAGTTTGCTTAAAAAAATACACAAAGCGATAGAATACTCCAAAGTTTTTAAAAACTGCTATTTTTACTAACTTTGGAGTGTGTTTTGGGTTTGTGTTTCATTAGAAATTCATTTAATAGATACTAAACAAAAAGGTTTCTTTTTTTATTAAAGACAGTCGACATTTTACATTTCGCGCCCTGACCTAACGCTTTCACCTTTAATCCTATCTCCCCTTTTGCCTAAATGTAAACACGAATATTAAAACAAAGGGATGTTCCCGCCACCCTTATCTCGTTATAATGAGTACCACTGAAGAATTCTTTTCGCATAGTTCTGACAAAGAGGAGCGTCGAAACTTCAAATTAAGATTCTTGGAGTTCCGAGCGAGGGAATAAGATTAATGAAGGATGGCACCTGGGGGCCGCCCGCTAACGATAGGCAGGTCAGGCAGTAAAATAACCGTTAAAAATAATAACGAAAACTCTCCTTCTAGATACCAGTCTTTTGAAAAGGTAGGTTGCTTGTTACATTATTGTCTTCGTATAAACCGAGCATTGCAATCGTATAAACTCAGCACAGAGCCATCGTTAATAAGACGGTGTATGTGTCCCTAACAATGAGTATAATAACAGGGTATAATGAAAGGAAAAATTGCTCGCTGTCTGCTACTCGGCTATATCACAATGACACAGCAACAATGGCCACCGATAGTGTTGGCACACATGCCTTCGACGTATACTGAGTACGTTTGCGACTGGGATCTTCAGTACGCGCAGTATAGCAATACTTCAGAGAATTTACTGAGTAAATACTCGGAGCAAATGTAATATATATTTCTCCATTTAAACTAGCCTAACCATCTTCTCGCCCGCGTGGACTTCCCAACTTTCTTAGAAGATAAAATATTGTGTTAATGCAGAGTAGGGATCACTGCTTTTTGAATGATACTACAAATAATTGAGTACCAACATGTTTTAAATTTAAGTGGTAAATCGAGTAAATATTGGTTGAATAACGATTATAAATAACTATTTGGTGATTTAAGGATTCAGGTTGAATACAGATATTGGTAATTTAATTGTATGTGTATCACCTTTATGAAATATGATAGATTTTAGAAAAGATCCAGTTAGAACAAAGGCTTATAAGTTTTGTTTACCCTGATTGATTGTTATTATTTTCAGGGCACTGGACGTATTTAAACTCTACTTCAAAGAGATGTGGTCTATAATTATTTCAAGATTATTTGATATCCCAGTACCTACGTTATTATTCCTTAATAATAATAAGAAAGTTTAAATTTTAGAATGATAAATGTCTTCAACGATGATTTTATTCTTATACAGGGTAAAAAAGCATAATTTTACTCTATTACTAAATTTTACGCTAAAAAGGTTTAAAGCGGTCCCATGGTATAGTTGGCAGCACTATGACAAGACCTATTTTCTCAGCCTAGACTTAATGAAACAACAACCGCATTGGAAAGTGAACTGCGGGTGTACGTAAATTGGATGGGAATGGAATTATAAGGAAGCATGATAAAGACACTTTGAAACAAACGTATATCATCATTCATCAGTCAATTGATATTATCATTCACTGTTTCTATGAGAAAATAATAATAAGTATCGTTCATTGGGACAATTATGAGGGACCGGCTTAATAGATATACACAGTTCATAGTTTATACCGTATTACCTACAATTATTGTAGGTGTTATGTGTCTCATGATTTCACCAAATAGGTGTCCAGTTCAGCATATGCCAGGCAAGTAGCGCCTGACGCTGGTTTTCAACTGGAACCTGAACTGTGAACTGTGAAACATGTATGCCACACAGTAGGTACCAAAATTTATAAACAAATAGAAACTCCTAAACATATAACGATAGACTATAATTCGATAAATGTTTGTTCAATTTGCAGTTGAAATATCCCATCTAAGCTGATCGAGCTTTCGGTCCGTCAATATATCAAATTGCGAATTAAAGAATGTTTGTAGTCGCCTATTATGCCACTAAAGATAACCAGTCATAAATTTGACTAAGGACGTATCTGATTCAAAAGGCCTAGGGGTACCGGCAAACTACTTGCCAACCGTAGCTAATAGAGCGACCCATATACGGTCGTGGTTCCCATTAGAAGTTTA
Source organism: Pheosia gnoma (assembly GCA_905404115.1). Lineage (NCBI taxonomy): Eukaryota > Metazoa > Arthropoda > Insecta > Lepidoptera > Notodontidae > Pheosia > Pheosia gnoma. The sequence goes on along the minus strand of FR989909.1, from coordinate 4,245,982 downwards.
TGCATCCAGAAATGGGCTCTGTTAGGTATAACTTATTTTAAAACACGGTTGTTGAAGTAATCGATGCTGTTATTTATCAGCTTGCACCATTCATTGTGCATTACAACGCCTTAAGGCGAGAGTCATTGGATAACTTACTTTACTTACTTAACCAATTGAAACATTTGTTCAAAGATAGGTAGCTTTTCTGATTAGAAACTTGACCATTGTGTTAATTAAAATGATACCATTCTAATGGTTGTAAAAATAGTAGTAGTAGTAGTAGTATAGTTTTAGTGGTGTTATTTGTCAGTTTAAGTTTATTTATATACTCAGCACAGATTGTATTCTTCAAAACAAAAAAGAGTGTTAGGAAAGCTTACGCGCGACGCTTCAAAGAGAGTGTCGCGGCCATTTATAGAAAGCGTGACAACGCCTCGTACTAATCCCCGCGACGCCACATAGTGAGTGTCGCAGCTCCTTATCGTAAGAATCACAACGTCCCGTATTAAACCCCTCTATTCCACATAGTTAGCGTCGTGAGGCCTCATAGTGAGCATGGCGACGCTTCATAGAAAGCGTCGCAATACACCATAGTGAGCGTCGCGACGCCTCATAGTGAGCTTTGGGACGCTTTAGAGTGAGCGTCGCAGCGCATTAGACAATGCGTCACGACCCCTTATAGTCAACGCCGGGGCGCCTTATAGTGAGCGTTGTTACGACTTTTAGTGAGCTTCGCGGCGCCTTATAGTGAGTGTCGCGGCGCTGTGTAATAAGCGTCGAGACGCCTCTTAGGGAACATCACGACGCTGAATAGTTGGCATCGCGTACGACGCCGCAGTCGCGTAGTAATGGAAATATGGCTTAAGTGGGCATTGTGTAAAATAGTACACCACAACAAATGGACATATTTATATACGACAGAATAATTTTTGATAGTCATGAATATTGAACATCGACTAACAAAGCATCGAAACAATCCCGAAAGAACGATCGCTTCGCACTGTTTTATATGTTCGTATTGTTGTTGTTTTTTCGCGTCAGCCCGCAATGTTGTTTATAGGGGCAATTATTGCTGAAACACGCAGTAAGATTTATTCAAAATTATCTGCGTTATAAATAAAAGTTTTGATTAGAAAATATAAGTCTGTCTTGGCATCAAAATTAAATGGTGTTTCGTTAATAACAGTATTTCCGTATGTTAAAAAAAATAGAATTAAATTTAACCCAGCAAAATTATTGTTTTAAATTTTCATTTGTCAACTTTGTAATAAATCAGAATATTCTACCTAATCCTTCGGTGCATAAAAAACTAACACATTTTTTTATTCTTTTCGTAGGTACTTAATATCTGTTTTATATAACAGCGATGTACTGAACGCATGTTCCAAGTTTTATAACGTTTTTCGTGCCAATGTGATTTTTATGGTGGCAATAATTGTTGAAACGCTACGAGATTTATAGCACCAGCTATAGTAGCAGCAAATGATCAGATTGCAGCTTGATCAGATTGTTTGCTTATAGTTTTATTATGATGTTTTTTGGTATGAGTAGCACTATAAGAGCAAGATGGCTATAGGATTGTAGGTATACTTATTTCAAAAGCAGATACTTCAAGTGTGTGGTGATTATAATAAAATACAATGAAGTGTAAGGAGTTTTATTAATTTTATATAAGTTTTTCATACATGTTCTAGTGCTCAAGTTAATATATCGGCGGAAACAGAAATTATTTTGAGTGAGAAAGTTTACCAGCTTAAAGGAATCTCAAATGGTGATAAGAACCCGACATCTCATTTCGCGGGAAAACAAGACAATGCTTTTAAGCGATTCTAATGCTGGAGGGTCCACACCTCATATATTTACATTTTCCGCAAAGAGCCCTCCTCCCAAAGTTTGCAGGGAATTTTATAAATATGCACCCCTAGGATTGTAACTTCTCGTATATGCAACGCAATTGCTTTTGCTGTTGAGTCGGATTTTAATATATTCCGCAAAACTGTTGTTATGGCATTTACAATGTTTATTTTTATTTGTGTTACAAAAACATCCTCTATACATTGAAATAAAACTCATTTTTCGGTTTTTATCGCGTTTATTTTATGGTTTTAAGTTCCCGACGTTTCGGTTGCTTTACAGCAACCATGGTCACAGGAGAACTGGTTGACATCCTAGTGTCATAAATTTGAACTGGGGTACCCTCATATTTAGTTGTTGCTTGCGGTCCGATCTATGAGAAAGTGCTCACAGTGTCTTGAGGTTTACAACAAAATCCGAAAAATGAGTTATTTCAATGTGTAGTATTCGCGTCAATATAAGAAACCAATAAATATCCTCTATAAAGCTGCTACATCATACAATGTTACAATTTGTGTTACAATTAGAAAACATGAAAGTAAGTCATATCGAAACCTTTTCAATTTATCAATCTGCACTGAAGGAAGGTGCGATGTAAATTCACACGTCTCGGTCGGATGATTTGTGGTGTAATGAAGATCATGAGTCAGGACGCATCGTGACCGCACGTAATTGCTTCGCCAATCGAATTAATTTCTTCGCTTAATATTTTATGGTACAGTTTTTGTAATTGATTCAATCGGCTCGGCGCTGCGATAAGTTTCGAAACGTGTTTATAGTGGCCATATTTTTTAATGTTTATTGTATGGTTTCATGTAATATTGTTCACGATTTTATGTAGTCCACAATTAATTTGTACTGTTCATTCGATTGTGTTTGGACAGTGTAGGGCTGTTCTCAGCTACCTTTTTTTTCCGCGGAAATGTATTTCTTAAGATACTCAAAAAAAAACAGCACGAAATATTGTATGTATTGTATGTAGGAATCTTTTTAACGAAACACCAAGGTAAAACACGTTTATCAAAGTACTAAAAAGGTCTTTATTCAAAATATTTTTTCAGCTGCTCTACTTATGATGAAGGCGAATTACTTGGTGACCCGAGGATCCACTTTTATTATGCCAATTTCTTATATTTATACGTCAAAAAAGCAAACTCGTGTACCTTTGCAGTAATAAAAGGTAATGGTGGTAGTGGGGAGAGGTATCGTTTTGTCGGTGGATCTCAGAGGGAAAGTAATTTCGTTGGGATTACGGCCTCATCCCTGGATGAGCATTAAAACAAGGTTTTGGTCATTGTTGGTCGGTGACGTTCGTTCATGTAATTACACGTTTATTGTATTTTTGCTTCAATAAGAACAAAGTAAGGTTAAATAATTTTGCTCAGAAATGAACTTGGTGAGGTTTTTTTTGCGGAATTGTTGTTACTTATTATACAGGGTAGTAATGGGACAGTCACTACATGGTTCCTTAGAACATATTTTTCTGTCTCTTATAGTTTCCGAGGTCTCCATACCAACCCATCTCGATGTTACAACCTGTATATCTAGGAATAAAGATATTTAAAAATTGCAAGTATTATTGCATTTGAGCACATAGGTATTTGGATAGTTGATAATTGTTTTTAACCGTGTGTTTTATGACTCATAAAGTATCAAAATTATTTATGTAAATATCAAGCGCGAAATTGTGTAAAATATTGTGAAGAGGTTAATGAGTGAAAAGTAATCCAGTTCATTGCATATATTTTTTGATTTTAACTATGTATGGGATACGATTGAATTTTGCCAAGTGTATGTATGTATTTCTTAGTAAATGTACCTACCAACCTACCACTTATATGCGCAATCTGTTTTCCGAATAGGTACAATTCCGTTTTTTTATGGTCGTTTCAAAGTTGAAAAGTTGTGCTCGTATATTTTTAGTTGCGATGCCAAAAATTGTGTCCATGTTTATTTTGTGATTTACGAATGAAGTTTGCCGTTCCGCGCGAACTCCTCGACAAGGGATCGCGCCATGTGTGACGCTTGCGATCCGCATTTTCACGCTCTCGTAACTGAATTACTCATACACAAACTTGTTTGCGAATTTCTATCAATAAAAAAACATCGTCATTCATCCTTACTTATGGGGATGGGATAAAGATTAGAATTGAAGAAGAAAATAGAGCTATCCACTTCGCAATCTATTTGTTTTTAAATAAAGAAAGAACGCACGTTGGCTTCCTTCTTACAAACTTTGCCTAATAAAAAACTATCAGTGCGTTATCGATGGTCCGATTTGTCAACTTTTTGATACAATTCATTTGTCATAAATACCTGAAATGATTGTTTGATTATTTTACACGGGTTTGAATTGCTATTATTATATATATTTTATAGTCATTTAAATTCTAAAGTACGATGGATGTCGGTGACAGACTATGTAATCTTGAATGCTTAGAAAAAGGCCCGCGCGTGCACGAGTTCGTAGGTCCAGTGAAGATTATCTTAGTGGAGCCTCCAAAGAAGCAATACTGCTACAGAACGTGGTTCGCGGCGTTGCTATCATTCGCAAATGCATTACTGCATATAAATTTCATTTTAATTTTCTTTCACACGGTGGCATTCAAAACAAAATTTGCGTTTACTGGTCACATTTATTTATGCACACTTGGAGTAAGTATGTTATTCTTACGTCTTTTCATGCGACAATCGTATTTATAATGGTTGATCAAAAGTGCAAATTGGTCATTAAATCTGTAGTAATGTTTATCGGGTTCTAATCATGGTAGGGACAAACTTTGTGTGATGCGCGCGAATGCGTGGACCCGATTCATGGATGTTAAATATCTAAATAAGTATTATATACTGGGTAGTAACCCCCAGTCCATTGTACGGTACCCATAATACAAGCGTTGCTTAGTGTGGGAACGTATAGTTGGTGTGTTCGTCTGGCGATATTTATTATTTATTTATTTTAACATAAATTTGGTTTGTTTTAAAGTCCCGTCACCGTGTCGTGTTGCATTGAGCTTCTGTCGAAAACAATTAAAATTGAGCCGTGTATTTTTTAATAGGCCTATTAAGATTAAAAAAGGGAGCCGGAAATACATTTTGCAATCACAGACGTAATATAATTTATATTTACATCTGTATTTACAATATTAAAATAAGTTGGAAATACTACCTTCATAAAAGGAACGCGAGTTACTTTTAGCATAAAAAACATTATATCTAAATCAAACATACTGGGTTCGGCCTCAGTCAATTTTCCATTATGCGCAAAGGTTGCTTAGTGTGTGGCCGTACAGTTGATCTGTTAGTTTGGCATTATTTATTGAAAAATACCCGCGTAAGAAGACAAGGAACATAAAAGTTGTTTGACATTGTTCCAGTTCCAGTACTTCATGTTTTCAAGAATGTTGCTAGGCAACGGCCTTTTCGGTCCAGCGACGCAAATGAAGAAACCGCACAGAAATTTGCAGCAACTCATTGTAGAAATTGCAGCTGTGTTTGCTGGTGCTGGAGGTGTTGTTATCTTGGTCATCCGGTCGACAGCACTGTTTTCTACGGCGCATTCGATAGTTGGTATAGTATTTTTAAGTTATATGAATAAATATTGTGAAGTAAAGTTTACGTTTCATGAAATGGACGATTTGGGATTACTCTAAAGTACAGTACTACATAGTGTTAGTTTAAGACATACTACGTATGACTACTATGGAAACGTCGATTATCAAAAGCTCAATTTGTAAAAGACGACCACCTATTCTTGTGCTTTGCGCGTAGGCCGCTCGAGTCATTGAACTCTTGCGAATTGGATTCCGCAAATTTTGGAAATTATCTTTTCGTAATTCTCTCTTAGCATATTACAAGTACAGTTTGTCTGGCTATACTTATTTAAATGCTAGTCACGGTGTAAGACCCTGTTTTTTTTTCTATATCGCGGCGAACATATAGGCGAACGCACCAACTATACGGTCGTACACTAAACATCTCATGTATTATGGGTGTCGTACAATGGACTGGTGGTGAACCCAGTATATAATATTGATCAAATATTAAACATCGGTGACTCCAGTACAAACATCCGTGCTCATCACACTAAGCTTATCCCTACCAGGATTCGAACCAGGGACCCTGAACGCAAAAGGCAGGGACACTATCGATTGAGCTAATCAGGTCGTTTTATCAGTAGACATAACTTAGCACTGAAGTTCGACTGATTAATAGATTTCATATGTTTCAGGTGTGGTTACATCCAGTTTGACTGTTATGAGTTCTATAGTCGGTGTGCCTGCCTACTTCATCGAAAAAGGTGCCGCGGGCGAGGCTTTAAGTGTGGTTCATAATGTTTTTGGCTCCCTTACTGTTTTAACGTCTTCAATTTGTTTTATTCTTGGATTGATAAAACCTGGTTTTAAAACTCATCTGCAAGTTCAAGATATTTATATAATTATGATAATATTCTGTGTGATATATACGCTTATTGTTAGTTTATCTCCAATTATGAGGTACACGGACGCCAAAATGTGATTATATTCTTTATTTTTTCTTGTAGTGTTTTCTTATTTAAAACTAGGTACAGACTAAATAGAGCATTGAGAAAAGGTAGACCCGTGTCGTTGTCAAACCCCGGGTACACTTTGCGCTTGTTTCAAAATGTGCTGATAAATATAGACGACCGCATTAGCGCAGTTAGTAGTGGCCCTGCTTCCTCCGCCGAGGTTCGAATTCTGGTAGGGACAAATTTGGTCTGATGAACACGAATGTTTGTACCCAAGTCATAGATATTTAATATCTATATAAGTATTATATACTGAGTTCGCCCCCGTTCCATTGTACGGTACAGATAATACAAGCGTTGCTTAGTGTGGGACCGTACATATCAGCATAACGCTACGGCTACAGTGCATTTTATTTTTCTGTATTTTATTCTTACTTATTTACCATAGACTTCAGCAATCATCCGCTGTGTTTTTGAGATGAAGTAAGAAAGACAACTAGGCGTCGACGATTGAAGCAATGGCGAGAAGATACATTTTCATATCTTCATGTCACATCCATTATTTTATTTATAATTTGTATTTATTGATGTGTTATTAATAAGGCTCAAGGTCGCTCAACGCGCAATGGAGAGAGCTATGCTCGGGGTTTCGCTACGCGATAGAATCAGAAATGAAGAGATCCGTAGACGAACTGGAGTAACCGACATAGCTCAAAGAATCGCCAAGTTGAAGTGGCAGTGGGCAGGGCACATAGCTCGCAGAACCGATGGCCGTTGGGGCAGAAAGGTTCTAGAATGGCGACCACGAATCGGAAGACGAAGTGTAGGACGGCCCCCCACAAGGTGGACTGATGACATCACACGCGTCGCAGGAAGCCGGTGGATGCGAGTGGCGGAGGACCGTGATGTGTGGAAGTCGTTGGGGGAGGCCTATGTCCAGCAGTGGACGTGTATATCGGCTGATAGATAGATGTGTTATTGCTATTAATTACTTGACATTGGCAAAATACCCGCTAAGTTGTGGGTGAGGCCATATTCATATCCATTTTATTTCATCGCATTTCATTTCGTAAAGAAAGTAGAAGAAGTAATGGCGAATAATGCTTTATACAGGTGGAAGTAGCTTTATTTTCTTTATGGTCATAGGCATAGACATTCATATGGAGATATGCGATGATCTATGATCTAGTATTTTTGTTACTTATTTACAAATTGAAGAGTTTGTAAGCTAATCGTGGATTTACGTGTCATAATTTTTTTATTTATAATGTGTATTTATTGAATTTGATACCGCTATTAAATACTTGACATTGGCAAAATACCAACTAAGTTGTGGGTGAGGCCATATCACTGACCTCTATATATAACTTGCATATATAGACGTCAGTGGGCCATTTTCATTTCCATTTCATTTCATCGTATTTCATTTCGTAAATAAAGAAGAAGCTAATCGTGATAATAATATATAAGTAGCAAAACAGAAATAATGATGTTGCTACAAAGGTTGCCACATTTGGACTGAGCCGGAATTGCTGAGCAAAGCAGGATGCCGTTGAAACGTTCTTCTAAAAGTCATCTGAGATTCGCCACGCCGATCAAAATTCTCGTGATTGAGCCTCGGGCGGAATACTGTCGTACAGTATGGGGTGCTATTGCAGTCGGACTGGCGCATGTATTGCTCGGAGCTACTGTAATGGCCGCTATAATGTACTCTTTACATGCTAAAGATCCTCATGCTGCTCTCTGTACTGTAGGGGTAAGTCGGTATTTTTTTGTTTATTTTTACACCGTTTGCAGTTATTGCAAAGTTTAGTTTTCTCTTCAGGCTTTAATACGTAATTAATAGATGCTCTTTGGACTTGTTAATGTTATATTGTAACATTGTATTTATTGGACGAAGCAAGAAGTAGTGATAGCCATGTTAGTAGAACGCTTGCCTCGGTGACGAGGATCGTAGGTTCAAACCTCTGGGATTTCTGGATTTCATATGCGAATCTCATTGTCAACCACGATTATCACTTGCTAAACGGTGAAGGAAAACATCGTGAGGAAACCTGCATGTCTGAGAGAACCTCTCGAAAGATGTGTGAAGTCCACCAACCCGCACTATGTCAGCGTGGTGGACTATGGCCTAATCCCCCTCACATTGGGGGAGACCCGTTCCCAAAATGTGGGACATTAAAAAGGGCTGGTAATATATTTTTTATTGGACTCTTTGTCAGCCCACATGCGCCATACGTTCGTATACCATCTTCTCATCCAGCAGTTTAAGATCCTGAGACATGTAATAATTAGAATAAAAATCTCCTCCGCAGTTTCACTTCTTTACAGCTCAAGCAATACTGGGGCTTACATACCTATGCGGTTGGTCCACACCCATGCATTTGAAACATCGTCTGAGTGCTCATATAATCCTGCAAACGTGTGCGATCGTGTGTGTTACGGTCGGCACTGCGCTGGTTCTGGCTAGTAAAGGAGTTTCGCTGAGCGCTCATGGGATTACAGGTGACGATTTATGCCTAAAATTTTGTAGCGTTATAGAGGTAACATGACATAGCTTAGCTTCCACAGTAAAGCATTGTTTAGTGTGCTAATTTGACGGTCGATGTGTTTTAATGTAATCTACCCTGTCTATAGCAATTTCAAAGTTTAAAGTCTCAATGTTAGATTTTTTCTTTTTCAGGAATGATCGCAACCGTTCTAGCAGTTTCAGGTGCCATCTTCGGTGTTATTGCCTGGAGAAGTCGGAGGAGGTGCATAAAACTGACACATGTAACATTTGGCATACTATCATTTTTAATATCTTCTATCAGTCTCGGCTTCGGCGTTGGCACCGAAGTGTTCAGAACATGGGCTGGCTTGGTTGCTGTAGGAATTTTAATAGGATGTATAGCATTTTATACTGCATGTATAATAACATCGTCTTTTATAAAATGTATGATCAATGTATAGGTTTAGTTCTTACTGAAGATTATATATTTTGTAATTTGATGTGATTTTGAATGAACACTATCTATTTGATACGGAACTATAAATAAATTAGACTGGATTTGCAGTGGCTACGAGTACTTATGTTGTTTCAATTATGTGAATTGAGTTATAATACAGATCATAATTTATAATCTTTTCTGAATTTGCATAATGACAATATAGTATACAGAAAACTCGTTGCCCTTTTGCAATATAGTTTCATTATATTCTTTGAATTCATCCTCTGTACAAGAAAGATTGATAGTAAAATGTGGATATTCCAACTTGGTATTCATCTAATTATGTATATCTTACGTATTTAATTAAATAATAATAATATATAAGAATCGATAGCTCCTTAATTTATAGATAACATGTTATTGCTATCGATTTATTAAATCAACAAATAAATCGAGATATTCATTTCCTAAAAAATCTATCTTAAATACACATGGAATATTGTACTCTCATATCTGGGTCCACAGATAAATCGTCTTTATGGAGTGTTTCAGTACTTTACCTCGCAAATGTCAGGGGCACTTGATAATGTTATATCAGCATATGTCATGTCTTACTCGTTCGCCGTTCGTAGATCCGCATCGGTCGACGTCGATAGAATACGAATAATGTCACCGTGGGTACCCGGTCAAAGGTTTACCCACTCGTGCGCGTAGTGTCGCATTTATCAAAGATATGGTCGTTCATCTCGAACATTAGCAAACGCAACAATACTCTATTCCAGAATGTGCGTATCGAGAGCCATTACTCTTCCCGCAGTTTCCTTTATATGTTCAGATGCCATAAAGATAGTCGGGAGCGCACCAACTAGTTATCCTCTGTGATCGCTTGCCTACCTGTACCCAATCGAATTTAACGATATGGCTTTTTCTGGCTTGCTTGTTTTATTTCTTCACTAGCAGTGCCCGCAACTTTGTACGCGTAGTCTTAGATTTTGGTTACCGCGGGAGAACCCTTTTATTTTCCGGGCAGTAATAAATATCGTATACATTAACCAGGTGTGTTAAATCCACTCAGTGGGTTTTGAGATACATTTTTTGGCCACCCCGCGGGAATCTATTTATTTCCCAGGATAAAAGTATGCTATGTCCGCCCCGGGTTATGTTATTACCATGATCAGTTAAAAAATTATGTTTCCCGGATCGGTGGAAATACAGACGAAACATTCAAAAATTACAAATTCGGCCAGCAAAGGCTCGATAATACTAACAACAAGTAGGGCGATTTGTAAACATTATTTAAAAAAAATTTGTAAATTCAGATCCCATTGATAAATGACCTGAGAGTGTCGAAAAGCGTTATGATGCAAATTTATGATGACGTAATAATCACTAAAATCATTTAACGCTGTCCTTTAATTTCATAAAAAATACAATCATAGGGTTGATGATGATGATGAAAGTGTAAGTAGCTGTAAACGCGATAATAGTGTTAGCCATCGGCTCAGTGGCCCAGCCCTTGAAGAAGCCTTTGTCAAGGCCGTAGCAGAGGCTTATAGAGGCGGCTGCAAATCCTACTGTACCGAAACAAATGTGGGTCAATTTTGATAGGTTCGCGGGAATAAATCTTCGGATTTCATAAGCCCATAACGATGTTACACCGTTCACTAAGCTGACTACCGTAAAGACCAGGGCCACGAGTGCTGGAAAAGATAAGACAATATTATATTAATTACCTGTGTATAACCGTTTATCGTTCATTCTCTCATCCTTATCAGATTCTTATTATCAGCTCTAGTTTTTAAAATCTGGTCTGCAATTTAGAAGATAATAAATGAGTTTTTTTTTGGAATGTTGCTTAATATTTTTTTTACTTTCATTTTGTTTAATTTGGACAACATACAGTGAAAAAAACTTTTTTTTCTAGTTTATAAAATCAAGATAAAAGATATTAAAAAATATGTAATTTTGATCTAAAATCTTTACTATTTACAATACATAGCTCAAGCATATGTATCAATATTATTATACACTTGCAAAATATCTTGTTGAATTCGTATACTTTATAAAGAATTTTAATTATGGAACTCACCAAATTGTCCATGCAACGTGTTCCAATGAATGCTTTTGTCTATGATCTTGATGAAGCTCCCAGTGATGGCTAGAACGGAACCGGCGAGCTGCAGGATCCAATGGGCGCGTCTCTTGTCAACGAACTTGAGGTGTAATGACCATCCGTTGGTTGGTGAGAGACTGAGTATAGCTTGGGCCATCAATAGTTGATACTGAAACAGAAGTCACCATTGTAATATGTATGATGTCATACATATAATTTGAATGAACATAACTTTTAGTTTGAAGCTAAGCACGTTGCGTTAAATAAGGAATAAGATGTTTGGATTACAATAACAAAAGAAGTAAAAACATAAACTTAGACCTTATACACAGAAAGCAATTTGCGCGGGCGCACCAAATAATTAAAAATAACAAAAAAATTGTTTACCCCTAATAGGTACATATAAAACTATATGCGTAAGCACACAAAAAAATTGAAATAATTAACTTACCCCTAAAACACATAAAACGATATGCGCAGGCGTCGGTCCTAACGGCAATCCTCCACTGAACGAGAATATAAGAGTGGCCCCTACAGTTGCTCCTATCAGTATATTAGCCAACAAAACTAACGATGACTGGAATGTTCGAAGCGCATATTTCGCTTCACTAGGTACATCATTAGATGTTAAGGGTTCTACAGATCCTTTGCTCGTAGAATCCACATTTGCTTCCATAGGGCCCACCGGCATGTCCACTATATTAGGAGTCATTATTGCACAAGTTATAAGTCTTTCCACTTCGCAGATTGAATGATGTTAGTTTAAAAGTACTATTCATATATATGTCTAGATACGCTTATCGTGAACTAGCTATGTGCTTTGTCTTTGTATGTGATTAAATGGAATATGTTTTTTCATTTTATGAAAACGTTAAACCCGTTGTGTGTGTTAGCACACAAGCATGTGGCGTCATAGTTACAATGTTATATAAATGAAAATTGTTAGTAAATTATTTCTTAGAAGATATCGAGATATTTTCATGAATAAATAAACAGATACACACAATTCTTTAGTTGTACACGTGAAGTGTGATTACATATCAATAGATGACATCGATAGATAACATATCTATTGTATGTATTACCGAAAATTATTTTTGCTTATTGTGAGTGATAAGAAAATCCGTCAAACGATAAAAGTCGATAAAAGGTATGACGGAAATTCCTTTGGTTAAGTCACTCGCGTAAATCACTTGGGTGGACTACGGGCAATATTAAGTATTTTCTTAGAGTTCAATTCGGCGTATCACGTAAACATATTTGTTATCCGTAGAACACCTGGGTGAACCACGGGCAATTATTTTTCTGTTATTCTTTTTATTTGTTTTTTCTCAGCTGGTTGGACTATGTGTAATTTTTTCCTCTGGGGCACCTTGCTGGGCCACAGGAAAATATTTATAACCGTCCATGTTCATATGCTTACTCCATTTTAGTGGTAAAGAATATTGCAAGCACGGCTTTTAGGGCCAGGGCTTCTACGGCCGGGAGGGACCGGTTCTCGGTTCCTGATTTTTAGGCCAGTGAACTTGGCCTTAGTATATTAGTTAAGTAGGGGTAGGTTAAAAGTTTAACGCTTGACACAACCGGACGCATTATAATTATATCTACGGTATCAAACAACTAGGTTAGGATATATCTAAAATAAACTCTATCGGGCGTTATAAATCATATCAATATTTATTGGAGCAGTTTACCGCTCGACGTCGGTGCAGAACTGATTGCAACGCGCCATGCGCTCGCGCATAGCACACTATTATCAATTAAGCTGTCGATATCGTGATGTACGCATTACTATTACCCACACTTATTCATTGTGAGCTTTGAATGTAGGATAAGTCACAGAACACGTTCCCACTGATAAAGTTTGGATTTACTACGATAAAGATTACATGGGTCTACTTTCTCGGATACAATGGTAAAGAATATCAATAATCCCTTCTCTTAGAAAAGTGAAAGTACGTTTATTTACTTCGTGTTCTTCTCATGATTTAATATTGTTGTCATTTAGGTACTTTTATGTGACGACCTGATTAGCGCAGTTGGTAGTGACCCTGCGTTCTGCGCTGAGGGTCTCGGGTTCGAATCCTGGTAGGGAACAATCTTTGTGTGATGAGCACGAATTATTGTACCGCTCAGTCAATTGTACGGTACCCATAATACACGCGTTGCTTAGTGTGGCACCGTCCGTATAGTCGATGTGTTAGTCTGGCAATATTTATTTATGTTTTACAGGTCAGTAGGACAAACTACATTCTAGTTTCTTTATTATTAGGTAAATATCAGCTCTTGAATGTATGTATAATTATAACATTATCTTGTATTGTATTATAGAGAAATATGTATGTGTATTGTTCAAAGATATAATGCGGCTAGCACGTGGAGGAAAATTACTTTTCTTCTAACCGATAAGATACAGTCGTAGTGTTACCTTAAAAATTTCAAATATTTGTTTTTTTTCGAGAATGTGACCTGTATGGCCTACCAATGGAACCCTTAATATATTTTACGCTATTATTGTTAAGCCTTATGTATAGCATTTGGGGACCGACCCGGACAACCCATCCTACACAGCAGAACCGACCGACCGGACCAATCCGTTTGACCTCACTAACGAGATAGACCTGACCGACTGACCTAAACGATACTATGTGCTAACCTATCTAACTAATTTCCGAAAACCCATTTTTTTTTCAATATTGCATTTCTATATATTACTCAAAATTGGTTTAATGCATATACCAACGACCGACAAATCATAATAAGTTTGACATTATTTGACATCATACTCGTAATAGAGGCGCCATTTATTTGCATTTCATATTTGTTTAAATAAATATAAGTGGCTTTTAATTAATTTAATTATTCCCCTTTCCTCTTAAATTTATCCAAACCGCAAATTTACTCCAGTCGGGATACCTATGTAGATAAATAGCTAGCATATATACGTAATTCTTAACGCTATAATAAATATCCTACCATTAAATAAAATTTCATTAGAATCCGTTGACTCGTTCTTGCGCGATGCTCAGTCAAATTCGCTAACTAGTCCATACCTTTATGTGATGGATAAGGATTTAATGATAATATAGTTTTATCACCGACTCAAATGAATACGTCATACCTACATCTAATTGAAATTTGATCTTACCGTACCTACGTAAAAACCAGTTAATGAAAAAATATATAATACTATATAATACATTGGTTAGATATTATTTATACCTATTATATAATTTTTGCGGAGAATATTACATTACACATATTATTATTTTCTTTGAGTTTTCCTGCTAGATAAGTTTTCGACTTGATTCAAGTTGTCTTTGAAAAATACTTGACGATGTGAAGGGCTACTACTATAAGTATTATTAACCTTTTGTTTAAGTTATAAAATAAAAAAAAACCAGATAAGTTGTTTCTTACTATAATTAAAAAAAAAATGTAACATCCTTTTAAAGAGAGTACCCATGGAGTTTCTTGCCTCTTGTCTATAGAAATGGCATTCGGAACGAGCTGTAGATTCTTAGCATATAATTTTGTAGCATTTTTGACGATTCATAGTACTGTGTAATGGTTTATATGAACAATAAATATTCTATTCCCGCAGAATGTTTGCAATAATAGTAATATATAGATGCTCTTTAGTATGTCATGTAAACAATAATATTTACTTTGTGTCTACACTCCAGTGTTGAAGTAGAATTCGAGGTGTATTGTAAACATTACTAGAGCAGTAATAGACAAGTTAGACACTTGACAGAATATAAGAATTCGTATAAAAATTAAAGAGTTTATGAGAATTAAAGACAATCGTTTTCCTCAGTCGACTTGAGGCGTCAAATGCCAGTTATATTGAACCTACACTTTAAACCTCTCGACGCATATATCAAATGTAATTTGATTGCAATACGTATGGAATAGACTAGATATAGGCGCAAAGTGTTCGCTTCATAAACAGAGTAATTTATGCAGCCTCTATCGCTTCACATCACAACTCCATCAATTTGTCTACAGTTATTGAACATGACACAGCGCAGCCTTATTTATTCCTAAAACTATAAACAAGTTTGTCAGAAAACGCCACCAACGGGCTAATTATGATGATCACGTTGAAAACGCCCGTAATTCCGATCATGACTTGGGCTAATTCACTGGAGGTCCAGTTTCTGAAAGAGTTCTTATCGAACCCGTAGCACAGACTGATGCAAGCTGCAGTGAAGGCGACGGTGCCGAAACAGATGTGGGTGAGTTTCGACAAGATTCCGGGAAGTATCTTGCGCAGTTCATAAGCGTAGAGGGACGCAAGTCCGTTGACTAGACTTACGATTGTAAATACCATTGCGACGAGTGCTGTAAACAAAATGAATGATAAATAAATGAACCTATTGATTTCTTATATTTACTCAAATACTACACATTGAAATAAAGCGAATTTTACAGATTTTGTCGTGTGAAAATTATGTTTTTACGTTCCCGAGTCCTCTCGTGACCATGGAACTTAAAAACATACTATACACGTGATAAAATCTGTAACCTTGGTTTTATTTTAATAAATGTACCTAATTTTAATTTTCAAAGCGATACCTGTTTATGGATCTGGATGTGAGGATAACCTCACGATAAAATTAAAGTGAGGATCAATACTATTTTGAGTGCATGCTCGCGAAGTATCGTTGTGGTAGTGTGTCAAATAGATTTTAAATTTGAGTTGCTTTTGAGTATTCGGTAAACAATTACAATCGTCAATTGAAGTAAGGGCCGGTCAATTTTGTTGATAAAGTATGAGAGCTTGATCAAATCGGATCCATTCAATAATTTATTGGCCAATTAAAGCAGACATGTTGTGTGCAATTTACTTGTGTGTTGACAAGTGAGACCCCTGATAAATTAGCACATTAAGATAATTTTAACGATATGATACTCACCAAATTTGCCGTGTAATGTGTTCCAGTTGACCGGTTTGATCAAAGTCGGGACGAAGCTTCCCGCTATGACCATCACTGAGCCTCCGATCTGGCACACCCAGTGCACGCGTCTCCTGTTCACTAGACTGAGGCTCGACGACCAGCCGTTTTGAGGACATAGAACGAGGATTGACTCCGCCATGAGCAATTGATACTGAAAGTATAGATAGCTTAAGCTGGAGGTGGAAAACCTATTGTTACCCGACTGCGTCAAAAGGAGGGTTATAAGGTATTATTGGCAGAGACAAACATGAATTACCTACTAAACATATTTGCTGTAATGCTATCACGTATATTTTAGTTCGGTTGGCCCAACATTAAACGTAAACAAATCTAATTTTACGGATTTTATCGCGTTTGTTTTATGTTTTTTACGTTCCCGACGCGATAAAATCCGTAAAATTAGTTTTATTTCAACGTGTAGTATTCACGTAAAATTAAGAAATAAATTCAACAAGGTATCAAACCAAAATCGTTGCATGGTGCATTCTATTATCACTGAGACAACATTCAAGAGCTTGTGTTTTCCTTTTCAGTGAAGTGTTTGTGCAGTCGAGTTTTTTGTTTGGTTTTAATCATTTATTTATTTTAAAAATTTGCTTCTCAAGTTACCAGATTTTAATATGATTTATCACTTTTGGTAAAAGGGCTTGATTCGTTTTATAAGGTTAAAAGGTGTATTGTAATACACGGTTATTGAAGAGAAAACAATCGTAGAAAAATACTTACGCCAATAGTACACAAAATTATATGTGTAGGGGTAGGTCCCGGAATTATAGTCAGGGCAAATATAACTGTGACTCCCACAATCACTCCCGTCAAAATGTGAACAATTGCATTCAACGTCGACAGAAATATTCCAAGTGTTGAACTGTTTTTAGGCTCCGGTGCCGTATCTATAGGTTTTGGAGGTACTTTTTGGGTTGAGACTCTTTCTACATCTTCCGGACTTGCGATGTCAACAGTATTGGGAGGCATTGTATATCACAATTATTTTTAATATATTATATTTATGACTCTATTCGTCACCCACTCACTACCAACAAAGAAATGACTTGATCCACTCGAAAAATCTATAATATATACCTGAGTAAAAATTATCAATTGTAGGATTATTAATGACGATTAAAGATATGCATAGATATATCATTATTTGCTTGGTGGAGACGCTGACTTGATACACTATGTATGCCTTATAAAAGGTTAAACAACTGATTCATGAAAAAAATAATCTTCCCCCCTAACTCACGACTGAAGTACCTACTTGCGATCAAGTTTACTTTAATTTCTGAAAGATAGGTAAAATCTTACTAAAACTGCCCCCCATAACGAAATCCTGGATCCGCTCTCGACTCTATTGTCATTATAACGGACACATTCCTCCTCAATATATATGAGGAGGTTTTAGGCCATAGTCCACGCCCTCAGCCAGTGCGATTTGGTAAACTTCACACACATACACGCATAAATTATATTACTACATGTACTTGTTTTTAACCGACTTTAAAAGGAGGAGGTTCTCAATTCGGTTGATTTTTTGTTGTTTTTGTATTGTTCATTTTGATTATGCATGCAAACTGTGCGCGAATACAATGTAATTATGTCCTTAGATTAGAATTACTGACATACCTACTCTCTTATATTATTACGTATATTTTTTATATTATGAAAGATATCGCATACGATTATGTGGTTCGCAAAAACAATAAAAATATATGTATAGTATGTGGATTAATAAATGTACCGTTTTTGAAAACACTTATACACAATATAGTAGACGATTTCTACAAACGTATATCAGATTAAAATGTCCAATTCGACCTTACACAATAATTGATTACCTTAAAGATGGACAAAGCCGCAAACAAAATTAGTTTAACGTAATGAAAATTGATAAACACTAATAAATAATTCGCAATTACTACTATTCGCATTGAGTAAGGTTTGAACGACTCATTGAAATGTAGGCCAAGTGTGGTTTGCATATTTAACGGTAACCGTTTCGCTTCTAACTAATGGAGTTAAGCTTCTTAGAATAGAGGAGTTGTTTAAGAGGCAAGATGTAGCGAGCCGGTGAAGGGAGAGTGATTATTGAATTAGCTCCTTGTTATTACTAGTTAAAGCATAATTTCTGTTTAACGCAATATCATATCATCATTCGTAGCCCAGCCATCCTGAGGATGCCTTGTTTAGAGGCGAAACACGTGTCGAATACCTTTCTAGATTCGCGTTTCGCGCAGAATTGCATATTAATTGGTGTCCCGACAGTCGAGACAGACAGTTTCTCGACTAACATCTTAGATGAGTTCGGTGTTACTGGCTTCTTTAATTATCGATCAACTTGTTTGGTTTATAATTGGAAACATAATAGGAAAAGTTGACAAGCCGAGGGTCACTGGAGGGTGGGTTCCTCTTTCCCCAATTGTTTAACAATGTATTTTCGCCAAGTATCGCCTAGGTCTAACAATATCATATCATAACACCAAACATTTTATATCATTAATAAACCTTAATTATTCGATAAATGTAATAAATCGAGATTATTATACATGTAAAACATTGGATTACCATATGCCATGATCGTGGCATACCGCTATCTCTTGATCCACATTCACATTTTCGAGGAGCGTAATTCAACAGCACTCATTTTGCTTTCATGGTTCTATTGCCTATTGTAAGTACACGCCACTGTGAATCGCTGGACGTGTCTTTTTTGTGACAGACTATAGATACTCACCATGGCATGTAAAGTACGATTCACTCAATTACTACCATTGAGTCTCCTTTAAATACCTCTATGCCAACTCAGAGTGCTAGGTAATTAATATTTATTGCTAGCTCTTATTACTTAGAATCGTAAGGGATTTCAAATTGTGATAGCCTTAGTAAAGCAACGTACATACGTAAGTACTATGCAATGAAATGTATGTTTTAATCCTAATAAATATCTAAGTAGGGTGCCGAGGTGTATAACATATTGGATGCGTATATGTAAAGCTAATTTAGTAGTTGAGTGTTCAAAATTTTAAGGATAAACTTTGGTCGCACATGAAGCCATTTATGAATATATACTATAACCACATTTTATAAAATAAAACTACTATCATGCCGGTAATCCCAGAAGAGGTTGGCAGAGGTACACTGCAGTGTACTTACATTTAGGCGATGATATTTAGTCCTCGCGTACTTATTAGGGGGCGAGCCTATTACTATTATATTGTACACTCCTCCTCACTGCAAGGTGGACTCAGCCAATTGACCACCACGCCGGCCCAGTGCAGCTAGGGGAACTTTACATAGCTTTTAAAAGACGTAGATTTTCTCTCGATTTTGCCTTCATCGTAAGTGATGAAAATGAGATACATGAATCCGATAATCTCAGAGGTACGCGTCGGCGTTTGCACCTGCACACTTTGACTCCAATGCGAGCGTTGACCAACTCGGCTGTCATCTTTATAAAATACCCTAAATATTAGCTTGTTTCATTATTGGCATAAGGCATAATAATATAGAGTACACGCCAATATGTAGGTCGGTGTTTGCAAATATTTTCCATAATGAAATGACGCACGTACAACGAGCGAGGTTCGGGGCTCACATAATAAACCGGCATCGGTCAGCACAATTAAAGGGTCCCATTTGGACCTTCGCTAATGGAATTAAATCCAATTAGATTTTAGGGTTACGAGGTGAAGTTTGCCGACGGTAAACAAATGGTTTTCTATTACGGTCTGCACCTGCTGTTTAGACTATTTGTCCAAAGATAAATGTTGTATCTACTCCCTTTAATGGTTCGACGTTTTGCTATTAATTAGTTTTATCTTAATTCTTGCTTGCCCTCCATTTATTGTTCTGAAACATTTGTTACGGTCTAATTAGGCAATACATTTTGATTTATACAATTTACGTTTGGATTTTGTTCGGTTTTCGACTTATAACATGATTCTTTTCGTATATTTTTTTATAAATATTACTAGTACTGTAAGGTTATCAGATGATTAAAAATTGGTTGCCCCTTCAAATAAAAATATGCTAAAATGATTGGCTCGCACCAACGGTTAAATGGCTAGGGTTGGGATCCTCTAGAATCTGTTGATTACAACGGCAGCCAGTAATCACTACGCTTTAGTGGATAAATCAGGACAGAATGAACTGATTATGGCCTCTAGCAACTCTAGCAACTATGATGCAGTGCTGTCTCACCTAGTGACTCAATAACATATTTTTCTTCTTCTTCTTAAATTACAGAAGTGGCGTCAATGTTTTAGGTATTTTGCCAGAGGCAAGTATAATTTGTGGCTATTTAGCATCTAATCGGAAAAATGATTGGCAGGTGCAAAATCCGTAGAATTCCCATTACGTAATATGAAAGACTCGCCCAAGAACTTGCAACGACGTCCTCAACTTATTCATAACACAAACACGCCTAGATAAAATCAATCAGAATCCATCTCACGAGTATCTTAGATCAAACACGAGAAGTGTTCCGAACTTGTTTGGCAAGGAGTGTGCGAGCACGCAGCATATTTGATAAAATCCACGAAAGTTCCACCGAACGACGGGAACATTTTCCAATGCTTCTGCGTTTCTTGCTACGTGTGGTTTTTGATCTAAGTTTTCCGTTTCATCGTCTACGGACAAGTGCTGAGAGTTTACGATCGTAGGCATCTCCGAGAAAATGTCGCGCTCGGAAATGCGACAACCAGAGATTCACAACAATTTTTATGCATTTTACTCAGATTTTTGATGGAAATCTATACTAATATTATAAATGTGAAAGTTTGGATGGATGGATAGATGGATGGATGTTTGTTACTCTTTCACGCCCGAACGGCTGAACGGATCTGGATGAAATTTGGCACAGAGATAGATTATAGTCTGGAATAGCACATAGGCTACTTTTTATCCCGGTAAAATGTATGGTTCCCGTGGGATAGATGTTTTAATTTACACATACTTTTTATCGCGGGTAACACCGCCGGGCGCAGCTAGTATTTTATATTTTCAACATAATATCTTTCGGTGATACCTCGGATATGGTCTATGGCTTTTAACAGGATAGGTGCAGTCTATACGAAAAATTAATTAATTTTAATGCCACCTCGTATGAGCGTCCATATTTCCGTGGGCTTCTTTCGTTTACAAATCCAATGATTGGTATTTGAAGTATTCTCGTAGCGTGCACATAGTATAAGTAATACTCGTTGATTGCAATCAGAATTCCGTCAACCTAAAGGGAAAAATTCAATAACATAGAGACATTTGTTGAGGCAACAGTATTGGGTTTCATTTGGCGGTACCTCCCCTAGGCACTTAAGTTTACATTAAACTTGTCCAAGCGCGAAATTGATCTTTTAGTGAGGGGATCCTTCAGTGAAAATATAAATTGCCACGCCACGCCATTGATACTGTGTCCCGACGTTCAAATTTGGCGACGTTGCGTTGTATTTAGTTAATGATCCTCTTTAGAACAAAGGAATCTATAGTAGCATTATTAGGAGAAGAAGTCATTTCGGTTTTTTAAAATGCGATATGCGGTTTACTTATATTTACGTTGTTTTATTTGCATACTTTTGTAATATATTTAGTTTTAAGACAAACATTTTAAACTCTAATCTTTAGTTGTTTACTTGTAACGGTGGCACTCCATAAGTAAGTAAATAAACACGTTGAATAAACACTATTTTAATATTTTACAAAATTTACTTAATTAGTAAAACTAATTTAATGTAGTAATTTATTGCAATTAAATTCTTGAGTGAATATATATACTCGGTTTAATAAACCTTTTTTTAATTTATGTTCATATTAGACTTGTTTTAATCATGTAGATTAATGTATGTACTAGGTACTTGGTCGTTTCTTGTGTTACGAGTGATTAACTCATCTATTATCAACAAACATCTTTGAGCTTCCAAAGGGACCTCCCCCTCATAATCTGAGCACGAGGTTAAGCAATCAAGGATTAATTTTCTACTTGGATTGTTTTCAATCCACCTGCGTATGTGAGCTTTAGATACGTATTTAATTCAAAGGGTTGTTTCTCTTGCTTAATGATTTTGAGAATTATGAAATTGGATCATGAATTTCATATACCTACTAAAGTAGGTGGTATTTATTAGTATAAGTAATTACATTATGTGTACTATACAAATTAGTACATACTGTTCACTTCAGTATGTGTGAATGGTTGGTGAAACAATTACTCTATTATTTATGTTAAGAAAAATGAACAACAATAACCGCCACGACACGACACGACACGGGAATTTTTCAAAATCCGAATTTTTAAATAAATTTTAAACATAGAGAATAAATAAACACTAGTAGCAAAGAGACATATCTTTTCACAATGTCTGTTACTGTTATAAAATATCGAATCAATATTTTAATGAGATTTTGCGTAGGTGAAATATACTTTGTACATATTATGACGTGCTTTGCGCCGTCGATATAACGACGCAAAATTAGCCTAATTATAGTATGAAGTCGTGGGCAACGTAATTTTAGTGCGCTTACGCCCGCAATGTATAACGTGTAACAACATAGTGTAGAATATTTTAACAGATGAATCAGTAAGTTATATGGATGTATAAAATAACTGCGTGAATAATGTTTGATTTTTTTTTAAACCAGGCGTGACAGTGACGTTTGTCATGCGCTCAGTACAGGGTGTCAGTTTTGAAATGTCTAATAATTTGACTTTTTTCTTTGGGAATGTTATCTTTATATCACCTTATATTACGAAGGTATAGGACTCACCCTAACACAAAAATTGGTATATTACAGATAATATTTCGTAATAATTCGCGTACAATATTGTTGAAAGCCTTAAATTTATGTTCGCTCTCTACATCTGAATGAAGGTTTCTCTCATTTTATAGCTCGTGTGAAGAGATTTATGTTGGCGTTAAAATATAAAATACAATTTCATCCCCCGTGTCGGCTGCGCAAGAACGCGAATTAGAAAAATCTACATATATTATAATACCAGTTCTCAAATTCAAAGGGCAGACATTACTCTTATGATGACACTTATTACCTTTGTAAAGAGATCTAAATCGCGTAGCGTGTGTTATGATTTTTTTTGATAAAATTCCTTTTCTAACGCAATAAGATTACGTATCACACTCAAGCTTATTTTGCATTGCGATTTATGTGCCTAATATAAATTTACTTTTTGTAGATATTTTCAAATAAATTATAATATTACCTACTTGATGAGAATTGGTAAAAGTTACTCTACAAAGACCGACAGACATTTAGAAAAAAATATATGATAAATTATGATAGTTACCTTATAATAATAATAATACCAGCCCTTTTTATTGTCCCACTATTGTGCACGGACCTCCCATCAATGCTAGGGGGATAGTTACGCTTGTAAGTATTTTGTGCTGTGACTTAAGATTAATAAAACAAAAGAATGACAGTGACATATAAGTCATATTCTTCTGTATGAATGAAATACAGATCTAACAACTACGCATTTATCAGCTTCGAGTTTATGCTTTAATAGCTTATAATTTATAAACTGAAAGTTGTAACAGTGCCGAAGCCGGAAGGACCTCTCTAGCCAAGAGCGGATATTATGAAATTTATTGCCGCTGCAAAATAAACGGGATTTTATCTGACTCTAACAATTTCCGATCGTCAATATAATTTAATGCGAACAATTTTCCGATTTATTCATTCGATAGTATAATTGGCTAGTATCTGAACTGGGAGTCTTGTTTATAATTTAAACTGTAGTGAGTTAGGTCCTTATTAATTGTAAAAAGGAGGATCAGTTTTGACCTTACGAGTAGAATATGAATATGTAAGTAGAGAAGAATTAAACAACACTTTAAGAATAAGTCCTCGATTTACACTTAGAACAAACTGATTGTTCGAACACTAACAATTACTGTGATATAAACCTCAACATAAATAACAATCGTATCGTTATTTGCGATCTTCATACACCGCTCAAAGCTAACCCATTACTAATGCAAAGCTTATCAAAACAGCAATGCATAACGTCCCTATCTGTTAAATAAGATCTATCAGTAGAAAATCAGTAGAAAAGCGAGATGCATAGTGCCGGCGGACATCCGAAAAGTATTTCCGAGCCGTCTGTTGTAGGAACTGCGCACGTGAAGCTATGAATCTTAATGAAGGGCACTCATATTGAAATAAGTATGAGTTTTGGATTAAGAACTTGTACTTCTCGCAGAGTGTTTGTTGTACGCTTACGATTTTTATATTTATGAGTCTAAGGTTGAAAATAATTTAAATATTATTTTTCATTTATTTTTTTCCTTTCAAAATTAACGAAATTGATACAAATTTTAAACATTAAAAAAACTTCTAAAAACCAACATAGTTTTTGCAATATCTTCATTGTCTACCCCTTAACAAACTTGGGGTTTATTTATGCAACTATTAAGGGAAATTAATATTATAGGTTTCATAAATAACGATTATCACACTTAAAACAAATACAGCTAGATAAGTTCGATAGATTCATATCAACAAGTAATCAGGTGTTTCTGTATTATTTATTTACCTACTGTAGATCTAAGATTCTCATCTGCAAAGATTTATGCGCAGAGGTTGTAAGTTATTGCTTTTGAAATGGCAAGCCGCCATTATGATATTAATATATTTTTTGCGAATTTATGACGTCACGGTTGTAATATCATAGTATTTGATATGGGGGAATGAAATTGTTCATCAATGCTGGGTATATCATATGGCTCGGTATATCATATTCGATTTATAAACAATCTGCTAGGTAATCAATGTCAATAGCTACGAGATCTTCTCATTTGAGGCCGCGTTTTGATCTGGTTGTAGAGTTCAGAAACTTTTTTTTAACTACAATTTGTAAGTGCCCCTACTCTGACTTAGACCTATTTTTATGCATCGGGGTAGTTATGGTGGTATAACTGTATCATGAGAGTTGTGGATCTTAGATGGGGCAGACCCGAGAGGTGACGTCATCGATGAAAAAAACTAATCTCTGAACACCTCCACACAAGCGTATAACAAAAGTCCCAAACTACTATTCTTCCGTGTTTTTTGCAGATTATTTTGTACATAAGGCGAGTAAAAGAAGTGAAATGTATTCATAGCTTCGGGTAGAGTAGGTACTCCTATCTGTAGAGTCAATATCGGAGACACGCGTCTCCCAAGCGGCGTATTTAAATTGCAAATGGACTCGCTGAAACATTGAATTCGGAGTATTAAAAATATATATGCGGTATTTTTTTCACAGGCGGTTACATATTCAAATACGAATTGTAATTCGTGATTTATTTTATGAGTACGGATCCGTCCTTCGGTACTCTCTACGAAATATATTTTGTCTACTTTACTTGGGTAGAGGTACTACATATATGCGTAGTCATCTAGTGCTATCCGGATTTATCAACTCTTATACAAATGCATCATTACGTGGGATAATGGAATATGATACAATATGAAATCTAAAAAACATATATGGGATACAAAGATGCAATATCTAGCAATTGTGACCTAGTGCTTCACTTAGCTCTCAGGAATAGAGTGTGATAATATTTTTTCTTATTACTTACACGAGAATGGAAATCAAAATATTGTACCAATAAAATCGATACCCTCTATGTATAGTAACCACCAAATTTATAGACGTTTTATAACTTTATCAAACGTCACATAGTACAGCACAAAGCAAAACTCTTGTGCGCAATACTATATGGTATATGACGTTTGATAAAGTTATAGAATGTCTATAAATTTGTAGGTTAGGTAGTCTTTGTATTTTCGTTACATTCGGCTCGAATATAAAACTATAACTTCCTAGTCGGGTCGACAGTTGGGACCAGCTCTCGGATCTAGCTGAGCGCCGGTCACACGGAAACTTCAAAATTAATTTCGAAGTTTGATCGAAAAATGTTTTGCTCTGTCGTCAAAGTGAGTTGGCGAGGGCAGCGCGAACAAATCCTATAGGGAATATGGGACTTGGTT
The DNA here is from genome assembly GCA_905404115.1 of Pheosia gnoma. Taxonomy (NCBI): domain Eukaryota; kingdom Metazoa; phylum Arthropoda; class Insecta; order Lepidoptera; family Notodontidae; genus Pheosia; species Pheosia gnoma. The sequence continues at coordinate 4,219,666 of FR989909.1, read as the reverse complement.
AGGTGATATAGTTTGGAATTTATTTTATAAATCACAGTAAACATATTTAACTTTAGACATATGTAAATTTCATATCTTTAAAAAACTTCAAATAAATTAAAAGCAAAAAAATCTGATATATAATCTGATCTGAGATAGTCTCACATAATAGAATATGTATTGAATGAAATGGATATCGCTTTTATTTAAAACATAATGATTATTAGATTAGATTCATATTGACCCAAAGCAAATACTTACAGGATTCTGTTTTTTATGTTCATGTCGAGCCGATTAAGCAGGTCGAGGTAAGCGACTTTAAAAAAATTGAATGCAATGTTACCTGCATGTAAAAACAAAAGAATGTTTCCTACGCCCAAAATTTGACACTGTCAATATTTAAGGTGGTACCTACCTACTTTCCCTGAGCTTTCCCTCTACTCAACAACTTTTATTTCCACCTGTATAATGCCGCTTGTTGTTTATGTTATCCACAAAGGTCTTTGTCGGATTTATGGCTATTTACAATTTTAACAGTTTACGCCTTTCTGTATTGTGTTACGAGAACACAACAAACATAGAGAATATGTTGTTTCTTATCTTAAATAGCTTGAACGGTTGCTTCTTAACATACTCAGCTCTAACACGCCTCAGGTCAAGCACAATATGCTTTACAAATCGTCACAATACTCTGACTAATTAGCGCCGTCATATTTCGCAGTTCATACACCCATCCAAAAATCTATACACGTCACTGTCGAGTTCAAACATGGTTCAAACAATACCCACTCAACCGACTTCGGCGGAGTCAGTGATGGACGGCGTAGATTTAATGAATGATTTTTCTAACATTTCAAACAATGAGGCTCGTATCATTAATCTCTAGACTACCGGTAACCGGTCCGGTGCCGCGGACAATGATGGCTAACTACGCACCGATGTTATCAGTACAGATGGAACTAATCGATTTACTGGTACCGGGTTGGCTTTCATTAAAACTATTGGGTCGCGATGTGATGACGATGATAAGTGTTTTGCGGTAGTTAACCCATTACTGTATGTTAGTCTTGTTTGGGGCATCAATACAAATAACGCTCGATAAGCAATTGATTAAACTTGTGAGGAGAGGGTGTTATCTGATGTCTACAAGTCAGGCGTTGACGACGTTCTTTTGTTATTCGGGTATGTGTCTATTTTCCGTTTTTTCTTGCTTGCTCTTGAAAGCAGTTGACGACTTCTTGCTAAAGATGATGATAAATGCCTTACAGTGCAATTTTAAATGTATTTAAATTATATAAGTCTGAATGATCGCGTTCTTACATTCTTTATTTTCATAATGACGACATTCACTAAAACAAATACATAAACATTTAAGATGCGAATGCGCAGCACAAAACCGCTGGAACATTTAATTGTTCACAGGCAAATGCAAATGAACTTACTGGCAGATCCGGAGTGGGCCTGACGGTAGCTTCAATAGCGAAAGATTGTTATCCCAAATGCAAATAGAATAAACAATTGGACGATATCGCGAGAGAGCGTATAGAAGCAAACAAGGTTACTTAACACGGTGCACATAAATAAAACTAAGATATTTAATTGGTGGTAGCGTCCGCTCAAAGCGCTTGTATTGTCGCTGGCATATTGGAAATACGGATGTTTAGTCAATTGTCACAAAGCCAACGTCCAGGTAAGTGCACCATCGATGGAAATCACGTGTCAACATTGTATAACGGTTTACTATCGCGCTATGCTGTAATTTTTTTTTATTACATTATAGGCAAGTATTTGATCTCGATCTCACCTGATGGTAAGTGACGATGAGATCTACGATGGAGCATACTTGCCTAGGTAGGAAGGCGGCAGTAGATAGAGACGCTACATTCACTAGGCACATGCAGCGCAACTGATCTGACCCTCCATCCATGAATGGCAGCACCGAACATCATGCCGGAACACGGCTAGGCCGCTTGGCGACATGGCTTTGTTCAATGGGTGGTGACTAGCCACGGCCGAAGCCTACCACCAGTGAAAATAATAGGTTTGTTTTTAAATAATGATATGTTTGATGTAATCTCTGTTAGCCTATGGCTTTACGATACAAAGTTGTTCCTAGACCTAATTGAACCATAAGTAGTACCTACTACGGATATGTTTTGAATTAGGTAAACATTCAATTTCAAGAATTTTAAAGTTGAAGTGGTAGTGGGCAGGGCTCGCAGAACCGATGGCGGTTGGGACAGAAAGATTCTAGAATGGCGACCACGAATCGGAAGTAGTAGTGTAGCACGGTCCCCCACAAGGTGGACCGATGATATCACACGCGTAGTAGGAAGCCGGTGGATGCGAGTGGCGGAGGACCGTGATGTGTGGAAGTCATTGAGGAGGCCTATGTCCAGAAGTGAACGTCTTTCGGCTGATAGACTAGGTACACATTATTCATCAAGGATTACCCGTATTTTATGAAAGTTTCACCAATGTTGTTTAATACTCCTACTCTGAATTCATGATTATCATCTTATGTCATTGCTCTCCGTCGTCATAGAACGGAATATAATGAGCTAAGCTCATAACAGCAAACAGCTCAAGTTTTACGATCACATTGTCATAAGTCGGAACTCGCGGTGCGACTGCGACATTATAGATACGAGTTTACAACCGGTTTAACTGTGGCTCTCTAGATCCCCGTTCGGTGATATCAGTTCGCGAGAGTCGGAATGCTGCAAGGATTTCTTTCCGATATTTAGAGGTACCGGCCGAGGAGATAGTGACACGCAATGCCAACCAATGCCTGTATTGGCATCCCAGTGTAAAGGTTTTAATTTCAAATAGTAACATTAACTGCCTATTCAATAGTAACGCTTTTAGAATGATCGAAGTCATTTTTCAAAGTATGTTAAGGGGTTTCCCTTATTTTATATGCCATTATTCTAATTATTTTCATTAAAATTTGCTTGTGCTTTGTCTGTACTTTTTCTGTATTAAAAGAATCTTAAATATTTTGATTTCCTCATAGCTTACAATAAAGTTGGTATTTATAATTCTGCGAATATGTAACATTTAAAAAGTATATATATATAACTTTTATTTTACATCAATTATTTCTCTGAAAAACTACAAATTTGCCGGTTATTAAGCTTTGTAATCTATGCATCCCATAAGCTGCCATGTTAAACATTCGAGTGGCTTCTCATTAATCTATCAAGAGGAATACGATCAATGACCTTCATGCGGAAGCACAATATCTTTGATCGCAGCCCTAATCACTCGCTATCGATACATCGATGTTGTACAATCGAGTCAAATCGGATTCGATTCTACCCACGCTGCCTGTCTTATTCTATTAACGGGGGATTGTGATTAAAGTTCTTCATAAAGCACCCACGCTCTATCGTTTTTGTTGTTTGCTGAGCGCAAACCATTCTGTACTTTCATTAATCAATCTAGCTAATAAAGACAGACTCGGTAAGTGTCAATTTACTTTTTCCATACGTAATTTATGCTCGTGTGCTTTGGATTTTGGTTGTGGGTGTTGTTTGTATAACTACCGTGTTGGTTATAGTGAAATAGTAGACGAAGAGTTACAGAATATCTTGTTGTTTGTTTAATGAGAATATATTAATTGCGCATTAAATTAAAAGACTAGCCCAAAATAAGGAAAATGTATCAGTATATCTACTTATGCTCGTTAGTAGTAAGGTATAATAAAACGCATAATCCCCGGAAAAAGTCCTAAATAAAAAAAATTGATAGGTATTAATTGTAATTATCATTGCATAGCTAATCGAGCGTAGAAAGTAGAAAGCATTAATAAGAAATACATAAATTGCTAAATGCATCGAATCACGACATCCATAAATCGATATATCGATATCGATAATGCAAGTCAATTCGTGACCAACAATGCGAATTTGAGAGTGGGGCATAACTCGAACGGCAACTGGGACCACTTACACTGATATGTTACCGCTAAAGGGCAAAAATTGGAAAATGTAATTTATTACTGTTTTATTTATTCTAGATCTATAAACTACGTAGTTATGTTATCATTTTGACGTATTGACTACTCTGAATAATCTGAATTTGCCGTTACCCCCTAAAGTGTGGCATAATTCATTGAAATTCGTCAAATAATAAAATATAGGTGCAAAAAGAAAAAAAAACAAACAGACAGGACAGGACAGACACACAGACCGCAAAAAAGGTAGGAGGTTCTAAATTCGAGTGTTTATTTATTTTAATAAAAAAAAATGTCTGTCAGGTATTTTTTACAACCCATCGCAGTTTCACTTGAGTTAAAAGAACAGAGCTTTGAAACATTATTGTGCCAACAATCTTAATCAAACTATATTATTAGGTTATGGGAAATTGTAACGGTCGTTAAAAATGTGTAAGTGTTACACAAGTATCCATGTCTATAATGTACACCACCATCACGCCTGTAATCCCCGAAGGGTTAGGCAGAGGTGCCCTGCAATGCACCCACCATTCGCTGATATTTTGCTCCCAATGTAATAGGGGACGAGCCTATTGCAATTATACCGGGCACTTTTCTCCTCAATATAGGAGAGGCCGTAGTGCACTACGCTGGCGGTACGATTTGGTGAACTTCACACGACTTTTGACAGGCGTGCATATAATGCGTGCTTGCCTGGCTACAATGTATGTGTTTGAAATCATGAACTTCAAAGCTCAGTCAGTGAAAGTATCTCACACTTTGTAAACTTGAAGCCTACACTGAACGTATGAATGATGAGAACTAACACCAATGATTAATGGTATTCGGAGCTATACCGTTTCTCCAACGGTCTGTTAATGATGATCTATTGTATAATCAGTCACTTAAGATCAGATGCCGCGAATAAAAATGTTTACTTTACGTTCTACAAAAAGTAAATCAAATTATTGGAGCGAGTTGTTGGTACACAGACTAAGCTTGATTAGATGTATTGCCGTCTTTCGTATCTTAGTTTTGTTTAGAACGATGTTCTGAGAAGTACGGAAATTAAAAACACACAACCCCCCCCCCCCCCTCCATTAAATTGCTCCTTCCCGCTTAACAAAATCCTGTATCCCCGACTGCCTTTATATTATTAACAGACGATTGAACTTAGTACGGGTCGAACTGAACACGGTTTTTTCGTCTACAGAGTAGCGTGCCGACAACGCGGTACGAAAGGTTGGTACCGAGTGCACTATGTCCGTGGTCCAGCCCGTACCAAGTTTGATCGTCTATTAATAGTATTAAGAATACAGCTGTACGTTATATTTTTATGCTGCAACCTCTTAATGTTATAGTAACTAAGATGTTATAGTAACTAAGGTATTTAACAAAGACACAACCGTTAGCAATAGCCGTTCTGAGCAAACAGACAGACAGAAAGACAAAATTGTAAAAAATGTTGTTTTGGTATATGTACCGTGTATACATCCAAATGCACTTAATAAAAAGCGGTTATTTTAATATTACAAACAGACACTCCAATTTTATTAATTTGTATAGATTACGTAGGTATTACGTACTACTCGTACTAGCTTTTGCTCGCGGCTCCGCTCATGCAGCCATCAAATTTTGCTGCACGCAAAGCAGGATTCAGAGCCGTAGACACTGGGCTTTATCCAGTTGTAAGAGTCTTGTATCTGGGTAACAATCAGCTACTAATTTATTTATTCTTACGCCCAAACTGTGGCCGTAGATAGATGTAGCATGCCGACTGACTGATTCGGTGTCGTCGCCTCTTAGTTAGGGGATTATTGTAGTCCCAAGATTGATGATAGGCTAATCGTAGCCGGACAAACGCGCGGTGGCCCCGGCGACTCCTGACTGTATTTAGTTCGTTTCGTGTTAACCTTACGAGGTTTTAAAAAGGCTGCTTTAGTTGAATTTGGTGTGCGTTACATTGAATATATTGTTACTAAAAGTGACTTTAAAGCTGTTGTAATAGGACTCATATAGAAACATTTAAGAACTTAGTTGGTACCTGTTTGTTTTGTAGAAGGTATAATCGTGAGTAAGAACGTTATTTAAGACTCAGCGTTTAAAAGTTCTTAAGCATTGTGTCAGCTAATATGTTGGCCAAAAACTATATATACTACTCGATTAGGTCACATAAAACTCAACTCGACAGTGTTCTCCAGAAAGCCCGAAGGAACCTCAGGTGGATAAACCATACAAAAACAATTCCATACATATTTGAGGACAGCAGAAACTGGTTAAAGAATTTAAAAAGCAAACAGGAGCCGAGGTCGCAAGTATGTTCACGGCACGGATTAGCAAACATATAAATTGGGCATGAGCACACAATAAACAAATCATAACAAGGTCCCCGGGGGACAAGACAAAGTTTATAAAGGCCTTTATGATGTATTTACTTTTGAATTTCATCCTTTGTTCCTCTGTGATTATGGACATGTCACATAATATAAGGTAACTGAATTGTACGTAACTACTTATTAGCTAAAAACCTACATGCATTTTTTTTGTTTTGGTATAACTTCAAAGCAATTTTCAATATAATTCCAGTTAAAATGTTCTAGGTGCAAATAGCGTTAATCTGGGTGTTATCGTGGTAAATACCGCATTATGAGAATACTTAGCAAATTAATCGAGCATGAAAATGTAATCAAAGTCAAGTAGGTATTATATCAATATTATTCCTGAGTTCATTTATATTAAATAATCTAGATACTTAGGTACTCTAATCTGGGTTTATACGCTGTGGTGACAGTGAGCACTTTTCAGATTATCATGATTATGACTTGCTATAATTTACAACAGATAATTCAGCTCGTGGACGCATATTGAAATAAAACTATTTTTGCGATTATTTTCGTTCCTGACGTCAGCAACTATGATTACGGAAGAACGTAAAAACATAAAATAAACGGGAAAAAATCCGCAAAATTAGTTTAATTTCAATGTGCAGTATTCGCGTTAATATAAGATATCAATATCGTTGAAACATCTTAACAAAGTGAAAGTGTGTTTGCTAGATTTGTATGAGCCTATTGATTTTCACAATTGACTTGATTGATGATTTTAAATCAATATGAACCTACAAAAGAATTTTTGCAAGCGTGAAATTTATATATAAATTTGTATAAAATTGTTGAAATCCTGATATAAAAAAATATGTTTTTATAAATTTGACAATTGCATTAATGTGGCAAACGTGAATCCTAAACCGAGTGGCAGAAATCGTTTTGAAGTGAAGTAAAGTTAAAAAGTAGAGCCAGTCTCACAGCCGGGTGGGCTGTAATCGCTGTTATTAGCTATACAGGACCAGAGGGCGCGCGTGGTGCACTTAGATTTAGGGCTATCACTACCTATATTTTGGCCTTTAACATATTGCTAGCCCTTAGTCTGATGGTGTAAATAAACCTGTATCCAATATAAGACCTTACAAGATTTCGTGTGTGAAGTCCGCCAATCTACACTGGGTCAGTGTGGTTGGCTATGGCATTAATCCTTATCGTATTTAGATGCGGCATTCAGCACCGTCAATTGTTACTAAGGCAAAATAGCACTAAGTAGGTATGGAGTATTTAGTTAGTTTCTCTATGGTTTTTTTACGAAATTAGTTTCAAAATACTTTTAATTGTGTAGATTCTAATAATGGCTTGCCTTTAATTTATATAAGGTGTGAAAATAATAGTGTAAAATATATTACTAGGGCTATTAGTAGGTTATGAAGATATGATCCATATTACTTACTGATTCATCGTTAAAATATTTTGCACTGTTTTTGTTATACCGTATATAATATATAATACAAACAGCTAAGTGACAATTCGCATACCTTTGGCTATAAAACATGACAACCCTATAACCATAGCTTGAGCGATTGTTTGTATCCGCGAGCGAGCCCTCGCCTATTCCATAATTTGTGTATCGCATGTCTTGACGATTTGCGTTTTTTTATCACCTTTTTTAATTGTTCGTAAATTAAACATACCTATTACGGTGTTTTATAGGGTTGGCTGTTAATTGTTGGTTATTATGACGTGTAAATGGCAGGTTTAAAAAAAGTGTAGCTGTTTTGAACGTCATTAATGTTTATATTACACGGATAGTAACAAAGAATGCCGTGACAACGCTTTTCTAGTATTATAAATTCACACATAATACATTTTTAATCCGACATTACTTATAGCGTAATTTTGCAGGGGATTCGCGTTACATATTAGGCTTTACGCACACGACTAACTGCTGAATACGCGATAAAGCGCCGTAGATTGGCAATAAACACGGTTTATAGCGTCGTGAGTACACTCCGATGCGACCTGGACTTGTCTGACATCTTTATTAGTTCACTCGACGATTTTACATGGACTTGGGTTACTATATCTCGCAGAACACTTACAAAAAAAAAACTTGAGAGGTGTCAAGGGACACCCGGATGGAACGAAGTTCCTTTATTATTTTTTATTATTTATTATGTACAAAAAACCCGTATACACTCAACAAAAATAATCGTCGCGACACCACACAGATCAATGCGAAATAGAAAGACGAAACGAAAATATCTGGCTTGCTTTCTATAAGAGAGAGAGAGAGCATACTGAGAAACATGCGCACGCCGCACGGCTTACAAAAAAGTGTCGTTACCACTTTTCGTCTTAATTTTTTCCGTCTAGCCCCCTTTCGCAACGCGCGATAAGGAACTTCTTTCCAATTGCAACTTCAAGCCTTGTAAGAAATATAATATCCGCATTTGGTTGAGTGTTGTTGAGCTGGTTTTGCCTCTACGTACGGGATAGCAATGCACATTATTGCACCAAAGAACCACTAATGACAAGGACATCGATAGTCTATCAAGTGCTAAAAGCTTATCTCGTCTCGGTCGAAATGTTGATGCGCAGTCCTATCAACATTACGTTCGTGGATTTCATGGATAATTACCAAAGTAGGTCATACATTTTCGCACAAGTTGTTACTTTCGAAGTTAAAGAGTGACGAAGTTCGCAAAATATGGAGGTTGATTAGCTATTAGTAGAAATGCTTCGCTACGAAGTTTTTAAGTAACTTAAGAGCTCTCTGCGGGCAATTGTATGAGTATTGAGGTCATCATTTCTTACACGGTTAATGATGCTTAACTGTAATGACATTCAATACTTCAGAGATATAGAAGAGCAAATGGAGATATATAGGTTAGTTAAGGTGCTTACAGTAATCACTTAGTAATTTATAATAGTTCCGTTCTGTTGCACAAATTCATTAAAACTGCCGTGCAATAGCATTTCGCATACTCAAACGTTCGTTATTAAGGAACGTGAGCTTTTAATCACCGCATATTTTATAGAATGACATGAATTTCGTAACATGTAAACATCGGTAAAGTTAAACAGTGCCCTGTACACCGCGGAATTTGTAATGAAATTCGCGGAATACTTCTCTGGTTGAAATTTTTAATGAGTTACGACTACACTCCGTTTTGGGGAGACTCAAAATGAAGTCTCCCTGAAAATGACGACTAAGAATTAATTAGATGTAGGCCTCTATTGGAAATTTTGAAACTGTCGCCACCTGGCAATCGTGATTCGAAACAAAACGACGAGACAAAAGCGCCGAAATCTTGAACTTGGAAACGACAGATATTGTATTTATTTTAAGCACATCGAATATTAATTCTGGCAGAAGATACGTAACAATAACATTGAATTGTATGGATATTTTTCTATTTCATTTATTTGGAATACAAGGTTAATAGAAAATCATAATAATTATTGCTCTTATTTTATGCTTTAACTAATATTTCATTGATTTATCCCCTTCTTCATGTCTTAAGTGGCGATACGAAGCAGCCCGAAAAAGACAGCACGATTTACTTTCAATTAACATAAAAAGGAATACTTGCGTGCTTATTATATTGATGCGCTGACTCAATTATTTTGATATTCATAAGAAAACCATAATAGGAATGAGAAAGCCTTTTACCAAAATCGACAGTTACCATACAGCTAATAAAGCCTAAATTAAGTACCTGAAATTATTCTAGGAATTCTATGCTCTAACTTAAAAAGGGTTAGAATCGTGGCTATTTCCTTTTTTTTTCCATAATGATTATCATGGGTCTAAACAACAAACTCTTGGCTCGCATAGACAGCAACATCAACAAAAGGCGCCCCTTAAATCCTTAGCACATAATGGTAGGTATCTCAGTCTAATTAAATCCTATTACTTATTTGGTTACGTACCTACTCTTTAAATTTACTAGCGTTCGAATTTCGTATCCAGTAAATTGGCAAAGATAACAAGGTTTCAATATAAATATTGCACAACTAATAAATTTAAAATAACGATCAATTGTAAACTAGCCAATTTGTCGGGGAATTTACGGCATAAATATTAACAATTCAATGGATTTTAAGTGGGATTGTGCCTTGTCGTTTAATCAAGATCAATTAGTTTTATTTATTAACTAGCTGTTACCCGCAACTTCGTTCGCGTGATATTTAACAAAGACACAACCGTTGGCAACCGCCTGCTCGCGCGTTCTGAGCCCGCGGGACGCATTTCCGGTTGTTGCTATCAAGCTTAATCAGGCGCAACGCTGCAACATTGGTTTTAATTTTTTTCGTGAGATCCTATGTTTTTTTTCTAAAATAAAAGTAGCCTAAGTTACTCCTTGTTACATCAGCTATCTGCCAGTGAAAGTCCCGTCAAAATCGGTCCAGCCATTTCAGAGATTACCCGGAACAAACAGACAGACAGACAGACCGACAAAAATTGTAAAAAATGTTGTTTGGCATAGGTACCGTGTATACATCCAAATGCACTTGGTAAAAAGCGGTTATTTTAATATTACAAACAGACACTCCAATTTTATTTATATGTATAGACAACTATAGGTAGGTAAGTAGTATCTACCTATTAGTTTATAATACACCTTTTACGTTTACGTTTTACTTATAATATGCACACTTTTTGTAAATATCATATGAATAATAGGCCAAGGGCCTGTTTCACAGTGTGCTGATAAACCTTATCTAATTAATATATAAATTATTTGCCAAATGGCCCATATACGTTCTGTCGAATGAGTATGACATCCGTTTCTCATTCTGCTGGACATTGTAAACATGCCGTTGAGATAGATTTCAAAATGATGCAAAAGAATGAAACGAAAGATATTGTTTATATCTTCACCCAATAACAAAACACTGGTGGACATGAACCGATATAATTATAATGTCACTCATGAAGGATGTATTATATGTCTTTAGTGTTACTGACTTTGTTTAAGACAATAAACAGTAGAGTGATGTAGCTAAAATCAAGTAGTTTGATGTTCTATGTATAGCTCATAATTTCCAAGACATAGTCCTAATTGCTCGATCGTCATATATTATCGGCGCGACGCTTTGCCTAACTAATATCAGCGCTAAACACACATGAATATTCATTGTCTTGTTAGATTTAACGGAATTCGATCGCAGCTTAAAACTATATCAAACAATAATTAATGCAACAATATACTGTACGTTTTATTTACTTGTTGTTTGCAGTCCAATCTACGCAGAATGTGCTAACGATGTCTTCAGGTCTTACAAAAAAAAATTTGTTCATTGTGCTTATAATTTACATATGTAGATATATTGAAGAAATTACAAGATATACCTATTCGTATTTTCATGCAAAGACATTTGACTTCAAAATCAACTTTATTCATAAATAGTAATAAATTTGCTGTACATAAATAATGATTAACTATTTTTGCGTGAATTAAAATAAACATATTGTGGGTGTTTACCGAGCAAAGGGCGAAACACATTTCATTTCGTGCATTATACCCGCAGATACTAATTGGCATGCGATAGGTTTCCTACGTCCTGGACTCCGGGTTAATACGTAATTGACATACTTTTTGACTATTAATACTACATAAACATTGTACCCAGAGAATAGAAGCGGTGCGTTAAATCTAAGCCAAGATATCATCTGTTTATCCCGAGCTAAGCATTTGAGTGAGTTGTTAGGGGTGGCGCCTCGAGCGGGCTTCATAATAATGGAGAAGGTGGGTTGAGTGCTGATCGTCAAAGGTACTTAACAATGAGTGTTTTTGACGGTCATTGCTCGATGCTCTTTGATCTAAACGCCAAGAGAAATTTGCCAAATATTTAAGGTAAAATGAAGGAACCCTTAGCAGTTCAGGTGTAGGATTTTGTGGAAGTTGATACTGAGATGGGCGACGTCATCTTGCACGTTTGAAGCGGTTTGGGACGTAGTTGCAAAGGGCACCTTCGTGTCTTGTTCAGTCAGGTAAAGTTAGTTAGGTAAAACTTAAAAGTATGATAAAACTTATGCAGGTAAGTTTCTCCGCGATTAGTGTACATGTGTAGAGTATATTTTAAATATGACTTAGTTTCTGGATTGGTATGTAAATTAAAAACATATTGCGAAAAAAAAATATTACCTTCCTTCTTGCGCAGTCGGGTAAAATTCACAACAAAGCAAAAAAAAATGTTTTTTTTAATACTTACTAAATATTTTTATATACCTAATTTCAATTCATATTATTAAGTTTTATGATCACCCGACGTCATTGGGTATGTACTGAACGATCGCGTATTCTCGCGAGGCAAGGCTGGTGAGGCCACATTTGGTGCGCAGGCTGATAGCGAGACAAATGACAGACGAAAGTGTTCAGGCGAGGCGACGCAAGCGATTGCCTCGAATCATCGCATTTACAAAGCTCCACAACAACCCTACAAACGCGTACGTGCAAATAAGCACAGAACAATAAGTGTTGCGTGCGTTAATGACCCCTAAACTGGTTAAATCCGCTTCACGCTCGGTTTGTTTCATTCACGATATTTTGATAATGGCGTAAATTTATGCAGCCGTACTTCGAAATCCGAGACTGCATAATGACTTGGTGTCGGGCTTGTTTTATGCTAAGTACGAGAATGAAAGAGCTTGGAAATGTATGCAGATCGCTTGCGTGGGAAGTGGCAACAAGTGGCCGAGACGTCGGTTCCGAACACACAAAAAAATAAGCTTTCGGGTCTTTTTGGCAGTCGGGCTTAAACGCGGGTTAATTAAAACATTAAACGGTGGTACGAGAATTCTTGGAAGTGCGATGACATAAAGACCAACTGCCTTTAAAATTGTTTCAAGCACGATTCCATGTAGGTGCACCTATGTGTACGGTATATAGATACCTAAAAAGAGCCAAAAGTGTAAATAAAATGAGAAACGGTTTTGAAAATTTCTAACCATCGTTCACCTAGAAAGTTTTATATTTTTGAATACGTAATAAATGCGTTATTATTCCTTAGTTATATACTATAAAAGTAAACATAGAAAATTACTTAAATATTTGCTTGAATATTTTGTCAATGTTATACATTTTGTGATACAATCGTTGTCGCTAATGTTAGGTGCTAAGTATAATTAATCTTCCCACGACAGTATAGACATATGTGCAAATTTTAGTATCTAACATTCCTTTTAAAACTATTTCTTGACGGTTTAGTACTCAATGATCGCTAATGGTTAATCCAAATTTGTGCCATTACGCCCCTATGACCTTGGGTGTATGTGCTCTACCATACATAATACAATAATAATTATTACAATAAGTATATGGCTTACATATAAATTTGGCTTACATACTGTTAATTACAAAAATAACTCGCTGATATTAGTGTGGAAGCCCCTCAATTTGAGTCAAACCATTCTATGTTTTAAGCAGTTAAACCCGCAAACGCATGCAGTACAGAATCGCTACGGAGGGCGTGTCGTCGCGATCGTATCGGCCTTACAGTAATTACCCACCATCCACTAAATTTGCACATACCCCCTTATCTGATCTTCGACGGCAGTATGTTAATAGCGCATATCCCGAATGCCGGCAGCTCGTAATCTTTTTACGTGGTAACCGGCTAAGGTGATGCATCCAATTACTGGTGCTAAGCTCATTAATTTATGATAAAATCACATTTTGCTTTAATTAATGAGGTAAAGTGGATAATGGTTGGTGTTTAAATGAAACCTAATTATGTGATGGGGTGTGATAATTATTTCACATTAGGTTTTCATGAGTTCAAAGAAAATATTTTATGAAATTCATTATGGTTACTTCAAATAATGAGACCGTGTTTATTCTTTATGACACACGCGCTGACTTATGTCAATGACGTCATGGCCCTGTAGTTTTATATAATTTTTTATTGGAAGCTTTTAATATTTGTGTTTTTGTCTTTTGGAAAATTATTTCAATGAAATTAAATGTAATTAAAATTAATCAGACAACAACGCAAATTTTCATGTTATATGAAATGAAACGTATTTAAGGGAAGATCGATAACTAGAGCCTTCACCCTAAACGCCGTTGACTTTAATTGCGTAGCGTGAATCCGCTGTGACCTATGAAGGCATGCTTGCTTCATGCATTAGATTAGAAATATAATTTTATGTTCGCTGTAAAAGAACTTGACGTGCACGTACATATTTTTATTTTCCCTCGTAACATAAAATTATTGCGGATTTTCCAAGCGCTTTTTGACGCATAACGTATTCAGTACCCAATCTTTTTTTTAGACTGATTAAAATTATTCGAAGTTTATGTAGTTAAAAAAAAAACGAAACTTTTTAATATTATTATTGGTATAACGTTTCAGGAAAACCTCTAGGTATTAATCATCGGAATAGAGTTAAAAAATTAATGAGATTATTTAAATATATGTTGTTTATTTATTTCGATCTCATAACAATACCTATAAGTATTGTTATATCTTTTTTTAAGCAACGTTTTTTACTGGTGGTAGGCTTCGGCCGTGGCTAGTCACCAACCACTGAACAAAGCCATGTCGCCAAGCGGCCTAGCCGTGTTCCGGCATGATGTTCGGTGCTGCCCTTCATGGATGGCGGGTCAGATCAGCTGCGCTGCATGTGCCTAGTGAATGTAGCGTCTCTATCTACTGCCGCCTTCCTAACTAGGCAAGTATGCTCCATCGTAGATCTCATCGTCACTTACCATCAGGTGAGATCGAGATCAAATACTTGCCTATTATGTAATAAAAAAAAAACGTAAAGAAACTCATCTTGCCTTTGCATAACAAAAAAATACTAAATAATAATGATAGTCCCATTCTAAACAACGCTCTAGATATACTCGTATGTAACATTCTCTGCATAAGGACCATCAAAATACGCGATTGATATTTTCTTTAGCATGAAAAAATTTACTGCAACTACTCGATTGGTAGCAGAAAAAATGGCGTTTCAAAGGGTGATTCATGTAGGAGAGCCGACGACTGGGTAGATTTATGGTGCTCCCACCTGACATGTGACGTTTATTGCAATAGCCCGGCTCCGCAGCCTCCACAGCCTCCGCAGAGCAACAATTTTGTTACGTACAACACTCGAATGTGCTTTTTGTCAAGCGGCTATGCATTTTTAGTGGCCTTTTAATGTCCCTCTAGTGAGTATGGGCTTGCACTCAAGTCGATTTGGGGCCTCATTCATTCCAACGGCCTAGGACAGACATAACTTGTTTAGAAATTTATTTGACTTTTGCCAGGTTTAATATTTTTTTTTATTGATATACAGCATACAGGTCTTTTAAAATATATAATAATAAATACGATGCTGCTAAACGGACAAAAAAAGAAAGTGGCTCTAGCGTAAGTTTTTATAAAACATCATTGCTATGAATACAAACGCATATTGCATAAACGCATCCTTCGTCTTTACCTTTCCTTAAAATATTATAGCATTAGACCTCGGTGTAAAAAACTAGTTGTTCACTTATTACATAATGTCTATAAGTGCTTTCCGAACGTGTAAATCGTATTAAAACACTACTCGCATGGGATCTGCTTAGTAAATTGCATCGCGTCCATTGCAGGCAGCGTGAGGCGTAAGTCAGCCAGCGCCCGGGGCAATGCAGTTATGACGTCATTAGCGCGTTATGTGACGTCATAACTCTCTAGCTATCTTCCGCCTGTCAGCAATTACCGCGATGGATGGCGATACACGTGGTCCAAATGTGCGTTATTATTTCATTCTTTAGTTTATTTGGCTGGCCGTTATAGTTGTCCTTTATTTTAAAACCAGTATGAAAATGTATAAGAATTGCAGCCCGGGTGACCAAGGAAAGCAGACGTTCTAACTGTATGCAGGATGTAATCCGAAATAGGTACTGTTTATAAGTAAAGTGCGTAATAATAATCAAAATAATATTATTCCCATCCATCCAATCTTCAATCCTTAGTCCCAATTATCTTTCCATATTCCCGCAACAGTTCCTCCGTCTGCTAAGGTCAATTAGCTATCATTTTCAGCAGTTGACCCCAGCAGGTGGCTAACATAACATTAAAATTCACAAAAAGGGCCTCTACGTGTTGGACCCATGTCCCCGCTCAAGCCTTCCAAAGATCCGGGTATAGCCCGTTTGGAGAGAGACATCAAAATCAAAGTACAGTATAGGTACACAGGTAACATAATAATTGTATGAATTCGGAGTGAAAATAAAAAATATGGAATTTAATAGAACGTCAATAAAATAGCACACATACATTTAATCGAAAGATAATGATAAACGCGATTTTATAATAAGCAGCTAGAATATGAATAAAAAGAAAAATAAAACTCAACCAAATCATAGTTTGCAAAGCGAAACTAGTAAGCTCACACAAAAATCACCCATATATCCAGTTGCAGCGCCCAACTCGCAGACGTTAATGAGAATAGTTGGTACAGACAATGGATTCATAAATCGCGTGATTGTAATCTACTTTTGAAACTGCTGAAATGGTACACTGGACGATGTTCATTATGCGTATTTAGTACCATAGCAATGTAACGCCAAGTAGGGATTCAACTAATGGTGTTCTTCAGTACAATGTGATATGAACCACAAAGCCAGCACTAATAAGGTTGTCTTCTACCACTTTGCTCACTCCTACCACAAGCTATAGCTTAGTTTGAGGGGTTAGCAGTCCCGTTAGACCCTAGTAATGAGTTGGACGTAATCTTTCAAAAAAAAAAAATGCTGCCTATTTATTTCGTTTAAAAGTTTAGCTAGTTGCATACTTTCAAGCAGGGCCGGCCTTACTATAGGTGCAACCGACTGCTGCTCCAAGCGGCAGCTCCTAGAGAGCGCCTCCGTGAACAAAATTAGACAGAGACTTAAGGATGTTGACGAGATCTACCTATAACTTCCAGGCTCACGCACACCTCGTAGGCATATATTAGGGACAAGCAAGGGAGGTGCCTAACTAGCATCTCGCTCCATCCTAAAATTTGCATGGGACCGGCACTGCAAGCTCAACATCGTAACATTTTATTAAAATTAGCAGTCTCGGTAGTTACACTGTTGCATCACTATAATAGAGGCAAGTATGTTGCAACCAAATAGGTAGCTTATAGTGTAAAGTTCCGTTTACCTACTTAAATGTGAAGGTGGTAGATTCTTATCTTGTAATCGTTAGAAATAATTACACGGTGATTTTGCATAGTTCTTTTGGAACACCGTTGGTACTGCATTTTAAATTTATTGTCTAGGAGCTCTACAGGACCCGTGGAAGAAATCGCCTGGGGACATAAACGCCCCATGACGGTACTGGCACAAAGGTAGTGCGACGATTTGGACACCTTTGCGACTCAAAACTTGGCCATGAAAAAGCCATGATGCTTCCTGTGGAGATCGAAATTGGAGGCCTATGCCCGACAATGGGACAACATAGGCTTCAGAAAACTTTCGAAGAATGAAAATGAACTATATAATCATTATATTATACCATTCAAATTTGCGTAACGAGCACTACCATAATACGCTTTACGTCCATTAATCCATTCGTCTGAAGAAAACAGAAGTTTCGATGTTCAATTATTTAGACAGTACAGATGTTAGAGGCACGTTCACGGTGCACGTGTTTGGTCTCAGTAGATTCCTTTTGTGCCATTCGTCTCCCCCGCGGCGTCCGACATTTCCCGTTGAATGTATATATTTTTCCTCAACGTCTCTAATAGACCTTACGCAAAGATAAGTAGGAATATGTAATCATTCCATTAAAAGGCACGGCAGTAGGGATTTTCCCGAACCCGTTATCCTACGGGAATCCAAAAGAAAAAAGGTCGAGTAATTTGTCCTTACTCCGAGGATTTATGTAGGGATCACTAGCATAGAGCAGTCGTCTGGGACTGGATGCTCACGGAATGAATTGTTGATTATATGTCCTTAAGGACGTCGCACGTACCGGGAAAGGTATGCGTTTGTAGATAGGCAAAATGTTTTAGAAAGATAAATGTAGTTTCGTGCCTAAACGAGATAGTTTTAAGGCCAGTGACTCAAGTGCTATATTTTTAGGTAGTGTTACGTTGAGCATGTTCCATTTCACTCACACCATAGATTTTATAAACAATAATGACAGTGACAGCATGCTTTCTTGATGACTATTACGTTAAGGGTATGTGCTTAGATCCCACACTATCTTCTTACGTTCTCACAGGACAAAAATTATGTGTTATTAAACATTGCATATGAATTGTGTTTGGTTTTTACGCGGTATTGAGTCTCTCCAGTTTACTTTTGTTGTGTGATTTACTTGTAAAAATATAATTGCATGAGTATTAATAGATTGCAAATTGCACTGTATTTATAAAGGTGGGTACCCACAATACTAACATTAAAACTAGTGCACCGGAACGTCAGTCTGCACACTGGTCTTCTCATATTATATCTCGTGGGCGCATGCTCATTAACTCATTGGTAATGCGTGTATCACCGCCGGCGCAATACGCAAATGTGCTTCAATAAAGAATTTATAATAATATACGCTTAAGGCATACTAAACATTTGATCTATTTATGAATACTTCTGGTCTAGAAATTCTATTAACTATATGGTAGAAACATATAAAGGGATATCTATTTATCCGTGTCTGTACATTTTTTTTTTTGGAAAATAATCATCACGGAGGATGTTATGCTTAATTCATTTGTTGTCTGTCTGTCTGATCAGGAGATTAGCGTCACGTAAAACCTATGGACGGACTATGAAACTGAACTAACTAGAGCATTGTAATAGCTTATAACATCGGTCAATAATTAGCCAAAATAAATTTAAAAACCAAAAAAGCATTGCAAATAAATCATGTTCAAAATCCATTGGGCGGATTTTAATGCAACTTATAACAAGATCGATATTTGGGATAATTTGTATCCCGGAAAACAGAATGGATCTGGAATCCTCCAAGCGTACTAAATCGTGGACTCAGTTTACAAATAAAAAAATACTTGACCTTTTAAAAAATATAATCAGTTAGGCAATCATTCAAAAATAAAATACTGTATTCAAATTAACAATTACTTATAAAAAATCCCATACATATATGAAAAACATTCTTGCCAATAATGCGAATTGCTTGCTTGCATCTTGCGAATAATTGATCATAATTAAAACTAAGTATCGGATTTATTATGGGTCTGATAAATAATTACACAAACGTCACTGCGCAGCAAGGGATCGCCGTCGTTTATCTCGCTATCACCTCATTAGGTATCGCTTGAGAGTTACGTAGTTGTTGCACGCATTCCGTGTTCGCGTGTCGGAGTGACCGTCAAAGCCTTAAGGTAAACGCGAACGAGTAATGAACGCAATACACTTGTATAATATCGAAAATGCCTGTATTTCCCGATGGAGGTAGAGGTACAGTTCACCTACGTTTCGCCCATGCTATTTTCTTACAATATAGAGGACGAGCCTACTGCTATTATACCGGGCATACTTCCCCGCAATGCGAGGAGAATTCGGGCATAGTCAAGCACTCTGGCCCAATAGGGTTTGGCGAACTCCACATATCTAACAGATGACGTCCAGGTTTCCTAACGATGCTTACTTTCACCGTTCACCAAGTAATAATTGTTATTAAAAATGAGATAGATTCACATCTGAATCCCAAAAAATTTAGAGGGGCCATAGCGAGTACTTTACCAACTTAGCGATTGCACTCACTCATTATAAATCAATCTATGTTATTCAAGTTTGTCAAGCTTTAACTTACAGTATAACATATTGCCAACTGAAGGCTTTCCATCAAAGATTAATTCGACTCAAGTCAGGAACTAATAAAAACAATGAAAAATTCGGCATTGGATTTGTGTTTACTCAAATTTAGTTTGTGTACCAACTGAATTAGCACGAGAGTATCCGTGGGCAATTAATTTAGTCTTTGATAATATATCACGATACCGAAATCACCTGTGCCATTATGTTTTCCTGTATCAACGCAGATCCCACGTATAACCGCTAGTTGATGGGACGTGCTTGTTATATGCCGCTAAATTGGATTTCTGATCTGCGAACATCTTAGATTAGAGATGATCGGATTTCTGTCAGGAACGTTGGTCTGAATCTGAATTCACTCGAGTAGAAATAGAACTTTACTTAGCGCTTGGAGTCTCTTGTCGTTGTTTTGTACATCTAGTAGTATCACCGGTCGTAGATACTGAATTATGAAAACAATTTATAATTAAGTAGGTATAACATTATTATTAGTAAAATTCTATTGCTTTCATGTCCGAAATATAGATGTTTTTCTCGTGGGATTTACTCATATTTCAAGCTATAAATAGATAAAAAAACAACTAATTATTAATTTGATTAAAAAAGCGTCAAATTGATTAAAAATTAATGTTTCAAATATTTTAATGCAAATTTATTCTCAGATCGAGGACGCACAAAATAAAAGTGGATTTAAAATGAATGCAAATGCATTAAAGTAATTAAATCAAAGTCAAATGGAGCTTCCAGTGCTTAGTCACAGCAGCAAGATTTCTCAGACATCTAATCGCAAGCATGAAAGTGATATATAGTTTCAAGTGAGTGGGTTTAAAACGTTACTGCTTTGTATTTATGTAAATGCTTATTGATTAACTTAATGAACCGCTCTTGTGCACAGACGTTTTGTCGATGGTATTTGGTGTGATAAAAATATATAATTACACCAACAATCTCGTAATATAATCAGGTCATATCAGCTTAAATGACTTTACCTACGTAAATGTTATATTTAGAAAGGTTTTATAAAATTATTTAAACGTCTTTCAAATGAGCAAGGAATACCTAGCAGTTGAATAGATTATGCTAAAGAAATAAGGTTACAGATCATTGCAACTATGATAATGATTATTTATATACATATACGTAGCTATAAGGATCTACAAATAATCTTAATCAAAGTATCTCGTCACCTGCCAAAGGCAGTTCTGGAGCCAGACGTAGACAAATCCCAAAATCTAGGTCAGGTATTAAGGTAAGCTGGCCGAACCGTTTTTCAATCAGACTAGAAGGATGACCTGAACAAAATTGATGACAGTGATTGTACTAAAAAGTAATTGTGCGCTGTTATGTTGCGAAAAGTTCTCCCAGCTTTTATAGAGATTGATGTAGGGTACAACAGATACAAAAATCGATTAGGTGTTTTGATAAAACTTTATTGTGTTGCATAGCACAACAAAAATATATGTTGTTGTTACATTTTCTGCTCATAGAAATAAAACTTATTTTATGAATTTTATCGCATTTATTTTATGTATGTATTACGTTCTTGACGTTTCGGCTGATTTACAACCATGGTCACATGGACTGAGGTGTCAGACGTCCTACTATTATAGTTAGATCTGAGGTACTAATATTTAGTTGTTGTTTGCCATCCGGTCTACGCAGAAAGTGCTCACAGTGTCTTTAGGTGATTGATTGTGATATTAATTACTGGATGGTTGCTGTAAAGCAGCCGAAGCGTCGGGAACGTAAAAACATAAAAAGTAAAAGTAAACATAAAATTCATAATATTCGTTTTATATGTATGTACATAAACGTAACTAAGTCGAGTGTTATGACGTCATGTATCTTATACAATAAGTTTTGCTATATAAGCCAATATATCATACCATTTGAGAGTGAACTCATCCTATAGAAGATCATTTAGTAGGATATGTAAAAGTTTTCCTGTAAACGTATTCCCTATGTTTACATTCTACTTTAAAATTAATACAAACTCATTCCCAAAACGAAGACGCCGCAAATACGGGACCTTATTAACATAATGAATGTGTAAAACCAAAGTCAACTTTTCCATCTCTACCGTGTTCGCACCTAGACATTACAGGGAGGTTCCAGCCGAGTTGAAAGGAATTGTGCAAGAAACATGCAAGTATGCTGATGTTAATGAAATTATTTCTGGGAAAGTAAGATCTGAAACGGGTGCATTGCCCTGAGTGCTGCAAGCAATTTGCATTTTGAATACTAATGACGGGGGCACTCACCAACGCGACAACCATGAGCGCTATATAATAATAATAAATGCCGATCAGATGTTTACAATGTTATAATTGGTGCAACAGTAAGGAAGTTTACAAATTTATCAATTATAATTACTAATTAATAGATTGAGAAACGGTGGAAATATAGTATCATGTTATATGAAACCTGATACAAGGTAAAGTAATTCAAGTCAAACCATGTTGTGTCTGATAGCACACACTCTGATTTTGATTTACTTGAATAATCGCTGTGTATAAAAAAAAGGAGTCTGAAGGCAGCGAAATGCTTTTACAAATCGTCTATTTTGAAATTTTCGAGTGAGTCGCGCGCCTGCAAAAACTGTCGCGATCTCGGCGACATGGCGATAAGGAGAGCTTTTATTAAATTTTCTCGCATCGCCTGACTAATGTTTGCCAGCTGTCGCGTATCCGACAGACTACTTTCTTTCACGCCCGTTCGCGAAATTTCTACGGATTGCTAAACTCACATCCTCCTCGTATTTTTCTATAATTTACTGTGTTTATTCGTTGCGATACTTCTTTTTGCAGCTTGTTTTAAGTCTAGCTGCTGGGCAAATACCTGCCCTTTAAGAGAGTTTGGACTATTGGACACCATGCCGGTCCAATGCGGGTTGGTGGACGATTTGCCACAGTCTCGTTTGATAGTCAGCAGGTGAGGTTGGCTTAGGTCTTTCAAATGTTACATAGACCCCTTACATTTCACAATGTAGTGTTATTATGATACTACTTTCATTTATACTATCATAATTAAATTCAATTGAAGACCAGCTTGTGAAAATTGGAGTACCTACTTATACCTGTTATTATAATTAATTGAATGTAGGAGATAGCAGCCAACGTCCAGTTATTACAACTTGCCCGATAATGATTCTTAATATGCATACTCGTAAATACTGCTCAGAATAATTACTTTAATCAATAAAAGTGATTCATCAAGCAATACCATCAATTGAATACTCGCAGGAAATCAATACCTATTCTATAAAGGATTATAGTGCCTGAAAAAGCATTTACCTAATAAGTCGTAACTCCAATTTGCCGTGAATTCAATGGAACAGGTTGATTAGTGCTACCAATCTTCCAAAACATCTATTTAATTACATCGTTTCAACTTAATCAATTTAAATGAACAACTGATTAATTGGATAACATTATTGTAAATTAACAATAGAGTAACATTTACATTGTCTGATGGGCGCAGGGACGGACTGAGATGGCAACGGTAATTGCATTACGTCGCAAGTTGCCTGACTTATTAATGACCAATCTATGTAACAAAAACTGTCATATAAAAATGTTAACTTGATAATATTTTTATTTCATGATTTTGAAGGTCTACCTGTAGTTGTCTATCTTCTAAACGAATTGCCAATTGCGTTTGTCTGATTGACTGTCCAGATTAATATGAACGAGGGTACATATATAATCACTTTCCCCGTGACTTTATTTCCCTTGGTCTTCTGTGCCCATGTTCATGTTAATTAATTATGTTCGTTTCGCGAACACTACAGACGATGACGCGTGACTCGATTCCACGAAATTAATTAAACATTCATGCTTAATTATCGAACTCTTCAATTAAAAATCCATTTTAATTTGTTGCTTTATTTATTAACACTGTAAAGGCTAAATGCAAATATCGAGCTTTTTGCATTGACGTCCATTTATCAGACCAACGTGTATCATTCTAATTAACTATTAATCAATGGTGTAATTGTATTTATTTATGGTAATTTCGCTGATATTAAGGCTAGTATAGGCTAGTATAGGGATAGTAGGGCCTATAAGTCTATTTATTGATACATGGAAACCTATGAATTTGTTGAAAAAATCAAAGTAATGGTAAATATGTCGTATCAGTGAATCAGAAACTTTTAATGGTGCGACTCGTCAGCAATCTGTCCGTCGAAGTAACTCTAAACGAGGGCCACGTGATACCGTGATGTAATACCTTGCTAGAAGAAGACTAAAAAGATAGCAGTCAATAAAACAAAAAAATCCATAAACTTAGATGCCCAAAAATTCTCATGGTTTATCAGCATTTACACTGTGGTGTATCATCTGAATTCATCCAACGAAATCAAATCAATCGAGACGTTTTAAGCTTTATGTGAAAAGTCTTCGTATCGATGATAACCACACAGTTGGCCATACCCATCTAGGTATTTATGTCTCTATTACACCACCTGTTACTGCGTGGTGTAATAGAAGGTCGTCTCAAGCTCGCTTCTCTTACGAGCTTGTTATAGTACAAACTTTCCACGTGACCACTTTCAATTCTGCTCAGAAATATTTTAGCGGAAATACTTGCTTGATTTCTAAAAAAAAACAACATTATTAATTGAGTATTGTTAGAATAATTAACATTTTAGAATCCTGAATTGTTATCGAAACTATTCTTGAAATCTGAAAATACACTTACCTATAAACAACTTCAAACTCCGTTCAATTCAGTCCAGTTTACGTCTAGCAAGGTACACCAACCGAAATATGTCTCTACACTAAGGGCCCATACACATTTTGTCCCTACATAGATGCCGCAAACAAATTCTAATATATGTAATCGTTCTGGATAAGGTTTATCGACACACTATGAAACGGCTCTAAAGGTCATATAATAAAGTAAAAGAAAAGAACAATGGTTTTACTGCTTTATCAGCAATCGTATAGAATAGGACCCATGCATTATCAAGAAATAATAAGCGTCCACGTGCCACATAAACATGCCCATCTGGGCAGGCCAGTATGACTTTTATTCACAAACAGTGTTACGTCAAGAACGGCCAAGGGGTATTGTTTACATAGTCTAAAAATGAGAAATGAAGACCTGTGGAGCCCGAGCGTACGTTGGCTCGTCTGTTGTGCTAGTGTGGTACAAGACTTGACTGGATTAAAAAAATCAGTTCCCAGATATATAAAACATCAAAGCGTACATGTGTTCCTAGTATGTATGTTCCTAGTACATAATTGGCAGTCTTAGCCACACGTTACACCCTACGTTAAAAAACAAATGATCTTGGAGGGGATTGTTGTTGTTGGAAATAAACTATTTTCATTTTCATTGTTTGTTTTTTCCATGTTGGGATCCAGGATAGCGTAGAGCATCTGGCGGGGTTTTGGGAAAATTTCTAAAAATGCCTTTCAGGTGAATTTCGTGGTGAGGATTATGATAATGAAACGTGCTATTATATAATATCAAAATTAAATATAAACGTCTAGTACTTATAGCCATTGAATAAAAACATAACCGGGGGCGAACCAGAATGTCTGTAATAACTTAAGTTCTCGCAAGACGTGTGATGTCCTGCGACCTTCACTTATTTTATTATATTTATAGGCCATTGTAATGGAAATCCTGATGCATTACGTAGACAACAGAAATATCGCTTCTGTCATAGACCAAACATTTGAATTTACATTCTGGGCGGGCGGCTGGTGGGACCAGCCCGGAAAACTCTTCCGCTTGGACACAATCTCAATAGGTATGTATCACTAAGTGGTTTTACTCTGCCACGCAAAGCTACATGCCTGTAGTAGTAATTGTTACTAAATTCATGGAAGTTTCTGCTAGTGGTGGCAACTTCTATGAAGTCGCTTTTTCGCTGGAATGTAGATGGCGCTACTTACGACATTGAAGAGCTTTTTTAAATAATTTTGGTATTATACAAAATCAAATATAACTAAACTAAACGTATTGCCGTCCTTTTCATGACAAATGAGTTAAATTACAAGTTTAGGCTAATTAATGGTACACGTAAGTAGATCTCTATCAAACATGATTATCTTTTAGACAATGTTTACTTAAATAAAATATGTGAGACAGAATAGATAAAGAAATATTCATACGACTTTATTGTTCCAAAGAAATGTTCAATGTTTTGATACGAAGTATGCTCCACTTACAATATGTCGAAAAATCGTCTGTTTACCGAGTCCGCAGCCAAGAAACAAACAAAGCCACTGTTCCATAGCTTCGAAAATTTACTTAATAGCATTTGGCACAGCACTCGTCTCCATTCAAGCGTATGTCTGGATTATATATATTTTTGAAATAAGGGACTTATGTTGTTCGCAGAAATGTTCGCATTCCTTTATGTAAATTAAATGACAGAAAACATACTACGAGTATGTTAACCTACATGTAACGTCTTCATGACTAAATAGCTGAATAAGATTTGGTGCAGATGTACAAAAATTGAGACATCTCATAACCTAAGCTCAACCACACCAGACGCCTTTCAGGGTTAATATGTAAATATACAGTTGTCTGAACTTACTAGTAACAACGAAATCAAGGATACAACTCACTAGGAGACTATTATGACATGTCATTCAAAGTATATACAATCAGGCAAAAGACGTCCACTGCTGGGCATAAGCCTCCCCCAATGATTTCAACACAACACGGTCCTCCGCCACTCGCATCCACTACGCTTCCTGCTACGCGTGTGATATCATCGATCCACCTTGTGGGGGGCCGTCCTACACTACGTCTTCCGGTCGCCATTCTAGAACCTTTCTGCCCCAACGGCCATCGGTTCTGCGAGCTATGTGCCCTGCCCACTGCCACACCAACTTTGGAATTCTTTGAGCTATGTCGGTAAGTTTAGTTCGTGTACGGATCTTCGTTCAGTTCGTTCGATCAGAATCATTCATATTTAACTAATACTAGCATACTCATCGATCTCGTAAACTATAACTATAATCGTCCCACTGTCGTCACAGTGTCGTACCGGCTTCGTAAGACAGATTTGCATTTTAAACGGGCCACACTATCTTCGGTGTTATCGCGGCTCCACGGGACCAGCTTAATGTCCGCCATCCCGACAAAAAGGTCTCCAGCGAAAAACATTTTTTTGGAAAGCTTAGAAGCAACCCTTTTTAGATGCTCTATTAAAAGAAGAAAGATGTGTTGGCTGCCTTTGTGAGGCGTCTTTTCCGACAACGCGGGCAAGGAAATAGGTGTTCGTACCTTTTATTCTCCGGATGTAGGTCAGGGTGGCTACTGCTAAGTATTGTTCAAAACTTTTGAATATTTTACAGTCGGATATATAGCTTTATTCAGAAAAGGTATACTAATCAAAATTTTGACTGTTTTTATACTCAACAAAATGACCGTTGTGATTTTTGGGAAACAGATATTGGCATATCGGATTCTGACTTCAAATAATGATTACAAATGCACTAAAAAAGTGCAAGTCAAAGGTTAGTATATCCATTCTAAATCACGCTATATACATAAAGATATTCAACAATCTCATCTGAGCTGTTGAGTGAGAGATAACAGCACAAAGGGGAAAACAACGAAATGACATTTCTTCTAGTTATAATTTACAACGTTCAGCAAGTAGGTACTACGATTCAGTGTTATACGAGTGATACATAACTGATTATAAATATTCCTACCGAGGCTGTTGCTGTTGGGATATTTATAAAAAAAATATTTTCATCTTTTTTCATGTTATAACAATTTCTAAAACCGCCCGCAAATTGTTCCCCGCCCCTCCTCGGGGTGGTATCAAAATAACGCGTCACGCTTTGGCACATTTCAACGCAGTGCCCTGCAGGTAGTCTAACTTCAAAGCGGCTTACAAACGGACGCCCCTAGACAACATTCGCTAATTCACTTTGATGTCACCCCTCGCGCCCCGCTCACCCTACCCAACTCGTAACGAGAAAACGAGTCTTAAACTCCGCGCGATGTAAAATTAAACGTTCGCAACAATTTTAGAAAATATATATTTTTTTTCAAAGTGGAATTGTTTTTTTGTAAAATGCTTTTGGTGAGATGCAAAAAAATCGAGGGTGGTTTATATAATAATTTTGCACTAGAATTAGGAATATAGGTATATTTATTTATCCATTATTTTTGATAGCAATCACTGCTTCTTGTGGGAAGTTCTATTTATTACGTTTGTCAACAAGTTTAAATGTTACAACCACTATCTAGTTGGTTGTAACATTTAAACTTGTGGAATTCTTGTCGATATTATTTGATTAACTAATATATTTCTAATTCAAATAATCCAATAAAATAAGATATGAAGAGGATATTAAAGATATCATTGTTTACTCTAGTAATATCAAAAGATAAAATAATTTTACTATTAGCACTATGATAAGAAATCTATCACGACTATTGCATATGATAGGTATTTTAGATTCTATTGGCTGCCTTTTGATTATATTTTTCTTGTCTTGTGCTTGTGCTTGTAGTAACGATTGTTCGAAATTTAAACCGAGCGCGCTGCATAAGTACATAAATATTAGCATATGAATGTCAAGTCCAGTTAATATGAGTACATATTACGCTTTCAGTGATATTGTTGGAGGTGGTCGCGGCCGCTTTATAACGTAGATTGAGAACTCTACAAAGCAGCCGCAAGAGCGCTTTGTTGTGTTTTGTGGTTCATATTTTGGTTGCGACCTCTTTCGTCTGGTAAACTCAGAACAAAGTCCGAGACTTTCTTGTTGATAGCAGGGGACACTATGCGGTAGGTGGGATGTGAGAGTATATCTCGACTTACTAAAATATTGCTATACTGATGTGTGAATAAAATAATAAGTAGCCATGTTTGTATTTTAATGGGAGTTTAATTTTAAGTGGATGAGTAAATCTGATCTTTTGTTAATATTTATTAAATTCCCATTATTTCAAAAATCTACGTAAAAATTCTACAAATACCTAGATGAATTGAAGGATAATCAATGTACTACGTAGTACTGACAGAATTCGCTATAGGCAAATGTTTATTTAATATTGACTAAATTGATTTTAATTTGTAGAGTAGAGTAGAGTTTAATAGAGTAGATTTAAATAACTAAGTAAAAAACTTCTTAAACATATTAAATCTTTCATAACTCAATCTCCCCAAAAACAAGAACACATACTAGATAATGACGACTCAAACCATCATCATAAGTACATTTGTTGTTGTTTCTTGTAGCGATTAAGGTAGCCCTACATTTCAGTTGCGTTTAATTATTAGTGCTGCAACAGAACCTTACTTGATAAGTAACATTCCAATTACGTAAAAAAACAATTAGACTTTGACCTGTATTAACATTGTGTCTACCAAATGATAATATTCATATACGTAGCAATTAATTATCAGTGATTGGTATTACGTAATTAACTAGTAATCTGTTTTCATCAATAATTATATTGAATGAATCGATTTTTTTCATAACGACATAATTATGAATACAAATCTACCTTCTGATCATAGCTTACGAAAAACTTACGCTTTCGGTTGGTTAATATTATGTTATGCTTATTTTAACTATCATACAATAGTGGTATAAGTAATTACGAAGGAATCTTCCCGGCTTGTCGCCGAAGGGCTCTGTATGCAAATGCTAGGTGCGCAATACGAGACAATGTTGGCAACTGTTCGCAATGTCTAGCATCCTAGTTACAACTCAATGATCATCAGAAAGTGAGGAACACCAATTAACATCCTTTATGCTGTCCCGCTTCGGCTGTGCAAATAGTTTGTTGTGGTGAATTAGGTTTGCACACTTGGAGTCTGTGTTATGGAGCACATATATGCTCTCATTGTGACAGATGTCTGAATACAGTACGTTCTTAACACGTTAGTTCGGTTGAAATAAAACTAAGCTTACGGATTTTATCGCGTTTATTATATGTTGTTTACGTTCCTGTCATTTCGGCTGCTTTACAGCAACCATGGTCACGGGAGAACTAAGGTGTTCGACGTCCTAATATAGTGTTTTATAGTGTAGATGTGATTTTAAATAATTCTTATCTGGATAAGATCACACAGCGTTTACGTTTCACTACGCTCACATTAATCTATATTTTATAATTGCTGGTTTTAAATTTCTTATCAGCCTTAAATGTGTTTGTAACTTTGATGGATCATCACCCTAAACGCTTCAACAAATTTGGCTGTGACTTCGTACAAAGTATTTTTACACTCTGGAATAACATAGGCTACACTGTTATCTTCGAGGCTGCGCGGCTGAAGCTAGTTTTTTTGCACATAAGGTTGACGTTGTTTATTTTATTCAATAGCATTATTAATAATGTATCTTACACGGTCATTTGCAAGTGTCCACGAATAGATTATGTTATGACATTCTAATAAGCGAAACCCGTTGTGCGGGAGCTCGACGATACATTTGCCTTATTGACTTAAGATAGTGCTAGTGAATAACGACCATGCTTTGAGGGGCTCGTTACGAGATATAATTAGAAATGGAATCATGGTTAGTGAATACTTTCAATAATAATTCTCAGTAGCATTGTCATAAGTTAAGCCAAATCGCTGGTGATAAAAGTCTGTGGTTTGCAGATGTGAGTAATCCTTTCCTTTTCGCTATTATTATCTGTCTACGTATCGCTAATAAATGCTACATTAAATACATTACATACTGTGATTGTGAATTGCTTTAACATAATTATAGAGTATTGAAATAAAACTAATTGTAAGGATTTTATCGCGTTTATTTTCTGTTTTTACGTTCCCGACATGTGCTTTACAGCAACCATGGTCACGGCAGGACTCGACGAGGGCAATTAGTTTTATTTTAATTCGCGTCAATATAAGAAATCAATTATAGAGTACTCAAACTATTCAGATAATTGGACAACTGAATCATTGAATCTTAATATGTTTACAATGTATGACAAATTCTTACTTAGGTACAAGTACTAGTAATTCTGTATAAAGCGTATTTTGACTATTGTATCTTATAATATTTATGAGCCCACGGAGGAAATATTAACAACCTAACTAGAATATGTGTACCTACGCGTAAGCATTAAAAGCAAATAAGTCGGTGACAGCATAAAAGCAGAAACATTTGTACGCGGACCTCAGAATAGGTACTACAGTAAAACGTACAGTCGGGCGCAATATTCATATTTAGAAAAATCATTTTTTACCTGTCATTTGTATTTATCTAGATACTTAGCTACCCTCGTAAAGTAATCCAGGTTTGATGCCTATTGAGAGTTTTCTTAAAATCTCACTAAGAACCCTTTTTTCAGAGTAAAAGTTACAATTAAGTCGTTAAAACATTTTCTGTGTTGTAACTTGTAGTCACTTTGTAGTCACATAGATCTCTAAGCTTGCTAAGAAGAGATTTGTTTTATCAAAGTCATTCATGTCACATTAATTACAGCGTTCAAGAAGGGGGAGACGTTAGCTTAATTCATTTTTGCTAAAAGTAGGCACACACTGGCTGGCATTAGGCGAGTTAATGAGAAACTTTCTGATTACATCGTAATTTAATCATACAGCAAAGAGCCAATCAGATACTATAATAGGCCCTTAGCGAGATTATTGAAAATATTTATCGATAAATGTATGCGATGAGTACGCAATCATTTATAGTAAATATAGAAAAAAAACCTAGATATAGTGAATGTAAATGATACCTTTAAATATAAACCTTCGAATAAAATGAATGAATTTCATTATAATCATTAATAGTATCTTGTTTGAAATAAAATCGCATCAAATAAAAAAGTTTGTTTTCCTTAACTCAGCGTCTTATTCTTTAAAGCCTCTCTAGGTTAAAAAAATCTATTAAGTTTTTAAAATTTAAAGCACTAGTGCACTAGCAATTGACGACTATAAAGACAGTTATTAAAATCCAAAATGTTCCATTATGTTTTTGCTCGCGACAGTACGCGTTCAGGGCGATGTAACTGGCAAAGCAGGTGCCAACGCGGCTCCCATTCAATATAGCCCTATTGTACCATTATGGGCAATCGAGATACATTTAGAACGAGATGAGGTGTCGAATTTATTAATATCGCCTTCTGCGTGGGCTATTTGCTCTTAGGTATTATGAGGTCAACTTCATAAAGGTGAAAATGTTTCTGCTGATCCTACAATGTAGAGTTGCTACAGAAGTTTTTTTTTAATGAAGCTATGGCCATGTTAAGTCTCACTGATATATTTTAAACATTTTGCTAAACGTAAACAGTAGTTTGTCGTTTGAGAGCTATATAACTTAATTGCATACTCTGTCTGCGTCTATAAAACTGAAGTATTTCAGCCCATAAAATGTCCCCGGTCCATTCGATGAAGGGATGTCTGAGGGGTAGGTTTGATGACCTAACTACCTACTATAAACCTTACCGTTGGGATATACTCGTACATATACATCATTACAATTTAAAGTCGTCTACATATATTTGTTCATAATTAAATTTGATTATCGAACTGCAATCATTTGTTTTTTTTTGGTTTATTCTGCTACGAATTATAATCAACAGCGACATCTAATTATTTCAGGCACATAATGTTGCAGCAGCATTAGGCATCACGTCACAATGTCCTTTGAGTTTGTGCGGTGCGGTGTACCACTGATATATTTACGACGCACCGAACTCGACGTGTCGCCTCATCCGTGTAATTTAATCGCCATTATGATACTCACTTTGTAATTAATGAGCGTTTTCGTGGATCTATATTTTGGTGGTAAGCGTGGCTGCAGTTCATGAAGTACTTGTCCCAGGTGTGTCCCAGCCATAACCCTTAAAACTTTTAAAACGCTCTACTCGGTCAGTCCAGTGGCCTAGCTGACGGGAACAAGTGATAAGAGACAGTTCCCTTGTGTCTCATTTGTTCTAAAAGTTTTGTCCCTTTCGGTCATCGCATGGTTGACAGGCAATATTTGATTCTTTAGAAACGTGGTTGTGTAAGCTTATGCTTTACGTTTGGTCTTGTGATTGCTAGGTCCAGTCTGCGCGTTTGTTTAAATGATCGTCACATATTTTGTTAGGTTTGGGGATCCCAGCCTATCCTTTGTACGTGTTCATAAAACAATCAACAAATTAGTTTGGGACCATAAAGTTATATTTTTTTATGGAATTTAAAATGATGATGTCCAAAAATATTTCCAGTACCCGTAAAATTGGTAAGTGTTTTCAATTGGATTTCAATTGAATTGTTAACTGCGCGACATCAAATGGGAATTCGATCATTGCAAGCAGATTTATGATTTTAAATTGACCTATTTGCCTATTTCGGAATTTAATTGATACATTCCGCAAGGAGCTACACAGTCTGAGCTAGCAGACTATTATGGCTTTACCATCTGGTTGTTTCTTTCCGGACCATTTGTGAATAATTAAAATACAAATCATACGTATTGGCCGTTCAATTTGAAAATATAAAACAAGTAGCTACTAGTTTTATACAATGTAACATCGGTCATAACCATACAACATTTATTACTACGACTGACATTAGCTAACCATCAGTCAAAATAACCCTCAAGCCAACCCTCGAAGCAAATATAAAATTTACGATGCCATCCAATGATAAAGTAAGCATTTCATGTATTCTAAATCGATCCACAGACGATGCCCCATAAACGTATCATCGATTTACTATAAAACTTTGTATATACAGCGGGATTCAGAAACAGTGACATGATGGTAATTTTGTTGGTTACATTTTTTTTTAAATCGCCTTATCGAAATTCTCCACAAATTAATAATTAATTACAATTTCGCTAAATAAAAACTTGGTCTATGTAGGTAAGTATATAGTAGAATCACACTAATATTATAAATGTGAAAGTTTGGATGGATGGATGTTTGTTACTCAATCACGCCAGAACGGCTGCACGGATCTGGATGAAATTTGGCACAGATATAGCTTATAGTCTGGAATAGCACATAGGCTACTTTTTATCCCGGTAAAAAGGTCATACTTTTTAATCGCGGGTAACACCGCAGATCGCAGCTAGTAGTATATATATAGAAAAGCATTAACGACCGGATCATTTAAGGGTGTCCAGGGAAAGCTATTTAGTAGATATTAGAACAAAATGTTCGTGTGTTAGGGACGTTTGATACTGTTATCTCTTTTAAATGTTTTTGACGGTAATAAGCTGTTAACGTGGCCGAAATGAGTGTTGTCGACTATATTTGGGATATACATAGCTATAACGTGGATTATTTAAAGTGATACGATTAGGTTATACTTAGTACGTACTTATATATTTATGTAAGTATGTATAAGAGCTATCTTATACAGGAGGGGGGGGGGGGGGAGGGAGTGAGGTTTATTTTAAATGTGTCTGCCATAAGAGTGAGCATAGCAATGCTCACACGCAATATGTATTTCTTAGGTAAATAACTAGCTGTCCCGGCGAACTTCGTACCGCCGCGTGGTAATTTTTTATTTACCAATAATAATAATAATAAAATTTAGAAAATTTCGGGATAATAATTTACTTTTGTGCTCACCAGTTACCTACTTAAAGTTTCATTAAATAAATGTTGTGTAGAATTGAGAACCTCCTTTTTGTTCGTCGGCTAAACACAACAAATTTTATTAAAACAAAATAATAGGTTTATTTGTTGCAGCCTTATTTATCGGAGGTCGCTGCAAATCCCACTAGGACCAAATGTAGCCACGCTGTGTATATGTTGTGGTCTTAGAAACGTTTGCAAGTGTTGAACTGTGAGCGGAAAGATGAACCCCCAAATTTATAAAAAAAAAACTTGAGAGGTGTCAAGGGACACCCGGATGGAACGAAGTTCCTTTCGTTTAATTAGTGAAGGAATTGAATTTTTTTTTTTAAGTTATTTATTATGTACAAAAAACCTGTATACACTCAACAAAAATAAAATCGTCGCGACACCACACTGTTCAATGCGAAATAGAAAGACGAAACGAAAATATCTGGCTTGCTTTCTACAAGAGAGAGAGAGAGAGACAGACAGAGAAACATGCGCACGCCGCACGGCTTACAAAAAGTGTCGTTACAACTTTTCGTCTTAATTTTTTCCGTCTAGCCCCCTTTCGCAACGCGCCATAAGGAACTTCGTTCCAAAAACTATGTGATGCCATTCTGGCCAAATTTTAGGTTTGCAATAGCCTAGTAGTTAGAGGGGCCGCCCTCATAATCGATAGGTTACGGGTTCGATCCCTATTCCTGATCATTTAACGATTACTTTAGCTTAGTTAGATGAAGTTAATCATAATGGGTATTGTACAATCATAGAATAAAAAAAAATATGGCTTCGATATGCGACATATGAAGTATAATTTATTTTATTATTAGCCAAGAATTGTTTATACCATACGCTGAAGGCGCTTGGTCGCGAAATTTAAATTTTGTACGATAAAATTTTAAAATTTACGGATCATATTTTTTGGTGACAACTGTAGAATACTGCATTCAATTTATTTTGCCACAAAGATATTGTATCATTAATTTTGAACTACAAATTTTATGAAAATCTGAGGTTTTAACAAAGAGTGTAGTATTGTATCGGTTTAAATAAATTGTAAAACAAACATAATACTCAATGCAATATACCGCCGCACCGCCACATAAGTAAAAAAAAAAGTTCGAAATTTGAAATTTAACGTAGTGACTTATGACTAATAACTTATAACTACCAACTCGCGCCACCGCCGAGCTCCCTTGCGGTCCAGTTTACAGTGGCCCTTTGTTTGGAGCCGTTGCCCGCGGGCTGTCATCAACCGTTAAACGCTGTCGCCCGGTACCTTTGTTAATTTCATGGCGGTTTGAATTCGACCTTGGGCGAGTAGTTTAACAAATTTTACAACTGAGGGATTAATTACTTAGTAAGTAACTAAGGTGTCTAATTACGGAGGACTATTTATGGTACACGTTTTAATGTGCTTGACCGGAGGGTACAAATGTATATAGGTAGGTATATATTCTGTGGATTGTGTGTTCAACTTTGATAATCATGTTTTATGTGGGGGCACGGTACTGCCCCCACCATGTTGAGCAAACGGCACGGGCACGGCGGCCTTACTATCCTTTTCTCGAAGCAACTAACATCACTTTTACGCTTAATTATTTTCTTAAGGCCTCTACGAAAGGGTACAACTTGGTATCCAATCTGTCGGGCTGATTTATAGGATCCCAACAATTGGTATGTCAATGACTAGCCAACCTGCCTCTTGACATACTAATTTGTAGGGATCCTACAAATGAGCCCTACAGATTGAATGCCAGGTTGGCCGTCGTGCTCAGATAACATGAATATCAATCAGATTGGATATGTCAAAATAGCCTAATGATATGTCAAGATCAGCAAAAGTTTTTTTTTTTTTTTTTATTGCATTATAGGCAAGTATTTGATCTCGATCTCACCTGATGGTAAGTGACGATGAGATCTACGATGGAGCATACTTGCCTAGGTAGGAAGGCGGCAGTAGATAGAGACTCTACATTCACTAGGCACATGCAGCGCAACTGATCTGACCCGCCATCCATGAATGGCAGCACCGAACATCATGCCGGAACACGGCTAGGCCGCTTGGCGACATGGCTTTGTTCAGTGGGTGGTGACTAGCCACGGCCGAAGCCTACCACCAGTAAAATTATATAGTTATTTTGTTTATAAAAAACTGACGCTCAATAAAAAATGAAATTCCTTTATTGTTTTTAAAGGTGATAGAAAGGTATGCAAAATTTATAATAGAGTGACTCTGTAACATACTTATTAATAATTATAAGAATTGAAGGCTAAAATCTATCTAGGCATCTTAAAATGGTCTATATTTTTAGGAATGACACAACAATAGCATTAAACATGAAAGGTAGACGTAAATGATAGAACCGTGGGCTGCAATCAAAATCTTCCCAATGATTATAAACAAATGGCATGTCTCGTGTCGCCACAGACTACTTAGTCATAACTCAAACGTATCCGCGCTGGATTGCATGCTATTGTATAAGTCTCCAAATATGTTACCTTATTTTTAGAAAACCCTCCACTTTTAAGTTTAGTTTGTATGTATGTTACTGTTTATAATAAAAAAGACTTGTGACGACAAAGCATAGTGGCAAAGTGCAGTAATATTTTGTGGAACTGTTTGTGAAACGCAATTTATAGAAAGTGTTGTTTGTTCAGTGTGCTGTACACCAGCGCAATGTTATTTAGAGGTTGGTAAACAGAACATACTTTAAACAGCGTGTGTTACTAAGGACGTGTAATAGATATCTAATTGGGGAATTGAACTTCTGCAAAAGTTGATTATTTATTTCAAATAATTTACAAGCAGACTGCTTGGAGACTCGCAAAACTCATCTGGAGATTGCATTTCACTTCAAAGCTTGGCTAACAGGGTAGGGTTGTCTCACAATTTGACCAGAACATCTGATATTATTACCCAAAAGATTTGTTACGTCATATATCATAAATGTTGATTTACAATAATATATTAGTCACACAAGTGAAAATTCTTTACAGGTAAGCCTTTTTGAATCTTTGAAATGAGAATATGGATCCTATAAGTTGTTTATCATGCACAGAACTAGTCGGAACATGAAGTTCTTGGTAAGTAAATAGTACTAAGCTTGTTATTTTTAAAACTTAATTCTAAAATCTGGGAACTGAACCTTAAAACGAATAGTTATTGAAAAGCATGTCAGTATTGTATCTCCGAGTAAAATAATGGTTTGTGAAAAACCCAACGTAACTGAATCCACTGTCGTTCAAGCTTACCAGCCCTAATGTTCGAGAAGTACTTTATTGCTCGCTTCATTAAGCAAAAAGTATGCTGATGTTGCGATCCCGGAAAACAACCAATTAATTCGTTTAAGTAATTGCTAGTATCTGAACGCGTAACTTCTCCCGTTCCGAATAAATCCTTTAACTGCGTGAATAATGCATGAAAAGAATTTCCATTGCAATTGCTTTTGAAAAGAAACATTTTGTATTTCCGTATTCAATTATTATGTCAAGTGTTGAAATTAATATGGTTGTTGAGGATTGTGAATGCTATGCCCGTCAACAATAAATCATTAAAAACTTTTAATTACTAGCATACTATAGTAAAGCAATGTTTTTATAAGATACAATTTAGTATACCTACTATGTACTTAATGTGATAAATTATTAGAGTGATATTAGTGACAAGCACAAAATTAAAAATAATATGCGTCGGCCAGTAAATCCGTTGTTTATAAATTAATCAAATAGCAATAGATTTTTATTAAAACTTTTATGGATTTTTTTTTTTGTAAAAATAAAGAACCCATCACGTTACTTTCCACATTTAACTTTCCCTTTGAAGGCTTGTACTAACAAAGACGACGTAAAAACGTCAAGAGTTTCCTTCTGAAACAATCCGTGTACAAACAGACATGATAACTTTTCTATAAACTTTCAGAATGACGAGAAAAAAAGTGTAACCATGTTATCAGCCCGAAAAGTTTTAAGGACGTTTCGTCCCCTGTGACGTAACCGAAACTCGTCAACGTTTTTGTTCTGGTTTGTTAGAAATAAATCGTTATTTTCTTTTAAAAGTTATAATTAAAAGCCTTTATGTACCCTAAGTAAAAATGCTTATATGTATAAATAGGCCCATTGTAGGGTTCATAGCGCAAGTACTACGAGCACGTAGTACGTGCAATAGTTAAAACATTAACCAGAAATACTTAAATAATTATTCTATTATCTAGGTAAGTAATTGGAACTAGGACCTCATTATACTGTGGTAAAACTAGGAAATCAGACCAGTATTTACTTATTTCAACATCAACATACCTACATATGTTTACAATTAATGTTTTAAGATCTCAAAGAGTAACGTGTATATAATGTAAATTACAATTTGTAAGTGCCCCCGGAGGCCTATACGAAATTACTAATATAATAATATAATTCGGCACACAACCCGTAAAAGTAACTCAACGATTTCACGCTACAACTAGTTCTCTCCAACATTTGACTTTCCACGCACATTTGTTGCCAAGAATTTTCAGCTTATATTCTCATTCCGTTAACAAAATGTAAACAGAAACTTGCGAAGGCGTCGAGCGAGGGAGGAAGCGCGACCCGTTTGCGCTCCTCCGCGGATATAATTGAAATTTTGTTCAACACCACTGCCTCGCTGTCTGTCCGCTCATTTATGTTGTAATGGGAGTATACTAATAAATTCTCATTCTTTTACGGTTTCTGAAGCGCCAATCAACGTTCAAATCTACTAACCACTGTCAATAGCAAATGAGGTATATAATATATGTAGTTAACTGTTTAATTTTGATTAGTCTTTATAAAATGTGTTTTTGAAAAGGTGTTTAAGATGTCTCTGGGTTTACAAAAATGTTTAACATGCCATTGGAATATAGTACATATACCCAAGACATTTATGACGGAGGACACATTCATCATTTACATATAATGATGAAAGTTGTTTACGACCTTATTGTTAACTAAATTAATGTAATTTTTATTTGCCAACAAAATCAAATGGTCTCCAATAAAATTCATGAATGATAATCAGAATTCCACTTGCCGCATTCACATAAAACAGGACAAACAAACAATAAACACAAATATTGACCAATTCCGTCGGCTTATTGACTGTATTAATTTAAACTTGCCGTATTTGGGGTGTTTCGCAAAAAGCTATTCGATTTTGGGTACCTAACTCCGCAGAAAGTTGGTTGATAAGGGCGGTTACTGTGATCTCAAGTGATTTTAATTTCTGATGAGCCGTTTGTTTTATTGCCTCAATTAATTTTGAGCTGCGGATTGACACTGAATGGAATTGCTACTACTTTATCATAATGTTTATTAGAAACCTAGAAGAGGTTAGTTAATATATTCTAGTGTATGGCTTTCGATTTGTATATATTCGATTTCGATTTGTATACCTCTTAATGATCTTTAAGGGTGGGGCAATGAGTGAAAATTACTGTTTATAATAGCTGTAAATCTATTATTGGACATTCATTTTGAGATTTTTAATATTATTATAGTATATGTAACATATACAGACTGATTCAGAAAGGGCATAACTAAGCTTTGAACCTGCGCTTTTGTAATAATTATATGAAACCACGATTTCGATGTGTTGATTTAAAAAAAAAAAATATGCCAAAGAAGCGCAGGTTCAAAGTTTAGTTTACTCTTTCTATATCACTTGTAGTTTAAACATTAATTTATTAATTGAAAACTATTACTACAACCTACGCTTTAAAAATTGTACACAGACTTACTTTAATGAAATCTTGTTAAATAAACGTTTACTTATCTACTTGTTTGTTTGTTAAAACGTTTAGTTCCTATCAACCGGCGCACGCTACGTAATGCCAAAATTGCTCAATTTCCTGTCCCAAGTTTGTAACTCTACTTAACGTCTTAATGAAAACTAACTTTACAGAAATTTATTTACATTTTCCCTTCAAAGAAAGTAATTAGTTTTTAAATCACCTTGCGTCTTCGTTATTATGGAATAAGGACGCGTCGTGCCTTAGGATATAGTAGAATAAAATATTTATTGCCGAAAAAGGCCATTAAGAACATTCTGTAAGTAGATTAATGTCCCAAAAAATGGTTCTGCTCTGCGGACTTTAGTTTTTTATAAAGGTCTAAGATAATTTTAATGTTCGTTAAAAGAAGTTATGAATCCTAAAAGCTAACCTCTTGAACAACGAGATATAGCTCTTGGACATTTAGAGAGATTTTTACAGAAGTACTATACATACAGTAGGTAAGACGATCTTGAAAGTGGTTTATCAGTTCGGTGAATAACTTTTTACAAATGTGATAAACCCCAGATAACAAAAAAATCACTTAGGGTGAGATTTGGAATGTTATTTGTTCAAATTAATAACAATTGACAAAAATAAAACTTATCATATGATAGGCAAATCCTCCAATTCTTTTAGACGTATAAATTAACTTTTTAAACTTATATAGCTTTATGGCTACATAGCTTTAAGGCCTTTTAAAATTTGGTAGCGGTATTATGGTAGGTATTTTTTTGTCTATGCTTATACAATATCTCTTTGGAGAATTGTAAATTCAAAATGTTTAAATACAAATTCGTTCAATATACATTACATACCATTAAATTAATTCAAACGGAATACAGTCATAATTATGATCCAGTCGGATTAAACTTGAAATTGAAATCGGCGTTAAACATTAATCCTATGTACAAAGTTGACGAAAGTTAGTTTTAATATGGGTCCATAAAAGGGTTATGCAATGAGAAATAAAGATGATTCTGGTTGATCTCGTACTAGATAAAAGTTAAACCCTGGGAGTTAACTAGGATAAGCCCGCACCGGGGATTAATTCCATTATCTTTTTTTAGTTCTCAGTGTCCCAGCTGCGTTCTAGTTAGTTGAATTAGTAAGTCCGTTAACTATTGTTAACGATGGCGTGGGTGTAGGAGTTATTAAGAAGTTTCAGAGTTCTGTGTTACTTACTCGTACTTGTTCAGAAGTCTGCAGTTGAAGAACGCTGGGAGGAAATCGTGTAGGTAATTTCTTAATTCGTAAAGGGGCTAATACTTTAACAATTAGTAATTATTTAAGTAATAGCTCACGGAGTTTAGTTTCGTATGATGACGCAATGCAAATTGAAAAAATATCAATGACTCAAGGGAATGCTTAAAGAAGACCAGAGAAAATATAAAAAGCAAAGCTTCCAATAGTCTTAAGGTTAGAGGGGCCATCGTCATAATCAAGACGTTCCGGATTCTATCCCCTAGCTAACACAGCTAATTTGAACGATAGCTTGGTCTAGTGGTTTGAGCGTAGGCCCGTCGGGTCACTGCAACGGGTAGTTGCGGGTTTGATTCCCGCCCCGGCAAATATTGGAAACGATCTTTTCGTTATTTTCCCTGGTCTCGGTGTTACTGGGACTGGTCGCCCTCAGTCCATTGTACGGTACCTATAATACAAGCGTTGCTTAGTTTAGGGTGATATTGTTGGGTGTTCGTCTGGCGATATTTATTTATTTAATAATCGACTGACATAAGTTGGCAAATTCTAGAATTGTGTAGTAACCTCACATTTAGTAATGTGAGAATATTACATATTATTTTATTAAAACGTAAGTATATCAGATATACAGTCAACATCAAACCTAATTGATATGCCTACAGGTTAAATAGTAGATTCTTATTTCGTTAATTCCTCGATAGTTCGATTAAATAAACCTATTACCTCAATTCATGACTAGTAGAAGTTACCGGGTTTCCGGTCTGACGCGTGTTTTGGCATGTTCCCGGGCCTCGTTAGCGCGCCACTTACCCGTTCCCAATTATGGACCAAGTTCAACCTCCATCCCATTCGGATGACGAGTCATCAATTAAATCTGTACGCGAATTTGTCAGGCGACAATCATGTAAGCCTTTTGTTTGTGTGAAGCAGTTGGACAGAGGGTACACTCTAACTAACCCTCCATAATTTAGCTCAGTATATAAACAGATCCGGTTCTTAGAGATTCTAATAATCACATAGTAGTCACATAAGTAGGTACTTCAATTCATGTTTCTTATTTAATTTTTCCGAGTCTTTATTAGCATGCACTTTGAGACGATTTCAAATTGAAATAAAGACTAATTTAACGTATTTTATCGAGATTATTTGATGTTTTTATTTCAATGTGTAGTATTCGTACGTAAATATAAGAAATCAATATAGATTTCAAATTGCTCGTGTTTGACGGTGGGTTATAGCTACTTTGTTGCTATTTGTGGTGAAATAAATGGCTATGTGAAAATCTTCCTAAAATATTATAAATAAATTAACTATGTACCTATATGATTTCTTATAGATTCTTGACCTATAGAAATCGGCCTTTTTGTCAAAGTTACGCAAATAAATGGTATATCTGCCCACAGATTGTATGTCTGTGAAACGTGAGCGCTTTTGTAACCTCTGCTTACGTACGAGGGTTGGGAAACGTCAAAAAAATGCAAAACAAACACATGTTTGGCGTCGTTTGTCTAACAAGCTTGCGGTAAACTAGGACTGGGCGCCTTGTTACTGGCCTAACTGGCTAGAGTCGCGGTAGAAGCCGACTGTAAAGTCCATTCTTTGTACCTATTTACTTTTAGTAGCCAATTTTTAAATAAAACTAGTTTTACGGATTTTATCGCGTTTATTTTTTTTTTACGTTCCCGACGTTTCGGCTGCTTTACAGCAACCATGGTCACGAGAGGACTGAGGTGATTGACGTCCTGGTGTCATAGTTTGAAACGGTGTACCCTCATATTTAATTGTTGCTTGTGATCCGATCTACGCAGAAAGTGCTCACAGTGTCTTGAGATCTTGCAATGGTACCTCAAGACACTGTGACAAATGGCGGCTCTGCGCATGCCTTTTTATATGAATTAGGCATGCCCAATGCTGTCTTTTTTTATTTAAAAAGTTAGCCGATGTCTGTAATAGGGTTTGTTTGTTTGTTATTTATACTTTTACATATATATTCTATTTTAATACAAAATTTACCATGTTTATAAATTCTATTAGCAGTGATGAGTTCAGGCACAATGTACGTTGGTTAAGCTATTTCTAAGCTGGATTTTCTTGGGTGTTTGGTACAAATCATAAGAGTTTTGTTAGATACTATGATCGTCTGTAGAGGTAAACTATAGTCTAGTTGGAGTGTTAGTGATATGGGAGAAAATTATCACATAATCTACATCTAAGTAAGTACTTAGGTAGTGTACCAACAGAATTGGTTTCTGCTCTATCTTTATTTATGTATGTGTTTTCGTGGTGATTCCGTATATGAATAGTAACAACGTGAGTAGAATTACATAAATTAAGAGGGCGCCTATCCTTATTTCGATGATCAATACCTTAAGCAAGATCCTTTTAACGTAGCGTTTCGGTATGTAAGCGTCTTCCATCCCTCTCACACCACAGATTTCATAAATTAGTATGACAGTGGCAGCATGTTGTCTTGATTATGTGACGATTACATTAG
Source organism: Pheosia gnoma (assembly GCA_905404115.1). NCBI lineage: Eukaryota > Metazoa > Arthropoda > Insecta > Lepidoptera > Notodontidae > Pheosia > Pheosia gnoma. The sequence goes on along the minus strand of FR989909.1, from coordinate 4,175,681 downwards.
ACGTCCCTTACTCTACAGATCTCGAAACCGTAATTAAATAAATATTTCAATGACAAAAAACAAAACGGTTTCATACATGTCTTTTGTCAAGATCTCGAAAAGTAAGACATTCTAAAATGATTATTTATTTAATATTTAGAAAATTATAAACACTCGATTTGTTGATAACTTTTCTATTTAAGTACGGTGGGGTTGTCTTACAAATAACTATTATTTCTGGAATCAATCTAAGCGAGAAAAAGCGCTTATGCAATATCTCCGTCGCTGTTTATTACACGAGGAAGTAAATCACCACATCTCTTTTGCACTACGATGCTCACGTAGAGTCTTAATTTTACTCTTAAAATAATCGTACATAATATTCCGCTACACTTATGCAATTGCGGCAAGCGTGCGAGAATGCGATCCTCTTCGCAAGAGATACGTGTCGCAAACAAGCACGTGTCAGGGATTAAGTTGTTGTGCATAATAACCGCCCACTTTATGTGTAAGCGCTATTTTGATTACTGCGCTTACAACAGAGACTCTTATGATATAGGGCTTCGTTGGATTGAGTTTGTAGCTGAAATTTAGGGGTGTGAAGTAAGTACTAGTGGTAGTGGTATAATGTAGCTCAAAAAATATACTAATTGGACCTAGTTTCATAAAGTAGTCGCAAATCAATATACTTTTACCCCCAAATTTAAAGACGTTATATTATTTTATCAAACGTAATATAGTGCTGCGTACAAGAGTATTACTTTGCGCAGTACTATATGACGTTTGATAAACTTATATAACGTCTATAAGTTCAGGGGTTAGTAGTTACATAGGCTTATTAATTAATCTGTTAGTAATATTAAGTAAATAACCTACCTTGTTTGCATTAAGCACATCTATCCACTAATATAAGGTGCATAGGATGTCATATGCATACACATGTTTTTAAAAAGTAAATATACCTTTATCGTTAGAACAATTTTACTTCTGATAAACATTTCTCGCAGATACCAATGGTATTCTAATATCGATATACAAATTCTGATATATCGAATAATCGAACAACTCTCTCGCTGAGGGCCGATCAGAGGGACTGACCAGCCCCCAGTCGATTATTTGCCGATACAGACGACAATCAACACACATTTGCATGTGAGCCGTATTGAATTGAGACAAGCGACCGTCACGAGCGAATCCTGATGGGTCACGAACGATGGTACCTGGAAGAGACATGTATTAAAATATAAAGTTTGTTTTTAATATTAATTTCAAAATATTATACTGGCAACTCAATTGGGATAGTTGATAGTGATAGTAATGTGATAGTTCAGAAATGTATGTACCCGAGTCACGGACGATTAATATCAATAGAAGTATTTATATACCGGGATAGCCCCCAGTCCCTTGTACGGTACCCGTATTGGAAGCGTTGTTTAGTTTGGGACCGTACTGTTAGTGTATTCGTCTGATGATATTATTAGCATTATGTTCGATGACTGTAATATCTCTAAAGCAACATTAAAATACATATACCGTAGAAATGTTGAATGGAAGCATTGCAGAGTCGACTTGAAATCAAATGGCAATAGTATACAGATCTCTTACTTAATGTTGAGTAGGTAATATGATAATAGAAATGTAAAAGTAAACCTTAAGAACAATGATTTTAATGAAAAGCAGAAAATTTGTGGCTACTTTCATAAATATTTTGTACAACCCACCAATTTTAATTCAATTAAAATTTCAACAAGTTCTGACGAAATAAACTAGAGAGCAATTGAAATTTTACCAAGCCCTTGTTTACTAGAGTTTAGTTTAGAAAAGTAAATAAATAGATTTTGATTAGTTTTAGAACGATTGAAGCTCAATTTAAAAAGAAAGCATGTTTTAGTTTTAATATTGTTACGAATAAATAAAACATGGTACCTATGTAATAAATAAAACATGGTAAGTTATTATTATATGTACTTAGCGTGATTGGATGTCAATAAGATGCTTTAATCAAGTTTTAGGAGTTGATTTTTAACTACTTAAAGGTGAGAACATCGTTAGTTGTGAGTGTAGATAAACTTAAATTGTTACCACATCTAGGGTATTTAACTCTAAAGATAAAATTTGCAATTCAGTAATCTACTGCTGAAGGGAAAGGTAGGTGGAGAGTTTAATTTAACCAAGCCTCTACTATGGATCCACTATTCGAAATTATTTGTTATAATATGTGTTATAAAGCGATCTAAGAGATATATAATAAAAAAAACATGTATAAAGTATGAATCTATTTACTTTATAATCGAATTCAAGTATTTTTCATTTTACTATAAATTATTTTGCTGTGGTAACAACTTATTCTTAAATATTTATAAGAAATATAAATGGCCTAAATGGCTAGCGGGATTAATGGAATACTTATCTGAAATTATGATGTGCAGTTATAATCATTTGAGAAATAATAGTCTTTTGTGTGGCTGTTCTGTACCCATTTTTGCCTCGTTCCAAATGAAGAAAAAAACAGTTGAATAAAAAAGTAATGTGAGAAAAATATTTTTGTTAATGTAAATCTACAAATATTATACGAATTTGAGAAATGTACCAAGTTAGCAAAAGAAGATCGTAAATTATAGAAAGCTTACCTTTATAATCTTACATAGCTAGTATTACTTGAAAACTGAAACATTTTGTTAAATCAAATAAGATTGCAGCATAAACTTCTTGTATCAGAGCAGTCTGCACTGATCAACATGTAAATTACCTAAGTACACCTTAGTTTTGTGTGGGTTATGATCTCCGGTCATGACCCCCATCTTATAAATTACTCCTTTAATATTGTTTTATGCAGGTACAGTGCTGTGGTCCCGAGGTTGCTCTTAACATCAGCGTGTATTTTCTTAGAAAAGATTCATGTGCTTGCACTGAAATGAATAAGAAACGAGCGCTATGTAATTTGCGTACATAGTTGATACATTCAGAGCCTTCATAATTTGATGGAATAATAATATTATAGGGTCTGAATTAGGTGCTTTATGAGATTCGTAAATTTCAGACGGGAAATATGATTTAGCATTTAACTTTATACCTATTAGGTACTTAAACTGTCGAAGGTACTTTATTTTTTTCGGACGCAAACGAAAACTTGTTTCGGTTGTTACAGTAATTGAACAATCCATTTATAAATTGCGCAAATATATGCAAAATAAGACTGACACAGACAAAAGCGTTCCTGAGATAACTCTATAAATACATTGTTATTATTATTCAACGATCTAGTGTTTTTGCTTATTATAATGACGATTTAAAACGAGTCATTTATCGCGATTTAATTTGGTCGCAAAAAAAAACTAATTTGCGCCACAAAAACATTCTAAAACGGGAAACCTATTATCACAAAATTAATTGGGGAACTCGTTTGTAGGTGGGAATCTAATTCTAATTTAGGTGTTTTCGGGATAAAACGTTTGAAGGTACCGTTCTCTCTCGAATTTTACACAAAGCGGAGCGGTTTACTCGCAAAGTTTGTTAAACTTTACTGTATTCTTGTTTCTGTAATTTAATTTGCAAGCTTTTTTGATGATGCTTCTTTTTCGAGGATTGATCCGCTAACATTACGAACTATTCGACAAATACTCAAACCTAAAGGCTTCTTAATTTGAACGTGTCATACAAAAAATACAGGAAGATCACAACATATAAGGTAGGTACTCTGTGATCACAACGTCTCATATAGTTAAGTAGATTGTAAATATTTGACGACCTGATCAGCTCAGTGGGTAGTGGCTATTCTATCTGTGCAGCGGGTTCCGGGATCGAATCCTGGTAGAGACAAACTTTGTGTGCTTAGCACGAATGTTCGCACCCGAGCCATAGATGCTTATTATCAACATAAGTAATATATTACTGAGTTTGACCTCAGTCTGTTGTATGGTACCCATAATACAAGGTGTATTCGTCTCGCGATTTATATATTTATTTAAGTAGTCTTTGAGTACTCAGATATAAGTAAACCACTTAAGAATTTCCTGTGGTCCATGACAGTTCATTCCCGGTACTTAGGACATAAGTTGTTGTGCAAGAAAACACCGTGTATATCATTCCTCGTTTGGTTTTTTTTCATTTTAACAAGTGTACCGTTTATAGCCACATATAGGTCAGGCAGTGCTTAACAGAGCTTCGTCCATTATTCAGTAGGATTCTACGTACTGCGAGCGGTTGAATCGTTTCCCACCCGTTGTTGTGTTAGGCCCTTGTACCTGCGTTCAATGTTTTTGTGAAAAAAAAAAAACATTATACAGAAGACGACGTGGGTACCTATTAAAAATGATAAAACTCCCCGTTAAAATTACAGCACCAACAAAATTAAAGTCACAAAAATCTAATGGCAACATTCTAAAAACAAAAACACGCATTCAAATTAACCGCGAAACAGGATGCTCGTTACGTAGGAGAACAAAAAACAAAAAACATTGTGAAACAGGTGAGGGAAATACGCGACCGGAATATGATAATCATATTTCAGAGAGTTTGAGTCCACTTGTTGCCATTCAAAATGTTCCCATGCAATTTGTTCTAGTTACACTTGAGCGTATTGTTACTATTGTACTGTGGAAAATAGGTCTGTACTGCAGGGCTCTCGACTGACCCCTTTTCGCCTTTATTTAACCTTTTTCATTACGTTCAGACCAGTTTTATTGTTCGAACAGAATTGTTGGTATTGCATGACTTAATGATACTCGCAATCACAAAATTAACAATTAGAGCTTATCTACTTAGCTTCTTATAAAAGGTTACTCCACTACCAGTTGTGAATGTTGTAAAATATATAATGTACCAGAGATACATAAGTTCCTATAAGTGTGTATATAAGTTCATATACAACTATAGTTATAGAAACTGAAAGATTTTTTTACACATCTCATCGTATTCTTTTATACCAGTATAACATATTTATACAACATACAGTCAAGATAAAAAGTGCTATCATAAATAAAATTTACAAAAATGTTTGTGTTATACTTACCGAGAGTGTTTTTATCCTATATTTATTTGTTATGCGCAAATAAAACCTAACATGAATGAATGAAATGAAGCCAATTTTCATTTTTCACCGTAAAAATGCCCCTGTTAGTTCACCGTTTTAGTGCTGGTATTCTGTGAAAAAAATGGGTACAAAGCGCCACGGTCCCGTGGATCCAATAAAATAGATTTATAAATAAATAAATCCCTCGCTATACTGTTCAACTGAGGCATGAAATGTCCGCCTAAGTGCACTTGCCCAAAATCTAGATTTTTATTATAATGGTTTCCGTCCCGCTCTTGCAAGGGTGGTGCCGAAGCGAGCGGAAGATTAATAGCAGCATTTATCAGACTTGTTTTGAGTGTCGTCGGGGATAACCGGAATTAGGTTGTTCGCGAAATGTGCTGTATAAGTAATATAATCCAATTTAAATTATTGCTGTCACAACAATTGTTAAACAGCGCGAACGTTTCCTGGTTCTGCGATGTTTTTTCACAATATTTTTTATCTTAAAAATTGGTGTGAATATTGAAAAAAAATTCTCACATGCCTTACTACATTGAATAAAATAATACTTAACACCGTATCACTTAATTGTACCTGCACCGAGTGGATAAGTTATATAGTGTTGCTTTTGATGTTATACGTTTAAAAAGGAGGAGAATGGAAAAGATCAGTTGGACAGAAAGAGTAACTAATGAGGATGTATTGAAGAGAGTGCAAGAAAGAAGATCATTAATGGAAACCATACGGAATAGAAGGGGGAAGATGATAGGCCATCTCATACGACATGATACCTTCATAAAGAACATCATAGAGGGGAAGATCGAAGGAAAGCGTGGATGAGGAAGACCAAGAATAAACTACATGAGTCAGATAAAAGAAAGGATCGGTGTCATGTCGTATAGGGATGTGAAAGAAGCTGCTCTAGATAGAGACAGATGGAAAGAGCTTCATCAGCTACACCGACAAGGGTCTAACCCTTAAATTAGAAGAAGACATTTAAAAATTATAGAAACAAAATACGTTTGTAACGCGCCATTTGCTGGTCTTTTTATTGTCGCTTAATTTGATTGCCGTCCAGCGCATCCCACGCAAGTAATCTGCATATATTTGCAAGCCTATCTACTGAATCGAATTAAAATACAGCATTACTATTTCTATTTTTAGCTTTGAGCGGTCGCCATGTTGACAGTGATAGTCTTATGTTTTAAAAGCATAAAGAAAACATTTACTTACATTTTAGTAATGAGAAGCTTTATCAGTTGTGTCTGGGTATATACAATTATTTATAAATGACTGATTATAGCCTTAAAAGGCACGGTCTTGACATAATAATTTTTGGAAAAAAATGTTATAAATATCTGCCGTTTTTTTCTTAAATTACTGAAGCCACACAGGTGGACCAACAGCTCACCTCTGGCCTGTTATTTTTCACTTTTGCGCTCGATTGTACTTACCCATTACGTGTGGGTTACTGGGTATACTAAAACATTCGTTCACATCAATCTTAATCCTTATAATTCCTGTTGCCACTACAACTGATGCCATACTTTAAGCAGTATAATTTCACCATGAAATTTTATTGAAGACGATCGTAAAAAATTTACGATCGCCATATTACCATAGAAAGGAGACTCCATAGGTGCTGTTACCTTAGAGTGTTATATTTTATACCTTCTCATTGTTTCTAGTTTCAATGCGTCGTTGTATCGATATTCAAATCGATTTTTGTTACGTATTTATATTGGCTACCTTTCATGTTTATTTTAATACAGATTCCCTACTGAGTATAATACACAGGGCGAAATTTTCATGTGTGCGTGTTCATACACTTATTTAAATTTGTTTAATAAATAATTATATAGCGGATTACAGTCTGTATAAATGACATGGTGTAATTAAAAATATAAATTTAAAAAGCGCACCAAGCCGCACTGGGCCAGCGTGGTGGATTATGGTCTAAATCCTCAAAATTGAGGAGGAATGCGGCTAGTACAATGGCAATAAGCTCGCCCTCTATTACATACCATCGGCAAAATGTGGGTGCATTATAGTACACCTCTGCCTACCATTATGCATTTATAGGAGTGATCATTTAAAAAGTTTATCACTTATAAGTTGTAATAAATTATAACTGAAAGTACGTTCCAATACTGTGTACCAATTTAATTGTGTATTCCAAACCCCGGAAGTGTCTCATGTCATGAATCAATTCGTTAGACAACTTGTGGACGCCGATGTGCATCATTTATCAGTTGTCCTTCTTCTTTGAACATAGAATTATGGTCCCTAAGTGAAATAAATGTCTTTAATTAAATTATTTCTTTATCAGAATTAATGGAAAGCTTTCCGATGTTTGCTTGTTAGTTAGAATTTCTTAACTAATAACTACACTACACTACGACCCGGGAATCGAAATCAGGTTGTCATGATCAGCATGCTGCAAGTGCATCACCCTATAAACTAACCTATATAGGTTAGTTTTTTCAGTCATTTTAAATTAGACTATGAAGTCTGTAATATAATTAGCCACTTAGTACATTGTAATGCGCTACGTTTGTGAGGCTGGATACATTTTATACAGATGCAAATTGATGAATAGTTTCAACATAGTTTCATACATAGGATCATACGAGTATACTCAGCTGTCCGCGACTAACTTGTCTGGATATACGCCAAAGTAAATTCCATACAACTCTAATATGAGTTCAGTTTAGTTTTGTAACAAATCTCGCATTCCGTATCAGAACTATGTGATTACACACAGCATTATAAATTTAGTTGTATGAAACAAGTTCAGTGCAGAATTCCATTTTCTCTTCACTTATATGCAACGCGCAACATCTGAATGCAAATTGCCTAAGGGTTACATGCAGATTCTTCTTGTCACTTTGATAGTCCTCGGTGAAATAAACATTACATTATGACATCCCCTTCTTCGGGTAGTACATAATTATATTGTAAACTCAACTAACTATTCATTATATACAATGTTCCTGATGCCGTCACATTTAACCTTTCGATATTTCCGTCGCCGTGAGCTTTGATACCTGTCACCTTAGTTTCGACATCATAAATCATTTCAAATATAAATTACCAAGAAACTTTCTTCAGAGTTCATTTAAATTTAGTTCAACTGGCCTAACGTTCATCAAAATTCACATTATGAAAGATTTCTTGGCACATAAGTTTTGAAAACAAAGTTGGGCTTCGCCAGCGATCCAAGTGATTCGCACCACTTGCGTCATCAGGATTCGTCCCTCAAACACAATCTCCCTCTGATAAGGTCAGAATATCAGTCGTTCGCTCTAAATGCAAATATTACCGCACCCCGGAGAGGTGTTATAGCCTCGGTTTTGAGGTAAAAAAGGACGAAAACAGCGCTAAATGGCAAGAAAGCGCTTTTTATGCTGACGGAATTGGGTAGTTAAAGATAAAGAATGGATAGAGTGGCTCCTTGGATAGTTGTTTTAGTATACTATACGTAAATGTGCTCCTGTTACATATTGTTTTATTTATGAAATGGATCAAATAAGTTCGTTCGAATATCGAGGGAATTTTCGTTCATTGCTGAGTAAAAAGGCTTTTTGGGTAGAAAACACAGCATAATTTTATAGGAACCCAATTTCAATTATATCAACGTTGTATAAGTTACTATTAATTTAGGTAATGATATGAAAGTAAATATCGTGCACATTAATTTTATGAATGAATCATTTCAATTTAATTATTTAAAAAAAATATTCTAAAGAACATTGACGTATTATTTATTATTTACTTAATAATTACGGATGTTAACCTTAAAAAATAATGCTGGCCCTACCTTTGTGCTATGATAGCATTAGCGTACAATTTTCATTTATGATTAAAAACCCGCCGACGGAAGTCGAAGTTTCCGGAGCAGTAGGAAGCGAAGCCTCGTGGGAAATAGAACTACGGGACACAGTCCGCTCTCGTACAGAGCTCGCTGCTATGGCTTTGCGAATTGATTTTATGTTGTTTATAACCATTTTTAAAAGGTATTTGAAATCAATGAAGTCATGTAAATTTAACATTAAAAAATCTCATCAAATCATCGCTCAAATTCTTTTAGCAATTATTTATTTATCTTATTAAGATCTGATGAAGCATATTATGTTACCATTAATGATTTATAAAAGTATTTTGTAATATCATTGTTAATTATTAAGGTATGTGCATATGTAGCTTCATTGATAGCACGTTAAATAAGGTTAAAACACAGTTTGTATATGCCGATGCCTTTATCCTCTTAAATACCTATGAGTTTGTTGCATTTCATCCCTCGCACCTCTCGACGCTGAGGCATAAATAAATATCCCCACACAAATGCACGAACTATATGGCCCTAAACAAAGCAAAGCTCCGGGCTGAAATCCCGGTATATCCAAACCAGAGCAAATAACAGAAGGATCATTTAACAAAAATACCAAGGAAGGTGCAGTGATCCCATGGGCTACGACCAATTCACTAGACGGAGCTGCAGTCAATTGAAAAGTCATTTCATTTCCCAATTCGGAAAAATAGTAGGTAGCTACTCAAACAAATTGAAACACGAGAACCTTGATTCAATTGTCTTCATATTCTCGATAGAAATATATTTCAATATATTTATCAGAAATCCAAGCGAATACACGATGGCTGTTGAAAATGGAAGGCACCGCTGCGTCTCCGGGGAGCTCATTAGGTTGTCGCGCGATGGTCGCGGGGGACCCACAGATCACTGCTTCGATTTAAAAATGAACCGAAAAGAAGAATATTGGGGACAAATATTGGAGATGATTATCGATAATATTATTAACCCCTGATGCAACGGAAACGCAGCTATATAGACTCAGAATTGGTGAACTATTTCAGCGCATTTTTTGCTTCTTCTTTGAAATGAATTTAGAATAAACAAGCTGTGCCCGCGACTTACGTACGTACCGACATGTGGATTTAAGGTAAAAAAAAGCCTAGATCTTTCTTTACGATTCAAACTATTTCCTTGTGAAATTTCATTAACATCAGTTCAGCCTTTTAGTCTTAAAAAAGTAACACAAAGACAGAGATTCGAGAGTTGCTTCACATTTAAAATTTCTGTGTGGATTAGGAATACATAAAAAAGCTGTGAATAGTTTTCATTTTAGTAGTCCTGACGTTTCTACGTACCTACACCGAAACCACCATCAATTCAAACTTTTTCAAAACATCAGTAACACTTAAAACTTTTGAAGGCACAATAGCACGCAATAGATCGCAAAACACACGCAAGTAAGTAGTCTACCCTGCCCCACCTATTGTGTTCTTGACAGACAGAAGTTTGAAACTACAAGGAACAAGTTAAATATTGAAGTTGACAAACTGGGGTTCAAGTCTGTTCGACCCTGGATCCAATTTGAGGTTAGCGTCTGCCGCCTATACTTGTTACAATATAAGTTCTAACACATATTGAGTAAAAAATATCCCGAGAGTAACCTCTGAATATTTTTTCTATAATCATCATTTTAAATTTTCCTATCCCAATTGATTTCTTATATTTACGTAAATACTACACATTGAAATAAAACTAATTATATAGCTAGGTTGCTACGTTGCTGTAAAGCAGCCGAAACGTCGGGAGCGTAAAAAACATGAAATAAACGCGATAAAATGCGTAAAATTTGTTTTATTTCAATTTCCTATCCTAACGTAATGATGTTCAAATTCCTATGTAATGATAACAATTAATAAATAAAAACAAATATTAGCCCTTTTTAATGTCCCACTTTTGGGTACACCTCGCCTCAGTGCAACCGGGACTAGTTTTGTGAGGGCTTCTTTCAGGCATGCCAGTTTCACTGTATCAATCATCATCAATCATGATAATCATGGAATGGAATGGAATGGAAAATCATTGAAAATTATACCAATAGCGAAACAAATATACGTATTTTAAATTCAATAGGTGTCAATCGTGATGAACTTAGTTTTAAAAAAGTAATTGAACATTATGAGAAAACCCTTTGTAACCCGTGACTGTAGACACAAATTATTTTATAATTTTACCATAGGCATCAAATGTAACCTTTACCCACAATTTTCCACCTTACAACCTGTATAATTAACAACTTTAATTGGCCTTTACGCAGCGTGTCTTATGTTTTTTTTCGTCTCGTCAAAGATTTATTGGTACATGCCTGATGTGACTTTAAACTTGATTAACGACATTACAAGGGTGGCAAGTAATAAGCACGTTAGAATTACTGGCTCATATCTGTGACATTCGCTCGGTTTGTTCAGCAAGCATGCTCGGACTTTCGTAGATGTTGGGGTTCTATATAAATAATTTATATAGTCCCGCTTGTAGGCACGACACTCTTCTCAATGCTAGGTGGATATAAACGCAGTAATTACATAAACTATGTTCGATGTATTAAAATAAAAATCCTTGCATCACATCACACTAATATTATAAATGTGAAAGTTTGGATGGATGGATGTTTGTTACTCAATCACGATAGAACGGCTGAACGGATCTGGATGAAATTTGGCACAAAGATAGATTATAGTCTGGAATAGCACATAGGCTACTTATTATCCCGTTAAATAGGACATACTTTTTAATCGCGGGTAACACCGCGGGGCGCAGCTAGTTTAAAATAAAAATGGCTGCATTTTTTTTACTGTCTTAGTTGCTCACAAGATTTCTGAAATTAGTTACTAAAACCAGATACATCTAATTAGGTGTACTATATTATAACTGTTATTTGTACCACATAACGTTGTGCGCTAAACGAGTATGATGTATTTAGAACATAGAATTATAACTATTCGTACAGCACCCGTGACACTAAATTACAATTTGTGACCGGGCGTTAACTCCACTGACAGATTTATTCTTCAGATACACGTCCTACTTTGTGTCACAGCTCATAAAGATGTCGTTACACGGAATTAATATAGCCGCGCATTATATTAATTTATACTAATAATGACATTTGAAACTAAAAATGGGCACGCATCTGAGTGTATTTCTTTCTAAGTTTTCGTGAATATATTTTGAGAGTATAGTTTAATGCTGTAAGATGGTGATGAGTACGTCAAATTTAAAATGTTCGTAAATAAACTGTACAGTTTATAGTTTTGTATGGCAAATTGAACAGCGCCTCTAGCGGACATTAATACTTTTAATTCCCCATATAGTAGGCTATGAAGTACACGGTTAACTTACGAGTAATCTCGCACTTGGCGTCCTGATGTAATGAAAAATTTATGTAATTCATAGGCTATTAAAACACAAATTAGCTAAACCGGTTGGCAAGCAGTGCTTACTGATATCTGTTCTAATGCATTGTTTTTTTTCTTATTAAAATGAAAATGTTTATTAATTTGTTTGAAGAGATAAATATTATATAAATTGTTGATTATTTATGTATCTTGCTAATGGATACAGGGTGGCTAGGTTAGGTTAGTTAATCAAGCTGTAATACTTAGGTATTATGAGTATTTATGCCATCAATCAAACACAAAGTGCATAGGCGTATTTGGCGATGCATTCATCTTACTAAAAAATGTCATCTTGTAATAATATGATTAGTTTCAAAGCAAAACTTTTGAAATGCGATTTCTTTTAAAACTGTTAAGTAAAAAATCTTTTTAATTCTAAAGTAAGTAGTTATATAAATTGTTTCATTAAAAAGTTTTCCATTATAAGTTAGCTATACAAAAAGCAATTATACTTACTTTCAATGCACTTCAGTTCAACTTTGTAAGTTTGGTAATAATGATTTCTAAGAAGCTCCTTTCTTTCATTTAGATTAAATTTGTCCGGAGCGCGAATGTGAATAAGAAAATGGTTCCCGGGATCCTGAGGAAATTAACTTGAGTGAAGATTTAAATTTTTCATCAAACCAACCTAATTAACTTCATAATTAAACTTGGCAATCTTGCGGAGTTTTATTCATCCATAGAGATTTCACTCGTTGGCGTTTTAATCTAGCCTGATATATTATTTGGCTTTAGCAGTGAATCAAAATAGATTCTCACATTAATTCTCCACTTTCCCATTAACAGTAAAATTTTATAAGCCATTAATGAATACGTAAAATTTACAATTACGCAATGAAATGAGTTTCTTTAATAAACGTTTCGGAATCGCAAAAGCGGTGTTCGGGATAAATACAGGATGAGGAGGGTGGCGGCTCCCTCAATATCAGAATTGTTAAATCTTTTTGAAGACCCCAACTTTGCACCATTTAGTACAACGTAAGTATAGAACTCAAATGAAGTGGAAAAGTTGACTAGAAAATAGCGGCCGCCCCGCCAAGCATACCACTCGCCTGGCTGGAAGATCTTCCCTTTTTCGCTAAATGTTTATTTAATATTTGTGAAAACTGGTGCAAGATCGTGAATTATCGGTACCGCAGGTACGGAGGCATGAGCAACAACAAGTATCGTGCAATTAAAATACCTTTTATTTGTATTGACGCAAATCGTTAACAAAATTGAGTGATAGCGTGCCAACAACCACGTCCAATTAAACACCAATTACCTAAGTAGTAGTTAGTGTAACAGTCATATCAGGGGTCGTTAAACCCGTCTGCTAATTGTTGGCTTAAAGTAGTTCATATAGAAGCGTGCATTTCGCGATAGTGATAGTTGGTTAATATGCGAAGTTTGTTGACAAGGGTCCAATGCATAGTAGGCGAAACCACTTCATTAGCATCGCGTTTAATTTTGGATATAATAATATCGCCAGACGAACACACTATACGATCCCACACTAAGTAACGCTTGTATTATGGATACCATACAATGAACTGAGTAAATAATACTTATATAGATTTGAAACATTCATGACTCGGGTACAAATATTTATGCTCATCATATAAAGATTTTCCGTACCAAGATTCGAACCCGGGATCCCCATCAGAAAGCAGGGTCACTACCATATGCGCTAAACAGGTCGTAAAAGTTACATGTTTTGTCTTGTTACTATATATAGCACGGACCCAAAAAAACAGTCCAAATCGCTGCATTTGTTAATAAATTCAATTGTGTGTGTAAAAATTTGGATCTAGCTGCAAAAAAGTTACGACAAAGACACACTCTTTGTGTGACTGCGGCTATGTAACGTTTGCAGAAACTATATCTACAAGGCAGTAGGACCTAACGATTGAAAGCTTTATCTAATTTGTACTTAAAAACCACACATGAAAATTAATTTCTCATTAATGAACTAAGAACGTGATTAAATTCAAAACTCCACAAACAAGAATGTCAAGAGCAGAAAACTGCAATGCAATTTACTATGACCAGTAAATTTCAGCTCAGTGAGTCGGGAGTCGGAAGTCGAAGTCGCGAGTCCGTCGAGTTTTATGTCCTAAATGCTCCCCAATTCAAAGTTCTTTCCTAAGCCGATGTGACATTTAAAAACCTAAATCCTTATGAGTAGCCACTTCAATTTGTAACTGACTGTAGCAGGCTAAGTTGTGCGCAGCCCCGGGGCAACGTCTCCGCCCTCTAGTTTCATACAAATTGATATTTACGGTAATAGCATGAGTTTTTCAACGAGAAGGCAAAGTTAGGGGATAACAGGCTCAGTTGGATACCGCCCGGAATCCAAATGGGCAAAAACGTTGAGCTAAAGAAGTGAAAAACGAATCTACAATTTTCCACCAGCGGAATTATTCAAGATCAATTTAATGTTTCACGAGTTGGGTTTTCAGTGTTGGATTTTGTGAAGTATAAAAGCGCCCAAGCCCTCTCGATGTGGATATTACATTAACAATGCTACCAACATTCCGTCGGAAGTGAGTTTTGGAGTGGTCACCTACTTTAAATTTATTACGGATCGTTGCTTTTAATAATTACTTGCGTAACGCGAATGAATAAAATTAAATGGATCATATGTTGCGGTATTATATTAACAATGTTAGAAATATTATGTGAGTTTCTTGCGTTTTTTTTTAATTAGTAGCTTCGAGGCTCGCTTTCATCAATTAGGCCCGTCACTATTATCACTACTGTCTTCTAATATATGACTAAATATTGAGATCGGTATTAGAAAATTAATAGAGCACTTTCGTTAAAAACTGTACATATCTCAATATCACACCCACACTGTTCCCCATTACCCGCATCATCCACGTGGATATTAAATTACAACCATAGAATATGTACCTAACTATTAGATTCAGGTGCATACCTCTGAATAGTGGTAGGTAAATAAGCGGGCATCCCGTCCACGGTATACTCAGCCCAATAAATTATGCGGCGGACCGCACCACCGAGGCCCGGTCGCCTGTCGAATCCAACGGGAACCAATTAGTCGCACTCGAGAATATTTATTTGCGGTTTTCTCAAACAAGTGAGCATCCAACACTTTAGCCTTGCACACACTTCGTGACTCGACTTCTTTATGTGATAGATGTAGTGGCCGTTCGGTTAAGTGATTACGATTAATGTGCTTCTTAGTGGTGTTCCCTTTATTTAGGGCGGCAGTTAATCCTAGAAAAGATTTTCGTGTATCAAGTGTTCTTATTTTAGGCGAGCGTGTCGTTTTGATAGATGTCTGTAATATATTGACGAATTACTGAAATATTTATGTATGTAATATTAAAAAAACCCTGATAATGTCATACTCCAGCCGATTCGGTTCTTCGCTCTTTCTACGATTACAACTACCGAACGTGTTCCAAACATAAAATTCATACATATTTCGATAACACTCATTCATATCTGCCTAGTTAGGTACAAAAGTTGGTTTACTATTACAAAACGATGTCGCTACCTACTAAGCACGGGCCGGGTCACGCCCGATAAACACGCAACTGAATATCGTTGATCCCTACATAATACCATGATTGATCGTTGGCAGCACTCACTGCATTAGCGGTTATGGAAAACGTTAAAGTGGCGAAAAAATATGTCGCGCACTGTACTTGAGTGTGAAAGAGACGCAGGTAGGTAAGCGACCTTTTTTAATTTAGTGTTTTGTTTTATTGTTCTTGGCTTTCGAGAACTATGACGCTAATCTTTAGACTTACAGCTCGTTTCGTGTGGATAATAAAGGCATGCGATTATTGTACCGTAATAAAATGTGAAGTGTTTCTGTGATATTATTTGCAAAAGCAAGCCGTAAACACACAGAATATAAATGAAACTACTTGTACAGTTATTTTGTTTATTTCACCATCGTAATTAAAGATCTGGCATTCAGAACAACAGAATAACACAACACACAACCAACTTTCCGTCCAATTACGAAAATAATCATGCAAACATTGATTACATACGAACCCCGTTCGTTTTGCAAAAGTGCTCTGGAAAGTATACGGCTATTTTCTTACCCCGCCATTTTGTTTTAACCTAATTTAACTTTAGCTATTGAAGGCTTATTTTGCGTTAACGAAGTGAACGCGCTGGGAGGAATCACGTTCGTTGTTTTGTAACTGGTGATGCCATAACGTTGAATGTTTTCAGCGAACAAATATCAATAAAATGTTGATTAAATGTTCGAAAGTTGTGTGCAATATAGATATTTAGTGCTATATCTACTTGTTTGCAATTTAATGTTAAATCACATTCACATTTAAAATATTAAATAAATCAACGCTTTGGTTTAGTTTTAAAACTGTACCGATTTTAAACATTATGAAGTATAAATATTTTATTGTAAAGTAGGTAACTAGCAGGTAAATAACATTAATGATATATACTACTGTTATTTATACAACGTTTCATAGGTATATTGTTCTGCAGACTATTATTACTAGAATCGTTTAATTTTGTATTCATCCGGATATTTTTATCCACAAAGTGAACCCTATCAAAATTGATGAAAGGTTGAAATTAAAATGAAACTTTTATGGACGTCTTAAAACCGATAATTAAATCTCGCCTTATTGCCTAACGCTATAAAATCAGAACACACAGATTAAAATACAAATAGATTTATCTTCAATAAAATTTGTAATTGTGTAGTTTCACAAAGACAATTAAATAGGAACAAATAGTGTTTTGGTTTGCCATCTCGTTTCGATGCAATGAATTGTTAGTAAAGTATGTGGTTAAGTTAGAAGAGCATCTAGCTTTTTTTAATTAATTATAATATAATGATTATTTAGCTTGATATTTTATGACCAAGGGGTGCATGGTACAACATGTCAAGGTCAAGGTTAGTCCGAATGTGATGTCAAAATTAGGTCCGAAGCAGGGAGGAGATCAGTGGCCAAGTATTATAATTCGGTCACCATCCGGCAGGTCCGACCGAGCTACACACCGCTCTTTCGGATGGTTTACCAAGTAGGCTACGATTTACTCTTAATACTTTCTTATGTACTAAGCTCATAATACTTTAAACTACTCCAAAGAACAATTTCAAAACAATCTAAATTACTAAACGTAACAACGAACAAAGTTTTCCGCAAAATATATTTTTGTGGCCTATTTCATAGACTTTTCATGATATTACCGGATTAATATAAGGTACCTAGCTAGATTGTTTGTACGTGCTCTGTGCTGGTTTTTAAGACCGCGTTCGGACCAAATAGACGTTTACCGTCAGAAAAATTGGTATTTATTATTATGAGCGGTTTTTGTACCGCGTACGGCGGGCGCCGAGACCTCAAATACCTCTCGTGCTTAACCTAACAACTTCATGTGGGTATTACATAGATGTTACGGCTTTGTGTAGAGAACGTGTGGGAAAAAATAAATATGCAAATATTTAGCAATTTTCTGAGAGATACTGGTAGAAAGTTAAAATTAAAATAAAGCTTAGAAGACTTGAAGCGACCTCTACAACCGTGCCACAAGCTACATAGATGGCGCTGCAGACGACATTTGGAACAATTGACAATTCTCCATACAATCCTGCAACGCGCTATGAGAGTTTTCGGAGCACATGATATATATACAAGATCCCGACATCAACCGTGGCCGCCCTGCCAGGCATACTATCCTCCTGGCTGAAAATCTTCCCTTTTCCCCTAAATTGGTGACCCCTGACAACGATTATAGTTGGGTATGTATTCTTTTTTTTGTGGTCGTGTTCATTTCAGGCTTTGCATTGCCATTGCTGGCATTGTTGGCTTAATGATCACGGTGGCAGTGAAGGTACATACAGCTAAACAAACACAATTAGTTTAAGCGTTTGTGTATTAAAAGAGTCATTAATTTTATTTAACAGATGATTGGTCAAATCATACCTATGTTGGAACAACGGCCATACATCGGCCGCGTGACAGTTGTGCACGTCACCGCTGAATTACGACGCGGCCTGCCGTATTTCGGGGCGATTGTTAATTAAGCCGCAACGTTATGCCACTCAGAATATGCCAGCTTAATTATATTATTGGCCTGATTTCTGCTTTAAATTAATTAGGATAGTCAATGTAAATAATAAATAAATTTGTTACAGCTGAACTACTTTACGTCACATAGATTAATTTTGGTCTGGTTATGTATAATGATAATTAAGTTACAAGACCAAGTGACTAAGTGTGTCTTTAGACTCGACTCTTTTTTTGTCGTCACATGATCTTGTAACTTTTTTCAGTATACATAAAATATATTGTTATATTATCTCATTTTATAATGCCTTTTATAATGAAAAATGTTAATTTCTTTCATGAAATCACTGATACAACATTCACAACGAAGTGAAGAAAATTAAATTCGGTCTTTTGCAGCGGCACAGCTGTTGCAAGTTGATTTATGTAGAAATTTATGCCCAGTAGTAGCACTGTATAATAAGTCATAACTATTATTCTCTATGCTGTGATCGTACGCTAAACTATTTGAGAATAGTGAGAAGGGAGTAAAGTAAATGAAGAATATACAGGTTTTTTTTACATAGCAAACCTTGATTTATTATATTCTTTGTAAAAGGTGGCAAGGATTATTTATTGATACAACGTCATCAAGGGATTATTTTACGAAATCATTGTACATACTATGCAAAAAGTAGCCATAAAATGTAATATGTATTAGTTTATAAATACCTATTAAAATCAACATACATCGGGGCTATTATGGAACTCTGTTTCAACCATTTCGTGTATTTCGTGTATTACGTGAGATGATTGATTTGATTGATTGCAAATCTGTTTCAATAGGTATTTTTTTTGTATTTCTATCCACTGATTGGTCGACTAATTTGTCGATAGAAATAAACGATATGATTGACAAAGACTTACATGACAGCACTGCTAGAGCTGATTTTCCATCTCTATCTGACATAACTGTTATATTTATATAGTTTTTGCTATAGGTAACAAAAAGCAATTCCAACTTGCTGTTCCACATTCAAATAGTTTGCTAAACGTGACGATGAATTGAATTGTTTCTCCTAATCCCAATTAGGCATAACCAAAGTTTTTGATAAAGGTATCATCCCCAATTAAATTGATTACCGATAAAACTGAAAATTTTACGTACAAACTAAGAGACCATTTTCTATTCAGATCCAATGGAATTTAACGAACTAGATACATTAACCCTTTACACGATACGATCCCAATGCAGATTGGTCCGTAGCCATCGGCGTATTAAAAGCAATTCTAAACACCGATTCACGTATCTCACAGCGTTATCTTATCCGGGATCCATTATGTTATATTTTGAAATCCCTGCCAATGACTTTAGTTTGAAAGCGTGAACCGATGGTCCGCTATTACAGTCTTCTGATAACGCTCAAACTTACTCCTTTTGATACAGAATATGGTACGAAGTTGAACTAGCGAGTTTCTTGCCTGGTATAATAGTTATGATTTTAACTGTCTTTTTAGACAGTTAAGTTTAAACGACAGTAAGGTAGGGGATATAATACATTAGTGGTTATAACATAATTAAGTCTTCATTTTTTTAAATAAAACTGATTTCACGAATTTTATCGCGTTAATTTTATATTTTTGACGTTCCCGACGTTTCGGATTCTTTACAGCAACCATTGTCACGGGAAGACTGAGGTGTTAGACGTACTAGTGTCATAGTTATAACTGGGTTACCTTCATATTTAGTCATTGTTAATATCGATTAAATTCGTAAAATAAGTTCATGCTTATATCACAGCATTCTTTTTCATTTCAAAGTGTTAATCATTAACACACTATATTACATCAAAGATAGTTGTGTTGGCAATAACAACCTATGAGTTAAAATTTGAGATACCAAAAGTCTTTTATCAACTTTTCTACATGCCACTATCCGAGGAAATCCCAAACTCACGAACCAATTTTCACGGCAACGTCGTAAAAATGAAACAGTAGTAACAATTAAATGGCCAATCTCCGATATCGTCTGATACTTCCCAGCGCAGCACTTCACCGCCTTTATCTTAGGGCTTATATAAAATTTATTAAAGGTACAGTTTGGCAAATAAAAAAAGCGAAAGAAAAGTAGAATTCAGATTCAGAAATGAAATGAATACGGCTTCAGGCGTTTCGTCGCCGATGAATAATTTATTTCAGAACTGGGTTTTCGCGAAATTACTTGCCATCTCATTTGAAAGAGTATGCCGACGTTTGCCCGAATCGACTGTTAATGCTGTAAGTATCTACGTACGTTTTGTTTTCTTATTTCGGATGTTGTGAATTGTTTACCGGAATGTTTTTTTTGTTGGTTTAAGATTGTATGTTGATGGAGAAGGAGGATTGCTGTCTGGGGAGGACATTATTTTTGTGAGATTAATTTGAAGCAGTTTACTATTTTTTTTCCGTACTATATTTTTTTATTAGAAGAGAGGCTCTGACTTAACTTATTAATTTAAAACTTCGCGCAATGGATTTTGGTTATATGTACACTAACAACATTATAGTCACATAAGAGCGATTTTTATCCTATTTACCGAATTTTTGAAGCCAAGGATAAAGCGTTATATATTTTTTTATTATGATTACAAAATGTACTAACTGCAAAAACACTTAAACACAAAAGCCCCGTTCTCGTTTAACTAGCCGCATCCGTTGAAGTTCCCACATAAACAAGGAAAATTAACCATAACATGAAAATGAGTTGCCGCCCCACTCAGATACACCAAACTTGCATGTATTATGAGTGAGACCAACAATGAAAGCCTAAAACCATGCCTATCAGTACTTGGTGAGTTCTTTTCCTTTAATAATATCGTTTAAGAGAAAATGAAAAATGGTTACCGCAATCAAAATGTATCTAATTATTCATATACTATCATATATAATTTGGCTAAATTATCCACCATATATCACCACGCCTATTATTTTCGAAGGGGTAGGCAGAAGTGCACTGCACAGCTCCCACATTACACTGATATTATTTGTCCCCAATGTGATAGAGGGCGAGCCTATTGCCAAACCGAATGATTTATTTATGGTAAAAGTTATTCAAACCGAAAATGTTCGGACCCAAAATACAATTGAAAATATATTAGTGCACTACAGTGCAGCTCTGCCAACCATTTTGAGGCATATAAGCGTGTCAGTGAACACTTTAATAAAGACAAAGAAAACCCGGATTAAAAAAAGATTTCTTATATTTTAAAACAAAAATCGCAAAGGAATTCACCCATCGGATACGCGTCAATATCTTGAGTGCTTATAATGAATTGCGTGATTGACATCCCCCATTCGTCATTCTTAATTAAAATGAAAACGAATTTTCAGTATAGCCGAATACCATCCGAACGATGGATAGCCATTCGTACCATTTCACCGTGAAAACGATTTCCTTGCGATTGGAAGAACTCTGAACACGCAAAATGTAGGATCGGTTGATGAAATATCCTACTTATATATTGTCAAGTAATGCCTTTAATATATATATTATGTTACGCGCTTGTTTGGTTTCAAGAGAGTAATTTTCTTATTGGAGTAAATATAATATATACTAGGTATACCTAATAATAACTACCTAACTATTTCTTTTTTTTACTTTATTCTGAGAATTCTTTTCTACCATATTATAGAGTTTGAAAATCACTATGACCTTTATAAATATGTTGTTTAATACTTTTAGGGTTCTATATTCAATATCAAAGTAACATACATACATCATGGCAGAGTACATTGAAAAATTATTTTCCGTCTGCACAGTTTCCAAGTTCGCCGCGCGAACTTGAGCCTTAACTCGAGTAGTTTGTATTTGGATGTCACAATTACGGGCGAGTAATAAAAGTTTTCTACGGGTAGCTACGTGACGGCGATACAGAGACGTTACGTGTGACGAATGGACAAAATTGTGAAACGTAGAGTGTTGCTACATTAAAATTTCTGAAATTGAGAAACTGTCTTCATGAATTTTCGGAGCCAGCATAACCAAAACGTTTAATACAGATTTTCTTTTAAAAAAAACTCGCAACTGTGACTATGGTTCAGAAGTTAAAATTTACAAGTTTTTGTCGACTTATCATTTTCAAGGTGTGTTGACTTTTAATTATTTTCATTGGAAGTTATGCAAAGGTGCACTATTGTAAAAGCAAGTGTGTTATTTTTTAGGAATGCTTCAAAACACACGATGTGACTTACAAAGAAAAGGCACAAGGGAGAGAAAAAAAAATGTTGGCAAAGTATCTTTAAGTTCACAACCCAAAAACTCTCACAATAAAGCTACGTGTGTCACCCTTACATAAAAGTAGATTGAAGAAAATGTTGTATCACTTTGGGGAATGAAGCCACTTGGGCGTTTATCGACGTTTTTTACTCTGATACCTCTCCGATGTTCGATGGGACGTGATATCATACTCCGAAAGTTTGTAAACGTTATTCTAATAAAGCCAAAGTTTATGGAGATAATATAGAAAATGTACAAGCCTTTTACATTTAAGAAAAACTGCTATTGATTGATGTTTGTTCTTGAAGATCTGCCAGAATGTGGGCCCGACCGTTTTTTCTTTTAGTACCAACCTACAAATCAATTATGTGAATAATATCGTATGAAGCGATACGCTTAGCCCCTTATGTTGGCATTACTGGGAAATCAAATGATAAAAGGGTGAATAAAAGTAAATAAAAACAACACTTTTAAAAACCAGTGACTCACTATCAAACAGGATTTTATTTTTTTAATGAATATATTTTGTGGTAGTTGCACATTAATCATAATTAAATCCACAAGTTTGACCAGTC
This sequence comes from Pheosia gnoma, assembly GCA_905404115.1. Taxonomy (NCBI): domain Eukaryota; kingdom Metazoa; phylum Arthropoda; class Insecta; order Lepidoptera; family Notodontidae; genus Pheosia; species Pheosia gnoma. The sequence continues at coordinate 4,152,608 of FR989909.1, read as the reverse complement.
AATATTGTGTGATGAGCGCGAATGTTTGTACAAAACTCATTGACGTTTAATATTTACATATGTATTTTTTGTATATATATCGCCAGTTGAACTCACAAACTATACGGTCCCTCACAAAGCAACACTTGTATTATGTGTACCGTACAATGCACTGGGGGCGAATCCAGTATATATTACTTATATTTTTAAAATCCATGACTTGGCTACAAACATTCGTGCTCATCACACTAGGTCTGTCCCTACCAGGACTCAAACCTGGGACCCTCGGCACGGAAAGCAGGGTCCCTACCAACTGCGCTAATCAGGCCGTTATTTATATACTAGAATCGTCTCCAGTCTATTGTACGGTACCCATAATACAAATTGCTTAGTTTGGGGCCATACAGTTGGCGTATTCGTATATTTAATGATATTGAAGGTGGTTGTGAGGTATCCCACCCCTTACCACATCTACATTTCTAATAAACGCGTGTGTGGCCACAAAGTGTACGCAACAATCGATCAGCGAGCGTCGATGCGCAAATATTAGCATTGACATAATGACAAAACCACAGAGTCAATGGGATTGTCGGTGCTGCGGTCCAATTTCAGTCCATTGCGTGCCTTCGTAGTTTTATTTGACCAACACGACGCAATATAAACAAATAGTACAGCTATGTAATGCATGTGATTTCGATTAATGTGATAGCTTTATTGACGGATTATGTTTTTGTAGTTTGAGAATGCGTTTGGCTAAAACATGTGCGGTATTTGCTGTGATTATTATTTCAGAAATTATATATGTATGTGTTCACGGACGGTATAATAATCAGCCCTTTAATTTTCCACTGCTGGAGACGGCCCACGCGGATTGGCAACGTCTTTTGAATACTAGTTAGATTCTCTCAGATTATGCAAGTTTTCTCACGATGTCTGCTTCACTGTTTTGCTAGATAATAATTTTTGAAAATGTGATTCGCACATCGAATGTCATCATAGAGGTGCAGATTGGAGATTGAAACTACATCCCTTATTTTGAATATATCACTGCTGCAAATATACTTTTATATACCTACCTACCTTACCAACAAAAACATATTTTCATTCCGCGTTGTTTGATTTTTGTTGTTATATTGGTACTTGTAATACAATAGATAGGTGAAATGAGCGAGGGTTGAAGAGGGTTGGCCACTGGAACCTTAACGAATTGTTATTTTGATGCATTCATTCGGAAAAACAATCGGGGCTCGTGAATAGAAGGGACGGAATCAAAGATTCGCTACGGTTCACGCAGATTTTCACACTGGTTAGTGCAATTTTTATGAACATACAAATAAAATAGGATTATGAAACGATTTTTTAAAGTCTACATTGGTTTGGTCCTTTTTTTATATTCATATACCTAAAGAAATAATTCCGGATTTTATCACGTTTATTTTACGTTTTTACGTTCCCGACGTTTCGGCTGCTTTACAGCAACCATGGTCATGGGAGGACTGAGGTGGTTGACGTCCTAGTGTTATAGTTTGAACTGGGGTACCCTCATATTTAGTTGTTACTTGCAGTCCGATCTACGCAGAAAATTCTCACAGTGTCTTGAGACATTATAAAACATCGTACCTTACAAACGCAGAAACGAAAAAAAAATTCTTCACCGAGAGAAAAATTGTTCCAATCTGTATAATAAAGTAATCGCAGGCGAGGGCTCTCCTCTGAGGTGCCAGTTAACGCCTCCAGGAGGGTTAAGTGAGGATAATTTCCCTTTGCGTGCCCACTCCTAATGACGAGCGGGAGCTGGCCCCTCGCAGGAGGTCCTCGGGAGGGGGGCGCACGCACCCCTCGAGGGAGGCAAGCGACCTTAACGGGCATGTTCCTCGCAATTCCAATTTTCTTGGCCTTGACTCTAGGTTTTTATTTATTTCTATGACATTTTGAATTGCATTTATGTAATCCTCTACGCATCAAGATTCTTTTGATATTTGATTACTACGAATAAATGCAAATCTGCTATCCAGGAGCAAGACAAGACCTTTGAATAATCGGCATTTATATATCTCTACATAAAAATAAGAAAGAAGCTACACAATTCGCGTTGATATAGATAAATAACTGTTATTCAAAAATTACCTCATAAGCCAGCAAACTAAAGAGCTGGCATTTTTTTAAAGTAAAAGCAGCACAGGCGTTTTCCTCGGATGACGCATATTCTGACTGAGCGAAGAGAGGCAGCCTCCTAAGGCCACTCGGTTAGTTGGTAGGTAAACTCCTTAAACGTTGAAGCCTGAAACGCAACCCAAGAGTTGACCAGTCATACGTGATTTTTACTATCTTCTGATGAACACTGTAATGGAATATCCGCATCACAGCCCGGTACGAGATATCTGCCTTAATTAAAACTTGTTCCAGTCCAGTAAAACAAGGAATACAGACAACTAGATGAGATATGTTGAAGTAAAATAAGTTTGCAGCACTGATTATGTAATTACTAGATACAGAAATATATAAAAAGTACAGAAATGATACTAATTATCATTTACACTGTAAATGATAATTAGTATCATTTCTGTACTTTTTGAGCATAATCTTTAACGAAGCGTTACGATAGTGTAAGTGCAATCCATCTCGCTCATCTCGTAGATTTGATAAATTTGATTGATAGAGACAGCATTATTTCTCAATGACGAATTTTTACATTAGGGATTCCTGGTCGGTACACTGTAATTATATAGATAACAATTCCTAATGCAATATTTCCTAAAGCAAATATCCGAACAAATAATTATATATCCCTTGGTCCAGGATATTTTTTTTTACCTACTTACAATATTGAACATCTAGATTGCTTAATGATCTTTGTTGGCTCGCTATGTCCAGAACAGTTTGACTTTCAACAACAATATTGCACCAGTGCTCCATTTTTCTTTTATCGAGAGCATAAAATTACGACACCGCATAAATCAAGGTTTTTTTAATCAGATCCGCCACCTAGTTAATTTTTTTAATTTAAAGTATGGTATGACTCCCATTTGCAGTGTGTTTAAATTTGGTTTTTGGATACAAGGCTAGTATAAAAAAAAAACCTTTTAACTTTATGCAGCATTCTCATCCCTCATTATTCGAATGGTTTTCCTTGCAACGAAAATCCAAGTAAATTCAATGTCTTTGCTATAACTTCCGTGTCCAATCGTTGAAACGCTTTGTCTAACAACGGAACTCATTAAGGGACTAATAATATCGAATCGAAGCTTCAGTTATTAATTAGTGCCTTTTCGATGACGGATTTTTTAAGCTCTCTCATGTCGAAATGTAATATTTTTATTATACAGTTTAATTACAGACGACACGATGAGCATAAGCGGACACTATAAAGTGAACTTTATTACTATATGAAAAAGATTATTTATGAAAACAGAAAATTACATTTAGGGTTCACAGGATAACATCTATCTGCTGATCTAGATACTCACCACAAGCTAAACTGTTTTACAGCTAAGGATCCGTTTACTATTATAACATCGTCCAATAAACAATATAAGAACCTAGCTTTAAAAAGCCTCTTTGCTCCTAATAAAACAGATTTGTCGGAGCCGGACGAAATTTATCGATGTATATGATACAATAGCAACTTCAGCACGACAACGGGACGGGACCGGAACGTGCAGATGACGTGCCTTTTCCGGACTGGGAAATATACTATTTTTAGTATTCCTTATTGAGGTAAGGAAATGAAAAGCGGAACTTCTTGAGACCAGTCTTACGTCGGGCTGTCACAATCGTTGTTTGATACATTTAAGGACCAATTTGTTACTTTAAAAAAAAAGAAATACGGAAAAACATGGAGCGTCCTCTATCTTCTCGATTTACACAAATATTATAGCGGGGTAATGTTTGTTAATTTGGATGAAGGAGGTAACCTCCGGATCTACTGGTCTGATAGAACGATATCTTACGCTATTAAGAAATAACACTAGCCTATAACCACAGATATATTAGAGGAGATATGTTATGAAAGCGGTGGGCTTGCGCTCACCTTTAGCCAAAATTAGGCTAACATAGAGTTTTCGCCGTCAGTCGACTGCAACTGCACGTCGGTATCGGAGCTCTAACATTTTTTTTAAATGCCGTGTTATTCCGTGGTTGTGTGCAAAAATACTAGCAGAAAAGTGAACTACGCGAAAGATGGAATCTCATTTCACCAGCCAGTATTAAGTATTTTATTTATTCGTCTTTAAAATCATTAAAAACAACAAATCAAAAAATATTTAATGCCTTTATTATGTTATTTTAGTTTTCATGTAGCACAACGACTTTTTTTATTTTTGTACAAAATACATGGCTCTTTAAGTACCACCTATGTTCGCTACTGAGTGAATGTACGAGTCAATGGATAGATCGTCTAACGATACTTTGAATAAACTGGTGCGTCGCGTGATACGGCCGCTGTATGCGGCGACGACGCAGCACGCACCGAATTATTGGCACGCGTGTGTGTGTGAGACTTCGTATTGGTTGGTTTTATGTAATTGCTTGTGTTTTGTGGCGAGTGGTGGGGAACAAAACGGAGACAGCGAGTTCCCATACATTTTGAACCGCACGGCATATCTCTCGTGATCTGTGCCTATAACACTCAGAAAAAATGTAGTCGGATTGGTATACCCGGAGATTATCACCTCCATCCAAACTCACAAACTTAGATAATATACCTTATTGCTAAAAAATACATGGCACAGAGCTATCATACAAAAGCCCGACACATGTTTTATTTTTTAGCCTGCGTAAAATCTTAGATACCCGTTTAAATCCCAGTGCAATGACTAGAATATAAATTACCAGTTGGAAGGTAATTTTCTAGTTATGTTCGCTTGTTTGCGCGCGTACCGAGCAAAATGATTAACGGTGGTGAGTCGTAATGATAAATATTACTTAGCGGTAAGTATATTAGATATTGTTGATTGTAAGATATGTTTTGAATATAATACTGCTGAGATATCGTTTATTGTAAAGTTGACTTTATAACATTAGTTGTATGCTTTTTTTGATTGTATGTGGCTGCCTTAAGTGTTCCTTACTGGAGATTTTTTTTTGTAATGAACAGGCTAAAATAATAATATAACAGGATAAAATAAAATAGTTAACAATAAAAGTTTTACTGTAAAAAAAAGATAAGTCCGTTGAGTTTTTTGCCGGATCTTCTCAGTTGAAGTCGCATTCCGATCCAGTTTTTAGAGTAAAAAAAATACAATATGTAAGTGTACCTTCCTGGGCCTTTACGAAATAAATTATTAGACATTGTGCAATTTGGTGTATGAGCGGGAGAGATCTCGTATGTAAAAGGATTATGCTTAAGTCTCTCTAAAACAAAATACTGCTATACAATCACATTTTGTATGGTAATAGATTAGAGTTTAGCCTCATATTACACGCTAAGCTGCTCAGAAAAGGGGAAATCGATTATGATTCAATGTTAACTGGTAAACAAGCAGTTGGTATCATATTGTGTGTATGTAAAAAGTACATTGCGCGCTCATATTATGTCTATAGAAATAAATAGTTGTTTATAAATTACGGTAATTTAAAAATACAGCCTGTAATGGAGAGCTAATGTGTACAGTATGTACATTTTAAAACGCTGGTCAAGTACGGGTTGTCCTTTAGGTGTGTTTTGGGTGCGGTACAAAAAGGTTTGTAGTCACTTTAATTACGTCAAATATTCAGTTTCAGTGTTTTCACATGTCACAATGAGTAAGGAACCCTCATTTTTAGAAGCAGTGTATATTTTTTTTCTCTTAAAATATATAGTATGGTAAGTGCTTTAATTGTCGTATGACATTCGTGTTGTATCTCAACTCAAAAAATTAAAACACATCAATTATCTATACCCAATCAAGTATTTGCAAAAGTAGGCCCCCAATTTATAAAATATAAGTCTACGCCATGGTTTCGCCAAAATAGATTCTAAAATCCCTTTTTTTGTTTTTTTTTTTCATGAAATTGTTGATTCAGTTGAAGTAAATACCACTCTAACAGTCACACAAAAATTAACATTCATTTTCTGAAATAAAATAGTGTTGTGTTAAAGCAACTCATCATGAAGCAAAACACTGGACAATTTATCATTCAAACGACGGAACCATTAGCTTTTGGTGTTGCAGCGTTTCGTAAATTATAAATACCGTGTAAAACCCTAATACAATAAAAAGCTTGGTGTTAAAAAATCACACCGACGTAGGACGACATTGAACGAGTGCGAAAATATTAATTTTAATTTATTCAGACCGAGCCCGCTTCGGTCGAGCCAGTAAATTAAGCAAGCGGAAGAAACCTCATTTATTTTTGGGCGGATGCGGCGAAATTCACATCCGCGCTAAATACACAACCCTACGAGACGCGTACTTCTCTTTTCGAGTATTTTCACTTAAAATTTAATACTCCGCGCAAATTACTGTCTTTTTGTTCATTCGCTTTCTGAATTTCTAATGGTGAAATTAGCTCGGCGCTTGATCATTAATTCATACGCTGTTACATGTTTAATCGCGAATTGTTATTAATTATTAATAAAAGGCATTAGGCGTAGACGATGCGTTGTTGATAAAACATACATATCTATGAACGGGGCTCCGTTGTACTAATTATTCGCACATAGAAATATATGCTAATCCAGTCCTTTGGGCAATGTAGATTTCATATAAGAAAGTGGCCCTATCGTTTGGGGGTATCCCTTGTATTAATTTGTAGCATGCCTTATCCCAAAAGTGTACGATAGATACTGATCTGGGTTATTTGGGGTCAATTCAACTAATATCAGATACTCGCTGGGAATTTAAGTGGTATTGGCTCGTTAATATTACACGGATAAATTAAATAATCACGAGTGTTTCTTACTTTTGCACGTTCTTTTATTTAAAATAAATAAATGGCGAAAGGCCGTTTCGAATTTTACAAATATTCCATCGACGCTCAAGCAAAGTCGGGTGGATGCGTCACTTGTTCCTACTCCCTTACTCGCATCACCTACACTAGATAAAGTTGGTGCTTGTCCAGACTAGACCAACGCGCATATGCACCCATAGAAGTGCATTTAAATTAAAATGGGACCCACTGTTCACTAATCACTGGTCGCCGTCTGCTGTAACTACCAGCATTTATTCCTAAACTAACCTCTAACACGCAATTACTAAACAAAACAAAGTATCGGTACAACTGTCCACACGTTGGGTTCTATTCATTAAAGCCCGGCTGCAGACGATACATATGAAATGAGTTAGAGTATTTTGTATAAAAAAAAAACAAATTTATCTTTATTAATTTCAGACCTTCGACATTAACAGGCAGTATTAATTGGTTCTGCGGCGAATATACGTCTGATTATAAATATATGTTATTGTAGTATAGGTCGTAGTAACATATGCGACTAAAATATTTCAAGATATATTGTTAAGGAAACAATATAAAAAAAACACTTTGTGTAATACCACAGCAGATGCTATAAAAACTTAACTTTATATTAGGGGTGAGATATTTTAATTATAACTAGCTGTCCCGGCGAACTTTGTATGAATCAGAATCAAATGTATGAGAAAATGAATTTATCTCATGAGAAATCAGAATCAATGATCATAAAAATAGGCCCACCCGTTCTCGAGTTATAAATGGTGTAACTAACACGACTTTGTTTTATAATTGCACTTTTCCACACATATACTCGTAAATGTACGGTGCAGAAAAAATCCCATGTACGCTTACTAAGTACATATGTACGTGTGTACCCAGCTTAAAACAACGGGCGGGCCAATTAAAGTTGACCTCGTGGCTTCGTTCCGCTACTGCACTCTTAATCAGCTGGCAGATACACGGTTAATTAATGTGATCCACGTTTTATTATTCCCAGCCCGAAATGGGATATTCGTCTGGATTTAAAAACTACGCAAGCTTTGTGGGGGGCTTAGGGGATTTTATGTATTTATGATTGTACTTAACAGGTAGCTTTATTTATGTTCGCGTTCTGCCATTAGAGCAGTAACAGAAAATTTGTTTTTGGTGGGGCGTAGTATTCCTGCAAAGTCTATGCAAGCCCTTGTAAATATAGGATGATTTTTGTAGTATTATATGAGGTGTGATAAAAATAGTTTTAAGTACCTATTTTATACAGATCACGTTAAAATGTAACTCATTTTATTTACGTTAGTGGTATGAAATCTAATGCATAGAAGGAATGCATATTTACATTGAAGCTTTATAACGAATAAAATAAATATGTTTTTGCAAAGGTAATATTTTTTATTCAAACTAGTCGAAACACTTAAATGCTATTTACTCTGAGATTTCTGATTATTAAGTAATGTATTTTATCAGTGGCTGTCTATATCTACATCTGTACGATCTTTATTATTTTGATATAGTTCAAACTAATTAATAACCATACAAAAGTATGTTCGTACTACTTGTGTTATTCATAGAAGACACGAAAAGCAATAAAACGTATCAAGGATTGTAAATTCTTTATTTCGAGCCGGTTTGTCCCATTGTCACTCAAGCGCTCGTTCCGTGATTGCCATTTGCAATATTGTTACGCGCTATCCACACATCCCGAGCGAATTTATATTCACGTAAAGTTACTTCCAATGGCCGGGTACAGACCGACCGAGTAGCCTCGTGAGGTTGGCTCGGGCTCACGCCACGCCACACGTGGAGTGGCAGCGGTAAGTATTAGAGAGACGGCAGCACTCTCACTCACACACTTAGGTAAATCCCCGCACTACCAGGCATCCGACACTCATCAGTCCTACTGTGATTAATACCTACAGCGTGGTGTACCCCGGCGGTCGGGGCTACAACGTGCTCGCAAGAGATAGAGTTACACAATAAAAAGAAAAGCACATAGTTATATACTAATAATTTAAAAAACGCATAAAATGCAGCGATGTGCGACCTGAAGTACACTTTATTACTTAGTTCCACGAGTCACGTTTCATTTAAATGTCTTCGCGGAGTGAAATATCTGTTCGTAAGAACTATTAGATAATCTGTGGCACTACCTCTGGCCAACAAGGTAAGGTATATCTTGCCTTGTTAGCCAGGCTCACGAGATTGCTTGCTCGATCAGTCTGGATATGGCTGGGAATGGGACGTCCTCCCCGAGTATGTCAATGACAGGAGTCCTCGAGTATATCTAAACGCATCAAGAGATTTCTCTTTACGCTAGGTATTCAGCTCGGAGACCCGAGTCTGTATTTGACGCGGCGATTCGGTATGTCCTGAAGTCGGCGTTTACATTTCTCTAGTCTACCAAAGTTAATTAGTATTGGATTAAGATTTCAATCAAATCCTTTGAAGTTATGTAACGTATATTTTTTGTACCACGAGATCGCAGTGCAAGTGTATCAGGTCATTACATTATTTAATGTTATATGCTACTATCATTATACTTAATAATAATATAAGTTTTTGATAAATCAGACTTGTGTCGAATAGTCACTGATTACTGCACGTCAAGTGCGAGTTAACTGTATACTTTATAGTTTACCGTATTTAGACATTTTCTATGGAGAATTGAGAAGCGCCTCTAGCGGACGGTATTTATAACATTCAATTTTTCGTACAAAATTTCTAAATATGGTAGACTATAAAGTATGCGGTTAGGTTTAAGAATAATCTCGCACTTGACGTACTGGGATACATGGCAGTCGTTTACTTATAACGAACTTGTTATTGCCCTATTTATGCATATATACTAAAGTTATATATTTATCACCTTATGACATAAGACAAGTCCATAAATTATTTATAGAATATAACGCGTAAGTACCGTACACACATACCTACATCGATGTTTTATTGGCAACAGTTTTTGTTAACAGTGTCAGCTTTAAATGAAAGTACCTAAAACAAAATATAGTTTCGCTCTCAATATTAACGTAGCCTGGGCCCCGAGTCTGCTAACACAATCGATTCATAATCGAACAGCAACCGCATAGTAACTGTCACTTTTGACAGATATCCCGGATATGTGTCAAAAGTGACAGTTACTATGCGGTTGCTGTTCGATTATGAATCGATTGTGTTAGCAGACTTGGAGCCCTGATAGGTTTACATTGCTATAATACAATCCGTTGCGTAGAAATAAGTCAGACTATCATGTGTATACACTATACTTACAATTTTGACAAATTACTGTAGACTAAACTCTTAAAAGTGTACGCGTATCCGACACATCCACATTCATTATGTTTAACCAACTTGACAATATTTGCGGGGGGTGGCGCATTATTTGGTCGCAGTCGACATAGGGGTGCGTCACTCAATCGCTACGTTATTGCTACGTGACTGCAATCGGAATACGGACGTAGCGAGGATGTTTCCAGACTTATTAGAAGTGTAATATTTTTGTACGTAGATATGCCTCAGTCAATTTTCTTCTTGAGTTTTTGCATTGCACTGTTAATGGGTTATTGTAAATGAAACGGAAATATTCCCATATCTAAAAATATATCCCCAATTTATAGACTGTAATAACGGATTATAATGAACTATTCATTGGAAAAAGTGCGTTATAATGGCTTTATTATTTATTACAACTTTCTTTTGTTAAATTTATAAAACGTCAATAAATTTGGGGGTTAGTCTGCATAAAATGTAGTGTAAAACAGAATTAATGAATATTGGTGTCTGAGTTATTTATGGTTAAGGGGGAAGCTCAGGGTCAGGGCGCGAAATTCAAAATGTCAATGGTTTTTATTTTTTACGAAATATTTGGACATCTTTACGATGTAATTTAGTGTTTTGCGATATTAGCATTCTGCATTGGATGTCTCGATGTATTAAGTTTGCTTAATAAAAGTACCTAATCCGATACAATACCATAAGGTTTGTAAAAACCGCTACTTTTACTAACTTTATGGTGTTGTATCGCTTTAGGTATTTTTTTAAGCAAACTTAATACATCGAGACATCCAATGCGGAATGCTAATATCGCAAAACACTAAATTACATCGTAAAGATGTCCAAATTTTTCGTAAAAAATAAAAACCATTGACATTTTGAATTTCGCGCCCTGACCCTGTGCGTCCACCTTAATATGGTTTGAACTCATTGAACTAAATTACTCAGATACCTGTATTTAAACTTTAATGAAACTATAGATTTTACATCACCTTTATTTATAGGTCAATGAATTTGAGGGTTACAAACATTACGTAGATAATTAAGTAAGCTATTTAAGTTTTCTCGTATCGTTTTGTTTGAAGGTTTATGTGGTAATACAAGACCAACATGAAGAAGTCTTACTTTGTGAGAATGGTGTTAATAATACCTCACAGCAAAACAGTTAAACCTATTTGAATAGAGTTTTTAGAATAAATATCTTTATGTAAGTCTTGTGAGTGTGTCGTTAAAGTTGTAGGCAAGAATTAGTAATAAGTAAAAGCTAATAAACTAGGTAACTGTCAAACTGTTGCATCCAGTTTGTATTATAAATTAAGAAGCGAACTATTCTATAACTTATAATCATGCTAGACGCATTGATGCATATATCTTAGTTGGATAGTTCCAGTGCAGTTCACAACAAGTAACAACAATCAATAACAAAGTTTCGTCCTTTTCCATTGGTTGTGTTCGAATTATACTTTGTGTGAGGATGTAAAGTATTGATCTAACTTCTACAGTGCTATACGTATCATATAGTTTTACGTTTGTTTCTTTTCTAACTTTAGGTGTAGTACCTTATCGAGCAACCATATAGTTATTAATTGATCAGAACTTTTCATAGCTATATCAAAAAAAGCAAGTACCTTTTACAATAATGCCATGAAATGAGTAATGAAGGCTTTAATAATGTAATATCTATCCATGGTGATTCTTTAGTTTTGCGTTATTGCACTAACATGGAGTACCTTTTTGGTATCTGTGAATAACAACGCAACTCTGGTGCACGTACACCTTTAGTAGCGTAAGCTCCGAAATTGAGCTTAATCCCAGTTTACTTCAGTGCTATTCCAACTCAAACACACAGAAAACACTGTGCTCAACTTCACTCAAAACTGCGTCTGCTGCGAACATAATGACAAGCGTTATAGTACTGCGTAGAACACTGTGCCTGTAAATGAAAAACGTCGGCTGTATAGTGACTAGCATGCGTTATTTGAATCCTTAATCCTGCTCCCGCGTACCAAGGATTTTGTAGATTAGAAATATCATCGGAAGCGTTCGTAAATATTCGGTTATAACCGTTAGTGTTCGTGCGCGCTCATTCTGTCGTAGTTTTGTTCAGGAATGAGTTTTGTAGCTACACTGTTCTCTTTATTAGCATTGCGAGTTCCAGTAAGAATTTTAGCCTAAATCTCTTAGTCTGTGATTTTGGAATCTGCAAGAATACTTAAAGTAAATTTCGGAAACTCAACTCGTAAATTTATAAAAGTTGTAGCCAAATTACAATGGCATAATAAAACGTTTTATGAAGAATATTGGGCTTTAATGCCATTGTAAATAAATTGTAACTTTTTATGATTTTGGGGGCCCGTCTACAATGTTGACTATAGAATTTATAAATTCGTCTAAATAACCGTTCGTTTATTTTTAAGCATACCATTTTTGATTATATTCTACTTTATATGTGACTTAAAAAAATATAATATTTAATTATTAAGTTAACTTGTAAGTAAATCCGTACGTTTTGGGGAATTCAATCAGTAATAGGCTATAGTAGTTATGAGTATACCGAGATTCCACCGATTATACAACGTCCCAATGTAATAAATAGGGGGCAAGGCCGAACACACTACCACAACGCGAGGCGGTTGAACTTCACACGTTTTTCTAAAGAAGTGCAGAATTGAAACTGCAAGTACATAATCTGCTAAACAACACAAGTCTATATAATAATGCTGCAGGTTCCACAAAGCTGCTGTAGTCTACAAGCCATCCGTTATTCTCTATACTCGTATAGTTTGGAAGGCTCTTCGCAATGTTCAGCTGTGTTATAAGCTCTCTTAAGGCCACTTTACTGTGAACGTATAACTTACATTCAAGGTTTACTTTGTGCTTTGTGGACCATGAAATTATTGCTGCATAATTTTAACGCCAGCTGGAGAGACGTCTGATATTATTTATTGTCTGGAGAGTTTCGATTGCATTCTACACCTAGGTGCAGATTCTTTTCAGAATCGCATAAGTTTGTTTGAATTCAATTTTAGAACATTTACCCCTCAATTTATAGACGTTTTATAATATCATCAAACGTCATATCGTACTGCGCAAAGCAAGACTCTTATGCGCAGTGCTGTATGTTTGATAAAGTTATATAACGTATATAAATTTGGGGGTTAGTTGCAGTGTATGGCGATAAATTAAAAATTATAATACGAGAATACAGACAAATAAGGTGAGAAAGATAATGACATCGTACATGCCAATTCTGACCAGTTTTAGTATGGGGAAGTTGCCAATGGTGGCATTGCGATTGCCATTTTATTATGTACCAATTGTAATAGCAAACTGGGAACCATTTCAGGGTGAACAACATGTATTCACTGTCATTGATTTAAACTTCTTTGCGTTCTAAAGTTATATATGGGTACATGTTGTAACAAGCTACCAGATATTTTTTTTTGAAAATGCCAATGCATTTCCAACCAACCAACAATTCAGAAGAACAATCGAGCTGGGAAGCGTCGCTCTGACGCAAACGCGTAACGGTTGCGGGTAAATTGTATCTCTCGCGCTCCGACGCTGACAACTTTAATCAACTCGATGGGAATTCGTGTTACTTGCGAGTTCAGCTCACGTCTCCGCGGATCCACTGAACAATGAGATTTGCTTTAGATAAATTCTTTAAGTTGCGAACGCGGGATCCCGATGGATGGACCGTTTTCGTACACGTATCTGTTTACTGTAGCGAATCCGTTGGGTTTATTCGAGTCTAAGTTTGAAATGAATACATTTATTTTTACTCCTGAGAGGATTGCAAAGGTAAACAAACTCATTAACGTAGTGATTTTGATAATAGATTTGCATGTAGTTCGGATAAATAATAAAGTTTATTGACTGAAACAAATAGACTTTTTTTGAACTTTTTGTTATCATTCATTACGGCATCATTGACGGCCTGATTAGCGGAGTTGGTAGTGACCCTGTTTTCTGTGCCGAGGGTCCCGGGTTCGAATCCTGGTAGGGACAAACTTTGTATAATAAGCACAAATGTAGTACCCAATTCATGGATGTTTAATTTCTATGCAAGTTATATATACTGGGTTCGCCTCCAGTCCATTGTACGGTCCCCATAATACAAGCATTGCTTTCGTGGGACTGTATAATTGATGTGTTCGTCTGGCGATATTTTTTTATTTATATTAATTTGTTTCGAATTAATTGTTTTCGTACCCACAATAAAGCACTCCAATTATGTTAATTGAAAAATTAAAATACCTCCAAAACACCGCGACGCCACACAATTTCCACAATCGCCCTCCCCGCGGATGAAGTTAATACATTAAAATGGAATACCAGCCCATACTTTACGACTCCATTAAGTCGTTGGAGAAAAAATAAACGGCGAGAGGAAATGGCAACCACTCAACATGGTCCATCCCTCGACAAGATTGGACTGAGCTGTGAAAATTCTTTTCTTGATCGACTGACTTCCATGAATACTAATGCCTGGGGGAATGGGTGAAACATCAATACAAATGGCGTTGCGAACAATAATAGTAGCACGAAGGTGATAACCAAGTGCTAGATAAATTCTATTACGTTACTCAACATTATTCTATAACACGGTGAGATAAAATCTAATTTGCATTGAATTAATGATAATAGTATTGCATTAATATACTATCGTATCTGATAAAATTAATACTAGCATAACTAAGGGCTAATCGTGTAGGTAAATAATCTCTCTCGACTTGTCTATATATAAACACGTAAGTTGTAAATGCATATCCATTGATAAAGGCTAAGATAAACGTTGCAGTGTAGCAACTGCAGCCCAAAATTTAATATGCACACAAGGCGGTTTGCAAAGCGAAATCTCTCTACCGAGGTAGCGGCGTAAACGTGGCGAAATTTAGCTCTATTTCCATGCTGAAAATTCCGTGAAAATGCACATAAGGGAGAATGTTGTTCTTATAATTGGACAGGTGCAACACCTAAGTCGTGCGTGGAATTTCTACGGCGGTGCATTAGCATATAAATAGGAGACGCCCCCCTGAAAGCCCGACAGCAAAGGGCGGCTCAGACTGTGAACAGTTTTAACATTTTTATGACCGGAATTTCAATTATCATAAGCAATTATCCACTCAGCTCGATAGAATGCGGATTGGGATTGTACAATGCGTAACGCAATTTAGAATACATTTTATATTTTTTTAGGATTCATCCACTCATATCGTTAGAATTGAGTTTTGGAGAAATAATTTTATAGAACGTACTCGGTAGGTACGCGAATCAACTTTAGGTAAATGATGTACGAGTCTTAATCAATTTAATACATAATTGATTTCTTAAATTTTCACGACTACTACCACATTGAAATAAAACAGGTCTCCCGTGACTATGTTTACTGTAAAGCGGCTGAAACTTCGGGATCGTAAAAATATAATATACGAGTACACGCGATAAAATCAGTAAAATTAGTTTTATTTCAAATGTATACCTATTTAATTTTGAAAACCAGATTTTTGATGGAGTTAAAGTAAACCTGTAATCGATGGTTGTGGTAGGTCTATAGTATTCGCTTTAAGGCCTTATTTGTTAATTAGACAATAAATGGATTCATTATAAAGTTCAGCCATTACAGGGAGTGGAGTGGTGAAAATGTATGGTAGGTGCACCCGGCTCCCATACATCACTGATGCATGCATTAATCTGGTGATACATTGTACTGTACGCTTACGCCCTCACATTTAGTCTGTGCTTGGTTCGACGTAGGAACTTTGGTGAAGAATATGAATGAGCCAAGAACGCCTTGAGTTTTAATTGGAAATTCAGTTAATACAGAAATATTGTGCTCTTGCTTCGCTTTTTGGAATCGTCGCCCAAGAAAAGTAATGCGCTCTGCCTTTAAAACTATGGAACAAGTATCATATTTTGTGACCAGACACTTTTTAATCCATTACGGTTATAATTTTGTCATTAATTTTCTAACCCAAGTCGCTCTTTCATTTATCTTTGCACTATTTTAAAAAACCTATATTTTCATAATATCTATTTTATTTATTAACCGACTTCAAAAAGAAGGAGGTTCTCAATTCGGTTGTAGTTTTTATGCCTAATTGTTCTTGTTACAGTGGTTTTCCTGTTACAGTGGTTTATAAATTATATCGGTAAAAAAATATGAAAGCTGTTTTTAGTTAAGCATTACTATAACTAGTAACAAAAAAAATACCGTGTGCATTGTTCAATTAAAACAGATCAATGAATGTGTGTATAATTTTTAGATTAAAATGAATTGGGAAATCTGAAATTTTTAATTTTAATTATACACTAAGGTGTCTGACTAGGTTTTCCGCACATGAGTCCAAGAGATATATTAGAAGGTGGGGCAGTTGCCGCTGTCTCTTATACATTATACCACAGTACTGGCGACGCGACGCCGCGTCCGTCATGCGCCAGCTAACCACATCGCTGATGCAGCATGCTACCCTCGCGAGCATGCGCTGCTGCTGCTTGACAACTCATTTAGTCGTTACTAGTTTTACCCGTGGCTTCGTCCGCGTTGTCTTTGAGGACTAATGGCAGCCATTGTGTCATTACAAAGTACGCATACCAAGAAAGTAACTAAGTAAAAAAAAACATATTTGGATTAATTGGGTTTGCTCATATTTTATTCCAGATTATAATCTATTTCCATGCCAAAGTTCATTTCAATCAGTCTAGTCAATCTTTCGTGATGCTACGTCGAACAAACGAACACACTTTCACATTTATGTAGTAGCTAGGATTATAATATTGAGTCATAGCTTGTAAAATAATCATAATAAAGGATACAGATCACACGTGACTATTATTTGTATTTAAAAAAATTGTAATATAACAGTTGTATTATACCTAATTTTTCTATTCATTTGGAACAGTTATAGCGCTAATTATTCCAATAAACTAACATAACAAATGAACTTGGCGTTATCCTATTAAACTTTAAGCTGGATTTATTAGCTGGCTAGTAAGATAAATGTGAATATTACATTACTGCAATCCCAGGCTTTAGATACACCTATAGCCGCTATACTGATCTTACTGACGTGAATTTTGATAACTTTAGTATATTATTAAAATAATAAAATGATTATATATTAAAATGATAGTCAAAAATAATATTTACTATTTTTTGCATTAAATGTGTTGTGTTATCCTGTAAATATTAGAAAACTACATTGTCGCATTGGAATTAACCAGTAAAATAGTTGTATATAAGAAATTAAATACATAATTAATTATTTAACATTTATGAGAAAACTAGCTGCGCCCTGCGGTGTTACCCGCAATTTAAAAGTATGTCTATCCCACGGGAACCCATTTTACCGGGATAAAAAGTAGCCTTTGTGCTATTCCAGACTATAATCTATCTCTGTGCCAAATTTCATCCAGATCCGTTCAGCCGTTCTGGCGTGAAAGAGTAACAAACATCCATCCATCCATCCATCCATCCAAACTTTCACATTTATAATATTAGTATAGATAAATCGATTTGAATGTTGAGTATATTAATGTTATTCTATCGAAGTTAATTTAAATGAAAATTGTTTTTTTTTATTGAAACCCTCAATCACAACAGTTTTTTTTTTGACGGCCTGATTAGCGCAGTGGTAGTGACTCTGCTTTCTGCGCCGAGGGTCCCGGGTTCGAATCCTGGTAGGGACACAAGCTTTGTGTGATGAGCACGAAATTTGTACCCAAGTCATGGATGTTTAATATGTATATAAGTATTATAAACTGAGTTCGCCCTCAGTCCATTGTACGGTACCCATAACACAAGCGTTAAGCTTTAAGTGGGACCGTATAGTTGGTGTGTTCGTATGGCGATATTTATTTATTTATTATTATTTATTATTTTTGGTAAACAAACTAAACTAAATATATAGTTGTCTTGTCTTGTCATTTTAATTTTATTTGTAACTTCCATAGACTTGCTACGATCTTATTGTCATGGAAGTTGATTCACTTATGTTCCAAAAGATGGCGTTACAAGTAGCAACCCAAAATTGGGAAGGTATAGTGGTATGACGACACTGGGGTGTCGATCTATTGCTAGTAGGCGTGTCATACTTAAGCAAACATACATTATCTAATCTTTCATATACTATATCGGGCTTTCGAAATCAGATACGATAAACTTTTGTTCGATATAAGCCCGGTTGTAAGTCGAGAGGATAAGGGAATTTCTCGTTCCTTCGGTGGCATCGATATAAACTATGTTAAAGTAATTATAATCCCATTGATCATTCTGTATAAGACAGATGCCAGCATAACTGACACAAGCCTATGCCTCCTCCTCCTCTTCCTTACTCCACAAAATAATGTAAAAAGAAGCGTAAATTGACTGTAAAACTTTTGATATAAATAGGTACACTAATGTAGCAGATAATGTAGGCTATAGAGGGCAGCCGTCTTACTTTTTCATGGCCACCAATGGCCAAAAGACGGTGTCCCTTAGAGAGATCACTAGATCCTGGTTTACAGTAGTAACAATAGTGGGAGTGACGCTGTCTTATAAAAAAAACATCATATCTGTAACATGATACACAATCAGATTATAGAGAAAGTTCACGACATCACGACGAAGGGATTAATCATAAATCTCGCCCGGAGCGGCGCTACATACTGGTATTATCAAGTTTTTTACAAGTCGCCTAAATCATTCTTATACGTTTACAACTGTAACAAAACTTCTTCCGGCCTCGTTCGTTCGAATGAACGAAGTTTTTTTTTATTTTGGCTGGCAATAAGGATTGCAATATTATGATAAATTTCAGGACATAAATTGTAACAACGACATAATTAAATTATTAACACATATTCATTGGTTATCTGATGCTCAAAGGCAACTGAAATTTGAGGTTCGCATCACACAAATATATAACGAACTTTTCAAAGAGTTGTTTAACTCTTAAATAATAGAGTCGTTTTAAAGAAATCCGCCGTTAAACTGTTTTTAAGACTATGCAAATTTTAGGCAGGTAACGCAATTGTTTACTACACCAGTTGGTATTTTAAAACTGATTACATAAGGATTTAAATGGCCTCAAAAAATATTGTGAGTCTATGAGAATTTTCGCAAAATTCGAAGAGTCCTCACGGATCCCGAACACGTGGAATCCCTTCTGCCAATAATTCAAGGTAACTTGTCAAAGTTTTTTTATGGCTCAAACGTTAGCTCGCAAACATTATTAGTTTGCGCGGTTATCTTGTCATGTTATGAATTATTATTGTATTTTGATCAAGATTGTCGCAAAATTATGTTTTTTGGACAAAATCCTCGTAAATAGGCTTACGGAGATGTTTTGAACGTATGCCTTCGTAAGTTGTTATTACATTAATGTGCCGAGTAAAAAATATGTTGGCGTGGGTAGCTAAAAATATTATTAAACCGTGGATTTTCATAAAAGAATATAAATAAAATATAAGGGTTTTTTATCTATGTCCATTCAACTGTATCAAGAGTAAATTCTCTTGTATAATTTTAAACAATGTTGACGAAGGGCATTGAACTATATTAAAAGGTATTTATTTCCACGAAGGAAAACCAGAATTTATTTCCAGTTAGTATTAATAATTTATGTCTGAAACTTTCACTAGATTTTGAAATAAAATATTTATATCAAATATTTCAAAGCTGGTTACGTAAGTATTTACATTTATTTTGAGGTTGCGTACTTGGAGGGGATATAACATCAACCAAATATAGACCATAGACCAAATAATGTAGACGTATTTTTAAAGATATCCCATAGTTGTATCCACCGGGAATCCTATGCTCAGTGTGCTTTTGAGGGATTTATCCTGCTATACACTCTCAACACCGATACTTTTCGATTAAATTCGTTGTGGGTTCCATAACAATTATTTTTTCGGCATTCGGCCAATCTCGGCATCGTCGCTAGCATCACTGTAGATTCTGGTTTACTGGAGTAACCTTGTAGGTATGTGGGCCATGGCATACCAAGCGCCAAAAAAGTGCCTGAATTGAAATAATTATGCCAAGTACCGATACATATCTGCAAATAAAGAACACATTCAAAATTATATTAAAGCCATAAATTAAGTTGATTAATAAAAATTAAGCACCGCTATCGACTATAAACAAAGGTGCAGTGGATTTTAACAGCGCTGAGTAGCGAAATTTGAAATTTTATAACGCTCGTAAAAGCAATGGTTTCGTTTTGAGTTGGCGTACCCGCTTAACTTGCTTTTATATACGAGCCTGGGCTAATGAAAGCGACCTACTACGTTTTATTGGCCACTCAAATGTAGAGTCACAGTTTAGTGTTGAAACAACACAATATCATCTTACATAGACAATTGATAAATATTTTATTTTGCTGAACAATATCAATAACAGCTGAAGTTCATATGTGAAGTGTTTTTTTTAATCGGATTGGTTTATATTTGTAATGACAATGTGTAATTGGTGGAGGAAATTTAAATAAAATGCTAGGTATTACATGACTTTTCAAGATCTCTCAAGATGTCCAGTTATATAAAAAAACGATTGTAACTTCATGATAAATAGCTGATTAAAAAAAAGCTATACATAAATGCAGTTGAGTTTCTCTTCTTCAAGCCCCTCCCCTCAGAAATGTCTTAGCCAATCCACCGTTTTATACATAGGTACTTACTAAAATATTTTCATGTCTTTTTTTTATTGTTATGTATCTAGTCCAGAGCTCGACCCCCCGCCTCAAAATGACTCCTGGCTACGGCCTTGAACCCCGTAGGTCTATACACAATAAATGATTTGCTTTGAAATAGGTCTTAAAATACACACCAAAATGAAACTTATGTCAATACAGCAAGGTGTTATCGTAAATTGAATTCAACAAGCCCATATACATAATGTGAACTGTAACTTAAATAATTAATTAACATCGTTCCGGACCGTCTACCAAGAAACTTTAACTCAATATTTGTCTTACTCTACTGTGTTGAAGTTACACATAGACGAACAGTTATTACCTGTTGGTACCTATCCCAAGAAATTTGTGCTTGTTCTAATAATATTGATTTAAGTTGCCTTACTATTAATGCAAAGCTATACCCTATACCCTTCTGAACAAGTTTCCGTACACTTTGGACAAATATTTTTGTCTTCCAGTTTGTTTGGGCAGCTTGAGCGTGAAAGTAATATGTGTGGTTAGTTGTGTTCAACTTTTTTTGTGTCAGGAATGTTGAGCACAAATAGCAATTGACTGGACAATTTTAAGCCAACGTGCTTTTTAATTTTACCTCCAACGTCGAAATAATAGCCTTTTAAAATAGACTATAAACAAATTGTAGATACTTTTCATTTAAAGGTCTGTTTTAACAAAAGCTTTACGTTATTCAGTGTACCAGCGTCATTTCACAGGACACTTTATGGACCGTGATGCTTTACGACAATTTTCTGTTTTTTTTATTTGTATAGAGTACGGATTACTGTTTAGTGTAAGTTTTTATTAGCTTTAATCGTGGGGAGAAGTGTATAACTGGATGTAATTTATTGAATTGGTTTATTTCAATAAATTGCATTTACGTAGGTACATATATAATATAATAATTGAAATGTGTGTTACAGCAATAATTATAGTAACACTTAATAAAATATAAAATTTAGTAGCCTCCGTAACCATACTTACTGTGCAACTATATTCGCATCCAAGCGCGTTCTGAAATTTATTAACATACTTATACAGCCACGTACTTACTTAGTGTGCAGCCTCAAAAAGCTGGAAAATCTTACTCAGGCATAATAAGTTCGCGTCTCACCCGCCTCATCACTGTCATTTACCTAATTGTCAACTCGACTGTTTTTTATCGGTGTCGCCGGCCCAGACCCAATCAAAATAGAAGATTGATTGTTAATTCAAATATTACGTGAAATAAGACTGAGTTTCTTGAACTGAAAAACTCTGCATGCAGCAAGTAGCCCGAGCCGGAGTCACGAGGCCGTACGACCCGTCAGTACACGGCTTATGACAAGCGACATTACAAACAACTCACATGTAGCCCACGCGAGCGACACCGCGTTTAGGCACTTGTATATCGTACGGTAGGCGGTATATGCAACTGCGCTATTACCGTAAAATTTTATCGCTTTCGATGCCGAAATGATACACGAAACAATCTAAATTATAGCGGACGGCGCGCTCCTGGCACCGGGCCAGTCGTGTATTGGTAATGACAGGGCTTATCCAATTTGTAACGTTATCTATACAAAAGGTTTGACGGCTTCCATGTCTCTGGAGTTTGCTGACGATACGTAATAGTGGATATTGTTGAAAACGCTCGGTTTGTTATTTTTAGTGAATCTCTTGTGAGAGATAATTGTATAGCTTATAAAACATTTGTCACAAATAGTTGTAGATAGGTAGACTCTTCAATTCGGTAATATTTGCGCCAGCTTTATACAAGCATAAGTTACCTAAAACCTCTGTAAGACTCTTATATTATGTCATAACCAGGTTCCCAAGATACAAGCTTACGCTTAGTTTGGGACCGCAACACAAATAATTTGTAATTATGCTTATGGAAAATAAATATTATTATTATTATATTATTATATATGTGCAATAAAAATGTATGGATTGTTGGCTGGTCAATGTTTGGTATACGTCACGGATTTCACATATAGTGCCGTGTGTGTCGCATCTTTGTTTGACGCGATGTGTACCTTCAGTTTGTATGGATACATAAGTACCTACCACAATGTTTAAACTTAACCACCATCACGCGAGCTTAGTCACCGCGCAAACATCGATTTTGTTGTGCAAGCTGCTAACTTATTAGGCAAGTCAAACTGTAGGCTATCCAAAAAAGAAAAAGTCCCGCAAACTTAAATAAAAAAAAATTACAGTGGTGCTTTAACAAACGGGCAAACAGACAAGAATTTAAAAAAAACTGTTGGGTATTTAGGGACGTTTAAATATCCTAAAGCCCTTTTTTAAATTATTTATCTACAGATACAGACCAATTATAGTTTTATAATAGTAGTAGCTTTTTCCCCCGGCTTCACCAGTACAACCATAGCCTTTTCTCATCTCCTCGACCTCCAATAGTCATAGATCCACTATTATATTTCTATGTCGAACCATACACTATCTTATAATGTAAGCCCCTAGGAGATTAGTCCTGTACTTTTACAATGATGTTTGACAAACATAGGTTTCACCAAATTCTAAATCTAAATAACCAATCGTTGAACTGTTCTATATTTAAAACAGTAGTCATATTCCATTTACAATATTTTACAACGATCCGCACTTTATCTTTAATACAGGCTTAAAAGGTTTGCAGTGATTGCGCGCGGCTCCCCTATATTTCTTACATCAAGTAGCTACTTTTATTGGCAAGTGAGGCGGGCTAAGTACACTACTTTGCGCCTATATTGGCTGGCAGACGACGACGTCGTAAGAAAACTTGCTCCCGACCGATGATCTGTTCTTATCAAAACACCGAGCGCAACCTCTATGCTCCGAGTAAGTTATAAAGTTTAGTTTTTATGTTGACTTGTCATTTTTTTTGTAGCTACGATATTATTTCTGTATTGAGATGCGATACGAGATACGTTTATGATTTCGTTTTGTTTTGCTATTTTTTGTGTCTGTCTTTTGTTTGTTGACCGGGCCCCGTTCTGTGGGCGGTCATTCAACGGGGAGAAATCTTTTTTTTATTTTTATCGTATGAAATTTGATACGTCTTAGAACGAAACAATGCGAAGCGAATAAACCTCGATTAGATATATTACATCTTTTATAAGGTTCTATCTGTAAAATTTGTATAAAGTGCCTGCTTGTTATAAGTGGATAATATTACATTCAAATCTAATATCCAAAAAACGGTCTCTCAAAGCACACGTAAACAAATCCCTGGTACAGCTAGTAATATAACATAAAATAACAGTGGGTACATCTATCGAAGGATACTTCATAAAAGGGGTCATAATCGCATTACTTCAAGTGTTCATCATAGCACGCCCTCATAATTTTTAATGGTGAAAATAAACCGCGAGCTATCAAATCTGCACTGACGATTAACCCTCAAGTTGCCATCAAAAATAGATAAAACAAAATATTGCCCGAGCTCGGTCCCTTGGGCCAAGCGCACGTGTCGCCGGCGTTGGCTGCAATTCAATTACCTATCCACTATACTGGTCCACACGTATCTCCACTGGAATCAAATAAGTGGCAGCGTATCTTGAGACTTTGAATTCGATGTAGAATTGAACATTGATGTTTCTGATCTGAATTTGAACTGAGCGCAGAAGATGAATTTCAAATGTTGAAATGTTTTAAAGAGATTGAATATTACAAACAATTTTCATTCAACATTGCTCAGAATCGTTAAATAAATAATACGCTTTATACTAGCTAAGCAAATAAACCGAATTCAAATCGGCACATGATATGTTTTTTTTAGCAAAGTAGCTATCTTAGTTCATTGAATCTGAGGATACTATAGTGAGACAGACTTCTTCGATTTTGTCTAATTTTCTCTCAAAAATTAGTAGTAGCAACGAGTTATTATTATTCGTAGAGTAGTGGATGCTTATATTAAATAAATCGTGGGAAAACGAGATTGGTTTTTCTTTTAATGTTTATAACAATAATCGTGCACAAGATACCTTATCATCTATTCTTTAGAATCATGATTACTGCACTTACCTATACATACAATATTGTTTTTACTGGTAAATAATATTGTGTAACTAGCTGTTACCCGCGACTTCGTCCGCGTGGTATTTAACAAGGACAAACCCGTTAGCAATAGCCCGCTCGCGCGTTCTGAGCCTGGCCGGCAGCCTTTGTGATATTAAGTCGTTGGCGGGGGTAGGGGGGAGGGGGGTATTACAAAATAAAATTAGCCTAAGATACTCCTTGTTACATCAACTATCTGCCAGTGAAAGTCTTAACAAAATCGATCCAGCAATTTCAGAGATTAGCCAGAACAAACAGACAGACAGATAGATAGACAAAAATTGAAAAAAAATGTGTTTTGGTATATGTACCGTGCAATACATCAAAATGGCCTTAGTAAAAAGCGGTTATTTTAATATTACAAACAGACACTCCAATTTTATTTATTTGGTATAGATGTATAGATTAAATCATGGTGGCTCGCATGTTACGGCCATGTGCCAAACAACAACGAATTAATTTTGCATCTAGCAATCTGTGGATGCATCCGCGGCGGCAGCTGCCGTGACGTACTTGCCGATTCAATATGCACCCTTCCGCTCAGTGGTATGGTATATTATATTAGTGGTTGTGTCATATATACTTCACATACATAATATATCTAGGTACCTAGTCGAAATCGAAGGAACATTATTTAATCATTGCAGGCTTATGGAGACACTCACAAATTATCATTTTCGGAAAGCGACCTCAACTGAGGAGTACTGTCCAAAAACTAGGCGGGCTAGTGTAGAGTTACTAGTATACAATGTGTGACAATAATAGTGTAAAATATTTTAACAGGGTTAATAGTAGGTTATAAAGATATCATTCTCCAAGAAATAAATCAATTTATTAGACAATTAAAAAATTACACCAGTTCGCCTTGTTTAAAAAAAACTAATATAATTACACAATTTATTTAAACATCAATCTGATCCATATAAATTACTGATTCATCAGTTAAAATATTTTCCACTATTTTTATCGTACTTTATGTTATAATCCATATTTTATAACTTACTTGGCAGGTTTCACTTAGTTTTTAGGCATCACGTTTATAAAGCATATTGGCAGCAATATAAATTTTACAATATCAAATATGAAATGTTTTAACGACTTTTTAATGCATTGTTAATATAACTAAGTTCATTCAATAAAGTCCTGTATGAATTTCTATTAATACCAGGTTGCTGCAGACAATATTCGAATTAATTCGACCGTCGATACAGTTAATATTCCAATATCCAACGATATTATCGCATTCAATTAAATACAGGAGCAGTTGTAATAAAATTAAGAACTTATAATAAAATGTCGCTTAATGAGGCTTTTCGGACCGCATAACAATTCAATACAGGGTAAATATTTTAATGTTATTTAAAGTAAAACGTTATAACGGGTTCGGTTAAGTTACGTAACAGTTCTGGTAATACAGATAACTGTTGTAGTAACGGTGAAATAAATTTATTATTGTGTATATACAGTACACGGACCGTGAATTTTTCATTTCGGTAAGTACTTATTTAAAAGTAAAACGCTTTTAATTTGCTATTGGGTATTACCATACAATATTTCTATAACGACAAAAGATTTATGTTTATTCCTATTTGTTGCCGTAGAGTAAGTTCACCACACTAAAATATTAAGTTACCATCGCGGTTCTTTATTTCATGCTCACCTTTAGTTCATTATCGCATGGCAACTCCTAGCATTAGTGCAACAGTTTGCTACGCCACGACTAATATCGTTAAAACGAAAATGTTCTTAAGAGTTAGAGCAGTAAAGTCACCAGTATCTTTTTCACGGGCCTAAGAACAATATACATTATTTCAAATATTATTATGGGCACCCATGTGGGAAGCCCATAAAGAAATCTTGTTGCTTTCCCATATAAGGCATCATGGCACCATAAATAAAGACAATTATAAACACAATCAGCGTTTAAACGGCGTAAAACTCGGCACTACATTTTGTTCCAGTAAGTCAGAAAAATAAAATAAAAATTCGCTGTACCAATTGCATTAATTCAACTGCATAAAAATCAGCCAATTATTCAAATACGGCAGCGCCGTGAACCGAAGAACGTATCGATGAATATTAATTGATTTCGATCTGAATAAAAAAACACTGAAACAAACTGAATGATTGATTAAGATTGTTTATATTGCGAAGGACAATAGAAATCAAGTGATACATTTTCAATTAATGTTGATACTCGTAGTGTAAAACGCTTCAATTCAATTTAACGACAAAAATATTTGAATTTGGAACGACCTCTTCAACCGCACCACAAGCTACACAGATGGCGCTGCAGACGACATTTAGAACAATTGACAATTGTTCATACAATTCTGCAACGTGCTATGAGAGTTTTCGGGGCACGTAAGATATATAAAAGATCCCGACAATAACCATTGGGGCATGGCGGCCGCCCTGCCAGGCATTCCACCCGCCTGGCTGGAAGATCTTCCCTTTTCCACTAAACATTGATTGTTTTTTATTAATGAGAATGATTTATTAATATTTCAGTCGTAGCACGGATAACTTTTGTAGCAAAGGCGCTTTATTGCGTATATGATATAATTGATGTTAGTCTGTGGAATATCCATACCTACGCTACGGTATATCGCACAGATTAGAAATCTTTCAAATCTAGCACGTGGTGTAGACAAGGATTTTTTTTTATTTATTTTTTTTCATTATAATATATTGTGAGATTTGACGTGTTATTATACAAACATTTTCATCAGTAGAAAGCCCTTTTACTACATATGTAATAGGTACACTTCGTAGGTATAACATTCTCAAGATAAAAAAAACACCAGATAATCCTTAATTGCGTACCAAAAACTGTGTGGCAGATAATTTTACACGGCGCTCTACATTTGCACTCATAAAGGTTTAACCCTTAGTAGCCTGATTTACGAAAGTGATTTATTTTAATATTACTGTGTTTAATGTTACTGTGTTTAATAATAATCACATTTGATTATTTTTTTAATTTCGTTGGAAAGAATATTATACAACAGTAAAATACGTACAGCCAACCTATAAAAAAAAACTAATAGTAATGTGAACATTCGGTTTAAAAGATTGGTATCAAAATTGAAACTCTAGGCTATTAAGGGATATTTTGAACAATAATCGTATTCACCTACATGAGTACCAAACGTAATGAAACGGCCAGAGGTAATAAATATAATGTGTGGCGAATTCCACTATTATGTTTGTTTATTCTCATACGTGGGAAATAACGTCGACTTAATAAAAATTATAAAAAAAAAACTAGCCATGTGCTCGATCGAAATAAACCCCCATTTAACCCCCTTGGGGATCGAATTTCCAAAAAATCCCTCATTTGTGCACACTTACGTTATATTAATTAAGAACTCCCATGCAAAGTTTCATGTGTCTAGATCCACCGGTTTGGGATGTGCATAGTCTGTCAGTCAGTCAGTGCTAAGAATTTTATTAAGTAGATAAATCATACAATACATTGCAATAATGACTGAATACCTTCTATGACACATTGAGTGATTTTTAGATCATATATTTATTGCATTTATCCGCGTTTTAACACTAGCCATAGAAAACAAACTATAAATATAGCGCTTTTAATGTCCTACTGTTGGGCACAAGCCTCCCACCAATGCGAGGGAGATTCGGCTATAGTCCACTACTGGCCCTGTGCAGGTTGACGGACTTCACTCGTCTTTCGAGGTTTTCACTCAGACATGCAGGATTATTACTATCTGAGTTAAAACAGAAATCTTCGTGTACCAGTTTATGAGGTCACTACAAAACATACGAGTAGTTAGCCAAATTTTAAACGCCAAGAACAATCTGAGATCATACACATTCCTGACACACAGCGCCCCAAAGTTGTAAACTTCCATGGACTAATTCCATAGAGAGTTTATAGAGCTAAGGGACCAGCGATTTGACGAGACCAGCGAGCTTATTATTCGTAGGACGTGAGCAATAATAATGTTTTAAATTGTTTACAAACTGTCTAGCATCAATTATTGTGGAGTAGAAATCTTATAAAAGCAACTCGACTTAGGGAACACCTAAAGCGAGTGTAGAGCATTTTAAATAGCTATCTAGAACTACAAGTGCGAATGTGTGGTAGCGCGAACCCTTACACGAAACCAAAATGTTATTATATCACGTACGTATATATACGGGTATCGTACATATGTAATATCTAATACATCCCCACGTTAGACTTATCACCGAAACATTATCGTCTTGCCTAACGATAATGGAACTTTCGAGTGACTGTAACCCGGCATTAATTTAACTGGTACTTTAACGTAATAGCGTCGGTTTCGCTAATTGTACGTTAGAATAATTATATTGTGGCACATGCGTATTCATTTTAATGGATTTCGAGTGTTATGTACGATGGTTGGGTGGGTGTCGTTCATTGTATTAAATGTAAACTAACTAATTTTTAGGTGGTTGACTCTAAGGGTATTACTGCATTGAAATTGATATAATTTGGAATTCGTTTTTAACGAAGAAAGTAGAGACTGTAAAGGATATCGAGATTATGACAAGCGAGACATATCTATCGACATTTGAGTAAGAGTGAGCGGGATGCATAGAGGTTTCGTTATCAATTTATGTTTAATGCACGCAAGATACGAACTCCCACCAGTCATAAAGACGAGAAAAAAGGATTCCTGTTGCACAACATCAGAGCATCGCGATTGGGCAAACTTAGTATGCAAAGCTGTAGGCTGACCTTCATTAATTAATTGAAATACCTGATCAGTCAGGTCCTTGTATTACATTGTGTCTAGCATTGTATTACATTGCGGCTCTCTCCGTCATCCTTACGACAATCAGCGATGTAACGTTTTTTTTTCATTCGAAAAAATGATAATTAATTTTAATAACCAGTATCTAAATTTTAATTTTATTTTTTATCTTGTTTTAATTTTAATTTATTAATATGTTGTTAGATTCAAAGAAAAGTTCGACTACCTTTCCTTGCTCTTAATATCTACTTGTTGGCCCTAATTACGTTCTTAATTAATATATTTGCTGCTCCAAATTAAAGATTCTCTGTGAAACTCTGCTATTCAAAACCTTTAATTAATGAATTCTACGAATCATAAGAAACATTTCGCTTCGTGCGTGGTTTCATTTGATCATCTAGATTCTGTATCATATTTGTCTTTTAGGCTTTAAAATATGAATCTTTACTTGTTATTTACGTACTTAATATAAGTGTTATTAGAGCTTAAAGTTCGAAAGCATATATCTAGATTGTTTGCACCGGTTACACGGAAACTGCGCAAAGAGTTTTTACTTATAAAAATGTTTGTATATTGCTGTTACAAGCCACGGTGGAGCATAGAAAATGGCGTCTTCAATGCCAATATATTGCTTCCTCGCGTGATGTCGTTAGGGCCAGCTGTTGCCGTCGCCTACTTGTTTTTGCGCCAATGTTTTAGCCAACAATATAAAATTGTCTACTTTATCAATTCTGGTTTACAAAGTTCGCTTACTTTGCAATATTAGTTGCTGCTATAGCATGCAATGCGACGATCCTTTATGATTGCAGGTATCCGATTGCTTGCGATTTTTATTTTGTTCACCGCTGCAGGTTTGCTTATTGAGATATCGTAGTAAGTACTTGAATTATTTTCATAATCGATCATTAACATTAATAATATATACTGAGTGCTTCTACAAAATTGTAAGGACGAAAGAGAAGTATTGTATTTAGGTACATCATGTACATAATTACAAGCTCCAAGGTGGCAAAACCTTATCAGTCGAAGCGATCTTCGTATCGCAATGATTTCGCGCATTTTAATCAGACCACAGACCGTTATACCATTGCCGTGAGCCAGTCCTAGTATAAGCAAAGCTTAGTCGGTAGGTCTGACGAGCTTCCTGTAATGTGAAAACCCCACAATCCGAGAAATATTTTTAAACAATAAAAATCCATGTGCTTAACGTTTGTTTTGTTTGTATTTGTATTCGTATGAGGAAAATCATTAAATTAAAAAGACTTGTACAAAAAGAAACGAGAAAAATAAAAGGTAAACAAAAAAAATATCTCTCATTTTATATCGCCAGAGTATTAAGAAAACGCCGGTGAAATATTAAGGCACCTGTATTGTAACATAATCTTTGAGCAGTCCTTACTTCAACGTCGACGATCATAAATATATATACTTAAAACAAACATGAAAATTGTTTAGAGGCAGTAACTTGGTAAATCGCTCAATATACAGGGGCCCAAATCATAATAAATCGAGTGAAGGTTAGAGGATGCAGGAGATTGACAGCGGTCTTTAACACTGCCCTTGCGGTAGGCATCAACTTGTGTTTTGTGGATAAGTATCAATTTTATCGAGTGAATCCGCCCGTAATAATTTTAAGGCGTTTACGTTCGAAGCTTTCCCTTTGACTGTCGAGTAAGAGGCTATTCGGCAAAGGTCCGATAAAAGCTGTCTTATTTTTTGTGTTTCGTGGGTCGCGAGCTGCTATTCTTTTATTCTTTCCTTGTAAAAAGAGTACATTTTAGGAGATTTTTACCGTTATTTATGAAATGTTTCGTTATTATCTTGGCAGGGAGAATAAAGGAAATGGATGATTTGTTTTCAGAGTGACTTGTAATGGAGGATAAATGTAACATTCAAACCGCAAATGTTACACATAAAAATATCAACATTTTGTTGAATTTATTCATGGTGAAATGGAGAGATGCCTCTGGGATAGCAAAGTACTAAACTCCACGCGTACGAAGTCGCGGTATAGTTAGTATTTTTATATTATGCTCTACATAAAATGATGAAGGATGCTACAAAGAAAAGATGAATTATCTGTGTTACGATAACGATATATATCACATTTATAAGCCAAATTCTACATTAATGTAAACTTACACTAATCGTGTATTCTTCTTAGACCGACTAAAATAATAAGTAAATAACAGACTTACCTACTGACCGTCTATAAAATTCTCCAAGTAAAATATTGGGGTCACTTCTATAAATTTCACAATGTTAGACTTACGTTAGAGAGAGCTTAAAACAGCACATACTGAAACGGAAAACTCATAAGAACCAATTTCAAAGGGTGCAGGTGTGAAAATAAGGCGTATAATAGACCACCCTAGTGCCACGTGTGATGACGTCACTATCGCGGCCTAAATCTGGACCTGTTACCTTAAGAGTATGTATGTCGGTGTGTTTGTACAGTCTGTGTATTAAATGTTGACAGTTTTTTAGTACCATTCCAATATTTGATGGCAGTGTTGTAGACAAGTAAATATCGATTTGTTATAGGTTACTTACTTCGTACTTCGTAACACTTCAAATTTTTGCCGTATTAATAACATAGTAATAGACAAGAAAAAGTTGTGTATAATTTTAATTCAAATTAAACACCATCGGCAATACGGTTACTTAACAATAAAAAAATAGTTAGATTATCTCTATGAAAATGTGCGCATTGAGCAATTACGGTCAGTCCAAACTAAAACAGACATTACAAATAACCAACAAACATTTGCCTATTCAAAATATGAATTATTATAAGTACGGATGCCATTACGATAACACTCAACTATCAGAATGAACGCATCGAAATTTAGTTAACAGACGACTTTATTTAGGTCACAACACCGTTTTCCGTACAATCATTCCTAAGTGAATATTTGCATGACGCTAATGAACCCGTGTTATGTAGAAATTGCCTATAAAAAGTAACCGGCTTTGTCTTTAAGCGCCTTAATTAAAAAAAATATAGTCCACTTTTTATGGGGTGTACGAAAAGTAATTGGATTTTTTTTTATTAAAATTTGATTTAGTCTTTATTATGTATGAAATGTGTTTTTTAATGACGATGTAGAAACAATATCGTTTAATATAATAATAAACGGAGTAGGTACAGGAAATATTTTTAATAATGGCATTATGTAGATACCACCAGATGGATACATTTTTAATTTTTGAGAACCATGAGATGACCAAAGCGAATTATGACACTCGTGATTATGCATTCCAATGTACGAGACGAGTAAGAGATTTGTGAAGCATACGGCTCAATAGGTATTAATATGCCACTTAAATATTAAGGATCTTCTTAATTATTTGAGATACCGGTATCTTCTGATACTAGTTACCTATTCTGGGCCTTTACTCATTTTGTGTGTTCACTCATTTTAATCACACCTAATTACTGAGTATTTCACAAATTTGCAAGACGGTAAACCTATGTCTGTATATGCAGATTTCGTCGTTAAATCACAACAAGACAGCACAGCCATCAAAGCTGTGACCAATTTCAACACATTTGAGGCCGCAAGCGGAATACTATTAATCATAACTCAGCATATCCACACACTGGCACCGCCTGCGCAATATATTACCTACCATAGTAAGGAGCAGGGCTGTAACCGAGTGTTCAGCAAGTGTAGCATTAGATGTTTTAAAAGGAATTAGATTTATAGACGTCGCATACAAAAGTTGACTTAAAAATAACTAAGCTTAGAACCATGGCTTGGTCCGGTATTAACTAAACAGTCTAAACTAAGAGTGAATTTAGAAAAGTCATTCTAAAAAAATTCAGACCGCACTCAAACTCGCTCTTAGATTTGAGATCTAAACTCGCTTTTAGGTTTGAAATCGATTTACTAATACCGGCCTCTAATACTCCTACCATCTCCTACAACTAATTTTGGATAATTTAGGGACTTGTGTAATAAACCAGTTGTACACAAGTTTTTTGGATTCGTTCTTATAGCATTGCTATGCGAGACGGATTTATCCTAAATATTTTGCTATAAAAGTTTCAGAAGTCTTTAACAAAGCAAGTCAACGCAATGAATACCAGATGTAGTTAATCACAGGAATATTCTGCGGAGCCGGTACAACCCTGGAAGAAGCATCGATGTGAACAGTTGGCGTTAATGGCCGACCTTACCCCAGGGAAATGCGCTCTTGATAATGTGAACAGTAATTTTGTGTTTCAACAATAGTCAGTAGTTGATTTCAAAAAATATGTAATTCTAAATTTGAATATTGATTTCTTATATTTGCGCGAATACTACACATTTAAATAAAACTAATACTAATAAAACTAAACGAAACTACGGGAACGTAAAAAACAAAAAATAAACGCGATAAAATCCGTAAAATTAGTTTTATTTTAACTAAATTTGAAATTAGAATAAGTTTTTTTTTTTAATTTTCAATTGGCCAGTTTGAGTAATCACCCGGTGATTGGCTACCAAAATGTATCTATCGCTACACATTTTGTTTGTTAACTTTATCTCTTTAATCTAGTATTAATAATGTCAAGTACGTGTAGAGCTTTAAAAACTATACTAAATTATAAAACATGTGCTTAAAACTATTATTTCTTGGTGCACTTTCCAGTAAAATCGTGTGTTGTTTCCAATAAAAAGTGCTACCCACATTTTTGTTATTGGACCCGCTAAGTACTTTCAAGGGCCCTCAAGTTTTATCACATCTTCAAAAATAATCACGCGCTCAAACTGAACTTTATCTAAAGTCAGATCATTAGTTCTAATATCTCGAGAACCATAATGGTCCTATAAATATTTTCATATCACACGTGGTATTTGACTTTGAAGTTTCGAGCTCTCGATAAGCGGTTCAAGTTTTGACGGTAACGCGTTCTGGCTTACATTTGTGGTGTTATCTACCCCAGTTTGGGCTCCCTTTGAAAAAGTAAGTACTGAACTCGATAAATCACTGGGCATTAGACATATCGTAGTAGTGATGGGATTACATTGGGTGGAGCAATCGTTATTCGATGAAATCGATATTTATGCAAATTTAAAAAGAGGTAAAGCTGTAAGTGTGTATTATTGTAAGGGGGTAATCTCCGTAACTACTGAACCTTTTTTTACATTTTTATAGTCCTAATATTGGATAGATTTAATCAATATTATAACTACATATTACGTACATAACTATAATATTATACAAGAAGAAGCGATATGATTTAGGCACTCCAAGATGGAAGATGAACTCAGCGCTACATATAAATACTCTCAGCCAATGTGTAATTGATAGCAGATGCAAAAACAAAACGAAAAGAAACCACAACCATTTCTTACGACTACTATTTTTACTACTTTTTTTTACTGTACTAAATATATCGTACTATAATATTACATGTCCCATCACTATTCCAGGAGTGCGCAAAGTACAAGGGGCTCTATATAGGCCCCCGTTACGACTAGACATCTAATGGAACGATTTGAGACCCTATGTCGCATACCCATGTACATTCCAATTCAAGAATTGAATAGAAAAAGGACGCGTTGACATTGACGAAGAAAGATACATTGAATTCTTAGGTAGGTACGTACTCTTACGTTTTATTAGGACGAAAAGGGCAGACCAGACTTTGCACTTTCTTTACAACCTAAGTAATAAACCGGTACCTAACTTTTGCACTTTGTAACACATTTTTTTTCACCATAACATTATTATACTTAAAATAAAAGTGAAGATTATGTTTTTTCGTCCGTGGCTTGAGCGTATACCTTGTGTGACTTCTATCTTCAAACAATGAGATGTATGATAACAAAGACAATTCCTAGTTATCGGAATACAAAAGGGACTTACACAAATATTTTTCGGGATGAAAATAAGCCTAAATACATACGCAACAGGCCCCGAGGATCCAACAATAAACATCTATTTGCAAATTTTACCTCCGAGATATAATATCGACTGAAATTATTTTCCAAAAACCTTTAAGCATCGAACCGCTGTCATGTAATGGCACGTAAATCCCTCCGAACAAACACTGACACAATCCCTTCGTGTCCATCAAAGGCCCACGTATTAAGGACAGGATTGGCCAATATCTGAACCTCTAATTCCGATGAGTATCGACTAAATCCACTAAGATTTCCTTATTCACTAAATGAAAATCCTTCTAAAAGCTTCTTTGTTGTCGTCCAACAACGCGATATAAAATACTATTTTCTTCGGTCATTCCGTTGAAATTATGATTTTGCTTTCCGTTTTAATATTATAGCGTTTCTCATCGTCCGTTTGCCTCCATGGCGCAAAATAACTGAAATTACTGTAGGTAAAAGTGGATGAGCATTTTATATCTTGCGAAATATTTTCATAATTCTTATATGCAATTTAAGTTTCACGGAGTAAATGGCTGTGAACCTTGTTCAAGATTATGGATAGGTTTTGTAAGAGGGATGCTGGCGTTCAAAAGAAATACACTACGCAACTGTGATGTTTATGTTATAAATAATATGAGATAAAATACACACGCACACACACATGGCGAAAGCTCGGTAAAGTGGTATGAATGTTCGGTTCACTTCGGTTGCTGTCCAATACTCCATAATATTCCATATGCTTTTGTCTATAGCATTGTACGTTACTTATAATTCATATGTTGTTTAGTTTAAGATCATATAGTTGGTGTTTGCGTCCAGTACTTTTTTTATGTTTGTCTAAAATACACTTTAAATGTACACTACATAAGTAACAATGTGGTCAGCGTGCAAGCGAGCCAGTCATCTATTCAAATACACAAGGCCCTCCACAATTAAACCTACGCATCCGTAAACATTAAAGTAACACATGTTTAATTACTCGTCGTAGCGGGATGACCTATGGCTTTGTGTGTTTGTCCCGTCTGAAGTTGGGAAGAGATCCTTGATTTTAACAGTCAAACAGTGGCGATGTTTGTGCAAACAAAATATGCAAAGTAGGTACGGGCGAGCGAGATACGGGCCTCGCTAATTATGTGGGGGCACGGCGTGCTGTGTCCGACCATCGCCCTACATTCAGGTTGGCTAATAAAAATGCAAAAAATGTGGCGAATTATAATTAGCCACATACCTCGTAGGCTGGTGAATTCACAACGCTTTTAAACGACCAGTCGGTAGCAATAATAATATGATTGTATTATTTTAGTAAATAAATATTCTGGTAAAAGATGTTCTTGAAAAATATTATGTCCTGAAGGACGCTATGAATAAATATATAAGTAGTTTTATATGCAAAGAATATTATAAGATACATTAAAATGTGGGAATGATCATGCTATGCATTTTTTTTATCTCTGATCCCTCGTTTTAAGTTTGTTCTGTTATCGCACTATCCTCACAACTTAACACCTAAATATCATTTTTCTACCGGATGACGCCATGATTTATTGTCGGTAAGACGAGCTAGCAAACGAAGGTTTTATCTCCCCCCAAGTGCGATTTATATAACACCAAGATGTTTGAGATATTTCAATAAATCACAAAATGCGTGTCGAATTTCAAAAGTAGCGTCCCCATCTTTTTTGTGAGACGATCCAAGGATTGATAGGAATGTTAATCTTTCGAACCCATTTTCCTCACGTGCCGCGACTGTATCGAAGGTTTTGTAATCGAATAATCCTATTAGTTTAAATGATTATCGTTATAGGAAATATCGAAGCGTTAAGACAGTTTTGTAATTTGTAAACACGTGTGATTTGAGTGTACGGAGATTGATAAACGATAGCGGACCGTGGGCGGCGAGCCGCTTTAACATAACAAAGCAATGTTAAACATTTGTCTTGCGCTATAGATTATTCTGTAAGATGTCGTGTTAGTAAATATTATACCAGGGTGTTACATCGCAGAGAGCCGTGATTTGCACTATAAGATGAATGCTATTTGTATCTTGAGAGTGCTTTCTGTCGTGTACAGTATCGTTAATATTTAGTAGCTTGCGTAACTTGCGGGTTGTAGAAATGTTTGAGATATAATTTGAAATGATAAAGCCCTAGTTTCAATATTTGCAGAGGTTCGAGATTGACAACGCCTGAGTCTATATACTGAAGTAATAACTAGGTAGTATGCTAATTTCATGAATTTAATTCCGAAACTTAAGTTATAATTATACACATCTAGTTGTCTAAATTTGTTAGTCCTAATTAAAATGGTTCAGTTAAATGTATTTTTATAAAATATGAATCATTTTTAACTGATAACGTAGGATAGCTTGTAACAATAAGCTATCCTACGTAGATACACATAACTTTATACGCTATAATTACTTAACTCAGATGTCTCAATTTACGCGATACTTTATGAGTATTTGAACCGAACAATTGCAATACGGTAATTGATGTGAAGAATTTAAAAATGTAAAAAGCCCATCTCCTCGCCGTGAGGGCCGCATCGTGTGCATCGTGGATGTAATGAATACCTGTCAGGCGCGCGTGTGGGCGCTCCGCCGGCCCGGCCCGGGCTAAGTCGAACGCAAACATTTGCCCTTCGCTCAGCAGTAATTGTTTAAAATTGAGCCTAACTGTGTGGGCCTTGCCTGTTGCCCGTGTCCTGCTGTACGCTCAGATGCAAGGACTTTCTTTGTTAAACACCATGTGATCCCGTTGAATATGGAATACTTAACGGTTCTTAGCATATATGATTATACTAAGTATACCTAGTGATTCTTAGTGTTCAAGAAAGGAAGATAGCAAACGCAAACAAAAAAAAATACTTTATAGACAGTATATAATAATTATATAGATACTAAACATCCATGTCTCGGCTACAAACATTCGTGCTCATCACACAAAGTTTGTCCTTACCAGGATTTGAACCCGGGACCCGCAGCGCAAAATGCAGGGTCACTACCCTCTGAACTGAGCTAATCGTCGTCGTCAATAACTACTATTTACTGATAGAACAAGATGTTAGTTTAATTAATGACAGAAAAGATACCCTCCTTCTGGCACTGTCGGGTAAACAGCTCAAGCGATAGACGATGGCCGTAAGTAAGTGATAAAACACGGTAAACAACATGTAGGTGCATTTATTAAAAGAATATATCCAACCTTCGAAATAAGCCGTCTGCCGATTTGGCAATATTTTGTGTGAATTACATAGATTCTATTTTGATATATCAGCTGTTGTATGAAATAGTTGCCAGCTCGGCAACTAATACGGTACTAAATTAGGGTGTTCGGTGCCGGTGTTTAGAATGCAGTAAACAGTGGCTGATTTATGTCGAGCTGTTATCAGGATTATACTGAGCTCGGGATGCTAAGTCAAAGTCAAATCATTTATTTCGTATAGGCTTAGGGGGGCATTTACAAACAGTCATTTACATTTTTGTTTTCTTAACTCTACAACCGGATCGGAACGCGACCTCAGCTGAGAAAATACGGTGGGAAACTCAGCGGGCTTGTCTTTTTTCCATATTTTTCTTTTAACTAATTCTTTTTTTAGCATAGTATTTATCCTTAAAAAACACTGAAGGCTGATGATAATAGGCACCTCTCCCTCTTTAATATTTGCTTATTTCATTATAATATGTTTATACTTTATCTTATTTTATTACATCTGCTAGTAAATAAATGACACCACTACGGTTATTGTTTATTTTAAAATAGTTTTTAGAAGTGTTCTTAGAAAACGATTGAATCATAATGTTAATATAATAATATCGCCAGACGATCTGATTAGCTCAGTTGAAGGTGACCCTGCTTTCTGTGCCAAGACTCCCAGGTTCGACACTGTTTTACCCGAGTCATAGATGTTTAATATATAAGTATTGTATATTGGGATCGCCCCCAGTATCCATAATAAAATCGTTGCTGAGATTGGGACCGTACAGTTAGTGTGATCGTCAGGCGATTTTTTTAAAATAATGTTGTAGCACGTAACAATTTTATTTTCAGCAAAAAGGTCAGACCACAAAAAGACACTCATAGGTTGTTAACAGATATATAACAGTTTCCCAGGCAAAGACTGAAAATAAATCAGCCTTTTTTGCTTTATAAATGGAAAATAGAACGGCGGGATCGGGGTTGAAGTAGCACAATGGCATGCCAGTGGACCGATGCGATGGCACAAAAGAGTATTGTTCTTGCTATGTCGAATGTATCGGGTAGGAACGGCAATACGCGAACTTCATTACCTTCTTTTATGGGAAAAATGATAGCGAAAAAAAATTAAAGCAATGATATTAAATGTCAAAATGTAGAGAGTACAGAGATTCAAAGGTCCTAAGCTTTTGATACTACCTGCTATTGTCAAGTTGATATCATTGAATAGCTATGCCAAAATTGATCAAACTTGAATTCATAGATGTTACCATCCATTCTTATTTTTAACTAAGGTAGATTTAAGATGAAGATTATTTATTAATCATATTGCACTTAAATGTATTTTGACTGTTCATAAATTTGATAATGAGTGTCTACATTTTCGCCTGATAGGATATTGTAAATATGCTCTTATTATGTCCTGAAAAATATAGAACAGTAGTAACGGTGAAGGAGGAACAGAAACATCGTGAGGAAACCTGCATGTCTGAGAGAGCCCCTCGAAAGATGTGTGAAGTCAGCCAACCCACACTGGCCCAGTGTGGTGGACTATAGCCAAATCGCCCTCGCATTGAGGGGAGGCCCGTTCCCAACAGTGGGACATTAAAATGGACAGGTATAAGATAAATAAGATAGCACCGTATCTCTAGCACAATCCTTTTTACGGACCGTTTCGGTAACGTAACGTCTTCCATCCCTCTCACACCACAGATTTCATAAATAGGTATGACAGTGACAGCATTTTTTGCTTGATGACGTTACGATTACGTTTCTGCTTACCCTAAAGGTAATCATTTACACCTAAAATAACAAAGGCTATAAATTAATAGCAACTTTTAGTTATTTGTTATTCTCACAAAACTAGTTGGGGCCAAAAGTTTATTGTAAATTGAT
The DNA here is from genome assembly GCA_905404115.1 of Pheosia gnoma. NCBI lineage: Eukaryota > Metazoa > Arthropoda > Insecta > Lepidoptera > Notodontidae > Pheosia > Pheosia gnoma. The sequence continues at coordinate 4,112,034 of FR989909.1, read as the reverse complement.
TTGTTTAATTTTAATGTAAATTAGGCATCTCTATTCACTTATTCACAGTCCACATTGACTCGGCGTGGGTCTTTATAATGGCTTGCAATTTATAAATGTCATCAAGTTGTAACTTAAGACAATGCTATAGGTATAATAAAAATCGATTGATATCATTAACATTGTATATCTTTAATTTTAATTCCATTAGCATTTTAGGGTTCCATTTCATATTTAATTAATAAAAAATATAACAAGTACTCTACTACGTATTTATTAATGAAGACCGATATAACTTAATAAAATACTTGGATTCCCATTCCTTTTAGCAGGAGCTCAAAAAGTTAATAATAGAAAAGTCAACCAAATTTTTTCACTGTTCGTTGGCTACACTCTTGAGATGCTACGGAACCATTGCCGAAGATATATTATTATGTAGGTAGGTTGGTAAATGTAAATTATTCAATAAATTTAATATTATTTGGAAAGGCGACGATGTACGCATATTAAATAAAACAATCTGTTAACCGATCATGCTATTTCTAACTATAATGCTTATGCTTGAGAACGAAATAATTAACATAAAATGATAAAGAAAATATTATTTAAATAAAAGCTTTTTATTCAGTAAGCTTTAAATAATTATAGGTATTTACTTCAGATAGTGACAAATACCTATACCTATAAGTTAGTTACATAATTCCTAATACCCTTAGTTCTCAAGCGTTTTTCGGGATAACGGAAAGATACCTTATGGCATGACCCCGATTCCCACGAATTGAGGCGAACCACTCCTTTGGGATAATAAATGTGCGGACACATTGTCTCTTTACCATATCACAGAGTCAGTGTTTACTGCGGGAGCCGCGGCTGAGTAAGCGGACTTCGGCAAGCGGTGCGAATACGCTTATTTAAATAATAACTGCGTGTCGGTGCTAATTGCCTAGCCGCTAGGCCCATGCAGTCAGGGCACTAAAATCCTCTTAAATGTGCCAACAGGGCTGGCTAGCACATTATTAAAAAAAACTCTGAAATGTAATAACAGGGCTGGCTAGCACCTTCTTAAAAAAACTGTGCGACAATTCAGCGATTGTAGCTAGCATTCGTGCCACCATTCCACGCGGTCAAGGTTCATTTGTTATTTAATATATTTCATGCTCTTTATTTATTTTCTCTATTATACTTAATAGTAGGTGATCCTACTGGATTACGGTACCGGTTAGTACGGTAAGTATTATTAAGTAAGAAATTACTTAATAATAGCACAGATTGAGTACAATCTGTCCAATTATTAAGTAATTTCTTAATTAATAGGTATATACATAGTGCATTGTAATATGTGTTGTATCGCACTATTAATTCTATTTTAAAATACAATATTATGAGTATTTGTTGCTACACACATAATGAAATGTACCCTAAATGTCAAGATTTTTAATCAACTTTAAAAGCATAACATAAAACTTCTGTGCCATTTATATTCGTGACAGTGTAAATTAATTTTGGAGCTGTGTATTTGTTAAAGGGTGTTAAGAATGATTAACGAGGCTTAGTTTTTTCGAGCCCAGACCGATTGTATATACTGTGTCCGATAGGGTAAGTGATGACCCATTTTCATTACAATCCTAGTTGTCTTTTAACAGTCAAAGGCAACTGGGATTTTCATGACGTTATCAATATATGTATTCTAGAGTGATTTAAATACATCAATAATTTGGTTAAGTTGCTTTTAAGTATCTCTGTTAGCTTTGTTATTATTCATACTAGTCGTTACATTAATGGACACGTGAGAGTCGTATGTGTCCATTTAATCGGTCGTCGTCCTGAAAAACTCAAAACTGTTGAAAACTAAAAGAAAAAAATATACTTTTGGTGTAGATAGTAACCAAAACCTAGTTCAGATTGTAGTCGAGCACGAGTAATTTAGTGACTAAGGTTGTTACAGTACGTCGCGCACACAACATATTATATTATAGTCATAAACTGAGTAGTGAGCTATAGTTGGGGGGGGGAGGGGGGTGTAGCGAGTAGGGGGCGCTACTCACTCGAATATTACCGACTCGTTTTTTTTATTTTTTTTTAGGTTGTTAAGTGATATTGAAAAGCTAAATTACCCATCTAAAATACTTGCGTTGGCTTTACAGACAGGTCATATTCACACACAGAGCTAATAATATTCAATAGGTATACAGTACAAGAGTTTTAATTGTCATCGCGGCCCAGTCTAAATCAATTCTGTGGCAACACTCGATTTGCGCGCGTTCCGCAATAAAATGGATTAGCGTATACTGTCCCGCGGGATGCAATAACTAAACTTGGTAATGGCGCGTGTAGTATTATTAACATACATTATAACTCACATCGGCTCTTTTGTTTTTAACCGTACTCATAACTGCGCCAATGGATTTATGATTTCAGTGGTAATGAGCTTTTGTTAGAGCGATATATCACAAGTCGAAACACGAGCGAGAGAAATATACAATACAAGAAATTTTCGCAAGAAGGCAAAAGTCGAACAAGGTGACTAAAAACATAACTACTATGGTATTGCTATGGTCTGAATCCTGAAGGCTCGTCCCGTATTTCATTTAAATGTGGCACTTCTGCTTACCCTTTTGGCTAATATACGCGTGGTAGGACAGTTATTACAATGAATGTATTTTTTAGACTATTAAATATTGAACTCTCTTGCCTTGCTTTTTTCCAGGCCTTGCCTAGATCATCTCGCCTTACTAAAGACGTGGTAATTGTTGAATATTACTGAAATCACGAATTAATGTTACCCGTAAGTTTAGAAACACAACATTTCCTATCCGATTTAAAACTCCTATGGGATCCAAAGCTCTATCGCCGAGGAAGCCGCGGGCGCAAACTAGTTCCATAGTAATGTAAAGCTTCCGGTTTTGTGGCGTCATGAGTAACGGTCTTTACGGTTGTTACAAACTATGTTTATATGACTCCTGTGTGATTTAACTAATAAACAATAATAATAAAAGGAGGATTTCTGCTTGCTGTTACAGCTAAAATAATATATCATGACAATGAAGTTAAAAAATTATATGTAACCGCAATAACGTAGATTGTTACTTTTGATCCCATGAACAGAAGTTTGGTTCATTCCCACATATATTTTCCAGGGTCTCTTATAGGGCTGAAAGCAATCAAGATAGAGTACTATCCAAACAGAAGAAGTCAGATGTCATTAGTCAATCACCCATTCAACAAATGATACAGAACCAGAGGCTATTATAAATTGAACTTAAAAGCTTTTGCCAAATGATTCACGTTTATTTGAACTAGCTACTGCAGTACTGTATATCTCAAGCCACAACAACAAATACACAAGAGATATAAATTTGTCAGGCTTATTAAATAACGCACGCAGTATTTACCTCGACCGTAGTAATTTGGCCGGGCAAATAGTCGAGCGGTGACCCTACGGTTACAATTTGCCCCGCCAATGGCTCTCGGCCTTGCTTGAACTTCGCTAACATTGTTACACCGTCCCCAGCGTCCCTCGAGGCTCCAAATGTCCCTACATCTGTTCGCCAAGTCCAACTATAAAAATGTAGCGTAGTTTACAATCCGCAATTTCGTTTTATAGATATTGCTCAATAAATCATGATGAGCAAGACCTTCATTCGGTCTCTTTGTTCCGCCCTGCTCAATTCCGTTGCTAAGACATCTCGGCCGATTGCAATTGAAAAACTGCAGCCTCATTTTCTTCAAGCCATTGTTTTATCTGTTTTTATTTCAATGGGGTTTCCTCTTTCAATAGCAGAAGATAATAGATTCTTCGAAGAAAATATCTGTATTCATATTAACAATGGGGGATGCTCGAGGATTGACCAAGATTTTTCTATTATCTAACAGGTGTCGTTTCTCAGTATAAAATGTTTTTCTATCGTGTTGCCCTCGAGCGATCCGACCTCCCCAGGGTGGGATGCTGCAAGTCGTCTTAATAGACTTAGAGACCTTAGACTTCATCCCTCGGGGCTAACGTGTCCCCAACCCACCCTGCGTCGTACCATAAAAAAAAATAGATTAGCTTCCTTTGTTAAGCTTCCATTCGTTTATCTAGCGACATTTCGTCTAATTCCGAAGCTTAAGCGAATTCTTTTTATGTAAAGTGCCTGGTTCATTTGTTTGACATTGTTGCAATAAATATGGCGAGTCGAGTAACGTTTTAGGATTCATAAACAATATGCTAACGACCCAGTTCTGGTCATAAACCTTTGAAAACTGGGTATAACGTTTGTTGTAATGGCGCAACTTCAATTTACCTAGTTTCCTGACAAAACGTCGTCTTAGTTGCAAAAGGTCCGTTAGGATAACGAGTACAAATGTATGGCCCACATCAAAACATCTATAGGAGTAAACGAATAATAAATACTGATAAAAGTAGCTCGGAATGTGATTACTAATATGCGAATTTCATGTTACCATTATAGCAAATCAGCACGTGCCTGCGACATAAATATTCACATTATTGTGTGGCCCCTAAATGCGCGGTGCGATTTTTTGTCGATCTACGGTTGTGCATTTAGATATGAAGGGGACCGGGGCGTAACGTATCGACGCAAAGCTACCGAGGGTGACGCGCGCATCGCCCACTGTTTAGCCATTATTTGCTATAATGTGGGTGAAATTCAGCTCATTTCGTACACCGTGCAATAATTGTCTCCGTTCTTTTATTTGAAAAGCTTTTATTTATAGCGTAGTGGGGTCCGCACGAAAATCCCGCATTATTTGGCTAACAAATTATATCGAATCTGTTGAGAATAGGACGGGCATGTCAATAAATCAATGTGCGGATTTATTGATGAAAGCTGACAAATTTAGCCATAGAATTGTCTGTGTTCTCTCCCTAAATTGATGACGATGTAAAAATTATATATATTTTGCAGTCATCACACATGTTACACCTTATGCGTGATGGGTTTTTGGTACATGACAGCTGTGAAGAATACCCTAGTAATCGGTCATATATTGAAAAAAAAAATACGAACCTATAGCTATAAAAACATACCCCGATTGTAGCGTGATTTGAAGATACATATTATAGCAGCCCTATTTTTGCCATAGGTACTTACTTATTATTATTGGTCAACTGCTCATTAATCCTAAATGACAAAATATTTCACCACAAGCAATACAATCATATTTATCAGACTGTACCCACAGCAAAACACATAAAAACCAATGATGACACCATAAATATTTTCTATTACTATCGCAGCCGTTTATGTTACTCACAAAAATGGGTGCCTACTATATTCGTCATTTGTGAAAATAAATAATATTATCTGAAATCACTCAGTAGATTACAAGCATTTCTGGCACAAATATTGTCTGAGTCGGACGAAAGGGAAACGTTGGAGCGTATAGAAGGCGCCGCATAACAACCCAAGGTGATTAATGATACCACACGATAACAAATATGTCGCATTCGTATTCTGGGGGTTTTGCTGGCAAATGGTCGTATCGGAAGTGTTATATTTATAAAATAACAGAATGATAAAGTATTTGTTTGCCAGATACTCAGTATACATGGAGTCGACAGTATAGTTGTTACCTACCACTCCCAACAAAAACAATAATCAAAGCTCTGGACGGAGTAAATATTTTGTTTATGAAGTTGGTAGCAATGAATATGTTGAGTCAATACCTTGTTCAGCAAGGAGTTTTAAATTAAGCCTTGGTTTAGCCTTAGTTTATTAAGTTATTAGAGTCTATTGTATGTCCCACTGCTGGGCACGGGCCTCCCGTTTTCTTCTCCACAAGTCCCTGTTTTGGGCTTGTGCCCACGTTTTATCCGCAAAGATGTTGAAATCATCGCATCATCTTTGCTTTGATCTGCCACAACGCCGGTGACCATTTGCGGGCGTTCAAAAATTGAAACGATTTTCCAACAATAATGAACAAACCAAAAATTAAGAAAAACTTATAACATACCACACAAGGTAAGAAGCTCTATGAAAATTCGCTGAGTTAAACCTTATTCAAAAAAAATCAGCACTATTCATGTGTTACATAAAGACGAGATTGGCTTATTCTACAACGGCACCTTCGAATAGGGTTGTAGGCATCCACGCGATGAGTTCACACACACAATTCTAGCAACGTAACGCCTCGCTAATACGGTATTAGTGACGCGGTATGTTAGAGCGCCGTCTATGAGACAAATTGCGGGGTGCCGCTCTACCCACTGTAGGTAATATGTAAGACTATTTTAACTTATATTAGTAACTAGACAAAGGCTTTTTTGACTGTGATTACTAACATGACATATGCATAATATATTGGTATATTAACTCAGAGAAGAATTCAAAGAAAACTGGTGGAAAGTACACTTATGGATCGCAAAACCAATATGTGACTTAGAAACCAAAGCAAAGTCGCTGATGGCAACAACAGAGTAGCCCGGTCCTAAGTGTAAATAGGCTGGTCACGTGTTATGTGACCCTGGTCATGTCACTCCGGTACCCGAAGGCAGGAGTCTTGGTGCAAAGCCATCCTGAAGTGATCTTCATGTGACAAAAGATGACGTCAAAAGAGAAGTTGAATCGATTATATAAATGACGCAAAAGATGTGATGGAGTCGAGCAAAGAGCAAAGAGGTAAATACCTCCATATGAATGGGTTGATATAGTACACTCTAACTGTGGATATCATAAAAGGCGACTAAAGGACTGAAAAACTCTAATAGCAACTACATGTGCGATCATTGCTTCCTACGATTGCTATTGCTCTTATAAGTATCCTTTGATTTATTCTGTACTTTATTATGACTATAATACTGTAGTAAACAAAAGTAAATTATAATGTAAAGCAATAAAGCCGTCTCCTAAAACGCGGTGATCCCGTCCCGTGCGTCGTACTTCATAACACAATGAACGCACCATTACACGTCTAAATTACAACTCCAACGGACGATGTGTCACAAGTCACAATGCTATATAATGAAAATATCTCGTAAACCCCATTCAAAGCGTCACATATAAATTTAGAATTCATAAATTAATGTCTGAATTGCTTCATCATTCAATCAATTTTAGTGGATGCAAATCTGATAACTAATTACATTAATGTAATGATCAATAATGATGAGCTTCTGAACTTCTGATGATGAACATACAAAAACCGGACACTTGACGTCATTTTTTTTTTAAGTCCGTGCCCTGTCCTGGCCCGGCCCGCGAATCCCTCTGACATGGGGGTCAGCGACCTTATTTAAACTATTCTAAAATATATGTACATAGGCTTTGTTTATTTAAATAAAAGTAAACTTGACGTCATTTTAAATATAAATTAAACTAACATTAACCTAGTATTTCTTAAAGATAGCTTAGACTAACTTTCATCATCATTATTGCTTATGGCAATATGTAACAATTAGATTTGCATTACAATCTACATAGTAATGTACAATAAACACAATTCTGGTAGCCCCAGCATTCACTATGAATATTAACAATTCACAAATGACATATCGAGCTTATATTTATTTAAGAACATGAACTCAGAGCTTGCTATAGCATTATGTGAAAATACAGTTAATATTATTAAGTAACTATTGAAAATATGGAATACTTACCTAGGAATTTATAGACATTTAATTAATTTATAATACGTCCATAAATTCAGGGGTTAGTCTTCTTCTTATCATGTCAATGGTAAACTAATTTTTGCATCATGGTAAAAGCATGAGCCAATAGATAGGCCGTCGATTACCCATGGTGCGCCGACCGTGGAGACTTTTTCAAATAACGTCTCTCGGGAAGACCTCTTTCGTGTACCCCACTATACTATAATACTTTAGTAATATTGCTAGATCCAAATTTATTTCCAATAAAACAGGCAAATAAAGTCAACATTTTATGATCTAGGTCTGATCGGTCAATTTCACAGAATAAACTGATGCGTTATAAACTAAATGTACGTACAAAATCTTGCTGTCACATAAAATACAGTGCAATATTTACAAACATCAATCTATTTCTGTACACATTATTTTTATGACTACTTCACTGCAGTTTTTATGGACTGTGAATGACTCGAAGCATCTGTGGTAAATTTTAAATTTCCTTTACGCACCGAACTTCCGCTTCAAGAGTTGTGTGTTGCTCATACAAAACTTATGATCTCCTTTCTGACCTATTTATTACCTAATATACTACTTATTTGATAAATAAACATGTTTTTTGTAGAACTATCCAATAAATTCACGTATTATGTTGAAGCCAGTTTTAGAGGTGTATGTAGAAAATATGTAAGCATTAAAATATAAAAATTAGAAACACAGTTTCAACAAATTTAACAGCTGTTATAAAAATATACAACACTTGGTGAAATTAATTCTTGTACCATGTTGACAAAGTCATTCGGTCACCAAATGTGCGTCGGCCCAGCCGTCAACATTGACGATACATTCGTTTGAAACATGTGGCACCAATTAAAGTTCTTTTACAGAGAGGGATAATAAAGATAAGAGTTGAATAATGATCTGTGGAGAAACGCTTTACGAATGACTGCCACTTGTACAAGTGACAAAATTATAAATAACTGTTCCCGATGTTGAAATTCTGTTTGAATGTCTTTATAAAGCAGCGCAAATCACTCCGTTTATACATGAATGATTACAATTTAATTAGGTATCTTAAAAAGTTTTTTTTTTTTTAATATTATCCTGTCTCAAGTGGAAATGAGCTGGTCATTATGCACGAAAGCAGGGTTGTTGGTGCAAATCACTTCTGGAACGGTGGCCATAGGGGAACAAACGCCCGCAAGGAAGACCCCAAGTGCGCTGGAAGGATGACGTCAAGAAAGCAGATGGATCGAACTGGATAAAGGTCGCTCAAGACAGACACAAGTGGAATACGCTGAAAGAGGCACACCAAGATGATTCAAAGTGGCTAAAGAAGGAGATATTAGTTAAAATGTAGACCTTGCTTTATTTAAGTATTCCATACTTATAACATTTGGCTTCAAATTATCTGCAAAATAGTACAATTCCAACGCATAATTTTCAGAGGCACAAATTGGCAATTTGATTGACTCGAAATGTCAGTTGTCATAAACCCTGGTTAGGCTCTTATAAAATTAAAAAATAATAATCCAATTATAGCTCATGTTAAATATTACTAAATGCTATGTATAGGACAATCAAATCAACTGACATTCTACAGACAAATTCAATAAATATAAACTTTATTGCTAACTATTGCGAGATAAAGATACAGTGGATAAATCCTTTAAATGATATGCAACAACTAACGTAGGCAACTGCAATAATAATTCCGCAGCTAACTCCTCGACGGGTTCAATTAAAATTGTAATTAATTGCTGTGCTCAGAGCACTGACAGCTTCGCAGCAAACATCATTCACTTTTATATTTATGCGAATCCACTTGACAGGTGAGGAACGATGCTCATCTTTTTGTAATACACGTTCACTTTATTTACGTCTCCCCGTTGAAGCTTTTTTAACGAAATGTTATGTATCTTTGATGAACTTACCGAGATTTCGTTTTGAGTTTTTTTTTTGTTAAAATATGAATCACTTTTTTTGTTTCTTGTGGACGTATCTATAGATACTGATTATAGTATATATACGGATATGTGTTATATATACATATGTATATTTCAACTGATATTGAATAATAGCTTAGCAACGTAAAAAGTGCAACCGAAAAAATATTTATACCTTTACATAATAGATAAGAACGTTATCGAACTTCACTCAGAAACAATAAAAAAACAGAAAATTTTACATATTATTAAGTAATAAGAAACATATTTTTACATAATAAGCGCTATACGAAACTCTTGACGGATTGCTAAGTATTTAATGTTAAAATGTATCAAACCAATATTAAAAAAAAACACGTCAAACTCGTGATAATATATGATATTCACAGCTACTTGTATCTTTGGTATGAAGATAACACAGTAAGTTAGCTACTTATCGAACTCACATGAAACTTGAGAGAATTTATCTTACTTTGGCACAGGCATGTAAACGACATTAGAGAGACGTTGGCTCGGAACGCCGCCGCCATCACTCGAATGCTGTGTAAACTTACTGTTTTGCAAACAAGGCAGTATTCAAACAATCAGTTTATGTAAAATACAACAATTTTCCAAATTTTCTGTGTATGCAGTTCTTCTTTACTGAACGCAAGCTCAGTCTATTTTTTATCAGGAAATAATGATTGCTATAAACTACTCTGCGCAATGAAAGGATACATTTTATAGTCTGCTTTCCAATATTTATCGGAGGCAAAAAATAAATATCACATCGCGAGCGCCCAATTAAAAGTGGTCATGTTACACGACCTACAGGTACGAGTTCAGATGTTTATTTTGGTGGCATTTTAAAGTAAATGTGTGTTCTTACACAATTTTAATTATTAAGCTAAATGTTCGCCCCACCTTCACGAGAAGTTTTTTTTTTCAACAATAGTGGTAGCAGTATGGATGGAAACAAGTTGTCAGCACATTGAAATACGCAACCATTTTTTAGAACACCAACATTTAAATTCTATCTAGCTAACGTACTCAGTCAATGCGTTCAAAACGATTTGACATTTCAGTTTCTTTCATTTTTGTTAGCTTCTAAAATAATTTTAAGCCCTACTCGATACCTAATCGAATAGGCAAAGAATTAACGATTTTATTATAAGTAACTAAGAAAGTTGTTAGCAGTTTTAGAGTTGACCCCTCATATTTCTCAATGATATATTGCTTTATTTGTGGATCCGGATCGCATTGACCTTTGATCGAAATTTGAAAGTCTATGCGCACATTCGAGTGGTAATTGCAAGCGAACTGAAATCATACAATTACATACGTACCTATTCTAAAATAAGATACATAGTAGCTATCTCATTTTTTATCAAATAATATTTTATAACACTCGTAACTATATCACTTTACGTCTCAAGTAACCTGAAACCAATTATATACGTTCTCACGTAATTCCTTTTTCCTTCAATCAGATTACATAACAGGAATCGAAAATTTCCCATATTTTTCTAGCAGTACTAACAATTTCTATTAACCTATTGTATACCTGAAGGCTGCCGCAAATAGAATACCTATTCTATATCTTAATATGGAAGAAGAACTTTTCACAAAGAATATGTTACCCACATAAGTATGAAAGTACTTTGTATGGTGGACAATAGGTTGGGATTGATCGCGTCCCTTCGGATGAGCATTTTATCAGCACATGGCAGTTGAGAGGCATCCGCTGTCCCATGTTCACATAAAATAGAACTTGAAAGGATGCGGATTAACCTAGACGGGAGTTAATAGCGCTGGCTTTATTCACAAAAAAATGAAAAGTGTTTTCAGATTTATTTCTATTGGAACTAGATTGCTTCCACCTTAACGCTAAAAGAAATGTGACCAATTTCAATGGGCCCGCTAGTCGGTCATCACGAGTTTTTTCGCCTTTTAAAATCTACGTGAAGAAACAAATATTAAATCTTATTTTAGTCAAAATAGTGTGTCATTAATTTATTATACAGTATTCAACAGATAAGTGTTTAATCGGATTATAAAAAACGTTTTATCAAGCAGCCGACTTAATTAAGGAATCTCGTGATAAATAGACTGGAAGAATACGTCGTGGGATAAATCCTTCAAATTAGTTATTTCAATGTGTAGTATTTGCGTAAATATAAGAAATGAATATTTTTTTTTCAATCAATCAATATAACGTTTTTACAAAAAGTAAATAGTTTTACTAAATAAAATAAAATAAATATTGCAAGCGATAACTATTCTTCAACTACCTACGTTATACGTTAGAGACATATATGTTTCAATTTTATAAATAAGAAAGTGGTAATCTGTCAACAGCTACAGAATGAGAGATGGCCAGCTCGGATTTTTTTAATCTATTTAAAAATCAAGTTGATTAGCTAAAGTTGAGCTGGTAAAATATTTCCATTAAAGATATGCCCAAGAGATTATTTATAGACCACATAATTGATTTAACGAGCTGATTGACAAAATCTTTGTATCAACCAACTAAGCATTTATTCTTATACTATTTAGGAATGTTGGCTTTTACAAATTGAATAATTTAACTTTTGTCGGTATCGTAGTTTTCCAATGCTGTAAAAGTTCAGCAACAAACCTTTTGTACGAAAAAGAGGTGGAAAGGTTATATGAAGCGATTTAAGTCGAATCTGAAGATTATTTCCATCTATAAACAAACGTTCACCCAAACGAAACAAAAATCGTTTAGTAATTCGGCAACAACGTTCAATAAGAAGCTGACATCACACAATAGATGTACCATCAATTTCGTTTAGTAAATCGTTCAATCTTGTATAAAATTCATGGGGTTTAGCTCTGAGGCGCATGATAAATAAGTCCGGAGGCTCGGCCGAATATTCTCATTTACTACGTGACTTGTTTTGTAAAAACGTCCCTCAGATATGAGTATCGCGATGGATGGTTATACCAAAATGTTATCTATCACACAATTGTAACCGCACTTTTGTGGTGAATCTATTATTTCAAATCTTATAGCTAGCCACTTTAATAGGGACCGTTAAATGTATGGCTACTTTATTGTGTCATAGGTCCTTAAAACATGGCGATTCAAACCGTAAATATTTCGCTGGCAAACTTAATTACATCATCATCATCGCTATGGTCTTAATTGTTTTGTAAAGGTTGACTATGGAACTGGACTATGGAAGCTATGGAGTAAGTATTGGACCTTTTTTCAAATTCAGTCAAAGCACTGCACAAAAGCAGTAATCAATTAGGTATGTTACTTTTTAAAACATAAGTTCAAGTTTTTCAGAAATTTGCTTAGCTGCAAAGAAACCCACGAATTGCTAGATTTTGCACAAACAAACCCAACCCTAATAATATCTCCCATTAATTACAATTCTTTTCTTATTTTCGCGGCCAATACGTTCGTCACGGGAGCTGTTGGCATAGTGCCTTGCCGGAGCGATACCGGATGTGCCGACTAACATCCGTTTCCTGAAAATGGCAGACAGTGCAAACGGTACACTTTTATTGTTTTCGTGTTACAACAAAAAAAAAACGGGTCCGGAGCGGTGATTAAGAAAAAGCTTTTATTTGTATTACGTTCTTTTGTGTTGAGTAAAGTGTCGGGATTTGGTAATTAAGTGCAAAAAAGAGAATTGTATTATGACTTTGGTATTAATAGGTCAGAGATAAATTCATTAATGGTTGTCAAAGCCTTAAGTCAAAGTCTGCTAAGGCAAATATGGATCGAGCCCAAAGCCAGCGCCAGGTATTTAGTGACAACTACCTATTATATAATGACCTGGACTCCTGTTAGGTGCAAACCCACGACAGACGAGTATTATTTCAGCAATTTTTATTCAAATTTTCCTTTCTCTTAAGTATTTTTGTCTTTTTTGTTGTTTGTCTGCATTACCTTATTTTAATTTTATTTGTATTGTAAATTGTTTATCAAATAAATGTTATTTCTTTCAAACAGATATGAATTAACGAATAAATTGGCTTTAGACTATAAACATCACGGACACTAACATAATAGGGCTTTTGATTAAAACAAAACACTATCATCGGTGTTCGCAGGTGACCCTGACAATTTGGGAATGCGCACACTTGACGACTCGGCCTTGCGATTTTGCGACTGCATATATAAATCATTATTTTAATGTTCCGAATTGCAGTACAATAAAAATACAATTAAGTTAGTCAGATTGGATGCCTAGATGAAAAAAAAAAACAGTTGAGCGATACTGGGTGATCACACGCCTTTCCACCTGATCCGAGCAGATTCTTCCTAAAAAAACAAACTCAAGATCGGGTGAGCCGATTTTAAAAATGTTTGACATTTTGAATTTAACAAATTCTAAATAAAACTATTAAATCATGGTGAAAATTCAATATTGTAATAAATTTGATTCTGAGGCGGTGCGAAGTTCACGGGGACAGGTAGTTTTATGTAAAAATAACTTCACTGCCAGTTTGCTCAATTAAAAACCTTTATTTATAAAACTTATCCCTAAATATTCTGTCACACTATTATTTGTACCTATTATTGTATCCTATGTCAGTAGCCACTGGCGATTTTAAATAGATAAAAAACACGTAAGTACATCACCCACGCAAAACAAGTTGCGTTGTGTCTACGGTTGCGGATGCTTATGCTTAATTACATTAATACTAGTCGCGAGTGTGCGGTATACCTAACGAATATGGGGAGCTTAGGCAGCCCAAAAAAAAAAAGAGTTTTTTTGTTAATTGCGGCAGAAACGACCGGAATTCAAAATACCTGGTGGAGCAGAACGAAACATATTTTTTTTAATTTGCCAATGGATCAGTTTGATGTATCAGATTTGGTCAATCCCTCAAATAAATTAAATATTTAAGTAATTTTAATTGTGTTATGTGTGAATAACTATTAAGAAAAGTATTTGAAGAAGGTACGTCCTCAGTTTATAGAATGTTTTCGTCAATTTAAAATAGCATTGTTCCTCCACAAAATACTATTGTAAATTAATTAAACATCTATAGATTTGGGAGGCAGATCTGTTTGCTATTGTACCTTATAACATTAACAAAAAGAAGTAAAATCTCCAATCGCACGGTATCGTGTCAAGTCGGCCAACATGCGACTTTCTGTTGCGGTCATTGCCCCACGATTCGTCACACTTTTTTGCCAATAGGAATTAAATCATAACCGTCGGTTGGTTAAACACGGCATTTTTCTCCGTGCGCTGATCATCATTCAACGTCAACCTGTAATGAGGCAGGACTCGCTGGTTCCGTACATGTATAACATAAATCAGTGGAAATTATTCACTCACGCCCATCCCTACTTATGTGTAGCGATGGATGTTGGTCATGATGTCCAGATTATCGTGTTTCGATGATGCGATGGCTATCGTCAAACTTTTTTCTTTTTTTTTTATCAGTGTTGGGTTATAGCTTCTATCCTGATCACCTTCAAGATACAACAAGTAAAAAAATCGTACATTCCTATTATCATAGTATTAAACGTTGAATTTCGAAAATGTCACCCGTCGTTGTTTTTCTTAGCTGTCATCTAAAATACAAGACATCATTACAGACAATTTAGAAAAGTGGTATTTTTGTCTGAGTCTAAGTCGGTGTTCTTAAATTAATTTGATTGAATATGTTGGTCATGAAATATTTCGCAAAACAGTGTAACCAACAAAGTAAGGAAAAAGTCGCAAACCCTTTTTCTTTTTTAATAATTCGCAAATTTGTATTCACCAAAAATTTTGTGAACAACGATTCGCCTGCAATTCTCGCCTCTCCGCTACCTACTGTTATTACGTTGATGCTCTTTTTATTATCATGTCCAAGAAATACTTTGCATAATATCCTTTATTATAATTTTTAATAGCCCTTAAACAAGTCGATTGGAGGAAATATTAAAATAATTGCTGTAAACGTAATAAAATGGTAAATAATGTTCGTGCCGGTACATGGTAAGTCTAAAAACTGTTTTTGCAACAATATATAAAATAAAACGACTGTGGTCCCACACTCAATTGCATTTAATTTATGTTTACGTTGGCTGCAATTAATATAATAGCTTTGGAATAATATTAACTGTATTAAGTAAAAACATCATTCTTTACTTTAAGAATAAAAAGGTCTAACCTCCAGTAGGTTCCATTTTGATTGGGTGAAACATTTTACAGAGGCCATTTGATGGATTGTTTCCTTATTTACTTCTAGCAAATAGCATCGGCAAAAAGTGAGTGTAGTGCATGGGTATTTACTAAGCTAAGTTTATATAAATTATAAACAAAGCTAAAATTACGCTAATAAAAAAAGCAAAAGCTAAAGCCTATGCTTTCGTGATATTTTATGACATACAAGCAACATATTTTAATAATTAAGCAAAGTATCCGGTTATTTATGTACTTATCTAACCTATTCAATTTTATAACAAAACCTTTTCCTATACGCTCCTATTATAATACATTAACAAAAACGTTGTTACATTGTAACCTCTAAAAATATTGATTAAATTCATGAACAAAAAACCAAACAAAAAAAAAGTGTACCCAATAATTTAAAAACACCGAAAGCGTTCGAGCGAATGGTTTTTTAAAAAGCCGTCACAGCTAAAATTCTTACCTCCCGATCTTAATTGTTGTCCGATCGGCGCATAAAGTCGGATCGTGGGGCGATTGAATCTCCGATTGAACGCGTTATTCTGCAAATCTTTTTTCTTGTTATTTTTTACCGGTCAATTTATTGCGATAATCAGTGATCTAATGTGTTCAGTTACTTTTATTTTTTTAATGCAGTTTTTTTTTAAATCGTTAAGCTTTGATTTTTATTTCGTCTTTTTTACGTAGCAATATTAAATTACATTTGAATATTGATGCAGCGGATTGTCTAGTTACTTAATACACTAAAATATCTAATCACCAATGACACTTCTTATACCAATACTTAATCATATCTACAAATAATCTTTTCATGCCTTTTCTTTAATTTAATAATTTCTCTGCTGGGACAACTATACAACGTATAATAATTAAACGTATTACATAATACAATTATCATAAAATCACTGTCACTCATAATGTAATGTATTTAAGATATGTTTTTGTATTTTTTATAAGAATCCTAGTCCCCATGACACAGGAATTTCTAGTGCGGGGACTAGAACGTTCACTTACTTTTACTTTTTTTGTTTCAATAAAGTTATTATTATCATTATTGACCATCTGTGCCTATTCCGGTGCCGACATCCAGCATTAAGGACCCATTCCTTAATAATCCTTGCTCTTTAAATACTACGTCACAAAAACGATACAAAATTATCTAAACAGTTTTAGAATGGCCACATTGATGTTAAGCGCGGTCGCTGGCGCCGCCTGCGGCCTCTTCGATCACTGTTATTACAACCAGCTCCTGAGCCACTGCTGCAATTGATTTTTATCGTGACGACATCATTACGGAACTTGGTTGATAAAAGTCAAACTTCTGGCAACAGTCTTAAGGTGTATAATTATTTTTTATTTATGACGAAACAAATACTTACTAGTAAATTGTTTTGTCTCTTTGCGAATACCCTGTGGGTTCTAATAATAGTTTATTTATATACGAACAATATTTCGTAGCTGTATACGAGTATAAGTGATTTGTGGATATTGCTAAATCTGTTAGTAGCCTGTTGCAAGTTTAAAGCAAGCATGCAATTGAAACTCGTATTTACAAAATAAGAGGCTTTATTTGCATAAAGTTAATATGAATTAAGCTGGTTTATAGAATTATAGAGTATCTACCCTGTAATAATAATAAAGTAAGACCAAAAATAAAAATAAACCCGCTGTAAGTCTCACATCTCAATCCAGCGAAGGTTATAGCATAATTCAAAGTTCAACCGAAAAACTTATGTCGATCCGTCGAAGTGGGATAATCTGGTGGATCTGCGGCAGACGAGACCAGACGCTCTGCAGAGAAATTTATGCCTTAACTTTTTCACATCGCTTTTTCTTATCCCAACTTTGTTAGAGCCAGTAATCTGTGCTCTTTAGTGCCCTTCTTGCACCGTTAAATCCTTTTATTTGAATCAAACTGTCGTATGTGGATATTCATAGACCACACTCAGACATATTGTAAATGTATTTTAGTTTCAAGCTCTTGCCCGTTCATCATTACTTCTACTATGCTGCTTAATAGTCGTAACAAGATGATACTCCCCTATAATGCATGTAAAACCAATCCAAAAGTGAAAACCCCGCTATAATTGCTTCTGTAATTTTTAATAAATAGAAAATAGTTCTAAACATTCTGGATTAGGATTTAGAAACGTCGTGGTAATCTATACTGCACCATTTTTATCACATCTTCAATGTATTGATATAGCCCAGTAACAACTCCTATCTATATTCAATATACCTTCGAGTTAATAGCACTCACTGTTCGGCTCCGATAACACATACAGAAGGATGTAAAAAATATAAAATATTTTAAGTGCAATCGTTTTGATAAATATAAGTTATATTCCCTTTCGCTCTATTGATAAAATTATACGCACTAAAACTTAGTTTAATAACCAAGTCCACCTATTTTTATTGATTTAATTTATAAATTACAGGATAATTATTATAAAACACTATGAGCACTTACGGGCAATATATATTCATTCGTGATCAGATAAGAGTCTTAGAGTTCCTAGGATGTGTAATAGTGGTATAATTCCAGTTTACAAGCCACAGCACGCATGCGCCGTGGGTGGCGTTTACTCAGTCTGCCTGCGCGCTTATCGGGCCACGCTTTTAATGACAGCTATTCGGTAATGGGCTCACGACCAAAGCAAGGATGTACTAGTATGATAATTAGTAAGATCCAATATTTATTCGAGCGGCTTTACAGGCCGGCCTTTTATCTTGTTGTTTATTAGTATTGCCCGAGCTTCCAATCCGGCTTACTCGATGCTAATTACGCGTGATCCATTTAGATTTGAAGTTTCAAATGCAGTGATTATAACTCAAAGAGCTGTATACATAGCTAATTTAGTCTTATATTCGTATTACAAGTAAATTATAATATAATAGATTAATGATTGTAAATGTTCGATCTTTTTGTATTAATGTAGCTAATTTCAAAATGGAGGAAGCAATAAGAAATAATAGCGTGAGAAATAGAAACAAAGCATGTGGAGATACACTTTATCTAATGTTTGTCGTAAGTACCGAAACATACATCGTTTCGTCATTACCCGTAATCGAGGTAATTTTTCACACATTTTTTTACCACGGAACACTGAACGCACTTACACTGTAATACATTTACATCGTCTTGCATCGATAAAAAAATGATTGATGCCACACAAATATGTTTTGCTCAAAAATACGACATATTTTTCTTAAGGTCATTAAACACGACGTTGATGGCAAAAAATCAATAATCAAAAATGATCTTATATACTAAAATATGACACAAAAAATAAATTATGTTAGTTGAGAAAAAAAATACATTACCATCTTAATCATCGAGACGAACCTCATGCGACAAGAAATATAAATTAACCTGTTCGTTCGCCAATAGCCATTAGCCATCTTATAATAATAATTTTAAAGCTTATTTTAGCAATTAATTTAGCTGTCGCAAATGTTTTTATATTACACAATTATTGTACGCAAGTTGTTTTTTTTGTCTCGAGGAAATTAAACATGAATATGAGGTCGTAATAATATTGTTATTAGTAACTAGACATCTATACTAATATTATAAATGTGAAAGTTTGGATGGATGGATGGATGTTTGTTACTCTTTCACGCCAGAACGGCTGAACGGATCTGGATGAAATTTAGCACAGATATAGATTATAGTCTAGAATAGCACATGGGCTACTTTTTATCCCGGTAAAATGTATGGTTCCCATGGGATAGAATTGTTTAAATTTTTCATAGCATACCAATAAATTCATTTTCTCATAGGTACATTTGATTCTGAGGCGGTACGAAGTTCGCCGGGACAGCTAATTTTAAATAAAGCTTCTACCCAACAAAATGTATAAAGAATGTACCTACCGTATAGTTTTGCTGTGTTATAAATTGGGTTTCGTCGTAATTTTTAGACATCAGAATTTATTTAGTTTAATTAAAGCACTACTCATACATTTATTAAAAATCCAACGTGAAAATTGAATCGTCCACTAAAATAAAAGACAGAGGAAATAATGTATGAACAGTAAATCATGTACAAAAAGACGATAATAAAGCATTTCATTGTTAGCCCGGTGACGCACTAGACACACCGTATTTCATAGAGATTTCGCTGGAGCATAAATTTTGCGAGCATTGTTTAGTAATTACGATGCGAAATATATTGTGATATTTACGATTTATGATGCTTTTATTTATAGTATATACAACACAGTGGGTCGTTAATCATTTGGCGTAGTTTTGGGAAACGCTACTTGTATAAAAAAAACCTTTTCTATAGATATCTTCTTCCTCCGTTTTCAGGATGGCAAACGGCTACAAAATAGTACCATTTTAGCCAGTTTTGCGTATTTCTTTATAATTGTTATGTAATTATAAGGAACTCTCATGATATTGATGATGTCCTATCAGTAAAGCTGTGGATACTTTCCTTAAACATTACCGGGAATCTTAAGAGAAATTCAAATTCAAGTTTTACGGTTTTATTTTAATTTCGTTCACTCGCACATGTTTATGAACACACAGTGGTATTTTTATACAATTCTTAGTGGGCAGCATTTTTAAAGCTGACATCAATAGAACCGAATGTCAATTTTCTAAGCAACGTACATTTACATATTATTATATAGCTTCCATTTATAAAATACAAAACCGGTACATCAACAAGATCGTTGTAATTTCCAATCGATAGCCCCCTTGGTCTACGTAAATGTCAGCCATCCTCTAACCGCACGGATTCCACAAACATGGTAACACACCTCATACCACCCTTATTACATAGTAGCAATTGCTGTATTCGCTTGACAAAAATGTATGGGAGGTCTATGAGTGTACCTAGATCTCACTTCCAAGCGGTCAGCTGCGAGCGATGGCTAATTAAGAACCTAACCTCAGAGCGTCGGTGGCCTAAGGTTCGGTAAATGCGAACTAAGTAAGCTTCAGAGCTTGTCGTCTCTAGTATTAGTGAGAGATATTTACATTCTGTGTAGCTGCCGCAGCGCAACGTTCCAACATCCAGTAATAAATTGTGCATGAATTGAATTGCAAATAGTTGTGCAATTACAATTTTGTATATATAGCATGCTCATAGAAGTGTTCAATTGGCAATATTTTTACCATTACGCCTGTAATCCCCGAAGGGATAGGCAGAAGTGCACTGAATTGTACCCACATTTCGCCAATGGTAATTTAGTCCCAATGTAATAGGTGCGCGGCTACTGCCATTATACCGAGCACATTTCTCCTCAATATGAGAAGAATTTTGGCTATAGTCCGCCGCACTGGCCCAGTGTGGCTTGGTGAACTTCACAAGACATTCGACAAGCGCGCCCGTGCCGTTTTCCAATCGATATTTGCCTTCACCGTAAAGCAATATCCTATCGACAATTCTATTACTATTATTTAAAGTAACGTAGATTAATGTGAATGAGACATATCCGAAATGAAAATGCGTAGCATTTTTTAGTCCATGAAATAAGCTGGTTTATAGCTAGAGATTAAAAATAACTTAAAAAATCCTTTGGTCTTCTTATCTACCGCTTTCAAAATGCCGCTACCGATGGCATACCAACATTTATTAGTTCAACATTTACAACTGAATTGAGATCGTAAATAATTATTTCTAAATGACCAAAACGGAGATTATTCCAATGAACATAAATATATGTCTGAGTTTAGTTTTAATCAAAGTTTCGCGCGACTTTTGTCTTGCACGAATCATTCAACTTTCACATTAAGTCAGAATTCTATTCCCGTATTGTCAATATATTCAGCTGCTTTGATTAATTCATTTCCGCAGACTCCAATACTTACTCCTCACCTACTTTTACTTTTTTTTTCAGAAATAATTCTTTATATGCTTTAACGACCTGATTAGCTCAGTGGGTAGTACCCCTGCTTCTGTGCTGCGGGTTCCGGGTTCGAATCCTGGTAGGGACAAACTTTGTGTGTTTAGCAAGAATGTTTGTACCCGAGTCGTGGATGTTTATTATCTATACAAGTATTATATACTGAGTTCGCCCTCAGTCCGTTGTACGGTACCCATAATACAAGCGCGCCTTAGTGTGCGACCGTACATTTGGTGTTCGTCTGGCGATATTTATCTATATCTATACATATAAATAAAATTGGAGTGTCTGTTTGTAATATTAAAATAACCGCTTTTTACCAAGTGCATTTGGATGTATACACGTTACCTATACCGAAACAACATTTTTTACAATTTTTGTCTGTCTGTCTGTCTGTCTGTCAGTCTGTCTGTCTGTCTGTCTGTCTGTCTGTTCCGGCTAATCTCTGAAATGGCTGGACCGATTTTGACGGGACTTTCACTTGCAGATAGCTGATGTAACAAGGAGTAACTTAGGCTACTTTTATTTTAGAAAAAAAAATAGGATCTCACGAAAAAAAATTAAAACCAATGTTGCAGCGCAGCGCCTGATTAAGTTTGATAGCAACAACCTGCAATGCGTCCCGCGGGCTCAGAATGGGCGAACAGGCTGTTGTCAACGGTTGTCTCTGTTAAATACCACGCGGACGAAGTCGCGGGCAACAGCTAGTTTAAAATAAAACAAGTCATCATTATTTAATATTCAAACACGATATTATCTTCTAACAAAATTTAGTGTCATGATTTTGTTATAATATTATTACGTATTATATATTTAGCAGTATTCCATCAGTATATAAAAGGAGATTTGAAAACTAGTGATAATTTTTCAAGTGTACGTAATGGTTACCATAATAGTCGTCGTCTTTTAGCTTAAATTTTGCACGACTCCAGAAGCATTCTCGGTGAAGGCGGGAGACCCATTAATATTCCTGGTATGTACGGAACATCAAATGCTATGGAGTCTACGATACCCACGGGACCGTTATTACGCTCAAAAATGGTATTATCTTTTAAGAGTTTTCTCTCGGTCGGACACTTTGTTCAGCGTAGTCAAATGTCTATTCAAGGAAATATTCACAAAACTACAAAATGAAAATTCTGCTTTTTAGCAGTAATAAGTACGTATCCTAAATGAGATCCGTGAAATAAGCTTTCACTATGACAAATTTCATAAAAATCCGTCAAGTAATTTTTTCGTACAGACCAACAGGCCAACCGAAAATATCGCATTTCAGCTTTTTTTTCTTAATATTCATGTACCATCATATTTGGTCGTTAATATACTACTATGTTATCACAGATAACTTTTTATTAGTATCAACTGTTTAACTAACCATAAATTTAAGAAGCTAATTAATTAATTATCGACTTAGACTTTTAATGTTGCCGCATAATTTGTGTTTATTGCAAATTATGTTTCGTAAATGCTTCGTAAAGCCAACTAGATCTATATTGAAGCACGTTTATAACCAAATATTTTTTCATCGAAGTTAATTATTATCTACTTCTTTCCTCAAAAAATATTTAGCCTTTATGAATTCTTAGAAAATAGCTTTGAAATTTGCTGGTCGTAAAACGTAGCTAAGAAAAAGGTAATAAGCGACGAATGATTAATAAAGTTGTGACAAAATTAATTATGTTTAACTACCGTAAATTATTAGTATTGAAATTAATTTTCTTTAAAGGTTTTTTTTAATAATTCAACAACGCCCATCGAAAAAAAAGTAAGAATAATAATATTTAGCCATTGATCTGTATTTAGAACATTCTTATGTCATCATTCTCAGTCAGAAATTTGCAATAGTATGGGCGGAGATTCTCAAAGTTCCCGCCAACACAACATAGGTTTTATTTTATTGGCATATGCCCCCGTGTATCATTGAGCTTTACGACGTACAGCCCCCTTTATTTCCGAGAGCGAGCTTGCATTTTATTGTAATAAATTTCCGGTTTGTTTAGAACAAAGCTAAAGCTTTAGAAAAAACTATTGTGAACGATACTTTATGCTTGTTACATTTGTACCATACTCGTAGGTTCTAAATGGGCCTATAATATAAATAGTTCTGCTCGAAGGAAACGCTTAAATTATCGTTAATATCTATTTACTAATCATACTGATAATTTGATTGTTACTTTATTTGTTATAATCCGTGTGTTTTTCATAGACGTGGTCTGTCATTAAGTGATATATATTTAGGCTGAAAAACAAACTCCAAGTTGATAAAATATATCAGTCAATTAATTATTCCATCGTCTAGATAGAAACTTCACCGCTAAGCAGTCCTAATTTCAGATTTCGAGTACTTGACAAAAACTTCACCTATAAAGCGACTGGGAATTTGCTCGAGCCCAATCCTAGCGGCCTAAGTTTTGTATCCAAAATTACTAACAAAACCAATGTTGAAACGTAACGTAGCTCTGTTGCAAACAGTGCCTCATAATGCAGAATCGGCATACAATAAATTTACCCACGAAATAGACGTGCGTGCAGAACTCTGCTTGCACTATAATAAATAAATTTTATGTCTGTACTTGCTTATTCACCCGGCTCTGACTGCGTTGAAAGCTTGCGTTTATGATTTGAGTAACTCGACGTGCGAGTTTTGACTGTTTTTTCAACATTTATATATAATATCAATAAAATATAAGATCTCATCAGTAATCTCATCTAAAATAAGTGCATTGCAGGAGTGTTTTTGGCCCACGATTGCGATTAAACGAGAGTTCTAACAGTATCTGAAAATAAACCCTGTGTTCATAATACGAAATAAATCAGAATAAAAGATAAGTACTCTATGTTAATTTATTGGAATTAAAGACGTACGGTTCAATTTTATTGTACCGTATAGATGTCCATGGCACGTACGTACCTTTGTATTGGTCACTTGTTTATTTGCGCAGTATAGTTTCAGTTGCGGTCCCACAAAGGTTTGTTCAAAAAGCCAACTTATTTATCTTTTGCGTACAAAGTTTAATCCCGAATACAATCCAGTTTTTGGCTATTTTTATTTGTAAACAAGGACGAGTTAAAATATATTTATTCGATAAATGCTTTGAGAAGATATATTTAATAGTATTTAGGCTATATCAAATCGATCTTTTAACAGATTTCCTTATCATTATGAAATAGAGCTTAAGTACCCGATAAGAGTCGCAGAAAACCGTTACATGTGGTGGAAGTCCATAAAAAAGGCCTATGACTAACAACGTATTATTCAAAGAAGGATAGATACATGTAACGGATTGCACATTAATATACAAACACAAATATACATTCAACTGTTTAATTATGTGCTAAGTACATATACACACAAATAAATCGTTATTTAAATTTTGTAAGATAATGAGGTAGTTATTACTAGGTACATAACAATTATGTACCTCAAAGGTATCTTTAAATACGACAGATAAACTTTAGGTTCCCATGAGATTAAAATTATCGCCGTCGATACCACATGCTATCGAAAGATATCGAATAAATGTGACTCGAATAACAATTAAATGTAAACGGCGAATTAACTCGGAAAGTTTTTACCGCAAAGTAAATGAGGATCGATCGTATCAGGTCTTCGAATTAATAAAATCCACTTCATATGATATTGCGTGCAACGATTTTCGTCGGAATCGATTTTACATTGTACGACAATGAAAATTATGTGAAATGACTATACGACTAACAGACTGCATATTAAATCGATTACCGTATAGTATAGATACCTATAAGGGTTAGGCATTGATTGATATCTTCTGATGGAAATATTTGATATCTGTAGCAATTATAATATCGCCAGACGAACACACCAACTATATGATACCACACTAAACAACGCTTGTGTTATGGGTACCGTACAATGGACTGAAGGTGAACTCAGTATACAATACTTATATATATATTAAACATCCATGGCTCGGGTACAAACATTCATGCTCTTCGCGCAAAGTTTCTGTCTACCAGGATTCGAACCCGGGCCCCGTGGCACAGAAAGCAAGGTCACGACCAACTGTGCTAACCAGATCGTCAGTATGAAAATAATATTAATTTTAATATTACTAATGGAAGCCCGAACCCAACAGTGGGGCATTAAAAGGGCTGGAATTATTATTATTTATTACAAGTAGAACGCACGAAAAGATATCTGCCATAAGTAATATTTTCAATTCCGCAACATCTTTATTACTAAGTGCTGATAGTTTATATTGCCATCTTCATGATTATTATAGTACATAAAATATTTATGGATCGATAAAGGGTTTGTGTATAGAGCACACCTTGCATTGCAGGCTATATTAGGAAAATATTTCTTTATTAACTATTCGTACATTTCTATATATATATTATATTAATTTCAATAAAGCAAACTTGCTGACGACTGTATATTATGTCTGACTGTATATTATATACTGTATATTATATGACTGTATATTATAAAGTAATTTGGATTAAAATTGACCCGATACATGTAATAACTATTAGTTTTAAATGGTACGCCTCAGATGAATAACAACGCAATGGAGGTTTAATATTAAAAAAAAAGAACAGACATTGCAAATAGCCGCCAGCAGCATCTCGTTTCAACATTACGCATGTAAATTCTAGACTCAACAGTTTATAACGCATTATTACGATCTAGCTACTTCGCTATTACTAACATTCCTTCATAATCAACCATCAATCATAGATAGCTCTAATTAAACATGTGCCTACGGTTCCGAAGCTGACTAAAATCTATAATAAGTGCCTGCCTATGCTAAGAGCTATTGTTTATGTAAATAAATCACAAGCTGGTAATGCACTGTGTCACAAATTACAGAGTACGGGGCGGCTGTATGGGTGAACTGCTCTGAGACAGTCCTTAATAGTAGGTCACGGTATAGGCCCAGGTTTAGCCGCTAGCTGTATGTGGCACGGCTTTCATGATTGCCCCCTATGCCTAATGGAGATTTGTGCTTGTGGTGCCCCAATGATTATATTAACATATATATATAGATAGATATCGCTATACGAACACCAACTATACGGCGCCACACTAAGCAACGCTTGTATTACGGGTACCGTACAATGGACTAAGGACGAACTCAGTATATAATAATTATCTACACATTTAATATCCACGACTCGGGTTCAAATATGCGTGCTCATCACACAAAGTTTGTCCCTACCAGGATTCGAGCCCGGAACCCTGAGCACAGAAAGCTGGATCACTGACAATTGCGTTAATCAGGTCGTCAAACAGTTTAGAAAGAATATAGATTGAGTGTCGCTAACACCATATTTCAGCATAAAAAGCCAAGCTGTTTTGTGTAGTGCACGCGAATTACGTATTATGTATTACGTGTCTACTACTCAAATCGAAGTATGCTGCGCTTCAATATTTTGTGCGCGACACTCCATCAATAATATTCCTTAGATTACCTAGCAATCTGGAGTATACTATATGTAAGCGAATCCTGAAATACTTCAGAATCAAGGGTATAGAATGTGTTGCACAATTTTTACAAGTGTTTTTAATCACAATAGGAGTTGCTTCAATTGAACTTCTAGGAGGTACTGGAATGAATTTGCCAGTTAAAACACTACCTAGTGTTTTAACACGCAAATTCATTCTGATTTCACTAATTATTATACACTGAATTATTGTACACGTAGATAATGGATCATTTGTTTACTCAGAATGTTTGCTGGCTTATCATATGAAACATTATGTTGAACAAACGTAACTACCTAATTGAGTGCTTTACCTATGTCCTGTTTACTTTGAAGGACATAAAATGTATCGCTTGATATACATTTTATTTTCTACCGTTAAAAGAACTGGTATATTTTAAAACGTGATTTATGATCTTGTATCTTTTCTACAAACGTGTAGGCGTAGCTGGATTACGACAATCTAAATAAATAAAGCAATCAAAACTTCAAGTTGTACTATAAAACAATATCCCCTAATCGGAAAGTGCATTAGTATAAATTAGTTAAACCACCTACATATTAAAAGTAAACTAACAAGATTTGATCCCGGGCCGACCACTGCAAATCCGTGCAATGAAATCTTATACCAGTTCAAGTGATGCAATTAAATAGATACAACATGTTTTATCTCGAATACATGAATAACATAATATAAAACGAACGTCGAACTTTGTAAGCGGAGTTTTAACATTTTCCATGTGATTCTTAGCCGGCTCTGTTGAAAATTTGTAGTCATTTGTAATTGTAATTGAGGCGGTCCGACATAGTACCAGACATAACATTTTACGAGTGTTGTCACTCGCTGCACTTTACGATATGAGCTAAAATATGCCTTCTTGCATTACTAGGAACCGTGTCTCGTTCACAATGAATTATTTATTTGCTAATTCAGAGACGAAAATTCATTATGTCCATTCGCTTTGTCTGCCCCACCGACTGACTATAAAATTGTATTGAAAAGTAAGTGAGAAATTGTAAATCACGGCGCGAGACTCATAAATACAAACTAAGGACTTATTTAAGTTCAAAGCGTTTACATGTTAATGCATATAATTTAATGACTGATTGTATTGTACGGAAACACGTATACACAATCAGATGAATTGTATTAAAACTAATTCGACACTTCTTTGTATATTGATAAAATTCAAATCATTTCTACATTTTGTCAATATGTTAGGGAGCGCAAAAAACATAAAATAAACGTCAAATAAAATTCGTATAATTAGTTTTATTTCAATATGTAGGTATGTCAATTCGTGCAAACAAGTCATTCATAGATAATAATTTGTGGAAAAAAATAATCAAGAAAATCTACCCTCACACAAAAGCTGATAAGCAATACTCTCACATCTCAAATGCGATATTTATAGAAAGGGCACTCTCTTTTCGTACCCAAAGCTCCTCTCGGGACGCGTCTAACTAACCGTGATAATATTCAAAAAAAAGAATCCATACACTCGACAAACTAAATCACTAGCCAGTTCAAAAAAAAATATTTTTATAATATTTTTGCAACTTATCCTAGCTTTAAATTTAGAGAATATATCTTTGATACAATGTGAACATATATTAAAATTAAAAAAATAAACTTTTGGAAACTATACAACATTAATATTTTTAATTTACACATTTATCGTAGTATATAATTTAAACAATCTACATGTCATAAACCGGCTACCGAAAAAACGGTGGTATAAAAGTGCAGTCATTATATTAAATAAGGCAATAACCATTTACCTTATTTAATATAATGTTAAGTAGCATAAGCACTCACAGCGCACTTTACTTTAGTTCTATATTCAAATACTTTTATCGCACTTACGGTACGCTAATGCACTTTTTCGTTGAAGGTGGCCAGTAATAACGTACTCCATTAGTTGTTTCGACCCAAGAAGCCAGCGCCGCATTAGTGTTGGGAACACTGCTAACTATCGATAATCGAATTTTATGTCGGGAAACAAAATAACGGAGATAACAACTCGAGCTGCAGCGAGGTTCACTTTATATCGAAGATAATAATAAGTCGGATGTTACACGCAATCGAGAAACTTAAACAAACAGTGCATTCGGCGTTCATAAACTTTCACACAGAAGACGAAACTCTTGAAAGTTAAATATGTGACAATTAGTGACATAAGTTTAACATTCAATGTAAACATCGACTTCTCGGAATCAAAACCATCGAGTGGGTTATAGAGTTTACCGAGTCGAGAGCAAATAAAATAACAAACGGGCAAGCAGTGTAGGTACATTCGCAATGCTCCTACACGATGGCTAGCTCGTTACCAGTGCCGAGTGTTTTATCCATTTCAGTTTCTTTGTACTTTGCTACTTACTTGGGTACTCATGGTTGTTTCGATTCATATTGCATTTTATTCTAACCTCAATAAGCTCAAGGGTCTTTAAACTTCTAGCTATAAAGTTACTCTTTAAAGGTTTTGAAGTGACCAGTCCTATCTTTGGTCGTTCTTTATTGTTGTCCAGATTGATCGAAGTCTAGATCAAAATCCGGTCGTTAATTTAAATTAAAGAGTGTTCGTCCAATGGGAGATTGAAGGCGGTGTCATTTATCGTATCCATTCTAAGAATTACGTCTTTATATTATTGTCGATGAGTTGGTTGGTCATAAAATTCCTTATTTAAATTCATTTCTGGCACTCGACGAGGCCTAATTCTGTCTGGGAGAAGTGGTTTAGTATTAATCAGCATATCTGCAAAGCAAATGGTTCTGTTTAAAGTCTGCTTAGGAATTCTACATAATGTAAGCCTCGTATGTTGCGAGTGAGAGATTTTGCTGTTTTCAGAACATTTGGTCGAGGAAAAGATGAATTTATAATAATAGGTTAATAATAAATAGCTTGTACATTTATTTTGTAAGGAAAAAAATATTATTAGAGTCATCCCTGGCTTAGCAATGGTCAAGCGATAGGAATAATCCTTGGGTATCGTAATATTATATTGATTTCTTATATTTCAGCGAATACTACATTTTGAAATAAAACCGATTTTAACGATTTTATCACGTTTATTTTATGTTTTAACGTTCTCGACGTTTTGGCTGCTTTCAGCAACCATGGTCACTAGTATTCATTTTATTTCATCATAATATTAATTAAAATGAATCGTAGTTCAAAATAGGCGAGTAATCACGTAGTTTATCAACGCACCGTTCACACGTAGAAACTTATCTCCAAGCATTTTGTATTTGATGAGCGTTTCTTAAATAAAGATAAGTAAAGAAAGCGTCAACATTATTATTCGTTTGCACACCGATAGCGGGTGCCTAAGCCCTCGTCACACGATTGAGGTAGCACCCACAATGATTTATCATTGCCCCGGTTAATTTATTCACCGCTACGTTGCCTCTTACACTATTTTTATACACGTAACGAATGCCTTAATTTATTATGTTAATTGGTGTTTGTTAAGGCTTATAAAAATATGTTCGGGTAACGTTAACAAGGATATTTTTACAGTCAAACAGGAAATACTTTATGCCGCTACCGGTTAAAATACCCAAGAAACTAATTTTGAAAGCTTGATAAGTCGAAAGTCAAGTGTATACCTAATCTAAATCTAAGGGTTAAAGCACCGCAGAGGCTACTCGAATTTTAATAACCTCTAAATTTGTTGAAGTCAATTGCAAATTATGAAAATTTATGAACGCCTAAGTGTGTCTGCATGTCTATAGAATATTCAATTAAGTCAACGACTATATTCAATGTCTTTATGTAATTAAATAAAAAAATATAATCTTACCTTACAATATTATCTGTATTATATCAGTAAGTAATTTTTTTATCGAAAAATATAGGTATGATCTGGCGCCGACTCTTCTTTTGATTAACTAATTCTTTATATTTATTTCCTAATTTCTAACCACGCATGGGTTATGAGAAAAACTATGTTAAATAAACTTTTACGCCATTTATTCAGTTATAAAATCACTCAATCGGTAGTCGGGCTTTAGGAAATTAGATATTCTGGTTTATTTTTTGTCTTGGATGCCTTAGTATATGTAAAGGAAAGTTGTACAAGATACCTGCTGTTTGCTCAAAAGTTTTTGTTAGTCAACTAAATTTGTTTTTTTAGTTTTGTACTATGATATCTAACAAAATCGATGCTTTATTTTTAATAATTTTTGACCACTACTACTTTATTATAATATATCTCTGTTTGTCGAACTATACCGGTGACAATGGCAGGAAACATAATATTTTAAATTCGTGGGGAAATTAGCAATTTAACAAAGCGAGGCCCCATGTAAAATTCGCATTGTCAATCAGTCCATATGCGAGCCGTCACGCAAAACACGCATGTCTACGTCACGGTCGGCTCTACGTGAGTCACAACCTGCCAGCATGTTAGTAAGGCACATGGTTGTTTTGTTCGAGCATACCAAACGAATGTACTTAAAAATTGTAATCTTATTACAATTGAAGTAAAATAATACCAGCCCTTTTAATGCCAGACCGATTGGGCACGGGTCTCCTATCTCACATCATCAAGTGATAATCATGGTTGAAAATGAGATTCGCACATGAAATCCAGAAATCCCAGAGGCGCGATCCCGGGTTTGAACTTGCGATCCTTTGTTACCGAGGCAAGCGTTTCGTAAATTACAATAAAAAATAATATAATTTAATTACTGAATTTAAATTAAATTAAATGTGTTGTAATAAATGTATTGGAATGACACATCAGTTTGCTAACTAAATTAAAATGCAAGTATTCTGAAACAACTTACACTTATTTATATCATAAAACAACGCTGTTTACAATTATGTAGGTGCCAAAATATTTAATTTCGGGATTTAGCATAAAATGGTATCAAATATAGTGTAATACTAGTGACTCCAAAATGCACGCTCAAAACAACGGCGCCCTTTACAGCGATTAAACCCCTGCGCAGTCACCCGGCGATACCTTGTCACGGCAATGTCACGCTGTCAGCGCGTGTGTGACTAGGAACACGCAAATTTTAAATCCGATATATTAGTGTTACACTCAGGTGTCACAACAAAAGGTGTCAGGGCAACCGTTGCCCGTTGCAGGGTTGGATTGTTTTGTTAGCAATTTTATTCGTTACATATCAAACTTGTTGTTTTTTTTATTGCGACAATGACAATGTTAAAAATATTTTGCTATGTCTGTCACTATGACAACTGCCTGGGATGTGGACGATCGTGATTGAGTTTGAAGGTCTTCATTTTTATTACAGAGGTTTCAGATAAAACAATATAAGAATTATGACTTAACCTGTGACAAGGTAAGTGTTTTTATACAGAAAATCCTCTTAGATACGGTCGGGAACATTAATATGGCACTAATTTCCTTAACTTTTCAATGACACTTATAATGCAATCAGGTCGAATATATCTGACAGCCGTTGCTCCTAGTGACGTTAGTCAAAATAGTAGCTCTATACGTTTGCTATACGATATTCAACTTTAAATGGGCCCCAAATTAAAGTCTGCGACTCTACTCAGACTTTCCATAAAAATCAAATGTTCAAAGCAAGAAAATGTTATCAAATATCTAAAATTGAAATCAAAATTGACATTCAAACAATTGTCATGCTTTGCGCAAACGTGAAATTGGGACCAAACTAGAGTCTCTCGCATACGAATTGAAAAAGAGATTGGAAATCTGGAAAACAAACACACAGTTGCAATGGTATACAATAAAAGCAATATATGCCCTGTGAGACTATAGGTCCCTACTCCACACTGCAAATACGGTCGAAGTTGAGTTCTCATGGGGCGACCTATCACACAATCCTTTCTCTATAGGTACAGTTCTTTTTTGCATTTCCGCATTGTTATGGCCATAGCCTCTGGAGTAGGTATAACTATGCAAGATTGACGGAGTACAATATGGTTTACTTTTTAAATTAATATATTAATACGCTCCTTTTCCTCAATAACTCACATACCGCTGTAAATATTTTTGGAAAATTGTATTCATGCAACAAAACTTGATAGAAATATTAAAAAAAACATAGCTGAGCTTATATCCAAGCATAATATAGCACCTATTACGAAGTTCACCCCAGTAAGTTACATAAAGGATTCATTTAGTAGCATCATTATAAGGATTTCAGTGGTTACGCCGTTTTAATCCTGGCAGGTACTCTAAACATGCTAATACGGTACTCTATATTAGTTTTGAATGGCAAATAATATTATAAAACCTATGGTTTGCATTAATATATAACTATTGAACACACAACGCAAATCCGGTGTTATATTTTGCTCTGAGACAACACACGACTCACAATTATGGAAGTGTAGATGTGTGATTCTAATATTAAATCTAAGACCACATAATTTTTTGAGTATACCTGAGATATAAAATTACTGCTTAATCAACATTATTGGATCAATTTTTGGTTCTAGCTGATAAAAAAATATGAAACCATGTTTTTCCACTTACCGCTTGAATTGCTTAAAACCCCACTACACGCATCAAACAGTTTGATGCAATGTCTTTTTTATGACACACTTAAGTACCTGCCCACTCTCAGGGCGATACCAATTCCAGAAACAATCGGCCCGACCAAGTTCCCCGATGACACCTCATAAACATAATGTGATTTTCTCAGAATGTGTGCATCATATTCACCGAACTACTTGTTACGTACAATAGCTGCCATAAAACCATATAAACCGAATCCAAATAGAGTATGCAACCGAACAAACAAGTTCCTAAAAATTTATGGGCCTAAACAATAAATATGTCCAAGATGAAAACATGTTGAGGCTACGTTGCATTGTTTTTGTTAAAAAATATGACTGTGCTTAATGATATATCATAATTTATTTTATCATTGAATTTTTATTTAAGCAATATAACTTTAGACGACCCTTATCTAACTATCTGTTGCAAAAAATAACTATCTGCAAGTAGTATCTGTAGCAAAAAATAACTATCTGGGGGAAGAGGGACCCTCTACCCCCATTTGTTTAACAATGGATTTCCGCCAAGTATCGCCTAGTTCTATCAATTATGTCTGTAATACGCATTTCCTATTCACAGAAAACACATGGAAGTCTAATGATTGTTTGTGTTTAACAAACATAAAACTAAATGCCAAAGATCTTAAATCTTTTTCCTCGTCTTTTTTTGAATTTTTGTATCTGAATTTGTTCTACTCTGATTTAGCTCCTTCGTTACCAATATTTACACGGAGCGGACTCCCATATGCCCTGCAAGGTCCAACTAATGATAACTACTGATAACCTTAAGGACCATTGATCCCATTTTCTGGGATGTCAAAATGAGAACTTGAGTATATAATATAAGTTTGGGCCTATTATGCTATACAAAGCGCACCAATGCAATGAATATACTTGACACTCGTCACATCATCATGAAACGTAAGCTAAATATGCCGTCGGCTTTACGTCTAATGAGGTAGATGTTAGGTAATCAGCAATATTTATGATCATTTTATGTATAAGCAAATATCAGGCCTTTTTAATTACCAGTGTCGGTTAACGAACAAACATATGAAATGGATTTTTGTTTGTATTTATGTAATAGAATGCGGCGTGCCCTTTGTGACTATCGACCGAAAAGAAAAATATGACAGACATTTTGTGTATGGAAATTGTTGTAAAATGATAGATAATATTTGAGTTACGACTGCTTTCAAGTATGGGATATTATTACCCACGTGATAATTGCCCCAATCTTCGTTTGTAGACTTAATTGTAATAACTACTACTCAAAAATGGTAGAAATAGTTTCAGCACCTACTAAGATATTTGCTCAGAAGTAGGAGAAAGTTAGAGCTATAAAAATAGTGTAAATACCTTTAATATTTTTTTACGACCGTTGAGGCAATTTTAAACGGACTTCGCTATCACTGTCTTCAATTGACTAGGTAAGTTATTTTACCTGAGTATTCGATTTATGTTACCAAGCTACACACTTTATCATGTGAAATAAATAAAGTTTGTAGCTAGAAAAACTTATAGGTTTAAAGGTCACATCCTTTTGAAGCTACAAAAACCTTTTTTAACAGCTCCATATAATACTGCCAAGGAACATGACGGGACTTAGAAAAGTTATTTATTGTCATATTCGTTAGCGTACTATAAATTACAGCCCAATATTAAATAATGTACCGTTTGGGAATCGTTAAAATATGAAACTCATTTGGAATAGTTGTGTTGGATATTAGAGTTATTTCCGAGTGGTCGATTACAACAACGTTGATGATTTAATATTTATTTAGATTGGAAGTGACGGAGTACTTTAGACGTAAACTCTAAATATATGTAGTATTTTAGTAGCTACCTAGTACCTACCTACTACTGAAGCTAATGAAAGTTTTCAATATAATTTATAATGAAGGCAATATGATAAAAATAATGTGAGCAAAACCACAATTTTTTTACCAAAGAAAAAGGTGGATGTCATCAATTTGACTCGTATTTTTTTTAATCACAACATCTGTCAATATGGCTCCCTAAAGTATCATAAACGTTCGGCAGCCATACATAATTGGTGGCAACATAAGCAATTTCGCTAGAAAATATATTTTATCTAACTACGAAAAAAAAGGAAATGAAAAGAAATAATAGCCGGTTAAGTCGTAACCATGTCTTTTTCTTCGGCCTTACCTCTCAATTATAAACGCAGATTAAATAAAACCATGGCTAACCAAACAAAATAGTTCGAAATAACATGAAAAACGACTCGATCGCATAACCAACAGCCATTAATCCAGCTTAGACACTAATAACCCAGGTTTGAAGATTAATCGTTTAGGTGCGAGTAATAGAATACTTAGTCACACACGCAACCTGCAAGTTATTATAAAATTGAAGTACGCTTTGATAAATTGGGCCTATCCGTCACGATTGGACACGGAAGGCTGGTAGGTACGGTGCACCCACTGGCTATTAAGATGACTTTACATACGCTGCATTTTACGCTGCGGTTGCGCAGCCTATAAAAATATACTATTAATGCAAATGGTGTATTGTATACAAAATGTAGCTACAGTACGTCATGTGCGAGATTATTTGTAAGCTAACTATATACTTTATAGTCTACCGTATTTAGACATTCTTGGGGAGAATTGAAAGTTTTAAATACCGTCCGCTAGAGGCGCTTTTGAATTCTCCATACAAACTGTCTAAATACGGTAGACTATAAAGTATAAAGTTAGTTCGCACTTGACGTGCTATAGAGATAGATGGGCAAAATAATATATTTATAAAAAATATTGAAACGTCACACTGCATCCATACATATTTATATATACAAATAAAAATTGAATATCTACAAGAAACTCATAAGCATTTACAAATAATATTGATTTCTTTTATTTACGCGAATGCTACACATTGAAATAAAACTTATTTTACAGAGGCCTTTGCCTTTTACCTTCTTAATGATTGTAGAGTGGTCACCAGCAAAGCAGGTGTGACCATATAAACATCACCGCCTCTGAATCTCTGGTATTTGTAGTGACTAATAATAAACATACCGATTAATATCTAAAACACTAACTGGTCTATGCAAGTTAATGATGCAGATGTCTTATAAAACGATAAAATCTTGGCCGTGTGACATTTACGTGCACCGTGTCTATGTTAATTCCGAAAATATTTTACGATTACAAGGTAAAAGTAAATACTTGTAACTCCATTGCAAATGGATTAAAATATTTATGAATTTACGACTAGATTAACATTAGAAGGGAAACCTTGAGTCGAACGCTGATTTTAATTCAAATCTAACAAATCTGGTTAATTGTACGTAGGGTATGGTAGGTAGGTATTTAAGGAAAAGTTTTGTTTTAAAAAAAAAATTGTTTGAGAGATCTTCGGTCCTAAAATAGTGTGATACTATTATAAACTAAAATGTAATCTTTGGATAAGATATTTTGATATTACTAATACCGTAATTGTTATTTAGCGAGTGTACAGGCACTTTTACACAGTGTGGTATAACATTTTATGTGAAGGGTTGCGGTAATGACTCATTATTTTTCACCATTTTGATTCCGGATGCACGCTCTAACACTGCTATTGTATGTGGACACTGAGGGGTACAAGCTGTTCTCCTTATAGGGCACATTGATATTGAAAATTGAATTTATATTTTATGATACTAAAATGGTTATCCAAAATTTCAGAATAAGAATCAAATTATTTTTTATTAATGTAAACCATTAAGTACAGTACTTACGAATCGTCAAAATTGTTACAAAATTCTAAGCTATCTTTACTCGAACTTTACTAGAAACTCCATGATTGTTTTTTTGAAAAAGGTATTTTACAAATTTGAGCAATACATTGTTATGGGTATGTGAGAACAAATTAGGTACGGCTAGGCAGGCTTGAGTAGCTGGTCAAAAAGTACTAACTCTAAATATATAATTACAAGTTAATGGCTAAATGGTTCCAACATTCACAAATCATTTTTGTTAATGAAGATATGATAATGATAAGATATGATCAGGATATTTGTATATCCTACATGGTTTTACAAGAAAACTAAGAGTATCATTACTAATTGTATACAAATGGAATATGCATATAAGTATGAATATTATACTTTTAAAGGGCAATCATTATATAAGCATATACCTGCAATAAACTTCAGTCAACGTAATCATCACACATCTATATTGAAATGAGCCCTAAATACGCTGAAATGTTAAAAACGTTACACATCTAGGGGCCATAAAGCCATTAAAAAAATATATTTTATTATGTGCCGACATCGTTAAGACTACGATTTATATAAAACATCTGACACGATGACAGAGTTTATTTATAAGTGTCTTTGGTACAAATTCATTAGAGGACCGAGATCGCTGTACAAGGCGCGAGCTGTAAAAATGATAAAACACCCAATAAAAACGAATCACAGCACGCACGAATTAGGTGAAAAGTATCAAGTTCACTAATGATTATCCATGTTTTATGTGTATTTTATATGAATTACGTATTCGACTTATAAACAAGCCATGGTAATGTAATGCAGATTAGGGAAACAAATGTTATAGGTATAGTCATGAATCAGAATCAGAATATTTTTTATTCATATAAACCATTAAGTACAGTACTTATGAATCGTCAAATTGTAAGCTACAACTCTACCATCCGTTCGGTATGCCACTACTATAGAGAAAAACGAGAAAGAAACTCCATGGTTGCTGCTAAACAAGCATTATCTCAGCCTAGTTCAGATCAAATTGTCAGTTATCTTTCAAGTCTATAGCAATGAACCTACATAAGAATTAATAGTAAGCTCACGCGGAAAAATAGAGCTCTCAAAATATTACGATGCAACATTTATTATCCGAAGAAAATATTATACAAGTTATTTTTAAATGATGCGACTACGCAAGGTATCACCGAATCTCGTATGATACACTATGCATGTGCCACCTTAATGGTTTCCTGTTTCCATGAACCACATCACAATGGTGCCTTCACACAAAACTTATATACCTTTCGCGCGGAATCACCGTCCTTTTTTGGGAAAATAATAACATTCACGGTGAAGAATTATATTGTCTGTGGTGATTTAAAATGTAGATTTTGTTGGCGCGTTGGCTTTATGGTAAGTCAGCATTATGAGAAGTAAATGCTATATTGTAAGCAAGTTATCTGCAAGTGATGAAAACAAAGTAACTCTAGACGGTTGGCCCGTGTCTTCGCATTAATTTTGTCAGTCATAACGTCATGTTAAATTAATGCTTTTGGTTTCAAAGTTGTTAGTGAAACTATAAATAAAGACAAAACACGTTCATTTCTTTAAAAAAAACGTAAGGCTGACCATTGACATAGAGTGAGGAATGCTTTTGCCAGCACTGGGACTATACAGGCTGAAAATAAATAAGTGCTGCCCAAAAAGTATTCCAATTCGAATAGAAACAATTCAAAATTGAGACACTATTCCAAATTCAAATGACAGGGATGTTACGTAACGAATGGCCAACATCGGTGGCGTCGCAGCTCGTATTTGTTACACTCCGGGGGTCAACGTGGAAGCACGTTCCCGACATTCTTTCCGAAATAACACCCCGTCGCATGTGTTCCCACCGACATCGACGATTAATCACTTCACACTAACGTACATGAACAAATATTTTTAGGACTAAGGTTATATTTTTTATATAAATATTGCATTCTGCAATACGCGGGCAGAAGCAGGTCTGAAATATTTTAAAAAAATTTACTAGCTTCTGCCAGCGTTTCCGCTCAGGGTACCTCAATGAAACATAGCCTCAGTGATAATGCAGCTTCTCATTAGTGTTTTTTTGAATCGGACCAGTAGTTTTAGAGTTTATCCCCTACATCTAAAGTAACAAATTCACAAGCTTTACTTTGGTTTAAATAAATACAACGTTGCCATTTGATTTAATTACACAAGGCTATGTTGAGCTTTTTTGCTTGTAACGTATATATATACACGTAAAAATATTATAACTCAATTATATTACTTTCCTTAAACTCTTGACATGTTCTCCGAAGTTAACGAGCTGTGAAGTATTTCTTTTAATTTATCCTATTCCCGTGAATAAACACAAACTCTAATTGGGCCGAAGTTCAAGTAGCTTTAATTTTATACATAGGTATATATTACGCACCCGAATTATATGAACAGCCTCACCTCTTCCGAAATATTTTATGATATATTAATACGTACCAAGTTTAAAACGCTTGATGTGTTAAAATGTTTTTGGTGTTTCATCTCTACGTCTGAATATAGCTGAGTTTTAAACTCGTATTTTCAAGACGTGACTTTTAACGCCGCCCGGAGATAATAGAGGATAACTTCCCCACTTCAAATATAATTTATTTTTTTAATTTCCTCCAAGTTTATCCCTCGGTACAGTCGCAGGCAGCGGTCACGTCGAACACAGGTGCTCGGTTTAGCTGCGCCAACCAAATTGAGCATTGTTCCGTTTATTTACCTTCGCCTTCAGGCCGTGATTGTACCTGCCCTTGTTTAGCAGCCTTTTTTAAGATATGAACTATGAATATAGAATTCTCGTGTTTTGCTTTTAACCCTTAATAGCCTAGAGTTTAAATTTTGATACCAATCTTTTAAACCGAATGTTCACATTACTATTAGTTTTTTTTTATAGGTTGGCTGTACGTATTTTACTGTTGTATAATATTCTTTCCAACGAAATTAAAAAAAAATCAAATGTCATTATTATTAAACACAGTAACACTAAACACAGTAATTTTAAAAATAAATCACTTTCGTAAATCAGGCTATTAAGGGTTAAACAGAAAAATGTTTTATTTATAATAATAATAGAGTATCTATAGAAGAAACGAACTTTTCGCAAAAAAAAGACTATAAAATATTTTCCATCATACTTCTAGCAGATAACGAGTGTTCTAAAAATAACCGTGCGGTTCCTTTTAATATTTTTTATTGAAGTAAGTTTAAATATCAAATAGGTTTATAACAGCAATTCTGTTTATTTTTTATATAATTAAAATTTAAAAAAAAACAGAGGATTATTTTCAAAGAAGCCCTATAATACAGATAATGCATATTTTCCGCCGTCCGCGTACATAATATAAACGTTTTAGAATCCAGGTACGTGACTAAACACGCTCCACTCACTAATATGAACAATGGATTCGCTGGAACAGATTACTTTATGTGACTCGAATGCTTAACCGTTTCAATGTTTCAAACGAACACTTTGTTGCTTATACAATTCCAAATCAACCGACTATTTATAATAAGATGGATTACCACACTTCCGGGACTACACAAAAGAAAGTCGGCTCCAAAAAGCACAAATTCAATTAAAGTTCCACTAGATAATATAATTTTAGTGGAAAAGAGACAGAATATCCGTATCATCGCAAATAATGAAGGCGACGTACGATCACACAGTACAATCGCTCGCCGCTCTGTCATCTATACATATAATACGACCGTAACTTGGTCCTGTCTGTCCATTGAACATTTTTGAAAAAATCCAATCGTATAGGATATTATTTTTAACCGACTTCAAAATGGAGGAGTATCATTCGGTTCGGTGCCAAATAAACAACCGACGAAGAATAATAAAAGTATACTCAGTAATGAGATACGCGGACCGATTTGTAGGTATAGTCTTTGGCGCGGACCGGCAATACTCGACTCAGTTGTTTGTTTGGCACCGATTTCACATTCGTTAAATGTTTGATTTAGTTAGACGAGGTAGATTTCAAGATTAGATAATTTTTAGCTTTTTAGTTTTTTGAAGACGGTTATTTTTTTGTTAAAAAGTTTTTTTATCGAAAAATTAAAAAAATTGTCTGTTCGCGCATTACGTGTATTCTGATGAAACTTACCATGGTTAAAGCTTCTATCCCGAGTTGATATATACTTAAGTCCCGTAATCTGATGAGTTCCTACGGGATAGCCGTACGAGCTGTATTTATCTCAAAATTCAATTAGTAGATTTTATTAATTGGCATGAGTATTGTTTACATACACAGTCAATGTATACAATTATTTTTTTCGACTGCGCAACGCAAAGGAGGGTAATGTGTTTACTATCCTTGGGAGGCGAAGGGTATCCCAGTATAGTCAAAAAACTAAAATAAATACGTACGAAGTCACGGGCACTCTTAGTTACAAAACAAAAAGCTTAATTCGACGCAAATGATGGCTACCCCAAAAAAACCTTTCATTCTTTTTTTTTCGGTGCCCCGAAATGACATTGAATTCGCGTTATAAAGTAGCATTTTATATAGAGACGAGCTCTAAACGAACACGGCAGACCGATTGCTACCATAAAGATAACAATAATTAGCCGTAATGACCACGTCGTCTGTGGGCCCCGGTCGGTTTTTTAAGTGCAGTGGGCGGCGCGCAGCCGCGATCGGGAGATAGTGCGTCCATCAAATCATATGATAATCGGCCCCAGTTAATTCCATTACCAATAATAAATGCACGCATTAAATTAGACCTGTCGGATGAGTCGACGGAACGCGGTCCCGCGATCGCTCCCATCACTCGGATTATGATATGAATAATGTATCACTAAAAATAAAGGAACTACTACAGCTTATTATTGTTTTGAATTTGGAACGTCAAGCGTGATATGTCGTTGATCGTAGACGCGATTGTGTCTGCGCTCGAAAATAAACCTATACGAGTGCAAATGTCGCGGCCAACTTAGTGGTGGGACACATCAAATTATAAATTCACGGTCTTTTTTCCCCTCAAAAACTTGTTGTATAAAATATATTAAGGCACGTTTTAAGTTACGAGATGGCCTATCAATGTTTTTGATTAACAAAAATAATAAAAAGCTTATTCAAAGAAGGTTTCTCACAAACGTTAATTAATGCTTAACCAGTTTAACGGGTTCAGTTTAGATTATTATTTGACCTTAGCGATTTAACTTTATTTTGGTCAAGACATTCTATATAAACGTACTTACGTATTTTTTATACACAATATTTGTAT
This sequence comes from Pheosia gnoma, assembly GCA_905404115.1. NCBI lineage: Eukaryota > Metazoa > Arthropoda > Insecta > Lepidoptera > Notodontidae > Pheosia > Pheosia gnoma. The sequence continues at coordinate 4,069,547 of FR989909.1, read as the reverse complement.
TGAAATATGTCATCGATGGAACCCAAATGCCACTACATATTTAGATTATAATAAAGTTGACTTTGATAAATGAGTATTCTAAACCCTGAACAAAAATGTATGCCAAAGGTTAGTGTAAGAAAATTAAATTACTCAATTTCAAATAGATGTGTATCACATTCACCGCAAAAGGTCATCAAATATTCTACCTTTTAATGTCATGATAGCATATGAGGTCGCGTTTCCATAGGCTCCGTACAATCTAGACGCCTACGTCCTGAGATAGGGAGAAACCTGCATTGTTGCCAGATGTCGCGCCAAAAGAACATAACTCATGAGAGATTTTGTTTCGGGCGTAAATCACCAAGTGTCACAATTTTGTACACGGATATAATTTTTTTAAGGGTACCGTGTGTTGCAATAAATTTTAAAATTGTTAGGAGCAAAAGCATGGGTATGGTGTGATCTTCAATTATTAAAGGGAATTTTTGACAAACCATCGAACCAAATCTAATACGTTTGTATTAGATTTGGTTCGATGGTTTGTCAAAAATTCATTCCATAAAGAATATAAAAGAATAACCTCCAATTTCATCGATTTTTTTTAGGTTTTAAATAAAAAATATAAAGTATCGAATTTTGAAATAAACATGCCGTCCATACTTTTCAACGTGTTAAGCTTTCGACAAAATATGATAAACACAGTTTGTAACACAATTAATAAACTGGATGACTTGAACTGTTCCTTCGATGACGAAGAGAGCGATTAACTTAATTTTGTTGCGCACCGATCCCGACTTGCGGCTGAGTCACCGTGATCGCGCGAATATCGGCCTTAAAAAACTGGAGCCACCTAATAAAACGTTTTTTATTCGCGTGTCAGTTTTAATTACGACGTTATATCTTCTTAATTTCTCTGTTTTAGTGTTACCAGGTAATCATATAAATGGTTTATTACATCAGCGATAAATAAATTCTGGATTCTTTTTTATTGTAACGATTCAAACATTTATGAGGTTATACTGACCAAGATTGTCCATACCTAGGCATTATGAAAGAAGTTGTAGCATTTATTAGTAAATTTTAACTTACAATAGGTAATATAAGAACGAAACTTAGTTTTTCTGTGTAGGTCTTTTTCTTATTGTAAATACAAATTGTTACTAGTTACAGTTGACCTTAGACTTGGAGTTTCAAGAAATATTAATCGTAAAAGGAGATTCTAGTTGGGACAACAAAAACACTAGAACATGAAAAACTTGGAAGAACCTCGCCTTGCAAGAAAATTTCCAAGTCGGCGGCAGATGTTAGCCAAAGTTCCAAATTTTCAGTTGTAACTTTGAACTTTTGTGACTTTTTTCCCCAAGTCGTTTGTGCGGATCAAACGACGTTTTGTGGTATAATTAATGATCTGTCACAGGACGGTATAAGGCTAATTAGAGAGGGTAGGACTGCGCACACGAACTCTACTTGAGGACAGGTGCTGCTCGTAGATAACGGGGAGAAGACATATTATTGTGTACTACGAATAGTACCTACTTTAATTGTTTTGTTGGGTAAATTAGTGACTTGATTTATGCTTTGTTGGTTACTTCGCTTATGGCGATGGTTGTCTAGTATTTAGTGAAGCATTCTAGTATAAATTACAATAACCTAAGGAATGTAAATGAACACCAAAGTACGTCGGACACCACGACGACACTACTTATTTAAAAATATATATTTTATTGCAAACGTATAGGGTTGAACAAAATCCCATAAAAGTACAGATAAAAGTCAATTTTATAATATTTATTTGCGTCTAAATTAAATTAACGAGTGCATTATTTCAATAACGAAACGATTCCAAGAAACAAGACACTTTCTAAAATGGCGGTTCAGAACTCATTGACTTTATTATTTTTACGCCAACTGATGTGATAAATGTATTCAATCTGGCACGATTAACGCGATACATTAATTTGAATTATTTATGTGACATATAAAACATTTGGAAAGCAAAACTTCATGAATAAAATTTTAATATAATACAACATTATTTTGACAACGCCGAAAAAAACAGACTGGCTGAAGTTATATATACTTCGTTTAAAAAATCTGAATTCAAAAATGTATAAAAATAAAACAAAAGCAGAAAAGGGACGTAATTAGAGCACGAAGTATTGTTTAAATTAACCTCAGGTACGTAACAAAATGTAAGGGAAGCGAGGAACAAGCGAGCTGGCGAACCTTTAAGTCAGCAGTTAATTTATGGTCAATTAACCTGGTGTTAAAGTTAAATAAGGTGACATTTAGAATGCTCCGGCTTAAGGTACCGTGGATCTAAAAAAGGCAATTTTGCAGCCATAATTTATACATTGATTGCTGATCTTAGCGGTGATTTAACTTAATCAAGAGAGGTCACGAAGCTGATAAGAATGGACTATGCAGATAGTGTAGATTTTGTTAAAGGTATTTTAATTTGTTTTACACATAATCACGCCAGCATCAACTTCTGTTAAATTGCTCATAGGTCGCTTGTTTGAAACAGCCAATTGAGTCTATAGCCAAGCAGATAAATAGTTTGCAGCCATCTCAAATTATGATGAAACTTTCAGCAAAAGCTACAACATTACCTATTGTGAAGTTGTAAGCAGTTGCTCTTCAATCGATCCCTAATATACCTGGCCGATATAAATAAACGATTACGCTTCACAGCTATTAAAAGCAAACATTATAAATCAAACCGGGTATAATTGTGCTTTGTTTCGCCCGGGGTCAGTGTAATCAGCCGTCTACTCTTTATACCCCAAGCGATCGTATTACGTATTCATTTTTATATATGCAATACAAACACTATAAATTATACTGCGTAGACATTTGATAGTATTAAGTAACGAAATTGTGTTGTAAATTAATGTTAAATAATTATAGGGATAGAAATTTATTGCTCTTATCTGAGATATTTTAATTAACAATAGTGAATGTTGAGCTTAGTTTTAATACATATCTGCTGTATGAGGCTGATTGTAAAATAATTTAATGATACGAAAAATTTACAAAAAAATACTGTATTATTAGCACTGGACTAGTTGGGTATATTAACTCTACATCTAAGAGTTTTAATTTAATGTTATCATGGGTAGCGTCTTTAAAAAGATCTTGATTTTATTGAATGTAAACGAATTATTTTTTGGTGTATTAAATCCAAAAATTACTAGTAAGTGTGCGTTGCAATGCCAAAAAACCTTCATGAGGGTGCGCACAACAAGTCATCAAAGTTTCATTGCGATCGGATGAATGATTTAGAAATGCATACGGGACAAACAATCATTTTTAAATAAGATAAAAAAAAACTTTTTTTTTTGTTTTTTTTTAAGACTAAATGAAAAAATCCCAATTTAATAGTTTAACGAAACCCCAATAGTAAAAACGACCGAAAAACCTTGGTATTTCACGACACATCCTTTTCTTTGTCAACCCTAGACCAATCTCATTGATCATTAATGTATTACATAGGACCAATATATTTACAACACATAATCTTGTACCCCGCCATCTCTACTTCAGATCATAATAAATTATCCCCCAACAATACCTCTCACGTGTTACAAGACAACTTTCTAATAGCTCTTAAGGTGTTATAGTTTCACATAGTTAATTAATTCTCGCGAGTAATCCGTTGATCGACGTTATCCATAGCACTATCTCGCAAGGCATCTAGATCCGATATTGAGATTGTTAACGCTATATAACAGGCGTACAAGTAATGTCGCTACGTTTAAAACCCTTGATGGGTTCAGGTTATGGAATTTGTTGTCATAGAATGTAGAATACAAGATATGTTATATTTATTATCTATTTCATACGTAACTAAGTACATATTATATAGTTGGCTGACCCTTTTTATAATTTGGTGAGGCACCATTTAAGACTCTAAAAGAATACTAATTTTACAATTAAGACTTGGAATAAAATAAATGAACAAGTAATTTTATTTTGTTGTGATTTTTGTTTAAAAGTTACACATACTGAGCAGTTGTGAAACATGTAATCAGCGTTTTGAAACAAATTGCCAGCCATCTCACCCATTCTAAGCCATTAATTTCAAGAATTAAACACGTTATTTAGCAACTTAATTAAAAATCCTATACCGTAACGTCTTGTGTAACCCTCCGTAGTAAAACGGAAAAAGAAAATTATCATAGGGTTGCTTTAATAAAGAGTACAATGGAAGGGCAATATGGTGCTTCAGGCAAAGGGGACGAAGCAGGATTAACCCTAAATTAGACGTACAAAAGAGACATAATTAAAAAACCAATTTGCGAAATACATGCACTGAAAACGCCGCGAGCAGAAATAAATGGTTATGTTATTAGAGTAGCATTTGTTTGTTTGTAAAAAAAAAATAGAAACTCAAATATAAATAAAATTTTAGTACATTTATTTCTATGTTTTCTACTCATTTATGACATAAACTATATTTTGGCTGGAATTTTATACAGCATTCATCTTTTTCACGTATTACTGGACATTGTGTTTTCACTCTACTGCCTTGGAATTGAAATTCTACGATAATATTTACATTGGTCATTGCGTGCGTGAATATGCTGTAAAATACACACTTATATCTTTTTATTTATTTAGTTTTTCAAGCATTAATATTATTGTAGAATAAATAATTTGTAGAACTACTGAAAAACAAAATGATAAATATGTTTTCTATTGAAAGTCATTGAATACACAATAATATACAATAACTAGCTATCCCGGCGAACTTCGTACTGCCTCAGAATCAAATGTATGAGAAAATGAATTGTTTGTACTATAATATATTTTCCCATGTGTTAATAGGGTTTTTGCTATACAGGGCAGAGATAAATTCAAAAATTCTAAGATCCTAAGAACCGGCCCAGCCTTTGTTGGGTTATAAATGGTGTAACTGACACGAGTTTGTTCTATATACGAGCAGCATTTTTTTTCAAATAATCTACTTTCGATAGTTAGATGACAAAGCTGTCAGAAGCAGACCGCGCCGGGCGTCGCTATATGCAAGACAACACATTGTTATTTCCAATTAATGCCGAAGAGCCTGTCAATGGTCTATTAGCGCCAAGATGAGATATAATCGGTACTCCGCCGAAACAATAAGTATCCGCAGGGCGCCTTGTTATTGTTTGTCTGGTCTCTATCTCCCAGCAGGCGACCACACTACGAACAAATTGACAAAATATATTAATGCTTTATACAGATAAGATTTATATATATAAATATTTGACGGTGTTATAAGATGCAAATACACATACGATGCGAACAGTTTAACTTAAGTTATTTTGTTATTTAAAAAAAATGAATTATGCACGTCACATTTGAATTTCACGACTCTCTATCCAATTTATGTTGTTTTTTCTTAGAAGATTTATCCCGCTGTGTTAGGCTACTGGTTTGAATGTAGAGAACATTATTACTGATATATAATTCAATCAGAATATTGTTTAATGGAAGTTATTACTTTCAAGAGTATATTATTATTAAATCTGATTATAGTTGACATTACAGTGACTATTTATATTAAAGATTTTCTTGACAAGGTATGAGAATAGGAATACAAATGAAATCTGAAAAAAAAACGAATAAGCAAGTAACATTTTTAACAGCAATAACATTTCATTAGTCTGGTATGAAATTATACTGTGCGATTTATTATGTCATCAGTCTCCCTTATTCAATCAACATTTGAAATCGATATCGCATCGATCTGATCCCATCCCTTACCCCAACCAGCTCATTGTGAGCCATAATTAGTTTTTGTCACTTCACACTGACAAATCCCATTCGAAATCTATGGGCACCAGAGACCCTACCACTTGGCCCGCTGCAAACCGGTCCTTATCAAAGAGAATATTATTTCAAACGCCCCTGTCAACCCCGATGGGCTTTTCGAACCCCAAATCCAGTTTGTTATGAATGAAATTACAGAAATCGAATAAGGTAAACACAACTCAGAGGCAACAAAAGCTTGCTCGAAAAAAAGCTAAATTGAATTCAAATTGCTTTCGTTGGGTATTAGGAATAGCCTGGGGACGTTTCCAAGACTGGCCCAGCAACATATCGGGTAATAATTTAAAGTTTTTTGTCCGAGGGTGACGGCCCGAGTCAGATAAAACCGACAAAGGTGATTGAATGAAAACAAATCTAATATTACCTATGAGCATCGTAAGCTTTGCGTAAACGTTTTATTGGTGCAGAACTGCAGATTGCTTTTCTATTTCATCTGTTTTGATACGTAAAATTGTTTGAATTTGTTATTGCTTTCAAAATGGCGTGCAATAAGTTTAGAAAAGTGTAGATAACTTGTTCCATTACTAATTTAGTAAAAAAATATATAATCATGTGTCTGCCTAATATAGATATTATACCTTTTGCGAGATCCAAGTTACAACCAATTCATACTAATAGCTCACACGCGCCAAATAGTTTGTAATCCACTATAAGTACGTAATGAGCGTAGATGAGAGAAAATTTCAGTAAGTTGTAAACTTATTTTTTGAATTTATATACATAAATGTAACCAATATCCAATGTCCAATAACGTTAGTAAGCAGAAATGTTTAAAAAAAAAACTTACCAAAATAAATATCGTCTGTATAAAATTATGAATCATGGAAATATTTTTTTTTATAGAGTGAACGTTTATCAAGTTGTCGAAAATGTTGAAATTGAAAATAGAACTGCCCAATTTTAAACTGTTTATCCGTTATGATTGCGGTGGAGATGACGTATTGACAGCGCATTCAATTTTCAAAAAGAGAATAATGTGAAACAATATTGTTTCACGCCCCGACAACGAAGCCGACTTTTCCACTGGAGTTCAACAGGTATGCAAATAGTTGGTAAACCCCACATAACTAGCATACACGTGAAAAGAATTTTGGCATTTCAATAGCCTACATTACCTATTACTATTATTTATTGCGCTGTCAGCAATAATAAAAAACCGAATGTTCATTGACACTTTCTTGGATTTTTTGTCTAAAGCTGTCTTCCCTTAAATATATTTTCCTTCGCTGCATGATAGCAAAAATGCAGTCCAATGTCGAGCATATTTCAATTACTGGCTTAACGTACTACATCACTTTGAATTTCAATCATATATCGTGTTGATGGTAAAAAAATGCCATGGGATTAACCAATAGATAAGTGATCGATTGTTAATCAATTGCCTTTGTAGTCTATCTTTATGTTAGGAATAAGTCTAATATTGGATCAACATACGGTGAAATATGAGCAATGATAGCCAAGTTGGTAGAACACTTGCCTCGGTAACGAGGATCGCAGGTTCAAACCCCGGCCTGCACCTCTGGTATTTCTGGATTTCATGTGCGAATCTCATTTTCTACCACGATTATCATTTGGTAAAAACGGTGAAGGAAAACATCGTGAGGAAACCTGCATGTCTAAGAGAACCCCTCGAAAGCTGTGTAAAGTCCGCCAACCCGCACTGGGCTAGCGTGGTGGACTATGGCCTAATCCCCCTTGCATTGAGGGGAGGCCCGTGCCCAACAGTGGGACATTAAAAAGGGCTGGTATTATTATTATTCATTTCATTCACGAAAATTTGGAAGGATCGCAGGATTACGAAAAACACAAAAGTGCGTCTGATGTACTGCTTGATCTTTCCAATTTTCCTATACGGAGCTGAAACGTGGACATTAAGACTTCGAGGCCGAAGAAAAATTGACGCCTTGGAAATGTGGTGCTGGCGACGTCTCCTGAGAATAAGCTGAACTGCACATCGCACCAACGTCTCCATATTGAAAGAGCTTAGAGTCAAGCAAAGGCTTTCGTCGATTGTACAATTACGAATCCTTACATTTTTTGGACACATCACCCGAAAAAATAACTCCATGGAACGTCTGGTGATCCAAGGCCGAATAGAAGGCAAACAGTCACGCGGTCGGTCTCCAACAAGATGGGTTGAATCAATAAAATCTGTTACAAATTGTCCCATAGTAGAATGTTCCCGAAATGCCCTACATCGAGATACGTGGAGAAAAATAGCAAGAGCAGCGTCCATGTCCGAACAGTGCAACCCATTACCACGACCACTCTGACAAGAGTGCCCGACTAAGAAGAAGAATTATTATTATTATTTTACACGGTGAAATAGGTAGAAACTGCATAGATTGTATCGAGCCCTAACATCGGCGTCGTGGTACCGCTTGGAACGAAGCATAATAGAATGCGCAGTAAGTCATTCGGCTCTATGATTTACAATGATATGTTATTTGAAAACATCGAAGGGTTTCGGTTACAAATTGACAAACTCTTAACGTAAACTTTCAAAGCCATGGTTTACCTGACAGAAAGCGTTGCGGTTAACCGCGCAAAACGATTTGACTTTGTTGCCTGCAGCTTATTTTATAACGGTTTGTTGAATTGAATTTTGCGGTTATTTATTTAACTGGAAGTAAGGGCAGCTACATAAGGTTGGTTGATGATGAAAAATGGGATACCATTTATGCTTTCGCTTTCAAGATGATTAAAATTGCAATTTAAATAAATCATGAAAGTTTTACGACGGAATGTTGAAAGGTTTTCAGTTTTATTTTCAACTGACCAGTCTCATAGTTTTATATCGATATCTTCAATATTTGCTGGAATTCTAAAATAAATTTCTAGATTGTATATTCACCTTTAAAGAATTAGCCAAAGGCAAAATCAATTTTTAGCAAAGAAAAAAATAGGAAACGAAAATCTATATGTGCAAGTTTTGAAAATAGGTTATTCATTTTTTGCAGTGGTAACCAACTTTGTATCTATTAAAAAAACAATCTGATGACTACCTAACATCTGAATATTTTATAACTGAATAGTTTTAAAGACAAAAAAATGCGTATAATCACAAAAATATTTAAAACATTAGCCGAATTAACAATTTTAAAACTTTTTTAATGAATTAGATAGGTATCTTTGATCTCAAAAACGTGATCCTCAAAGCACATTAGGATTCGCATGGGAGCCATATAGACAAGCCACTTAAAGGTAAAATCTTAATGGCAATAAATTAAGCTGTATCTCTTTTATAGTCAATTTGAATAGCTAAAAGATCGTTAAAACGCGGGATCCATTAACGTAATCATTCAGGAGCTAATAACGTCATAGCAGCCCATAGTGGAAAAGGTTCTAACATTCTGACATATAAGTTGCAGATAAGGTTATCTGCAACTTAGTTATTAAAACCATACATAAAGTTATCTGCAACTTATTTGTATGGGCTAGTGTGAAATAAGTTGTGGACAGGATTTATCAAAGAGCGACCGCCGTCAAACTGACCAAGATCGCACCCACCGTGATGACGTCAGGGCTTAAGTGCGAATCACATAGCACAGTTGGTTGGGACATCTTCTCTGTATGTACTCAGTGATCCATACATTGTGAAACAGGCCCTTAATTTTCATCGGTTTATTACAACTAAGCTACAACGTCCTTTTTATAAAAAAAATATGAAAATATGTTTTTTTATATTTTTTTCGTATTTATACGTAATCATAATTATCATGAATTAATTAGATAATTAAACAATCAATATTTTTTTATAAAATAGCGATATAATTATGCGCAATTCTTCTGCTAAGCCCACTATCTATTAGTCTACTAACTTTAACCGTGGCTTCGCCCACGATTTTAGATGGTAAACAGTTATGTTATTCTAGAGTGTAACCTATGTTACCAAATTACATTCAAATTCGTTTTGCCGTTTTTTAATAATTTCCTGATAAACATGGAAACAAACACACTTTCGCTTTAATAAAAGCTAGTTAGTAGGATTTTTTAAAAGAGCGGTTTGGACTACGAGTCCCCCCCCCCCCCCAAAGGGACTATAAACCATTAGGGTATACATAAGAATATATAGAGATCGTAAAATAATATTACCAAAGCTTTCAACGCGATATTAATATTCACTCAACCAGTCTCCGGGCAATACAGACGATGGTACAACACAGTATTATTACATTAAGCATTAATTTTACCATCTGCCAAATGCAGCGTCGAACGAGATCGGTCTGTCTGCACGTGACGTCACGTTCGCTGCGCACGCCCCGCCACAACTGACGTGCGTCCGGTTCGTAGGTTTCATGTATTTACCATCTATTGAAGGAATGTGTTCGATTCGAATTGAACATTATATAAAATAATGGCTTTTTTTATTAATGTATGTGTTACATTACTCCGTACATAATGTGATGAAAGTAATTATTTACACCTGTGCATGCCTACATATACATGCATGCAGAACTAGAGCAAATTTAAGATTACAATTTATAAAAAAAATGTATTATGTTTTGTCGTAAGTTTCTAATTTAACAACAGGTATAGAATATCTTATATTTACGCGAAAACTATACATTTAAATAAAACCCATTTTTCGGATTTTATCGCTAGATGGAGAACGTAAAACAAAAAATAAATGTGAACAAATCCGAAAAAATAGTTTTATGTCAACAAGTATAGAAATAGATAGGTAGAATAGATAGGTTAAAAATTATATTAACCGGCAATAAGTTTAGAGCTTAAATTAGATTAACTTGAAAGTTGGTTGGAAACATTTGTCAGTTTTAAGGGTACTGCTTAAGAAGATTATATAGGTATCGTTTATGTAGGTACTTATGATATTATGACATCGAATAAATTACCTCAAGTCACGTACTATATACACCGTTTCGTTATACTTAGTGGTTTTTGGAACTAGTTCAGTGGTCTGTGGTTGGTGTTCTGATTGTCTTTAATAGCTGCACCAGCAAATTGATCCCAATTTGTTTAATTTAATCACACTTTTTTGATCATTGTTATATCCGTATTTTGAACTTTTTCGACTCGTGATTCGAGGCAAGCATTGAAGAATCTATATTGTGGGATACCTTGCTTTTCATTGTTGGTACTTATCACTAAATTCGCTACTTTCAGCAACCAAATTTATATTCTTACTAGCTGTCCCGGCGAACTTCGTAACGCCTCAGAACCAAAGGTATGAGAAAATGAATTTATTGGTATTCTATGAAAAAATTAAACAAATCTATCCCACGGGAACCATACATTTTACCGGGATAAAAAGTAGCCTATGTGCTATTCCAGACTATATTCTATCTCTGTGCCAAATTTCATCCAGATCCGTTCAGCCGTTCTGGCGTGAAAGAGTAACAAACATCCATCCATCCATCCAAACTTTCACATTTATAATATTAGTATAGATTTCGAGTAGGTCTCGAGTTACGTCTTATAAATTTAAAACTCGTGTTAAAGGATGTACTTATCTTAAATTTGCCTAAAGTTAAGCTGGACCTACTACTGACAGTACTTGAAGATATTTTTTTATTAATGTATGTAAGAGAAAACCATTGGTTCCATCTGGTATCTTTTAAACAGTAAAAGTTATAAAACATCTAACTTTATTAACATAACACAAAACAGAATTTGTTAATACCTACCAAAATTTTATAATGAATGCCAAAGAATAGTCGAACTCTAATGCTAAATTTTAATAAATCCAACTTTTGTGAATAATTTTAATTTAAAAGCTTATCCAGTGTGGGCGTCATTATGACAATTTATTATCTTGTAGAATCCAATTTGCAGTAGAGCAAGCTTCCACCTCCAAGGAGGTATATCAGATGATTCTATCAGCGCGCATACCTATCTTTTGGGACTAATATGTAATAGATAACTGTGGACACGGATTGTAGCACAGTGTTCTTTCTGCCTGTCCCTTCGGGGTTAACGAGCGTGGTGGTATTTATGTATCCTTTAATAACTGCCTAAGGTTAATACATTTATTTATTAGCTAAGTGATTATGGAGTTATATTATCTAATCCGAAATTCTCTCGTCGGTCAATTTAAATGCAAATCCTAAGCAAGAGACTATCATATTTTATTTGACGTTAAATTAGGTATGATCATAAAGTCGTGACAAGATTACAAAGCTCATGTTTTTTTTTAAAATTACAATGTGGTAAAAGAACTGGTGCAAAGGAACGTGCTCAGATTTAGACGAGTATATTGAATTATTTTGCATACATAAGTAATGTCAAACACAAATGAGAACACATTTTGCTATAAAAGCTACACATATAATTTATTCTCTACACGGGCTTAACGTATTAATATGTTAACAAAGAGGTTATTCACATTATAAGCTGGGTACTCAAATGTAACTTAGATTTGAGAGCTGCTTTTCTATAACATCTGAATCGAAAAATGCGGTGACGTCTCACACAGTTAATCTATGACTCTAAGTAGCCTTTGACTAACTGGCTTTACGAGTTCTGTTTTAAATAAGTTTGGTAACTACTTTGAATTGGTCTATCCTTACAGCCATGGTCCATGTAAGCCCTTTTGAAGAGGCATAAGAACACCATATGACACAGTATATGATCATTCGCATCCACCGACTTCCAGCTATACGCGTGACGTCATTGATCATAACTATCTTCGTTCACGTGGTCGCCATTCAAGTATCCTTTGAACTACGGGACTTCACATGTTTTATTTAAAATCTTCAATCTTATATTATACTAGCTGTTACCCGCGACTTCGTCCGCGTGGTATTTAACAAAAAGCGGACGAAGTCACGGGTAACAGCTTGTCTAAAATAAAAGTAGCCTAAGTTACTCCTTGTTACATCAGCTATCTGCCATTGAAAGTCCCGTCAAACTACGTCCAGCCATTTCAGAGATTAGCCGGAACAAATAGACCGAAAAATTGCAAAAACATGTTGTTTTGGTATATATAAGTACCGTGTATACATCCAAATGCAGTTAGTAAAAAGCGGTTATTTTAATATTACAAACTGACACTCCAATTTTTTTATATGTATAGATCTTCAATGTTATATTATATTAGTACTAACTTAACGTTATTCTGGGAAGTCGCAAACAGCCGGAGGCCCGTATCGAGCATTCCGCCCGCATCGGTTAGCCGCAAGTGACCTGCGGCCGACATGCCTCTCGGCTTCACAATTCGACCAGTAACAATGTTATTGCTGTATATTATATACCATTACCTATTGGGCTTTTATTTACTACATACAAACAATCATATAAGTTGAGGTTGAAATGAAAAAAAAAACTCAGGTTGACGATTCTTTTATTAGTTGTCTGCATCAAAACACTTTTTCTTTGTTGGCACTAATATCATAAGTATATAGATAGTTTTGTAAATATTTGGTTACGTTGCAATTTCAATCGTTTTATCGAAGTTATAAGGTATCTAAGGTAAATTTTTACGAGCTTCGTTTATTCCACGAACCACACTTTGTTCTGGGCTAGAATAACGACAGATGGGACGCTATCATTTATATCTGTTTATTTAGTCATTTTCATAGTAAATTATCGCCATAACGGCTCGACCCATCTTCAATTTTATAGTGTTATATGAACTCCCATATGAATAGAACAAAGAAGTTCATTAACTTGAAGTGGCTTGAAATCGGATGTGTGGTATGGATAAATGGTGATGGGTGACGTTAAAATATTTTTTTAAGAGAGCTTATAAAGAAGCAAAATGTAGTAATTTTATATTAATTTCTTATATTTACACGAATACTACACATTGAAATTAAACTAATTTCGTCGTCGTTCTCGGGATCGTAAAAACATAAAATAAACGCGATGAAATCCGAAAAAATCGTTTTTATTTTTTTTGTTACTTACTTTTTGTTTAAGCTACAGACATATATTGTCAATTGTTACTAAATAAAAATCACCTTTATAAAAATAAATAGTAATAATTTATGTCCTTTGTGTTTCTTACAGAGAGCAGTGATATTTCTACTCTCATAAAAGCACCTGATGGAATAAAAACTTATATTTTTTCAGATCTGAGAACTGCAACCGTTTTTAAAATAGCGCTCAATAGAATGTCACTTGCAATAAAGTCAGGTTTTCAACGTTACTTCGAGCCGTCTCCGATAGCCGACAAAAAATATCTACTCTACAAACAATTGAGCAATTAAAAACGCACATTTATTTTAATCCAATTACCAATACAGCCAGCCTGTTATCAAGGACAATGTCTCGGAGTCCCAGCTACCCACGACGGAAGGCTCGCCAAGAAGGGCATGCTATGTGGCAGGTTCGTAAAAGATTAATCGATGCGTTTTTTTGTCATGATATGTCAATCAGCATCGATTTACGATTAACTACAAGCAATAAGAGTATTTTTTTTGTAATTTGCGGGTAAATATTTATACCATATATATAAATATTTATACCATACATGTATTATTTATTTACGTTAAATTGCGCTATTCAGAATAATACCTTCTTTTAACTATGTCATTTATATATTTTAACGTAAGATGTAGGTAGGCAAGTAGCTAGGTATTTCATGATACGTTAAGATCGATTAAACTATTTTGTTCCTTAATCATTCTAGCACGACATATATTAAAAACTATTATCGTATGAAACTTCAAATTAATCATTGCTACTTCCATTTGTTCAATGTCCATGGTTCACAATATAGCGCAACATGGTGTCCAACTATTACCATTATCATTTGCTCTACAATAGAGAGGGTCTGTCCTGATTCGATTCAGAGCAGACCCATTTCGGCCTAATAACGTTAAACATAAAGAAACAGCGGGGTATATCAGTGTCACCTCTTTTATGTTATGTGCCTTTATTAGTTCCTACAATGAATCTACTAGTTATTCGTATAAGTTATTGCCATTTTAAAATTGTTAGGTAGGCAGTACTGATATGTTATCATTATTATTTATGTAAGTAACATAAACATATATTTGAAGGTAGGTTAAGTGCATTCATTTTCGGAGTTCTCAGAGCTTCCGAGTACCCGATGCCAGTTACAGTGGAGTTTAGTCGGTAATAATAAATAAATAAAATAAAAAGCCATTTTATTCCAGAAAACTATATACAGTAAATTATTGTAAAGCAAACAAAAGAACAATTTATTTTGGGCCCCCGTTTTGGTTGAGGGCCTCCTCCAGTTGGTACCAGTGCCTTGTGTCACAATCACATTCGTTAAATATTTGATTTAGTAAGACAAGGTAGATTTCAAGATTAGATTATTTTTTGCTTTTTAGTTTTTGTGTTTAGCCTTATGTGTAAATGTCCACGTATGGTATCCGCATGTGAGATATAGCACTATACACGAATCCATTACTTTCTTCTTTATGTATACATAGAGGCAGCGAACTCTGCATGAGTTCTTTAAATGCCCAAAAATGTCGGTAATACTTACTACACTACAAACGATACACGCAATTATTGCCACATCATACCTCTAATTCCTTTAACAATTATATGCACAAGCCTTAAACGCCACAGATTGTTAGACGGTCGTTTCTAAGAAATAATAAAATAGAGATATAAAAACAGTTAAGTTGCCGTAATAACAAACACTGGGTGCAGGTTCGTTTGCGGGAAGTCTTCGGGCGTCGTTTGATTGCTGTTATTATTGATCAGCGGGAGCTTGGCGGAGTGGAGCCGCGGAGCTAACGGATAAATGTTATTAATAGAAAATATCGTTTGAAATACCCGACGTATAGATTCGCAAAGTTGATGGTGTGCTTTCTGTGCTGAGGGTCCTGGGTTCGAATCCTGGTAGGGACGAACTTTGTGTGACGGGCATGAATGTTTGTACATGATTCATAGTTGTTTAATATCTATATAAGTATTATATGTGGGTATATGGTTCCCTAATATCAGTGATAGCTACGTTGGTAGAACGCTTGCCTCGGTAACGAGGATTGCAGGTTCAAACCCCGGCTCGCACCTCTGGCATTTCATGTGCGAATCTCATTTTAAACCATGATTATCACTTGCTAAACGGTGAAAGAAAACATCGTGAGGAAACCTGCATGTCTGAGAGAATCCCTCGAAAGATGTGTGAAGTCCGCCAACCCGCACTGGGCCAGCGTGGTGGACTATGGCCTAATCCCCCTCGCATTGAGGGGAGGCCCGTGCCCAGCAGTGGGACATTAAAAAGGGCTGGAATTATATATATATGGTTCCCATAATACAAGCCTTGCTTAGTGTCGGACCGTATAGTTGGTATGTTCGTCTGGCGATGTTATTATTATTTAGTTACTCATGAATTGAGCTTTAATTATATTAGTCATGCATTGTTCTTCTTCGGAAATGTCAAACTTGAGTGATTCACTGGTAAATCCAAGCCTTAAATAAAGATCTCGTAGACATACAGGCTCATGATAAATACCAAAACACTATTGTAGTAGCAATACATAATATTTGTAGTGGTAGACATATATAGACACTTATAAAAGGGTCTAAAAACAGTAAATAGATATTGGAATTGTGTCTTGTATGGTGTACCCTGCGGTCTATTATAAGGCCGTTTCTACATTAATGCTCGGTGCATTTATAAAGAATTGCGATTTTTCAAAACACTCACGGAACCGTTTACAACTCAAATTGATGCCAAACGCGGTCGTCCCTATGTTCGTGATATTAAAATAATGTGCATATTTCGTGCGATCTATTTACTTTTTATAAATCTACTCGCGACGATGAAGCTTATTCAGTTTCGCGTGGTAATGAGCAAAAAGCTGGTCATGCACGAGCGGCAACTTTATTTATGATTTACGTTGACCAACAGGCATTGCGAGATTTGTGATCGTTCGTTAGTAAACCGTTGCAAATTTTATTGGAACAACATTTTAAAGGTTAGGAATCGGTGTCGAGTTCAGCGGCGGCGTTGGTACGGTAAATTAAATGCTACGCGTTTGCTGACAAACATAAACAAAAGTGTATACCATGAATGATTATAGATACATCGAGCAATTTTTTTAACCGAATTCAAAATAAAAGAAGGAAGTTCTCAATTCGATTGTACTTTTTTTCTTTTTTTGTTATGTCTGTTGGGCACCAACTTCACTTTCGTTAAATATTTGATTTAGTTAGACAAGGTAGATTGCAAGATTAGATTATTTTTAGTTTTTTGTAGACGGTTTTTTTTGTTTTTTTTTTTTTTGGTAAAACCCTCTCGTATTATAAAGAGGTAATGTAATTTCCAGATTTACTGATCCGATAGATCCAGACTATAAGAAAGCTACATTATTCCTTGAGTGCTGTATGTAGGCTATCTTTCATCGACTCACCACCGTCAAAGTCACGGGCAAAAGATGAATGTACGGTCCCTTGCTCGTCCCGTACACCTTTTCCTTGCTATGGGTGTTTACTGAAGGAAACACTGAACGTTTAAGTAAAAGTTTATTGGGCTAAATATTTGTTATTCTAAATGGGAAATGATGGTAAGTGAGCACGCGCGGTTTACTTGCTAGCCGATCGCGAACTCAAGTGCATCGCAAAGTAAGTCGCTCGTGCCACGGAAAGTGCTGATTTGGTGCAATGTACGGCTGCACCGTACAATGAACCTTAAATATTTTTATTGTCATCTGAAGGAATTGAATGTTGAAAACATTCTATCTAGTATTGTAAATATTTCAGATATATTCATTGATTTATACATTACACAATCAGGGCACGACGATAGAATTATGTATACGTATAAATACATGTATATAAAATTATTGTAAACTCCTAGAGTTTTGAACAGAAGACCCCTACTTGATATTCTGAAATTCAAATTACTTCGGGACCAACTTTCGAACACAATCGCATTTTAGTAAAACAGAACTTTGTATACAAAAGACCTTTCTTAATTTATAAGAATAACTTAAGATGAAGGTACTATAGTTCAATTGTAGAGTGTTTTCAATTCCGTGGCAAAACAGACAATACAGCACACGTTACAAAATATGTCATTTTATGAAACATCAACGATATTCTCGAGATAACGTAAAGAAGAATATTAGGTACAGTATTCCAAGTACTGTACCAAGATATTATTCAAACGCTCGATAATAGGATAAATAGTTACCATCTCAGCGTATCTGTAACGGTGCTGAGACGTTTAACAATTATGTAAAACCCGAGGCTTCCTCGATGGAACTTGATCAAGAACCACTTATTAAGATATCGCGGTCACATCGACCATTACGCAATGAAGGAGGTTGGCGTAGCGATCTCTTTACGCGGTAATACCAGAGCGGGAAATTTCCGTGACACTCATCAATAAGATTTTACCGCTCATCCGACTTCAGAGAACAACGAGATCAACGATTTTCTTAATCTGATCTCGTCAACAATTTTTCCGAAGTCTCTTTTTTGTAATAATTACCTTGGCTTTAAGAAAATAACGCCTATATTCCCAGAAGCGGTACGCAGTAATGCCTTGTTATACACGCGTGTGTTTTGTTTTTGTTGGTATTCGATTCCAAGTCTAATTGTTGTTATACGAAGAGAACCAATTGTAATTCATTGAGACCTACTTCCAAGCCCTTTAAATTTACGGCTTTAGTAGTTTTCTATCTTATTTACAATCTAATAATCCTTAACACGCATCAATCTCAATTGTAAAATCCATAAAAAATACCTCCCAAAAAACATCAATCACACCGAAATTAAACATAAGTCAGGTAACAATTTCATAGTTGACATGTTGCGTGGCCGCTCCTGTCGGACGGGTAGTCAATTTACATCAAACTACATGGAGTGTCATTAACGAAACTCGACAAACTTTTATACACCACCACACAGACCACCAAAACAGTCCTTATTCCTCGAAGTTAACGATTAAAATGCTATAAAAATTCTTGAAGACAATGCCAGAAGCTATTTGGAAGCGGTGTAAAACTAAAAACTGCAACAAAAAGGGGGGTCCCACGAAAATGGACGTCGCAGATGACACCGAGGTGACTTTAATGACACTTTAATAGCATTGCCTTCTGCTGTCTGAGAGAACTTGTAATCAGCGCGAACGATAGACCCCATTATGACAGGATAATATTTTTTGTCAAACCTACATTTAAGCGATTCTTAGAACAACGTCCAGTTTTGGTTGAAATGTAACGATGGGGATTGAAATTATAATCTCTACTATGATTACTTACACGAATGGTGTTGTATCTTCATGATCCTTGGGCGTTCTGTTTCAAAGACTGATTATCAGTATCAATAATTTTTCTATTCCATGATCTGTCTATCTAATTGCATGTGTATAAGAATGTTGGGTTAACTAAATTATGAAACTCGCATCTATTAAGCCCACATCTTAGATAGGTGTGGGTTTACTTAGCATTTTTTTTTAATACCTCCAAGCACCACTCACATCTTTGATCGTTTTCCAACAGCCGCTTGATCGCTTAAATTCTTGTCATGTAACTGGCTGTAATATTTTTAAGGAATGGCTTAAGGCTTAAAACTTTTACCAGCCGACTTTTCGCGTTTACTGAGCTTAGTTAAGATTTTTGACACGTTATATTTGGACGCTTTGATATAGGTGTCACGTCCTGGGTTATCTTAAACACTCCGGCAGTGGCACCCTCTAAAATGATAGGTACGTAGATACCGGCGTTTTATATTCCCTCCGAGTTCTTATTACCATGCACGAGATGTCTCTTTAGTATGCAGGGTTTGCGACGGCACTTATTAGTCTCAAAAATTCCGAGGTTCTTACAAAACTTTACGATGTAAAACGCCCCTACTTCGATCGCATTTAAAACTTAGGTACCTTATGTTTAATACATAGACGATATTGCTTTTGATAAAGCGGTTTACGAATCTAAAATTTAAAGCACGATCGAATAATAATGCGGCTATGTTTTGTTTGTGTCGCGGTCATAAATATTAAGTTGGAACGCGAGAGGTGAAAATTTTAAAGTGTTCCACGGTAAGCATTTTTAAAATTTAAAGATTTTAAGAGCATTCGAGAAAATATGTGAGTTCAATGAGGAGGGAAACAACAGGTAAGCGAATGATAAAGACCACGATAGATATGTACCTACTAGTCTAAATGAAACTGAACCCAATCAGCATAGTCTGAAAGTGTATTTTGGATTCATATATACATGTAATTTGCGTACATACTACGCAAATCAGTAAAGGTTTATTTTTGGTTTTAAAATATTTCTTGCGACATTTGTTGTTACTATATATTTAACTTAGTCGTTAATATTCAATTGCAGAATCTGTTCATTATCAGACAGTCAAACTTACCCCCAAATTTATAGACGTTTTATAACTTTAATAAACGTTATACAGTACCGCGCACAAGAGATTTGCTTTGCGCAGTACTATATGACGTTTGATAGAATTATAAAATGTCTATAAATTGGGGAGTTAATGTTAAGACGTAAGAAACAAGGCTACACTATACTTTTCTTAATAAACTTATCCTCGTCATGTACCCGGAGCTTTTGAAGCTTGTTCACTTAATAGAAATATTTATAAGATATTTCGTTGCATGTTTGTAGTTAATTTAATATTAACGTTTGGTAACGTAGGGAGGTACTATATGTCTACTATCGAAGATGATCCCATACATTTTTTTTTCTTCGAAGAGGCATTGTTCCCGATGATCTAACAAGATTTCTATATGTCGACATCATCGAGTGATGGCTAACATGAAATGTTAATTCATTCTTGTCACTTTCATGTTATATTATGGAAATTATTATACCTGCCTATTGTTTGAAATTGGTACAGTACGTTACCCGTCATATTTTGGTTTAGCTATTTAAAGAAACGTTAGTGAACCATGATGAAGGCATAGACGAACGGCGAAACTGGATTAGCGGGACGAAAAATATTGCCTACGAACACACAAACCCAAAATACAAGCGTTGCTTAGTTTGAGACTTGTACGTCTCAAACTAAGCAACGCTTGTATTTTGGGTACCGTACAATAGACTACGGACGACCCAGTATATTGTTACTTATACTTAGAGATATTAAAACGTCTATAGCTCGGGTCAAACGTTCGTGCTCAAGAAAGTTTGTCCCATCCAGGATTTGCACACGGGACCCTCAGAACAGAATACAGGGTCACCACCACCTGAGATAATCAGGTCTAATTATGATGCAATCCACTGAACCTCCGTCAATTTGAAGTGAAATAATAAAAAAAAAAACAGTATTAAGCCCATGCAACTGGAACAGTTCTGCATATAGTTGAAATGTTGCGGTTTGTTCAGACTCCCGATTTTAAATGTCGAACGTGCTATTTCCGTGGCAATTGTTCTGCTCCAGAAAACAGTTTCCCTAAGAATTACCGTCAGCCATACGTGTGTTCCTTTTATAATAATTTAGCCGATAATGCGAAAAATACGTGCCTTTCGGCGTCTCAGCAATACACGAGTGGAACCTTATTGCCTCTTATTGCTCTCGAATGAAGCGAAATTATAATCTTAATGTGGCAACATTCCACTTTGATTGGGGGCTGTTTTACCTTTATACATTGTACTTTACAAGTTCTATTTTGTAAAATGGTTTCAACAATAACTCATTGTTGCCATAATTAGGTAGGTTTCGTCGATTGTGTTGGTTATTTAATGGGATTGCGATGGTTGGAATAATTTCCCTGTCATAGTTTTCATATCTGTTGCTATTATAATGTATGTTTATTATAATATAATAATAGTTGTTGTGATAAATATTTAATTGGTTTCTTTTGTTAACACACAACACATTATGTGGATGCTTTTTTCGTTGTGGTCTGACGCAAACCGCAATATTGTATTGATCTGAACGTACAAGACTTACTTTAAATGGCGTAAATTATGTCGGATCTGCCTCATCAAAAAAGTATTTTTCCTAGATAATAATAAAACTCATTATAAATGAATTGTCTTACTGCAGTTACGCTACAGAAGTGACGGAAGCGTACAATTTATGTCTTCAGAAATGAACATCGTATAAAATAATAATAGTGAATACAAAATTTCAATTTTCCGCTTCTGTGGTTTGATATCGATCTTAGTAGGCAATTTGTTTGACTTGATGCCTTGCATCGAAACAAGATTGACTTGTTTATCTGACATTCAAGCCTTCGATAACGATAAATCAATGAATGATGAATAATACATGCAACATACCTATAGTTCAAAGTCCACAGGTAGGTGTACTAAGTGTATAATTTATGTATATCCTATATACAGAAATTGAATGCAGATCCATTAATGATTACCTAAGGTAGAGTAAACAATTACTACTTATTGAATTAAATCAATATTTATTTCGTCTTAACAATGATAGATAGGTATACTCAATATTTTCAGATCAACGCTTTAATCTTAATCCTTAATATACTTAATATAATATATTTAATGATATCCGTATATATTTTTGGTACACATACCAGCATACTCACAATCTCAATATGACAAACGACACAGACATGACAAAGAAATATAGTCCCACCCATTGTTACTGTACGTAAATTTATTCAAAGTTCAGTGTCACGACGATGGCAAATCACATTTATCTATCAATTATCTCCCGCGACGATCTGCTTATAAAATATAATAAGATATAGAAAACAGTTCTTATGTTCGCGTCAACTCTTTTAAAACAATATATCACGGTAAAATAACAATTTATAAAAGTCTCGATTCGAGGTCCGGACGCTGTAAGCTTATACGTTCTCTTTGCCTTTTTTTGTTGGGAAGCTATTCTTGAAGTTGTATATTTTAGTGATGTCAAATCAGAGATTAGTTGCGACAAAGTGACTATGCGTTATTCTTCGCTAGACGAATAGTCTTGTGGACGTATTTATTATTTTTTATGAGACATTGTATAATTAGCTTCTATCATCTATAAACAAATTCGTTATTCATATAAATAAATTTATATATAGTTATAACTTCAGTTGCTAGTTAAAATGTTCAAGCTGTTCTCTTATTTTTAACTCAAATTAAACCCTCAGGCAAAGATTTATCGTGCAGTTTTAAAACATTGTTGCGAATGTAAAAATCTAAACAAGAATTTTGCCATCAAGAATAAGGCCATGAGTCGATACCAACGAACGCATAGGCAATACACTTAATACATAAAATATGGATCGCCTCTTTGAATTTGTCATATCAGAAAGATAGCAGTCGATACGGCGCGGATAAGCCACGCCCACCATACAAACTGCAAGAAGTTTATACTTGTTATAACAAGTACTTACCTACAATATATGCGCATAATTTTTGTCCACCTACAGTCAATCGAGATGTAATGTGTACCGACGTTATAGTTTCATTGGCTGCTCGTGATTTGTTGAATAGACGCGGATAAGCATATACGCTGTGCTCGGGCAATCAGCTAAGATACCGGACTTGTTATTCCTCTTGTTAGCTCTGTACCTACTGGCCGACCTAGCAGCTTTCATGGGGCTGCCTCACGAGGGTCGTCCGAGGCAAACGCTGAAGCGGCCTTGCCTGAACGCTGTCATTTGTCTTTTGTTTCTGTCAGGCTGCCTGTATATGTCAACTTCGAGAGATACCGATTGCCTGGTTCAATCTCAAGCTTGCCGTAGGTGACACATTCCCGGAGCAGCGTTGCGGGGATGATTGCACAGACATTACACCACTATTCACGAAAGACGTTATAATAAAACTAAAACTAGGCGATGCATGTTGCATAATATGCAAATGAACGTTTGTTGAACTGAGCGGCATCAAATAAAGCGAATACAAACAGACTTGAAAGTGGCTTTTGCATTAAATCTTTGTTTATTTACGACCCACATCGAAGCTTGGGTGTATTGTAAATTATTACCGGTTGAGTTTTAAAATTGTTAAATATTTGTGAAATACATCGAGTAGTTTTGCATGTATGATGTTCTAAATATACCTAGTAATTTTTGTCCAAACTTTTGTTAGTTGAATTTAATTTAGAATTTTAAATGTAGATATAAAATATAAAATAAATTAGATTAATTTTGATATCTACTGCCTAAATAAAATAATCCTTTATTTAAAAAAAAAATATTTCAAAAGTATATTTTAAGTTATTCCAATATTGGTGATAGGACATGGCAACTTTGAGCTCGGCGCGTAAAAACCAGAAAGCAATTAAAATTAGTCAAATAGCCAAACTGGTGTCTTAAAAGAAACTGATGACGTAAAATCGATCAATTTATGTAGAGACAACCCGTTTGAAATAGCATAGCATTATGCTGATGTAACTTTTTATAAATATACCAGATAATTTTGCTAGATCACAACAGCTATAGACTAAATAATATTTATCTCTAAATATTAATTTGTCGTCAGCATACTTCTTGTGAAGATATAATATCTATATTTTTTTTTATTACATTATAGGCAAGTATTTGATCTCGATCTCACCTGATGGTAAGTGACGATGAGATCTACGATTGAGCATACTTGCCTAGGTAGGAAGGCGGCAGTAGATAGAGACGCTACATTCACTAGGCACATGCAGCGCCACTGATCTGACCCGCCATCCATGAATGGCAGCACCGAACATCATGCCGGAACACGGCTAGGCCGCTTGGCGACATGGCTTTGTTCAGTGGGTGGTGACTAACCACGGCTGAAGCCTACCACCAGTAAAATAACGTAAGTAATAAGTAATATATCATTCAAACATATTATAAGAAAATTATATATAAGTATTCATTTTAATAGGCTTCTCATTTCAAATAATAATACTATTTAAAATATATTAACTGGGTAATAATGGTCCCTGTTCTTAGCGTAATAATATACACGTGTGGCAATAAAAACACATCATACGTCAATGAAAAATAATCGTATAGGCATTAAAAGTTTTCAACTAAGCAACCTATTACCGTCCACCCTTTGACTTACGGCTGCATAAAACAACCAGCGGGTATTAAGCTATAAAATTCAATTCAAACGCCACAATTCCATTTAAAAGTAAATTATTGCTGAATCAGACCGATGGTAAATTGAATATCCGATCGTAATGACCTTCGTTTGTGCATAAAGCGGAGGCCGAAGGCGGACGGATGCCTTTTTCTTATTGCCGCTGCCTCGGACGAGGGACACACTGACACATTGCTTATAAAACACTAATTACTTGGAATAAATTATCATATTAATTGAAAGTATCCATTTTGAGTATCGCGCAAGACCAAAAAAAATATCGACTCAAATTGGTTTGCAAACACCAGCACGAAATGAGAAAAACATTAAGTGGTGTATTTTCAATTAACAATTTTATAGAACCTAATTAGGGTTTGTAGATTTTAGTTTATGTTTTATATTATGGTTATAATAAAAATTGATTAGTAACGAGTGAAATATTATGGTGTTTTTTATTATGAATAAAATAATAGAACCACGCTATAAATTCTTATACAGAAACAATTTTAAAATTAAGAATTGATACAGAAATTTTATTTTCTCATTATTTTAGTGTTCTTTAATTTGAAATGTATTTGATTTATGTTTGTATGTTTTGCAAATAAATAATTATTGTGATGTAAGAAGGAACACTTAATTGGAAGCAAAATACACACTTCGAAAAAGTGACACGTGATATTGTATAATGCACTATAAACCGCTATGTCACACGACATAAGTATAGTTTCACGCATCGATTACTATCCAATTTTGAGCTCAACGAATACCTGTCGACCGATCTTTTGTCGCCTTGTCACGTGCCCGGGCTACCTCCGCCTTTATTTTCCGACAAATCCAATGAAAAACGTGCTCTTTCTTGTGTCAACAAAACTACATTGTTGTAGGACGCTTATTTAATGATACAACTACTTATTAATGTTTCATTGTCGATACAGAGTTCAAATTACATTAACTAGCCATAGTCTGTTTGTGGAATACTTTCTCATGCGTTTGTTTTTGAAATGAAAGACGAAGAAAAATAAATTAAAAGGTAGAGCTACCGCAACGAGTAACAAATTATAACCTACTGTTTCAACTTTTCATTTCTATATACAATTGTATACCTAAGAATTATGAGTTGGTTCTTTTTAATTATGGAGTAATGCTGTAGCTAAATCGTATAATTATCATATATAAACAAATTTATTAGCGAAAACACAGCGGGCAGTAATCCAAATGTTTATACCTATTCATTGAGGTTATGTTACGAAACCTTGTCGTTATACAAAAGATAGGCACATGCATATTGGTGAAACATGTTAAATAAATAAATCATGCTATAAGTACATTACATATTTACGATATCCTGGGATACCAAAATGCAGGAAACGAATTTGGCTTAAATGTATATAAAACCAATTCGTAACAATAGTTTGTCGCCGGCGTCAAGCTTATTCCACGTTCTCGATTCGTATCCGCTACAAAACAATAAATGGCTTTTTTGTTTTTAACCAGATATGGTATAGGATGATCTATAAAGTAGAATCTATCATATTTTGTGAAATACTGTTGTCCCGGCGAACTTCATACCGCCTGAAAATTAATGTATGAGAAAATAAATATATACTTTTTTCGAGAATTTTCCCCATGTTTTAATAGTAATTCTGCTATTCGGGGCGGAGACAAATTCCAAAAATCATAAACATCGGCCCACGCGTTCTTGAGTAATAATTGGTGTAACAAACACGACTTCGTTTTATATATATATAGATTATAATAATACAAAAAATCTCGTAACGAAACCACAGTTGACGAGAATAAATTATACCGTCATATAGGCATAAATGCGTCAAGCCGCCTCTAATCTCGATTAGATCTCGTTTGATTAAGCCAAGATCATTCACATCGTTACTAGCCAGAGGCCTCCACGGCTAATTCGATTAAAGTTACATTGTTAAGGATTAAAATCACATGTCCATCAGCTTAATAAGCAATTCAAATTTGGTTAATCCAGTGAAATTGGTGCATGCCTGTAATTATTGCCTACCATATAGGTTAATTAAATTGCCTCCATTTACCGATTATGGCTTTGGGGTAATTAAGTTTTTTTTTATAACAGTATGTGAAACTGGGTTATATCGGTTGAGTGCGTACGGTTTTTTAAATAAGGTTTCCGTTGCATTGGTAATTATTCGTACAAATTGTACACCTATAGGTATCCCAACGACAGTACTTCGTTAAAATGAATGCCGTTTAATACTTTTTGGCGGGAAGTTGAACCATAAAGTTGTCAATTTGGTTTTACTTTCCAAAAAGTGTGTTTTTTACAAATAATGTGTAATATTAGTGTGATATTAACCATTGTGTGTTAATAGCCTGCACGAGTGAAGGAAATAAAAATCCAAAATAGTATAACATGACTTTTCAAGTTCTCCCAAGATGTCCGGTAAATTTTTAGTAAAGTATCCACAGCTTTACTGATAGGGGTAGGGGTTTCATTTCGTCTTCACCATCATCATCGTCATCAATATTACTAAATCATCAGAGGTACATATAATTAAATAACAATTATCAAGAATTACCCGACACTGGCAAAATGGCACTATTTTGTAGCTAATTGCCAACCTAAAAAAAGAAGAATGCCGTTTGTTCGAACACATTAACTCGATCGATACCCAACACTTCGCACTTGGAACTAAGGACTAAAATAGTATAAACTAGGTAGGTACGCTATTCGTACCTTGAAAATACTATTCACCCATTTTTACACCTCGCTAAATATTTACAGACATCAATCTTCCATTTCTAATAAACGTCGAGCAACAAATTGAATTTGTTGAAGAATTGTAGCGCCCGAAAAACTAAATGTTGGTATTTACTCACCTGGTAACCTTCGCTTGTTTATCTAAATAGAATCACTTTATGAAAACTATTTTCATTTGATAGCAAATAATGATCATAAATAATAATAATAGTGAGCTGAAAAAATAAAATACAAAAATAACATAATGCTAATATAGCCAGACGAACACATCAACTATACCGTCCCACAGTAAGCAACGCTTGTATTATGGGTACCTTCGATGTACTGGGGGCGAACGCGGGACATCCGGCACAGAAAGCAGGGTCGCTACCAACTGCGCTAATCAGATCGTCATAAATATAACCTCTTTTTACATAATATTATGGGATATAAAGTAAGGCATATTATGTTCGTTATTTTTTTTTCTGCATGGTTGTTTTTTTTAGCAAATACGTCATTTAAATCTTCCATGAATAAATGTGTGTTTCAAGTGGGCGTGGATAGCTAAATCCGAACATATTTAAAAAACGAACCGATAGTCTATTATTGACCTTATAAATTTGGATATATTACACGTATTTGAATGGTAGACGCAATTCTGCAATTTTAAATTTAGAACTCAATCAAATGACGCAATTAGAATATGTACATGCTGATATTTATACCTGTTCATACTGTGCTATCAAACGCCCGCTTCGTGCCTATAAATCGTTTAACGTCAATTATACTGGGAATTGCCATACCAATTAAGATTAGGTTACAGTGATTCAATATATTGAATAAAACATATTCCCAACTGATGTATCTATGTAGGTGTATGGCAAGGAGCTGTCTCGGTAATTGCACGTTATTATGGGTTCTTAGCGTTAAGATGGAAGGTTTATATTGTCTTGATAACTGTAACTTTGTTATGCGGGTTACTTGGTGAAGTAAATGCCGTCAAACGTGACATTCATTGTTAATAATGAAATAACAGTTAATTTTTCAGCTATTATTCCCTTATAATAATTCCAGCCCTTTTTTTAATGTCCCACTGCTGGGCACGGGCCTCCCCTCAATGCGAGGGGGGATTAGGCCATAGTCCACCACGCTGGCCCAGTGCGGATTGGCGGACTTCACACATCTTTCGAGGGGTTCTCTCAGACATGCAGGTTTCCTCACGATGTTTTCCTTCACCGTTTTAGCAAGTGATAATCATGGTTGAAAATGAGATTCGCACTTGAAAAATCCCAGAGGTGCGAGCCGGGGTTTGAACCTGCAATCCTCGTTACCGAGGCAAGCGTTCTACCAACTTGGCTATCACTGCTATACTTGGCTATCACTGCTATTAAGATGGAAGGTTTATATTGTCTTGATAACTGTAACTTTGTTATGCGGGTTACTTGGTGAAGTAAATGCCGTTAAACGTGACATTCATTGTTAATAATGAATTGACAGTTAATTTTTCAGCTATTATTCCCTTATATATATTTAAATCATAACTCATAATATCACTTAACTATCGAATAGGTATTATACAAATCTTCACTAACGTGTTGACAAACCCTAGCCACAACTTATTTGACGAATTTCTATGAACCATCTGTCAAATAAGTTGTAGGCAGGGTGTATAGCAGGTACATTGTGAAACCGGCCCTTATACTAGCAATTTATTAAATGGCTGATATTAAGTTACGACTTACAAGCTTACCCTTCTGAACCAGAACTAATACATACTGCACTTGTCATTGCTTGTACAATATACCTACTGAATAAATCATATTAATTTATTCAAATTGAATACATTGTTGATTTATGAAACTTAGTCGCCACTAAACAAGTGCGCAATTCTAGTAATAAGGCACGTTATTGACATTCTTATACTTATGTAGTAGTAGACCTTACTGAGTCCATTATTTTCGATGAAAAATAGGTACAGCACAAATCTCTACAAAACATAATTTAAATAACGCAATGCCTCAGACACTCAACTGATTATAGTTTTAAGGAATAATTTACATATTAATTATTTAATTTTATAAAAGTAAATATATATTTTATCTTTGTTATTGATGGCAAGAAGCACTGTAACAACAAAAGATGCCATTTAAATAAAAAAAAGTGTTCTTAATTTGAAAAAGTATACATTTTTTAAAAAGTGCAATTACATAATTCAAAATTCGAGATAATAAATCGGCAATCGAAAATGTATATTCATTTTATTAATCGAATGAAAAATAAACTTACAGATACCTATTTGAAAGATTTTAGCCGGTATTTATTAAACGATTCTACCTGTCTAACACAACTTCGTCACGGTGATGTAACATTATTAGCACCTTTTCAAGCATTCTTACTTCCTCTCGGATATGTAACAATAGGCTAACTGCTGATCTCGTGTCGACATTCCCATTCACAAGCAGGTGGATTTAAAGTAACAACTTTTCAATAATAGTTAACAATGTCAACAGTAACATACTAAAAAGTAAACTGTGAAGTGTTAGTTTTAACAACTTTATGTATGAAACGGCTTTGTGCAAACAATCCTACTAATAAAACTGAATTGTGAGAACTAAGTATGGTATGTATCCGGGAGAGATGGGTTGATTATTTTTATGAAGGCATTTGGTACGATAACATATAACTAAATTGATACAACTACAATTATTTCTGGCTTGCTCATAAATAATGACAAAGAAAGGAAGGCAGTCATAATTCGGATCGTTATAAATATCCAAACATCAGTGTTGATTAACAAAGGTCGTTACGCTAATGATTTATAAAATTACTCTAAGTCAACAGAACTTCCACCAGAAATTAACAGAGGCCATTGCCACAACCTGATTCGTAGTGTTAAACACTACTCTGGAATAGGTATTATTATTATTTCTCCAATATTGATTAGTTATATTTACGCGAATACTACACATTTAAATAAAACTAATCTTACGGATTTTATCGCACGGTGTTGCACCATTGCACCATTGCAAGACCTCAAGACACTGTGAGCACTTTTTGCGTAGATCGGACCGCAAGTAACAACTAAATATGAGGGTACTCCGTTTGAAAGTATGACACTAGGACGTCAACCACCTCAGTCAGTCCTCCCGTGACCATGGTTGCTGTAAAGTGTAAAGCAGCCGATACGTCGGGAACGTATAAAAAAAATAATAATAATAAACGCGATAAAATCCGTAAGACTAGTTTTATTTCAATATTTCTCCAATAATAACAAATTGCACGGATAGGTAGTTTGTATGGAAATTACCTTTATTGGCGAGCAGAGAGAGACAGGGCGGAATGTCGGACGCGGAGCGGTGCTATAAATCACTTGTCGACGGAACAGATTCAGATTGCTGGCTCGGCCAACTGGAAGCTCGCTCCGAGGATGTGGGCCTCGCAAGCTTCAAACACTTAATAGTTGTGTTGTATCTTAGAAAATTATCTTGTTTCGTTATCAATTTCTTAAATTTATAGCCGCAGATAAAATAATTTTGCTATTATTTATGTAAATTGTTTCGCTTTTAGTATCTCGGAATCTTAGAGCTAGTACTACTAGTATAATAAGGAATACTGGTAGTATATAGAATATACTAAGTTCATCAATTATGTTGTGACGTAAGAAGGCAGTGAAATACCAAATAATGACGGATTTTTATATTATAAACCTTTTGTAATACGTAGATAAAACCATATAAAATAATACAATATAATCACATATAGTTGATTATCATATACTCCTATGATCACGTCCAGCAGAAAACACAGGCAATGAGATTTGCAACTTGAACAAAACAGATAAAATTACCAATTCAATTTCATCGTGTTACTTTCACGAGTATTCGTGGTATAATTATACAAATGCATTTTGAAGAAACATAAATTTAATGTTGCAATAAATGTATTATGCGTAAGATGCGATAATCATTTTACGTTATCGCTGTGCTTAACCTTTCACATATACGGAGTGATTCAAAAAGGGTATACTAATATTTAAACCTGCGCTTCTCTAGCGCATATCCAATCGTTATGTTAAGTCGGAATTTCGAAATGTATTTTTTTTCCTTTCCCTTCCCTTTGAGAATCCCCTTTCCCATGCCTAGCGGTGGGACATAAAAAAGGGCTAGTAAATATGTATTAGTTAAATGTATAAGGCGACTAGCTGGCGAGTGTACCGCCTCAAGCAAACTCCGATAGAAAATTAAATGATCTACTGTGCGCTGGTCCACAGATACGCCAATTATTGATAACATCTAGATGCGACGGCTGAAAAATGTGTAGGCAGTTTAGTCGCGTCTCGTGAGTTAGGTACTTACCCACTACTAATGTTATTTATACTATAGATAAAGATAATGGTAATTGATTTTATGTTTGTTTTAAAGTGGTCAGAAGAAAGTATGTATGTGTGAATAAGTTTGTGTCAAATTAGAGTTTAAATTCACTTTTTTCGATAGCTTATAAAATATTGTTTTTATAGTAATTATAACTTATCACGTGACCTCCTAGAACACTTAGAACAGTAATTACAGGATAAGACGTCACTGATAGAATGTAGCAGGCGGCGAAGTGTTTTTTTTAGTATGTTTTCATTTAAAAAAATACGATTGACAAATAATCATGTTACAAAATTATGAATAATAAATTTTTAATCTTTAAACAAACTACTGGTTTGTATAAAATGTTTTTTTCTGTGGATTACAATGTTTATCAACATAAAAGATTTGGAAACGTTCTTTGTCAAACGTGTATTATAGAACAATACAGAACCAATATTATTTTGGTTTGATATTAAAAGCTCTGTTGTATTATTTTGTTTAATTTATTGTCGTGTTTTTATCCGAGTATTTAGCACATCTATACTAATATTATAAATGTGAAAGTTTGGATGGATGGATGGATGGATGTTTGTTACTCTTTCACGCCCGAACGGCTGAACGGATCTGGATGAAATTTGGCACAGAGATAGATTATAGTCTGGAATAACACATAGGCTACTTTTTATCCCGGTAAAATGTATGGTTCCCGTGGGATAGATGTTTTAATTTTTCATACTTTTTGTCGCGGGTAACACCGCCGGGCGCATCTAGTAGGATATAACTCACACAACAACTAGTCTAAGCAATATTACTAACTATATTCTAATAATAAACACTGCCCCTATATTATCGATAACTGACAGAACAGTTTTGAAGGATATTCAATCATGATATGAGAATTGGGGTGACTGAGGACAACCGAATGTGGTTTTACACTCATAACTTGTCTAGTATATACAAAAACTAATTCTATACAGTAATCCATCTTAATTTTGGCAATTACATCTCATTTCATGTGAATCGTTTGGGGCGTTAGAAACAATTTGAACGTGTAGGCACTGTAAGTACTTTTGGGGACTTTATTCCCAATCCATTTTAGGGCCATCGCACCGGGTTTGAATCCTGGTTGGGGCCAACATTGTGTGGTGAGCACGAATGTTTGCACCCTAGTCATGTACGTTTAATATCTATACATATAACTAATAATATATACTGGAATCACCCAGTCTACAGTGGACTATACAACCGTTGTTTAGTTTGGGACCATACATATTGGTTTGTTCGTATGGCAATATTATAATATTATTATTATATTTCAAATGATTGGATATACTATGTTACATATAAAATCTTAAAACAGATCATCCCTTGAACTCATGTAATTGGGACTTCCTTCTGCAACTTCACGTCAAGTCAAAATATTTATGGAACTGATTACTTTTACAATTACAGTACACATCTAGATCATATACAGGATGTAGCTTTTATGTAATGAAAGAAGCTCTTTACAATGTGTTGCATGTGACATGGTCCGTCACGTAGGCAATAAAACTGACAACCCCACGATCGTCGGTGCGTCACAAAAACTCGCCGGCGCGGCTTGCAAGTGAATTAGTATAAGCTATTGTAAACCACTGAGAAAGTTTCGGAGCCAATGTTGTTGCCAGCATTTGTTTATTATTTTGAATGAATGCGGCTGGTTAAAAACTTGTTGAACATTTTCACATTCCGTTTTAAAAAAATGTGACAGTCTTTTGTTTTATTACGTCAAACTACAATGGTATTTATCTTGCGATGCTAAGGAGCTCTTTGATAAGAAAATATTTTAAAATCTGTCCATCTGTTCCCAACATTTTATCCAACCCTGGTCCAATGTTTGGGCACTATGCATCCTGGCAGTCACGCGCAGTGTGCACGATCTGCGCACGCGCACCGCAAGCTAAGTAGAATTTAGTAAATTGTGCGCTGATTGCTACGTGATACCGAGTTATTATTTAAATATCTCACTACAGCATGCTATAAAGTTAAATGAGTAACGAGACTACCGAGACGACGGTTGAGAAAAAAGCTTCTAGATTGTTTTATTGCAAAAAGTACCTGATGTGATTCATATCATTTTAGAAGGTAGGTAACATTTTAGAGGTAAATTTAGTAGCTAATTTGTACACGATTTTTTGTTTGCTAGTCCCACTTATTGCAAGGCTATTGAATGGTTGTGGAGTTTATTGTTTAAAACTTCATGATGTATTTATATTTGTATAAGAAACCATCAAAAAACATTTTCTTAAACTTTGTTTAAGTCATTATGTGTCAGGAAACCCAATTTAGAACTGTATTATTTTTTAAGCTTTTTAACATATTTCAATAAATACTTAACCTAGTAGACCTTACCCTAGTGAGCCCAACGAAGCCAAGAGTGGGCATTCGTCAATAATTGAATATTCAGGTTAGAAAAAAATCGGTTACGAGGGCGAATCCTCTGACTACTAAGATTATCCCTATCGACTATTGTGCTTAATGATCTTGAAATTTGATAGATAACAAAATAACGACTATTTGAAAAAAGGCCTACCACACTTAAGATAGTCGTGTGTTAAATTCACAGATCACGAGAGATATGCCGTGCGGTTAAAAATGTATGGGAACTCGCTGTCTCCGTTTTGTTCCCCACCACTCGCCGCAAAACACATGCAATTCTATAAAACCAACCAATACGAAGTCTCTTCGGTACGTGCAGCGTCGTCGCCGTATACAGCGGCCGTACCACGCGACGCACCAGTTTATTCAAAGTATCGTTAGACGATCTGTCCATTGCCTCGTACATTCACTCAGTAGCGAACATAGGTGGTACTTAAAGAGCCATGTATTTTGTACAAAAATAAAAAAGTCGTTGTGCTACATGAAAACTAAAATAACATAATAAAGGCATTAAATATTTTTTGATTTGTTGTTTTTAATGATTTTAAAGACGAATAAATAAAATACTTAATACTGGCTGGTGAAATGAGATTCCATCTTTCGCGTAGTTCACTTTGCTGCTAGTATTTTTGCACACAACCACGGAATAACACGGCATTAAAAAAAAAAGTTAGAGCTCCGATACCGACGTGCAGTTGCAGTCGACTGACGGCGAAAACTCTATGTTAGCCTAATTTTGGCTAAAGGTGAGCGCAAACCCACCGCTTTCATAACATATCTCCTCTAATATATCTGTGGTTAAATTATACATGCGAGTACGTCGCCGAAAAGCGACCACGCCTCGACGCGGACGACGCGGGCGCCGCCCACAACGCCCCACACTAATTATTATAACCGGTTTATTTATAACACGATCGTAATTAACCGGTGACCGAATAGCGCCACCTGTTGTGCCCATTCAACTTTATACCAACTATATATGTTATTGTGGCCAAATTTGACGCTCACACTTGGCTATTGAATATCGATGTTTTGATACTAATTCAAGCTTGGGATTCGGCACTAGGATGTGCAAGAACTGTTATATAAGTGTGGGCTCACAGAATGAGTGTTCAAATCTAATTTAACAAAATATCGACCTTATTGCCCTACGTGATTATATTATGGGTAAGTGAGTATAAATAGCAGGAACGCTATTTACAATTGAAAATAAATCACCGAAAGATTCCCTTCGTTTAGTAAAATGGAAACAGATAATTCATGCTTAGCAGGTAATAAGATTGAACTCCGAGAGAACATAACACGCGAATACAAAAGGGCTTTATCAATTTCCATATGTTCTAGTTAAGTGCTTCATTAACGCTTGGTAAAAAAACGCTCATGTGACTGAGGCCTAAGCAATGCAAGCAATGGCCTAAGCAATGGCAGCTTCGTTGCTGCAAACAAAGCCTCAATACAAGTAAAACCCGCACTTCATCAATTTAATTAACTTAGAGCTTCCCGCGTATTTAATCTAGGGAGTGTGTAATTTCTAAATGGTTATAAACAGTTATATCGAGATAATTCCCCGTTTCCGCGAATTATTGATTGATTGCTGCTGGCACTGCGAAGCGGCGGATGATGGATGGATGCCATAATTGGAAAATCTAGCCATCGCAAATGTATATTATTTACACGTGTATATTTTATATCGTGTTGTATTAAATTAATCTAGTATTTTATGTAGTAATATAGTATTATAAATTAATCTAATAATATAGTATTATATTGAACCTGCAATCCTCGTTACCGAGGCAACCCGTATCGTACCGTTCTACCAACTTGGCTATCACTGCTTCTCACTACACTTCATTTCATCTATCAAGTTTTTTCCACATTACTTATCTATAGCAAGAAACAAAATCTAGACTATGCCTTAAGTTTTCTTAAGAATGTGTTCCAATCTCACGTCTTACATTTTATTTCTATTTAACAAAATCCGGAGCTTTTCCTTACCCAGTAATTTTATTTTTGTGCTTGGCAACTCCACCGTGGGGCGTAAACGGGCTGGATTCAATATCGCTAAGTGTTTATTCATAAGAACCGCCTGATATCCGTAGGTATCTAGAAGGGTAATAGTTATGTTAGACAGTACAGGTTCCTTAGATGTAATCGTAGAGGAAACCATCGACTACTGACTTAGCAATAGCACGATGTACTTCCTATCTATTTATTATTACAATATTAATGATAGTGAAGTGAATTTTATTGTAAAAAAAAAATATTACCGTCTCGTAATGTTTTTTTTTTATTCTCTTTGTATGGAATATGTAAAGTAAAGAGGATTAAATACGTATTTACACCTCTATATACCTCAAAGGGTAACCTTTTAATTATAAAAGGTTACCCTTTGAAGCGGTCGCAACTAGGTTGGTGACACAGCATCATTTTTTGTGATTGAGCTAGGTTCAGCCAATACATAATACAAACATAATACTTACATGATCAAAGGGCAGGATGATAAAATATTAAAAATACTGTGATATCTTATATCGACATCTACTTCGTTAATAAAGTAACATTATATATATTTCCCATATGTAATATATATTGTATATTCGTTATCTAAGAAAGAAATGTAATACACTTGCGCGGATTTCATTATTCTTTATAAAGGTTAGGATTACGTGTCTTATTAAAAAGATACCGTAGAACGGAGCTGTGACGTCACACAGCGGAAGATTACATTTCGTGACGTCTTATATTAAAGCAAACTCCGTCTGCCTTTCATGTCTAGAACATATTATATGTCTATATACTAATAATAACATTAACAAACATATTTAAGGCGCAAGGATATTTTACTAACAATATAAATTCATACACACATAAAAATCGGAGGAAATTCTCACTGCAAATATAATAAGACATTGATGCGTGAACAAGAGACCACATTACCACCTGAGATTACTGGCTATATATAAGACAATTAATTCTTCGCACATTCACGGCACGTCAACGTCACTGATAAACGGTACCGTAGAAAAAATTACAGTAATTATATTGAAGACAAATATTTACCGCGTATTTACAAACTGATGTTTAGCCGATCGCCCACGCGCTGACAGCCCGCCATTAGCGTGCGCCTGAGTTCGCTCCCTGAGGCTTAGGCCGCTTCACATTAGATAGTTCGCGGACGAATCAAATTGTCAGGTACTAGAAAACGCTTGATGAAACAGGAATAAACTACTACTTATCAAACTATCAAACTTCAAACTAATATTATAAATGTGAAAGTTTGGATAGATGGATGTTTGTTACTCAATCACGCCAGAACGGCTGAACGGATCTGGATGAAATTTAGCACAGCGACAGATTATAGTCTGGAATAGCACATAGGCTACTTTTTATCTCAGTAAAATATATGGTTCCCGTGGGATAGATTTGTTTTAATTTTTCATAGAGCAAAGGATCGACATAATTTTTTGCATAGGTAGTGGTAGTTTTGGGGTCATAAAATAACATAGGCTAGTTTTTATCCGGTAAAAATGCACAGGGGTACAGAAAAGGACATACTTTTTAATCACGGGTAACACCGCGGGGCGTAGCTAGTTTATTAATAAAGCAGAGCGCCCACGATGTGAAGATATAACACAATAGCCACAATTTATTCTTTGAGAGGACCAACGACTCGCCGATCTTTATAGCCCCACTTCCGAGGTCAAGGAGGATCAAAAGGTTGGCCATTTACTTAAATCGGTCGGGTTATACGTGAATGCAAAGCTTCTTTATTACATTTATATATAGACAGCACAAGGGAAAATAAGTTAGGCAAAAAAGGATTCTATACCTTCGTATTACAGCGCTTATTACATTTCTGAAAATAAGATCGTTTAAACTACGAAACACGATCATTTTATATAAAAATAAGAAGAAATAAATATATTTTTTAATTTCGTTTTATTAGGTGTTAGAAGCGACTTACTTATTACAATAGATATACATAGATGGGGTGTGTCGATATATTTTTCAAATTTAATTTTCCGTTGTTCAATTTGCTTCGCGCATTTTTAAGATCGGCAATTGAGATATACAAACCGAATATACATCACACAAAACTTGTAAAACATAGCATTGTTTCATTTAACAAGTATCTGGCTGTAAGTACTTACCCACTGCTGGATATATAATACCTACTCCTACCACAAATATAATATCTACTCTATTAAGTATCTACGGCATTCGTTCCGGTCTTATGCCAAGCTAACCATCTAACGAACATTCTCCCTTATAATAATTCCAATGACGAAAATATTCTGCCGTTCCTAGTGTGGAAAGCCTATTAGACGTTTGATGAATGCACAACCGCGAGTACAGATAAGCAGACATCCTCTAGGCTCTGGGAATGACCAGCTGACAGTCACTAAGAGAAGTGGTAATTGCGTAACATGCGTTTCCGACACGTAATCGGAGCTAGAATGACACTGTAATGGGTGCAATAATATATTTTTTTCCTTTTGACATTTTACATAAGGTTTAATTTAATTGGACACATTCCAATGTTGCAATGTTTATTTTTGCTACTAAGTGCCTTAGAGAAATAGAATTAAATTTAATTACTTTATGATTGTTTTTTGAGTGTATTTTCATTATATTTAAAGTAAAATACGACTTTTTAATATCTTTAAATTTTCACCATCTATGGAAAAAAATCTAAAATACGCTGATGTAATTTAAAAAACCGTCATTATTTATGAATCGTCATGAATGTACACAAATACACCAACGCAATAAATCGAGGACATTCTCTTAGGTATGAGATAAAGTAAATACAAATCTAATCAGGTCATGTCTCTACACACTGGCTCCAAGTTTCCGCGAAGATGCGAAGAAAAAAAACAAGTTACTGTAACACTGTATAGTATCCAAATGTAGTGTTTCCAATGTGCTTATGCGTCCCTACCGACAATATGTTAACTTTTGGATACCTTGAAATAAAACTATTTTTTCCGAATTTTATGTTCTTTATTTATAATTTTACATTCCCGACGTTTCGGTTGCCGTGACCACGGTGGCTGTAAAGCAGCCGAAACGTCGTCGGGAACGCAAAAACAGAAAATAAACGCGATAAAATCCTTAAAATAACTTTTATTTCAATGTGTAGTATCCGCGTAAATATAAGAAATCAATATAGCTATAGCGTATACACAGTCGATCCATTTAAATAACTACACTATCAGCCAGCATTTCAATAACATAAAAGATAGTTGTACCCTCGGCCGTTAACAAGAAAGACAGACCCACACGCTCGCTCTGCACCGGCAGTTTAGATAGGATCAACTTAAACCAACCGATTGCAATATCTCGTACTATAACTTAGGTTATCTATCGACGGGGAATAAGGATTTGTAATCGCGGGATAATCCAGATCATGGCCCATAACGTGTTGTGTTTGGGGATTGGGACTTATGTCGGTGCGGGTGTTTTTGCAATGACTTGTTTATTTATTTTTTGTTTTGTCTCAAGAATTATAGGTATTTTTGCCATTTGTATTTCTTTCTCCGTGTTTATTTTTTTAATGAGAGTGACAATATACGATATATTTTTTAACATGTAGGTACATACAACAAGCATTTTTAGAATACCAAAGTGTTATATAATAATTTTAAATGGTTGCCATTTACCTTTCAATTACAACTAAGGTACCATATTGAACGATTTAGCTCAATAATTTCGGTCTTAAGTAGCCCTTAACTACTTTATACTATTAACTTCTTTATAGTGTTTACTATTAGCTATTACGAAAATTCTATAAGTAAGTATTAAAAAAAAATGCACCCCGAAAATGTCTACATTCATGGGACTATCGTTACCGAAGGCACATAAGGAACAAGTAATGTGCTCAAGTTCTGTAATAAATCTTAAAAGAATGCTTTGGCCGCTCCCAAAAGGATACTCGTGGAAGCATTCACCTTCTATTTTCCCTGTTATTTATGAGCCTATGCTTTATACTAGAACCGCGGGCCAAGAATAAAATGGGTAACTAAAATAAATGGCCGTACGTTACCATAATCATAGATTTCCAAAGCAAACTGAATATGTTTTTTTTCTCTTAATGAAAACGAATGGGAAAACTGGAAGCCGATGTTAAAGGGCGACTATCTTAACTAGCTACTTATAATATAAAAAGTATCTTGATCCAACTTTAACGATGTGAAAACAAAAAGCCTATATCTAATCTAGCGACGTGAATTATGGGGATCCGTGGACGCGGTCGTCTGTTATTGTTCAGAATGTCGGTTCTGACTTCCATTTACACGTAATTTACATTAAGATACCTTCGCATTTGCATTTCGGAATAACCTTTTCATAATCGTCACGACGGTGGCTCCAAACTTAGCGATTAGCTTAATGGATTTCTCAATTTAATGAAACTCAAACTTCGTAATTGACTTTTTAAAAGATAGAACGGAATTTACGATTACCTATTTCGAATTTTTTTCGTGGATTCTCCGACCGCCCCGGAGATTTTTTTTTTCAACTTGCTTTAATACAGATTCATTGTTGTGGCCCGTTATTTGAATAAAAAAATATTGATTAAGTATTTAAGCTGGCACGGACGGCACGACAATGGTCCAAATGGAGGGTTCCTTGATTCTGTGACGCACAAATCTTTTTGTTTGATCAGGCGTTTGTTGACAACAAATTCGTTGACGCTAATCCCCAGACAATAGTACCGTTTTATTCGAGAAGAAGGCAGCCCTGAATATCCTTTACCAAATATTAAATCTGAAATTGATGTTTGTGTAAAGGGCATTTAAGTTGCTTTCTATGATACGTATTCGTGTATATAATCCATGATGTTTCCTAATACCAAAAAAATGTGAAAGTTTGGATGGATGGATGTTTGTTACTCATTCACGCCAGAACGGCTCAACGGATCCAGATGAAGTTTGGCACAGAGATAGAGTCTGGAATAGCATATAGGCTACTTTTTATCCCGGTAAAGAGGACATATTTTTTCATCGCGGCTAACACCGCGGGGCGCAGCTAGTTAATAATATATAATAATAATAAGTAATAAGTACTTGTGCTAAACCACTTTCATTACTATCAAACTGCTAACAGTCCGCTATCGGCTAAAGAATTTTCGTATAAAAACGTTAATTGCTCAACGCTCATTTATAAACCGCCAAGGAAGACCAAGAATGCTGTGAAAAACTTCGATAATAACGCTTTAGGTGTCAAAATCGTTCGTTAGGCGTCATTCTTTCCAGGCAGCCTAAATTATATAAATTATCGAAGTATGTAGTTTTTACTAAAACAACGCTACATGAGGAAGATTCTTTCCACGTTATTTGGGGACAACGGCGATGAGAACAATATAGCAGGCCTACCTATAAGCTTTTACATTTAAGTATGTGGACGGAGAGATCGAGCAAATGAAACACAGCTCATAATTTGGCAGACATATTTATTTTTACACGTTAAATATCAGCTTCATCAATTAGGGCAATTAATGTTTATTTACAAATTCGAGTGAAGGTACGTAATTAATCACAAATAATAAATAAATTTTAATTAAGCTCCTAACTTACATTCTACTCGGATTTTGGTTGTCAAAAAACCAAAATATTTTATTTATATCAAATAAAATAATAATTTTGGTCTTTTTTACGTTTTTTGCACTACGAAACGAACTTAATTTATTAAGTACAATAGTTTAAAGCCTAACATCAACTTTAAACAAATAATTATGACACTACAACATGTTTTATGTCAGGTAGATAACATGCAAGACTAAGAATTGCTGATCAAGATATATTTTCTGAGTTCACCACAATTTTAAAAGAATTAGTAACATTTTCATTAAGTGATACTGATACACATCAACTCGTGTAACTAGAAATATCCGTCAAGGGCCAAGAAAAATATAATTCCATCTGTTGTTTTTACAATAATTGATTCGAATATTTACAAATACATACATAATATTTTTATTGCTGAAGAAGACATTGTAAACTTCACTAGAATGAGTTGGAACCTCATTGGAACTAGTAAAATATATCTAAGAAGTATTTTTAGCTAAACAATATAAGGACTAGTTGTAAAAATAGTTCTAGACATTTATACCGATAAGTCTAATAATCGTGCTTCGGTATAACAGTCCACTACGAATGATTAAACAATGTTGAATTTCGATTTACATTCCACTTTCTTTAAACATTTACTGATGACGTCAATGATATTACGCAATGAACTGTGAATTACAAATTTGGATCACTATTGTTTCGCACTTTCATAAGCGATACCGATTTTTCCTTAAAAATATAAAACAAAGTGAAATTCAACATCGAAGTCCGGTACACGTATTATTTTTATTTACAAGCGGTACAAATGAAGTTATTATTTAGAAAATTGTCATTTACTTACTATTTTTGTTCCTAACATATGTACACGGCTAAATTTTTCTGGTGTTAACCTTACTGTGTTTCATAAATACATTTATAAGTAATATTTTTTAATTTACAATCTTCTATGTCTACGTACAAATAAAATTACACGAGTAAGTTTTAACACAGCAGCATTTACATTACAGTGTTCCGAAGTCCATTACAATTTACAACAGGTTACACGACATTCCACTATAAATGCAATTTAACTTTCACTTAAATCACTCGTGATGAGTTTTAAAGTATCACAAATAACACTCCTGTCCGCACGGAATACAGTATTTATGTTCTACTTTCAACGTTTAGGAACTGAAGACGCGGTCTTCCACAGACAGCATATCGTAGCTATGACGTC
This sequence comes from Pheosia gnoma, assembly GCA_905404115.1. Lineage (NCBI taxonomy): Eukaryota > Metazoa > Arthropoda > Insecta > Lepidoptera > Notodontidae > Pheosia > Pheosia gnoma. The sequence continues at coordinate 4,026,585 of FR989909.1, read as the reverse complement.
ACACAACTACGTCACGCGGCACCGTCTCGTTAGGTGTCTCCGGGACCAAGACAGGCTGGAAACGATGCGCCGCTGGAGTGAAGTCCTCAACCAACTTTCGCTTCAGAACAGAAGACGAACCGACGTATACATTAGTCCCCGGGAAGGTGCCTCGTAGTCTTCGCCTCCACAAAACAGCAACTAGTACAGCTAGTCCGAAAACAATCATAGCTGACAAACAGCCCAGAACTAGTTCAGAATCCGGAGAACGCTCTGGTACCCTTTCTCCTCTCATAGAGCTCACCAGAACAGACATGAGACGATCGCCGTCGCTGACTTGAACGTCCTGTACGCTCTCCGTAGAAACACGTTGGGCTCGGCTAGTATCAATCGTCATAGTTTCTGATCTCTCATTATCCACCCCTGGAGTACGAGATACCAACTCCACTTGAATATGGTACACAGTATCTGGCCACAAAGAGAGAGTGACCCTAGTGGAGTCAGTAAATAAGTTTCCTTTTAGACCGCCACCGTCGACTTCCCAAGTTACTAAGTAAACTCCCCTCGCTATTCTCGGCTCCCAAGCAATTTCGCCAATAACGAGAACTTTCTGGTGAATTAGGGATATTTCTTTCAAGGTCCATTTATGTTCGTCGTGGTCGGATGTGTTGGTATCGTGGGCTACCCAAGTCACATCTGGGCTGTAGATTGTGACGAGGCCTTGTGGGTCTACAACTAGGACTCGGAGTAGAGCTCCCTCGTTGTTTGAAGGTACTCGTGTAGCCAAAGCTTGGGTCTGTATGATTTGACGCCAGGGGCCTTCCGCCGCACGGCGCATGACGACGTATACGAGAGGTGCGGGGCGAGAAGCGGCACGGGGTGCGGGGGGAGGCCAGCGGGCGAGCGCTCCACTCACACGCATCACCCCTTCGCCCTTTGTGTGTATGACGGGTTGTGTTTGTGACGCCCTCGCTGCTTCAGAATGGAACTCGCACGCGATCTTGCAACCCGGGAACTGCAAATAAATGTTCAGTTAGCCTAACATACATAAAAGCTTCTACATACGGCGTAACTTGGCACCCAATCTGTAGGATCCCTACAAACAGGCATTTGGGCTAGTTATTAATATGCCAATTGATAGGGACCCCACAATCGGCCTTACGGATTGGGGCCGTTCGTAAAGGCCTTAATATTTTTTTTTATTGAATTTCTACTTACACAAATGTCTTTCTCATCACAGACGGCGCCCCACACCTGGTAGTTGGACTGGAGTAGTTCACAGTTTTCCCAACACTGCAACAACAAACGGATGCTGTTCAAAACCATCACAGGTTTGTCACAATTAAACGAGTCTTTTGAACTCCTTTGATTTATTATGATGTCGGTCATTACGACAAATGAGTGGTGGGTACTGACATAGACAAATTTAAACTCTAATGCTAATCCCAGAGACAGGCAGTGTTCAAACGGACTTTTTTTTGTCAAATTAGTGTGTGTTATCGGCTGGTCTGACGACTCGAGTGTAGATACAATCGTATGTCATACATATTAAATTGGGGCGAGCTCGTTACGGACGTGGACATTGCCACAGAGCATCTAGATCTAATGAATAAGTATATCAATGTTTTATTTTCTCTATAAATATCAAATTTCAGGAGCATACTATATTCCTTTCTTCATAGCGAGCACCTATGATTTTCACGATTTAAATGTAAAAACTAATAGTTACCCAATAATTCTATATTAATACACGAATCAAGTTCCAATATTTCAAAGAATTTATAACAAAGCTTAACATTCGTAAATCAAAATTTATATTTTTAACGAGCTGAGCATAAATTGTCTTAACACCAAGGACAACGGCACATCCAGACAAATTTGAAGGGGCTTCCAATGCAGCATTTGTCATTGGCAACACTCATTAGTTGGAGTTGACGTTAACTTGACGCCCGCTCTCGCCTCGGTATGCTTTAATAATAATTATAAGAACGAGCGAACCACGGTTATTAATTACTGGTATTGACAAAGGGTACCGTTGGTTGTGCGGTGCTCGGAATCCGGCGCGCGCTTCGAGTGAGAATTTATTGGTGTTCACCGTAATACCGTCGACGTCTCGTTAGTAATCAAGTCAGATTATAGTATTAAAATCATTATTCTACATGATAAAACAAATAGGAAAAATATTTGACAAGGATCATCAAATCATTGTTGATTATTTTAAGTTTGTTAATGTTAACAGTTCTGGGAATATAAATAAAACAAGAAATCAAAATTTTAAAACACTATTTTAGCTACCTGTAATAAATACAATTTAACGGCTAGGCAGGCTGTTAAAAAGGAAGCCAACTTATATAAAATAGTGACAGTTAATTGTTCAGACTGCTACTAGTATTATTGCGGAAAGGTAAGTTATGTATATTTTTTTTACTAATTACAAAATTATACAACAGTGTAAAAAAAAATGACATAAGCCTTTGTAATAAATCAACCATGGTTATTCAGTATGAGCAATGAATAAACATTTATGAGTCTTTAACACCGCCCTTTTGAATAGCAGTGATACTGCTGTATATGATGGTAGCACTTACACAAATCTTAAAGGCTATAAATGTACTAAAAATCCAAAAGCAAGGTGGGTTTCTAAGTGAAGCGCAATACATTGCCCGCCAGCTAGGCACATTGTCCTGTACACTCACCATAAAACAGTCGGCGCCTTGCAAACACGAGGACTCCCCGCCGGGCCTCGGCGCCGCAAACTGTGAACAACCATCAAAAATGTCACTCAACTGACCTCTATAATGTATAAAACCAATATTAATATGCCATAAAGAAGAATATTTTAATGATTATTGACTTTGTATTGATCAATAAATTTTAAATTTAGAGTTATTATTTTAAAATTGTATGCTATTGAATTATGGAAACGTCTTTTTGTAGGCAAACATTCACACAAGCAACGCTTTTATTATGAGTACCGTAAAATGGACTAGGGGCGAACCCAGTATATATTACTTATTAGACATTAAACATCCATGACTTGGGTACGAACATTCGTGCTCATCACACAATGTTTGTCGCTACCAGGATTCGCACCCGTGACCCTCAGCACAGAAAGCAGGATCACTACCAACTGCGCTAATCAAGCCGTTACTTGTTGAAAATATTGCCCATTTTGAGGATCAACTTCTCTGATAATTAGACTATAGCTCTAAAAACGAATTTACTTATTAGATGTGTCACTAAACGGGCGATCATGGTTGGATTAACAAGGAAACATTAAAAATGGTCTTTTAGAAGCTTAATTAGCTATTCGACATAGCACTTTAATTCCGGCCGGACTCGATTTAAAAGGGACATTTAATTATTCGTCGAAGCACCGATACATTACTCCTTATCTCTACGCAGAGAGGGTTTTAAAAAAAAGTAAAATAAATGTTCGAGTAACCAGTTTAATGTATTTGATAAGTGACTGCCATCTGCTCACTGTCCGTCGTACAGTTAGTTTAATTGCCTGATACCCCAATGGAGAACTGTTGGGACACAGTGCAGTGGCCCAAAATGTCAAGCGGTTTAATGTCCTGAGATTGGTTGAGTGTCAAGCCACGATTTTACGGTTTAAATTTTAAAGCGATGCTTAATGTTCTGTAAATACACAATAATTATTGTGTGTGCTTAAGACTGTTTTGAAGAGTGTAATGACATAAATATTACAAAGCACACACTCGAGTTAACTATGCTTCTATTATATACACAAATGCAGCTCAACTAAACTTGGAGGTAAGCTTGTAGTATAGAATAAGCATGTAGTATAAGAATTTATACATTGGCGTCATTGTTTTATTTAGAAATCGACAGAACACACATAATTTAATCATGAAACATCAACCCAACCAATTCCAAACACACCTTTCAAACTAACCATATAGCTTGACGAAATCTCATTTACCACAAACTTCTTTCCGGAATTATGTGATGTATAAAATAATAAGCGGTTCTCGTAAAATAACGTGTTTAAGTGCATTTTTATCCAAATAACATTTCCTTTGCAAAAATCGTTGCTGATTGCAAAAAGGACCAATTTGTAGCACAGTCTTTATAAAGAGCATGCTACATTTTGGCTTCGAAATATTGTGTGGATGCTAACTAAATTGTATAGAGTGTATTTCTACAAACAGAATTACACAATAAATGCCAAAGCAAGTAGCACCGAACAATGAGTAGCAAAGGAAAACAAAATTACTCTTTTAGGTCACTATCATTGCGGCTAATGACGCCAATCTGTGGCAGAGGCCATCAAAAGACTCCGACCATCCACCCGTTATTAGATGTAATCATCGTAATTTTTCACACAATTTATTTTTTTCCTGTACCACGATACTACGACGCCGAGTGTTATTCCACGTCAACTAATGACAACAAAAAATACATTCGAGATTGAGTGCGCAATGCGCCTATAATAAAAAAAGAACTGTCTATATTTACTACATTCTTAATCCAGTTTCCGTTAAACATAGGTCTCATAAATCAGGGGAATTAAAAAGATACGATGAACGTAGGTATGATCCAGCGGATCGCTAAGGTTAGTGTCCACTTAAGCTATGGTAGGTTGCTAGCACTTGTTCAACCAATAGGATAACTTGCAGCAGAATTGCGTTCTATTTCTTACCATTGCTTTATTTTGACATTCTGTGTGTGGTCCCGGCTTCGAGGAGATGTTTCTTTTTACCAGCGCTACGCGCATTAATTCGTTTAGTATTAGTCAGGTTAAATGGACATGATCAACTCGCAGCTGTGGTTTACTCGGTCCTAGTCAATAGCTGCATAGCTTAAGTGGACCTAATAGTCACTGCTATTAGGCTTTATTTTAAAGTTAGAGCAAGTTTATAGATAATCAACTTTCGCCTTTCCAAATGCGCCAACAATGAACTTCTAACCAATTCAATTATTACGAGTAGGTACTGTACCGCGTGACTTCGCCGCAGAGAGTTGGAAATATGAAAGTTAAACAAAACAAATTGACGTGAATATACTTCGGCAACTGCAAAGGGAAGTGAGTGAATAATGAATGACGGTGATTGAAAATACAGCTTGTCGAGTGGCTTCGTATTTCATTTGTGTTAGATGCCGCCACAGATTACCCTTTTGTTAATCAAACAACGCTTATTGAAATTATTTAATTAATCTTTCGTATTTGACTTCAGATAACGTCGTATTAAAGAATGGATCACTTAGAGATTAGACGCCAGATACCGGTAATTTGAATATTACCTCAATCAATACGATGCGAGGAGAAAAATTGATCAATACGTTTCAATGATCATATTAATCTAAATAGAAAATTAGGGTATGTGATGCATTACATTTTTATAGCTTTACAGCGATTAGCTTTATAGCGACCCAGGATCTTGGATACCGACACTTAACAGTTTTCGAAATCCATTAGTGATAATCGTTTGTAAGTTGGCCCCGGGCTGCGCCAGCGCAGGAACTAATCGATCGAAGAGCACACACGGCCGTTTACAATCAATCCATCAGCGTTTATGTAACAGCAACTACCGATGATCTTCATTTATCATTTTGTTTTGTGGGTAGCAAGCGCGCGCACTTGGGGGTCACATCAGACGTCTGTTCAGAATAAATGCCAGTGCAGCCTTACGAAATATGATATGTAAACAACTTTTTTTCCCTTTTAATCTACGACACATCTTTGGTGATTAATCATTTGTGCATTCGGTAGTTTCGAGTTGATTAACTTTTGATTTATAAATTGTAGAATAATAACGACGATGATTTCAAAACGGTATAGAGAGCTCTACAAAGTTATTTAGAAAATATCCTCGATTTCTTAATATGCATTCTGAAGAAATACTCCATTAGGAAGACAGAAGACAGCGCCAATTGAAGAGTATCACAAATTGCGATGCTATCGGCGGCAATAAACAATGGTGATTGCGACATTTGCATGTAACAAAGATAGAAGGGAAAACATTAAACACCTAACAGCCTCCGTTAGAGGAAGGGGCAAAAACAGTATGAATTATGATTTCACATAACGATAAAATACAATATAAGCTACTGCGCCAAATGGCGAAGAAAAAATGAAATTTCCTACGGATAACAGGTTCTGTGAGTTGAAGATCGTAACAAGGAATAGGGGCAAATATAGGCAGCTGATGCAAAATATTTTTTATATCTCTACATCAGCTTACCCACTATCAATAAAAACCTGAATCGGAGTGTACAAATGAAACGATATTTATATTTATTACTAAAAATTATAACATTTAAAACATGAACCACCAATATCTAAACGCCATTTTATCGCTCTCTAACAAAAACTTATTCACTTAACAACAAGGCAGTTCCTTAGGAATTTGTATGTACCAGCTGTCAAATAAGTTGTGGATGGGTTTTATTAGCATGTTGTGTAAATAGCCCTAAATCACATACCAATAAATCTAGACAACAAGTTTATTTTATTTCCTACCAACTGAGTACTCCGTCTGTACCGTTTGTTAGGTGTTATTTTATGTGATCCGAAGATTTAGATTATTATATGCTTTGCAACTTCTACGAATGACGTCGGAGTTATAGATAAAGAACCAGTAGTGTTTTTATTTTACATTGTATGTCAATGAATTAAAAAGGAACGGCTGATAAGGGCATGACATCCAACCACCATATTTAGTTACAGAAATTAATTAATGTTTATTTCTGTGTCGATTATATATCTCACTAGCAACGTTCACAGCTTCGTATGCATAGACTTTTATTGTTTCTAGCTATTCCGGGGAAACTTTTACAAAGTCATTTTTAGACCACTCCAGGTAGCCCAGCGACAAAAAGTATCCTTTATTGACTTAGATTATGAACTATCATGAAGCCAAGTTTTAGCGAAATCCTTTTGCTAGTTTTCCAGTGATACCCAAATAGACAGACAAACTGTTCTAAATTCGTGGATTCGGCTTCTGTTTTGAAAATAATTGTCCCAACAACACGGGCACCGCTGTAGTTCCTTTCCTCGAAGCTCGAACTCACGGCACTTTGATTGATTTTCTTTTCCAAAAATAGTCACTATACAGACATGATTAAGGTATAGTTCAAGATATCATGAACGTGTAGTATCATACACAATTAATAAAAAGTATGTCGCCGATGCCAATAAAAGATGGCATCAACATCATTAGGCCGCAACGAAAATATGAATATTTCATGAAATATGGACTCATATAGCCTTCCTCAGATAGAGCGAGGCATCACATTATTATTTTCATCATTCCACTGGCTGTACAACTTTTTGCGATCGTCCGGCTAAACAACGATTTTATCTTGCCTTCCAGAACATGATCATAAAATGTATTTTAAAGTCGTTGAAAACGTGAGACGGAATTCATTATTTACTTTTGAAACAGAGTATCATAAAACAATGTTTTAAAAAGAATAGCAAGACTTAACCCAGCAAATTATTAATCCATTTACTTATTATGAACGCATCCTGCCAATTTACTTTATGGATGTTATAGCATCATTAACTTTTTATATCCATTGCCTTTCTGACGGGCCGCCTATAATTACGATGATATGGGGTCCTTAAACTATTTTTAAAATTATACGTAGAGGGGCCTAAAAATCTGCCCCAGCGAGGGAACGTGGATGTAATAAGGTCAATAGCTTGATTGTTGCCGGCGACGCAATAAAATTAAACGTTCCATGTTTAAAACAATCGATTTATAAAATATGAAAACCGCCGTCATTTAAAACGTAGTCATTATAGAACAAAAAAATTACAACCGAATTGAGAACCTCCTTTTTGAAGTTGGTTAATAATAATGACACAATTGCGTATGGATATCAAATCGTATGTTAAGCAACGTCTCTTCGTACACAATGACAATACTGTCTTTATTTACATTTAGGCTATAATTTGCGATGATTGCAGAGGAGGGAATATTTTACATGGTTTATTTGTCTGTGTAGGTACAGACAGGTAAGCAGTGATAGCCAAGTTGGTAGAACGCTTGCCTCGGTAACGAGAATAGCAGGTTCAAACTCCGGCTCGCACATGTGGGATTTCATGTGCGAATCTCATTTTCAGTCACGATTATCACTTGCTAAACAGCGAAGGAAAATATCGTGACGAAACCTACATGTCTTAGAGAACCCCTCGAAGGATGTGTGAAGTCCGCCAACCCGCACTGGGCCAGCGTGGTGGACTATGGCCTAATCCCCCTCGCATTGAGGGGAGGCCAGTGCCCAGCAGTGGGATATTAAAAAGGGCTGTCATTATTATTATTATTAGAGGTACAGACAACATTGCAGTTTTTTTTTTTTTTTTTTTTATTACATTGTAGGCAAGTATTTGATCTCGATCTCACCTGGTAAGTGACGATGAGATCTACGATGGAGCATACTTGCCTAGGTAGGAAGGCGGCAGTAGATCGAGACGCTACATTCACTAGGCACATGCAGCGCATCTGATCTGACCCGCCATCCATGAATGGCAACACCGAACATCATGCCGGAACACGGCTAGGCCGCTTGGCGACATGGCTTTGTTCAGTGGGTGGTGACTAACCACGGCCGAAGCCTACCACCAGTAGAGTTGTCACCTAGTTGGCACCACCCAGGGTCACGTGTAGGGTATCTCGAGGGTATTTAATTCTCCTACGGACGAAGGTGACTCGACCCCGACCCCCCCCAGTCCCCAGACCCCAGTCGTCCTTATATAGCCACAATGTTTTCTGAATTAAATCTGAAGTGACCGCTGTCACGCTAACAATGATATAAATGGTCACAAATGTGCACCAAATTTGATCATGGGGCGAATAAATTAAGTGGGAACACAATCAAGGATTAAATTACTGCTTCATTCTGCCTCCCACACGAGCGGGCGTCGCGACATATGTGCGACACATCGCTCGCAGCCGACCGATGCGCGCTATGTATGTAGGTGCCTTAACATATAATGTTGTGGCACATTGTGCGCTCGGCGACCGCATATAAATGCGCCGAGAGCAAATAAAACGGTGCTATAATTTCAAATCATACGGACAGAGAATGGGTGTGGACGGCGCTCTCATTGTGTGGAAATGATGTAACCGCTATTAAAAGTGTGGGCCGTATCCCTTGAATATTTCTTGCAACGAAGACGTCGTAGGGTCATATCGGTATTTTATATCTCACCGGAGACAATAGCATACATTTCCAACAAGAAAACGGGCTCTGTGCGTTAAGTGGTCGTGGGCCCGCATTTCAATATTCGCCTCCGTCTACCAGTATTGCTCTTACGGCCGATTATGTTATTACGTTATTCGAAACGCGATAGCAATCTTTGATTTACGATACACATCAACTTCTAATGATGTAGCGGCTGTTATCTAGAGACGTTTTGTTATTTGAATTATTACTATAAAAAACTGCTGATTTTTATAGGCGACACTATTTGACAGATGAAACAACGACGATAAATTTATATACTTTATGTGAAATAAAACGGCTGTTTTTATAGCATAGTAAAACGTTTTAAAATTAGTAGAGTCCAAAACAATATTTCGTGTGTACTATAAAATGTCCAATTTATTTGGTTTGCTATCAAGTATCAACTTTAAACGACAAAAAATCACCAAAACTGTAATCAGATATAGTCTGATATATGCACATTAAATTTTAATTGCACGTAAATTGCTTATTAACGAATTAATTGTATAGTTTAATGTTCAAAGGTTTGAATTTTAACGATCGCCTTAAGCCAACAATTACGTAGTAATACCAAAATCTATTTTGTATTAAATCCCAGTCACAAATCTATTCCCCTTTCCGATGGAGACGTGTTGAGGATTAGGACAACTATGTATTCTATTTAATTCCGGAGAAACCCTTTAGTTCAAATATTCGTGTTTCGAACTAATTTTGGAAGAACATAATATAATCCATTCAGATAATAAATGTGTGTGAGTATTTACAATAAATCTAATAACGGAACGGAACGTTGATTATAAAAGTATCGTTTATAACTAACTCATGAATTCGGATTTACGCAATTTTTGTTAGCCAAACAACATTATTCTTCAAAACCCATCGAACTTGAAGGATATTCTTGAATCCGTCGGGGATAATGTAATTCGGGTGTGTCCCTCTCCAACGGAATGTATAGCGCATATAGCTATCCTTTTCGATCTGACGCTGTCGGTTTTTGTGAGTCTCAGAAGTTTCGTGGACCATGCGACAGATGTGCGCATGGTTGCGGTTGCTAACGAAGCATGATTCAATCGAAATAATCAATCATATCTTTGATTGTTTGACCGCTGTGCGGATCTTTGACATGATTTTGACATTATTATTTACATAAATTTACCGAACATTGCGTCAGAAAACATAAATAATAATGTCATACATGTCATAGAGAATGAGATATATTTTCTAACTAATGTACGCAATTACTGCCTTACTTAAAGATTTACTTCGAAATTCATAGAAGTTACAATAAATTTATAATAGCATTACATACCACTTTGCATGAGAATTACGTTAAATATTTCTTGTAAACTAAAATTTAACATATTGGAATTTAGTCTAATATTACCATCATTGCGTAAGTAACAATTGTATCAAATGGTTGTCTAGTTACAGCGAAAATGAAATGGTATGATTCTTTCATGTCATGTCACCATTAATTTTTATTATGAATCTGCATTTATTGAGTTTGTTATCGCTTTTAAATACTTGACACTGGCAAAATACCCACATATTTCATCTTATTCAATTTCATTTCATTTCGTAAAGAATCAAAAAGGAGATGCATTTTTATACACTGTAATGCAATTGTAAATGGATGCAAACTCCTATAAATTCGACTGTAAGCATCTACTTGTAATATAAATCAGTCACAACACATTCTTCGAACACATTTCAGATATCGCAAGACATACCTAATCATGATTCCAGTTGGAAGGGAATCGTGTCGAATGCAATATCGATGCAAAGACCGTTACGGACCAATATCGGTACCGAATCCGATTGCCGCAATGCGAAAATTATCCTTCGCAGTAGAGTTGGTAGAGTACTATGGAGGCGTAAAGAGCTCTCAGGTTTAGTTATGTTTTGCTATGTATCAGATTTAATTCACTTTACCTTAATTTTGTTTTATTGAGTTCTGTTTTAGAAAATAAACATGAAATATAATCGATAAATAAAATGGCATTTTCAAGTGTATAGAAATACTTATTTATTACGTTTTCTATTTATTAGTGAATTGTTGTTTTTTTAGCCCTATCTAGACCTTTTTTACAGCTTAATTTCATCATTCCTAGCCCGTTTTAGCTCCGTAAAGCCCAACTTAAAAAGTGAAGTGGCAACACTGGCTACATAGTCTAGTTAGCATTTTTATACATTTAAACTGGGCTTGAGAATATTTGGAAAGATTATGATGGCTAAAAAGCAACTCTACTAATGCTTGAAACGCGAAAATTATCCTTCGCCGTAGAGTTGGTAGAGTACAGCGGAGGCGTAAATAGCTCTCAGGAATGGTTATGTTTCGCTATGTATCTGATTTAAATCCTGACGTGTCGTTTGTAACGCTTACATAGAGTTAGATGCGATCTGTTTATTTTCGTTTTATGGTTATTTCACGTCAAATATTATTGGAATAATGTTGAGAAACGTAATGTAATAGTAACATTTATTGGAGGGCTTTATGTTGATAAACACTGTTTCACTGTTATTAGTTATAGAGTAGGCGGTGGTCTTCATTGTTCTAGAATATAATAAGTTGTAACCAAAATAGTTTAAAATGTTTAATAGGTTCAAATTTGTGAACGGAGTCAGATATTTAATTTAAAGAAAGCAAACAAATATTGTTTCATTATGCACATAGTACACACACACATGGTGGTTCTTCTCACACCCCTGTACAGGGGGGGGGGACGGTATCAGGACGTGATGCCCTCTAACAGTGGACCACCCGCCCATATGCCCATATGTCTATGGGCGTCTCGATACTTACACTTAGTAGGAACTAGGTACATGTTGTCATATTTAAATTTCATGAATGTGATCTTTATAAACCTAGTAATGGATATCATAATACTTTTTATGACACGTACTATTATTGTCACACTTTATCTAAATTAATAATTCACATCAGGAACAATGACAGCAACTAGAGTCGCGTTATATAAAAATGATTGTTTCAGCCTTTACAACTTAAATTACTAGAAACGCTATTTCAGAACCGGACTCATATAAGCATTTTTGCCCAGAAAAGTAGAAAAGCGAGCCCTTATTTTTTGTGTTTGGCGCGCGAGTTCAACGCATTCCATTTAACTTGTAGAGTCAAATAAAATAAGGAAATTCTTCTGCATGCTATTGCCCGTGTTTGAACAATTAGATGCAAAAATTGCTGAGAATTTTTCTTTATCTCACTATAACTTTGATCAAATTAAAAGTATTACATTTTACTGCTCACAAAGTAATTATAATAACAACGCGATGTGCATAACTGAAAGCGCTATTTAAATAGCATCGCAATTAATAAAATTGGTAGCATTATTGTGTACACTCCATTAACACTTGTATATATATGGAATAAACATGACTTTTACCACACGGGCTGTAATTAGTATTTAATTTAAATTACTTATCTAGGTTCATGTCTATCCACGACTCTTATGGCTAAATACAAGTCTATTATTGCTCGAAAGGCTGATACAATAAATATCATCTCATCTTTGTGGTGGAGCAAATTTCGCCGATGGTAAGATAGTAATCGGTCCCAATTGAGTGAGCATATTGTCATTATACCGGGCATACTCCCCCTCAATACCAAGGGTTTCGGGTCATAGTCCAACACCCTATCCCAGTCCGAGTTCGAAACATTACACGGATTTCGAAAGACGTGCAGGTTTCCTCAGGAGCCAGCGGTCCATCTACTTTGTTATATCACTGCTGAAACTAAAGCAGTATAAAAAAAACATCAACCTCTAGTGAGTACGTGGTATTTTTCTTTTTGTAAATTGAAAATACATAGGTACATTTGTTAAGCATTGCGCTCGTAACTGTACCTATCGATCAGAATCGTGAACAATAGAGATATCATTAGTTCGAATGTACAGTTGCACGAAACACTTATAGAGATCTCACAATCTAAAGGGCACTTCCTTTGATCTAAGCCACCGGTTTCTATTCGACGTAACCCATATCAAATCGAATATGATCTCTAATGAGATTACCTCTACGCTTTTTTAGAATTCCGAAGCTACTAATGACGCTTAATATGTTCGTTCATACGTCACGGAATCAGCTTTATGATTGTGATCATTTTATAGGAATTTGTTTTGGATTCTGTAGCAGTCAGAGGTTGCAAAGTTTTTTTTTCTATCTATCAAATTCTTTGCGATTTGAGTAAACTACGTATTTTATTTATGAGAAATATTAAAAATAATAAAAATATATATCTGTGTGAATTTATGTAACGTACCTTTCTACATAAATTGTATGTACAATCAAGCTTGTTTTAAAGTGTGCGTTTATGACCGTGTCGGCGAAGCTCAAATTTATCAAAGCCCATATTTCAAAAGCATAAAAGAAGAGCAATTAAAGGGTTCATAACCTGACTAGTAAATGGCCGCATAGTATTACAAATATTGATGTAGGCGGGTGGGCACACAGTAGCGCTAAAAGCAAAGACATGCGTTTAATCCAAGACAAACAGGCTGAAAGAATTACACGAGTGGGACACAAACACCATAAAATACCCTCTCTCTCGCATAGAGTAAACAAGAGAGGACGGTGCGTAAAGTGAGGTAATCTCTATGGCTAAGTAAGTACCTACACGTATTAAGGCCGGGTGTCTCTATTGAAAATGTAAATGGCTCACTTAGAAATTCTCCAGTGAATTGAACTACAATTTATATATACGTTAGTAATTTCGCTGGGATTGCTATCTTGATTACTAGATTATTTATACCTATTGTAATGTGTTTGCATGTTAAGTGCAAAGTACTAGTTTTCTTCGCGTTAAAGAAGTCTTCATTTAATTTTGCATAATGCGTTTACAGGTATTTTTATATGACGTTGTTTCTAGTGAACTTAACAATATCACGTGTTATCAAGAGGCAAATAAGACAGTATCTAAAGGTGAAAAAAAAACAATGTGAAAAACAAATCACATTAATTCACCTTAAAAAACAACACTCCCATTAAACGTAGAGGTGGGCGTACATCGTAGACACTTAGGTACTCTGGTTCTTTGCTAATTGTGACTCCACCCTTTCAGTGAACTAGTAACAAATGTTTGTTAGAACAAGTGGGCGAGGGTACAAACGAGGGTTCGCACTGACGTACGTGTGTACGCGTCTTTATGAATCATTTACTATGTATCGGAGCGCGGCATTGCGTATAAACGCGTTCAACTAAGCGATAGAATGATTTGCGAAAATAGTTGATCGATTCGGTACCGAATTTCGTACGCCAATATTCATGATACGGAATAGTAATGTTAGCAAATACGGAATGTGGCAAATCACAGAATATTGAATAACTTCCTACGCTCTGTGAAATGCTATGGAATAATTGATTAAGTACCTACATACTTCAAGCTATTCCATATTATCACTTATAAGTATGAGTATAGAGTTGACTGTTGAGGTCGCAATCCTAGCGAGTTGTACAGTTAAGTAAAAAATAACTGAAAACTGATAATTTGTAAGTGCCCTATACGAAATAAATTATTTGACTTTGACTTTGAAAATGATATAATATCTACCATACATAGAAACATTATTGTGATACTGCGTCTTGCTCCCTTGTCACACAGCTGCATTTTATCTGCCGATATTTACAGCGTTTGTGCTGTGGCCGTCCCCCCCTGCACCACTCCGCCACCAGTGCGGGCGTATTACGTGTGTGCCATAAAACACAAACGTCCTCCAGATGTCAGTAAGATCGTACACGTCCTTATACAATCCCATTACGCTAAGTGTTCTATTTTCTCGTGACACTATTAAAGAAATAGCTTCAGTCATAAAATATACAAAGAATTGATATCGCACTAACCCATTACGTTAATATACGACCAGCCTAACGCACCTGTGTAGTTAAGCCTAAAAATCTCAATATTTTAACTGCAAATAACATTAAATAATAAATAAATATCGCTAGACGAACACATAAACTCTACGGTCCCACACTAAGCCACGCTTGTATTATGGGTATGGGTATAGATATTATGAAACATGCATGACTTGGGTGCAAACTTTCGAGATCATCACACGAAGTTTGTACCTACCAGGATTCGAACACGGGACCCCTATTTGGACTACAACTTTAGACACAGTGTAATAATAAGGAGGCGTTCAATTTCATTAGAGTTCCACTTACATTTTAACATAAAGATACTAATAATTAATAAATACACCGACTCACAATAGGTACATACATATATTTACCGATTTACCCGGATACGGTAGGCAGCAGATCTTACACAACCAGAAACCGTACCGTAAACCGTTAACTAGCTAACTTGCACGCGTTTAATTTATAGCCAATTTAGTTAATGTTCAGCAAAATAAACTGACACGAAGATACCACAAGTAGCCGTAATACAGAATGTCCCGCCCCGGCTCACTAAATGCAACCTGTAAAATTAAGTAGCCGCATATCATAAACTAAAGCCTTGTCGACGGTCAACGTTTCAAATAACTCGGTTTATCTTGCTAGCTTTGATATTGCATTGCCGGTGACAAGTACACGACTATTTGATTTATAATAATAATACTAAGCGGTGAGCGATAAAAGCGCCCCTTACTATTATAGGTCCTGTCTTTTAGTATTGCTTATTGAATCGGCTTCCAAATGAGGATTAATAAGGATTTATGAGCGGAGAAACAGAATGAGAAACTTTCATTGCTCAGTCGATTAAATATAGATCATTTTCTATTCATACTATATTGTTGATTGCGATTGTTCTTCAATCTGTTGATTATGTTAGTGTTTGTTTAAGACGAGATAAGTATTGTTTTTGTTCTTATAATTAATAAATTGGTATTTATGTCTTGTGTGTCTAGATTTCATAATATTTTTGATACCCTTCGAAACGTACGCGATAAGGTCCTATAAAAGAGCCCTCTGTTTCGGCCTTATTTTTTTTTTTTTTGGCGGCATCATATAAGATTTGAATTTTTAATTACTGTTTTACCCATTTTATACTCCTCCTCAAAACATATATCGCAAACTATAGTTATGTTTTTAGACATTCCATAATGAATTTTGGAAAGTTTAAAATGACAAAGTTCACAAAATAGCGAGTAAAAACTAAACTGAAGAAGCCAGATGCTGCAGACAGTTGGAAACAACTGGCCGGAGTTGCTTTATAAAAAGTCAGCTTTTAAAGCGCTCGCTATAAATCAATAGAAAGGAGTTCAGAGGAAGTGGAAGCGTAAGGCGGATATTTACGGTGATGGTACCCTCGCTCTACTTGTAGCGCGATAAATCTTGCCGCAGCCCGCTTTATGCCACGACGTTATGCAAGTGCTAATCATCATTGTAGAGCAAGCATGTTACTGGGCTAACAAAACTGTGAAGCTCCAAATAACCGACCTAGAAATCGCTCGTAATAAACTAATGCATTTGGTATAAAACTAACAAGAAAAGAGCATATAAAACCCGGCATCAATTGAAAAATACTGGACGTCTTCAAACTCGGCGAAATTATTTTTCTTTTTTTCGGAATTGGAACGATTACGAAATCATCTCTTTTATCATCGCAAATCGAGAGCTACATAACGGTTATGACAGAAAACTGAATAAAAGTACCATCCGTTCGGCGGTATCGTAACATTGATTCACAGTATCATAATATTATTCTTTACGAGAAGAAAGAACCACCGAGACCTGCCCATTGTGTGCACAGAATTACGTAAAGATGCCAAAGAAAGGGTAAGAATTTTTTTGTAAGATAAAATCGTCATGCTTCGATTGGTATCCAATTTAGTAAGGAGAGGCCGCGGTCCGAAGCTACCTGACGCTTTGTCGTGTGGTCACGGCAACCGACGCCTCTTCGTACCGTTTGTAATCGTAATGGCTTCTTATTTATGTTGGTACTTTCTAATTAAAATATTCGAGAGACGATATCGTGCTCAACAAAAAACTACTATAGATAACTTTGATGGGACCAAATTGGATTCAACTCTAGACTCAACGATGGAACTTAATAAAAATAAGATGCATGTAAACATCTGAAATAAATGTGTCAGCTGATTGACGTCATATATATATTCTATATATAAAACCATTATGTATATACCTGGAATTGTAAATACCACGTCTAATTCCTTAGCTTTGAGTGAACGGCAGCAAAAAGATTACATAAGTTTTATTTGCGCACAGCTAATCTGAAACATTCGAGGTGCTTAGGTTTATAGACTAGACATTATTTTTCCAAGGTATAATCTGCCAAATCAGAGTAGATTGGCAGCTAGCCCAAATAAATTTATAAAAGGCGAGAAAGTTTAATTACTTAAAAAAATCTGATTATTATTTCATAAACAAACAACAAGCGACACAATTCCAAGAAACATAAAAATAAAAGTGCGCATACAATTAGCGAAACAATACAATCTTTTTCCGAATAATTTTCATAAATATCGAACAAAGGCTTTTGAGAGAATATCCTTGAGAACATTAGCCGACTACAAAAGGAAAAAAAGATTATCTACTTACCGACTCTGACTAGCCACTTAGAGCATAAACGGTACTTAATTCGGCAAAAACAAAAGCTGGCTAAGTAAATGGTTTTGCTAGTGCCAGCACTTTGTACTTGTATCTCATGCTTATCTGGGTCTAGACTGTGACTGTCTAAACAAGAGAATTTGGCTCTGGATAACATAGGATACTTGTACGAATATGTATAACGGTTATTGTTAGGAATAAAGTTTATTGTCTTGCAACAATGTGGGAAAAGCTATATACACGGTAGGTAGAAATTTACTCGAATATATAGTATTACGACAACAATGGTGTCTGCTTCCAAAACTTTACGTATGTAATTGGATGTCCTATGTATCAAAGACTTAGTTTTTTGCGAACTCGTTTCGTTGATACCATCGGTCCGAACCAGTGATATATAATTGAAATAAAACTTATTTTTCGAATTTTATCGCGTTTCTTAATTAATTTAATGTGTTTACGTTCCCGACGATTCGGCTGCTTTACAGCAACCATGGTCCTCCTATGACCATAGTGGAATTATAAAATAAACGCGATAAATTCGAAAAATTTGTTTTATCCGAATGTGTAGTATTCGCGAAAATATATACAGTGGTATATAAACTATTTTTGTAGTTTCTAAGGCCTACATTACGAAGTACTTTAAATACTTCTAGTAAATCTAGATAAATGTATGTAAATGTTAAGTGCCTAGATTTGTACAAGTCATGTTTCAGTTGCCTTTTAGACAACGAAGGATATGCTGAGTAATGGTCTGTAAGATATTTGTAAACTATGAGCTTGCAACTTGTTAGTGCTTTGGCAAATTGAAAACCTTTAGTAATGGAATAGCTGTGTAAATTTATGTGGCACGCTTTTTTTAATAATTATATTTAACCTTCACAAGGAATAACCAATAAACTATGTGACCACATCTATGTGGTACTATATGTATTTAGTAGAATTATTATATCGAAGGAAGCCTGTATCATTGAAACCTATACTAAATAATTGAAACCATTAAAGATACCATAAGACTTAACCATTATTGTAATGTAACACAAAAAAAAGTATATGTTAAACACGACTTTAAGTGAAGCTCTTAAAACAAACACGAGAACGCTCTACTGTCTTACAAGGCTCGTCGCTCAGGAACTCTAGTACGAAACAAAGGATACATCTGTTTAACTTGGATTTCCGGTACATGTCGCGGTATCTCTTTCAAATGCGTGTCATGTTAAGTATCATTAATGTATTAATAATTACTCTTAGATGTTATATATAGAGTGAACAAAAAATAATTTGATCGCGTCCAGTAGAGATTTGACAGTATGATGAATTATGTAGAGTTACTAGTACCTACCTATTACTGTAACAACAAATCAAATTACACATAAGATAACATTACTCATCCATCTCTACAGGAAACTATCAGTCTTCCTATACGTTTGGATCTCTAACCATTATCGCTGCATTAAGATTCGACGCAATCAAATTGGCAACCACTTCATCAATCAAACTCTACAATCTCTCGCTGAATTTAAGCATAAGAATATATAATAAGCATAAGAAATTATAGGAATTGTTATGGTTTTATTGTAGAATATGATTTTCTGTACATAACTATAGTATCACAAAGCTCCCCAATTATGTCAGCTACAAACTCCACATACTGCAAATATAATGTTTATATTTGCAGTTAATAACCGTTCAATTTATCCTTTAAATGTCAAACAAGTACAATGTATAATATCATAAATTATATACTAATAAATCTATAGAGCGCTTGGCAGTATCGGGTAGGGTATTCAGTGTGATATGGAAGTAAAGCCAGCTTTCTTAGATAAGTCGGACTCAATGCACCGCCCGGCTCAGCCTGACAAATGGTGGGCTGTGACGTCACGGCACATCGCATCGCGAGCAGCGGGAGGCCAGAATATTGTGTCTTGTGACACGGAAAAATGTAAGTCTGACTGAAAATTTATTTTACAGTCTCTGCGTTAAACATTGTATATTTTGCTGGAATATTAAACATTCGTTTTAGTAATTACATGCGAAATTTATTTTCACTTATATTCTTTTAACTAAAATTAGTATATTAATAATACAAGGGCCACTTTTACATTGTTTTCTAAAACAACTACACCATTTTTGTATAGCGAAATTCAACCTAAATCCAACTTAGTACAAAGTAGAAATTCAATATAGTCCGTCAACGTTTAACCCATAACATACTATCTAAGCAATATTGAATACAAATTGAAGTGCCATGAATCGTGCTTGGAATTTAAATACTGTATTTTAATATAGTCCGCAAACGGCAATAAAAATCACATAAACAGTTAACGATTGACCCACTAGGAGGTCCAGAGTCGCGAGGCAATATTAAAAAGTGTCCAGTGTATCTCGACCTATTGGTACAGCATTGTTTGTTGAATATCTTATCATAGGTAAAAGAAACAGAGATCTTGCTGGAATGGTTGGAATAAGGCTCGGTGTCTCAATATCAGATGCAGATGGGACAGCAGATAACGTCGATCATGGCGTATGAAATATCGGAGAATTAATTATTATTCACAGACGTAATGCGATTAGTTATCGCGCGTTCTCGCGGTAGCCATTGTAATCTGACTACTGAGTCGAGATTATAAGGAAATTCCTTTAACACGTTGACTGCGTTAAGAGGTCTAAAAGATCTCTAACGTGACTTTCAGCTGGTGCGGCGCCGAAAATCGTGTTCTCCACCTCTGTGCGGGAGGTCGTAACTTCTTTATTTCTATGTGTTTGACAGAGACAAATATATATACCTACTTCCCGCTGCGAGTTTGATTCAATAATGTAATAAAAAAAATAGGAGATGGATGAGGTCTCTAACGCACTGAGTTGTAATAATATACATCTGTTGCGTGAGGAGATCTTTCGGACCTCCTAAAACACAGGCGTCGTAGACGCAAGGAGCGGAGCGCGGGCGGCGCGGGCGGCGCGGGCGCCGTTAGTGATGGATTATGGGCAAAGAAGACCAGGATTGAATATAGTAAATGAGATATAATTGGGTATAAAATATAAGGAGTGTAAAAAATACGATGTCAAAACAAGAGGTGTCAAGAAAGTTGACATGTGCAACTTTCTTCTCTTTGTTACTAAAACCTTTTTACTACTGGGATGTCGTTTACATACTCCAACACTAGCCCTTAAACTACAGACCATAAACAAAACAAATCATGTTCACAATGCTAGCCCTTAAAGTATACAACTCACAAACCAATACAAGAACAAGTTATACAACTGTAAGTTCTACAAGCACAAATAAAGATTTCATTGCTTCAGCCCAAATAACTTGTTGTCATAAAGTTCAGCCCTTAAGTCACGCTTCCACCACATCTCCTTGTATTTTAGTTTGCATCTCTGGTAATCAGCAACTGTCACATCCTGTGGAATCTCCTCCACATACATAATCGACATTATGCACTTCAAATAAATACTTAATTCCATATTATTTGACATGTGACACGTAGCACCAGAATCGACGTACCATACGCTGAAATATAATTCCATCCACGTAAACGCTCGATGACTTCTCAAAGCAATGCTTCACAACTATAATTGTTATACTAGATGTGATGTTACAGAAGTTTCAATGACTCGGCCAGGACTCCTTAATTGCCTTTTTAAACATCTTCTCCACATATTTTCTTGCGGTAATTTACATTTCACAGTTCCACTGGACAATGGTACGCCATCAACTCCTAGTGATGTATCGCGTATCTCTTCAATGTTACTCATCCTCAACAGATACGATTCCGTCCTGAACTGATCCCATTTCAATCCAAAATAAATCTCAATAAACTCAGTATCCTTCACAATCCTCTCTTGTGTGTAGGTCTTCTTTGCCTTATCTGCACATTCCTCTTAACCATATACCATGTATTAAATAATCCTATTTAAATGGTTAAGCCTATACTGCTCAAAGTTTTGTTGTTATTGGTTACCTTCCGTATCGCAATACCATTTTCAATTTGATACTGATACAATCTCCTGAGTCCAAAATGCACCAAGTCCAAGTACATTTTCATGAGAAATTCCAGAATGGCCTAATTAGTTGAACCATTCAACTTCTCACATCTGACTCGAGATTCCCGATGAAGATACCGCAGAGCTATCCACTATCTTCTAACTTCGGGTACTGGAACCAACTTCGCCTTCCGGCCTAACAACATATTTTTCCTTTGGCTAAGCAGATTTTACCAATTACGCATAACTCGCGTTCCTGGGCCCATAACCTGATGGATTATGGGCAAAGAAGACCAGGATTGAATATAGTAAATGAGATATAATTGGGTATAAAATATAAGGAGTGTAAAAATACGATGTCAAAAAAGAGGTGTCAAGAAAGTTGACATGTGCAACTTTCTTCTCTTTGTTACTAAAACCTTTTTACTACTGGGATGTCGTTTACATACTCCAACAGTTAGCTCACGCTCAGTGTTGTTCAAATGTCGATAATGTGTACCTGCGCACTCCATTTAAAAAAAATACGTTCTTATATTTTGTCAGCGTGGTAGCAAAAAAAGTCGTTGCACAGGCTGTTACAGTAAATTACGGCTCACATTTAGTAGCACAGATGCATCCAAAAAAACCAAACGAATAAATACACTATGTGTGCAATGCGAACAACAAATGTGGTTACCATGCTTCAATGAGGAACATTTTTCTTAAATATTTTTTTAGTCACTATGTTTATTGAAATAAAACTAATTTTATGGATTATCATAATTCATCATTCACGGAAGGACAGTCACCATGGTCAGTCCTCCCGTGACCATGGTTGCTGTAAAACAGCCGAAACGACGGGAACGTAAAAAAAACAAATAATAAACACGATAAAATCCGTAAGATTAGTTTTATTTAAATGTCTAGTATTCGCGTAAATATAAGAAATCAATATTACTATGTTTAAATGATTACTTCATAAAAAGTTAAGCTATCGATAACTGGGGTTTTATTTTAATCCCATCACTAGTCACAACCCAAACTGATCTATCTTTAGTTGCGATGCGAGATTCAATGGATACCTAATTTTTTTTTCGTTATATCTCATAACCCACTTTTCACATCCCCATGCGTAGCAAACTTGAGATAGAACAGTTAATTCTCTATTATTTACAGAAAGAACATAGATTGTATCTTATTTTTTGATAAAGATATGAGTTTTTTTAAAATACATTATTTTACGAGATGGATTAGGTCTCATACGCACTAGAGTGAAGCTCGGTTAAGAGGTCGAATAGGTCTCTAACGCACTGGCTGAAAGTCCTCTGAAAATGGCACCGCACTCAACGTGTTAAGAGATATGTTTTGACATTATTTTGCGCGGCCGGGAACATTTTGTTGTGTAGGGTTTATAGGAATGGGATAAACGCGCAAACATTCAAATTTATGTTTTGATCAATTTTCTTTGACGAAAGTTGTTATGTAGGTACTTAAATGAACAACAAAATTGTATACATTTAAGGGGTGGTTTAGACTAGGTTAGTTTAAGTATTAGTTTAAAAACTTAGTGATCATTTTGTTGTCACACAATATACACCTACCAACAATAATTGTTTACCGTTCTTTTTATGCCAGTAATGCGTTAGCGAAACAAACTTTTTTTTTGAAGTTGTAATTTTTTTAGTTATACCCGGGACATTTACTTCCCAAAAGTATATTAAAAAATATATTAAGAAAGTTGACGTAAATACAAATCAACGGGTAACATGTCCCTCAAAAGCCATATGAAGTCGCCAACCCGCACTGGGCCAGCGTGGTGGACTATGGCATAATCCCACTCGCATTGCAGGGAGGCCCGTGCCCAACAGTGAGGCATTAAAAAAGGCCTAGTATTATAATTACAAAACAACAATAACATCCTCGCCCAACATCAGCCGCCACTATTCACGATCGATTTTGTCGTCAATTACATTCACCGATATTTGTGCGTAGTGTGAAAGCCAATTAGAAAGGAAGTGCATCGGTCGCGCATTCAATACCCGGCGGGCGCTGGACGCGTTCCATTACACGCTCACAATGGACAAATTATAAACAGTCCACTTGCCACAATACAAGGGACACATCACTTCCTGTCCCCATTGTCAGTTTTCAATACAATAACTTTTATTGAAATGATCCAAGAACGTGTCTCTTGCCAAACTGAATGGGTACGATTTATTTTGTGGGCACGATTGTGCGAGGCAAAACCGTATGATTTCCGCTCTGTAATAGGTTCCGATACGAGAATACAAGACGTATTCGAGTTAAGGTTTACAATGAGGCTTTATGTGCGACAAATTTATGTCGGTTAGTATTATTGATGGATCGCGGCCTTTCATGGTTGTCGGTTACAATACACTTACGACATTGTCGGTCAGGAAGTCAGAATTGAAATTACCTGTAACAAGTAAATTATTTGTTATGAGTATAGCAGATGTGGATTTTGAATCACATTTGAAATAGTAAAGTAATATTGTATATACTAGCTGTTGCCCGCGACTTCGTCCGCGTGGTATTTAACAAAGACTCAAACGTTGGCAACAGCCTGCTCGCACGTTCTGATCCCGCGGGACGCATTGCAGATTGTTGCTATCAAACTTAATCAGGCGCAGCGCTGCAACATTGGTTTTAATTTTTTTTCGAGAGATCCTTTTTTTTCTAAAATAAAAGTAGCCTAAGTTACTCCTTGTTACATCAGCTATCTGCCAGTGAAATTACCGTCAAAATCAGTCCAGCCATTTCAGAGATTACCCGGAACAAACAGACAGACAGACATACAGACAGACAGACAGACAGACAAAAATTGTAAAAAAATGTTGTTTCGGTACAGGTAACGTGTATACATTCAAATGCACTTAGTAAAAAGCGGTTATTTTAGACACTCCAATTTTATTTATAAATGTATAGATAAGGTTGCATTTCTCAGCATCAAAGGTCTAACACATTTTCAAAAATAATGTTACGTTAATCAATTTAAACATCAATAGCATTCTTGGAGATCAATCAAGTCAACGAAATGCTGCACAAATCTGATTAGTGACGGTTATAAGCAATTCTATGCTTCACTAATTCCACTGTTCTATATATTTTTTTGCACTTGGAATGCTGTTTTAATGTTGTATTGTCTATGAAAAAGCATGTCATTGCTGTCAGTCTTATTTATTAAATCTGTGGTGGAAGCGGGATGGGATACGAAAAAGATTTTAAAGTATCGAGCTTGGTACGGCACCCGTCCGTACCGTATTATTGGCAGAATACCATCTAGCTAGACGAACCGATTTGGTACGAAGCGGACCAAATCCGTGATATGGCCCTTACCAAGTTCGACCATAATATGTTAATAACATTATGGTTGAGCCACAACAGGCAAATAATGGCGGCTCAGTGTAAAGAGAGGTTATTCTCTACCTACGTTGAGCATATAGGCCACTAGGCAGTCAACCTGTCATAGATATTGCAATCCATTTAGTAGATTGACAGAACCGATTCGCCGATCATTAGATAAAGCTACATTTAATATCGTAATTGATTCCGTACTGAACGCTGCATTCCTATCCGTCAAAATGTTGATTCAAATAAAAAGTCGTAAACGAAGGCTGATATTAATGGACGATGCTAAAATCGGCGAGTTCAGATCGTATCTCGATGTTGATCGGATACATCGTACTTACCTAATATAGGTACAGTTGCAGGTAGCTTCTTTATTTCGAAATTAATCGTTTCGAAACAAACGAGTGATTAATACGCTTTGTTCGTGGGAGTTAGTAGTTTATACCATCATCAACCTACTACCAAGTTAATTCGTTTTTCCTCTTAATGCCTACCAATGTTGACGACCTGATTAGCTCAGTGAGCAGTGACCTTACCTTCGAAACCTGGTACGGACAAAGTTTGTGTGATGAGCACGAATGTTTGTAACCGAGTCATGGGTGTTTAATATATATACAAGTATTATATAATGGGTGCGCCTTTTAATAGCATTGTTTTATTTATATCTTCAAATGCGCCATCGTATTTACCATCACGTTTAATGGAAATGAATATGGTCAATCATAACCTATTATTTTAAGCTCTAATTATTATTGATAACTTATTGATTTTCCAATTTCAAACAAAGTAAGCCTCAGAACGTATCTCAAGAAATACATTGATGATACAATATTTTTATTTAGACGTTGGCTGTAAATCATCGCTAGAGGAGAATTCTATACACAGAAATGCATGCATAAGCTGGCCATTTATGTATTTCTGTCCGCATTTTTTTTTCTCAGAATTTGTCAACAAGTACTTATTTGTATCTTGATTTCTGTGTCGAATTAATTTTTCATTTAATCTAATTTAAGCTACACCGACAAGGGTCTAACCCTTAAATTAGAAGAAGCAGATCATTACGTATTATATCCGTTATAAAATCGCAGTGTCGCGTCATCAAAACATTGTTCAACGTACACCACCATTTAAACATAAATAAATAATAAAGCAAAAAAAGCTATTTGTATTCACGTTGTAAGCAAACTTTATACCATAATGCGCGTACCGAAGCCCATTATTATAGCATACACATGAAAGTATGCGGGACACATAATAAGTATGTAAGGAACAAAGCTACTTAGGAAATGTGACCTACAACACGTTACTTACAGCTTTATAAATATGGAACCACTATTAGTACCTATTTGGTGTTAACAGTGTTAGTTCAGGTCAATGTACGGTAACTACCGTTAGCTTTAGGACCAGGAGACACTGGAGTTACAATGGATTATGATGATAAAACAACACCCGATGCACACAGAAACATTTATGAATAATAATAAATTATTGACAAAGGTATTTTATGGATTAATATTCTCAGAAGTGAAGTCTAAGGGATGAACAGTTGGGAAAATTGCAAATAAAACTGCTCTTTGGTATAAAAGCTAGTTGATAAAACTTTATGACCATTTACTATGTGGAATATACTAACTAAATCACATTTAACTGCATTTAGTTTCAATTTAATTATTAAAAAAAAATCAATTTTCAACTTAATTCGTAAATTGTCTCGACACACACCATTTATGTTGGATTGATTGAATATGATTGGATTGAGTGATTGAGATTGTAGCACCATTTATGTTGGGTGCTAGCTAATATAATATTGCAAGGTAGCTCTGAATGTCAGAAGTAGCTGGTTCAGTGGACTAATGAGTATACTCCTGATTCTCCACAGCAAAGTATGTAACGTCGACGCCCGAAACACAATTGTTTTTAATTGCGGAACATCGAGGAAGCCCGCATTTTAAATTGTCTATGCATTTTTTCACACTTTAATTTAATTCTATTGTAAATTTTAACCAGTGTGTAATACTTAGAATTACAATGACTTAGTATTTTATATTTAACGATGCCATTAGCGGTTTTATCACAAACCAGATCTTGATGGAATAGAACTGTTAAAAAACTAATGTGTTATTTGACATTAATTCACAAGTGAGAAAAACAAATTGTGTAACTAGTTCTCGTCATATAGAAATATTGAAATAAAAGGATTATTTCGGATTTTATCGTGTTTATATTATGCTTTTAAGTTACCATCATTTCGACTGCTTTACAGAAACCATGGTCACGGGAGGACTGAGGCATTTGACGTCCTAGTGGGGGTACTAAACTGGGGTACTCTTGGGTACTACTCAAGTATATATCAATACTCATAAGATAGGTATGTCTCCGTCTACGAATATCAAGAATCATCAAAATTTAGTTTCATAGAATTGACCTATAGCTATGGTCATGAGTATGATTGATGATCTTAATAATACAAATCTATGATTACGATACACCGACAAGACAAATATTTAGCTACAAGCCGATTCGACAGCGATGATGTATGGACCCGCTACTTATTACTGTGCATGTGTTTTTTTGTTCTCACATTGTAGTACATTTCAGTTAGACATGATAGTTTGAAAAAAAAATAACGGGCTCTATTTATTTAATTAAACTTCTATTCAATTAATAAATATTACACAAAAAGGACAAGGACTTCATTAAATGTGTATTTAGTTTAAATCGTAGAAGGTATACCTATGTATAAAATATTTGTTTATTTTTAATTGGTTTTAACTGTGTTCAAGTCAAGGGATCTTATACATACAAAGATGTTTCAAAACACGTTACCAACATATTCAATCATACGTGATCTCAGGCTATAATTCCATTTGAATTTTGATTATAATCACGTATTTACCGGTAACAATCAGATAGTCCATGCCCGGTATTTTAAAATTATATTTAGGAAACTTTAAAATATAAACAGTAGATAAAATCTGCGGTTTCGAGTAATTTTAATGATACCATAATGATTTACGTGATATTTTGGTTCCACGAGAAATGAATATAACTTAGATTATAAAATAAGTGTTCTACAGCAAATCGATGATTCGACTTATTAGCTGAGTGGGTAGTGTCCTTGCCTTCGAATCCTGGTACGGACAAACTTTGTATGATGAGCACGAATGTTTGTACCCGAGTCATGGATGTTTAATATCTATATAAGTATTATGGGATCGCCTCTAGTCCATTGTACGCTACCCATAATAGAAGCGTTGCTTAGTTTGGGACCGTACAATTGGCGTGTTCGTCTGGTGATATTACTATAAATAATATAAACGCATCGAAATCACTATCCCTAACTCTTGAGGTCGCAGAAAACCCTAGCAAGTAAGCCACGCGCAAACTTGCGTTAAGTAAAGGATCTAATTTTCATGAGACATCGAACTTGGATGCGACCACTAAGAAGATTAGGCACTTGTTACTCCGACCGCCCTTGGGCAGATTCCCTTCATAATGTGTCGGGCAACGGGCCTTTGAATGTGGAATTAGTGGTCATCAAAGCTTTCAGGTTGAACGGTATTTGAATACCTTTGGTTGATTCAATGTTAATGATAGTTTGTACACGATTCATACATTGTTTACCGCGGGAAATGGCTGGCAAAAACCGGATGCAGATATGTTTAGACCAGGTTCTGTGGTGGATACATGTCCAGCAGTGGGCAATGGGCTGATGATAATAAGACATAATGTATGTTAAAGCCATGTAGGAATATTATGCATCTAATCTTCTATGCTTACCTACTAATAAATTATTTCTAAAAAGTAGCAATCATCTTTCTTTATGAAATGAAATAAAAGATGAGATGATGAGATATTGCCTCACCTGCGATTTCTGGGTATGTTGCCAATTATCAATGTTATGGTTCAGCCACACCTGTGGCTTAGTGCACTAATAAGTACCTTAATAATGTTACTAAGCAGATGGAACCAACAGTTTAACACATTAATTTACTAACGTCATTACTAATAACTTTACACATTACTAGCTTTTGGAGCAAAACTACATTAATGTAGCCAAGCATTTAACGTGCTCATTTTTATTTCCTTAGTTAAGGCGTATATTGGTATTAATACTAATACAACGTTAACCCATATGTGGCCTAACCATTAACAATAAACTTAAAATTGATCGATTGACGTAAAACGTCAATATGAATTATTCTGCTACCTCGAATACTTTGGCGCGTGTCTGAAGCGTGCCTGCGCGTGAGCACGAGTATCGTATAACAAATTACAAGAACCAGCTATTGCTGCACCACCATATTAATGCAAAGTCAACGACTTTTTCACAATCCAGCTTACTTTGTTGCTCCGTAAAAGATATTATGCAAATCAAACACGCGTTCAGAAATACCCTCATCGAATACCCGCTTAAGGTTTAATTAAAATAAAACATTTTAAATAATTTATGCAATCCTACGTAGCGTAAAGACTCCACGCTCGCAACAATAAGAATACTTCATTCCGAACTTGACGTCACATAAAGTCGTGGGCGAGGAAGACAGCGCGAATAAAAACAAAATCTTTTTTTAATTTAAAGCGAAGAGACAATGAGCAAATACAGCTGGCGGAATGCAAAACGAAACGGAATGAAGGGAGAAATCCAGTGACATTAGCTGCGGCGATGCTCGGTAGCCAAACGTCCGAGCAATTTATGTGGAAACAAAGCGTCCGAGATGATAGAATTGTCACGTCACGTGCGATAAGCGAGACCTCGGACAGAGGGAAGAATGAGTTAGGCGTCCGCGGCGACGATTGGCGGAAAACTTTTTATTTAGTTTGCAGATAAGTGCGAACGGGACAACCGATGTCTAACGTAACTCAATAGCCTCCACCAATACTCTTTACGACATTGGATAAGCCCCAAAGCATCCTTGAGCGGCTAAGAAAGGAAACGAGGCCGTTCAAGATGTATTATTGTTGTGACTATTGCCTACCATAAACCGTTGCCGCGAATCCTTAATTAACAGGCAACGAAACTGTATCGAGCGGTGTCGCCATAACACTGTGTACGAACGGCTCACTTTAGAGTGCGGTTCGATGCTTTCAAATAAATATGTCAGATTAACGCGATCCATGGCCAAATACAGCGATATTTAGGAGTCAATTAAGAATAAACATGTAGGAACGCCCGGCGCGCCTCGTGTAAAATGTAACTAATAGCGGCTTTGATGGCAACACAGAACAGCAGGAAGCCATGTTGAGAAAACCTGTGACATTCTCGCCGCAGGCGCGCCGCGCCGTGGACTACGCTTGTGTTTACGACACCTCCATTGTTCGTATTGATTGAATTCGCCACAAATTAAAAAGTTTATTGCCTCACTGTTTAAACTTACTCTGGAATTATTTTGTGTGGTTGTTAATAAACTTAACGAAATGGCTGAAATTTACAGATCGAGAAACTTTATTTTTAAATTGTATTATTCAGATTTAAGAGAGCTATTGTAAGAAAAATTAAGTTTTAAATCAATTATATTAACGTAAATGAACGCAATACTAGCTTTTGTGTGAGGTGATATCATGTTACTACTTAAGAAGCCGTATGAGCACGACCGAGGTGTTTTTTTTCTAAAAGCGCAAGGAATACTTTAAATCGGTTTACAAAACATGAGCAACCTTCTACTAAATAAAATATTTAATAAACTGGGGAGGTGATTTTTATATATTTTGGTAATTTGCTATGATTGGATTAATTCTAAGCTATGACTACCTACAAGTTGATGAAGGCTGACGTTTTAGGTCTCTGTAAACTGAGTCAAAGTAGCCACATGTAACGTCAGAAATAAATAGGTATAACTTACCAAATATTAGTTTTACCCAAAGTTTTTATTCTTAATTCACTCCTACAAAAAAATAAGATCCATTTAGCCAATCGAAAGAAAGTATGGAAATAAGATTGACACATAGCGATCACATTAAAATTCTAAAATAAAACACGAAATGTAGGCAATAAACTTAACAGAAGATATAACAGTCATCTCGTAAATATTCAGAGAGACTCAAAAGGCGCGTCAGATCGTCAAGCCGGGGTCCCCTTCAAAGTACATCTCGAACGTCAATTTGTTTACGAATTACGCATAAATTCGTCGCCGAAGACAAGACATCTCGTGCGGCGATCGCCGTTGCGACATTTCAATAAAATTTACGATTCTGACTTAAATGGCGTGTCCGATGAACAAAAAATGTTCCAACATGTTCCTCTTTTATTTTAGACGTACGTTCACTTCGTTAAAATATCTTGGGCGTGATAATAAAACTGTCCGTGCGCCATGCCGCTAATAAATACGCCATTGAAATCGATATTATTCGGATAAAGTAACTGGCTAATTCGTTTTCCAATCGATATGTTTAAACATGCGTTCGAATTTTATGGACGCGTTACTCGATTCTATTCGGTGACTGTAGTTTTTACAAATTTATATTTATGACTAGCTGTTACCCGCGACTTCGTCCGCGTGGTTTTTAACAAAGACACAACCGTTGGTAGCAGCCTGCTCGCACGTTCTGAGCCCGCGGGACGCATTGCAGGTTGTTGCTATCAAACTTAATCAGGCGCAGCGATGCAACATTGGTTTTAATTTGTTTCGTGAGGTCCTCTTTTTTTTCTAAAATAAAAGTATCCTAAGTTACTCCTTATTACATCACCTATCTGCCACTGAAAGTCCCGTCAAAATCGGTCCAGCCATTTCAGAGATTAGCCGGAACAAACAGACAGACAGACAAAAATTGTAAAAAATGTTTTGGTATAGGTATCGTGTATACATCCAAATGCACTTAGTAAAAAGCGGTTATTTTAATATTACAAATAGACACTCCAATTTTATTTATATGTATAGTTAATTTGATTTATATGTGAATTGAACTTGGCCTGTTTTTAGATACGTTAAAAATAATAAATTATTTATTTCAGACTCAAAGTACAGCGATGTAAGGACATTTTTTTTTTGGACTCACGCTGAGCTTTTTGCTACGTTTTAAAAGCATTGTTGTACAAAATAAATAAATAAATTATTTAAAAAAAATATATCCTCATTTTATACTTAATTTATTTTGATACAAACTGAACAATGATTGTTTTTAACAATATCCACCAACAACATACCGGCTTGTCACCGTCGAAATGTGTCACAATTGCTTCAGCATAATGCTTTAGAAATTTCAGAAACGGAATACAATATTATTTTAAGATTCTAAAATAAGTGTGTTACGTGCTTCAGCCAAATGTACGCTTCAT
This sequence comes from Pheosia gnoma, assembly GCA_905404115.1. Lineage (NCBI taxonomy): Eukaryota > Metazoa > Arthropoda > Insecta > Lepidoptera > Notodontidae > Pheosia > Pheosia gnoma. Next base: position 3,994,271 of record FR989909.1, on the reverse strand, counting down.
TGATGTGCGTTATTGGCCATGACAGGCGCGACTACTCCGATGTAGGGCTGCCACATTTTGAATATAGATCCAAAGTAGCAAAACATGCCCATAGTTTTGGTCTCACGTTTGTACAACACAAAAGGGCAAGACTCTTGCCTTTTGATCTTCGACTAAGTCTTTGGTCGGCAACACTAAAAACAACAGAGAAAATTATAATTAACGCTGAATAAGTTACTATTATACCTGCTGATGGAATTATTCTGACTAAAAAGTAATTAATACATTAAAAATCGGTAGTTGATGAGAATGTATACACAAAATCATTACTTTATTCAAAATTACTTCATTCAAACAAGCTTTTGGTTCGTCAAAGAGTATTTTGGGCCAGTCAACTATGTTGAACACAATAATCAATACGCGAATAAAGTGAACTATTTATCTAAAAAATTGCAGTGTAGAGTTATTTTGTACCTTGTGAATGCATAGGGGTGGCAGCCCTACAGAGACGGATTGCTTCGAACCCCTGGTATTTTAGTCTACCACGCGATGGTTCTACAATCATTCGTGTTTACTCAGATGAGTCGAAACTTTAAAATTAGGCGGTGATTTAGGGGACACCATTAAACTGTTTATTTCCTAAATCCTGAAGTTTCAGGATGTAAGCTGTATTATTTCTTGCCATTCTTTATTTGACAAAATTTTAAAAATTGAATTTATTTTATTTATGGTAGCTATATCCCAAAAAGATCCAGTATAGAATTGGATGAGATTAGCCCCAGATAGATATGGATGACACGAACAAAAGGAAGATTAAGTTAGCAGTGGGTAAAGAAAATACGATTGTGGATGATGATGACGAAGAAGAAAAAAAAGAAATACCAATTTACCGAATACAAAGAGACAAAATAGTCGAAGAAACTACTTAGGCAATTCTATGGTGCTCTACTGTTCATTCATATGAATAAACTCATTTCCACTTAGTGTCGTCTCTCTAAATTAAAGTGACCCGTTTGTATGTAAAATTTCAATTTAATTTAATTTTCAATGTTCATTTAATTTTGAAAGCTACCATTCGTTGCATATTATTTATTTTATGAATTCATTTAAATCTCTTAATTCTCTATCAAAAGCCGAAAGTTAAACTTAAATAGGTATATTTTAAAATTCACTTAGTTACATTATTATTATTGAATGATAATTTTCTAAATCAAACGTTTGAAAGTAAACAATCTCAATTTAAACTCTTCGATACCAAATAGGTTCGCTGCGGGTTGTGCGTTTAAAAAAACCAAACGCTTAAAACACTCAACGTTTTACATAAAAAAAGTCATAAAGAGCCATATTTCATTATTTTTTCGTTCTGAAACAACGGGGTGCCTCGTGTTTTTTGTATGAGGCACACCAACTGTGTCTCGGCCCACGCGAGCCCCCTATGATCGTTTCACACTTTAAGTGGCAGTACAGTAGTGCTGTAGGTACCTACAACATGCATGCTCCAACAATTTTTTTGAACAACTAAGCAGAAAAAATGCGTGGGATTGTAATTAACTACTCGTCGATTTAATTAAATTCAAGACTTTCGAAATTGCTCCAGAAGCTTTACGCAATTACATTTTCAACAGATGAGAGCAAAGCAAAAGCGAATTTGATTTCAGATAATATTATAAAGTTCTTACGAAAGTAATAAAAATTGCCGTTAAAATTAACGATTAGGCTGAATCATTATTTTTTTACAACATTTTCTCGTAATATTTAACTACAAATTACAAAAGTATGCGATAATAAACAAGAATCTTACATCTGTGACATACTCTTGGCTTGTATCGACACCTCTAGGAATTTTGATCGTCGTATTATAAAGATTGGAGCTCTAGATAAAAAACGGTCCCCATCAATTTCATACAAAATATTTGGTAAGATCCAAAGATTCGTTTTTATGGGTTTTAAAAGATTAATGCTAAGATAAAGAGATTTGGGGCGGTTCTGACGGACCGGAATTTTCGGAACACGATAAATTCTGACACTTGCTCGGGGAAGAAAACAAACGGCCCGTATTATTTCCACTTACTTTTTATATGCAGTTGATGCGTTGTAAACGTTTTAATTACGACTAAAATGGCTCCCCCCACTTTTATTCCCCACCCCACGGAAAACGTTTTTGCTATGCGTGCACGCATAATGGCCCCGCCCATCGCGGGCATCCTACTGTGTGCAGTTCAAATAACGAACTTTTTGATGCGTGAAACTTTTATTTTTTAATATTAATGGCGTCATTACGTTATAAAATTACGTATTATGCCATTGTTTGAATATTTAATTGTTATTTATTATCATTAATCGGCGTTATTAACTAAAAATACGTATACAGGATGAATATGGGTGCGGATGGCCTAATTCGAAGCTATAGGGAATATGGAAAAATAAAAATACTTAAAGGTCCCTCGAGACCGATTATGATGAATTTTTTTACTGCAACATTAGATTTTTAGATTTGTGTTCTCATCAAAATTGGTCTTGAGAGTCCTTTAAGCATTTTCGATATTCTCTATTGTTTCGGATTTGGCCATCCACGCACACTTAAAAAAACACAATCTGTAACATAGTACCTACTGAAACAAATGAGTTACTACTCAGGCAGCAGGTAGTACATTAAATGAAAGTTCATTAGGTATATACATTACTAATTTACAAGTATTTGAGAGGCAACATATTATTTTAGTTTTGAATCTCGCGCAAATCCCTGAACGAATGTGATTAGTTGATCGGCCGTCGGAGTCCCTACTTGAAATGAAATTGACGAGCTTTTAAACTATCCCCATTTCATCGCAGTCTGTAGAGCTTAGTCTACGCCTTTACTGAGGGCAGCTGCTTTTAATCGGATCCCAATCAACTTCGGAACGATGTAAAATAGTTTACTGAAACATTATATATATAATCAAAACAGCCGCTTTGGCTCGAGAAACCATTAAAACTGATTAACTGTGTCATATTTTGTAATCTGTAGAGGATAATACATTCTAATGTTTATCTTAGTTCTTTGTTTATGACTGATCGTTACTGCTAACCAAGGGATTATGAACGAAAAATTATGTATATATATATATATCTATTTTATTTACTCGGTAACGTTACTGGCTCAGGGCCTAGTAAGCTATTGCCATGCTAAATTGATCTCACGGTGTCTAAATAATATTTTAGCGGAAAACGGAAGATCTTCCAGCCAGGCGGGTGGTATGCCTGGCGGTGCGGCCGCTATGCCCGACGGTTTTTTGTCGGAATCTTGTATATATGTTACATGGTCCGATAACTCTTATAGCGCGATTCAGGATTGTGTTGAGAATTGTCTATTGTTCTGCGCTGTGCTCTGTGCTGCGCCATCTGTGTAGCTTGTGGCGCGGTTGAAGTGGTCGCTACAATTAACCAATAGCCCATATTCCAATCCAGGGGGCGTACTACGAAGACTTATATCCGGGCAGTTACAGAGTTCATGGTAAACCCCCAGGCCTATCGATGAAGCGAAACAATTTGTTATTTGAAAACACCACATTGATAACGGAATACAAACCATTAGATAGCGTGCACATGTGATTGATTGTAAACAGAGATAAAGGTGAAAGGCCCATTAATTTTTTATTTACCGACCTAAACAACGTAGGTGTTTGTGGAAGAAAACGGTTAATGTCAAATATTGGACGGCGACACAATAGTGGGTCAGGATTAAAAGCGAAGCGATGTAGCGGTAGCGGCCGCATCATTTATCAGCACGAGTCAAGTTGTGAGCTTCATTAGGGCTACGTACATAGTCAGCTACCATGCTATGTATCGCATAAAACATCGCTGATAATTCAAAGCTTTAGAGCGTGCGTGTATATTTAAAAATAAGTTTATACCAAGAAAACGGATACTTGAAATAAAACTGAGGATTTATTAACTTAGCTAGGTACGAAACAAGCGGCGACCACGAATTTGTACGCGTCGGATTTAGTTTGTTAGCTTTGTGATATTAGTACAACTTGAAACTCAAACTATCGCTAGTATGAATTTCAAATTGTACTATTATCTGGATACTAATTAAGTAATTGCATGTACGACAACACTAGAGATTCATGAAGATAACCCATTTTATATCGAGATCATCCGAGATCTGAATGAATCCGAGTTTGAAGCGCGCGATCAACTAACAAATATATCTTGCTTTTAGTAACGAAGAGGTCACAAACCATTTCTCATTTCCAATTCGGAAATTCCAGTTCAATAAACATTTACAAGATTCGTTCGATAAAATAACGCAAAAGGAGATTTAAATATTAACATCTTTCTTAGAATTTATTATCTCACTTACAATTGATTTACAAATTGATTGTAAATAATTATACAACGTCATGTTGTTTTATGAAAATTTAATCGTCGAAGTAGGCTTTAATAAGTCTTTTAATTAATTATTATGTTGGAAGAAAAGTTCACAAGCTGATATCAATCAATGTTGATCTTGGAATTAAATGGAGGTCCGCGTTTTGTTCAGTCTGAACCGAGCTTTATCATAGTCTCGCGTGATAAAGGGCTCTACATCAACGTTGAGCGGAGGGCATGCATGTAATTTGTAGTAACGATACGTGTTTATTTTATTGTCACGGCACTCTAATATTAAATATTAATTAGGTGTAAAGCAAGTCCACGCCCATTGAAGACGAAATTGGATGACTTTATAGCTTGACTATTGAAGCAACTATAAATATTATACGAAACTACAAATCAAGCGCACCTGTGTTCACCAAAATTTTGTTTACTACTTGGAGTAATCTACGAATTGTCTACAGACCTAGCTATAAGTAGAAGTAGCACGGTATTGACTAATTGTAGCCAATACGAAATGATGTTGTCATAGATAAGTCACAGTTCCGTTTTTATCTCCCTCCTTGTCTCGACGAAGAGATCGTATCATCATGGGAAGCTAAAATGAACACGTAAAATATTTTATGGTTCCACAAACGCTACAACGGGCTTTATGTGAGTGAAAATAGATTTATTATTTTAACGTTATTTTTATAATGGTTGAATATTTTATGTTCCATTCCACGAAGATGCCTTCCGTGGCGCGAGGATGAGTGATGCCGGTCCGAACGATACGCATCAACGTTACATAAAACCTATAACTTCACACCGAAACCGATTGTAACATCAGCTTATTGCCTCTACTAAACAAAATAAATTCCTTCTGCCTCGTTATCTAAAATCTTTAAACGAAACCCGAAACCGTAAACATACGCGTTGAGCATACAGTGTTAACTATTCATTCGGTGTCTCCAGAGAATATATTGAACAAAAGATGGGCTCAGCATCCGACTACACTATTTCTCACTACATCGGTGCGATGTAATCAGAGAAGACGACGTGTCGCGCTTATTTATGTATGAGCAGGGCGCGGGCGAGGGTGGGCCAAAAGCGCTAGATACAAACAGAATAATATTGATGACACTGCGCTACGAGGGGTCATGAATCATTAATCGTCTGCTCTCGTGTACGGCTCTATTACGACTGCCTTGCAGGATAAGCCACCCTTGACGAGGTGACGCCGTACGAGCAGAGCGCTGCCGCAGACGCTTGCCTTTTTCACATTATTATGAGTTCACGAACACGTTTGTTAGTACGACGGAGATGTTATTCCTGTGAAAAATTTACAAGAAAAATAAGTATTTGTATTCTGAATAGAACTCTTAAAACTCCAAACGCCAACTGAAGTTTAATGTACTCATTGAAATAAAACTATTTTTTAAGGATTTTATCGCGTTTATTTTTTGTTTTTACGTTCCCGACGTTTCGGCTGCTTTACAGCAACCATGGTCACGCGATAAAATCCTTAAAAAATAGTTTTATTTCAATGTGTAGTATTCGCGTAAATATAAGAAATTTAATGTACTCAGTTAGATACGAAAACTACTACAAAAATTACAAATCATAAAAGGAACATCAAGTTATTTTCTTAAATACAAAAAAGCAAAGGCAATTTTAAGTTAATACGGTAAGCAGCAGACATGGCTACTTCCAAATGAACTCAAACGTAATAAAAACAAAAACAAATCGTGGACAAAAACGCAGGTCATTTCGGCGTGGACTTTCTCGTTTATTTTTTCTAAGCTCTGCGTGGCCCGAGGACGTGCATCCGAAACCTTGAGATGTTTTTTTTTCTCTTTTTATACTCAAACAAAATTTTATTCTACCTCTTGTGCATGGCTGAACAACGATAAAATAATAATGCTTAGCCTCGAAGTGGGCTGCTTCAAAAAGGGACCGTAAGGGAAGGTCGGAACGTTCCTAAATTTCTAATCGAGATTTTATTTCACGATCACCCGGCCCGCTCTTTATGGTCGCTTTTTGCAATGTTTTAGGTCTCAAGGTGAAACCGGCATAATTCTTTCTTTTTAAATACAGTTTTTCGCAGAAATATATTCGGGTAAGCTAAAATTTGTGCAATAAAATGAACAATACGGCATAGAGTTGTTGATTTAAAACTTTGAAACTATGCCACCAATCAGGTAATGGTTTCAACAAAATTTATACAGAAAACGGTATGACCTTATTTAGAATGGTGTTATGTAGGTTAAAAATACTTTAGGGAATTATTGAAAAAACACATAACTATAATTTGAAAAACAAAAATACCTTGTTTTTTTTTTCGGGTAATAATGCAAACATGTATTGACATGTTCAGAAATTTAAAAATTTCTCAATGAAAGATTAACAAATATACAACCAATGTTATAAAAATAAACAATAAAATACCTCATTCTGATTCCAAGCGCACACACACCATGACAATTTTCCAAACATGAAAGTATTCAAAATGAATTCTCATAAAAGAACGACACATAAAATTTACATGACAAGCCAACTTACATGGTATAATGTAGACATAACCATATCTATATCTTGGCACTAAAGGTACTTTTTAAAATTCATCACGTGTTCCGAAGTTGGACTTGCCATCGAGTGAGGCACGCTTCCAACAAAAAGCTACCCAAAAAAGGTGAAAAGTTAAAAAAAACTACGAAACAAATATTTTAAAAGGACATGTTGCAAGGAGACACAATAGGAGAAAATAGTTACTGGCGACCAGCGTGGCCCATCAATGCCTGCATTTTGAACAATAATCTTTTGTTTTCTGATAAACAAAAGAATTCAAAAACTGTTTTAATTAGTATGCATATCTGTTTGTTTAATATTTTTTTCAAAAATGGAACGTACTTTTTTTCTTTTTATAATAGGTGCAAACCTTAAATACAGGGCAAGATAACTAAACATAAAAATCATTTGGCAACTAACAATACAAGTTATTCGTGAATCCGGTGTTGGTTATTATATTCGAAATTATAAAAGGATACAAAATTATACCTTCCAAATAGATCAGGTAAGCAGCCAGCTTTGAAGCCTATAGTTAAGTAATTTGCGTATTTCCTCACTATGCCCCTAAACTTTGTAAAGAAACTACCTATCCTTCCGCCCGTAGCAACGTCACGCACATCCCTTCACAAACAAAGTTAAAAAAAAGCTGATGCGAGATCATTGTGCCTTTGTCACAGGTAGAATTTGTAAAAAAAAAACCACCCACTAAAAGCAAAGCATTAGACACGCAAAAAACAGATGCGTGATCTTACTAAGCACGCCGTGGATTAGCAGCAGATGTCGATTTTTGAAATGTAGATCATGTACATGATATGGGTGCAGTTTTTGTGATAAAACCTACCTGAAATCATAAATAGATCGCTAAACTTACAACAGAATATAAATTTGTAGAATGGATTTAATATCTGCGTCGCTGTCGAATTGGGGATAAAGGATTATTCTACTTCTGTAAGCAAGAATGTCATTTAGCAAATCGATTGTTGTCAGAGATATTTTGTATTTGATCATGAAATTGTTGAGGGAATCACTATTCTTTTACCGATTCTGTACCTACTACCTTAAATAATTAAAGTAAGGCTTAATGAAAATGTATTATCAGAAGAATGTATGCTATGTTGATAGTAAAAAAAGTCCAATGAAGGTAATGTATAACAACAAGAAAAAAAACTTGGAAACTAAAACATGCCAGCATTGAAAGCGCCAAACACACTAAATAGCTGACGGCGTTACAGTGACGCGATCAATTTACTTCTACAAAAGGTTCGATTAAGGAGGTATTTTCGTTGTATGTAATTTGATTCACGTAGGTATTTGATGGTACGTACTTTGATAGTCAGGAGTTGACACCACCAATTTATGATTATATTGATACTAATTTGAAACGTGGACCAGTGTTGATACAGTTATGGGACCGAATTAGCAGTACCTACCTAGTTAGTTATTTTTGAAAATTATTTTTAGTTTAGGACCAATCTTTCCTGAGCAATATATCGTGTTTCAAAGATAACCACATTATTTATATCTGTCAATGTAAATACTCGTATAATGATTTTTATAATTGAAATGGATTCTAGGTTTTTTTTTTGTATTGGTATAAGTCAGCCGGTATAAATAGTATATTCATTCATGATAAATTATATCAATTTCCGATACACACACAAGAATAACTTAATTAAACTTTACTGAATCAAGAATATTGATTATCCAACATAATAATTTATGGCGCTATATGTTAGAGGAGAGCTGAAACAAATAAGTTTATTCCAATTTAAAGGGGATAGCCGATACAAATTACATTTATAGAGGCATGGACCAGCCAGATAACCAGCAGGCAACCTGTTCCGAATGATTCAAATAAATAACGCGACCACTTTAAATAAATCCTATCTACAAATACTGATCGATATATTATTATCGTTTTTGAGTCCACTGATAAAAGCAATTACGTTAATTTTGTTCGTTCGTTAAGTAATGACGTTGATTTAGGTTCTATATCTAATATGATATGAGTGTTTGATAATTTTTTATATCATCTGTTAGGCTAAATTCACAATTATTTAAAAATATGGAACATGCATGATCGTTTTCATCGACAAGAAGGTTATCATCACTATCACGATCACAATGTGTTTAAAATTTTCAAGAAATTGGATTTTATTGGATTTAGAAACCATTTCCAAAATAACATTCAGCACGTTCAACACGTGCTTCGGAGGGCACGTTAAGCTGGTGGTGCATATCTTTCTACCATCTTTGACGGTCGTTACTGGCAGTGAGAAGCCTAAAAATATTCTGAAAAATGGTCTTACTCTTTTACCACTAAATGGGTCTTGGAGAGCTGATGGAAAAAGCTCCATATAAAGATCGGTAATACCAAGATCCGTATACCAAAATAATGGAAAAGGCTAAGAGGAAGAGGAACAAGGTCAAATTCTAGACTGAATTAAATATTTTCTTTCGTGTGAGTCCACGTTTTAACAAACACCAGGTCACATTGTAATAAACTTCGAGAACTCAGTAGGAGCAATATCAAGCGGTTTTTATTCCTTCTGTTCGGTCCCTTGTTCCATATGGCTCGTATATCCTACCTTCAATTACGAGATGGGGATTTTTATTTGTTATTTTGGTAGTTTAAGTGAGAACAAGGAATGAAGGAATAATAACAATGAGATGCCCAAATTATGTGAGTGATTTGCCTTTTAATAATGTCATTTTAAAATACTTTAAAAGTCACAATAGAATTGAATTGATGTGACAATTTATAGGCACCGTTACTGATTGCTAAATGGTCACTTTTGACAGTTTAGTTTAGGTAAACTCAGACTGGCACTGACGATTGCTTTGCCATTTAATTATGAGTTAATTGCTAGCAGACTTGGTGCTCAGCTTTTGCTTACAAATTCAATGGCTGCCATCGACACACCGACTAAACAGATCGATGGACAAATAAATAAAAAGGTATTTACAATCAATTATTATACCTATTCTACTGCAAAAATACGTTTCTATTAGGTACAAGTGTTTCCGAGATTACGTACCGAATTAGAAAAAGACAATTCTTTCAAATAGGTTCTCCATCTTGTTCACTTGTTTTCTTTGAATTGTTCAATCAATTAGAGAAGAATGTAATTGTGTTTACTGAGTCTCCTTCATTGTTAGCTTTAATTGGTAACCTTAAGGCTTACATCTTCAATCTAGATGAAACTTATAGCAAGCTGTCAAGTATTTTAATTACTTAAAAGGTTTTAAACCAAGTGCATGTACGTAATGGTTTTAATTAAAAGTCCTAAGCAGGGGACTACTGTAACATCACAGGATTTACAGTACTAGTATTACATTGAATTCAAAGACAAATACATGCAAACATGCTTACATGAAAATGTATTTACATCTACGTGCAGATATAGAATACAATAGAGTTTAAAATAAAAATGTTGAACTTTTTACCTAAAATGTGCTTATTGTAATGCATTAAGATCTAGATTTATGATTTCCTTACCTTCTGCAAACATGTTGCTCTACATTGCGCCACACGCAGTGGTGATGACACTTCCTCCTCGGCCGACACTCCAATCCATGACATTATAAGAGTAAACAAGGAGAAACTATAAAATAACATTTTGGCACACATTTTCTTTGGTATCCCTCTTGTTGTAAATAAAAGTTTGGTCAAAGCCGCGGGCTTATCATAACCGGCACATAAATCTAAGAGGTGATATATTGCTCATAACGTCTTCTTTATTTCTTTCTCCACTGTTTTCTGTGTCTTTACAAGTTTTTCGTCACGATAACATGGTTTTTACTGCAGTATCAAAGTATTTCGCTGCAGTGATGAAATCCGTAATCCAATTTTTTGGGGGTCTCGTAGTAGAACAATTAAAATAAACTAAAACCAACACAAAAAGTCAACAGTATGAAAACGCACTTGGAAATTATTTTTCACGGTTCGAATCGTTTCCGACGGAATGTTGCTCGAGAGCCGACGTTGCCGCCGGCGCGGTCGAATGCAGACTAACCTCCCCGCTTAAAGAAGCTCGGCTCCTCTCCCCTCTGTTGGTTAATTTTTATGTCTGTCTCGCTCGATCGCAAGAGCTTTCCCCCGTCTCTTTCCCTCTTGACACAAAGCACCCATCCATGGCTACGTCCGTACTACTACGTTTGCCGCTCTCTCTGTCCTCTCTACTAGTGCATATATATTATTCTATCTCGTTTCATCTCGGGCGGTTTTACGTTGTTTTTCCTTGATGCAGTTTAACGGATGGGAATGTAGTGGTTATTGTTAGACAAAGACGGTGGTAGTAAAAATTTTAGGGTTGTTCGAAAGGGGTGACAAAGAATCGAGCTAATTCAGGGCTTGGGTTTTTATGGGAGCTCATGCGGTAAAAAGTATCCCGCCTCTCTCGTTTGTTCAACTTTATGGTCCTCGCGTCGTGAAGCCATATTAATAATATTAATGGCTACCGCATCAACTATTAATACAGCATTTTTTATGACAGTGTTTATGAATTCTTAATTTTATAATAGCTTATATTTGCCTCGATAAGGTTTTATGAAGAGCAGCTGGAAAAAACATCAAAAGAATTATATTAATAAGTATTAGAGGTATGTTTCGAAACTTTGCTTTACTGCGGTATAAAGAAGATCCTTCCGCAGAGCAACAATTCACGGACGAGTCAAGTAGGCATTGTATGATAGAGCAAAAAACAATATTTTGCGAGAGGCAAGCGCTTCACGGACCCTTCAGCAAAAAGATTAAATAAGAATACAGTGTACGTGACAGCGCACAAGCCTTTACGTAAAGGCATTTTTCGTTTTCTTTCTCCATAAACTAGGCTCGTTCTATTCATCTCGCTGTCTTTAATCTTCCAGTCTCCTGCCAGAGTTTGTCTAGACGAGGCCTCCGTCCCAAAGTAAATGCGCACAATTTCGATATACACGGTATGGTCGCGTCTAAACGAATGTTTCTGCTAGATCCACGTTATTAGTTTTGTTGTAGTTTCAAATGCTAGGAAGCTATAATATAACATAAGCAGATGGCATAACATAAAACAGATGAAGGTACTGTTTTAGGATTGGCGGATCAGTAAATACCTTAAGAATAGGAGTCGTGGGTTGAACAAACATTGATCTTAGATAGAAAATAGATAGTATCCAAGTAGGTACGTAATGGAGATTTTACAGAATGTGCCTACATCAATAACGTTACTTATGTAACACTGCATTGCGTTGTTTTTTTAATACCTATCTACACAGACAATGAATATACAAGTATATTGAAATCTAACCACAAACAACAAATAAATCATAATCTTCCTCCATCAAGCTTTTCAATGAATACAAACTTAACTATATCAGAATATAAGAATGAACCCATATTTGCCCGGCTTGGTCCTTTTTACCAGGGACGTTTTCTAGTTTATATTGTTGACAAATGTGATCCGACCACCACGTCGGCGGTTTATAGCTCGCCATGACAGCCGACGCGTTGTCGACTTCGTTGAAAGGTTTACTGCGGAATCGTAAAAACAAGTGTTCGGTTTTGGAAGGTCAAAGTTTACTTGATTGTTTAGAAATAGGATCAATTCGTTCGGTTGTAGCGATTGATTTTATTGGACAACGACTGGAGGGTATGAGTGATTTTTTTATTGGTATCACTATATCAACACGGTTGCAGATTTAATATATTTTGGTATTAGATCTGGTACCTCAGAGACCTCAGATATAAGCTATAACTATGCTGTAATAGAATTAAGAGGCGTTGGTGTATCTCACGCAACAAAAAAAAATGTATTGATAACGTCAACTACGATTTATGTTTTTTTTTATATACATGTACACGGATGCGTTACAGATTTGGCTTGAGGTTACAATACCTATACGGAACGAATATCAAGGATCAAGTTTTACATCATTGTTACAGCATTGTTTTTACACACGAACGCCTACCCATATCCGGTTCTCGTGAATTAGGTATGACGGTTACTTCGGCATGATCTGTTTTCCATTACCGATTTTACGAGGCACATATTCGACTTTTACTGTAAAACTTTTACAGTTCTGAAGGCAGAAATTACGTTGAACGTAAAAAGTATGAAGTCGCATCAATATCTTCTAAGAATGTAGGCTAATAATCAATGTTCTAGTGCTTACTTTTATAATGATATATTATTAGCAGCTTGTTACTACTTCGTGTTTTTATTATTGATGTTTCATGAGCTTTGCAAGTATAATTCGACTATTAGCGGAAAAGGGAAGATCTTTCAGCCAGGCGGGTGGTATTCTTGGCGGGGTGGCCGCTATGCCCCAACGGTTATTGTCGGGATCTTGTATATATGCTACTTGCTCCGAAAACTCACATAGCGGGATTCAGGTTTGTATTGAGAATTGTCTATTGTTCTGAATGCGTCTGCAGCTGCTGTATCGGTGTAGCTTGTGGCGAGGTTGAAGAGGTCGCTACAGACTCTATAGATTGGCTCCGTACAAGATTGTATTGTGGTAGCTCTTATAGACTAGTCAGTACCAACCTTCAAAAAGATAGGATCAGAGAGAAACGAATCGCAGAGAAAAGAGAGACTGATCCATCCCTGAGAATATCAAAATTTTAAGGGTGTAGATACGACTACAACATGTAACCAAAGAAAAAGGAACAAAATGTTAAGATAAAGCTAATTGTACACCGCAAAACCACTATCTAAAAGCAAATACACCGAAATGTAATAGAAATATCCGTACGCCGCTGTAGGTAGCTGTTTCGAGAAACAAGAGAGCTAATTAGAACTTGTAAGATGGTCGGAGTAAGTAACGCTGTGGGCTTGGGAACAACTTGTGGCATTATCGCGACAGTGTGTACGCGAACTGTAGGGTGTTGCCACATAGAAAACTAAAACCTTTAATTAATTATTTTTGTCTCAAATTTACAGCAGCAATTGACAATGTCTCAATTTCAAATTTCGAAGTAGGACGTACAGTTCCCTCGCAATGTTTGCCTTCATCGTACAACAAGTGATAATCATAATAGATTATGAGATCTGCCTATAAAATCCTCAAACGGGCGCCGGGGTTTGAACCTTCTTCCTAATTTCCAAAGCAAGGGCTTAAATTGCTTAGCCATCACTGCTATTACTTAAAATTGCTAAACAGAAAATGGCAAAAACTTATCAGTACCCAGTATCCGATCCCAAGAGCGCATCGACGCTGGGTGTAAAATTAATATAGATGATTAACCGAGTCAGGGTTGATAGGAAGCCCATCCAAATACCATATTGATAGAAAGCTAGAAATAAAAGTCTGCGATCAATAGGTCTCATAAGAAACAACCCTAGCTCAATGACCTATGTGAGATACATATGCCCTCCTATATATTCAGTTCTCAGACCTCCACAATGTTGCCACGATTTGTGCCCGAAAAAGGTTGCTGAATTAAAAGACCCTTGTAAATTCTAGGGTTAAATTGTCTTAGGTTATCTTGTTGGCTGAAGGGATGCGTTAATATAGGTCGATTGATTTTTAAAAACGTGTAGTGAAATGATATTGAATCTTAAATTCCATAAATTGGAATAAAAATAATCATACGGATTTTATTGCGTTTATTTTATGGTTCCGTAATTGGTTTTAATGCAATGTGTCATTCGATTATATATAGGATATCAACATTCCATAACTGTGAACAATACATTGCACTTACATAATCATAAAAGTATATAATCTTGAACGCAAAGTGCGATATGAAAAGCAACCTTCAATAATTTTCATTCGCATATTTGCGGAATTCCAATATGAGTTCCCCAAAGCCGGTCGTAATTTTTACGCTTACAAAAACAGATATAAAAAAATAACTATTGTTGTGTATGTTTTTCCGTCGTATCATCTAGTATGCATATAACCTGAGGCGGAGGGCGGTAGGGGACCGCAATCCTCTACTTCTTCATTGATTTTACGAGCACTGGGAAAACAATTGAGCTAGCTTTATCTTAAAAACTTTATTATGAAGTTAGATTTTGCTCGAAGGCCACGAGAGCAAATTACCATTCATAATTTAAATACTCGACTAATAAATTTACTATATTATTTACCATAGATTTGCGTAGTAAGTATAACTTTGCTGATAGGTATTCGATCGATTGATAATCACAAATCGATTTGGATCGACTGACAACAGCAATATATTTAAATCACCTTGCTATTCTAAAATGTTTTCTCTAAGTAGTTTAAATAATTTACCAATAACTAGGTTCTTTGTAATAATATATTCTTATAAATTATATTACCATAATTAACATACTTCTACTAATACACTGAAATAAGATGATTCCTATTTATAACTGGAAAGAATCTCAACGGATTCCTATTCGAAATCGTCATCATAATAATGCATACTTTCGTTTATTTCTTCAGTCTCAGCATTTTTATTTCACTCGTTCTGTCCGCCATGCAACTGCAGCTCTTAAACATCAGAGATTACAGTCAAATATCCATATTACCTGTATGGAATCATTTCAATTGTAGAGCTATTTTAATGTAAGTAATTGGTTTTAAAACGATTGCCAAAACGCACAGCAACAACTCGCTACTAGTGACTCAACGTATTTTTAAACAAACAGAATAAACAAATATTATTTGAGGCATTTTAATAAAATGTCTATGTTAAAGTGTTAATATTATTTGCATGTGTGATAATCAGCAATTTTGCCGTCTCTGTGTCTTGAGTCTACTCTATGAATAGAATTGTACAGTTGTGAAGATGGAACGGTATAACCAAAGAGGCACGGAGCCATCTCTCCTTATTTAACTATTTTTATGACATTATTTTTTAAATGTAATGAGTTCTGTTGTTTTCATGTCCATGGCGGATCGAGGTCAAAAAGGTCTTTACCATTTCCAACCAGACTCGATCTTCGCAGCATTTAGATTTCATTTTATATTTGGAGTTGCTTGTAATTTAATCAGATTCGGACGGTTATTATTTTTAAGATATAGTATTGTCTAATAGAAGCGATAAAGTTATGTTTTATGTAAAGAATAAATATATCTATTTATACAAAACGAAGTCGTGTTAGTTACTCCATATATCACTCATGAACAGGAGGGCTACTTTTAATGATCTTCGACTTTTTTCATTTGTCTCTGTCCGAATAGCAGAAAACTATTAAAATATGGGGAAAAATGTGTAAATGGAAATAATAAAGATAATTTTTTTTTTCTCATAGATTTGATTCTGAGGCGGTACAAAGTTCTATGGAATAGTTAGTATATTATAATATCAACATACAGGGTTATCCATTTATCTTATCTCATGACAAAATCTGTATATAAAATTGGACGCCAAATTAAAAATACATAGAGACTTAACCAGCGAAAGTTCCCCAATAAAATTACCGAAGCAACCCTAAGTAAAAAAAACTCGTGTTTCAAAAGTTTGCCTGAAATTCTGAACCGTTCTCGTATTCTTTGAAGATATAAAAGACTTTTTGGTCTCAAAGGGGGCAATGAGCTCACGTCGTTACTTTGATTAGAAGTTCGGACTGCCCATTGTAGCCATTGGATTCACTGATTGTACCATTATTATTATACCAATAGGCACCTCTACATGACTCATTCTTCCACACATGATCGGAGAGTGCGAGATTGACCACATGAAAGCTCCCACGCGCAATCGCGAGTGATTGTTAATCCGGTTTTTTAGCAATTGATTTCTTTGCTCAAAATGTCTTCTTGTTTGCTCAGAAGGAAAAAAGCTTCTATGTAGATTCCAATCATGCGCTAATATCTGCGTGAGTTTTCAAAGTCCAGTGCTTCTTGCGGCGGGATTATCTCGCGCTCTTTCGCCCATGAAACACGATTCACACTGTAAAGAACGTACGTGTGAATGGAGTCGATAATAACGCACTAACGATTCACGCGGTAAAGAATGTACGTGTCAAGGCAGCTAATAGAATAGCAATCACGCACTAAATTTGTTTGTCGTTGGGGATTGATCGAGAAATATTTACAGCGTAAGGACAAAACTCAAGTTATAAAATTCTCGCAATCAGAATAAATATATTGTTATATAAATTGCTTTAAATATTTTTGATACACAATGTTTTCATGCCACTGGCAGGTTACAAAATGTAATCTGGCAAAGTAATTTCATAGTAGCATCTCGCGTATATAAATAATTATACAATCTTAGTTCTATTTACCTTAGCAACAGTCTAGTACTGTATTAAATGATTATTCTGCCTCTAATACTATGTAGTTGTTGAAACTTCAAGTTGGTTTACGGAGTTAAGCTGAGTTTAATATCAAGTTATTTATGTTTTCTCCGTGTTAAGCTCTATCTGTATGGATTTTATGTCCATGCTTCAAATTACTGGATTAATATGTCAAGATACTATGTTGAGATGATAGTCAGATTACCTAAATAAGATGCTGATGGCACTTTATTTATGTTTTTATTCATATTTCTATCACATAATTTTATATCATGATTTTCGTAAATTATTATACATTAAATTTTCTATTTATTATCATATGTAAATCAAAAGAAAATAATTACCTCATGGTTCTCCTTCGTATCTCTTTTGTCTACAGCAGTTTTAATAGTTATAACAATAATATCGCCTCACCAACTATACGGTCCCACAGCAACGGTTGTATTATGGGTACCGTACAAGGAACAGAGGGCGAACTCAGTATATCATACATATAGATATTAAACATCCATGACTCAGGTAGAAACATTCGTTCTCATCACACAATGTTTATCCCTATCAGGTTTCGAACCCGGGACCCTCGGCACAGAAATCAGGGTCACTACCGACGGCGTTAATCAAGCCCTTCATTACAATTAAATACTTAATTAGTATAAACAATGATAAATGCTTTTGACCACTACTGCCTATCCTTTTATATGCAAGTACCTACGTAGCTTTTAGAATGTTATATCTCCTATAAGTCAGGCGTCCTCCGTCGGTGGCTTGAAGCGAGTCCAGAAATACTTGGACAGTATCTTTTGCCAACTTTAATGAAGTTTCCCCTTTATTACTGGCGTCTTAACCCCAAGGATCTTTGTGTTTATGATCCTGTTATAACTTTAAAGGGATTGCAAAGCCGTACTGGGAGTTTATATTAACGTATGTAAGGAGAGTTTGGTAGTTTACTTTTGAATGTTCGCAGAATCTCTAAAAGGTATGAGATTTTAAAAAATCAAGAGTCCATGGAATTATCATAGAGTGTCATAGTTTTTTCTCCGAAAGATATTTCGGGCGCTAACTTACATTTCACCCTCATATCGGACATAATGTGGAAATGCAATTTCCATAAATTTTACACGCTGTGAGCAGAGACCCCATCCGAAAAGATTGGACGCGACCGCATAAGTGGTATCACTGAGATCTATATTACTATGGAAAGATAGGTATTTATAAACACCCATTTAGGCATGGGCAAAAAATATCGATATATTAAAATATCGATATTTTTCCATACAATTATCTATATATATTGTCGATATTTTAATCACGATATATCGGTATTTTTTTTAGAGTATCGAATTTGTATCAATTCCGATTTTTTTTTCAACAAATATATTACAAAAAAAAAAAAATATGCACATGTAGAAAATTCAAAAAACTATGAATACAATTTAAAAAAAAATCGTCTATTCGTTTTTACGCAGTTTGAATAATCATGCGAAAACTGACGATATATCGATATTTTTCTATATATACTGTTTAAAAATATCGGTACGATAAATATCGATATATTTTTTCACTTGCCCATCCCTACACCCATTTACGTTTTAAGCGACCACAACATAGAGTCGAAATTGGAAACGATGAAAAAGTTTTACGCAATGATGTAAAGAGTTTTTTTTTTCAAGAAAGACAAATTTCTCAACGTGCATCCTACAGGGACATACATTTTCATGAGTGGACCGGAGAAGTGCGGTCGTAACAAACTAAATAAATTATAAAAAGAGATCTCGTGCGGGAGACAAGGCTTTTCTTGGGACAAGTCGTAAATTTAACGGTCGAAGAAATCCCTATTTCCCCAGCTATTCACGTGGTTGAGCTAGCAAAACTATCGTAGTTATGAGTAATTGAATAAGCCCGTCGCCACTAAAATATTAACCAAGTAACATGAAAAATCCTATTCTTATAAAGCTGAGATTATACGTACTGTGTTCGTGAATCATCGCATAAACTGAAATCAGATTTTAGATACAAAATCTAGTTATTAGTTGATATTTAAATGTGCTAAAGGTATATATTACCATAATGAATAAAGTGACGGCTAAGTCCTTCTTATGATTAAAAGTCTAAGGTTTTTTACTAACATGGTGTAAAAACGCTCGAGTTGTGTCCAGCAATTATTTAAGTTGTTACTGAAATATTCACGCCGTTGTTCGTGATTCGTGTGAGTTTCAACCTCTCGCACCGGGCCAGCGTGGTGGACTAAGACCTAAATCCTTCTCATATTAAGAAGGAGCGTGCCCAATGCATCTCTGCCTAACTCTCGGGGATTACAGGCGTGATGGTGTATAGCATCAATTCTCCCACTGCCTACATCGAACTGAATCCCGAATGTTCCATTAAAACTTAACTACGTATGTAACGCCTCTAATTAACGCAGTAGATCTCCCATTCGCCTCAGAAATTGCTCCATTGTACAAAATTTGTAACGTAGTAAAATACCTGGACCGCAACAGAATTACCATGGAATTATGAGAATAATTTAATTAAGACATAACAGCACCTTTAATGCCGATTAGTCACACGATCCGTGGTTTGGGCGTGCTAGGTAATTTGAGATCTTAATTGGCTCACTGTGGGTTTGGTCAGACCTCCTACAATATACTGACCAATCCGAGGCGTCAAGCATTCGGTGCTTCGACGGCTTCTCTGATTCACCATGTGATTAACACTTAGTGGTATTCTCTGTTAATTTACTTACGATCACGATGCAATTTAATTTTCAATCAGGGTTTCATTAAACATGTCTAATAAGTGCTCAGCATGGTCTATAAAAGAGAAGCCAGTAAATTACAACAGCTCCCATTTATTACATATTTCCTTTGATCTAACTAACAATTTGCTGGTCTGGGTTTGTTTTGCTTTCACAGCATGTAACATTAGTCTTGTCACTAATAAATGTTGGTTGTTGGAGGAATGTTTTTAGTCGAAACGAGTCATTTACAATATGTAGCCGAGTCTAAGACAAAGCGAGTCTACAGGCCGTCACAGCAGGCGTGCTAATAAGCCCCTTACATCCAAGGCTAGTATTATTTTTCTTAAAGATAGCATAGCGGGAGTTTTCAATGTAATTGCCCCGGTTCCTTCAAGAGGCTGACAGCTCAAAGGGCAGTCAGTGACGTGCTTATTGTCAGAACGCCCACGGTTTACCTTATTCAAAGTTTGCGGCTTTTTTTCCTTTATAAATATTCGCCGGGAGTCAGTTGGTAATGTTGGCGGTGTTTTACATCCCCATTCATATATATTTATACATAAAAACAACAATTATTTCTTAGGTTATATATATGTATGTTTATTCTCTACTATGAATCTATATATTCATTATCACGTTCGGTAATGTAATGTGACGATTTTAATGTGATGTGTGTGTGTGTGTGTGATTTTAATGTGTTGTGATGTTTACCAAACTTCACATTGGTACATAAAATATTTTATAATGTAAAATTATAGGGTGTTCACTGCAATCATCCCTTTATGATCCAAGATACCTTATACTAAAATTCTCCGATAGATTATGTTCCAATAGTCGTAAAACCGAATTGTGGTTATAAAATGTTGTAATTAGTGAAACTAATGGTGGTAATCTACTTCCACACTAAGAATACAATAATAAATATTTCTTAATCGTAAACGCTGGCTATAAAATTAATTGTTGTAAGTACAATTGTATACTGTAATATATTATCTTACTGGCTTCAGAAAAGACTGGATAGCATTAAGTTTTAGGAATGTTTGAAACAAGTGAAATAGATTAGCAAGAACTTGCGATAGCCAAAGTCAACATATAATACCAGCCCTTTTAATGTCCTACTGTTGGGCACGGGTCTCTCCTCATTACGGGGGGGATTAGGAAAAGTCCACCACGCTGGTCCAGTGCGGGTTGGCGGACCTCACACTTATTTTGAGGAGTTCTCACAGACATGCAGGTTTCCCCGTGATGTTTTCCTTCACCGTATAGCGAGTGATAATCATGATTGGAAATGAGATTCGCACATGAAATCCAGAAATTTTAGAAGTGCGAGGCGGGGTTTGAACTTGCGATCCTCGTTACCGAGGCAAGCGTTCTACCAACTTGGCTATCACAGCTTAAATGAATAATATCATTAATTCATTTTATTCACGTTCATTCACTTCCTTGGGTTAAATCGGATGACAAAATATACAAAAGGACCAAAAGTGAGACCATTCTTTCCTCTTGGGTAACCCGATATTGCTCATTCAGTTGTTTTCTGGCTGTTTGGGTATAAGATTACAAGCAATATATTTCAATATGGCAATCGAATTTACGAACGTACTCCAGTGTGTTTAACGAGGCCATTTTGCAGAAGGTAATATTTTATTTCATTGCCGTTTCGCGGGTCAACAGTCGCATGCTTGCTTAATTGGCGTTTAAAAAATATTTCAATGTACATTACACCTTAATCTGAATACATTTAGAAACCTACCTACTGAATGTACTTTTAGGGTGTCTTATCAATATGGTAATCATGGAACCCTTATGGTGCGACCGACGGATAGACATACATGTGTCTGTCTGCTTATATTGTCTGCATCGTATTAGTTATTGATCGGCCTTGACCAAAATAACGCATAAAAAACATTTTCATACTGCTTATGTTTAATTATCAGCGACCCTGCTTTCTGTGACGAATGTTCCGGGTTCGAATCCTGCTAGGCAAACTTTGTGCGATGAGCACGAATGTTTATGCCTCAGTTTTGAGTTGTGATGTTTAAAATTTATATATAAGCATTATATACTGGGATCGACGTAATACAAGCATTGCTTAGTCTGGAACCGTAAGGGCCGCATCATATAAAATTAACACAGATGGCGGCTCTGCCCATGTTTATGGCGGCATTCATACAATTTAGCCGCCATCTTTGCTCATTTTATTTAATATGACTTATACAGTTAGTGTGTTTGTTTGGGGTTATTATTATTTGAGTTAATTGCTAGAAAAGCGTGTGAATAAATGCGAAATTCCAATAATACGTGCTTTGTAAATCCCAACATATCCAATAGCTCCTCCTACTTACCACAACAACGTTGATTGAACTCGTAAAACTGAAAGGTCAAATCAACAGACGTCCTCTTTCTTCCTTATACATTCAGCCCATGTATTGCCCGCGGCTATACACCCACGCAAACATGTATACATACACTAAGTACTTACTTAATGATAACACAGGAAAACTTATTACCTCCGAATACTACTGAAATTCTAGGTCTGCATAGTGTTCACGTGTCATAAAAAAACTGCATTAAAAAAAATAGTTTGTAAAGATAGGACTGGCATGTTATCAGGCAGAATACCTTAACAAAATTAAGGAAATAAAGCCGATAGCGAAGCTAGAAATGCGAATAATGATATAAACATCTGCAACTCAATCAAATCAACTCCAGATGAAACAAAAAAAATATTTAAACATAAAATAAAAGTTCTTTGGGATCATTATTGGAAGACAGAAAATACAACAAAATTATTAGGTATAAGAAACTCAATTTTTGACGAACCCACTATTTCATTCAGCTGCAGAAAGGATCAAGTAATAATTACCAGATTACGTATTGGACACACAAACATAACACACATACATTTAATAACAAAAACGGATAAAAATAAATGCAAGTGTGGACTGGACTTGACCGTCTCACATCTTTTAGTCGAATGCACGGCTTATAGTAATGAAAAAAGAATATGCAATGTACCTACAAATTTAAAGGAGTGTTTAAATCAAGATGGATGTAATCGAACTTTGAAATTCCTTCAAATGATATCGTATTATAATCTTGTATAACCATGTTTGTTATGGTCGCTAATGACCTTTGTTGTTAAAAAGCGACCTAAAATAAATAAATAAAAAAAATAAAAAAATAAGGAAAATCAACGTCCAAAACAGTGAATACTTCAAGTGGTATTTGAACATTAGTTCGGTTAATACTTCCTTCTTCTATCAAAAATCTTAGGTAACATAAAGAAATAAGAACAAATACATAGATAGTGTCCGCCACAGACGCAGGCACAGGCAACATGACAATCTTTAAAAAAAATGAACGGAGATTACCTACACCAGCGACATATGTAAGATTGTAGAGGACGCCATTTTCCCACCAATAGGCGTAATAAGTATACTAAGTAAACTGAATTAAAATGTATCAGAATCAGAAGTACAGTACTTATGAATCGTCAAAATAGTTATAAAATGCTAAGCTACAACTTAACCACTCGTTCGGAATGCCAAGAAGAACGGGCAGGAAACTTCATGGTTGCTCTTTTTAAACAGATATTTAACATTTTTAAGCATTACATTGTTATGGATATGTGAGAACAATGTAGGAACGGCTAGGCAGACTTTAGCAGCTAGTTAAAAAAGTACTCTCTAATTATAATAATTATAAGTTAACGGCTACATAGTTCCCACATTTACACATTGGTTTTGTATGCAATAGATGTCAAGCTATGATCGAATAGGCAAACAGGTCGGTTTAAAAATAAATAAACAACAACTAAGTCAAAGTTCTATAACTCTAACAATGGACTCTATCTAAACTCTCCTAGACCTTTTTGGAGACGCTTTTCGCGCAAATCGGTTATCGCTACAATTATCGATGGCGAGCGGTTGCGGCCGCAAGATTGCAATCTCGAGATAGGTTGGTTTAATCCACAGATTTATGGTTTTCGCTACCACATTTTAATCCGTTCACTGAGAAAAACCAACGTGAATTTATTTATTTAACTTTCCTTGGTGACTTACGGATTCCGAAAGTTATTATTATTGAGGTAAACTTAACTAGTAAATTAATGAATATGTCTACACCATTAATAAGTATATATTTTTTTTGTTTTTTTTTTTTTTATGTAAATATCCTTGTATATACCTATTGTACATGTACATTACAGCTTAAGAATTGTAATTCACTCTTCTTTTACAAGGATATTTAATATTAAATTAATTACCTTTTTAGTGATCCTGCTTTCTGCACCGAGGGTCCCGGGTTCGAATCCTGTTAATGACAAACTTTGTGTGATGGCCGTGAATGTTTTTAACCGAGTCATGGATGTTTAATATCTATATAAGTTTTATATACTGGGCTCACCCCCAGTCCATTGTACGGTAGTACGGTACTCATAATACAAGCGTTGCTTGGTGTGGGACCGTATAGTTGGTGTGTTCGCCTGGCGATATTATTATTATTTTATAGGTAACGTTTACATGTTTCCAGATTTTCCAAACGCAATAATTATAACCGAAGTCCGAACAAGAAATAATAATCAAAGTAGCGATATTTCTTATATTAATATCCTGCTATAAAGCGTATACTTAATATCTGTTTACTAAATTCGAACGCCTGATTTTTTTGTATATTCATTCTTAATCCCGCTTTGTATTTTTTTTACTGATTTCATTCATTCAAAAACCTGATATTCTCACAAAGCAATCACTAATGAGCACTATAAACATTTGAGAAGGAAACTGTTTACAATTATAGTTACTATGATTAGCGTATATTGTGTTTGTCCGGTCAGATTTAGGCTTATTTCTATTAGAACATGGTGGAACATGTCTATATTGAAAATTAACAGATTGGTTTTTTAAGTACCTCAACATATTTTTGTATGGCAGATTAGGCTTTTATTTCTTTATAACTTTAAGCCCGTTCAACTTTTTTTTAACTTAGTGTATCGGAAGCTCTGTCGTATGGTTAAAACTTTATATTTTATTGGAAATTTGTTTTAAACTTCGCAGCTGCATCACAGACTGGCAATAAAAGAACATGCGGGTGTATAAAAAACAAAGCAAATAGTGCCGTCTAGTGGATCAATATCGAAGGAAATTCACGTTCGGATGAATGCGGGAAAAATTGAAAATCTATACCACCTGCGCGGACAAAGAAAATGATAAGTATATCGATACAAACTCAACAAAACTAAGTCTCTTTTTATTTTAAAATAAAATAAATTTGCATTGAAATGTCATCGGTAGGTATAATGTAAATAAATAGTTAACTACAAAAACGACTTTAGCTTTTTCTTAAAAAAAAACAAGCACTACATCTCCACTGGGATATAATTTTGATGATTTAATAAGAGCTCAGGCTAATGAAAAAATTACACATCAAACCTTTACATCTCTACATCAGAGTCCACTGAACAAACAGTCTTCTTATTTTATGTATAGCAATTTTTACATAGCGAGGCCTCTACTCCTTATGGACTAAAATTACGCACAAAAACGTTTTAAAGAACGGTTATATTATCCGGTCAAAGATAATTTTAAACGCATTTTTGAAGCATGGTATTTGTAATACCTATGGCAACTGTAAGTTTATTTACTGGAGTTATTCAGCAAGAAGCATTCATTTAAGTATATTTTTCCTAAAATAAGAAATTTCAATACTACTTTCAGTTAGTAAGATGACAGTTAAATATACCAGTGATTCAAATCACAAATTTTATCAAGAATACATAACAAAATTTCTGTAGTTCGATTGTTTTTTTCATTGCCTATGTAGACATGTAGAGCTACATAGGCAATGTCATTAAAAATCTAAATAGGTAGTACTGTTTATACCGTTTTGTTAGTATATTTTATTATGAATATAGTACTTACGTACTTACCATGGTAAGAGTAAGTAATATGTATCCATAAATAGGTCACCTGGTTATTCCTATAAAACAAGTAGTTTGCCTTCATCAACTAGATAACTATTGGGGACCACCAAGACAGTTATGACTACATACGATAAAATCTCAGAAACGATAATTATTTTCCATCCGATCCAATTGCTGTCGTCTTCAATTCGTCGGTATAATTATTTTCTTCCGCTCAACTAGAGACGAACAAAGAAAATCTGACAAGGTGGGCACTGTTCCTTCGACCCGAAGCGTCGTCCCGTGAAATTGACAGATGTTCAAAATAATAACAGAAAAGTTACAGTCGAACGATTCCGACTGAACTTAATTGGGCTGCTGATAGCCTCAAATCAATTCCGAAATACTCGTAACAAAAATCAATGGACAAAAGTTTAGAATTGTTGGAAAATAGATTCAAAAACAATATTACATCTTATATTTATTTTTGATTCAATTATCATTTTTTATAGGTTTTAAAAACAAACATTAGTTATGGACCCAACACGGTTTCACTATGACATGTCAAATAGCAAACATAGCTCGAAGCAATAAGAATACGATATGTCGAAGGATAGGTACAATATATTATATTATACGATAAAAGGGATTCTTAGCAGAGCATGGTTTCGATCCACGGACCTCTGGGTTATGGGCCCAGCACGCTTCCACTGCGCCACTCTGCTTATACTAGTGATGAGCAAATTATAGAGCTAGCTTGATGTTATATAAAGGCTACCTGTAAAATAAATATTTTTCGTTTTATTATTTTACATCTAAGGATCATAATATATTCAGGATGATAACAAAAGGATCGTTAGCAGAGCGTGGTTTCGATCCACGGACCTCTGGGTTATGGGCCCAGCACGCTTCCACTGCGCCACTCTGCTTATACTATTGAAGAGCAAATTGCAGAGATAGCGCGAAGTAATACGAAGGCAACCTGTAAAAAAAATGATTTTTCGTTTTATCATTTTACATCTATAGATCATATTCAGGAAGACAACAAAAGGATCGATAGCAGAGCATGGTTTCGATCCACGGACCTCTGGGTTATGGGCCCAGCACGCTTCCACTGCGCCACTCTGCTTACATGGCTTACTATCAAAATATAGAAGATTATTTTGCAAATGAATCAAAATTGTATAAAAATGTACTCAACCTAATATAATGAACCAGAGAAAAAGCGACTAATTTACCAGGCTATAATTTAATATATTGGAACGATAGTTAAAATTTAAAATAAGAACTTAGTTACTCATTAGGTATATTTACCTTGAGAACCCAGAATGTTGCAGTGGAATACTTAACACATTTTTAAGGGTAGTTTGATGCTTCAGCCGCCATAGCACGTGCATCATATATTTCTTGTACTATTTAACATTCAAACTGTTGCTGTTAATTCGACTATGGGTACAACTTCCTTGGAATTAATAACAGGTAAAGTATATTATTTTTGTACAAGTAGGTAAGTTATTGATTTATTATATTTACGCGAATACTACACATTGAAGTAAAACTAATTTTAAGGATTTTATCGCGTTCAATTTATGTTTATTTATTTCAATGAGTAGGTAAGTTATTGTTTCAGCTGTGTTATATATTAATTTTAATTTATCATCTTAATATATATAAATCTCGTGTCACAATGTTTGTCCTCAATGGACTCCTAAACCACTTAACCGATTATAATAAAATTCGCACACCATGTGCAGTTCGATCCAACTTGAGAGATAGGATAGTTTATATCTCAATTTATTTTATATGGCAAAACAACGTTTGCCGAGTCAGCTAGTAATTTATATATTTACCGAATAATTATAGAAACAGGTTTGGTTATAGTACGAACCGAAAAACCTAAACTTACTAGATACTTACCGTATGAACCTAGGTTACCTTAATTTCGCCATTTTCTCCACGAAGCAGAGTGGCGCAGTGGAAGCGTGCTGGGCCCATAACCCAGAGGTCCGTGGATCGAAACCACGCTCTGCTATGAATTCTTTTTGCTGCTGCGAAGATTGTCAGCTAGACAATGACACATTTCTTAATTTATTTTAAATGCAGTTGCAAGTTTTTTATTACAATCCTAGACCATCGCATATAACTATCATAATGTTTTGTATAAAACAGCTCTATCTAATAATTTAGTGACAAATGTGTTAGGGACAAAGGTACAATGTACATTTTTTTTATGGCGCTGCTATACCCCACTGAAATAATTTTATAGGGCTACACTAAACGGCGGCAATGTTATTAGTCCAGCACAATAATGGTTTATGATTCCAGGGCGTCTATTTGTATAGGATTACGTAATAAAATTCAAGGAAATAGACGGCATCACCGACGCTTTCATACAAAAGTTTCGTACCTTTTATGGTTGCACACAATTCCAGTAATTCAGTTTTTGCATGGTCCTTGGAGCCACAACGTTACGTCAGAGGCATCATTATCGAACCGTCTAAGTCCCGACCACCCGCAAGGGACACACAGATAGACACTTGGAAGAACTTGTGCAGAACTCTTAAGTGGATGCTGGTATCGATAGCAAAAAAATAACGACTTAACTGAAAGATATACGTTGGAATGATGTGGCACTAACATGTTGCAGAAGTAGCGGTTAGGAATGTTAATGACGGTATGGCAAAAGCGTTAATCATTTGGAGGTATTTTACCAGTGAAAACAGCTACTTTTTCAGATACAAATTACTTGTTTAAAATTTACTCTACATGAACTTTATTTTTATTTCGGTACCCTATCTATTTAGAGAGAGTAATGTTACTTCACTTAATCGTTTATAAAATTTGTGCAAATACTTTGTGGGTCAAGCACAATCTTTTTTAGGTAATCTTTTTTAAAGTAAATCTTGTTTAATGTAGTAATGTATAACGTATGTGTTTACGTCACATTCACACTATTGATTTTATAATAAGTGTGACAGTTATAGTATGACTTATTAGTGACGTAACGACTACATTCAGAGTTCCTGCTTACCCTACTGAACTTATGCATGTCATTTTAATAAAGCTCTTTAGACAATACTGCCTAGTTAATAAGACCTAATGACACTCCTAACTGTTACAAAGATATTTATATAATCCCTAACACACGTTGCATTTTTCATTCGTCTACTTTTTACGTGGACCACGTTGGTGATCTTATACGTGAACCATCAATAGAGCAGTGGACTATTATTTTTTCTAACACTGACAGTGAATCAATTTGCAAAATAATTAGAAATGGCAAAATGCAGATATTTGATGGCTGCTTTTTGCTATTTTTAAATATATTTCGAAAAAAATATATGTAAACCACTACCGAGTAACAGGTATAGTGACTTCACAAGTATATAGTGATATCACCGCTATAAGACATCGTAAACGCGATAAGTCATTCACAGAAAAAAAAACACAAAAGACCCAACAAAAACAACCAGAAAATAAAGAGCGTGGCTCTACTTTCTTCTCTGATTTTTTTAAATTTTACAGAATGTATATTTTACAGAAAGACATAAACACATAAGTATGTATAATTTTATATCGTAAATATGCATTTCATTTATAAATTTTATAGTCAACCACCTTATTGACTAACAGCTAAAAACTGAATGTGATTAATCTAATGCTCGCGGGCCGCACATCCACTGATACACTGCCGCGGTCGTTGGTGGCCGCCGACGAGACTATTCCAAATATTTCGCAAATTGGAAGATTGTTCGTATCGCAGAGACGACATCACGACACGATACGACGGGCGACGGCCATGGACAATGTCAAGCATCGATAAAACGATGGCTTTTGTGGGAAGCAACATTGTAGTTACCACGAACTTTATAGGGGCTGATAAAAAAAATCGAATAATACTTTTTCAGTTTGTCTCCATGGTTTTAACTGATAGCGTCTCCACTTAATTTTATTATGATTTCTTTTGTGTGAACATATTCAAATTAAATATATACATTCTACGTTAACATTATACTCTTCTTTATCTGAACGTATTTTTTGCAGCTCTTAAAAATGTTTAAATAGAACAAATATAGAATAACGATAACAATTAAAAGCATTGGTGTCGTGATCATAACGTGGATATATTTAATCCAATTCAATCATGGTTTGATTCCGGGTAATGCAAAGTGGATTATGGATTTTATGAACAACTATGTCCCTAATAGCCATAAGACTGAAAGTAAATTTAAATTAAAATAGTTTGCCCACAAAACGGCTAAATTTGGACTATACCTTGAATTGCTAAAATATAGGGTAAATACAAAAATGGCCCTTGACCACATAATGATCAGTAGGCGTCCTGATATTTATTTTATCTGTCTGTTGTCAACGTTAATGAAATCAAGACATCTGACTAATGACAGCGCTTGGGCGAGGTGCAAGCGTTTGCCTTGGGCGAGCTACGCACTGACTAAGCAAGCAAGGGCAGTCTTGCAAGGACAGTCGATCAGTACACAGGTATAATAAGCTTGAAAAAGAAATGATCAAATCTTTGCATAGCAATCAACATGTTCCTTAAAAAAATAAAGTGTCTTACTAATGAACAGAATGATCAACGAGATTCACTTGTTTCACTTGTTCAGTAATCGGCATTCTTGGTGATAGCTTCATTACAGCGTCTAAATAACTCCTGGTAGCAGTTTTCAATGGTCCCGGCTCGGAATAAATCAAATAACTCCGCTGGATTTGCTGTCGTTGGCAAATGTGTCTTCATTCATGACGGCACATTGGGGCACTGCGGTGCTATGGAGATGTGTGATCTTCGATGTATTCTCCAACTTAAAATATGTACGCTCAAATTTATAGAAAATTTTAATGGATTAACGGCCGCATTAGCGCGGTTGGTAGTGCTGCTTTCTGTGCTGAGGGTCCTGGGTTCGTATTCCGGTAGGGACAAATCTTGTGTGATGAAGTGACCGAATAGTTGGTGTGTTCATCTGACGATATTTATTTATTATAAAGCCATTAAAACGCACTTTTTCCTTCAAACAGTTCGTTATAATGCCATTAGAACCCATTTTAACTGTCTATAAATTTGGGAGTTAATCTTTAACGTAAGACAAAGAGGAGTGTTATAAGTTAGACGCGTTTGTCAGTCTGTCTGTGACATCATAACTCCAGTACGGATGGATTATATAGGAAAATATAGATTATAGATGGATGAGTAAGTATTGCGGTTTTCAAAAACACTTCAAACACTTAAGCGCCAAACAAAAACCACAACAGCAGGATCCCTAACTAAGCAGCCTTTGATATTTAGGTACCGTTACAATTGGACTGGGGGAGATCCCAGTAACACCCAGATAAGATCAAATTACGAAAATAACATCTCTGATATTCGGTCGTACGGGAATCGAACCCAACCACCCTGTGAACCCAATGAACCGAATGGCCAAAGCTGAACCCACTAACCAACCAGGCAAATGTAAATTAATTAATGGTTCTGAAAATGATAAAACCAGATGAAAAACCTAGTGTTTCATAATCGTGAAAGCAACCTCATACCATTTTCCCGTACTTTGGCTTCATCATACGTTTTACTGCGTTTTCATGTCTACAACTTTTTGATGGCGAAAAGGCTTTTAGTCATAAAAGAGAAGTATTGGATCCCTTAACTACAAAATTACTCTAGTCTTTTGTAGGGATGCTCATGTAGGTATATAAAACAGTATTAATAATAAATTGACTGCAAAATATTCGGTGCCGGCTACAATAACGAGTCCTGACTGTAAAAAATATATTTATCTATATTTACATTGTACCTAAATTGAAATTAAATTTATCAACAAGGATTGGTGCTTAACATAGTTAAATGGTAGGACTACGATCCAATTCACGATCAAGTTGAAATTGACTAGGGGCGGATACGGGGGGGGGGGGGAGTGGGTCCGATCCCCGATTCTGAATGATAGGTAAAATCACACAAAATTTACTCCCCTCCCCTTAACAAAATCCTACATACCCCTCAAATTTACAATCTATAAATTAAATATGAAAATAAAATGCAGCTTTTGTAAGTTGTATTTGTCAGAAATATACTGAAAAGAATAAACACCTTTTACTCATCACCTTTCATTGTTTTTATGCGGTTGTTTTCGTAGTAAAACAACAGATTTTATCAAGATAAATATGGTGTGATTGTCAAGAAAAACCACAGCGCTCATTCAATGTTTCCAGTCGTCGTAACAGCTCCATGTCACTTTTATTCATGACAGACGCAGACAGGTTTGAGCAGAAATAGTCTCCACTGTGATCGGGAGCGTACGAATGGACAATGCATTCATTATTGAGATGCAAGCGTCCGACACAGCTGCGCTTCACGGCTAGCCCGGACCACTTGAAAAGCTAGATTTTGTTAGGATTTACGAACCATCGCTATGAAACGTAGATCATATTTTGATATTGAATTTCCATGTTTTTCTAAGATAGGGTGGCGGGCGAATGATGGCAACAATCGTACAGCCTAGACTTACAGATTTTGTTTATTTTTTAATGATATCTGTTTATGTATTGATTTCTTATATTTACGCGAATACTACACATTGAAATAAGACATTTTTTTCGGAACGTAAAAACATTAAATAAACGCGATAAAATCTGAAAAATTAGTTTTATTTCTATCTGCTTATGTATTTTTTTTCTTTATCTTTCATTTATACAATACTGTATAAACTAGACTTCCTGCAGAAATAAATGATTTTTTAAAACAATATCGTTAAATTTAATTAATATACAGCTGAATTCAGAAAGGATATACGCACCTTTAAATCTGCGCTTTTTTAGAACATTTGTAATCGTATGAGCAGTCATAATTTTTTAAAATATCACTTTAAAAAATAATGTTTCTTTTTTCAATCGACGTATCAAAATGTTGACTTCACAATGATTATAAATGCGCTAAAGAAGAGCATATTTAAAGGTGCGTATAACCTTTCTGACTCACGCCGTATTCTTTTTACACATGGCCAATTTAATTCCATTAACAAAGAAGTTGAAATTTATTACACGTATATTATCCGAAACATTTATTTATCGAACAATAGTGGAACCGGCATTCTATCGGCATGCGATCTCCGAGCAAAACGAAATAAAGCTTAAAGATCAGCGCTCGCCGACCGAAATAGTGTTGGACTCTATTCAAAACTCTTTGGAATTACTACACTATTTTGTCGCCAACGCCCATTCAGTAACTCAACGCTCCACGGTAATTTGTTGCTACAAGAATTCGACAGTTATTAGACGAATATAAATTTTTAACGTTCACGTATAGCCTCTATAGAGGTGTCTATTTACATTCTACCCATTGGAACGCCAATGGTTACTTTAATTTATTACACATATTAATTTTGATGATTTGATGCAAGCATTTTAATATACGTGGGGTATATTTGTAGACGCATTCTAGTTTGAATTTGACAAATTAAATAGTAATATTTATTAGTATACAAACCAGAATTGTTCCACAATATTATTATAATAAATTAACAGGTGTTAGCTACGTTTTGTGTTACGTTGTTGTTAAAATAATTTGTATAGTTACATTGCGTTCTAAGTGACATTTATGCTGTTCAAACTTTAAGTAACGATCTGATGGCGATGTAGCATTTTTTATGCAGTATGCAAAATGAGATTCGCACATGAAATCCAGAAATCCCAGAGGTGCAAGCCGGGGTTTGAACCTGCGATCCTCGATATCGAGGCAAGCGTTTTACCAACTTGGCTACCACTGCTATGTATAATAAAGGTATTAATTTCATAGCTCTCGGCAACATTATCACCTTTGCGTCTAATTTCTACACACGTAGCTGAAATTTTAAGCGCTTTTAAAAACAAATACCAGAGTAAACCAAAACAGCTAGAGCTGGAGAGTCGTGCTCTCGATGTTGTGTCCGAGCATTGCACTGACAATTTACACATTAATTACAAAACAGGCATGGACGTTAAACAAAAGGTAATACACCTTGCACTTAATCTGATTGGTATTATTGCGATCGCAACGCACCATTCCACAGGATTTATTACAAAAGAGCTGTTAAGCGAGTGCTTTACGCCGAAGAAGGCATCGCTCGTTTGGATCGACAAAATGAAGTGTTAGAACGCGAATGCTAGTGTTTCTCAACGTACATTGTAAATGAAAGAAACCATAATATTTACATCTACATAATGCGTAAGTGGTACTATATGTCTCTTTTCGGTGTCATTAATTTCATAGCAATTAGGTTCGTCTTCTGACAAGAATAAGTACAATAAACATTAGTTGACTTGATTAGCTTCGCTAACTGTTGATTTTTTCTTTGTGCCAAAACTTTAAAATTTTCCATAATAGGTCTATTTAATAAGAAAAAAAGTACAACACTTTGAGAGTCCGCCGAAAAAAATAATATACAACAGTCTTAAATGGAACATGATTTATCGAACAGCCTTGTAGTTTAAGAGTAAGCGTTCGCTTTGATGTTTACGCGAACGTAAGTAGGTTCGTGTAAAATGGAATTCTAGTTTCACACGCAACAAATGCACTGACTATCTGATGAACTTTCGAAGCAGCGCGGTGCGGACGTAGATAAATCAATAGCGGAGAGACGAACTCTGTGATAATCAAGTAATCTTTGCTACTTTCATATGTTTACGTAGGACTTACTATATGTAGGTACGTATACTTATCTAATACTATGCGTATCTTCTTAAATCAAACTATGATCTACCTAATAAAATTCTTAACACTCATTGACAGACAACGCACAGCCTAAACCGATGGACTTAGGCATTAGAAATTGGGAGAATATATTCATTGAGTACCCTAGAGGTAGAGTAAGGAGAGATTTTTGGAAATGCAATTTATAAAAAGCGACCCCAAATGGGGGGTCAAAGCTTGTATGAAGAAACTTTTTTTTAATGTTATGATCTGGCACATCAGCTTGTCAACGAATAAAATGCAAGGCACTAATGAGTTTTGAACACATCAAAATACAGCTCAAATGATTTAATATTTCCATACATTTAATAGTAAGAATTGACTCATTTCAAAGTTCACTTCGATACTCTACATTCCTTCATTATTTTCGATGCAAAAATGTCCTCCAATTTGTGTATATTTAGCTCGTAAATCGCGTCACACCGCTGGGCAACGCTCGTCTGTGTCCCCTGCGTGTCGTCGTGATGCCGCGATCGACACCACGCGATTTGTGGCTCTCCGGCGCTCTATATTGCCTCCGCCGTCGATATCATTAATGCACAACGGGAGAATGTCTTGTGCAATCAACACTAATTAACTGTACACTAAAATTGGTTAATTCATATTTCCGATGTAAAGAAAAAGGTAATGATTGGATACTTCTTTTCCCCTTTCGATTCCCCACGATAATCTTGGTTGAAAATGAGATTCGCACAAGATTCCAGAAATCCCAGAGGTCCGAGCCGGGGTTTGAACCTGCGATCCTCGCTACCGAGGCAAGCGTTCTACCAACTTGGCTATCACTGCTATCGGTTAGATATATGCGAGTCAATAATCCTTTTCACAATGACTTCTGGGGCTAAGCTAAGTTTTGGCAGGTAGCTGGGTTTGTGTAGTCAATTTATAAAGAAATTATAGTTTTTTTCTAGATTTAGCATAAAAATACCATGAAAGCTATGTTTAGCAAGTCTAATTTATATAAACTGCGCTTGGAGGCAGTTAGAATTAGATCGCTGGTGAATTTCTTAAAACTGCCTTCCTTATAATGATGTACAGGTGAGCGGAACATGCACTTCGACGGAAATTGTGCCGAATTACGTAAATCATCTCAAATTATCGTCTGAGTCGGGTACTGTAGGCGCTACCCATCATCAGCGGAGGGCATTAAGTTCGCCCCGAGGCGTAACCCTTGCGTGACAGCTCCGAAATATTAATAATTATGATCAGTAATTACGGTCGATCAGAACCTTGGGCGCACGATTCTTATTTTATGCAAATAAGGTTTAAATTGGCAAGAATAAAATCAACCTATTTTTTGGATTTTATAAATTCAGAATCATATTGTATAATATCGTCTAAAACCTACTCAAAGTAATTGGTGCAGTTTCGTGATTAAAACCTCATATAATTAAATGTGTAATTATAGTAAAAATAAATAAAGTATCATGTGTAAGTGTCATGTCTAAGAGAATGGCCAATTAGATAACATTTTAAGTATATTTATAACATTGTTAAAATATTCAAACATATTATATTTCATTCGATTCTTCGAACTTAAACAATACCATGTCCACTCAAAATACCAGTCCACGGAAAACATGATACGGAAAAAAAATCAGAGAATAAAGTTTAAACCCCAACAACATCTATTGGCCATATTATTATGCTTACTATTCATGCTTAGCCCTTTAACACGATATCAAATATTTTTATTTGTGTGGTCTAAATGTCATCATGTGACAAAGATTTACTTACAACGCGTTGATCGCTCAGGGATTATGGACCCGTCTCATATTTTAAAAGAGAAAAAGTTTAATGTAAAGATCACTGACAAATTTGTAACAGAACAATGAATCGGATATTAAAGTATCCTTTTTCATGACACGGACGAGCGGATGGGTACGGTTCGGCAGCGGACACAGTGATGTTAGGCACCAAATTATATATATATATAAATATATATCAAAATAAATGTTAGTAGTAATAGGGTACGTATTAAAAAATATAGTAAACTTATTACCCTAAACCATTACAGTTGTAACCATTTAGTTTGTTATATCAAAGTTATAGTATCATTCTGGTTGCAAATTGATTGCTGTAAATTGAAAACCAGCCTTAACTAGTACAAAGCACGTACAGAATGTGCGTGACATTCAGTAGTCTCCGGCAAGATTACAGTCGCTGCGGAATAACTTACCTGCGCTAAACTATCGACGGCGTCCTTCGACCTACGCTCACCGCATCGCTCATCGCTCCGCCTAATGCTCTGATCGCACGCGATTCAACCGCTTGCAAACCTCTCGTTGGTGTTAAATGTATCCGCCTGCTTGTATCAGGTTACCGTACCAAAGGCGTGGGCATTGACATGTCCAAGTTGTTTTGTTTTGTTCACTCGAGCGTTGTAAAGGTTGACTTTCTACGCGCATCGACGTGACGAGCCCGCCACATGACTTTAGACTTTAGAGAAGGCGCCTATCAAATGCCAAGTCACCCGCGCGGTTACGACGCTACGAACAGTAAACTCTGTGTAGTATCTGAATAAATAGACACATTTAGAAAGTTGAAAATCGAACACAAATAAAAAATTCAAGCTACGAAAAAAAAAGTTAACTGGATACTTATGGTTTTGTATCGATAATTAAATTTCGATTCGGTAGTGAGTAAATTTATTAGCACGTACGAATTAATGTAGTCGTAATTTCGCGGTGCATTCGAGTTATTTATTTCTGCGTAAGGTGTCACTGCGTTGATAAATAATCACGGCTGTGTTGGGTACGCGTCATGCTGGGCCGACATGGGCCTTCATCGGATTATTAAGATGTTGGTCCCGCGCGCATTTAGCGGGTTATGTCTCATTGTTGGCGCTCGAAGATTTGAAGCTGATAATCGGAATGAACGAACCCGAAGCAGCTCATTTAATGCTTGTCGATTTGGATCCGAAGGAATATCGGAGGCTCATAATTAATATTTGCTCTTCGTCGCGATGCTTTTATCAAGGGATCTTTTATAATGTACAAAATCCGAAGCAATCAATTCAGAATAACTTTTTCGCCAATCAATATTACATATGTTATAAATTACTTATTTGGTTAAGAACGTCTGAGTAACATCGTAATAAGATAGAGTTATGGCTTATACATTGCGGTCATTGTTAATAAGATATAAGGTAAATCGATTATTATTGAACCAGTCACAATTTTCCTAGGTAAAATATAACAACATTGATAATTGTATTATATTTTAAGAGCGTCATAAAAAATCTTAAGTTTTTATACCACCATGCATCATTTTATGAGCTTTGCTATCTAATAAGGGCAAGGAACTTTTAGTTGTTACAATCCACAACAGGGCGGCGCCACTGGTCCGTGAGACCACAATTACTTCGGCCATAATATTTTTGCGCCTCAAAGAACCTTATTCATAATCCAATAAGGTTGGAACTAAAAACAAAATGTATATAACAAAAATGGTAAGTCAGAGTAAAACTAAGCACCACACTTGAATACATATTCGGTTATTATGTTGATAAAAACTGTAGCAACACGGCTGGGACTTATTCGGGACACGAAAGGAATACATTTCAAGTGCCGTTACGTGTGACTAAGAGCTGATGATGTCATTAGGTTGGTGTAAGAACCTATTTATGCAAAGAGCTTCTAAATACGAATAAGCTTTATTTAAAGCAAGCTGCTTTTACAAAAAAAATATATTTAAAAGTTACTGAATTCAATAAATAAAATGCCTACTATAATTTTGTACCTTATGCCAGTAGGTTTAAGATTTCAAACTATATTTTATCTATAAAACCAACATATTTTTTTATCAAATATTTAAGTAGTATTTGACAAATTTCAATAAATAATTAAGAAGATACTTCTATACTTAATGCGAGGTACTTTCATAAAAATGCAGGCAAAATAAATACCTAGAGAAAAAAAATAAAAACACGTTTCACCAGAGGCATATTTTTTTTATTTAACTTATAAAGAATATAGTGAAGATTTGACTGTTTCAATACAATGAGTTAACAAGCAATTTGACTTGTTAATGTCGAAGGTATTTTAAAAAAGTTTACTGATATACGAGTACATAGTTATTGTCCCAACAACGACCACAGCTGGACAGCAGAGGACGTCCATCGGGGCTGATGCATGGATGGACTAATATAGATACTAGTTGATCTAATAACATATAAAAACTTGACGATTTAAGTTTAAGCAAAAAAATTTAAGCAAAAATTTATTCATATTCCGTAGTTTTCCTTTGAAAAACCAGCCCCAAACGTCTCAGTAACGACTTCATTCTCATTTGTTTATTCTAGAATAAAGATCCAAACAAATTGTTATCGTGGATATAAAAATGCAGCGACATCAACTACATGAGGTACCTCACTTTATAAAATCCACTGCTTACTTATTCAATAAACGTTTACCGTGTGGGAACGAAATATAACCCACTTTGTTCTGTGGAAACTACAGCGATTTGTCAAGGTGCATCCTTATTCTGTGAATTCGCTTTGAGTGTATGTATATGTGTCATACTGTGTAGGAAGTATGCTAGTTAAGAGTAGTTTAAAATCATTAATTATTTGCACACTTTTTAAGTAATATTTCAACCAATGTTGTAAACCCCGCCTAAAGTTTTTGATCCATTTTCGTTTTTAATTAAAATTCACAATTAGAAAAACATATTTCAAAATAGGAATACTGATATTAACTCAAAATATTTGGTACCTATTACCGTTCGTTCTTAAAATCAATCAACTGTCTAGCATGTTTAGATTACTCTCAGCATTGCAACGTCGGAGTTTTTTTAAGTAAGGAAGTATATTACCAGAATTAGCATGTCACACTAAATATTTCCCTCGGGAATCTGCAAACGTCTAGAACATTGTCGCCCACAGTGACAAATGTGTTGACATCACTACCACACAAAACAGCCAGGGGGAGCATTACATCTGAATTTTACACAACACGGAACCGGCACTTATAAACAAAAAAAGTACTGTGAATAGGTAGATATTCCTACTTATAATATAATTTTACGTATACTTTACCTGTATTTAAGTAAGCTCAAGCAGAATATTTGCATGAAGTATAACGTTTATAAAAGAGTGCCCTCCCATTCACACCTTAGATTATAAAAATGAGAATGACGATGACACCATGCTTTGTCGACGCCGCAAAATAAAATTATTATCCAAATAACGAAATATCCAAAAAAACATTGATAATGTACTACTTAATTTATTACTTGCTTCTGACCGCAGCTCCGCCCGCGGTAGCTTAATGAAGCATAGGTAGCCTATAGAACTCAGGGATAGTGTAGCTTCCTATCAGTGATTTTTTTTTTAGAATTGAGTCAGCAATTTCGAAGATCCCCCTACATCGAGATACAGACTAATGAACTTTAACCTCTTATAGGTATAAATAATGTGTGTACATCTATCCTTATTTTAAGGACACACATACATAATTATGCATTTATCTAGTAACACCATTACAGTTGGTACTTCAGATGATTGTTTCCATGATCTGTGGTCGGTACGTATGTCGTAAGATATACGAGCATCCACACTACAGGCGCCAGGAACAATTCCACGCCTTATTTATTTTACCTACAGATTTTCTAGTCGGAAAGCTAACAATAATTCACAAAGAGCTTGGAGCTTGTTTCTAAAGACATAATATAACCTACTTTCTCTATTTTTAATTTAAATGGCAACTCTATGGCAAATATGAATGGATAGTACTTGCTTACTAATATGGCAATTATGGAATTAAGATAATATAGGATATATTGAGGGGAAGATGTGCAAGGTATAGGCTCAGCCCCTATTGCATGAGGACCAAAAACGTTTGCGCAAATGTGGGTGCACTTATCCGGGGCTAATAGGCGTAATGGTGTGATAATTCGGAGGGAAATCTAACGTGTGACCACTAGTGTGATACAAAAGCTACTACTTATATTCTTAAGACTCAGTAAACAAATGAAGTACTTAAAACAATAATAATAATATCAGCCCTTTTAATGTCCCACTTTTGGGCAAAGGGCTTCCTATCAATGCGAGAGGGATAAGGCCATAGTTCACCACACTGACCCAGTGCGGGTTAGCAGACTTCATACGTCTTTGAAGGGTTCTCTCAGACATGCAGGTTTCCTCACTATGTTTTCCGTCACTGTGTAGCAAGTGATATTCATGTTTGAAAATGAGATTCGCACATGAAATCCAGAAATCCCAGAGGTGCGAGCCGGGGTTTGAATCTGCGATCTTTGTTACCGAGGCAAACGAAGTACTTACCTAGGTATTAATAGCAAATCTGATACTATACTAAATCATGATGTACCTAATGAGATAAAAAAAAAAAAACAAAAAATTAGAATACTTAATCTCATTTACTTTGTATAGTTCAAGGTTATATATAGCTGTCTTGAAATAATTTAATTATTATTTACTGACGTCTCCAACTGAAATGTCTACGTTTAAATGCTTTATTCTTGTTCCAGGCGACGTTTTCCAATGTTTTTTTCAAGTAAAATGTCATGCAAAAAGTGATTGTACCTTTACATTTTAATAGGACAAAGTGGCGAAATCCCACTGTGAGAAACGTCGTTCCACCCACAAACTTCATTTCTTTCGTAATACCGAGGCATCCTGTTTTATTTATCGTTGAAATATAAGAAGTAACAGATATGCCAGTGCTTTGGAAAAGGTAGACGATTCTGATTTTTTTTACTGGGAACGATCATAGTGGAGTTAGTGTATATTTTAAGATGTTTGTTTAGTAATAAGATACGAATTTTCTTATGCTGTTCTTAACGTAAATGCCTGTAGGCAATCGTAGAAAAAAAAAACTAAATAGCGTTTAGTTTTATAAAGAGATGTCTAGGCTAAAAGCCAACGGTCAACATGAATCTGACAGCGAGGCAATTAAGAAAACCGTTTCAAAAATAAGAAAATACTTAATGAAAATTATTTTTAAATGTCGCCAGCTTCTATCCGATTTTTTTTGGAACCCGAACAAATTTTGAAAACCGTCAATAATTTTTTTACTAGTCCGTATTACAGCGTACATAAGTATTTCTTTTGCAGATTCAGTCCCAACTCTACCTGTCTCTTCTAGCGTCATTTTATTTCCTCGGTAACCGCAGTGAGCGGTAGATGTGCTCCACAGGACGCCACTCGGCGGCTAAGTGATTTTATTTGTGTCCACATTCCAATGTGTATCAAATTACGTGGACCTGCGACCAG
This sequence comes from Pheosia gnoma, assembly GCA_905404115.1. Classification (NCBI taxonomy): domain Eukaryota; kingdom Metazoa; phylum Arthropoda; class Insecta; order Lepidoptera; family Notodontidae; genus Pheosia; species Pheosia gnoma. Next base: position 3,952,595 of record FR989909.1, on the reverse strand, counting down.
CTGCTTGATCGATTGTCCGGCGTGTCGCTAAAAGCGCAATATTGACTCTAATAATTATCACAGCGGTGGAACCGATAGGCGGTTTGTTTAAGATGCTTTTATGGTTCAGAATCGTTTAAGTACTGCACGACGAAAAAACGGCACTATGTCACCTTGGTAACCTGCTTCTCCCTGTAACGATTAATTAGCGCATGCCTATACATAGCATTAATAGCTTAGTTCGCCATTCATCGCTGATGCTTACGCTCAAAGATATTTTTTTGGTTTCCGTAAGGCTGTCAGTGGCAGCCTTTGCGATCCGATGAGCGTATTAGCACAGTATAGAAGGACCTCTTCACACTGAGGTAGTAGGTACCGCCGAGATGCGCTACGCTACTGCTTATAATCAGAAGCGTAGCGCAAGTCTACTGTACTCTACTGTACAGATATATATTTGTGTACAGTAGAGTACAGTAGACTTGCGCAAGTTTATAGTTGCATTTGAGGACGAAGTAGCGCGGCGCAATCAAATGTACGCATAGGCTCACTCACAAACAGTATTGGTAATGAAAAAATGAAAAAATTATAGCTCTATCAATCTCATCATCACTGGCGCAGTATCATTCTCTTAACGAGTCAAGACATCTCAAAGCTATAAGTGAAATAATATAATCTGCCGGTCTTAGGTTGATGTGTTAAAGGACGCGCGCGCGTTATAAATGGTTGCGGGAGACATAATGTTGACATTTGACATTTTTATGTCCATTTCGTGCGAATAAAACATTGTTGCTTCCTTAATATTGTTTGTTCTGACTTATTTATGTGTAATGTGTAATATTTGATACGTACATAAAGAGAACGTAGATTATCTTGTGGCGATGACTTTGTTTTATCTGCCCTTTGAAATGTAACTTTTATTACCCATCTTGAGTTAGTGCATAAGTTATATTATTCATAATGAGATCTGCGGGCTGATTCAGAACGTTTCGACAAGAATCCGAATCGATTCAATGAGAAATTTTCTCATTTCTACGACGATAATTCAGAGCCATTCTTCATAACCGTATCAAAGATTCTCTACGACAACGCAACCGAGTGGTTGGATTCGACCACTCGCTGTGTTCACATAGTACATTTCATAATGCAAGTTTCAATTTATAACCGAATCGGTTGATAAAAAACTTGTCGTAAGGTCGGGGGTCAGTGCCGATTCAGTTTTAATCTTAACTATACTAAAAATGTGTGTAGTAATATGAAGATTAAAAAACAAACTATGCAAACAACACATTCGAAAAACTAATGAAGCAGGATATATTTTTTATGGAGCCCTTAAACTTTAGAAGGTACTTCTAATTATATCTTCGTCACTTTAATTAAAATAGAAAAGCAATCATGTAAATCCCAGGGGCGTTAGACCAACGTCCATCCATACTGATTAGTCGCATTCTCTTTGTTAAAGAAAATTGTAAGATGTTCTGCAATGTGAAATTGTCGTCTAGTGAAGTTATCGTCTAGTTCTGACAAGGGAATCGACTCCATTATCTTTGAAATTCATTTACAAGCAGTGATTTAAAAAATAAAAAGCTAAATGCAAGCTCCTGCCGCATACACGCCCAGATCCAATATTCGTCTTTCTATTCTTTATGCAAATGGTGATGCGGCGAGACGCGGGCCAACCTTATCCGAGTGTCACTCTCAGCTGTGGAATCGATTTGGAAGTTTATTCAGACTGACAACGCGTGAAGCAGGGCTGAGCTTGAAATCTATTCGACTCCGTACACCTATATAAGCCGACGTCTCAACTCAGGGCACGCCTATTACCAGTACGCTCAACCGCCAATTTGAGTTTCGAACGCAAGCGCGCTTGCGAAATCCACTCTATCGAAAAACATTAAATTCGCATAACTGGACTCAAACAAGCCGCGGCCTCACTTGAGTCGTCAATGTATACGTATTTTATAGAATATCTAAATTAAACTCCGTAGGGTTGTCATTGTTCGCATCGGACACTTTGCGTTAATAATCTTTTGTGATGTTGTACGTTTAAATAACTGTGTAGCGTTGTGGAGATAGCATCGAAATTTATGTGTTGGGGTTGCGAAACGGTGGTCGCGTACAATTGGATGTGACAGACAGCGCGCCCAGTTTTCCCCAGAATATTCAGCCCAAATACAGGCTCGTGTAAAATTGGAATTTCGTAAAAACAAACGAGAGCATTGCGAAATACCGAATGTAATTTAATAATTAATTCAACCGCAACTTGTCATTACTTATATAGAATTTCATTATCATTTTGGTGCGTTATTTTATTACATTTTATAATATATGAATATTACTCCCCATCAAAAATTTTATAATTCTTAGAAGAAGATAAAAAGTTTAGCACCCGTCAAAAGTTCCATGTCAAAAGTTTTCTAGTTTCATTTTGAATCTGAATATACAATTTAATAAAAAATTGCAAAATTAACAGTTTCTTGGATTTGCCTTATACCAATCGTACGAGTATTAAACTTACTGCAATATCATGTTGTGCAAAGTATATCTTTATATAATATAATACGATAAAAACATATCAGGAAGATGTAACAATGTAGTTTCTGTAAAGCAACCATTTAAAGCGAGATTATTTTCTATACAGAATCCGAATCCTGTACTTTTTTAATATTTTTATATCTCTCTGTCTCTACGCGCATCCCGAGATTACTTCTGGATGGATTTTGATGAATCTTAGCATGGCGATAGCTAATAGCCCTGGTCAACATTTGAAAAAAAAATCCCCAGGATAAGCCTAACTATAGTCCACTCGCACAAAGCGGCCGTAGCTAAGTAGTTTAATTTGAGATTGAATTCCAAAATAATATTAAAAGGACCGCTAAAGATAACCCTTAAAAATGCTAGCAGAAAATTATGTTAATACAATAAAATATGCTGTTTAAAAGTCCGAGTGGTTTTGCAACAACTTACCCACACTTGATATGGGGCGAAATAATTATCATTACTTACACATGTTCGCTTTTATTTAAGTAACTCCTTCGCCGCAAACCGTGGCAAACATGTGTTTATTGGTTGTCGAACAAGAAAATTCGTTTTAGCACTGATACTTTTAATGTGCCGTACTTCTGTATGCAAACGTATTGCAAGAACGGGTTATTTTGTGGAGCAAAAACGTCACGGTATGCCAGCTATAGCGTGTTAAACCATTTTAAACCTATTGTCTGTTATTATAAAGATGTATTTTAAAATTTCTTAACTTTCTTATGCCACATTCAACTTCCAGTGTAATGCAGTAGAAAGACATGTGAAGACAGTATAGGACTAAGTATTATTTTTAGTCTCGGACCACATAAAGAGCTCGGTAGCTATAATCTGGACTGAACGAAACTGAACTTACATATACGAACAATTAAGTTAATGAGAGACTTAAAATTAATTATAAAAGAATATACTTAAGTAACTATTTTAATTAGATTTTGTAGGTGAACTCTTGAAAGCTCCGCACTATATTTGGAAGATGATCAATCCAATTATAAAGTCTTCAAAAATTACAGCTTTTTAAATTATATTTTAGGCTACTTAAAATCCGGCCAATGAACTAGCGGTCTGTTCTGAGCTCTAGTAATTTATTTTTCATAAAATTCCACTCAAAGTAAATTAAAGGACCTACTTTAATATTATGGCGTACCTACTTTAATTTACTTCAAAAATATTTTTACTGCTGGCTGAGCAGTTTATAAATATGACAGGACTATAAATCTGAAAAATTAATGCGATGTTATAGAAGTGAGAACACAGATCTGAGTTTCAGAAATAATTGATTATGAATAAAGAATAACTAGCGGACGATATAAATTATGAATTCTATAATACAATTATATATGAAAAAAATCCAAATTGAAGTGGCAGCGGGCGGGGCACAAAACTCGTAGAACCGATTGGGCAGAAAGGTTCCAGAATGGCGACCATGAGCCGGAAGACGTAGTGTAAGACCCCCCAATACCGCAATATGCACACCAAAAAATGACGTCCTAAAATCCGGATCGTACACGAAAATTATGATCCTTCTAACATATGTTTGAGTCCGCCAAGTCCACTTTCCGTCAGCAGATTTGAACGTGGCCTTATTACAGGCTTGGGTGGGCCCGGCCCTCAATGACGACAGAATTATCGACAATTGCGCTCCGAATGTTGTTGGCTGGTGCTGTCAACTGGGATGACGTTTTAAGGACCCGTAATTGCCTCCAGCTTTGAAATGTTGAATGTTGTAATGTAGGTGGTTTATTGTGCTGGAGGTTTTTTTTTATTTTATAGGCATTTCTGTAATGTAAGTTTTTTTAAACCTTCTTTATAAAGGGTTTAAGAGGTGTAGTAACGAAAACTGATACCCATGGATTTAAATCATGATTCTGGACCCCCCAGAGTTGGAATTTAATATCGATCTTTTCATGAATTGTACGCATTTACGTATTTATAGATTGTTTTTTTTTTAAATCATATGTAATAGGTCTGTTAACGTGATTATAAAAAATAGAATTAATAATTAAGACATAAAACTACACTGTAAATTAAAACTCAATAAGCTCGAGTGCACTCGTCATCCGCACGCGTCGGCTATAGCAGGAAGCGTTATGTTGTGTTCGCGTTGTTTATGATACATTGCGCACTTAAGGATTACAACATTTGTTCGTCACAAATTAAGACATTATAATTTAGTTATAGTATACATAGAAGAATCGTTACAATGCAGTAAAATCGTTATTCCATATATAATTTAAGTTAACTTACATTTAGTATTACCTATTTGTCTTGCTAATAGATTGATTGCTAGTTAGTAAGCATTCTAAACTGACGATAAAATTGTTTAGTAACAATAACGTTATCACAATGAAAACGATTATAATCTATACATATAAATAAAATTGGAGTGTCTGTTTGTAATATTAAAATAACCGCTTTTTACTAAGTGCATTTGGATGTATACACGTTACCTATACCGAAACAACATTTTTTACAATTTTTGTCTGTCTGTCTGTCTGTCTGTTTGTTCCGGCTAATCTCTGAAATGGCTGGACCGATTTTGACGGGACTTTCACTGGCAGATAGCTGATGTAACAAGGAGTAACTTAGGCTACTTTTATTTTAGAAAAAAAAAATAGAATCTCACGAAAAAAAATTAAAACCAATGTTGCAGCGCAGCGCCTGATTAAGTTTGATAGCAACAACCTGCAATGCGTCCCGCGGGCTCAGAACACGCGAGCAGGCTGTTGCCAACGGTTGTCTTTGTTAAATACCACGCGGACGAAGTCGCGGGCAACAGCTAGTTAAATATAAAATTGGTTAATTCAGTTTAAATAGTGAAGTCGCGTCGTTGTTACTTGATATGCCGATACTCAAACTAAGTAATCATAGCCACGATGTCATAAAACCCACCATAGTGCATGTAACCCGACACATCGCCGCCCCGCTGTAAGCCGCCAGCTCGAATCCGATTGGCCGACGAACCCCGGCTTACGACTGGTATATGATTTCACCATGTGGATCACAGCCCTAATGCCGTGATAAAAACTCGAAGCCGTTTTGAAATGACGTTCTATGGATTGGTATACATAATTCGATTAGATAGGTACCTACCTACACATATACTTTGACGGCCTGATTAGCGTGGTCGGTAGTGACTCTACTCTCTGGCCCAGGGTCCCGGGTTCGAATCTTGGTGGGGACAAACTTTGTATGATGAGCACGAATATTTATACCCAAGTGAATGTTTAATATCGAAATAAGTAATATATACTGAGTTCGCCCCCAGTCCATTGTACGGTACCCATAATACAAGCGCTGCTTAGCGTGGAACCGTATAGTTGGCGTGTTGGTCTGGCGATATTTATTTTGTTTAAACGCAGTCCAGGATGGCATAAAGATATTAATTATGAAGGACCTAACCGCGGTCAGCTTGGTAAATGTAAAAACCTGATTCTGTTTTAATTTAACCTTCGAGTCTTGAAGAGTTTTCAAGCGATAAACATAATTTCATTGCTGAGTTTAATAATATTTACAATCTAGACAGATTAATCTAATCCAAGCGATTAAACAAAGTAATCAAGAAAATCTTAATGAAATCCAAGATATAAATTGATGACTTTAAAGGGCATTTAGGCAATTGACCCACAACGGTACAAAAGTAAAATTAAAGAATTTTGATACTTTTCTATTTATATAAAATTTAACATCCTTCTTCAATTCTTCACGTCCCTAGCCAAGATTCATCAGCAGATAATAACGCGTCATCAACAAAAACTTGGAAATCGAACGCACCGAAAAATCTCGCAAAAGTACAGCGCAAATCTCCTACATCCAGGGCAGATGGTATCTCGACGCTGAGAATAATATCCCCATGAGCGATTTCCTTAATTTCGTGAGCGAATCAAGGGGATCGATCCTCCCTGATCGCTAGTTAGTGATAACGTTTATGGGCGAACGCCGGCTCGCGGGTATCGACTATATTTCTTTCGTTCGATCACGACCGAAAGCGGCATTCGTGTCTGGATGTCAATTGGCAATAAGGTTGCGAACTTTACCGAAGTTATCGCGAGGTTTTGTTGTTTTTGCTCGAAGGTGGTCGGCGCAGTGTAAGCCGTCGGAATAAACACATCGATGTCGTAAATTATGATTTCATGTGTCTACATAAGGTTTTTATTTAATTTTCCGAATACGTGACGTTTGTTTTGTTGATGTTGGTAATTGTTGTCGGTTTCGACCTGTCATAAGTTTTTTTTTAATATTCCCGTACATAGATTAGGTTTACAAATTGAGAGATATACATGCGATGAATGATTCATATATAAGTGAGTAGTAGGTACAATTATATCGGAATCAGTAAAAGAGGCGAAGTCTCGGTTTTGAAAAAGAAAACTAAAAATCAAACGACTAATATAATGTTGCCCCAAACATTAAAATATTTAAAACCAAAACAAACCGAACTCAAATGCCTACGTTCTAAATTATCGCCTATCGTGCTTTGTATAGTCACAATTTGTTTTAAGCTGTCATAGCTGACAATGCGTCAGCGATCGTCCTGACGAGGCCGAATGGGTGGTCCCATTAATTGCTTCTTGACGTCCAAAACCCTGTGACAAATTGGGCCAAGCTAACATAAGATAACATGCTAGTTTTGATGAATGACCTGTGGGGTCTAAATTAATTTGTTTTGTTTTTATTTAAAAGGTGCCAGGTACGCATCGTCGATTTTTTTATTTTTTTTTATTATTGATAACGAAATGCGCATGAACATACTGGCATATTGTGTTTATTGACAAATTTATTGAATTGGTTGATATAAAATTGATCGTGCATGTGAATCTAAGATTACTAAATAATTCATAAAATTATTGTCTCGGGAGTTCTTATAGAAGAAAATAATGAGATTTCATTCAAGCCAATCTATATTTTAATGTCTAAGTAATAAATGCTAATCGATTATACCTTGCCCAGCGATCGAATGTTAATCGCTTAATTTCATTTTGTTTCGCTTTACAAAGTAAGTCTTATAGAGCGTTCTGTAGAAAATCCAATCAGCTATAGATATAATATATGGATTCAGAATATAAAAGCAAAAGAGCATCATAATTATATAAAAGTTAACAACATATACATGTTATTGAAACTACCCATTTGACTCTCAGGAAAATATAATTTCTTATTCCAATAAAATGCCGCTTTATCTTATAGATCATTCAAAATACCAAGTCCCTTGCAGCTTAGGTAGAGAAAACAATGTCCCAACAAGCTCTAATCACTGCTGGTTGTACTAGCTTTTATACTTATTTATTTTAAACAAACGCAACCGGTAAATAATATTAATTAATGAGATAAACGTCGGTAAATACAAAAACGTAAACAATAAATTTCACAATTTACACAGAAGCCGCTGAAGGCAAAAGGCAGAAGGCGGCCACCCATTTTTTTTAAATATTGTATTAAATAATATGAAACCTTCGTTTAAGTTCTTATTCACGTACTAAAGTCACTTAATAATGGAGCTCAACATTACCACATTATCTTTACTTATTAAAGCTTATTTGATAATTTAGCGTAAAACAAAATTATGTTATTTATCTTTCTACTTACTTACTTACGTGCGAACAGCAGAATAGAAAAAAAAATATCAAAGACAATAATGTTACTATTATGTATTTTTTTATAACTACACTGAAAGAAGCTTACCCCATAACCCTTATGACAGACTCATGCTAATTAACGTTATCCACGAAACATAACATTTGCCATCACTTCTCAGTTCTTATCGTCGTCAAAGCATTACATCTCAAAGGGATTCATACAGTTTCATTACCATATAAATAATGCATTGGTAATTTCAGCGAAATTACTCCGGGGAATCGTGAACACAGTAGGAATTAAATGCATATTAATCCGTTTAGTACTCGTTTGATGGCTCGGAGTTTACAATAATATCTTGTTGGTAAAAAAAATGTAAAACAAAAGTGGATCTTTACAAGCATACCTATAAAAAATATGGTTTCCAATTGAAATAAAAACATTAAACAAATTATAGTGTATTGTTTCATCTGCACACATTGAGTACGTTTGAGTAATGTAGGTAAATTTCGTTATAGTTGTATACCATATTAAAGTAACTTATAACCAATTATAATATTGTATTGTGGCATCACTTTTTTTTTTATATAAAACAATTACAATAACTACCTAAAATTTTTCATGAAGGTAATATTGTAACCGAATATAATTATTTGTAGGCCCCTATATACTCGTATGTAAGATATTTTATTGCCCTTAATTTTTAATGTTAGAATGCGAAATTCCACCGACAAACATCAACTAGTTGCGTTCTTATACCTTGGGGCCGATAAACCTTTGCGTTTTAAAATTCCAACCCATCGACACTCGAACTCGTTAAAAGTACATATAAACATTCGAATAAGAACGGTCTCTTTCACGCTAAGTCGCATAATTCGCGTCATTTACTTTATCAAAGATCTTTGCTACCGCATGGACAGTTATGGTAGCAAAGTATACATTATTGCGCTGCAAAAGTTTAAACGTATACTTTAAAATGGTATCTCGAAGTATCTCCTTCAACAACATCGGTTGTCACTTAGTAATTCTTGCAGTGTTAATGATTTACACAAACCTTTGGAGAGACTTGTCTTAGAAAGGTATGTTTTACATCAGATATCTGTCAGCTGTTACGTTTTGCACTGGTATGTGGATAAGATGATGAACCGAGCACCAAAATGAGCGGATTATGTATGTCTGTACCGAGCTCCGATACACAGACTTGGTCTAGTTTGTAGCTCATGTAACTAGGCAATAAACTTTTCATATTCTTATGTAAGAGTTTGTAAGATTTAATAATATAATATCGCCAGACGAACTCACAAACTATACGGTCCCACAATAAGCAACGCTTGCTTTATGGGTACCGTACAATGGACTCAGAGCGAACACAGTATATAATACTAATATAGATATTAAGCATGACTCGGGTACAAGCATTCGTGATCATTAAACGGTATCATTACTTGATCGGTACAGAAAGCAGGGTCACTATCATCTGCTCTAATAAGATCGTCAATAATGAATTAGGCAATTGTACTAGCCCTATTATAAATGTAGTGTAAGCCTTATTCATTTATTATTATGCATCAACTGCATGTAAACTACAGAGTCAAAGCATACATGTTTCGCTTTGATTACTGTCTGACTTAATACAGTTTAAGCTCCAATTATATATGTCCAACTACTCATTACGACAGTCAGTTAGAGAAAGATTCGTAGAACAAATATTAGTATTATAAACATATAACGATGCCTGTACACAGCAGTTTAATAAATAATTGATGTTAATTATTAATTCATTATAATAAATTAGACAACAAATCACATGTCATTTTAGATGGAGGTATATTTTTATTTTGCAATCAGGTAAAAAAGAACCAAATTATTGTTACCCAACCAAATGCAGTTGCGCAGTTGTCCGGCCATTTCTACAATATGTGAATAAATGTTATATGGTATTTGGTGCTTATTGCAGTATATTCTACAATGTGAAATGTCGGGATGATGTTACAAGGATGAACCTCTTCGCCGAACAGATACTGATCATGACTTTAATTGTACGTGGCGCTGACGTCACGTTTCAGCTACCGGCGACGATAAAAAAAGGTTTATATGTGGTTGAAATAAGGCATAACAATTAGCTTGTTATTGCAGCCCTTATTTTATCCTTTACGCGAGTTAATGATGTGAAGAGCATTTTCTTTAATGATTTTACCTACCCTGCCTTATTAAGTGGATACCAAAATCAATCAAAATCGTTTTTCTATGCATACTATTTTCATGTGATACTTGGTCAAAACAACATAATATAAACACACTTCCACATTTTATTGTATTATTAGTGTAAGGCATTACTTAAGTCTATGTCAAATAAAGTAATACAAGCCTTTATTAGCGAACAATAAAAGTCCTAATCGTGTAATATACTGCTATTTATAAATGAAAGGAAATAGCCCTAAATGTGAACAAAATGTACATAACAGCAGTTTTACTGCTCCCAGTCACGGATGATTTAACAGACGAAGATATTTAGAAAGGCCGAGCCCTTTCACATCGTTATCAAATTATACTATCGTTGAACATTTATCACGTGTTGACTGTATACTAAATAAACCTTAAAAAAAACCAACGTATTGAGGACATTTTGAACTTCATAAGTTTCGTGTTATCATCTATGACGACATAAATTATTTGTTTGTTAATCATTGATTGTATTTTTTTTTGCTAGCGAATATATTTTCTTTTTATTCACTACTTTCTGTTGGCGGTGCTTGGACATAACCTTTCTGGATTATACATTAACGACACTTCCGCGCACATTCGCTCATATTATTCATTACATTTATTATCTTACCTCCATTCTATCTTTCATTTAATTAAATATATTAATGTTATGAGTACCCTACAATCACTTTTAAATCAATTTTAATATCATCAACTCCATGTAAACCGCGCCTCGGCTTGCATCTAATTTGGGCTAAGTTGATTTCGTCGTTTTCTCATTATAGCGAATGCCCGGGTGGCCCTCGCTTGACAAGAGGAAATTGTCCACAGGGATAAATAAAATTGGACTCAGTAGAAAGTGGGCGCATTAATATTGTTTACAGCTGCAGTTAGTGCAGCGAAGATGAAAGAAATATGTGATGATACTTACTTGTATACTCTTATTTTTTATTATTGATTTCTATTATTATGGGTTCATTTTATATGTATCGTGGGGATGGTGCTGCCTGCTTACATGAGGTCGATTTTGAATGCACCTACAACAGCCTCTTTTTAAAAGAGTAACCGCTGAGTACCTTGCCGGCTCTTCTCAGCGGAACCGGTGGTAGCTTTTGACTATAATAAGTACATTTTTGGGCTACATTAATAATAAATAATACTATGATTTGGATTTTTAAAATGTTGCTACTAATCTACTTAAGTTGTATTATTTAAAAAACAAAAATTCAGTGTCTTATTCCCTTGCTTTCCTTGTAATTAGTCAATCATTTTGTATCAAATTAACTTTAAATTGGAGTAGGACCAGCGTCAGATTGAAACACACAAAAGAAAAAAGATGGCCGAAGAGTGGACATGACCGCAATTACGTTCCCCGGACAAATTGGTCCACTTATTTATATTTAATGAAATTCAAATTTTATAATAACACCCCTGGTTTTGTAGTCTCATTTACGCGTTTGTAGTACAAACCTCATTATTTTAAAGAACCTACGCGTACTGTTAAACTTTTAATATTGCTGTCTAGCCTGAGTTAATTTATTACCCATTATCCCGGGAAACGTGTTGTTGGATCGTGAGTACTCGTTCCTGTTATTTACGATGTAACATTGTTTTTAAAATTAATTTTAAGGATACTTTGCCTTTCATTACATTTACCTAGGTCATTTATATTAATTTTCTGACCTGCAAGCGTGTTAAATTCGACGATCTGATTGGCTCAGGCTGTGCGAATCCTGGTAGGGACAAACATCGTGTGACGAGCATGAATGTTTGTACCCGAGTCATTGATGATCAATTTTAAGTGACAGATAGTTCAAGCATATATACTGCAAATCAACCCCCGTCCACTGCTGGACATAGACCTCCCTCAGTGATTTCCACACATCACGGTTCTCCTCCACTCGCATCCACCGGCTTCTTGCTACGCGTGTGATATCATCAGTCCACCATGTCCACCGTCCTACACTACGTCTTCCGGTTCGTGGTCGCCATTCTAGAACCTTTCTGCCCCAGCGGCCATACCCCATAATGCATAATGTTCCCTATACCATTTTACATTGCGTCAGAATATTAACTAGCTTCATCCCTCTGAATTCATATCAGCGTTTAACCTTTGAAAGCTCCATCAAAAAAGGTGATTAAGATAAATTAACGATCACAAAGTCGCGTCTCTTGCTAGCCCATCTCTGTAACCTCTATTCCTTCTAATTGGCTCCCACGCCACATAATTTTTACAGCAAATTGCCGGACTAAAGATTAAGTTCACCCGATGTCTAATTTTCTGGGACAATAGTCGACTTGAAAATTAAAGAAATATGTTAATTTCTATCTTTGTCTCGGGCCGTCAGAGCGGAAGATTATAATTATTAAGAAATTGTTAAAAGGCACCTTGCTTTGTTATTGGAGTCATCCACTCGGGTGGGTGCTTAATGGATCTTTTTACTAAATCTTTTTCAAGTTGAGCGTAGGTACGCTCTCGTTTTTCCTTGTTCGTGAGTAAATGGAATGGGCAACGTTAAAAATACCTACGAAACAATGACACCATTTCGGTAGGTATTACAATTTTTACGGCATTTTCCTGAAAGTATGTGTACTTCTATAATCTTTTAAACCAAAAAATTGCATTACGTATAAACTCCCATAGATCAAGTTAAATTGGTCGTTTCTTAAACTTAAGAGCAGTTTCATGTGCACCTGACACATCTCAGCGTCGCGGAAGATACACGTTTTCAGTACGTTTAATTAGTAATACGTTTAATTGAAGATGTTAAAGCAGCAGGGACTGATCGGCCATATATCTATTGCCAATCATTTGGATTTTATGTCAAATTCAACACACTGGAGCTAAACATATTTTATTAATGATTAATCTAGGACAAAACATAATGTCTAAGGAGGTAGCCCAAAAACGATGCATAATACTTTTTTTAATTGAGATCTACTTGCATCGAATGTTATCCCTAAAAAAAATTCATACATTTTGCTTTATAAACTATAACTGACTTATCCCTATACAAGATGTGATAAATTTTGGTTTATAAACTGTAGATAATGGAAGTTACAACGCGCTTATGCAGAGGGATTAGAGTTAATTCTAATATTACCTTACCTTAGGCAAAATATAGCGCACTACCATTAGATGACACCTTCATAAACCTATGTTCTTACGAATAACTAATACTTTACTTTACCTTATAGGAACAACGTGGTATTGACTAAAATCCGTACCAATCATAGCCCAACACATAAAGTTGAGAACACAATATCCCAGTATCCTTTTATCTACCTACACCATGCGTCAGCGGCCGTTATTCAATAAAACGTCGCCTCCACACGAGCCCTTACTTCAGGACATTAGTCGCAATATCTTTCACTACCAACCGCATAAAAAAACTGTGGAGGTATTATTGCTCTGAGCACCGCAATCTGTCGTTATGTCCTTCATAAATATAGCTCTATGTGTATGGCGTTGTCATGTATGGCAACTAATTGTGCTTATAAGGTTTTTCTGCTTAGATAAAGAAAATACCAGCTAGTCAAGAGGACGTCTACTACACTAGTACTAGTGACTTAATACAATCTTAAAATATTATTTAAAATATAATGGAGAACAAATGATAGATTAATATATATATAGATAGACGACATTTTACATTGACCAAACAAGTATCATGCTAATAATGTAATGTGATGTGATAAAAGTAATTAATATCAAGGTATTCATATTAATTTTCTACTCCATTCCTATTCAACTGAACGAAACTTCAACACTGTCCTCAACTTTGGCGTTAAGTCACTCCAAAACTGTCTGCTTCCAGTAAAACGAGATAAATTAAATTAATATGACTATAACAAAATCTCTTAAAACTCTACAATGTGATATGCATTATGACTTTATTTAGTTTCAAATAAAAATGTATAGGTAGTATTGAAAGTATATTCGTTTTATTTTATTTTATTATTACATGTTATGTTTAAAAATAAAAACGAAACTGAAAAATAAATATAAATCAAATTACTGAACTATTTATAGGTCATGGTAATCGTACATCAAAATTAAATTATTGAAGAATTTCCAACTTAGACACGGTTCCAAAGCCGTCCAGAATTCTATTAACTAGCACTCCGTTCACATTATGTAAATCTAAACAGGTAGAAATACTCCGGATTCTGGTAATACACTTCCAAACTTTTCAATTACCGACGCAAACTTTAGTGATCTTACATTTCGACTCCTTTAATTTATTCGTCACTGTCTTTGCCCATAAGAATATTATAAATGTGGATGAATTGAACGGATTTCAATAAGAATTTCTTGGAGTGATCCCACTGATACCTAATGATGAGACACATAATCCGTCCTGGATCGCCTCTTCGCTTATTGAGTTGGAATTTTCGATTAGTCTGTGATTGATTGAAGCGACTTCTCTTCGAGCAACTTGCATTTTATGATCCGTTCTACTCGTTCGATCGGAGTCTTTTGCAAAGTATATGGTAAAAAAAGCAATACTACATTTCATTTTATGACAAAAACTAAGATTTGCTTTCAATGCTGCAAGTTTATTCAGTCCTTGGGATAAACTTCCGCTTACATATTAAGCGTAAGGATCCAATAATCTACCGTTTTCTGGACTGGAAATATATAAACACAGTTTTTAAATGTTTTATTTTATGGTGAATTTTATACTTAGCAATTTTCTTATTTTTATCACTTTTCATTTAAAAGCCTAAATCTACTGTTACATATCCACCGATGAACCTTACTTTCTTTCGGGCGATAAAACTCTTAGTGTTTTAAAGCTTATTTATATCTCGCTGCTGGGCAAAGACCTCTATTTTAAGTCCCCACAGCACCCTATGTAGTGTTAATTGCGGCTATGTTTTTAACTGCAAGGGTGTAAGGGGTGCAAGGGTATTGCACCACCTTCTTGAAATGAAAAAAACCTCTTTCTATGTCTTTTTCTTACCTATTCTCATATTTTGCATATACTGCAACGTATCCACACAATCCTTAATGCAATTTGTGGTAATGTATAGCATCGGGGCGGCTCGCACGGAACGTCGCCCGCCGTGGTACCATTCCTCCGGCACCGAGTGTACACGTCACTATAGCTCCGTTCCCGGACAGTCACGGTTATCTAATCATGTAGACAGATTGGATCGTGTAATCTGGATTGAAAATAAACTTTTTTTTTATGAATGGGGTCAGTTTTCTTTGTAGCTATTTTCTGCTGCCTATACTTTTTCCTATTTGGGGTGTTGTCGGCTGTTTAGCTTTGCTGACATAACTACTGGATAACATGTAATCAGTCATTACAGAAGCTACTTAACATGGCAAAATTACCTGTATTATAAAAATCATATTATCAGCGATAACCATAAGTTAGGCACTACAAAACTTAAGTCAAGATCTTAATAATAAAGTCAAAGTCAAATCGTTTATTTCGTATAGGCCTAGGGGGCACTTACAAATTGTAATTAAATTTTTTTTTCTTAACTCTCCAACCGTATCGGAACGCGACTTTAACTGAGAAGATCCGGCGAGAAACTCACCGAATTGTCTTTTTTTTTTTTTAAATCCATTATTTAAAAAAAGCGCATTCAAAATTAAATCTTATAATGCAATGGTACCCCTTCCCTATTGAAAACAAACCACTATTTCATTTTGCAAGCGCGGATGCCGTAAGCTGAATTCTTTATGACCCCAGCGTCTAACTTCGGTTACGTGGGAAATTTTTAAAATGGTTTTTGCAAATTTTCTTGATTCATCTCCCCGTTCTCCGTGGCCTGAGCACTCATACGCGTATCTTTGTTTAACCTCGCCGCATTAAACATTAAACGTTTGTTCTTCGCAAACAAGCCGAGGTTTGCGTGTCGTGAGTAAAAATTGAAAAGTCACAGCAATTTTATAGTGAAAATTCGCGGTCAAATACAATCTAAATTGAACCATTCATATTGTTATGTACACATGAATCTTAAAGTCCGTTTGTTGATTCTTCACTGATAGGTATCATCATTATCATCAGGAGAACACAACAATAATGAAACACTTGGCCGTGGTTTATAATAATACCAACCCTTTTAATGTCCTACTGTTGGGCACGGGCCTCCCCTCAATGCGAGGGGGATTAGGCCATAGTCCACCAAGCTTGCCCAGTGCGGGTTGGCGGACTTCACACGTCTTTCGAGGGGTTCTCTCAGACATGCAGGTTTCCTCGCGATGTTTTCCCTCACCGTTTAGCAAGTGATAATCATGGTTAAACATGAGATTCGCACATGAAATCCAGAAATCCGAGAGGTGCAAGCCGGGGATTGAACCGGCGATCCTCGTTACCGAGGCAAGCGTTATACCAACTTGGCTATCACTGCTTAGGTAGCTGCTATGAATTGCTATGAATAAAAAGGAGATGAGAAGAAATCTCTGGCATTGTGCCTCATTGTTCACCGCAACAAATACCTTTGTTTCACTTTGATTCGGTGTCGTTCACATTTCATTTATGTGGTGGGCATTTTTCCACAAAAGCACGCGAGGTCAGCTTAAGAGGGAGGAAACGACTTTGGCCTAATCCGCTGACTTTTATTTATTCAGTGAATTAATCTCAGCCTGGCCGGGGGTGGGGCACCGGCCCTTATTTCCTGTCGCCTCGGCGATACTACGGATTCTCGACTGCACACTGTGATAATACTGAAACCTCTGTCCCTGGACAAGTATGAATTTATAGGTATTACTTATCTTGATTTTCCACTGATTTATATTTTCTTTGTATAAGTTTGAATTATTTTTTAAGAATATTTGTTTTACTACTTGCTTTTTAAACTGGGATTGCCCCCGTCCATTATACCGTACCCACAATATTCAAGCATGGCATCGTTTTGGACCAATCTAATTACAAATGTCCCCCGTAAAATGCTTCGTGATGTAATTTTAAAAAGCTTAAAACCTCTACGTATTTGGGGATAATACTTACGATTAATCGAAAAAAATACTTTCATCTCTTGTCCTAATCAATTTTCCTATATGTAATTTTAGTAACATACAGTACGCGTTAACTCAAGCCGTAGTAAGCAAAGGATGCAGGCAAAAAAAACTGGAGGAAGTGGGAAGGACAACAGGAAGATCCGAATGAGAGTCTAATATAAATAATTTATAACAATGTTCGCAAATGAAAAAGTTAAATGGTAATTACTCGTATAATATTTAACATCATTCTGCAAATATAAATTACTAATAGGTACTTAACTCAAAATTAAATGTTACACTTCAGTCCACGATTCAAGAGAAAGCAGTCTTATCACAACGGCTTTAAGGTGGAAGCTCAGGGTCAGGGCGCGAAATTCAAAATGTCAATGGTTTTTATTTTTTTATCAAAAATTTGGACATCTTTACGATGTAATTTAGTGTTTTGCGATATTAGCATTCTACATTGGATGTCTCGATGTATTAAGTTTGCTTAAAAAAATACCTAAAGCGATACAACACCATTAAGTTAGTAAAAGTAGCGGTTTTTACAAACCTTTTGGTATTGTATCGGATTAGGTTCTTTTTTAAGCAAACTTAATACATCGAGACATCCAATGCAGAATGCTAATATCGCAAAACACTAAATTACATCGTAAAGATGTCCAAATTTTTCGTAAAAAAATAAAAACCATTGACATTTTGAATTTCGCGCCCTGACCCTGAGCTTACCCCTTAATATAATGAAGGACAATAAGTCCTCTCCGTTTCATTTACGTAACAGATCTTCTAATTTGCTTGGCCCATGTTATTCGAGGTTAACAGACAGCCTAGGCACAAATATCAAGGCTTAGAACAAACAAGACGAAAGACGACTACTTGCGTAGTCTTTTTTTCAATTTCTATTATTTATGAAAGGGCAGTCTGTATCAAATATTTATTTTTCTTTGTGCAGAATATACATATTGATTTTTAATTTTTTTAGAAATACATGACATACAATAAAATCATTTCAATTTATTTGAGAGAATGTCAATATGGCAATATTGTTTTAATATTTTATTAATACGTGCTTTACAGTATAAGGAATATTTTTAGTATAGGTACCCAATCATAGGTGCCTTATTCAATTGAGTTAGTAAAGTATATAGTGTACATGACCTTGTGCTGATGGTCAAGAACAAATATTTTTAGAAAATACCTTGTCTAATATATTTCCTGAACATGCTTACGTATGGTTCACATTATGGCTATTAGAACTACTATATCAAAATCAGTTCTGATTCTACAGAACATTTCACAATAACCCGTAACTCACATAATATCTTCAAAATCGAGGTCAATATACAAACAGACACAACATTTCCATGAAACGTACCGTTAAACGTAGTGAATTGTTGACTGTTGATGTGTTTATTATCACTACAGTTGAAAACACAAGGAAATCGAATGTGGCCGTTACCGAAAAAAGAACTTTTATAGACACAGCTTCGGCCGCTACTCGCTTTGATCGCGTGTGGTCTTGTGTATCGAAATCTTCTGTTATTAGAGTTATATGTATACTTATTGCTTGTTACTTTCTGTATCTATTTGCTTTGTATGTTACAGGATATTCATATATTTTTTTAAGAGCAGAAAGATTGCACCCTTTTTGATATATTTTTTTTATTACATTATAGGCAAGTATTTGATCTCGATCTCACCTGATGGTAAGTGACGATGAGATCTACGATGGAGCATACTTGCCTAGAAAGTACCTGTTCAATATTGGTTCATCTCAGTATTTTAGCAAGCAAGCCATACTTATAGCTGATATAGCATCTCCTGAAATTGACGCAGTATCAGTCCATTGGTGCATCTGGCGGAACTTTTAAACTAGCCTGGAAAACATATCCGAATTGCTCGCTCAAAGTCAAAGACAAATTATTTCATTTGTGTAGGCTTACATACCCGCACTGAAGGCCAGGGTGGAAGACTATGGCCTAAACCGATATATGTGAGGGGCATTGAAAGAGGCTAATTAATATTAGCCTCTTTATTATTAGCTTTTAGGCCTACTTACGAGTTTGTAATTTTACATTTCATCTCTTAACTAAATAGGAATGCGATCTCAACTGTGACGATCCGGCAATAAATTCAGTGGGCTTGCCTTTTTAAACAGCTTGCTTTTGCAGTTTCATTTCACCTCTTTTGAAGTATGGATATTTTGTTAAACGCACGCCAACCCAATCGATTAAATCTCAACCAAGTACGCTATGACCTTTTGAAAAATATGTTTTTTATGAGCTAATAAATATATTTTTATTACAACTACATTATCAAGTCCACCATCTCTAAAGTAACCGCCGTACGACTTATTAACAAAGGTGACCGCCATCTTTAAGTAGAATTATTTGTACTCGTTACTCAAACACAGGAAACATTTACCTTTGTTTTAATGCTACGCGCTGTTTTAGTGCCTAATAAAAATATTAGTCGTTAGATTGTCATAATTATTGCAAGATTAGTTCTTAACACGTAAATAAGAAAGTTTATAATTGATTGAAATTGAAGTTCTTTGTGCTGCCGACTATGAATTGTACTACTAGATATATTATTTTATTAAGTTTCTAGAAACATAGACTTAATGTAACTATCACCTAGTTAAAGAAGCATTGACATTTTAGGCAAACTGAAAAACTTCTTCAAGATATAAAACATTATTGACGGCCTTATAATATAAAGTAATTTAAAAAGATCCATTAATCAAACAAACTGAACTTACTTTATGAGCGATTTTTACAAATTTAAGAATGGCGACATCCTTTGTGTTTGAAGAGAACTAGAGAACAAGTTTCTAAGGCGGAAGGAAGGGTGGCTTACCGAATCACAAATTCACTGGAGTGTCTAATTTATGATTAATTCTGTGAAGTTTTACAGTACGGGGCTGAGCTGAAATCTATTGTTTCACTTAAGAGACCATTTGCATATCAAAACCAACAAAGAAAGGACTAATAGAAGTTTCTGCATTGGTAACGAATGCCGATTATCTCCTTTTTTTTAATACATACGAGTATATACATATTATTTCCATTCAGTTTTTTTTTATAAAATTAAATTAAGTACCTACTTAAACATCTCATAAGGTGATTACTATTTTCTTGTCTGAATAAGATAAATGAGTTAACTAGTTACTCTTTTTGTATTTTCTATTACACTCCAATTCTTTTCAATTGCATTTGGTAGGTAGGTACGTCGCTGTTACATTTTAAAATAGCATTTTTATCGATAGCTTGTATTTTCATTTGTGCTTAGAAATATATATCTGTTTTAATTCTAATGTCAACCTACCTATGTTATTATAAGACTATTCATTTGACTGTCCTATGTTGAGTTGATGTTGAGTCCTAATGAAAAATAATGACATGAGAATATTCATTGATCAGCACACAAAGCTATGTACCTTTAATTCTCTGCTATATTTAGTGACACTAACTACAAAGATATATGTTTGATGACATAGTTTAACCAGTAAGAACATGTAAGTCCCAAAATATAAAATAAAAGAACACAAATGAACTAGATAAATAATATCCCCACAGTTCAACTCTAACCTAGATCATTTGGCGCATATGAATTTAATTTGCTTCAGTAACAGTTTTAAAATACGCCCTCGGAGCCAACTTAAATTTAATAAACAGTGTACAATTTAATTTAGTGCTACCACTCATGCACGGAGGATGGCCAATAAAGGCAATTTTATGGCGTTTTTATTATGATTCATAATCGTGAATCACCTATAATGGGCGCCAAACCACACGAGAAAAATTACGTCTGGCACTCAACAAATATTAAAATAAATAAGTACTAGGCCACATATGTGTGGCCTCTATGCCTGCCCACCAAAATAATTATGAATTTCGCAAACTAGTAATTTTATTAATGAGCGGTAGCGAGCTTGATTCCTGCTTTGGCAAATTTTGGAAATTGTTTTCTGCAATCACTGCTTCAAATCATTCAGTCAAATTCAAGTATAATTTACTTCAGGCATTAATTCCACCTATAGAAGCTACTGGCATTTGATTAATAAGCCCCATACCAACGTTATTGAAACTTACATACCGAACACAACCCCGGGAGAGCAATATATTATCTCGCATCAATTTCTAATACAAGCCGCCAGATAGGAAGTGCATTGCATTCAATAGGGTTAGTGCGCAAGAGTTGAGAGGTATTTCACTAGCATTATTTATCGCGTTACATTATTAACTGCGTATCAGCCGTAGATGGCTATCTAAGCACTACACGCCGTGGGTAAGGTGCGCACGCTTTCGAGTGAGAGGGAGATATGGATCGGGGTGTTGTTTGCGTTGTTAAGAGGAGCACGACACGATTTTTAGTTTGTATGACCATTTTTCTAATAAAATTAATGTGTAAAAACAAAATCTCTTTTTGTACTAGCAACTTGTAATTTTACTATAAGTACCTAATTATAATTCAATGAATCGAATTGTATTACACATCAGTATTTAATTGTCTCAAGTTTTTCCTCTAACTTACGCTACATACTCCACTAGATAAATGTTGCTTGCTTTTTAATAATTATCATCATCATTAACATTCATTTGTTTAGCATACGAAATAATAAAAATACACATTAGGTCTAGTATCTCAAAAATATGTAAGTAGAAGTAATAGGATTGTCTTTATAAGTCCGTAACCAAGGAACTCTAACACGTCAATAATAGTGTAATGGAAACAAACACACTTTGAACTGCGCGAGCACATAATTCTTTTGTCTTAGCAATTATACTTTAAAAATATTGATTTCATCTGTGCCATTATTTTAATACGTCGAAAACTTTTAACCGATTATTTCCACAGATATGTTTTACGCGTTATGTTCTTACAATTGTTTAAAATCATAGAAGGCGGTTATGGAATTCATAAAGCTGATTACATAAAAACAATAAAACTACTTTTTGAATTAGGAACCTCCACCTCTTTTTTTTGTCAGTTACAAATTTTCGTTGACTCATTGAAATAAATTATTAAAGCAAACCTGGAACGTAAAACAAAAGAGGCCACTCAAAGCTATTATTACAAGGTATTGACGGATTCATAAAGATAATTTTGAATGGAGTATCAAATGAGGAAAAAAGTACGCAGATATTTCAGCAATATCCCGTAATGTAGTCACGTAATCCTTCTCGAGTCATCTTTTATTGCGATTGAAATTTCAAACGGACTTTGATTGATTGAAACGATTGCTGTGGGACCGGATTGATTTTTAAGTAGACTAAGCAAGAAAAAGCTTTAATAAATCGGCCAATATTCGATACAAAGAAACAAGGGGATGAAATTCTATTTACAGAGATTGTAACGAAACGAGATTAGGGATTTATTCAAGCTTTTACTTTATAAAATGTTTCTGTACTAACGAATTTAAATTTTAATACCCTAAGGGCAATTTGACTGTCCTGCTATGCATTAATTATAATAAAACAATATTAATTGAGGAATAAAGTACAACAAATAAATTATTATTAAGTATTACTTTAAAACATCTTCTTTCTTGCAGAAATCAAAGAATTATTTATAACAAGGTACACACCGCAATTCCCAGATTGTATACATACAGATACAATATTTATAAGATATTATACTACCTTTAGTGGCGCATTGACATTCAGGTAAGGCCCAGAATTACCATGAACACGGGTCTAGTTCATTTGGCGAAGGCAGGGGTTGACAATACACTAAAGTATTACTAGAAGAGATAAATTAAATACGTCAAGAATTTATATTTTACCAAATGTTTTTTTACACAATATGTACAACAAAAAGGACTTTTTTTATACCTTATAGGCAAGTATTTGATCTCGATCTCACCTGATGGTAAGTGACGATGAGATCTACGATGGAGCATACTTGCCTAGGTAGGCAAGCGTACCCAATATCCCAGCCGCACTTCTTTGCTGAATAGCGAAAAACACTCGCTGATCGAGGAAATGCCCGGCTCTTGGCTGTTCATATTGTTTCTTTTTATATCGGTCAATACAACATTCTTTAAGTTTCAAGGTTTACTATCTCGGTTCCTTTTAAAGTTCTTGCATTGAATATTGCGATGCATTGCGAATGTTATTTTCTTTCTTTATTCACCTTTCAAATATTTCTAAGCCAAAAAACATAATGTGGTTGATAGCTATAATTTTACGTAGTGTTCAGAAATGTTCAGAACGGTTTATAAAGGATACATTATCTTGCAGTTTTAAAATTTAAAAAAAATATATGTTATATTCCATCTAGGAAAATACACTTTAACTCTTCGAACGTGGTCGCCTCGCCTCGGGACTTGTCCCAATGCCGTAATTACGAGTACACACCCTACTAGTGCAAATAGAAACAAAACCGCACACATTCGCATATGTAAATAGGGGAGGATCTCGGTCGAAATTTGGTGTGCATGTGGCCGAACTGTCGCCATGGGAAAAATAATGGAAACCGGGTTCTATTTTATAGTATTGCGTGCGAGTGGAATATTTATATATAGAAGCGTCAATAGCTAGGTCGATGCCACAGAAGAAGTCGCCCCATAACCAAATGGTTCAATTCATGTGAGTGGAATAGCTATATATGTATAGAAGCGTCAATAGCCTGGTCGATGCCGATGAAGAAGTTGCCCCATAACCAAATGGTTCAGGCAACAACGGTTGACTAGAGCCTACTTGTTTTTTTTATTGCAAATATATAACACAATTGTTAAAATATGGTCAGATACATTCCAAATTCTGAAACCGATTTCAAAACATTTACTTTTCACCAAAATTTGATGGTTATTTGACGTAAGCATTAAGTTCCTAGTATAACACCGGGTTTATTTTGTCGTTGGAGAACAATCACCACTCACAGTTGGGCTAGGAATTGAATTGAGGCTAGGAAATCTGTGGGACACAATCACACAATAGAATTATTATGATATAAATTGTCTATGTCTAGTAATCTCAGCTCTCTAATAGAAAAAAAAAACTTCAGCCATTCATGTAAAGGCAACTCTAAATAAGCCAACAAAGTCACTACAATCAAATCGCCGGTGTAGGCACACCGATCTCGTATCTATTCCGGCCTATTTTAATATTTAACAAAGGACCACAAATTATTTATTCAAAGCGCGGCAAGCAGCGGTTGGCTGTAAACTACCCGCCGCAAACTAAACAAAATATTCGATGAGCCGGCAGTAATATCAGCAACATTACGACGTTATGAGCGGTTATCGTGGGCTGCGTAATCTGGTTACCCTGGGATCTCGAGGAGCCGAACCGGTACTGTGTGCGTGTAATATACTAAGCATGTTAGTGAAGTTTGTGCTACAAACTTATCGGTTCGGACCAAACTAAAACCAGATTAAATCACCGCATTGTGATAGTGTGCCATTGCTTCGAAGCGCTTGTGTTATCTGTCAACAAAAAATTGTGATATATCATATATCACATTTTGATGAGCGTGATTGATATCATTGAAATATTTGTGATGTCAATGTTACTCATTAACAACAATGCTGCGCCAATAGTGAAAACAACAAAGGGTAGGACGAAATACGCATTCTTACACACTATAGAATGGCATTACAAGACGCTTCAGAAAAAAATGCTCAAACCCATGGTTATCATGGTATAATAATATGCTACGCTGTATTCAACGATGGCTCAAAACTACGTTACGATTAGTGTTGCCATTCATTCAAATCTACATTATAATTAATGTAATGTAGATGTAAATTAATGGCAATGAGTAGTTTTAATAAGCCGATCATAGGTCGAAGATTGCTGATGACGAAGTCTTGGCCAATCTCGTGACCTGGCTGTCACGGAAAAGAATATCTTGCGTAGCATATTATTATACCATGCTCTGTCGTAAATATACTTTTGTAGCGACCTCTTCATTCTCGCCACAAGCTACACAGATGACGCTGCAGACGTTATTCAGAACAAATAACGAGGCTCCACACAATCCTGAAACGCGCAATGATAGTTTTCGGAGCACGAAACATATATACAAGATCCCGACTATAACCGTCGGCGCATAGCGGCCGCCCCACAAGGCACACCACCAGCCTGGCTGGAAGATCTTCCCTATTCCACTAAACTTTTTAAACTATAAATTATCAACAAATCTATAATTGGTAGAAAAGCTCCCACATGAACCCCTGTTGTCACGTCATTCATATCGAAGTCAATAAATAAAATTATTTAACAAACATTTGGACAGCCCCGTCGAAGTCACGTGCGAGTTAAATGATCCGAGACGGGAAGCAATAAACCTATTGTTTACAACTCTCGCTTGTCATTTATCAATATTTGAAATATACAGTGCACTGATAACGTCGCATAAGATGTATGGGCCGACGTTTTATCGAATAAATGTGCCATGAGCGAATGGGCCATTAGATGCCTTACTGACTTATGAATATATTTCAGACTCAGTATCAATGATTATGGTCACAAAAACATTTAATTAAGTAACTTATGAGTCGTCAAAATTGTTACAAAATGCTAAGCTACAACTTCACTACCCGCTACCACTACTACTACTACTAATTCTACTACTTTACTACTCGTAATGACGTTCCTATGGAGAACTCCATGGTTGCTCTTTTTAAAAAGGTCCGTTAGATTTTTGAGCAGTACATTGTTATGGGTATGTGAGAAAAATGTAGGAACGCTAGGCAGACTTTATCAGCTGTTAAAAAACACATAACAGCTTAAATTGTTTTTAAATTAGTTACCGATTATTGTCATTTAATTTTTGCCTGTGCGTTAAATTCATAATGGTTTTTCTTCAAATCTATATCGATCTATGAATCTTAAACAGTATACAGACCCGGTGAAAAACGCACACAACCATCTGAAAGGTTAATTATAAGTTTAATACTGGCGGCCATTTTGGTTAACTGATACTCAGGCTCCATAACCGCAATTTGATACTGCAGCGGAGGGGTTGAATGCCGCTATTCTTGAATTTTTAACCAATCCCAGAGCTTTACTTAATTTAACAGTATACGTGCGGTACTCCTTTTTTTGCACCTATGTAAATGGACACCGTAATTTGATTTTACGATGCCATTTATGTACGTAAGTAAGTTATAGTTAGTGGACAGGTGACTTTTGCAGTTTCTTCCGGCTTTTCTCAGTAGAATCAAAATTCGTAATTGTTTTATTGGCCTACATGAATAAACAGTTTTTGAATTAAACTATACTATTATAGAAAAGGATTTTTTTTTTAAATCGAGTCAGAAAACAGCGTTAGGATGAGAATAAATACTATGAACAACTGTACAAATTACAGCCACAATTTGCCAAACGACTTTATAAGCATATTGGGTAGGAAAAGTGTTACATCGAATCCAAAGTATCGTGGAAAGAAAATACTATTGCAAATTAGTTTAATCAGTTACTCTTATATAATTCCATAAAACCATAAGAACTATTTTCGACCTCCATTTATCTAACGGCTATCTAGTATTCATATAGTAAAACTAAAACTTAGCATTTGGCACTTAATTGGTTTTGTTCTCGAACTCTGTCATGTAATTAGGTGCGATTAAAACTCGTGTGGTCCTAGTTCGCACCGCCACCAATATAAATAATTGCTTATTCTTTTCATTATCTTATTAAATAAAATTCATTAAATAAACTACAGTTTAGTAACATTGTACCAAAGTCACATAAATAAAAAATTACTGTTGGTCTAACATTTCTTTAACGGCATAGTTGTTTAAATACTCTAGCCAGGCGTAATTAATTAAAGTTATATAGGTAGACAAATTACATAAAATATCCCTATAGTTTTATTACCACTAACGTGCCTTCAACATAAAGGGGTAAGCACAACGCAGACACAAAGCGACAAGAGATTGGGGGGGGAACTAGACTTGTATAACAATGTGGTATGCCTGTAAAGGGACTGACGACGACCAATCAGAGTCTGACTGGGACGAGAGCGCACTTTGTTTTAATAGCACTAGGCTGGATTAGTTTTTAAGTACCCGCTCTAAACAATGCTTCCTGTCTGTCCGTAGGGGTGGTGGGTGCCATGTTGGAATGGGGCGACATCCGATATACATGTGTGAGTTCATTGTATTGTTTTCTATGCGCTCGTATAATTTACCTTAAAAATGGCGTTTTACAACATGGCGGTCGTTTTATTATAAATCAATCCACGTTTAAAAAATATATATAGTGTAATTTTATTATCATTTATTATTTAGTGTCCCGTTAATTGGTAAAGCCTCTTTCTGTTATGGGCTATTGAGAGGGGCTATTGTAAGCATTTGACAGAAAAGGCCAATCCCACTTAAGCTTTTTGACAACTCAGGGATGTGGTATAAATTAATATATACAGGGTGTAAGTTAGGCTCGTACCGAAAACAGATACCATGGATTCAGATCATGATTCTCGACTCCCCAGAGTTAACGTTATTTTTTTTAAGTTTTTCTAAATTGGTTTTAGCATTAAATCATAATAGAAGTTAATCTTAACGTGATTTTAAATATTAAAAAAACATAATAACTAATTTAGACCTAAGACTGCAATGTCAATAGACACAAGATACGCTCGAGCGTACTCGTCACTCGCACGCGTCGGGTATTGCGCGGAGCGTTGTGTTTTAATCGCGTGTTTACAATACATTGCATTCTCGAAAATGACAAAATGTGTAAAGTTGCCATATAAATTATTTCTATAATTTTATTATAGGCATTAAAGTGTAACCTTTACTCAAAGTTGTACAGCCTGTATATATAAATATATTATGGGCATATAAAAAGAAGCCTTAGCAGAGCATGGTTTCGATCCACGGACCTCTGGGTTATGGGCCCAGCACGCTTCCACTGCGCCACTCTGCTTACAATAGTGAAGTGTAAAATATCAAAGCTAGTTCTATGTAATGTGGACACAAAGTTCAAAAAGGATTACTATTTCCATGAATACTTTGCCATATAGCTACAAAAGGAATTTTAGCAGAGCGTGGTTTCGATCCACGGACCTCTGGGTTATGGGCCCAGCACGCTTCCACTGCGCCACTCTGCTTACAATACTGAAGTGTAAAATATCAAAGCTAGTTCTATGTAATGTGGACACAAAGTTCAAAAAGGATTACTATTTCCATGAATACTTTGCCATATAGCTACAAAAGGAATTTTAGCAGAGCGTGGTTTCGATCCACGGACCTCTGGGTTATGGGCCCAGCACGCTTCCACTGCGCCACTCTGCTTATACTAGTGAAGTGTAAAATATCAAAGCTAGTTTGATGTAATGTGGACACCAAGAGCAAAAAGGATTACTATGTCGATGAATACATTGATGTATGGCTACAAAAGGATCATTAGCAGAGCATGGTTTCGATCCACGGACCTCTGGGTTATGGGCCCAGCACGCTTCCACTGCGCCACTCTGCTTATACTAGTGAAGTTCAAAATATCAAAGCTAGTTCGATGTAATGTGGACACAAAGAGCAAAAAGGATTACTATGTCGATGAATACATTGATGTATGGCTACAAACGGATCATTAGCAGAGCGTGGTTTCGATCCACGGACCTCTGAGTTATGGGCCCAGCACGCTTCCACTGCGCCACTCTGCTTGCGTAAGATGTCAGTCAAATATTCTATCAGTGCGTGCAATGATGCAATAATACTAGAATTATACAATAATATTGAACTGCTAACAATGAAATATTTCATAGGATCTTTATTCCCAAAAATATTCTAAGCGCATTAACAACTTCAAATACGAGTATATCAAACTTTCTAGGAAGACATTTAAAAATATATATTATACTCGTAATACAGTAGCAAGCAAGCGCGAGTCTTTAAACATAAATAATTTGCAATGATTGGATGGTTTTTTTTAGTTATAACGCAATGTTCATTAACCCTTTTTTGTACATACATAAAGCAATACTAAATACCACATAACATGTTAATGGTACGATTATATAATTTATACGGCCGAAACAAAGCTCGAATATATCGTAGGTACAACATAAAAATGTCCTCAATAAAAAATAAATGAAAGATTAAAACATCCCTTTGGGTTTTTTTATTCGTGTAATCTACGGATTATGTGAGCATGTACGAACTGGCGAGCTACAAGGCTTTGCTGAAAACCGCATGAGGATTTACAGGGATTTAGTACTTATATATATCGTTGTCTGCTCGTAATTTGAAATTTTACGTTGATGCGTCCGTTTTCATCGAAATAAATAAAATAAGATGTTGCTGATTTACCTGTTAAAACTACTTGCTTACATAAAATTTGTTAATTTCTATTGCTTTATATCTGAAACATTTTGAGTGATGATTCGCACTCGTGGCCGTCGCATAATAGTTTTGCGTTGTGTGGTGTGAGCTCTACGTTATGCATTATGCGCTATACATTTGGTTAAATAGGATCTAAAAAAAAGCAGGCGGTCAGAAAGCCATACATTACATAAAACGTTTTATGTAATGTATGGCTTCATGACCGCCTGCTTTTTTTTAGATCCTATTTAACCATCGCGTAACGCAGGTCCCGGACGCAGATCGTGGAACGCAGATCTCGGAACGCAGTACGCGGAACGCAGATAAAGAACGCTCCTACCAGGTGGGGCGCTTCAATATATTTATGGACATGTGCCGTACAAATTGGAAGTGTAAGTTATATTTTAAAAGCTAATAAAAATATTCTATTTCCGTCAGTCCTCATCTGGAGTCAACTGTCAAACGTCACCGTCATTAGTCAAAGTTGCCAACGCAACGTCAATACTCGTGCGACAGTTGTTTCGTTTCATTTGGCGTCACGTGACGACCCCTGTAGGAGTCGGCGCGAAATGTGGCCCGAATAAATTTTAAGACCATTTACACCACATTTATTTACATTTTTTACGTGTTGTATTTACCAATGTTGATGTACACTGTGAAATGGGTGTCATATTATTGAATAGTATTTTAAGGTAAACAATTAAAAGGTAGAGACATGCTAATGCTCCGTTATGAAATAGAAATAAGGTATTATAATATTTTTTCGTTGCTATCTAAATCAAAAACTTTTTTTATGGGTATAAGCCAGAAAGCACTTATAAATAGTCAAAAGATCCCACTGGTATTATAAATGTGAATGTTTGGATGGATGGATGTTTGTTACTCAATCACGCCAGAACACTGAACAGATCTGGATAAAATTTGGCACAGAGATAGATTATAGTCTGGAATAGCACATAGGCTACTTTTTATCCCGGTAAAAAGGACATAATTTTTAATCGCGGGTTAGACCGCGGGGCGCAGCTAGTAGTTCAATAAATATAAAAGTAAGCTGTTGTAAAAGTATACATTTCAGCTACATACCGCAAATTTTACGACGATGCTACCCGATCAACAAAATTCAAATAAGTATAAACCAATATTACATATACCATAAAACGCAACTTTGTTACCGGAGACTCGACCATAAAATCCACAATATAAATAATCGCTGAAAGAACCATTACCTCTAAATCCCTCAAGAATACAAAGGTTAAGGGAGCAATTTGGAATTATGTAAATAAAACTCGTTTTTGTAGTTTTGCAACTGCTGCCGAGAGTATAAGGACGACTACAAACGAATGTTTCTTTTTTTTTATTGAGAAATTTATATTTTGATTTTTTTTTATTATAAATCTCCTTGAAACATATGTAATGCTATAGTGTTTAATACAAACTATTTGATAATTACTTACTTAAATTACATATTTTTCATCATAAAATTTTTCTATATAATGAAATTGAAAAAAACCATATTGATTTCTTATATTTACACAAATACTACACATTGAAATAAAACGAATTTTAAGGATTTCATCGCGTTTATATTATTTTATAAAGCGGCCGGGACGTAAAAACAAAATAAACGCAATAAAATCTGTAAAATTAATTTTATTTTAATGTGTAGTATTCGCGTGAATATAAGAGATCAATGTCATTACGTATATTTTTAGTACGAAAATGAGTACATGTAGTAGCGCATTATATGGATTTCAATTCAAATATAATTTTGAAAATCGAATGCGTTAAACGAACGTGTGTGTAACAATCCTACGCCGAGGGCGAGATCCGCAGTCGCTATTATTGGTCGCACCGGCACTAATTTGACCGAATTGGCTTAATGCTCCACAATTTGCACGCTGACCCGAACGCTTATTATAATAATTTTGCAACCAGTTCAGGAACGGAAAATAGGATGAATTAATTTTGGAAAATGAAAAAATACAATTCGAAATTCTTGAATCTTGTTTATAGGAAAACATGGGTAATTTTCATAATGCCTATTATAGACAGTGTGTATCCCATATGCACAAACGAAGGCAATTTTATCTGTTTCTAGTCTATGGACACTAAAAGCCTGCATTAAAAGCGATGCGATTAAATTGAAGGCAATCGGCAAGCTTTGTGTATATATTTATGTATGTATAGTCCTTGAAATAAAACTATTTTTAAGGATTTTATCGCGTTTATTTTTCGTTTTTACGTTCCCGACGTTTCGGCTGCTTTACAGCAACCAAACGAAAAATAAACGCGATAAAATCCTTAAAAATAGTTTTATTTCAATGTGTAGTATTCGCGTAAATATAAGAAATCAATATGTATAGTCCTATTAAATAAACCTAACAACTTACTTAAACATGCAGACAAAAGTTCTTAAATTGCGAGAATTATATGCATATGTGAGTTAATTTCTCTACAGGTACGACTTTTCGAAAGCATATGTTGCGGTTTTTGAACGAATTTACATAACAATGCCCTGGCAGGATGCCAGGGTAGAAATACATGACACACCTGACAGTGGGAACGGTAACAAAGGTTCACAAACAAATCATAATTTGGCGCCTATTGTTTGGTTCTTTTTTTATTTTGACACATTTTTATTTGAGAGCGATAACAGATTGGAAGGCGTTAAGTGATGATAACGAAGTAGTTTTGTTTTTTTCATTTAAAAAAAAACATACACTAGTTTTGTTTATATTCCAAGCATCATTCAACAATAATGCACGATATAACTGATTCGAAGTTTGCAGTTTACTTGCAATTTTTTTTATAAGTTTTTTTCATCCATCATTTTAAATTGACAACCACCAAACAATATACTTAATTGGCTTACGACAACAATTTCACTACTTTAGATTTTAAATTCCATAAAAGAATAATGAAAAATATTAAATATGCTAAAATAGCCTTCAGTTATTAAAATATACGTATATATCAGAGTCACACCTGCTTTCATTTACTATATTTAGCGAAAATATATCTTAAGTATAAAAAGAAACGAATCCCAAATGTAAACATGGCGATTAAGATCTATGTGTACAAGAATAAATTTGTCGTCGGCGGCCGACTGTTTGATCAACAGATTAAAAAGTCGACGAGAGCCCCGAGCAAATGGGGCATTTTAAAATTGAACATCTTCTATAATATGTGGTCGCTGCAGTTCACTTATGTGTGCGTGAAACGAAAAGAATACTGGCAATGAATAAGAATTAGATGCACCGAGACTCAGAATATGTTAATGTTAACTTTTTTACTCGCTAATAGTTACTTATAACTACCTACTTGAATTTTATTCTGAACTCAGCAGACTAGCATTGTAGATCTTATCAAACTCCGGTCCTTGAACACAGATTAAACATGAATATGCTGTGTATAGGATATTTAAAGCTCCGTCATAGATTTACTTCCTCCATCTATCTATTAGCCAAAAGACGACCAAGCAAGACAGGCATTCTAATGACTTTCACATATATATCTCTCTCTCTCAACTTTGTTGTGCTGTCTTTTTGTTCGTGGTCACCATTCTAGAACATTACTTCGGTCTTTGAAGTTATGTGCCTTGCCCACTACCACTTCAATGTTAAAATTCTTAGAGCTGTGTCGGTTACTCTTGTCCAAGTCTCTGATTCTTGTAGCTTTGATTTTATCGCGTAGAATAGCTGACTAGTAACAAACTTGGCCAAGAAACCCCAGTCAAGTGTCACCAGTTAGGGATTTCTTGCATTTTAATGATGTAGATCAATCTTTAAACAATCACCGCCGTTAACATTGTAATCAGACCAAGAATACTTTAGTATCACGCGATCCTGCCAACAAAAGTGGCCGATAATTCAAGGACTACCCGATTACCGTCGCCTTGAATGATCATCCCGTCTTTTAGAGGGTAAATAAACGAATTATTTGTCACCCCTTTGTTGTGCCTGCAGACTGCTTATTAACAAAAGCTTAATCGGCTAAATGGAGCATTCCCGTTTTAGTTAATCTTTCTAAAAGGTATATTTAACACTGAACATAAATCTGTTCTTTGTTCGGTAATCTGATTCTTAGAAACAGTTATGGACGATTTACGATTAGTTATTCGGATGTCAGTAAGCCTTGGAAATATCAATGAAGAAAATATTTTAATATTCTTCTTATATGATCTAGTCTATTCGGCCTTTGAAGCTTTATAATATGTAAGCGTCCATAAGCACATGACAAATAGCTTTTAATTGCGGCCGCCCATGATATTCTTTTTAAGACAATACATATATATTGCCTTGAGAAGACCTTGAGTAAGGTACTGTAAGGTACATGCCTTAACAATAACATATATTTTACTAGTAAAATTAAATAATATACATCAAGGCAAAAGAAAAAATAATTATTAATAAAACTGCGAAAATATTATTCGTCATAATTGGATTTTAATTACATCGCCACGCTTATTAACTTTACTTTGCAAGTGCGATGAAATTCTATCAAAAAATTACTGAAGCGAATTTTAATATTATAATAGTTGTACAGGAGCGTCGGACACTACCACCCTACAACACTAGAGGCTATAATCATTTGCATATTGCGGTCCTTCGCAGGCCTCGCGCCAGACTCATAATCATTACTCGCTAAGCGAAATTAGCCCCTAAGGTGCTCTAGCAGACTACCACTACCGCTTTATTATCCTCAAACGTGCTGGTTCATGCTAATTCGGACCTTTGGTGTGGTTTACAGTATCGGGACTTATTAGTATAGATTTAATTGACTATGCAGCAATGAACGCATGAATTACGTATGGTAATGGTTTTGGGAGAGATGGTTGCGGGTCTTATACCATGGGGATTAGGGCAACACCCTAGCATTAGAAATTCATTTTAGAGTTAAGAAACTAAGGGAATTATTGTGCAGCAAATTTCAGTTAAACCTTTTATTTGTATGAATATGAAAGCCGCATTTTCAAGTGGGTTTTTTTATGCCAATTTTTTTAATGCATGTTAATTATATATAATTATCTTTGCTTTAAAGTTTGCGATCAGAAAAATGAAAGATACGTGACGTTACGCTACTTACGAGTGCTAGAGCCATTCTTTGTCTACGGTTAGAGCGGTAGACAAGGAGCTCAAGCCTGCTCTCTCTTGTCTATTCTCTGTAATAAAACTATAATAGTAAATGCCGAGTAAAAGTCTTTAAATAACTTTTTCACATGGGTCTTAAAAGTTCTCGTATTTTTTAGAAAAATCCTACTAATAATTAATGGTTACTATAGCAGTAGGTATTAATTGAATTTTCAAATCAAAAGCAATCGGTTGATTAAACATACACAGCATCGTATAACTCCTATACCTACCGCTCAATGTATATTGACATCTCATTCGTATGCAAACAGTGACATTTAGAGGAATGGCGGTATCGATACCAATGGATAAATCTATACCATTGCAGTTATCGATACGGAATCGTAGCATTGTTCGCAACCGCACGACTATGGTGGAATCTCGAGAGCTTTCGACGCAAACTTCTAGAGGTGTAATCATGAATTTATAAACTTTTAAAATAAAAAAATACATAAGCACCTCTGCGAAACATTTTAGAAAATAGCTTTATTATTGGATAAAAGATACTCGATTTGCGTAGATAAATAACATTTAGCCATCCACATATCACCCGATAGATTGAATAATAAATCTTGTTGGAGACTTATTTATCTGAAAGAGCAGTGAAGCACTAAGAAATAACAATAATATAAAAATGTTAAGGACTCTTATCGTAATTGGTTATGGTAGTAAAAACAACTTGACACAAACATTATTTTACATGAAAATATAATTTCGGTCGGCATAGGCGTGGCCATGTTTTGATTTAAGTAACCACATTTACGACTTTTGTCACGCTTCGGTTAATAAATATAAACATTTCGCGTTTGTCGCGGCCGCGTTTTACAAATTGAGACATTACGCGGTGAAATGTAGGACATTACAAATTATATTTTGTTATTTATCACGACGCTTTTACGATAATTACTCTAATTAATATGGTATTCGTTTTGGAGCAACGTTTTGGTAGATAGCAGGCTGATGCAAACAAAGACATCGGGAATACCATTGTCAGCTGTTAATTCCATGTGTATATATAACTCACGCATCGATTTATATTGAGCCATTTATACACATCAAGTCACTTACCTATAGATGTATTTTTAGAGTACATATGTAGGTTTTTGTAATTATTTATCTACCTTTTTTCTCCACTACTAATTACCCCTAAAACTAATGGCATTATATAATTGATAGAACTAGGCGATACTTGGCGGAAATCCATTGTTAACCTATGGGGAAAGAGGACCCACCACTGACCCTCGGCTTGTCAACTTCTTCGATTATAAACCAAACAAGTTTGATCGATAATAAAAGAAGCCAACAACACCCGAACTCCTCTAAGATGTTAATCGAGAAACTATCTATCACGAGTGACGGGACCTCAAATAAAATGCAATTCTCCGCGACACTAAGCGAATCTATAAAAGTATTCGACACGTGTTTCGCCTCTAAACGAGGCATCCTCAGGACCGCTGGGCTACGAATGGCATTACATAATACTAAAGTTCCTAAATATATTAGGACTAACAAAAATAGTGTATTTCAAGAGGCTTTTATTAAGTCGCGCCAATAACAGCATTTTTTTTCGCCAATCGTGTAAAACTACGTTGTCGCATGTCACCAATCCCCGTCGATTCAGATGTGTTGTGTTGAAACAAAACAGAATTCATCGGGGGATAGCCGCGAACCGTGAAATTGCCAAAAAACTTCCGAAATCCATCACGAATCAAATGACACTTTGAAATTGTAAAGCTAACTGAAGAGAGAATCGGATCGACTGGGAAAACAATTAACGGGAACAGTTGATGCGAAAAATTGGAATAATCAACGGATGCCAGTTGGAAATGTAATGAATGTAATTTTTCAAAAGCGTCGATGTCCACTCACGGCGTTTTTGCGGCTCAGGGACGCTACAAAAGCGTTGCTGACCGACTATCGCGCTTAAAATAACGAGAACGCCGACAAAAAATATTTAACGTTGAAATTTTTGTTTGATGTTGAACGCTCAAGCTTTGAAATTTAGCTTTTCAAAGGATATGGGAAATACTAAAAAGATTGAAAAGCTTTCAATGTGGATATGAAATATAGATACATGACGTGCATTGTGTAGATAAATAATTCATGAGTGCTTTGTTTTATATGAGCCAAAGGATTGCTTATTAAAACCTCTACCATATAATTTGATACAGAAAATGTTATATCACCCCACTAATATTATAAATGTGAAAGATTGGATGGATGTATGTTTGTTACTCAATCACGCCAGAACGGCTGAACGGATCTGGATGAAATTTGGCACAGAGATAATTATAGTCTGGAATAGCACATAGGCTACTAAATAAAATGTATGGTTCCCGTGGGATAGATTTGTTTTAAATTTTCATAGAGCAAAGGAACGACATTATTTACAGAAAAGGACATACT
Source organism: Pheosia gnoma (assembly GCA_905404115.1). Lineage (NCBI taxonomy): Eukaryota > Metazoa > Arthropoda > Insecta > Lepidoptera > Notodontidae > Pheosia > Pheosia gnoma. The sequence continues at coordinate 3,915,532 of FR989909.1, read as the reverse complement.
TTTTAATCGCGGGTAACACCACGGGGCGCAGCTAGTAAAATATAATTTTAAAAATAGAAGTATGGCCGGCCATACATGACGCAAATGGTATATGGAAAAGACTGGAATTAATGTGACGTCACTGGCGTAGAAGCAAACAAAGGGGAAGATGTAGATCTCATTTGAACACCTTAATGGGAACAGAATAACAGAAGACCTAAGACAAAGACGTGTGGAGAAGGTGAAATGAGTCCATTGCCCAGAAATAGGACAATTTGTTTTTTCCTGCATATTATCTATTAGTATTATTATCTATAAGTTAACTAAGCATCTTATAAATAAGAGCGACTCTAGAAATTAATGATATTCAATAAAATACACGTATATGCAACCCTATTCTATAATCAAATTATTCAGAACAAACACATATATCACATTACCAAAATCACTAATGAATTTCCTTCATCTAGAAAATGGAGCATCACCGCACTAAAACAATGATGCGGCCTATTTAAACCGTTAATTACCTATCAACTAATTCAACAAAGTATTCCTATTAACATTTTAGAGGACAAAGTTACCGATAGCTACTCGTTGAAAGCCAGGAAATTGAGCATAACGTACCCATTCATATTTCAACAACTTCCTGACGATTAACTATGTCCTTCGAATATCGACTCTATTAGTTCGTGATAGAGTGCAAGTTAAGGTTATATTAGGTGTATAGAGAAAATTTTATGTAAGGATGTATAAAGTGTTGATAGGTAGTTCCATGTATAGGTGTGTATCTTATGTGAATATCAAAACACATCGCTAAAGTGCCCCAAAATTAAGCTCTGGAAATTTTAATAAATATATGCCATGTGAGGGGGTTACAGTTCATGAAGCGTTTACTTGGCACATTTTATGTTCGTTCTTATAATTACTTTTTAAATTAGTGACCACAGACCTAGTTTGTGCTAGTGGCTTGCCGTCAAATACTCGAAACACAACCCAATTTTTAGGGCTGGTTTATGGTAGAGCGCCATATAACAAATACAAATTAACTATGTCAACTATAGGTGAGCTCTACATAAAATGTACTATGAATTGGTGCCTGCTACGAGAAATAGGGAGGACTACCGACCAAGATGAAAGATATTCAAATATTAACAACATTGTAGAATTCATCGATTCCTGGGATTCCATTTTAATATTTATTATGTAAGTATGTTGGTATCTAAGAAAATAATCTCACGATATACTTGCACGTGAACTATCCCGCAAAACCTCTAGCGACGATACAAGTTGGGTTACTCCAGTTATACTGTACATAGTCCGATGTTCAGTCTCTCGGGAAACCTCCGAGCTCACTTTATACTTCAAAGGTCCCTTAAGGTTATCAGCCCGTTGTCTGACATGTTACTAACTCCAAAGTAATATTACTATTCTAGTTATATAGCTATTTCACTGAGGATGTAACAGAAATCATTTAACTTCTCAAATGGTAACCATTTTGCCTGAATTATCTGGTTTATAGCAAATTAATCCCTCTGCGGAAAACATTATTGATCAATTGACTGACTGGTGAGATGGCCAATGGATGAGGTTTTAACAACCGATTTACTGAAATGCGCTAGACTAATTTACAACGAGTAGCTTCTGGAGGAGAAGGCTGGAGGTGGACCTCTGTGAGGCTCAATTTCCGATGGGTCATGGTAACATTAGGAGTAATTTCTACAAACCTTGTTAAACCGGGAATCATTTCTGTGCGTTCAAGCATTGTTCCCATACCTATTACTGGATGAGCTCACAAGGCTCAGATTTATTTGTGTCAGAAAGTTATGAACAAATAGTTTAATATAATCCGAGGTGGCTTATAACTTGGCTTGGTCTAGTTTTAAGTCAAGTTTTTTGGCGATGAGCCTACTTATGCAGTTCTTTTTAGCCTACCGCATTGTAAAAGTGGATATTTTTTCACAACTGTTCCTATTTTTTTTCTTCTACTAAATTCGCCGTGCCGTGCAATACATGCTTTTCCCATACATATTTCTAAAATGTGGATCTGAGTTTTTAACAAACAATACAAAGTCCGTGTCCATAAGTTACAACCCTAATATATCATTTAAAAAAAATGTAGGACATAAAGCTACAAATCATTTTTATATTGAGATTTATTTGGTTTATATTGAGGGACGGCTATTGTATGTAATATTAGGGTATAGACTGGACACAAAATATTGTGTATGGCGTATATATTACAAAACTGAGAGTATCTAGTCCAGCATGGTGGACCAATAACAGACAACTTATGACAGCCAAGTTATCTTAAATTGTAGGTATCTTAATCATATAAGTTTTATATCTTTACCTATGTAACTACTCGTATTGAGAGAAAAATCTATCAATAGAGTAATTTCAAACGGACTTGGCTCTATTAGATGTTATAGGTTTTACTAGTACACGAATACTAGAATAAATTTTGAGATAAATAATAAGGTGTGATCTATCTATACAATTTTAATTGTCATACTTCCAATTAATTCGCTCAAAAGATTTACTCCCGTCTCGAAGTAATTCGCTTAAACTGACTGATACCAAACAATTTATCTACTAATTGAATATTTATCAATACGGCGACCACTTAGAGCATAATCAAAGCAGGGCCTGTAAACAAACGAAGAAAGTTCCCCGGGCCCGCGCAACTAGCAAGTCAACTAGGACTTGACCCCAGTTTAATTATAAACTGAGTGAACAAGTTTCGAGAACAATCGCAAACTTAGATCAAGCTCCTGGTATCGGAGGAGTGCTTTTCATCATAGCAATTTTTTTTGTAAATTATTTTAAACTCTACTGTCCAACGCAGAAATTAATATGTATCTACTTAAACTTAGGTCGTCGGTTTATGTCGATTTTATGTATTTCATAGTAGGTGTTTAAAACGAAACAAAACTACAGTAGAACTGAGATCTCTTTATCAATTGTATATGGATTTGTTACCAGACCGACTAATGTCGCAATAATTCTCCATAAACATGAAAAATGTGAAGAAAATGTATATATCACTTTTCATATTTAATTTATAGACGATTTATGACACACATGTTTTGCTTTGCGCAGTACTATATGAGGTTTGATAAAGGTATAAAATGTCTATAAATTCGGGGGCTACAATGTATTGCTTACGTAATTCTGAATGGATTTTTTGATATCTAGTCAATGTGTTGCTATGCATTTGGAAAAGCTTTACCTTATATATTGAGTCTATCCCAACGGAAAATTATTGTTCGTTACTCAACCAGATAAGAGGTAATACCTGAAAAGGTATTATTAAAGATAAGTATGTGCGATAACTTACCTTTCAGGATCATCGAAAACTCCTTCAGTTTCAATTTAAGGAGGTACTTACATTTTTATATGAAGTGTCATATGAAGTGTGGTATGTGGCAAACCATAGTTTTACATTATCATGGCTGAAAATTATCACATTTATAGCCAAAATAAAAAGTAATTTATGAGTTTAATAAAAAAATTGCAAACAATATTACTTACCTAATCTGTTGACAATTACGGTTGTGTATTTACTCGCGTTATTGTTCCTAAATTTAACCCAAAAGAAAATCTTAGCTCTGGAAATAAATAGGTATCTCCGATGACGTTTAATACCGTGGTAAAAACAAACAAAACAGGGTAGCATAAATAATGGCGACGACGTAAGATGATTACGCTCAGCCCTCTTGTGACAAATACAGAAACATTTTTTAACCGCCCCAAGCCTTACAAAGCAATTTACTTGAGTAAACAATCTGTACTTCGCGGAGCTCTGAACGCCTTGTATTGGAGGCATCTAGTTACTGTTAGACGGCGAGAGCTTTACGTAAATATATGTATAAAGAGTTCTATTTAAGAGTACCTACTGTGGAAATAAGGGAATGGTTTGAATATTGTATCTAGAAGAGTGTTTTAATTAATAATAAATTATAATATTGCCAGACGAACACCAACTATAGGGTCCCGTAAGCAATGCTTGTATTATGGGTACCGTGTAATGGACTGAGTGCGAACCCAGTATATATTACAGATATTAAATATCCATGACTCGGGTACAAACATTTGTGCTCAGCATAAAAAGCTTGTCTCTATCAGTATTTGAACCCAAGAACCTCGGCACAGAAAAGAGGATCACTACCAACTGCGCTAATCAGGCATTGTGTTCTTAGTATGTTTAAATACTAACTTTTATGTAAATAATTGAAAGTTGATGACATATAGCGCTGACTGCCACCCTAGGGATACACTGATAAATTCATTTTCTAATTACCACAGCAAAAACTATAAATATACTTATCAAAATAATTTCCAAATTTAAATGAAATCTATTATTTTGGCATCTAATCTAACAAATAAGCAAATTACATGCACAATTACATTATGTATAACAAAATTCTCACAAAGATGGAGGCGTCACAAGCGCGGCTCGACACCGACAATCAGTTAACCACCAAAGGATACGGGCGTCAGGAACACTCAGAAGATAATCCAATTATCTGCGAGCAAACCGAACAGGCGGCCAATTAGACACCGAAACTAAAATACGCACTGCTTTTATTGGATACGGTGGTAGCCTAGAATAATTTAAAAATAGAACACTGGTTTGAAATAAAAATATTTTTTTCGGATTTTATCGCGTTTTTCTTATGTTTTAACGTTCCCAATGTTTCGGTGGCTTTACAGCAATCATGATGACGGGAGGACTGAGGTGGATGACGTCTTACAAATCAATACACTGTTTTTTTTTAAATGAATTCAGTGCTATAAGTAGCCAGTATTTTAGAAAAAAAATGCTTATTTTTATGTAAATATAGATACATTATTAATTTCAATTTATAGCATGCACGTAGCATTGCAATATGTTATCACATAAAAATAACTATAGCGATACTTACTACACGCATCAAAAAATATATATCTACTTAAATTAGAGGCCTCTTTGATTTTCTAAAATACGCAGCAACCCCTTTGTTTTATTCAACGCTAGAGTAGTAGTACTTAGTAACAAGGGTATCTAATCCGACCTTTTGCGTGGAACAGCACATTATTACGGTACTGTCTAAGCTCACACAACGAGGTACCTACAACAGTGTCCTGAGGGGCTAATCAAGAGATTAAAAACATAGATCCAGACGATAGAATGTGCCCCGGGATAGTCTGTGTTTGTGGCTAGCATAAAACCAACAAGGTTTCTGTGTTTTGTAGCAAAAATGAGAGCTCCTATTTTATAATTCTGAGGGAATTATATGAATTAAATCCACCTGAGTGTGAGTCTAAATATATAATGTACTAGCTGTTGCCCGCGACTTCGTCCGCGTGGTATTTAACAAAGACAACCGTTGACAACAGCCTGCTCGCCCATTCTGAGCCCGCGGGACGCATTGCAGGTTGTTGCTATCAAACTTAATCAGGCGCTGCGCTGCAACATTGGTTTAATTTTTTTTTCGTGAGATCCTTTTTTTTTTCTAAAATAAAAGTAGCCTAAGTTACTCCTTGTTACATGAGCTATCTGCCAGTGAAAGTCCCGTCAAAATCAGTCCAGCCATTTCAGAGATTAGCCGGAACAAACAGACAGACAGACAGACAGACGAACAGACGGACAGACAGACAAAAATTGTAAAAAAATGTTGTTTCGGTATAGCTAACGTGTATAGATCCAAATGCACTTAGTAAAAAGCGATTATTTTAATATTACAAACAGACACTCCAATTTTATTTATATGTATAGATAAGCCATAAATAAACGGTATTATTATGAAACCAAAATGATACATCACTCACTTATCACTAAATCTCAAGAAAAGTCTTTGATCCTACTAAAAATGTAGCTATTTGCCTCTTACCTTTTTTGGGGTCGAGTCACCTTCGTCCGTAGGAGAATTAAGTACCCTCGAGATACCCTACACGTGACCCTGGGTGGTGCCAACCAGGTGACAACTCTACTGGTGGTAGGCTTCGGCCGTGGCTAGTCACCACCCACTGAACAAAGCCATGTCGCCAAGCGGCCTAGCCGTGTTCCGGCATGATGTTCGGTGTTGCCATTCATGGATGGCGGGTCAGATCAGTTGCGCTGCATGAGCCTAGTGAATGTAGCGTCTCTTATCTACTGCCGCCTTCCTACCTAGGCAAGTATGCTCCATCGTAGATCTCATCGTCACTTACCATCAGGTGAGATCGAGATCAAATACTTGCCTATAATGTATAAAAAAAAAAAAAAAAAAAAATACCTTTCTTGGCGCTATTTTTCTTATCTGTACCGACCCTGAAACCTCGGACCCTAAAAAGTAGCGTGGATACCAACTGGACCAATCAGATCGTTGAGATCAATATCTAGTCAGTAAAAAATCAGTTAAGAATGCAATTAAAAACTTAAATATGAGTAACAAAAAATATATGAATTTCACGAGCTATTATAAGAAATGCGCATTTAAGCATTAGTCTGAGTATAGCGTGTTTTAAAGCTAAAATGCAGTCGACCTATATCCAACACAATGGACCGATGTTTTCGGGAACACAATGCGACGCCGTCGTTCACTCTGCACCCAGTTTGTTCAGGTGCTTTCGAATTTTGCACCGTGCTGAAATTTTGTTTAAAAACCTTCCAAATATTGTGCTATATGTACCAATTTTGTAGCTTTTAAACAACTTTATACGAGTTGTGTCTTATACTTTATTATTTCGGCTATAGTTCACAATTTCGGTTAGTTCATTTTATAGGCGAGCATACCTACTTTAGAATTGGCATATTGTTGTTATACATCTCTCACTATACTCCATCTGTTGATAGTAAAAACATAGTTTCACCGACAACATGTCTGAAAAGTACCCACTGGCACTATGCGCAATGCCACTTGTGGTGAACTGCCACTGCCAATATTTTTCAGGCATTTGTTACCAAAGAGATACGTAGCGTAGGTACTGATAAGGTGCGCAGCCTCTTGTTCCTAGTTGGCCTCGCTCAGCTACGTAGCTGATCTGAGGCAATGTCTTCCGCTGCCTCGCTCAAACGCTGTTACTTTTGCCGCTCTCAGCACGGCTGTTTAAGTCAATTTCGCGTGAACTGTGGCTCAGGTACAATTTTTTATGTTAACGTTACCATAACGTATGCATCTAACATTACGCTAATACCACATACGTCAAAATAATTTAAGAATGACATTGACAACATGGTTACTTGAAGACATAAAGTAGGTACATTAGGGGTTGCTAGCCCCGTTGAATGTTTGGAATCAAACCAATCCTGATGGCAGATAATATATCATAAGGCTGTAATACACAGCCATTGAATAAGTACTTAGTCAAAAGGGTATCAATGATCCCCGTTCCTTTCAAAATAGGAAAATTGCAGTAAACTATCCGTATACAAGCGAAATAGAATAGTGTACGTATGTCACATCACTCAATCCCATAAAAGTGCAATAGCTAACGGAATTTCCCGCAGTTGGATATCGAACAATAAGAGCACTGCATCTTGTATATTCGACCAATCCTAAGTGCAGAGCGCAGTCGTGTTCTACATTTAGATGTTCGCATTCAAGTGGGTCCTTTCTGTCGCATCGCCATTGTTGGGAACGGTTCGATAAGGAAATTAAATTCCTTTCACGATACCCGGAATGTTTTCCGAGTGTGTACAACACTATTAAGATTTTGGTTACACCTAATCGTGGGTGGCGAAAATTTGTTCGTAGTAAAACAATCCTATTGTGGGCGTAATAGCGATAGATGGAACAAATCAATTGAAGAGGAAAATCGAGAAGTTATTCATTCATTTGACAGACATGAAACGGACTGATCTATGTTAAAATTAAGCAGCTGTCATATTTATAATTGAGTATTCAGCTATTAATGTTGTATTATATCTAATGGTTAGGGAGTTAATGAAAAAGATGGATAACAAATGTCACCGATAAGAAAATAAAAGAGTACCATGGAAGTTTTACACACTCAGATCAAAAGGCACTAATCTTTATATATATAAAACAAAGTCGTGATAGTTGCACCATGTATATCTGAAGAACAGGTGGGCCGATTTTTAGAATTTGTGTCCGCGCCGAATGGCAGAATTACTATTGAAATATGGGAAAAAATCCCTAAAAAAATAATAAAAAGATAATTCATATTCTCATCCATTTGATTCTGAGGCGGTAAGAAGTTCGCCTGCACAGTTAGATAAATATTACATTGAATAAAGATCCGTATCAAAAATAGACATTACGTTAATATTCATGCACTTAATTCAAAGTTCAAGCGCGATACCTATATCTATTGTAACGCAGTCACGTAGCGATTCAGCAGTTAACGCGATTATCTGTCGCTAAGCATAAATTCCCGTCTGAATAGTGTGCGTTAATGAACTTCTCTATAACAGGCGAAACGTGTCTCGAACTGATAAACTTCCTCCTATTATACGAGCGGGATGTTGAAGGAAAATTCATTGATATTGTGTTAGCTGAGGACGATATTCAAGCATATTGTTTTAATTAACAATGTTATAGTTGCTTTGTGACGTGTTTTAGATCGAAAACAAAATTCTTTATGTATTCAAGACGAGAAATATAACATAATGTTTAGCAGCTTAAAATCAAGCCTATACAGTTCTCACATAATCACGAGCATTTATAACACCGTTTTAAAAGAGTAACCATGGAGTTTCTTTCCTCCTGCCTTTTATTTTCTATAACAACGGTATTGAAATACGCAGTTTCATAAATAAAAAATATTCTGATTCTGATTCGAATCATGAATAAAAAATATTCTGATTCTGTATCTGTAAACTAGAATTCGTATAAAATTGAATGAGAATTACAAGCACTTTTATGGGGACGTATTACGTAATTACACAGTCTCGTACATGTAATATTGATCGTATAGGGGTCAGACGGAGTGCTCTTAAAACCTGAGGGCCGGTCATTTGGGCCTCAAAGCACTGTTAGCCGTTAAGGGCCTGGCACACACGAGTGGTTCCTTTTAACTAATTCGTAAAAAAAATGGCATTCATTTGTAGGCTTTCAAAGTCCATTCTTTGATCAGCATGAATGTATAATTAGAAGTAAGTGGCACTGAGCCTATTCCCCCCCTTTGTTAGGCACTTAGTGCTTTACTGACCACGCTAGTGTTAGCACTTATTTTGTAATTATACCTTTCCTTGGTACCTGAACGACTTAATTATAAGTAGATTAGTAGTACTTCACTTTGATTTCACTTTTCACTTTTGTGATTTGTATTTTTAGATTTTACGAACTTTGAATTAGAGCGGTAAGTATTTTTTAGTATTTCAAATCAAACCATTTTTTTCAAATACAGTTGTGTATTCCAAAACTAACAAAAGAGGCCGTAAATTCTCGAACAAGGAAAATATTTGGTATATATATTTCAAATCAATAAATGGCAACACTGATAGTGTCGTAGTCTTGGGCCATTGTTGGAAGAGAATACCGGCGTAGCATATTATTATTCCATGGACTAAATAATGATCTACATCTTAACGACCTCGCTAATTCCGCAGTAAATTTACTAACCAGACAATTTTTCAAACCTCAATTTCCATAATTGAATAACTCGATACCTGAACGGAGTTCCCTTATAAAATTAGTCCATAAATCTTCCCCCCATTGGATGCGCTCACAGCTCTGTAAACTAATCGCTAAATTAAGTAATTACTGTGCCCGGTGAAAATCAATGTGTAGGAAATTTAATTTGTTGGCCAGACAGCGCTCATTTTCAACGTAATTCTTAGGGGAGACGTGCGCCTCATTCATTTTTCTTTATTAGCCAATGGCGGGCATAAATTAATAGGGGGCTGCTTTATATCACTTGTAGTCAGATAAAACTGTCGTTGGAATCTGGGGCTTCTTAATCAATTTGTGACTGTTAATATGCGTTTTGGATCGACTTTATGTTAGGGTGCCTTTAATATGAGATCATTTATTTAAAGTAGTAACCGAATTACATTTAGGTCCCTTTGTTATTAAATAGTAACTTACATTGCTCCCCGTTGACTTCAATCTGGGTGTTTTCAAGTCGAGAGTGAACAGGTACCTTCTAGGCAAGTATGCTCCATCGTACATCTCATCGTCACTTACCATCAGGTTAGATCGAGATCAAATACTTGCCTATAATGTAATAAAAAAAAAACAAAAAAAGCTGACGCGATATAGAAATTCGATGCCCTAAAATCTAAATTAACAAATCATACATAAAGGAGATGAAAAGTCCTCCATAATTCTTGTGTTTCCGCCTATTCAAAAACAGAACACTTGAGAAAATGCGTACCAGAAAAAAAATCATTAGGCCCCGATCGATGTTTCTGTGTTGTCGGCAACACAGAAACATCGATCCTTTGTCCCATATATTGACTGAGATTGATTGTCAGTCGGCATGTGCTAAACGAGTTGCACGACAAAATAAAAGCAAATGTTCGCAACCCCTGTCGACATCCGTCACGGACACGAATCGTTTTATTGAACTCCCCACGACCGCATTAACTTTTGGGGCCTCTTTTATCTTAAATGATCACAAATGATGTTTAATTTAAATTTTTTAGTGTAATTAACTCTTAGTTTAATTGAATAAAAATCCGCCTATCCACAAATTGTCAGCAGCGCATTCTGTCATGTAGTACGGAGAGGAGATGAAAACCTCGAAAAGCTGATCGTAGTTGGGAACACCGAGAGCAAGAGTGCTTGAGGACGGTCACCAACCTGATGGACCGATCAAGTAAAGGACTCATCTTCAACCAAATTCAGCTCGGTGCGCCAGAAGCGCCATGAACAGAAACTGATGGAGGTTAATCCTCCGATCCAAGTGTGGACTATCCAACGATGATCACCATCCTCAGACATGAGGGACCGATCATAGAGAGAGAAAGAGTGTAATTAGTTTGATAAATAATAGGATACCATTGCACGTGTTTATAGCAGACGGTACACGAGAAACTTCCCGTTGCTTAAGTCACCTCCAGAGTCAACTTCATCTCACACAACCGGGAACTGAGAAGGAAAAGGGGCCAGCAGTTCTACTTATGCAACCCAAGACAGAGATCTCTTTAGTTAAAGTAGTCTGATTCATGGTTCAAGTCTATAATCAAGTACTCTGATGTGAAAATGTGTTCGCCATCAAATAATTCAACCGTATTAACTTTTGATTGCAATGTGTTTATTTCTCCGTGGTACACCTACCCGGCTAAATGAGAGAATTGTAATCTCGTTAAATAAACATTTCCTTAATACCGAGCTAATACTTATCTATCCAAGTTTATGGATTTTCTTGTCAAGGTAGATCAATTTTATAAGCCATTATGGTAGGTACTTTGATAATTCAATAAGTGTTTTAGTAGCAGCTTTGGTTGAACATACTGTAAGAAAATCTAAAACTGATAGCAATTTTTTCTCCCATAAGAATCTTTTCTCATTTGATTATATTATTTTTCTTACCAACTTAACTCAAACCAACCATAGTTCTGTAGCCCCAAGAGCCACTACAGACCAACCTCGGCAGAACCTTGTATTTATTTTAAAATTGATATCATTACGTAGAGTTCTTGGTTTACTTCTCAGATAACAAGCATTGTTGAAAGTCTCTGGAGCATCCGACCCTTTTCTCACTTTGACAAGTCACCCGTAAAGATTGCTTAGATCCCCAAGGGCTGGCCCTTAACTTGAAACAGCCTTATCTTCGAGATAGGATTAATTGCGGAAACACCGAGACGATAACGACCGAGTTATAACTAGCAGAGCTTTGTGAGCGGGCCTGGCCTCGTCTCGGGGAGCGATTGTCTTGGCATGCGGCTGTACGGTATTGTAAATTCATCGTCCTGTCGTTACGGGACTAAATAATTACGTGTATCAATAGATTCTGCGTCTATCTGGCATGTTGATTGTAAATTACCTAACTGTCGAGTAGGTAGTTACATTTCAAGCTTGCGAAACAAAGACCCATGATAAAATGTGTCCCGCATTAGAATGTTGTGATGGAAATTTACGAGATTTTTACACATTGCAAACATTATGTACATCATATCTAGAGTTATAACAATTATTATAGACACTTACTTAGTTATACTAGTTACTGAGTGGTGAAAAAAGTACATACCTTTTGTTTTCGTGTACAAATCTTTTAAGGATCCCCTGCCGCTTTAAGAGAAGCAGGATGGGTAGGTGGGAGTTTCGGCTAGGAGACGTATATCCACTGAAAACCCACGGTGTACCATCAACCGCCTTTGAAAGGGCGCCACGGGTTCGTAACCGCATGCACATACCTACCTATTAATATAGTATTACAACTGTACTTGATAAATCGACTAGATGATTACCATCACATGTAAAAATAAAAAATAAAAAGTAGCCCTCATTTCACAGACTTTATAAATCGTTATGTTAGCTATACGTCTTCATTCCTGCAACTATTACAATTAATTATAATATGTCATCAGTAACCAAAACTGGTAAGGTAGTTTTCTGACATCTCAGATTAGATATGTTCCTAGACATATTGTTCCTAACTTTCCTGGAAATTGTCCTCTCATCGTTTCATCTGTCTTCATCTCCTGCGCTATCCACCCCATGGGTACCATGCTGTGATATACGCTTAAGATGTTATTCGTCTGTAAGTAGGTAAAGATAAACTTAGTAAATATTACCTAAGTAGTTAATTACTTTATCAACGTTTGTTTAACAAGTTCCTGATGTGGGCGTCCCTATATATCCAATCTGAAATTATATTATATTTTATTATATTATGTGATGTAAATAACATGTAGTATAACTAGCTTTACACAACTAGAATATTAAATAATATTAGACTTAATATATATATATATATTAGACGTATTCATGAAACAAGATTTTTTAATAGAGTTACCTAGTAAATTTGAATGGTTAAAAGTACATAGTAAAATGTTTATTGTTTATTGGTAGAAAGTTTTATTCAATACCTAAACTAACCAGAAACAAATTAGAAACTTATTGTAACTGTATAACACAACAAACGTAACAATTAATTTTCTACAATTCAATTTAAATTTGAAGTTATTTATACATTTGCAATAATAACTATTTATTTATTACTTAAGTTTTTGATTTTGGCTACAACATTGAATTATGATAGGAATTCAGTTATAATGTTTTAACTATAGAAAAAGTTAAACTGTCTTTTTAATACATGAATGTTTTTTTTTTATACATTATAGACAAGTATTTGATCTCGATCTCACCTGATGGTAAGTGACGATGAGATCTACGATGGAGCATACTTGCCTAGGTAGGAAGGCGGCAGTAGATAAGAGACGCTACATTCACTAGGCACATGCAGCGCAACTGATCTGACCCGCCATCCATGAATGGCAACACCGAACATCATGCCGGAACACGGCTAGGCCGATTGGCGACATGGCTTTGTTCAGTGGGTGGTGACTAACCACGGCCGAAGCCTACCACCAGTAGAGTTGTCACCTGGTTGGCACCACCCAGGGTCACGTGTAGGGTATCTCGAGGGTACTTAATTCTCCTACGGACGAAGGTGACTCGACCCCTAAATGTTGTAAATGCTATTTGTAAAATTACCCTGATTTTGATCTACTTGAAACAATGCTGAATAATATACTAAAGTAGACATTAATACAACTTATTTTAAAAATAACACACATCATACACAAATCATACATATAAAGCTTACTTAACACACACTGCGGTCAATTTCGGTCATGTAGAGCTTTACTGCCTCCATGCTAAAATTATAATCCTCTAATTTGGTAGCGTAGTATTTTCTCCCGACTCTTACGTGTTGCTGTGTTAGAGCGAGTAAACAACCCCTATAACAGTACGGGTTTTGTTCTACATTATTCCGAGCTTGTCTATCTCTAATAAGCATTGAGAAATAATGTTGTTACAAAAAATCCGATGAAGAAGATTTCTCACAAATATTCGATACAACAAAACAGTAACATTTAGAGGTAAAATCCATAGTGGTTAAAAAAGGTGTGTAGTCTTTGCTTACTAACCACATGCTTATAAAAGGTCAGGGTCGTCGTCCCGAGGGCAGTGTCAGGGGGGAAAGGGGAACAAGTGGCAATGTCTCCGATGAGAACTGATTTGTGCCAACATCCCTAGTTATATTCAACGGGAACGATTGGCATTGAATAAGTTGCCAGTCAAGAGAAACTACACTGGAGCCTGAGATGATGGAAAAATAAAGATTTTTTGTCTCTTGTGAACAGATCAAGTGAAAAAAGGTCCGGTAAACAAACCATCACCAAACGCAAAAAGCATTTTATCCACACTCTGGTAGGAACCGCAGCAAGGTCAGCACGAAAATATATTGTTTAGTAAGTAACTATCTAACTAGATCTATAAACCGTAGGAAAATACGGCAAAGAGGTAGGTACTCAGCACCAAAACATTCCTTGTTACGTTTAAAAATGTATGTTATGTTATCCATCCCACACAATGCAGCATTTCCAACGGAATTAACCTTTGCACACACCGCGGACGCTATTAACACGCCGCACCATTTCAAATTACGTGCCAAAACTACCTATGCGACCCTCCCATGGCTAACGAACGTAACAACAAACATTTGTTAGGTTAGAGTTTGCTTTAGTTTGTGAATAACAGACTATGCAATCTTCAGATACGTACTATACGTTCATCATTGCTACAAAAAACTACTCCTGTTACTCCCGACATACTAAAATGCTACTGAAATAAGATTGTATTACCTCATTAAATAAACTTTATGAGCGCTCAAATTTGAGTTGTCTTTAAATATTCAGAGATTGAAAGTGTTGTAAAAGGAAATAGAATAGTAAGTAGAGTATGAAGAGTACTGAGAATGGAAAGAGAATATTATTTTAGGCCTAATGTTGTCTGAAATAATAGATTATTATTATCAGGTACTTAAATAATGCTTAAGAAGCCTTAAACCCGAATCCCCCTTGCATAGAGGGGGTCGAGTTTATCGGCAATATGAGGGTGACCTTTGGTGCACCTCTGCCTCGTCCTTCAGGGGATTCTGACGTGATGGTGCCTTATTCCCATTATTCATCTTATTTACTTGATTAATTTAATTTTCATATGTCATTAAAACATATAAATAGCAGCTACTATCTTAATTTAAGAAGATTTCATCCAAAATTTCATACGAAGCAACTCCAATTAACCTGTACAGTGTATTTTCAACGAAATGAACTTGTGTAATCAGTGCGAAGACAATTACTACACGACGACATTTCTGCTTGTGGTGACTATGAAGCACAAAATACTGAGAGCGTTCAGTATTCTGCGCTACATCTTGCATGCTGTACACGGTACACTAGGATTTCAACATGCATGTAAATTGGTACAATATTCAAAAATATTAAATGAAAATTGTTGCGCGGAAAAGCCAACATTTGAACATTAAAATTCATCTGAAATCTCAGCGCAGTTTAATAGGGTAGTATACTCATCTCATCTCAAAACCCCAATTTACTAAATTCACATTTCTGTTTTCATTAAAAATAATCACTTTAAAATCACGTCACATCAGAATAAACTTAAATTGATGTAAATGTATCGTCGCTCTGTAATTTATTTGTGGTCACATAATAAAACACTACGAATATTAGATATTTTAATTGAATAAACAATACAAACCATTTTCATTATTCTTATACGACAAACTATTACAAAAATAACAATAATATGTGTATTTGTTATCGTTGAGCGTCAACAGCCGTATCGTCAAACTTCAGTCAGAAATACAAAACCAACTCCATTCAAAATATAACAAAATTACAATGCTCATTCATTACATCAACGGCGCCCGTTCTGTACGGACAATTTGTTACAACGCGCAACTGAATACACTGCGTTTAGTAAAATCCTATTTCGGCAGTCACGGAAATGACGGCGGGAATTTGCATGGCTGATTGCCGGCCGTTGCTCAATCAAGGATATTTAACAAAATTAACTAATTGAGTGAACGTTCCACCGTCCCCTCACCGCCACCGCCACCGCGCCGGTCTTCCTCGCCGACGATAAATTGAGTACACAACAGAAAAGCAACGTATCTGGAAACATAATGAGTGGTAATAAGATCATTTTGTGTTGTGTGCTGGAGTTGGTCGATTTAAGTTCGTTACAAGCGGCTGAAAGATGGTCCTTATTTTATTATATACTAGATTTATTTTTCACTATTCAGTATCCTAATATAATGCTTTTCACGCCTTCAAAATGTCTCCTTAGAATGAAAGTACTACGTATATTTTTTTTTAAACAAACAGCGGAATAATAGTTGAGTGTAACATTCCACACTCATCCGAATTACGATTAATTTAAATTCCATAGGGAACTTCGCGAAAAAGGCCTATTAATTAACTCGATTCCACATTTGAGTTTTCAAAACAAACTCTAATTAGGTGATTGAGTTACTTACTTTGTTTCTCTCATGGAAAGTTGTGTGATGTTATAGGAGCACGTTAAACGGTTGATTTAATTTGTTTTAACAATTGTTTAGGATTAGCAAAGCAAAGTAATTTCGTATGGTGTTTCTCATGATCTAATCTGAACAAAGTAACGCCCAACATTTTCAAGCTGATTGTTTAATTCAAACAAAAATATTGATTTTTTTATATTTACGCGAATACTACACATTGAAATAAAACTTATTTTACAGATTTTATTGCGTTTAGGTTTGCGCAAGCAACAACTAAATATGAGCGTACCCTAGTTCAAACTTTGACACTAGGACGTCAAACACCTGTCCTCCCGTAACCATGTTGCTGTATAGCAACCAAAATGTCGGGTACGTAAAATAAAACATAAAATAAACGCGATAAAATTTGAAACATACATTTTATTTCAAACGAAGTTGTAAAAATTTGTACATTTACAAAGAAACGATTTACAAGTATATAATACAATGCAAGTTTTTACAAGTATTAGAACAATTTACCAAAATAAACTATTTACAAAAATAGAGCACCTATTCTGAAATGTCGTCTATTATCGATCAGGATCTGACGGGATCTTTTTTGCGACATCTCACTCACTTGACCCTTAAGCAAAAACAGGAATCCTGACTTCGACCTCCTGTCAGCAAATACTGGCAAAAGATTTATATCCTAGATGAATGATTGGTATGTTTGCCAATAGGAAACGTTTTGTAGATTCGAAGACAAAGGCAGACAATCTGATTTAACATAAAGGCTCAGTATTTTTGAACGCCATTTATATATTAGAATAAAATGACGGATTAATATTTTTTTCTTCAAATGTAAAATAAATAACTTTTACTAAGTTGGATATAGGTGGGCAAAGTTACCTTTAATCACAGACTCATTAGAGTAATCAGACAGCACGCGGCGTACGCTAAAAGTGAAGCCTAAAAAAGCTCTGGTCTACCATTTAAACAACATGCTAGAGTTTTATTTGGCTCACTTTTAGCGCACACCGCGTGTTGTCTGAATATTCTAATAGTCTGTGCCTTTAGTAATAAATTAATTATTTCTGCAATAGACTTTATACTGACATTTATCTGCTTACTTCTTAAAGAGGTAACATTCAAAACAATATATTAAAAAAGTTACATTTCTAGTTGAATAAATCCAATCTTGCGTTAGGACAACTCACTAAAAGTATATTTCACTGTCAAAACATTCTCAAGCTACTTTACAACCCTACTGAAGTTATCATTAGGTAAAGACCATAAGCATAAAACCTAACTAAGGCTACATAGTGCTTTATCCAACAATCTAAGTACTAATTTGTCAATCCAAGCTTCGTTGACACCGGGAATTTAATCCGTACCAGTAAGGCCATAATTATTACGCACTCAACCTCAAGTTAAGGGCCCCGAGCCTCCATCACAGGGGTATTGTGTAACTTGAACTAATTTCACTATTAATTTAACCCCGCCGTACTTGGACCACAAATGTGTGCCTTAGTGTAAGTTCTGTCGTTATTTGTTGGGCTGGAATCTGTCGTTAATTATGGCGTTACGATTAAGTGTCGGATTGGTTATGATATAGAATGGAAGGTCAATGTTAAGTTACAAAGAGAGATTGACATAGTATACTTACACTTACTCAGTATACTTAGTAGTTTATTTACTTTGATTGTCAATTCGCACCCTCAGAACGATAGGGGCTCAACTCAAAAATCTTTTTTTTTGGGAAATCGCAATCAAAGATCTTTCCAACTGAACGGGGAGGACGAAAAGTACCGGTGTAATAGAGACGGAAATATAATAGGCGTTTTCTATCATAAAAACGCCTTTGTTTTAATATTCATTGGATAGAACATACATTAAAACCATAATTTTGAATTCATAATTTTGAGTTGAGCCCCTATCGTTCTGAGGGTGCGAATTGTTCTTTAACCCTTAGTAGCCTGATTTATGAAAGTGATTTATTTTTAATATTACTGTGTTTAGTGTTACTGTGTTTAATAATAATGACATTTGATTTTTTATTTAATTTCGTTGGAAAGAATATTATACAACAGTAAAATACGTACAGCCAACCTATAAAAAAAACTAATAGTAATGTGAACATTCGGTTTAAAAGATTGGTATCAAAATTGAAACTCTAGGCTATTAAGGGTTAAAAGTTTCAATAATTAAAAGGGCTGTTTAGTCGTCAATGGTTCATAAAGCATTTGTTGCTATTCGTGTTTGTCTTCACATAGGTGCTGTCATACATGAAAACATCATTTTATACATTCTTCATTTACAATAAGAAGTTGTCAGTCTTTTTTTTTTTTTTTTTTTTTTTATTACATTATAGGCAAGTATTTGATCTCGATCTCACCTGATGATAAGTGATGATGAGATCTATGATGGAGCATACTTGCCTAGGTAGGATGGCGGCAGTAGATCGGGTAGCTGATCTGACCCGCCATCCATGAATGGCAACACCGAACATCATGCCGGAACACGGCTAGGCCGCTTGGCGACATGGCTTTGTTCAGTGGGTGGTGACTAGCCACGGCCGAAGCCTACCACCAGTCCTTATATTATAAAGGCACTAAAGATGAGTAACGGGCACGGAAATCGAACACTTGCTTCATCGACGACGAAATGACTACGACTGCGAGCTGTCAGTGGTGTGCTGGTATCGACTCGGGTGGAGTCGGCTCCTGTTCGTGTCAGCGCGCGAACTGTGTCGCCTGCACACTAGTAGAAACTCATAATTCCCTGTTCCTCACTACAATGAATGCTAGATTGACAATCTAAATCTATTTAGAACGCAATCTATAGGAAAAGGAATTGGACTATAGTTTGAAAGTTATCTCTGTAAGGGCGGAATGTCGATCACGACACGCACTGACGGCTACAGACGCTGTGTTTTGTTCTATTTCGCACGCGTCGCTTAATGTGCGCCTAACAATCACTTGCAGCCAGTCGCTCAGTGATTTGTTGTTCCACAATAGATGCAAGAAGCATATTATGAAATTATATTTTGGTGTTTCGGTGGCTGATTCGTGTAACACATTTGAATTAGCGTGTGCGTAAAGACGCAATCGCGTGTAGGTCCTACACAAATCGGCTTAGTTTTTTGAGCTTTAATATGTCGTTCACGACACTCCGTCTGTATTATTTCTTCGTCGAGGGCTATTTAGTAATACCTTTTACTGGTGACCCTCGGGTAACAAATGCTAGCAGAATAAAGAAGGTGACATAATGCATGGAGACAATGTTCTTTGAACATTTAAGGCGTATCATTATGCCATAAGAGAATACCAATATTTTGATAAAATTTGTTCAACCTTCATTTGTCCTTGAATGATGACTCCCAGCAGCAGTATCTATGGCTGTGTACCATTACTTCTAATGAATACTCATTGCACTGCACTGGTTACGAAGAAACAAAGAAATTAACAGAAGAAACGTTGGTGTATTCTTGATATAAATATTGTGTTGGAATTGCGAAGATTCAAAATTCACACATAAAATTAACATGTAACCATCTCGTTATTTTGCGACCACTGTAGATGTGAGAGTACAGGAAACAATTTTATTTGCTCCAACTGGCGATGCGATGACATTTTTCTTTTCTATTTTGTACTTTTCGCGTGTATTGCGTGCTTTGTTGACTACATTGAATGAATACTTCGTTTAGTTCGTTTTGGTACAGCTTAGATTAATGTCCATCGAGATGTGAGTTGAATGGCTCTTGGGATGCTGTATAAAATATTTAGTACTAGTAATATGTTTGTTGATAATTATATTAGACTTCATTGCAATAGAAAACTGTTTTGTGCAGCTAGAAATTAATTAACCACAGCTCCCACTGCTCTAGACAAAAATAAGACTAAAAGTACAAAAAATAATTTTCGCACCAAGTTATTTCACCGCAGGTTGAAAAATAAACGACAAATCTCACCGCCGAAATTTGAAATCAAGATAAATATGAACGCCGCTGAATTTCTCGACGTTAACCCAAAAATAAAGTGAAATAATTTAAACGCTTCGTAAGGACACTCGTCAAGGCAAACCCACTGAATGGGAATAATGGAGAATACTCGACGTCCCATACCCGGGGAAATGAGTGCTTATTTCTGTTTTTATATTTCATTATTGGCCCTCTCATCTCATATTGCACTCCATTCGGATTCATAGAGGCCGCTATAAAAGATTGAAACGTGAGAGGGGCATTTCAATGGCGTAATTGCAAGTGCACTTTTTTTTAATTTAATTCCTGTCGGCTACGGCAAAGCTAGAATGCACTTCATTGATATCGCTATAAAGTAATGGTTTTTTTTTTAAATAATCCTCCTTTGAAGTTTTTTTTAACATGGACGGGATAATATTTCTATTATTAATGTATTTTTTTATTATTACACTTGCTAGTCTAAATCTACTTAGTTTTAGGGGTACGAATATAGATCTAAATTACCTATATTTGTCACAAATTGCTTGCCGGATCAGTATTCAGTGAAGCCGCGAAGCAAGAAGTCTTGAATATATTGGATTCCCGCTAAACCGTTACTCTATTGTCGAGAACTCACTCCAATCATATCAGTTGAATATCAAAATGCAAATTAATCAGGATACGTATTTTTTCCAGGAAATGACGGAGAAAATGAGCAATTACACGATGGCGGCGGTGGCTCGACATAAACGCCTAATGAAATTTAGAGTATGCCGAATGGAAACCGACACCCATGGAGCCGCATTCCATGTCAAAAAATGAGTATGCTGATATTAATACTACATGTCCCACGCACACACACACACACCCAAACAGAGGTCGCACATGTATCTACGTCCTCTATAATATATACATAACTATTACAGACTAGGTTTCAAATCGGTGTAGACGCAATGATACAAATTATCAGTTATTTACTGTTTCGGGCGAATATTTATCCCCAAATTTATAGACGTTTTATAACTTTATCAAACGTCATATAGTATTGTGCATACGATTTTTGCGTTGCGCAGTACTATATATGACGTTTGATAAAGTTATAAAACGTCTATCAATTCGGGGGTTAGACGCTACTGAAATATTTAAGCCGGTACCAAAAAATCTTTTCAACTTAGAAAATGTCATAATTTTTACAAATTATTCACTTTCAAAGTTTTAATACTTTTTGTAATACAGGACCTCAGTCCTATCTAAGAATACTGTTGGAAATGTAACCATCTAAGTTTTATTTTGTATGACGCATTAAAATTAAATAGGTCCGAAATTTAAATTGTGTTTAAGTATTCAGCGGCACCTATCAATTAGTTACATTAAATGACTGAAATAAAATAACAGTCATACATTATACAAATTATAAAGGGGACCTTATAAATTTAAATAATTCATCTAGCAGCTCCATTACTCTCTAATTCTTCACATCCTTATACCACCAGCTACCAACTCTAGAATTCAGGAGCACGGAAAATTATCCTTAAATACAATTAAAGTGTAAAGCAATTTATTTTAATTTTAATCCCCCGCGCCGTATCTTCCGCGACGCGGCCCCTAATAACTGACGGTAATATTCAAAACTTGAGTGAACATATATTATTATTACGACTTGTGAGCGCCTTAATACAGTGTAATTATAATAATGAGATTCCTGTGAGCAATAAAGATATCGGATTATTTCCTTCCTATGCGTACAATACGTTACGCCCATACAATTCGGTTGTTGTATTTTCGACTGTCATTTTATTCGTATTTAATTAACGCTCGAGTGTCTACAAATATTAAATGACGAATCGATTCGCAAATTAATTTAGCGTCCCCATCGCGGCAGTGTAGTCATTAATCATATCCTATTACCTAAGTGATAGTTCACACGATGGTAACTTTGGTACGAGATACTGCCACAGTATAGAGATGTCTAAAGGTTTTTGTTTGACCTACTGCAACGTTAAATGTTTTTATGTTCTATATTTTTATATGTTCGTGAATGGTGGTATTAAAGGTGCGTTTTTTATGTAAACGTTTGGCATAGTTTGCTTCGATTGGTAGCCATTCGGTTGAAGGTCGCTCACATTGAATTGAATAAAATAATTGACAGTCAAAAACGGATTTTTTTTCTTTGCGTTAAAGATTATTATAATGTGGAAGCGCAAATTAGGAATAAATCCCAATAATATAAGTAAATATTATTCTGTTACTTAACAAAGAGAACGTTGGCTATTACATTGGAACCAAATATCATTGGCGAAATGTGTGTACCTCCACCTACCCCATTGGGCATTACAGGCGTGATGGTATAATGACAAAGAGAAGTATGTCATATTAATGCGTTAGACCCGTTAATATAAAAGTTATTTACGGGATATCAAGTTCGTAACTTGAATTTGCCACACAAATGTATAGGTGCCTAATAAAAAGTCAGTGTAAATAATCTGCTGAACTAAAATGCAAACATACTAGGAATCACCAACGTGGCGTCACACGAGGAATTTCATTATGATGACAATGTTGGCGAGTTCAATTTTCTTGCGAGATAACGAGCGATGTTGAAATTGTTTCAAGCTCCTAACTTGAGGCCACTTTGACCCCTGGCCCGTGAACATCGCGCAGATTTTCATTAGATCTCCACAAAAGAATACTGTTTTATTTAAAGCAGAATCTGACGGAATAAAAACGTCAAGTGGATAAAATGTAACGAATGAAAAGCGTTTTATAAATAACGAAAAATATACAAAAATAATATGCGTTTAGTTTCGACCTTATTTTCAATTAATGTTTTAGTTTTAAATTAGCTTGGGGTGTTTTATGAACTCTTATTTTCAGGCAGTACCTATGCTGGTGGTAACTGGCTGGCAATTTTATATTTTAACTCTAGAATAATACTTATCATAACAAATTATTTGTTTTAAGAGTCGCTCAAAATTACAATACAGACTTAAAACAAAATAGTAACTAGAGGGGAAATTATGTCGTTTACATAATATTGATGACAAGTTTTAGGCCGGCAAATGAATCTCCTGGAAATAAGACTTTTTAATGTTATTTATTTTCTCATGGTGCACATATTGATTTCTTATTTTTACGCGAATAAAACTAAATTTGTGGATTATACTGCGTTTATTTAATGTTTTTTAGGTTATTCTAATGGTATCTGTTATATATATGAATGATGCAACACTATTTTTAAATTAAGAACTTTTTATGTGTCAACGAGAAAACGTCGGTTGACAATTGTTAGTGTTCTGTCAGTGGTGGGTCTAAATAGTCGGTGTAAATTTCTCATCAAATCAAATTATCCATGTCCAATTACATTACACAAACACAATAGAATGCTATAAGTACACATTAGCACAAACAGGCCGCCCTGGAATGCCGCGCCGTTCCATTATAATTGCATTAATTCCATGCCACACTAATTACAATTGCTGGTAAATCATTGTCTCCCCAAATTGGTCGGACCACACAAGTCACTTTAAGTGCTAATATACAAATATTGAAATGAATTTTCCTACAGTTGTGTAATAATATCGCCAGACAAATACACCAACTGTACGGTCCCACACTAAGTACCGCTCATTTTATGGGTGCCATACAAAAGAATGGGATTGCTGCCAGTATATATAAATACGTTTATAGATATTAAAGTTGACTATGACTTGAGTTTAAACATTCGTAATCATTACAGAAGGTTTGCCCCTGCCAGGGTTCGAACCCGGGACTCTGAGTACAGAAAGAGGCGCATACTGATTGGCGCTATTGGTAGTGAGTGATTGATACCAACATTGCCAATCGGGTCATCGAATTAAATCTTATCATAAATATATAAGGTATAACAAAAATTATGTAAAATATTTTAAACAAGTGCAGGTGTTAAGTCAGTGGGTATTAACCCTGCCTCTCGGCACAGAAGGCCGAGGGTCCCGAGTTTGAATCTTGGTACAAACTTTGCGTGATGAGCACGAATGTTTGTACCCGAGTCATGGATGTTTAATATCTATATAAGTATTTTTACTGGGTTCACCCCCATTGTACGCTACCCATAATACAAGCCTTGCTTAGAGTAGGACCGTATCAGTTGGTGTGTTCGTCTGGCGATATAAAAACAATATAATTAATGAATTATTTCCGCATTTTCTCTATTGGCAAGTAATTTGAAGCATTTATTTATTAACTTTTGATGTTCGTTATTCTCTCGGCTACTTCATACTGCCTACTAGTTTCTTTGTTAAATTACAAAACCATGTATTAAATACGATAAATATTCTAATCGGCTATTATATTCATTACAATAAACAACTCCCATGGAATGAAAATGATGTACTGGCTAACGTATTGTCCAGAAGGCCAATATTGGAAAAGCACTCGGCTATGCGCTAACGAGATGCGAGACTAATGAACTTGAAACCCTGCGCTTCCATTTTGTATAATGGACACAGACGTGGAACTAGGAACACCTAATGAAATAGGCGCAATAGTAAAGCATTTTTTTTATAGGCATAGAATATTCAAATACTTGGGATTATACAACTGTATGCATCAATAACTTAGTCACTTAAGTTTTATGGGTTTTTTTTTAGGACAGGTGGAAAGCAATAATAATTGGAAGTTTTTGCAGCACTTTGGTTATTAATTTTGTTTAATACTATTTTGGACTTTAAATACTGCCTACTTTAAAATAAATCACTAATATATATATATAATAATTTTTGAGTACGTGGGTACGGCCCTGTAGTTACAGAGCCGTGCCAACGTACTCAAAAATAAATCAAGGGTTGCACTAGGGCTAAGTAACTATCCGAAAATTACTATTAGGTAGTCAGTTAGTATTGTTCGTGATAGTACCCAAAACTAAAGAAGCTAAACGAGTTATTTAAACGCACGGATTACAATAATGTACCCCGAGCTTCACTATACGTAATACATTAGGTATAGCATTTTTAATAACGGCTCATTCAAATCCCACTGTCACTCTCTGTACATTTCTAACTGAATGTAAAGTTTCATCATTGTGATGACGTGTACCCGATGTGCTTTTCGCAGGACGCGCGCCCGCAACGCATTTGCGAGCACGAGTCGAAGCTGGTAAGCCTGATTATTCAGTAAAATGGCTAACGAATGTACGTACAAACAAAAAGCCAACCCAAATACAACTCTAAATACAATTTAGATACATTCCAAAACACAAACATGTTTACATTGCATCTTATAATTTAGATCACAGAATCTCGTTGTATTATTCAGACTTGCAACCGCAAAGAGAATATAATATATTCCCAACAGCACAGATACAAGACCGCGCTAATCATAATTAACTTCTCTTAAATACCTGGTAGCTAATGTTTCATCAAAACTAACAACTAAATTGCTAACCCAACTGCAATGTTTCTAAGTAATAGGGTTCCATTTTAAAGGTCAGAAAAATCCACCTTATTATAATGGTAATAAGGGTACCATTATATCGAAAACCTTTTAGAAAATAAGTTCAAACTATGTTCTTGCCAACTGAGTAGCTATTCCGGTAGCTAATTAAGTCCTTTGAGTTTGAAAGTCTATTACACAATTAAGGATTAAAACAGTATTATTGGAAAATAACCTAGGTGCGAGACACTCCAGGCGCCAAGTCTTAGAGGGCGCTTAATGAGCCAAATTAGAAGAGACTTTATGATGTTGTCAAGATCATCCAAATTCTATACTCTCTTGTTCTAATGAAGCGCCATAATTCAAACTAGTACCATCTTAAAAATTGCCTCAAGCCGGCACTTGTTAGGTGACACGCCTAAGAAAGAAACTCGACAAGATAATATTATTCAATAGCAACTATCGATGTTTTCTAACCGGCTAACAGCATCCCTTAACAATGTTTCAGCTTCGGAAACGATGTCCACTATTTCTCGACGCAGCTGCAAGCTTTTAGCTTGATTATGCATTATAAATTACTTGGACTACTCACAATTTGTACTTTAAATGGAGACCGTTGTTGTTTGGGACAAAAATTTACAACGGCTTAATGGAAGGTACAATTTTGATGGTCTTTTAATTGAACCGGAACATTATCCACATTAGTTTGGTGAATATTTGAGTACTTGTACGCTACAAATGAAATAAACGCGAGCTGTGATTGGAGTCTTATATATCTTAATATATATAAATTACGTGTCACGGTGTTTGTCCGCAAGAACTCCTAAACTACTAAAGCGATTTTAATAAAATTTTGCACACTGTGTGGAGTTTTATCCAACTTGAAAGATAGGATAGTTTATATCTCAATTTATTTTATATGGCAAAACAACGTTTGCCGAGTCAGCTACTTTTTTTATATAAATATCAAACTATTAGCTAATCTTCCAAGAGGCACGTTTAAATCCGGTACTGTAACCAAAAGTATTTACCACCTACATATAAAACGCTTTAAGCCGTATTAAAATTATGTTACAGCTAAACAAAAAATAATGCCACAAAAATGGCTTACACAACAAATCCCCACAGATCCCGCCGGTGCGTATAAAGCAATATCGTCATACATTCCCATCCATTCATGGCATCATCTTAGTCAAGATTATGCGCCGCTTTAATAGGTTAGAATTAGTGTAGCCAAGTCTGTTGTGGAAGACAAGGACCGTGTTCATCAAAACAAGTCTCTATTAGGTTAGGCTTTAAAATTACTAAATAATTACATACCAATTGAGTACTAATACTAAGTACTAAACTTAAGTACTATAATAAATTGGGGGAAGTCAATGTCCAGCAGTGGACGTTTTTCGGCTGATAGAATAGAAAATAAAAAATAAGTACTAATTGGTTTACCAGCGACGTAATTTTAAAATTTTAACGTCAAATTAAATTATCTAATATAAAAAAAATCCTACCTAGCCCTACCAACGCTCAAAGATTACTAATTCCTAATACTATTTAATTACTAGTTTAATATTAAGGCGCTAACACTGATAGTCAAGAGCACCTGGATATACTTAGGCGACATGTTTACAGTAGGTCCGCGGTTGGAAGGCAAGCTGAAACAAACAAAGCCTATGCTTAACCAGTATTTACAACGCTCATAAGCAATCCTCCGGAACCACCAAAAAGTCTCATTAAAATACCGATCGATGGTCGCTCTACTCAGAATTAACATATGAAAGCTTGGGTCA
Organism: Pheosia gnoma; assembly: GCA_905404115.1. Classification (NCBI taxonomy): domain Eukaryota; kingdom Metazoa; phylum Arthropoda; class Insecta; order Lepidoptera; family Notodontidae; genus Pheosia; species Pheosia gnoma. The sequence goes on along the minus strand of FR989909.1, from coordinate 3,887,980 downwards.
CCTCTTCTCTGAAGGATTACGTGTTAATAGTGCGCCTTAGATGTTAATATCTTATGAAGGGTTAAGCTTATGTGCCCGTAATGGATATTATTCAAGACACGACTGCGGGACAAAATGGTCTCAGGACACGTTCTAATTGTGCTTTGATGGTTGAGTTTCGAGTTACGACATGTTGCTGGTATATTGGACGCGTTTGAGATAGTGAGACAGAGCTTATATACCAAGTTAGGGTAGAAATTTGTTAATTCACATTATTTGGTTTGCTAAAGAATATTTATATTTTTGACGACCTGATTAGCGCAGTTGGTATGACCCTGTTTTCTGCGCCGAGGGTCCCGTGTTCGAATCCTGGTGGAGACAAGCTTTGTGTACTGGGCACTACTGTATCCGTGTCATGGATGCTTAATATCTATATATAATGAGTTCGCCCTCAGTCTATTGTAAGGTACCTATAACACAATCGTTGGGACCGTATAGTTGGTGTGCTCGTCTGGCAATATTATAATATTATTTATATGAGTACGAATGAACGAAATAGATACTATCGTAATGGACCTACATCAATAGTGTAGTTCTTGCTTGCATGCTCAAATCCGGTTTATTTATTTTCCCGTGATGTGCGTTCAGACTGACAGACAAATACCTATTAGTAATTGGCGGATTGGTTTCGGTATCGGAAATTATAATCCCTACGTCTATTAATTTCCAAGAATATTACATTTACAGACGTAACTAAGTTAAAGTCTGAATAGTATGTATAGATAAAAGAGGATCCAAATATTTTCTCAGAATTTTTTTCCTCAAATTTCAAACAATCCAATCCAACTTTATAGGCATTTCGTGGTAAAACCCACGGATCATTGGTCTAAAAAATCCAGAGTATTGAGTTTTATTCGCACTCATTTATCCGCAGGAAGACGGTGAAAGAATTCTAATTCGGACGAGGAGAAGGCAGACAGTTAGAGGCAATGAACCTTGATAATAACAGGGGGTATTTTTGTGGAGGTCGCATCTGGCTAATTTACTTTAGGTGGGTAGGGAAATTTCAGTAAAGTAACGTTGAACGTGGATGCAATGGTGCTTGCAGTAATAGCTAAGGGGGAATGTACTACATCGAAAAGCGAAGAGCAAGAAACTTTTTAGTGGCAAGGTGTTTCGATTTTTATAGTGTACTCAATCTTTATGAGTAAATAAATTATTTCTTTTAGCAATCGCAAAAGTTGCAGTAAGATTATACTTGTTTAATCTAGTAAGCCATAAACGCAATACCATACAGATAGAACTACCATCTATAATTATAGCCGAAATAATTCTCGCAAAGAATAATGTCATCAAATTAATACGCTTTATGCAATGTGGCTTAGGCCACAAAATGCTTAGGAATTTTCTGCATTTAAAGTTAACGCAAGTTTTCTTAAAAGCCATTAACGCAATCTCACCGTCTGCATTGTTAAAAAATCAATGGCCCTTTCAAATTGTATTTACTTAAGCAACCTCTTCTATTACATTTAGATTCAGCCCTTAATATTAGCATTCTAAACGAGATTGGAATCTTGATTATAGAGAAAAAAATCAAAGTGAGTAAAAAAACCAATCCAATTATCTTTTATTGCACACAAGAGCTGAATAAAAAGTTGTGGGTCAAATACTAGTAATTTTATTGCGCGTGTAATATCTAAAAGATCGTGTGGTTGGCAGGCCTATTTACTTATTTACAAACCATGGCCAAATCGTAGAGCTGACCGTATAAATTAAGTAAAAAAAAATAAGTCCTTGAATAATATTAAGTGTAGACAACATAAAAGACACAATAATTGAAATAAATAAGCGCGATAAAATCCAAAAAAATATAGTTTTACTTCAATGTGTAGTTTTCGCGTAAATATCAAAAATCAACACATAATAGTTGTACAAATTAGTATAAGACTTAATATTTTTTTTTTACAACTTTTAAATATTTTTTTATTTACTTTCTATTTTACTACTTCGGGTTTTCTGTATATAAATAAACGTTATGAAGCCCGCGTTTCACCCGCCGAACTTTAATAATAATAACTTTTATCATAAAGAACAAGGCGTAGCTTGTAAATTCCGAAAGAAATATTGAAACATCAACACCAAGAAAGTTATGATTCTTTTACATATAACAGTGTCGTATATTTTTACGATGTAGGGGCGTAAAGATATGAATATTGGGTGTTGTGGTTTATACAAGATGAAATCATAACTTTTTTGCTATAAAGTGTAATCTATACCGGGTATACGTGTACGCCTTCAGACGCCAAGCGTTTTAGGTAAATGAGAAAGAATTTTGGTTCAGCATTCGGCTGAAGATTTTATGAAGAAAATGCTTTGCATAAAAACGTATTACCTATGTCGAAACCTCCTACGAGATATTAGAAAACAAAAACAAATCTCATATAATATGGCTTTCCATATCATAATGAGATCATCCATTAGTGATCTCCAAAATTCATGTCGGTTTGCGTAAAAAAATTGAGGAGGAACTAAAATGTATCGTTTTACTGGTATAGTCTACAAAAAAACAACAAAATACGAGGCCACCCAAAAATATATTACACAATAAGACTATTCCGTTCCTCTGGCAAAAATACCTACGGTCCGTCCCGAATAATTTATACTACATCTCAAACCTGACCTTACCCTTAAGATATACGCCACTAAAGACGTTCCTAATAAGAACGACGATGACCCTTCACTGCTTCAATGTCGGGTATATGTCGATATTCCCTTTTACGATCTAGGGGTGTGAAGAATACCGTCTGCCAGATACAATAGAGGAAAACATACGGATTCCCAATTTAACAAGGTCCCCGGGTACTTGAATATTGTGACAGAGAGACCTACACCTGAGTATAGAGATCTTTTTTATATTTATACAAATCTGTTGCTCTGATGAGCTGAGTCTCTTTTGTTTTAAAGAGTCAAAGGTAGGTTTAAATCGTGTATTTCCTAGTTGTCGTGCATTTTGTAGGTAGATTTTATATGCCTGGAGTAGTTACGTGCCTAGGTATACTAAACCCAAATTCTGGTCATGAAACATTACCTTCCTGCATATTGTTTATTTATAACAACAAACCTAACAAATAATGAAAACAAATGAAATCTAATTTACTGCTATCCTCCTAAAACTGTTACAATTTAAATAACCCCAAAGTACGCTATACAATTTTACACAAACAATTACAATGGAATTTTAAATAACTTATTGTTACATAACCGAGAAACATTTTCTGATTTTGCCGTAGCAGAAATAAAATGAACGTACTTTTGACCGCACTAGACATTCTTAAGGGGGAAGCTCAGGGTCAGGGCGCGAAATTCAAATTGTCAATGGTTTTTATTTTTTTAAGAAAAGTTTGGACATCTTTACGATGTAATTTAGTGTTTTGCGATATTAGCATTCTGCATTGGATGTCTCGATGTATTAAGTTTGCTTAAAGAAGTAACGAATCCGATACAATACCATAAGGTTTGTAAAAACCGCTACTTTTACTAACTTTATGGTGTTGTATCGCTTTAGGTATTTTTTTAAGCAAACTTAATACTTCGAGACATCCAATGCAGAATGTTAATATCGCAAAACACTAAATTACATCGTAAAAATGTCCAAATGTTTCGTAAAAAAATAAAAACCATTGAAATTTTGAATTTCGCGCCCTGACCCTGAGCTTCCACCTTAAAAGGCTATTTTGTGGCTTAAAATTGACGTTTCATTCACTGGCCAGCCGTAAGAGGTTAAATGAGTAAAACCTACTCTGTGGTACAAGTTAGAAGAGGCTTATTATATTGCTGTGTCTTACACTATATAAAGTGTAACAAAAGAAGTTAAAAGTATTTTAGAACGTTTAATGGCTTAAAAGTTTCACGTTTCGGTACAACTTATATATTAGCACAGTAAAAGCTTAGCATAATGGAAAGAGGTTCCTTAATTTGAGTTTAAAACGTTTTCAAATACTCATCGAATGATTTCATACTTTTACCAGTAGAAGCACGATTCCACCAGAGGCGCTGCTGTGATATGTAGGTATGTAAAGATTCAACAAGTCAACAGCTTTTTATCTCAAAAAATGGATGCCACGAGACAGTCAAAAAACTAAGCCCACGCGTACGAAGTTGCGAGCCCAGCTAGAAGTAACATATGAGTGAAAACTCTATAAGTGCATGGCTTGCACTACACTTAAAATGTTAAGCTGTCGAAGTAGCCGCGGTCAGGCCCTTGTGTCGAGTGCGGCATTATGCGCCGTCTGCTCACTCCTCAACCCTTGTTCAGACTCCAAATTGAAAATTTAAGAATGCTCGTTGCTCTCCTGTCGCTGCTATTTTGCTTGTACTGATGGTCGCTAAGTCTAATAACTGTTAATGCATTTTTAAGCCGTGAACTAGATCGCTATATTATTAACTATTTTGAGCCGAAAATATTTTTTTTTATATTAAATGTAAACAATATCATCATTACCTATCATTCAAATCAGGTATACAGTCAATCCAGGCATACTTGGAGAGCTAGGATATTTCTTACATAAAATACATTCACGTTATGCACGTTTCGGGAATCAAAAGCAATAAGACAGTCGATGGTAAAATGTAAATTAATTTTGTAATAATTGTCTTTTATAGTATCTAACGATTAAAATATAAAAAATGGAGACAAGTGACCTTTGCTAACTACTAAATATTACCTCAGGCCTTATTTTACCTAGACTGCTTCGTAATATCGTAAAAGATAATAATGAGCTAGCTGCTTTGTAAAAAAAACGTAATTTTCAAAGAACTTATTAAGTACCAGTTTTTTCAGATAGTTACAGGTAGGCACTTAGTTTAATATGAAAAATGACAGAATTATACATTTTGTAATCAGAAAAGTAATAACATTTGTCTCGATTTTTCTTTGTTCATTATACGCTGGGATCGCTCGTATGTCTAAAAAGTGGGTACCTACTGCCCGGGGCTCATAGACTCCGCATATTAAGGACGTCAGAGCGGGATTGTATGAGAAATAAAACATAAATTATTCAACAAAGGCAATGAGCCCACGTTTCATCTTTTCCATTACGTATAAATATTTGGAGAGATGTGCTCTCGTTTAACATTATTTTGCAAATTAACAACGTGTCTAGATTATATATGTGTATTAACAAATGAAGATTCTGGTCTGTGCTTGTGCAAATGTTTAAATTGTATTAGGTGCTGATCTTCAAGGTCGAAGGTTGGTTATCAGGTTCCACCATATTTCACAACATATAACTGCTTTTTAAAATTGTAGCCATCCAAGTAATATTGGTAGGAATATTAAGCTTCGTGACGTGTTGTCTTGTAAGACAATTATCTAAGCCAAACAACAACACATCTATAAAACTATCAAATATATTAAACTATTTATACCTACATCATACTACATAAAATCTATGGTTAATTTAATATAAATGTACTTTAAATTTATTTAATACTAGCTGTTACCCGCAACTTCGTCCGCGTGGTATTTAACAAAGACTCAACCGTTGGCAAAAGCCTGCTCGCGTTCTGATCCCGCGGGACGCGTTGCAGGTTGTTGCTATCAAACTTAATCAGGCGCAGCGCTGCAACATTGGTTTTAATTTTTTTTCGAGAGATCCTATTTTTTTTCTAAAATAAAAGTAGCCTAAGTTACTCCTTGTTACATTAGCTATCTGCCAGTGAAATTCCCGTCAAAATCGGTCCAGCCATTTCAGAGATTACCCGGAATAAACAGACAGACAGACAGACAGACAAAAATTGTAAAAAATGTTGTTTCGGTATAGGTAACGTGTATACATCCAAACTCACTTAGTAATAAGCGGTTATTTTAATATTACAAACAGACACTTCAATTTTATTTATATGTATAGATATTTCAATTACTTCTATGGATGTAATTCTGAAAATGAAGAATGTTCCCGAAATGCCCTACATCGAGATACGTGGAGAAAAAATAGCAAGAGCAGCGTCCATGTCCGAACAGTGCAACCCATTACCACGACCACTCTGACAAGAGTGCCCGACTATGAAGAATTCTGAAAAAAACTAAACTTAGAGCAAACCCCCAAAACCTTATCAACAAAAAGTAAAAACTAGGACCTATTGGGCCTCACTCGATTAACTGTAAAAAAATCACATTTGTTTCATTATGGTAAGCCTCCAGTCTTTGATGTTGCTGATTTTTATACATGGCCAGTACAGAACCTTATTAAGGCCAACTGACTGAAACCTACCCGAAACTAAGAGTAAAAGTATGTGCGTACTGAATTAAACAGGCACCGTATCATGAATAATTGTAAGCCAACAGCATTGTTTAGTTTAATCAGAGAGCCAGCGATTGCCTTCCCTAACCTCGTCTGAATAAACTTGAGAGCAAATTCAATTAATGGGGGCAGACAACAATAATAGTTGTAGGTAATTATGTTTGTGTTGCAAACTGCGGCTGAGGCCGGCCTTGCGTAATTTATATATAATTAGACTGCCCTTTTAATTAATGATAATATTACTTTATGTATCATCGTGGTGGATATCATAGCATGAAAAAGATTAGTTTTACAATTTTACTATTGCGTGGCTACACTGACTGGTGAAACCGTAACGAGGTCTATAATCAGTTATAATCGATGTTTGGCACTCATGTCGTGTGCCATTTTATTGTTTCCAACCAAAGATCAAGACAAGTTTCCAGCAACGTTAATTAAATTATATTTAAAACAAAAATAGTGTTAATTTTTTAACAGATGAAATAGTTAGTTATATGGATCACGTTGATGTATACATTAATTGTGTAAATGTTTTTTTTTAAATTAGGTTACATTTTTTAAATATCTAATAACTTGATTTATTTCTTTGATAATGTTACCTTTATAACCTTCTGATGGACCTGATAAAATATTTTACACTATTATTGTTACCCCTTATATATAAATATATTATATTATGTCTGCCTATTTTTAAGTTACAACATTACTACTATGTATATAATATGGTACATAATGTTTTATTATTTCTCCACTTAAAAAATAACACACAATAAAACCAACTTAAAAGAAGGAACCTTAAAAAGCAGTCTGTTAATTACTCTACATACAAGCAGTTTAATTTGGCTTAAGTATTTTGAATGTACCGAAATGCTTGAATCCTGATCATTATGGTGCTGATACGTCACAAGTCAGTCACCTATAGAAATACCAAACTTACTGAGGTACTATAATAATTAGCCTTAAAACTGAGAGCCACAGAGACCATAATGACACACATGCCATAACTTCGCTGTTACATCTTATAATGTAGATAATGAAAACGTACTAGCACCATTCAAGGCTCAACACAAATAGGTATAAAGTTCCGTTGGGAAATCATGCTCTAGCGACGTGTGAGCTAAAAGTTACCAACATAAATAATTCTGAGTTCTATTACATGGGAAATATTGTTATTATTACTCTGGTAGTCATGAAAACTATATTGTCTAGGTTCCCGGAGAATGGTGGCGTTTGTTTTCCTTTGAAGATATAACTGGCTGTCTTCTGAAGATTGCTTTTTAGGTAGGTATTTCTTGTTGGAGGACGTCAAACATTTTAAGGAGGAATAATGTTTTGTAGTAGATTTTATTTTGTTATATGAATTAGATTATAATGATACTCGTAATAATATCACCAGATGAACACACCAATTATACGGTCCCACATAAAGCAACGCTTGTATTATAGGTACTGGGAGCAAACCCAGTATATACTCGTAATACTTATATAGATATTAAACATCCATGACTCGGGTACAAACATTCGTGGTCATAACACAAAGGTTATCCCTACCAGGATTCGACCCCGAGACCCTTGACACTCAAAGCGGGTATACTATCAACTGAGCTAATCATATTTTGACATGATTTATCAATGGAAAGCCAAGTCTGTTCGAAATAAAATTATTTATTTTTATGAGAGAGTGAACAGGTACCATCTAGGCAAGTATGCTCCATCGTAGATCTCATCGTCACTTACCATCAAGTGAGATCGAGATCAAATACTTGCCTATAATGTAATAAATAAAAATTCAAAACTTTCTTATAAAAATAAAGCGCCAAGTCTTAAGTGAGTCATGGCGAGCTCCGCTAATTACGGTAGCATCTGTATCATACGGCACACCGTGCACTGTGCACACGATACGGGCATTAAGTGCGCCATTGTCTGGAGAGCCGTCTGTCTCCAGCATCAAGGGGCATGTTTTTTATTGCCCGTTCTTTGTGTCGCGTCCTGCGCTATGCAATAGTGGAGAAAAATTTAAAAAAAATCCTTTTATTCGACGGAATGATGATGCTAAAGTATCGACGTTTCCTTTAACTGAAGCTATATCATCATAATAGCTATTTCTAAAGTTCTAATTGTTATGTCATGAGTAAGCATACAATAATACAGTTTTTCAAATCAACTTGGTGGGAGCACTTCCGAGTTGATATTTTTAAAGCTCGCGGATCCTACAGCTTAATAATACCAGGAATTGTAAAATTGGGCCGAGTACTAAACGAAGAGTTTTCCTATGATGTTTCCACTTGTATACATTTTAATTATTAAGTAGGCGGCGGGTAGGTGTAACAAAAGACTTCATATAATAATAATGCAAATTTGTTAATTAACGCCATACTATTATTCGGCCAATTCCCTTTGAAATTTAAAACAGAACTATCGTTAATTTAAATAAGGGCCGCAGTGAGAATTTGCCGATCAAATTAAACTATACAATTTTGAGATAGCATGTAAATTGAATTGTGCATAAATTGTTACATGACAATTGAATTTAATTAAGTTTTATTTTAATAATATAAGATGTAAGCAATTTGTTTCCAATGAAGTCATAGCAATCGTCTTCATGATTAAGTCATTAACGCCTACAGACTGATATGTGATATAAATAACATATTAATAGATAATTTTGTCATAATTGTGACTAAAATCGTTCTTATGTGATGAAATGATTCTCAGTAAAGTGTAGCTTGGTTAAAATTATAGACATTGAAAAAAAATAAGATGCAGCTATTATTCATCACTTCATATACTTACCAGGATGTTGTTTATAAAAATACGTGTCATAAATTTAATGACGTGTAATTTCTTTTCGCAGTGAAGTTACTTTAAAATTATCCATGATCACAAAATAACTAGCGGATTTTTTGAATAAAATTAAGGAATAATAACATTTATATAAGTACAGGAAATTAAACTTGTACTTATACTAGTATTAACTAGTATTCTTCTTTTATAATACTCAATATCGTACACTCAACCACGGACTTAATAGATACGGTATATGTGACTAAATATAGACCTCATTTTTTAGATTCTGCCCTTCGCGATATTTTTGCTCTAATATTGTTTTTTTTCATGTTACAGCAACATGATCTATTCTTACTGTTCGATTATTAAAAATAAAAAATGGAGGCATCTATCTATTGTCAAGCATACCTACACTATACTGTATGCTTCTAACACTACACACATCAAAAAACTATCAACAAAGCATTCATCTCAGTAGGGAGTACTCCACTCACAAGTATAGTGGGGTGCGCGTTGGACCAATGACGTCACTTCGCAACCCTTCGCGATATTTTTACATACGAGCTCGCAAATATGGCAGCGTGAGTGTGAATACGAATAGGGACTAAATGCTGACTCAACTGTATATTAATAGCAGTGTACAGACCGATCGCGCTGCCTCGCATAGTAGCCTCAGCAATATAGCGCGCGCGGGCTGACAACAGCAAGGCAAATGACAAATGACAGCGCTCGGTTGAGGCAGATAATACTGTCATACATCATCGTTATACATTTTTCTACAATGTGTTTTTTTTATTGGTATTAAATACATTGGTAGAATACCTACTGTAACAATAATAACAATACCAGCCCTTTTTTATATCCCACTGTTGGGCATGGGCCTCCCCTCAATGCGAGGAGGTTTAGGCCATAGTCCACCACGCTGGCCCAGTGCGGGTTGGCGGACTTCACAATGTTCCGAGGGGTTCTGTCAGACATGCAGGTTTCCTCACGATGTTTTCCTTCACCGTTTATAGCATGTAATAATCGTGGTTGAAAATGAGATTCGCACATGAAATCCAGAAATCCCAGAGGTGCGAGCCGGCGTTTGAACCTGTGATCCTCGTTACCGAGGCAAGCTTTCTACCAACTTGGCTATCACTGCTTTTTACTGTTACCTACCTACTGTTGGGTGGGTGAAAATATCTTGGTTTTTTTTTGCAATAACATTAAAAAGCCTTTGCATCGTGTAGGCGCTGCATCTTTCATTTACCTCGCTGTCACCCCGCGCGGCACATGCCCAAACCAACCATTCAAGGCTGGGCAGCCGGTCTGGACACGACTAAAAACAGAAAATTCATTACGTTTTCCAACCTCAGTCTGTTTGTTTGTAGTAATTAAAGCTCTATTGAGCTTTATAATGCTCCCCATTTGTAGTAGAGGTCGCGATATTTCGGGTGTTGAAAATAACTACGATTTGACTTCGTAGTTTAATTTACTTTCACGCTTGTTTCTCTAAATATCGCAAAGTAATTCATGTTATTCTTATTTTTTGACTAGCTTTTGCCGCCAGCTCTGCCCGTAAACCATCGATTTTCTTTAAATTGTCAAAGCGTGATGAAATGCACTCTATCTTGAGTGTAATCATAGCCTATACAATAGTGGAAACCCTATTGAAATTGGAAAATCTTATGTTTTTTCCCATGACGCCCTAACAAACAGACAACACTTCCTTAAAATGTTTTATGTACCGAAGCCTAATTAGCCTCATGTGCCTTTATTAAGATTTCTGTAACGTTAAGACCCCGCTCAGTGCAAAGAGATTCGGGCACAAACATTCATGCTTATAACACAAAGTTTGTCCCTGCCAGGATTCGAACCCAAGACTCTGAACCCTGACAGAATGCAGGTTCACTACCAACTGAGCTAATCACGTCGTAAATAATAAGTTAGTGGTACTCAATTGTATACAATATTGTAAGCTGCCTATACCTTCAACCTCTCTGCCTTAAGCCATTCTAGATGTGAGGTAAAATTTCAAACAATATAGGGTCTCATGAGATCTTAAATTTCAATTTCCTCGGATCAACGTGAGGATTCCTAGTGTGAGTCAGACAAAGCCGTATCGGCGCTCAGCTAATTCTAACATATCCACCTTCCCACAAAGAAATAGCATTAAATGGGATTTTAAGAATTAATGTAGGTGCAGAGGATACGTGTACAGAAAAAATATGATGAGATGAATTAATGGGAACCGTGTGACTGGGAAATATCTGATACATAATTTGTCTGGATTGGAAAATTGTGATTCATAAAGTGTATACATACTAAGTATTGAACCTGCGCTTCTTTAGTGCATCTATACTATATATATAATATAATATATATAATATATAATATAATATAATATTATAATATAATAATATATAATATATTATAAAAAATATTATAAATATTATAAATGTGAAAGTTTGGATGGATGGATAGATGGATGGATGTTTGTTACTCTTTCACGCCAGAACGGCTGAACGGATCTGGATGAAATTTGGCACAGAGATAGATTATAGTCTGGAATAGCACATAGGATACCCTTATCCTTAATACCGTTATCCTTAATATCACATTTAAAATGTATGGTTCCCGTGGGATAGATTTGTTGAAAATTTTCATAGACTACCAATAAATTTATTTTCTCATACATTCGATTCTGAGGCGGTACGAAGATCGCCGGGACAGCTAGTTTGATATAATTATGAAAAGTCTGAATTGCGACATGATAAAACAATTACCTATAAGTGTATTAGGTACCTATTGACAATCCAAAAACCGTTCCATGAATCGACGACTCTCCCAATCAACGTTTGTGGTTCCAGAAAGGTGTTGTCTATAAAAGTTTGACCTTTCTTTGTTTCATAGACAAAGGTCAAACACACCTGTTTGAACTGCGTGTTAAAAGGAAGTCAAAAAATGAAATAGACCCTAACATACATAAAATAAAATACAAAAAATGATGCACTATCAATCTTGAGTTACAAAACCCTCATAAATCTTCACTCAATTTAGGTAAAAAGTATAGTTTAAAATTTAAAATCAAACTCGTATCATGGAATTGTCACCTACCTACCTGTCTCTATCTATCAACTACTTACGTCAGCGCTGCCGCGCGGCCTGCAACGCGGGACCTAGAACTTCCGTTGAACTTCAGCCAAGTCCAACTTCTTGGCACCGAGGAATGGTACCATTATGCCTTGGACTGATTCGTTATTTATTGGCCGCTCGAGAGTTTATCCTTCTATGGATTTGCATTTTATGATATGCAATGTGTTTGAGCTTGGGATTGGCCAATGTTAGCCAATTGGATATGTATTATTCTGAAGTATCGAGGCTGTAGAATTTGAATAGCTGAAGAAGTTTTGTGCCAAGGTCGACTTTGTATTTCTATATCCTTATATACTGAGAAAAGTAAGTATTAAGGATTGAAAATATCCTTGGTTGGGTTTGCTGAATAACTATTATATTATCTGCTCAAATATTCCGTTTTATTTCCTTTCTAAATAAGACATATACATATTCACGACTGCAGTAAATGCCTATTTTTTTGTTTTAACAAATATCTTATTAATAATAATATTTAAGCATAATAAAGTTAATTTAAATTATATTTCAGGATGCTGAGTATTTTTTTTTTCTAAATTAGAAACACGAAATAAAAAATACTTAAAACTGTTCTCCGCCATTACACATTGGCTATCTTACACGCAAGCCAGCTCTTCATCAATCCGGACATTTTATTCACCCATGCCGTCAACCTTCAATGTGATTTTTATACTCCAGCATATAACGTTTCGTGAAATATGGTTGAATATTTTCATTTCTCTGACAAAGGATGCTTAACGAATAGTTGCATTCATTGCCGTTATTGCTTTTGTTCACTGACACATATACGTTGTAAAGGTCGCGGCATACGCGAGACTTTTTAATGTGCAATTGTTGGATCTGTCGAAGAATTAATAATGTTGGGATGGCACAGAGATAGATTATAGTCTGGAATAGCACATAGGCTACTTTTTATCCCGGTAAAATGTATGGTTCCCGTGGAATAAAGGACATACTTTTTTCGCGGGTAACGCCGCGGGGCGCAGCTAGTATATTATATTTTTGGAAATTAGAATATAATATATCCACTATTTTCAGTGTTCTTACGAGTATTGTTGCTGTAAACTACCGAACATAACTATAATTTATATTTGTTGATGCCAAATCGCAAGTTTTTTTAAAGCAGTGTGTACGCTACCTTATTCATATTGTATACAGTTTAAACTCTACACTCGGTACTTCATCACATTGTGATATACAAAGCAATCGATTTAATTTCGAAAGTGCATATTGCTAATATTCATTTCGGATTAATGAGCTTTTCACACTTGCTGAATGTCATCCCTGAAATGGTTTCAATAATAATTGGAACTGGAGTTAATGAAGTCATTAACTATAGTTTTACCAAAATGCTATTTTAATGAATGTGTATTTTTAAATTTGGAATTGCATTTTAATAGATACGCATTTTAATTCAAAAATGTTCATAAATGTTGACTCATTTGTTGACCCACTCACACACAGTTGGTCATAACCCTGCTTTCTGTACTGAGGGTCCTATGTTCGAATTCCGTACCCGAGTCATGAACCATTTGATATCTAGATAAGTAATTACGTGTTGGGTTACCTAGTTTATTGTAATTTGTACAGTAGGAATTTTGAATTTGGAAAAAATATCGCCAGATGAACACACCAATGGTATGGACCATTGGTGTGTTCATCTGGCGATATTTATTTAGAATTACTGTAAGCCTACGCTTTTTTCTGTAACAATATTTAAAACTACGCCGGAGAGTTCATGTCAAAAATTCATCGTGCCCGTTAACACGTAGCCATAACCTGAATAAAACATTAAGGTGGCGGAAATTGCTTTATAATGTATAGTATCGAGAGAATTTTAAGACCGAAAGCGATGTGTTTTTTATTTTCTAGTAATATTACTGCTCGGTGATTGGATAATAAATTTCTTTTTTTCTATTAACATATTAACTGAAACTCAAAATAAGATATTGGTAGTACCTATTATGATTAGTATCATCAGATCATGGGACTAGTAAATTCTTGTTATTAAGCGCCCCACTCCTGAGCAAAGCTCTTTGCTTTATTTCTTCAAAAAGTATTTGAATTGAATTTGAAATGTATTAAAATACATTCTGGATTTATATCTTTGCATGCCCTGGTCGCGGTAAAAAGATGTTGTTTTTAAAATGAAAATGTTGTTGGATGCTCGCAGTCAAAGAGTCCGGAACAGCATTGGATGCTGCATTCCCTATTTGCATTATCTAGATTTGACCAGGACGCTTTCATCTCGCGCTTTGGATATATCAAATACAATTTGCGGTATAATATTTTGTTGGATTTCACTTTGCGGTTCTATTGCAGAATTTGCAGACCGAAAATGCTATTCGTAGATTAATATTACGTTTGTATGTGCTGGGTTTATATGGCTAATTATTAATGCAATGTATGTTACCTAAATAATAATGATATTAATAACAGCAGTTGACCCCAGCAGGTGGCTAACATAACAATAAAATTCTCAAAAAGGGCCTCTACGTGTTGGACGCTTGTCCCCGCGCAAGCCTTCCAAAGATCCGGGTATAGCCCATTGAATTCCCCACTGCTGGGCACGGCCTCGCATGAAGAGTTAGTCCACAGCCCACCACGCTGGCTCAGTGCAGGTTGGCAGACGTCACACGTCTTTCGTCGTCCCATGATGTTCTCCCTCGCCGTTTAGCAAGTGATAATCATGGTTTAAATTGAGATTCGCACATGAAATCCATAAACCGGAGTTGCGAGCCGGGGTTTGAACCTGCGATCGTCGATACCGAGGTAAACGTTCCACCAACTTGGCTATCACTGCTGTCTTATTTATTTATCTGAATTAATAAAATAATTTCTTAGCTATTCGCAATGTTTATATTTCATAGCTATTTTGAACCTTATCTAAAGTACACCACTACAATCATCTACTTAAGGTGATTCTAAAAATTATAAGGCTAGCTAACCTATTTGTAGGTATATCGCGTAACCTAATTTCGAATTCCAACAACAACAAACTAGGACGTCGAGTGAGCTATAATTTTCTTTATAACAAGTGAAATAATAGCTTAATTTCCTTGGAACCGCAAGCTTTAAGAGTGCATACTTATAAGTATTTAGGTCGGCAGTAAATTTTCCTCTTATCGCGATTCCAAATGCGATCCGGGGGCGAGTTACGTGACAAAATCCTCTCACTTCATTAGAATGGGGCGTGACCGGATTGATAAAGTTCCTCACTATCTTGGGGACATTTCAATAGGATTGTTTTGGGACTAATTATGGGGATATTAGTGGTGAGTGCGTTTTTGTGTTAGTTTATGTTTTGACTGTATGGGTGAATGGACTTATTTACGGCTGTTAACATGCGCTTCACAATAAAATACACGCATCGCGGTTCAAGCTCTGCTCTGTTGGGTGGGTCTGCCTGGGCTATATTTGTAGGTAGCATGTAATTTGAAAACGCCTAGACATATCAGTACCTACTTTTGTTTTAATCAATAAAATTTGCGCACTTTGAACTTCTAAACAACAATACCCATCTAAATACCATAGAAATTCAAATCAACCCTTGAAGTAGTACAAACTACAGCTCTACCTGATACTTTGCAAATAGTTTTCAAAACTGATACCGTCTACAAAGTCGATGGATGGCAAAACCTTTGAAAGTTTGAGAATGTTGGCGGACGGTATTTCGATATCAATGAATCTGAGTGTTCCCGATCTTGAGACCCCAGGCCGAGGCTGGGTCGTGACCCGCTTGCCAGGTGCATCTAAAGGCTAATTTATAAAGGACGAAAAAGCACCATACAAAAGGTAATAATATAATGATCTTACACCTGTCTTTTAAAACATAAAATATATGTTATAAAAATAATTATGTAAAATATTTTAAGGGGTCCATTGGAAGGCTATAAAGGTTACATTTTCGAAAAAAAAAATGTTGAAATTTAAAAAATAAAACTACATAGGTACTAAGTGCACGGTGAGACTGTACTGGTTTGCTTTCTCACAGAAAAATCAAACGCTTTTTTACTTTACACATATATTTTATACATAAACGTGATCTACTTTTCGTTAAACCTTTTATACCTAATGCTTAGTTTATTTACAATGATAATAAAGAACACGCTATAAAATTCTAGCGCATATTTTAAATTTAAAATTATTTCTAATACGTCAGTAATACAAGAATCTTAGCTAACAAAGGCATATCAATGTTAATTTCAAAATAACGTATTCAATGCATACAATCATAATAATCCCCCAATACTTTTACAATTCAACAACAAAAGATTCTTTCACGCGTCGACCGGCACCGAACAATGCCGTTGTGACAAAGTTATGAACATTTGAATAGACAACAATGACATTATTGGCTAATTATTCAAAGTCGTGTCGCGCAATCGGGCGGTGTGTCGGCGGCCTTACCGGACCACCCGAACGGAGCCGGCTCAGACGTGCCGGTTCAAATCACGACGCCTTATTATTTAATTTTACAGCCACTATGCCACTTATGCGATTAGTGGTCTTAAGCCAAAATAGAGAAGCGATAAACGATTATAGTAGTCGCCGGACAAACACTAACTGTTCGATGCCAAACTGAACTGAAACTTCGTGTGATGAGCACGAGTATCCCGTCCAACAGTACGGTACCCATAATACAAACATACAAGCTTTTATTGGGACTGTACAGTTCGTGTGTTCATCTGGCGATATTATTATACTGAATATAAAAAATATTTATCTTTGTAAAATAATATCTTTATAGTACAGTAAATGTTTCTTGACTTGAGCATCGAGAACTGACCCTTTTTAGGAACTGGATTTTTCGGTTCCGATTCTAATCACAAACACGGGTTCTTTTCGGTTCTTTCGGGTTTTTTTAAATTTTGTAAAAAATCCTCTTCGTTTATAAATTACCCCCGAATTTATAATATTTAATTTTTTAAACAATAAATTTATAACATCATTTTATACGATTACTGCCGAATTTATAGACGTACTATAACATTATCAAACGTCATATAGCACTACGCAAAGCAAAACTCCAGTGCGCAGTACTATATGACGTTTGATAAAATTATAAAACGTATATAAATTCAGGATTATTGTTTAAAATGTTATTATAAATTTATTTAACAAAAATACTAATACAATAGGATCAAAATCAAACAGAACGATACACAAAAAAATATCGTTTTCAATTACAAAAACAGTAAAGGCCCTTTAACACATAACCGTCCATTTCGGCCTATATCCGACTGGACGTATCAAATTTACAGCGTGTTTAGCCGAAACGATGTGTTAGTCTGTTTTTAGTGTCGATTTTACGATAAATAGCACCATTTGTCGGTGCCCATTAAGGCTTGACGACACATTGAATGGGCACTTGAGATTGTGTGCGGCCGTTCAGTACGGATAAACTGCAGTTCCTAGCGGTCTCGATTGTTGTTATCGTGATACATTTCTAGCGTGCAAACAAACACTTTTAACGTGACTGCACAATACTAAAGGCTACCGCATAGGTTTACTGCAAAAGTGTATACGTAATACCATCAGAAAGGTTCTAGAATAGTGACCACGAGACCGAAAGTACAATGTAGGACGGCTCCCATAGGGTGTACCGATGATATCACACACGTTGCAGGAATCCAGTGCGGAGGACCGTGATGTGTTGAAGCCTATTGGAGGGGGAGGGACCTATGTCCAGTAGTGGACGTGTTCAGAATCATTAACAGAATATTTTTTATTCATGTAATCCATTAAGTACTGTTTCCATTATTATTTCCCATATTTCATCAGCTATATTGAGAATGGAAAAGATCAGTTGGACAGAAAAAGTAACTAATGAGGATGTATTGAAGAGAGTGCAAGAAAGAAGATCATTCATGGAAACCATACGGAATAGAAGGGGGAAGATGATAGGCGATGATAGGCCATCTCATAAGACATGATACCCTTATAAAGAACATCATAGAGGGAAAGATTGAAGGAAAGCGTGGAAGAGGAAGACCAAGAATAAACTACATGAGTCAAATAAAAGAATGGATGGGTGTCATGTCGTATAGGGAGGTGAAAGAAGCTGCTCTAGATAGAGACAGGTGGAAAGAGCTTCATCAGCTACACCCTTAAATTAGAAGAAGATTAAGTACAGTACTTATGAATCGTCAAAATAGTTACAAAATGCTAAACAACTTTACCACCCGTTCGGAATGCCGTTCCTATGGAGAACGGGCTAGATTTCGGCTGATGGATGGATGGACACACAATAAAAGTAAAGTATTCTGTGTGTATTTATTTTTCAAAAATATCCATAAGTGACAGGTATAACACACGGATAGTTTTCAAAGTTGCGAGATGTAGCCGTAAAATTGCAAATAAATATTATATAAGATTTACTTTAGTAATATATGTCGTGTTATGTCAATAATTTATTTACATCTCATACTCCTGTGAACCAATTTGTAGTTACAAACAGAGAGATAACTAATTTTTGTCCACCACATTGAAAACATTACAAAAAGAATATAACAGAACACGCATTAAGAGTGTCACAATGGACTGGTTTACCTATCACTATAGTCATATTTACCAGGCAACGTAGATCCCACTGTAATCTAAAATTAATATTTTATAAATATTGAACTTGAGTAATTATATTAAGAATCGTACTATACATATTTTGCAGAAAACTTGTACAGGTAGCAAAGACATAAAACTGCAATTTAAATAAAATATTGTCTTTAAAATTAAGTACAGAACTCTTTAAATAATAATAATTACCTTAGTTTAGACATAAACCTTGTTTAAAGTAGATGTTATCGAGTTGAAAGCATTTTGAATTATCTAATATATTTTGTCAAAACTTTGTTAAGTACTTACTACTTAAAAGTGCTTTGTAATAAAATTGGCCTGATAATACCCTAACTTAATCAAAACTTACCGGTTGACTTTGAATACATAATTAGTTCTTTAAATTTAATGAATGTAGTCATAATAAATTATTTATATATATTATAATCAGAATCATTCATTCAAATCAATTGTCATGTTATAAATCTACATTAAATAAAAAATACATGAAATTGTTGTGTTAAAATGGAAGGCAGGACCGATTAGGATTTTTTTTATGTTCATAATAGTAAAATAAATAAGGTCTTTGGAAAAATCGGGAAAACTAAAGGTGTTTTTTATATGGGATTTTGGAAAGGATAACGTGGGTCGGGTCATCTAGTTAAAAAAACAAAATTAAAATCACAATTTCGCCAAGCTATGCAGTACGTAAAACTTCAATTCAATGTTATTTAAATTTACAACTTTATTTATTCAATGAATAAATCCTCGATATCTTTTTCCATCGACATATCGATCAATATTAATAACCGTCACAATTACCAACTGGCATGCATAGAAGCGACAGGCCACTGGCCACTTGAGACGGGCCGTCAGATCGTATCTGAAGCCAGCAAGGATATGACGACTTTACTTTTTGCAGTAAAAACTCCGAAAGACGTCTGAAGAGGCCGTGCCGCGGCGCACTCCGCCGAAAAAAATGCATAATGACGCTTTGACACCAACACTTTCATAGTACAAAGCGCAATTTAAAAATATATTTTTAGACTGAGGTTATTTTTTGTAGAAAATAATTATTAAGATTTTAATTGCTGACATAATTAAATTGAATCTTATGTGCTCAACTTTTATATCAGTTAATATAATATTAGTATTACTACATAGATCTATAAACGCCTATTTAAGTTAATCAATATTTTATCCAAATTTAGTTCATTTAGTACAAACTCGACACCACAAAATTATAATCTTAAAAATCTCATTTCTTTTTTTATTTTTTTTTATAACATTATAGGCAAGTATTTGATCTCGATCTCACCTGATGGTAAGTGACGATGAGATCTACGATGGAGCATACTTGCCTAGGTAGGAAGGCGGCAGTAGATCGAGACGCTACATTCACTAGGCACATGCAGCACAACTGATCTGACCCGCCATCCATGAATGGCAACACCGAACATCATGCCGGAACACGGCTAGGCCGCTTGGCGACATGGCTTTGTTCAGTGGGTGGTGACTAACCACGGCCGAAGCCTACCACCAGTAGAGTTGTCACCTAGTTGGCACCACCCAGGGTCACGTGTAGGGTATCTCGAGGGTATTTAATTATCCTACGGACGAAGGTGACTCGACCCCAAAAATTTCAAACCTATACCTATAATATGAAATGTTATAAGTAAATAAGATTATTTCAAAGGATGAATTAGACAGATCTATATTGCCATATATCTGTCTGATAAGATAATTTTATCAGAAAATAAAATATATTTTATTTCAAGCACGTTTATTGGCTTCGCAAACTTCGAAAATTGCTCGAAATATGCACGTGCTATTGATGAAAATGTATTTTGTTACAATAGTACAATATATTGTCGCAGGCTGAACAATAAAACTGAATGAACAATCCGAAAAAAAGTAAGTTATAATAAGTTATGTAAGTACCTACAAAATTGGTATAAGCATGTGTCAGTGAATGTCCGTTCACCTGCTTATATATTTTCATTTTATTATCATTATACTTACGATCCAATATACTTGATAAGTACAGCGTACACTTACCAACAGATAATGCTTAATACACTACTTCAGTCTTTATAGAAACATACCTTAGCTAGTTAATGTAATAAAACTAATGTATTTTCGAACATCTCAGATCATAATAAATAAGCATCCAGGATTAATTCTCAGTTTGTGTCGTATTTAGTTGCAATTTAAAAACAACAACATCAACTCTAGTTACGATCGACTATCGACGGAGATCCTACATTCCGAACATCACTATTTGAATGTAAACTCTCGCCTTCAGGGATACGAGCGAATAAACAAACATTGACGAAGAGCTGAAAGAAGATTGTGGTCGATCGGAAATTCTGTTACTCTCATAGTGAATCGTATAGTGCAAAACTCACCTGAATTGACTACAGAGTTTCTTGATTCCTTATGATTTACACTTTATGTTTGACTCTATGTGGGTTATTTAGTGGCGAGCTCAGACTAAATATGCTGGACACGGCATCGAACGGCTTACCCTTTAGCAAAAACAGTGACCTGTACATATAAAACTAGTTCACTTTTGATCACTGCCATTTGAAATAACTTTGAATTTTTATTCCCCGGTCCCTCAAGAATTGGCAGAAAATATGCAGTATAGATGTTATTATAAATTGACAAATATTTAGAAATCACTGTGGTGGCCTTATGTGAGTATACATGCTCCACTGGTTTTGTACAAAATAAGGCAAAAATTCAACAAACTCGAAGTGTTTGAAGGAAGCGTCCCGTTGATCGGGAATTCCGCTATCCCAGAGGGAATAGGTTAGTGCAGAACTCACTGGACTTCGCGAAGAGTTTACTTTGCATTCCCCGCATGTGATTGGATTCCAGACGTATAAAAGTTTAGGCTGAAAGAGAATAGTTTACATACCTCAGATACCATTGCTGGGTAGGTGTTGGATGGTTTTGAAATCAAAATGTCTTCGTTTACTTTAGGGATTCTATATAATATAAAAAAGGTAATGAAAATGGCTTCAAAGTTAGATATTCAATAGAAATATTTTCGAGAGAAGAAACATATTTGTCTGCAGAGAAAATAAAAACTTTGTGATATTATTTGCAGATTTTTTTCCACACCTAAGACTCCAACTGTGCATCGCAGCTTGTTACTTATAAAAAAAACATAATTGTAATAAAACGATAATCTACCAAAATTGAGATTTTGTGCTATCCATCTCTAAACAAAACTCATCCTTATATGTTTTTCATGGATCCCATTGTCAATCTTTTAGCTTAGCTCTCATAGATACTGAGATATAGGGTAAGCAGAAACTCCTAATACAATCACAACGTCATCGAGAAAACCAGCTGTCACTAATTTATACTAATTTATAAAATCTGTGGCGTGAGAGGGATGGATGACGCTTACATAAAACAGATTTTGCTTGAGTAACTGAGCACAGCAATGAAGCAAATTTTTCGTGTTGCTATCCATCCCTAACATCCATCTTAATACTCCAAAGGACACTGACCCAACAATCTGAAATCAATTCTAAAGCATGAAGTAGGTCACAATAACTTGCTCCTCAAACTTTTCTTCGCATATTATGCTATAAGCCTAGGTGTTAACCACAATAGCAATCGTGTGAGCTAGCTGTCGAAGAAAATTGCTCAATCAGAACCGTCAGGCCGAGCGTGACTTACCTAATAACAACGTAATAACCGGCCAGTGAACAGCTTATTGACCTATTAGCTTTTCACTACTTGAATATTTATAGCCTTTGATAACATAGGTAAGTAGTGCTTTAGTAATTATGTTGTGGTCGACTTTCTGTAATATTTTTAGTTGACGTCTTTCTTGGTGGGTTTTAATGGTTGACGGACACGTTTGTGCACTGATGTGAAAAACTTATTATGTGGGTTTCGTAGAACGCTAGTCGTGGAAAATGGACTGCAGCTCGCACTTCTTCTCGGATATGTTGTTCGAATCTTATTTTCAACCATGATTCTCACTTGCTTAAGGGTTAAGAAAACATCGAGACAAAATCTGCTTGTCTGAGAGAGCTTAAACAATTTTCGTAAGCTGAGATGAAGTCGCGAACCCGCAATTGGATAGATTGGTGGACACTGGCCATATTACTTTGCGCAATGCTAATTTACTGTACTAGTTCGCGTAATTGTATTGTGTGTGTGTGTGTGTGTGAGAGAGAGAGAGAGAGAGAGAGAGAGAACCCTTCGCTGGTGACACGGTACGACACGGCTTGTGATATGGTACTCATTGTGGACTTTTTGATAGTTTAATTATAGTGGCAACAGTTGGGAAAAAGCAAAATTTGTTGTAATAAAACAATACCTGCATTATTTAATAGAATGAACACAGTTAAACTTACTGTTAATTTAAACAATTACTGTAAAACACTTTCATTAGCAGATCATATTATGTCTGTGTGTTGTTTCAGCTGGTTTTCTCCAGTAATATAATGAGGAGAGCTAAGTTTGCTCAGTGTTGGTTGCCTACGGGCTCCTACGAACGGACAAGAAGTACACTTGAGTTTATATTATTATATTCATAATTGTACTACGCAATATTTAGTAAATGTGTAATGGATTGAGTGTTTGAAGTGTGATTATAGTAATTAAACCATGCTATCAATTGATAATGGAATACCATCCGTCTCGTATTCAACTGTTTTTTACCTATTCATAGCAAAATGAGTTGTAGCGACATACTTACAAAAAAAAAATAGTTATAAAAATATGTATATCTTGTATGAGACCGTTACAATAATACGATAACACATAAGCAAAAAAAATTGGTTGGCGAGTAAAGTCTTTTGCAATATTATTACTTACAATATTATTTTTACTGAAGTGTCGACTTATAGGTATTGGAACGTCGTCATAAAGGCTCGAATAAAATCGAATATTATCATCAAAAGAAAAAAACAAAAGCATTCAACTAGTGTCGTGCCATCACTCGGTCTTTAATCAGCTGATGACAAAGTTGAGTGATAAGGGAAACCGGTTCTCCATAACAATTACGGTACTCGGAAGTAATAAAAGTTCTCTTTTCTGTGTACGTGACGCAGAGATCAGCCGACTCTTATGGACGTGTTCGGCATAGCGGACTTTTTCCCCTTTTATTTTTTCTTACCTTTGCTCCGCCTTCAGAGTGCAAACTCCATAAAGTTATGGATAAGATAATGTCATAGGAGTTTCGTGTCTGCGGTGAAAGAGGAAAGTTTTTCCTTGAAAATCTTTAAATTTATGAGGTAATAGCTAAAAATAATAATTCAGTGCATTTACTAAAACAAGAAAAAAAATATTTTATAAGACATAGCGTGGTGATAGTTTTTTTTTTATTGAGCAAGCATTTTCATTTCGAAACAATAAATTAAACCTATTCTCAAATACTCATTTTCACAATTCAATCATTTCGTTTTACAAACAATATTAAAATATCACTTTCCCTTTTGATATCCATCGTTCTCTGAAATAGATTCGTAATCAACTTAAACCAATTTTTCAGGAGTCCAATCTGAAAGGTATGCAATGAATTTATGAAGTATTTCAGAATTATACACAATCGAATCCGTAGATCCAAAAACTTAATGGAATAATTTTGTTGTTTTTTTCGATAATATACAAAAACCTGACTATAGTTACGCTTTAAGAATAGGACTCAACCAAATTCTTCTGAAATCATCGTAAATAAGTTTATAGGATATATGTCTAAAATTATTATGAAACAATGCGTGCGAATCTTGATCATTAATGTTCGCACAAATTTTATTGCATTATTTAAAACTTTCAATAACATATGATTCAATAAGTATATGGGTGCTGACCAAAACGTTCACGGAAATTATTTTCCTAGCGATAACATCGCTTCCCCTCCGTTTGCGCGGCGCATAGGTACTTTTGTACATAGTAATAATAATTCCAGCCCTTTTTTTAATGTCCCACTGCTGGGCACGGGCCTCCCCTCAATGCGAGGAGGGATTAGGCCATAGTCCACCACGCTGGCCCAGTGCGGATTGGCGGACTTCACACATCTTTCGAGGGGTTCTCTCAGACATGCAGGTTTCCTCACGATGTTTTCCTTCACCGTTTTAGCAAGTGATAATCATGGTTGAAAATGAAATTCGCACTTGAAAAATCCCAGAGGTGCGAGCCGGGGTTTGAACCTGCAATCCTCGTTACCGAGGCAAGCGTTATACCAACTTGGCTATCACTGCTTTGTACATAGTCTTCGTCATCAAATAAACAACGCGATCACCGAGCCTAAGCCAACGAGTTCCCTTTCCTTTCGCACGTGAAAATCGGATTTGTTTAATTTATTGCTCTGTCTAGAGGCAGCGGGAAATGCCACGGTTACTTAGCTGTAGACACCTCGCTGTAATAATAGGATCTGCTCGAGGATTTAAATTGAATTTTGGTGTACGAACCTGCTACAATGTATTTTAAGCTACTAAGGAAAATTTTGGTTGTGAATTTTGTTGATGAATTACGATATTCGCGAAAATAACACACGCGATGACTGATTTCTCTCGAAATATTTTTTAACTGACACCGACAGTGAGTTTTTTTTTGTTTTATTTAAAGAGGTTCTCTATATCAACAGCTAATAAAACACATGGTCCTTAGCGACATATTCATATCACATTCGCTACTAGGTACTTAATATAACTCTACAGTAATGAGATCTCTTAGAAGGCTCCTGTTTTATATATAACTATCAGCATAAATTACTCTTAAAAAAGCCAATAAAATGAAATAACAAAGTAGGTTAAACGCTCCCCCATACCATCCCGAAGTTGCCATACCACGCGCTCATACGTGTAAAAGTAGTAAGCCGTAAGTAAGCCCGCCATTTGTATCCAGAAAATCCGACTCAATTTATTTTGCCTACTACAGCAGCTGTAGTTTTAATAAAAAAGCAAAAGTAGAATGTATTTCATTTACCCTTCAACAATGTATCAAGGGAAGACAAGGGTGCAAAGGGGCTGACTCCGAAACGAAAATAAACGTTGAACGATCGCTTAGACCCTCCAGTTTGACCTGACGTGTGGAACAAAAGAGAATGAAAATACACGTAATTATGTAGAGACTACAAAGTTCGAGTGTCTGATTTATAGGTTCATGAAAGTGACTGAAATTCATTGGCTCTTCCTACATTTTTAAATACGGTGTTTACAGCTTTAAATAACGTGTAAAATGTAATATCGTTCAGTCTTAATTGAAAGATACAGGAAAAAAACCGTCAACTGTAAATACTGAAATAACATGCAATCCAAATACACCGTTGCACTTAAAAGATTCACTGAAATATAGGTTCCCACAACAGCAAGAAATAATAAAAGAAAAAACCCCAATCACGGACTAGTTATATTGTTTAATGATAATTGTTACTAAAGGCTATTATATAGTGACAGTCTTCCCATCTCATTCAAATAAGTAAGTATATCGTGTAGTTATAAAACCGTGTGTTTGTCGTAACGAGTTCACACAACTGTCGCATGTCCACAATACATCGAACTCAACCGTCAGGTGTTCGCAGTTATAATTTCCCCCTTTCAAACAAAACCATTACCGTACTACGACCTCTCACAGTGTACAACAGACAATGTCTGTGCAAATGTCTCAATTAACATAGAGAACCATGATGTGACAATGAATAAATTGATAGGTATGTACCAATTTTTTGCTTAACGACTATTATGTGAAGTAAAAACATAACATCCAGCTAAACCATAGTTCAATAAATGATGGCCAAAAATTCGTAAATATCCCATTTGCATACACAATCAAAAGGTAAACAAAGTCATTTCTTTTTTTATTATTTTAATTTTGTAAAAGGAAATTAAAGGCCTGTTTATTTCACAAAGCGGCACTTAAAGTGTTTATTCTAAGCCTTATATTGAGCCAAATTCATCTTATGCTTATGACAAACTCTCTTTGTCAAAAGATATTTAAGCTTTTTGTTATTTTCGCATTATTTACCATTTGTAATGAGAATTTTTAAAGTAATATCGTCGCGGAGCAAATCTTTAGGTCTTTACGTTGTATCAGAAAAATACTGTCACAAAAATCCAAGTTGAAAAAGGCAAATTAAACAAGTAGTTCTGTATTTTTAACCGACTTCAATAAGGAGGAGGTTCACAATTCGGTTGTATTTTTTTTTATGTTTGTTACCTCAGATATTTTATTATCAGGTGAAATTACGTTGTTAAAAAGTAGACAGATTTAAGATACCTAACATCCATCTTATGAGTTTTAAGTTTGGGTAACCAACATCGGGTTTGAAAATTTATTTTGTAATGATTTCATTACACGCGATACCTTGTAGAACTCGTTGACAGTAATTTCATTCGAATCAGAAAATTCAATCAGCTGTAATATAAGAGGTGCCGAATCAAAATCGAAGCCGTAAAAACCTTAGCACATTGCCTTTACTCTGCCGAGGAGTCAATTTCAAGATAAATAACTTATCTGTATTTTGATTAGACATTCGTCTTCAAAGTAAATCTAAATCTATAACTTGATTTGGATATTTTGTAAGGGAAAATATAATTAGAATGTATAAAGGGTGATTCAAAAAGGGTATAATAATAACACCAGCCCTTTAGCCCAGCGTGGTGGACTACGGCCTAATCCCCCTCGCTTTGAGAGGAGGCCCGTGCCCAGCAGTGGGACATTAAAAGGGCTGGTATTATTATACACCTTTTTTTAATCTCCTTTATATGTTTCGTATCTAAATTGAATTTGGTGAAAGTCTGTAAACACTCACATACATTATGTAAGAGATGTCTGCGGCTTAACAAGGCCGCTCATTGTAAATAAGGTATAATATAACATCGCAATAATTGAATTTTCAAATCACAAAGGTCACTAATTCGTGTGATGGGAAGGACCGTACTCTACCGATTTCTGGGTACCTATTTTAATAATCGATTATCGCCGAAGGGCTGGTGTGGATTACCATATCAAAAGAACGCAGGATCTCATGTCGAACGTCAATTTGGTAAAACATTTGCCTCAAAGGCGTAAGCCATGAGCCAGTTTTATTACGTTCAGTTTTCAGGAATATTAAGTGTTATTTTATATTATACATATTTTTATGTATTATCTATCTTCATAGGTACGTTGACAGCATGTATAGTTTTTTTTTCGATGTTGATAAGTGGCTTATACTTGCTTTTAAGCTCAAAATTGGAATTCTCACTTTAAAAAATAGTTTTTTTAATGTTTCTACGGCCACCAGTAAAATGCTCTGAATTGTTTAAAGTTCGCAAAATAACATAATAAATAAATAACACGGAATTCTAGTCTAGGGGGGGGGGGGGGGGGGGCTAGCAAGCCTACTTTGTACACCTTTTATGGATAAAATATGTCGCAATCATTTTCCCTAACAGTTAAATGCATACTTGGTAACTCTTCAGCCTTTCATCCTGACTATTCTCACAGAACCGTTTACATTATGCTATGCACAATCTATTATAATTTATACATTAATGTGTGCAAAAAAATCTTGAATCAGTTAGTTCAGTTCAGTTAGTACAGAAAAATGTTTATTCTTTGCTTTCTACTCCATTTAAATATATAGCCCATTTGTTACAATCTTAATGTCTATTAATCTTCGTTTTGTCCATCGAATGTCTACTGCGTCTACATTTTGTTATGATATAAATGATTCTACAACTATATTTTCTTTATACATCAAAGAAAGTTATAAATCATAACAAAGTAACTCGCTTACGCTACTTTCACAATTTAGTCGTCGATTTATCTGTGCCTGAAATATAAAATACAGATTCATTAAATTAACCTAAATAAACAACCATTTTGATAAATCGTCTGTAATTCATTTAGAAGTAAATGTTACCTCATTTTTTGGTCTTATTTATACCAAAATAATAAAAATACCTATTAATCTCCTACTACCCTGTATGGTTTGATACTGAAAACCACCACTCCCATTAATTACGTAGGAGTCGAAAACGAAGAATAAGGAAATAAACAGCATTGATCATCTAATAGACAATATCTTTCACGTTAACATCCTTCAATCACAGTTGAACTGTGCATCCAGTGTATTGTCATTACGACTACATAAGTAGATGCTGAACACTTACAAATCAAATTGTGTGTGCTTGACTTTCATATAAGCATTCGCTGTAAGCGCGCTCGGCGTTCGTCTGAAATACGTTTTATAACAATGAGGTAATTTCTGGGAAACCCTTTTCCAGTGGTGGTAAGATATATTAAAGGATTTGTATTGAAAAGGTTTTCAAGTGGTTGACATCCCGAGAAAATTATATAGGTACGTGTAAAATTAGACCAACGCAAGAATTTTTGTGTATTCCTGATAATTAACTAATACCAGAATACATTTAAATAAAATAATGTAATTACTCCAACCGTAATTTTGAAAGCTACATAAATATATAGGTATGTAACAAGATATATTTTTATAAGAACTAAGTAACTAAGTCATCAATTATACAAAAATATGATGTGTTCGAAAAGAAAGAAGGTAGCATGTTTATAGATCTTGTATGAATAACATTTTAAATTAAGAATAAATTTATTGATATATTAAAAAGTTATCTGGTACTTCTAATATTTTACTACTGTACGAAATACATTATTAAATTCAGAAACTAATAATTTCTAAGCTAACATCTGAATAGGTTTCTAAAACTTTTCATTGCAAGACATCAAATGCAATTCCGATCGCATCTAGGTCTTAATTCCACCGCTATAAAATATTTATGACCGCAGTCATCAATATAGACAAACTAGCCATTACTAGTTTCATAAAGAAATACCTATTACAATCTCAAGATGAACTTTTTAATGGCATTCGATTCACCGCAATGGTGAGCCTTCATTCTAATTTATATAATCAAAAAGTTTTACCTCCACACGCAACCCTACGTTGCTTTAATAAATATCAAGCAGATCAGCTTTTGAATTTGAAACATTGAATTTATCACAAGAACCTCCGTTCAGGCGCACTGAGTTTGTATAGAAAACTATTGCGTTATTTAAATAGCAAATAAACACTCGAACATGAAATCTCGGGAGTATTCGATGGTGCAACTTAAAGAAAAGCTCACACTATAACGAGTATTGTTAGACTAGGTAACGAGTCCGGAACGCTTTGACCCGCCACCAGCCTCTTAACAATTCCTTTCCTATTAAAATTCTTTCCCCAAGTCGGGAAAACTTCATCTCGAAATATAAAGGCCCTATCTATATGCGAAAATAACGGGAAAGTATTTTGCTGTTTATAATTAAACGAATTTCTGGTATATGTAAATTTTGTACGAGGAAAAATAATTAATGATTTTGCTTTACATTTTTTATTGCTTTCAAGATGTGAAAAAAATAAAAGCGGTGCAAATTATCAATAAGAGTTATTGGATACACAATTTGAGTAGATTTTTAATTTTCGTTACACAACTACATTATTCGTTTATAATGATATTATATAAAATAAAATGTATTTCCATAACACATAATATCAAAACTCGACCATTTTCTTAGAATATATCTTTTCTTATCTAACACAGGTATTTTATGTTAGTAAATAAAATGTCAGAGATATAGGTAAGTAAATTTATATTCATAAGCATGGATGTGGGGGATGGAATTTCGGAATATTATCAGCGAGCCACCCTCTCAGGTAATCGACTGACAAATGTCTTAGATATTTTACCAACTTCATTTTGTGGATGTTGGAAATTGCGACGTGCGTACGTCATGGGGGAACTTCCTGCACTTTTTTCGTAAATTGAAAATGGGAAAAGTGCTTTTGTATCGTGTCGATTTTTCGCCCTCGCATAAACATGTTAGGCACATAATAGGTTTTTAGAAAGTGGGACAGCTAACGTATAATACTTTATAAAAACTGATCATAGGTACCTTAGATACTTAGAGTTGAAATAATCTAGGTATAATTTACGTATGATTTTTTTTGTTTTAACAATATCAATTTTTTGTTTTCATAAACCTAAATAAAAATAATATTACTTATACATCTACCTAGTTATTTACATACAACCAAACACACAAGATATAAGGGTAATAAAAGTTCATAGACCTGTAAGCAAGCGTGGTCTTGAATTTATATCAAAAATACCCATTTTCTTACCACCCGCCAACAATAAGGTGCGAAATTAGGAGAAGAATTAGGCTCCCTCCGTCGCGAGGCGTGCCCCGAATCGCGATGCAGCGGGGTGCAAACCAGAGGATAAAGTACCCCTTCCACGGTAACAATATATCAGAAGCCCTATTGATTTATAGAATGGAAGGTATTTCTTAATTTAGTCTATCAGATAAACGCGGTAGGCCGCGTTAATAAAGGTGACGGCGGTGCTATTATGAAACTTTATAGAGTTCTGTGGCTACGTATAAGGAATAACAATGTATTGAATTACTTTTGTACGCACAATGGATGGTATTTATGTTGTATTTTTTCTATGTTATCGGCGTTTCCGTATACTCTGAGGAGGGAAAAAGAAAATTACGCAAGGCTGAGACACAGACCATAAACTAATAAGTTTCATTTTTAAGGTTCCGTAGATAAATGGTAAAAAATGTAATGTGACTATGTATAATATCTGTCCGTTTTCTGTACGTATTATATATCTATAAATGGCATGTTCGACTTTATTTAGATATGCAATTATTTTTTCGTTTACATGTAATGATAGTTACCTCTATCAAATTCTTCAGGAAAATAATTAGTATGATGAGTTGCATATTGAACTGTAGTACTTACTAAACATAAAGAAATAAAACTAATCTTAAGGATTTTATCGCGGTTTATTTTTTTATTTTACGTTCCCGACGTTTCGGCTGCTTTGCAGCAACCATGGTCACGGGAGGACTGAGGTGTTTGACGTCCTGGTGTCATAGTTTGACGGGGGTACCCTCATATTTAGTTGTTACTTGCGATAAAATCCTTAAGATTAGTTTTATTTCAATGTGTAGTATTCGCGTAAATGTAAGAAATCAAAACATAAAGAAATTTAAAAAGTGTAAAAAATACACTTATTAAGCGTATTATTTTGTACCGGGGATTTTTTAATTCAATGATTTGTAAATTTGCTACCAACTATGATGTTTTAACAGATTTCAACGTGTTTTTCTTAAAATAAAACTTGAATGGGTTACCCTTACCTTTAACTTTGTGTTGAGAACATACAGCGGGAGTGATAATTTTACCATATTGCCTATTTCAGAATTTCCCGCACCACAAAAAGCGGTTACCCACACACTACTTGGATACTTGTTCTTGTAAACTTGAGATTAGGACTGTTTTCAAAGTAAGATTTAGATAAGACCTAACATAATTCTAAGACTTTACAGCGCCGCAGAACAATGGTTAGGGTCAACCAAAAATCCGTTAAAGCCAAGACAATATTGACTAAAATTAGTTATATTGACTATTTTTTCATAAAAAGTAGTAGATATCCAATATAACTGTAAAGTAAGTAGTGTTTTAAGAGCAGGATTTGGTTTACACGCACAGTTTTGTTCTTGCGTCGACATGGGGAAGTTCTGCAACTATAATAATAATAACCCACTTAAATACAGTACCAATATACTTATAATCACTAATCCCAGGACCATAGATCGTCTCAATCAAAATGTAAGCACGTTAATAAGTACCTACTTGCGGTATTTGGCTCATATACAATAAACTAACACTATATACTTAATTTGTTTACCCCCAACAGCGAAAATACTTTTACAAATACTCCATGTGCGAATATTATGCAAATGTCTTAACTTATATATAGCTTCTCGAGACGCCATAATATCACCACCAAGAAACATATTAGATAAGCCGGCGTAAAACCAAAACTTCCCTGGCTTACGTAACTTTTGATATCGCCGGGGAACTCGGAGACATATTTTTTTATTTATTTTATGCACGTTTTAAAGCTTTCCTTCACAAAAGCGGTCTGCTTCAAAAACCGAGGTGGAAAAAGCGTAAAGAAAATAAAAACTGTCGTCGTGGCGCATAAAACCTGTGCCTATTTATGAGTTATAGGTACACACATGACAAAATATAAGGGAATGAATGGCAAACAAAAACATTTTTCTTACTGTAACCTCGTGTGTACTGCGAAGTGTTTGCCGTCCTCGAGCCCCAGATGTTATTCGCCATAAGCCTTCCTTATTAGGGATTCCGTGTGTTCAGCCGTAGGAACAAGCTGAACTATGTATTTTTATTTTAGTTCCATCATAATATTTTCTTAGAACATGTTATTATGAACGAACCCAGAGATATTGTTTGTATGAAGGATGAGATAAACATAAAAGCTTCTTACAGCATCTTTAAGACTGGAAAAGTAGGCTATTTTTATGATACACATTCATTTTTTAAGCTGATAATCGACACGCCCCTATTCGCGAAGGGGGGCAGAGCTGCACTAGTACGTCAATTGTTGGTACCGATTTAATAGAGCAACCACCCTTTTGCAATTATATCAGGGGCACTGTCCTTGAATGAAAGGAAGAGTTAGGTCATTCCACCACCCTGTACCCAGTATGGGTTCATTTGTCTTTCGAATGACGTGCAGATTACCTCAGGATGTGTCTCTCTTTACAGTATAGTAAGTAATATTGATTATTTAAAAATGGAATTCACACGTGAAGGCCCGGCATCTAAGAGGTGCGAGCTAGGGTTAGGACCTAGTTTTCAATGTGAGCGTTTTTTCAAATTGACTATAATTTCAATTTGGTCTTAAAATTGTGCATAAATTAAAATACACAACACAAATTATTTAAAGCATCTCTACAAACTGAACGAAACATGTTTAATTATCTAAGAAACCGTAAATTGTAAAAGTTCAAAGAAATTCTTCCGCTTGGAAAGTTACAAAGAAACATAACATTTCTTAAGTAACGGGTTCTTAAGAAATATTTCTCCATCATGCTGGAGTTGGACCAGGGTCACAGAGTATATACATCAAACTTATTACAAATGCTTGTATATTTATATACGACTGATTTATGTAACGTAACGCTACAGCAATAGTTCGGGCTAGGGCAAATATTATCTCAATATGATGTTAGCTCCGAAATATATATAATACCGAAAGGTCAACCGTTTGACACACCCAACATAAAAAGCGGCCCAACATAAAACATAAACATATGTACTCCCGATCCATCATTTTTGGGAGTTGGAAAAAAATTGAGAATATATTCGGTCAGGTGTCGTGGAAGTCCTCGGGGAAATCTAACTTTCCCGCGGGCGCAGACAGCAATCGATTCTATTCAAATTTATGACGGAGAGAAACGGCTCCTGTTATAATGTTCTAGAGTTGTTACTACCACTACGAATTGAAATAAGAATAGGTGTAACAAATTATAACAAAACAAAATATAATACATAAAAATAAGTTATAAACGTAGACTATTCATAAATACTTTTTGAATGAAAATAGCTTATCTAACTGCCTGTGAGCCAGACAACTAGAAAAATCATTTTCATTGCGATACAGTTGCAACCTTTATTATACCTTTGCATAGATTTCAAGAGGCCGTTTGCAGTGCGCGCAACGATTGCGCGTAAAAGAAATGCAGTGTACAGAAGCCCGAATGAAATACTACGAGATTATTCGAATTAAAAACAAGTATTATCAACTCTATAGTTGTGACTTTACATCAAACCATATCAATAGCTGTCTGCAACTGGCAGGCCTGCCTGGCGCCGACTTCTCACAAAATTCCCGCCCTTACTTTATTGCCTTCTGTCCAAGATTAAACTTTTCCTCAGTTATTTAACAATCCATTCGCTCAAATACACTTGGCAATAAAGCTTCCTACATGAACGAATGAAAATGGAATGTGTGAAACTGAACGAGTGAATTAGTGCACTGCCCGTAGTCTGAAAGTGTGTGTAGTTTAAAAAGTTAATTTGAATATAATCTCAGTGCACGCAATATACACTTCAAGTACTGTTTTACTTTATATTTAAAATATTTTAAAGGTATTTTTATAAGTTTTTTTTTAATATAAACGCTATCTAGTCTGCAATTTCTAAAGAGGTAGGCAGAGGTGGGCTGCAGTGCACCCACTATTCTCCGATGGTATTCAGTACCAAGGAACGCGCCTATTTCCATTATACCGAATCCATGCCACAGTCCGTCCTTAAAAAGAGATTTAACGTTAGGTTTATTAATATTAAACCATGATCTTATTAAAATGTTGCCATAGCAACATATTACATTCTTATTTTCCTCCTTAAACAAAGAATATCGGCGTATTTTCCTAAAACAACAAATCGAAAATAATATTCAACGATAATATTTCTAATTCATTTCGAAGGGACTGTTATCAATTACACTACGCCCGGGGTTTTGTGAGCAAAACGATCTCTGTTATGAAATTAAATATTATTTCTCGGTACGTACTTATCTATCGTTTAAAAATTGGAATAACACAAGCTCTCGATAAAATGGGCCGATTCCAGCAATTCGGAACGGAGGAGAGCTACCACGATGTGTTGTTTCAATTCACAATACCAGGGGGCATGGCATTGATGTTAAGAAACTTTTTAAATACTACTACGTTTTTTTACCTAAGGAAAAAGTTAAGAGCCGTGCTCTGACTGACCAAGCTCTTCTAGAAGACTGCCTCTGCTCGGTTATGCAGTACGTACCGGCCTTGAGGTAAACAACCGTTCTGCCTCGCCCCAACCTTATCATTCGACTCGCTATAAGTCCGATTGTGGTATAATATCAATTATGTACATATGAACGAATTCCTTGGATTACAACTGAGGCTGCCGCGCATGTCGTTTATCTACTGAGGCAGCCTCGCAAGGCTCTTTAAAATAAAGTTCCTTTATATATTGGAACTTCGATAAAAAGTACCACCAACCAATTAAGTGATTGTATTCAAAATCTCCGTAATACCTCGGGCACGAACAACGGACACTGCAAGTACGAGAGCAAGTTCGACAACAAACTGATAAGCTTGAAGTTACAAACTTCTTCCATAATTCCTTTGAAGTTGCATTTTCTTTGTATTTATAAAGACACGTTGTAGCTACGAACGTGAGAAAAAGATGTAAGTTTAACAATGTACATCTACTTCTTTTATTGTTATAGAAAGGGCTCACACCTGAATGTATTCAAGAATATATAGACTCATTCTTGTAGAAAAAGGCCAAGTCTAATCAGAAACAGAATATTTTTTATTCATGTAAACAAATAAGTACAGTACTTATGGATCGTCAAAATACTGCTACAACTTTATCGCCCGTTCGAAATACCGTTCTTATGGAGAAGAACGGGCAAGAAACTCCATGGTTGCTCTTTTTAAAAAGATCCGTTACATTTTTGAGCAGTACATTGTTATGGACATGTGACTACAATGTAGGAACGGCTAGGCAGACTTTAGAAGCTGGTCAAAAAAAGTACTTACTCAAAGTATATCATTACAAGTTAATGGCTAGATGGTTCTCACATTTACAAATTACTTAGTATCGAATAGCACTAAAAAGTCTTGCGATGTGTACGTCAAGTGTGAGCTTATTCGTAAGCTAACCGTATAGTTTATAGTCTATCGTATCTAGACATTTTGTATGGAGAATAGAAAGTTTTAAATACCGTCCGCTAGAGGCGCTCTTCAATTCTCTATACAAAATGTCTAAATACGGTAGAGCATAAACTATACGGTTAGCTCGCACGTGACGTGCTGTAAGAACCAAGTCCAACGTTATGTATTAATTCATAGCCCATCTGCCATAACACCAGCGGGTGTGGTACCGGATGATCTGATGTTGTGGCGCTGTCTGAGGTTATATTTTGTATTTGACCGTAGTAAATACAAACAAGCTTATAAAATACTAATCAAATGTTACTATAACTTTACATAGAAAGTAAAATCGGTTTCGCACGTAGCATTTTCTAAATTATTGAACTTAAGCAATCTATTAATTTTATAATAAATAAATAAATATTAAATAGATTTTAGTTCAATACCCACACGTTCAACTCTCGCTCAACTCCACATACGTGTAGCCGGCTTTTCCAATTAAGTATATTCGGTACCCAATGGCTCCATCACATCAGCCTTTAGTAATCTTTTTATGAATCCCTTTCATATTTTCAAATAATGAAATACAAACAAATTTATTGGATAAATTTAGTCAAAGAATCTAGAATATAGGACTAGTTATTCTGTTTTTTTAGAGAAAGATAATTGTATACCCCATCGTGTAGAGTCGTGGTTATATAGGATGATTCAGTATATAATCATTACAAATGCGCTGAAGAAGCGCAGGTTTTTTTTTTTTATTTTTTTATCACATTATAGGCAAGTATTTGATCTCGATCTCACCTGATGGTAAGTGACGATGAGATCTACGATGGAGCATACTTGCCTAGGTAGGAAGGCGGCAGTAGATCGAGACGCTACATTCACTAGGCACATGCAGCGCAACTGATCTGACCCGCCAACCATGAATGGCAACACCGAACATCATGCCGGAACACGGCTAGGCCGCTTGGCGACATGGCTTTGTTCAGTGGGTGGTGACTAGACACGGCCGAAGCCTACCACCAGTAGAGTTGTCACCTGGTTGGCACCACCCAGGGTCACGTGTAGGGTATCTCGAGGGTACTTAATTCTCCTACGGACGAAGGTGACTCGACCCCAAAGGTTCCAGACTTAGTATATCATTGAAATAAAACTAATTTTGCGGATTTTATCGTACTCATTTTGTTTTTTTTTTCGTTCCCGACGTTTCGGCTGCTTTACAGCATCCATGGTCGCATTCGCATAAATATAAGAAAACTTAGTATACCATTTCTAAATTAATATTAGTGAAGTACAACTATAATTTGAATTGCAACGCCATTAGTAATCTGCGATATTAAAAAAAAACTCCGTATAAACAACCAACACACAACTCGTGCTACTAGTTACAGCACTAATAAAGGAATTACTAAACCAAAACCAATATTTCATATAGGTCCCTGTTTGTTCCACCGCCGAAGGTCCAATTCCACCCGGCACCCTCGCATTTACTTTTAACTTGCACCATAACAATGTCGACGGCTGGCAAACACTGATATTAGTTTTCTGTATAAGCAATTTTCCTAAGTGTCCCCTTATACGGACAAAGCATCCCTAAATTGACCCGATCTCATATCACGTGTCACACGATTATTGAATTGTAATAAAAAGGCAATAATATAAAGGGAATGTTAATGGTTGGTTGGATTCTAGTGACCTCGGTTCAAGCGTATTATAAATCTCAGCATTTGTGTTTTTATTTTTTGTCAAATATCAGTTATTGTCCTTTCTTATTCGACTTTACATAAGTATTTCATCAGTTTTAAGTTGTTTTTTTTACATAAATATCTTTTAAAAACCATAAAATAAAATAATTGTAAATATTAGATGAAAGGAACCCACTCAAAAGTTATACTTTAACATATGATCTAGGGATATACCCAAGTAACAACTACAAATAAAAAGATTGATCACATTATTGATATTTTTGAATTATCTGCGATAATTATATATCTTGTAACGTCAAAAAAAAAAACAAAATAAGAAATACAATATATACAAATACATACAAATAATATTGTAAAAAACAGTGCAGTGGCTTACATACGTACATTGTGTGAGTTGGGAAAAATTGTATAAACTAATTTTCCAGCGACAACATTCTTTATAAGGGTTACCATCTTGTGTAACAGATAAAGTGATAAAATTCCGTACAGTATCGTTTAAAACTTGCGCTTATTACAAACATCTTCATCTATTTAAAATACAGGACATCATGATTATAGGACTTCATACTGATATATATACTCATTCGTTCTTTACCGCCACGTATTCAATTACTTCCAAAAATCAGCAACTAGGCCTGTCCTAGCAAAATAGAACAGCGAGCAACCCTACTTATATGCGAATGAGATGCCTCGGGCTGTGTAGGCATTTTTTTGGACAAAACCGGGCTCTGCGTTTAATGAAAACTCTGTACCACAATATGGCTCGAGGGACCGCTTTCACTGATTGTACAAATTTTTCCATACTTCGTATGAATATTTTTATAGCGCAGAATGACGCTTCATGCGACGCTTGCGACGTTGAGTTTAACTGAGCCATGATGAAAAGGTTTAAAGGCGTTTATATACCATCAACGACTACTCAGCTGTGCTCAGAATACAGATAAATGTTATAGCGCCATTAATAATTATATTGAAGGTTCATATACTATATTATAGGATAACCTTCACGAGAGGACATGGTCTACCTTCACGGGCTTCCAGTTGTCACAGTTCTCTGCTATTCGCATCCACCAGTTTCCCGCAATTTGTGTAAGATGAATGTTTAAATGTCGATATTAAAAAAAAATCCCAACGAAAGTGATATTTTGCGATTATTTCTTTTCATTGAGATTTCCAAATTCTGAGTTCACCTTTAGATTTAAAATGCACGAAAGAAGCGCAGATTCAAGGCTTAGTATACGCTTAGTAACCATTCTGTAAAATCAAGCTAGCGATCGAATAAAATACGATACGTAAATAGTTGATAATTAATAAATGTTCCATATGCCACATAACATTGTATACCACGTGGTATACTGCCCTGAGGGTTTATTAGATACCATACTTAGTAGTATTAACTAAATTTACAACGGCTTTACTATCTTTAGAAGACCCCGTAAATAACTTACATACTTTGTGTAGGAAAATCTTAGTGAATTTCCAGTACCTGTAAGTGCAAGTGTGTAAGTGCGTAAATATAAGTAAGTACATAATATTATACATTATATATTTTATCAACAACATTTTATAAAATATTCAGTGAATTTATACAAAAGATATGACTCACAAACGATGACGTCAAACAAAGACAAACGATCGCCTTTTGCTAAACATATAGTACTGGGATAATCCTCTACCATGTCAAAACGTGCTCCAAAAACCGCTAAAGTTGATAGCACACAACGTTCGTGCTTATATTTCGTCTCGAATGCCAGTAGGTGGATTTGCAAACATTATATTGCAGTATCGCAAAGGTGGTTTAATAGCGCGCAAGGTGAGCGCAGGAATTTGCAATAAGCTCTACCTTTGTCTCGCTAGCGGCCCCTTTATTTCCCAAGTTCTCTATGTACATAGAGTAACAACACCGAATTGTTCAAACACATTTTTCTTGTAACCGTGACATTTTCTCGTTTTGTTTCCAGAACTTTGATATAGCTTGGCTGGGAACTATGCATGAAACTCGTAAGAAGAATCGAATGAAAAAAAATACTAAATTACATTTATTTATTTCATGAGGTGTTCACGGAATAATTTGTTTTTATTTAATCATTTATGTACGTCAAGTTCGAAATTATTCGTAAGTTAACTGTATACTTTATAGTCTGCGTATTTAGGCAATTTGTATGGAGAATCGAAACCTTGAAATATTGTTCGCTAGAGACGCTATTCAACTTGACTGTACATTTAATATATCAAACTCATCGTAAGTATACTTACCTATTTGTTACAACAGCTTTCTTCAGTTTTTTTTACATTTTAATATTTCTATGAAAGAGCTATTAGTTTTAAATCGCTTTGACATTCTTATATACTATTTACTGCTTTGGCGGAGGTTATTCATTGCTGCCCAACGATTCCACGGTTAGTTAGAAATGTAAAAACTTCAGTCCATAAGGATCAATATTGGAAGTAAGATTAATCAGTGACGCTATTCCCCAGGCCCTATTCAAATTAGCCGCACCGAATTTGAGAAACAAACGTTCCGAATTTACTCAAGTTTGTGGTCAAAGTTCCAACTCGATGCCGCTCGGAATACTGATCACACTTCGCAAAGTTATCCTCACAATGGAAACCTATAGTTTTTCTCTTTACCTGGATATGCTTACAAACTAAGTAGGTCAAGCCTGCCATCGAAGTTTCTAACGATCATAGCGCGCAATGCAAACAGCTGAACCGTAAAAATATCGCAATTATAACTTGCGAGTGAGAATACGGCAATCATATTTTACAACTGCTGTGGAAAAATACTTTTCAAAATGGTTCTTGCGAAACTGTGCAATGAGTCTCCGGCGTGTAGTTAAGGTTGTTTTTATTATTGCGAAGTCAAACTCATTTCTAATAACCATTAATAATAAAGAATAAGTTATCTTAAAAAAAAACTAATTTTTTCTAGGTTGGTAATCGGCTGCAAAATAGTGCCATTTTGCCAGTGTCGAGTATTTCTTGGTAATTGTTATAAAATTATAAGTTGGTACCCCTGATCATAATGATGATGAAATGAATCCCCTACCGTTATCAGTAAAGCTGCGGATGCTTTACGGAATATATACCGGACATCTTGGGAGAACTTAAAAACTTAATATATACAAATTTATTTCAATTTCAATCACACGTTTAAGAACACTCAATGGTTAATATTCCACAAATATTACACATTTTATATCAAAGAAGCAAATTTTTTGAAAAAAAAATGACAAGTTCACGGTTCAACTTCCCGCCAAATAAACACCAACCTGAACTTATACCATAGTATGTGTGACCTTTAGGTACGCGGAACTTTGACTGCCCTTCGGCGTATAAGTCAAACACACGTGTTAAACTTAACCTTCTTTGTCAATCTAAAACACTGGAAAACGATTTAGCGGAACTTTTGGGATAGCTTAAATTTAGTTAACATTTACTGAACTTTGATAATTATTTACAAAACTGATTTGCAAACAGCAAGTCCGAGTTTGGTTACTAGTAACACATAGTTTGCAAGATACAATGTATGTGTAACTATAATATAATATCGCCAGACTAACACACCAACTATCATTCTCACACTAAGCAACGCTTGTATTATGGGTACCGTATTACGGACTGAGGGCGAACTCAGTATATAAAACTTATATAGATCATATCTCGGATACAAACATTAATGGTCATCACACAAAGCTTGTCCCTACCAGGATTCGAACCCGGGACCCTCGGCACAGAAAGCAGCGTCACTACCAACTGCGCTCCTCATCGTCATGAAATAGTAGTCAACATTTTTGTTAATGATAAGCAAATAGTTGATGATAGTTTCAGTTAATGGGGAATTTAGAATTCATAAAAAGGACAACAATACAAATGAAAAACGGTACATGTATACGTATATCGCTAAATTCCCACACTGATAGACGAATGATTGCCGGAGCTCGGTACAATATCGTTTTCCGATAAGAAGGAAAACTTCGGTCGATATTACCCGGGTAATCTTTTCAGGGTTTAGAAAAATAATTGGATTGCTACATTGAAGGAAAGCAATTACATTCGGCATGAGAAGCAATTTCGATTTACTCAACAACGACGATTTAGGTAAACTTCCCCGTATTAAATGCTGCCCCATTTTATATATTTGCTTCATAAATCCCGTTTAAGGGTTCGATTACGTTCTTCCCTACACTTATTTAAATGAGATAGGTATATGGTAATTTACTGGAGCCTTCGCCACAGGTTCAAATAAAATGTTATCGTTAATACCTACTCCTGTATAAAGTATACTAAGTACATAAAGTAATCCTGTGTGTAAAATATTTGTGTGACTATTATAATTTACTGTACTTCACTTTATTTGTACCGAGTCCAAAATCTGAAAACATTTTCGATTGCTAAACGCTTATTACCCTATTGCTAGTTACCGAACTAGTTGTATAATTTCAAAATAGTTAAAGTACAAGATAAAATTTGTAAAGCTCAATAAGTCTATTCTCTTATGATAGCTGCCGTCAGTGGTCTAGTTAAAATTTAAACGAGGTCTAAACTAGATGAACGTTAAAAGGAATTACTTAATCCAGGACTAAGATTGTATAAATAATTACAACAACATATCAAGCGAATGTTTAAGAGCGGTCCACAATCGTATTAGAAGCTGTTCCCAAACTTTGGTATTAGTGAAAAAGTTTTTCCTGTAACGTCCTTGGTCGGCTTGCCACTAATGGAGAACGGTCTTACGAACTTTTACAGGAGACGGTGGTATGAAAAAAAAATCTTTCTTTGCCTGAAAATTGCTAAAGACTGGTCTCTTATTTGCTCTAAACTTTTAGTTCACTTAGCGAAATAATCTCTGGACTTATAGTTCGATATAAAAGTTGTCTCATATACCACATGAAAATGGAATCGTATACTGAGAAAAAAATTAGGTCCCGGTTACCTAATATTTAACCTAATATTGCGTATTTGTCGGACAACGTAGTGCATTAGGTAACAACAACCAAGTGCACTAGTTATTACATAAACTTATGTTGTACCGACGCATTAGGTTATTTTAAACTATTTCTAGTAAGGTAACTATCACCTAATAGTAGGTTAAAGTTACGTAGTGACTAGGTTGTCCGACAAAAACCTAATATTAGGTTCGATACTATAACCTAATAATCTTATTATCTAAAATTGGGTCATAACTAGTTAAGTATAACGATGCCAAATTTTAACACTCGAGTTTGTAACTATATTATACATACCGTTTAGTTTTAGAAGGCTTGTGCCTGTGAGTCACAACAAATGATTTTATAAGTAAAAGGGGCAAATGGGTTACCTGCACAAGATTGAACTTCCCAAATGACACACATAAATAAAGTATTTTTTTTTATCACAATATATTAGATGCAACATGGAAGTCGGAGCGAAAAAGAGACAAGTTTATGTTGCGATGCATTGTCCCGCATGGTAACTACTAGAAACGTACCTCTTCCGTTGACGACGACGTAATACTGAGTTCAAGTGGGCTAAATAGGTCAGTTTTGATGATCCACTCGCTATCTAAACATTTTTACTTATAAAATCATTTGTTGTGACAGACAGACACCGCAAATGAAATTGTTTTTCCAAATATAGTACGTAACACTAAATATGGAAAGATAAAATGAACATTATTAACTGACATCAAAAAGGAGGTGGTTCTCAATTCGGTTGTATTTTTTTAATACGTAAATATATTTCGTATATATTGTACCGATGAGTACGTTTTACTTAACTTGTGCTTAACTATAATTAGGTTTTATATCTGAAAACCTTATAACAAATATTATATTATAAGTTATAATATTTATTAATAAAATTTATCGATTGAAATA
Source organism: Pheosia gnoma (assembly GCA_905404115.1). NCBI lineage: Eukaryota > Metazoa > Arthropoda > Insecta > Lepidoptera > Notodontidae > Pheosia > Pheosia gnoma. The sequence goes on along the minus strand of FR989909.1, from coordinate 3,844,096 downwards.
ATATTATAAAAATGTTATTACCTACCTATGTTAATAAAACTGGGTAAGTAGGTAGGTTATTAAAACCAAATAACTACGTTTCTTTAAAGCCATTAGTTGGTTATGAAGACGCAATGTCATGTTAAAACAATTTATTGGTTATTGCAACCTTTTATTAGGTTATAGGAACCGAATGTACAATTTTAATTCCAAATAATTATTTAGGTTAAGTAGCATTTAGTCGAAGCAACCTATTATTAGGTGTTTTTAAGCTATATGTAATCATATTAGGTAGTATTCACTGATAGTGATAGGTAAAATTAAATGTGTATATTAGGTGACGGCCCGTTAACGTAACAGTTAGGTAAAAAAAAAAGGTTTCTTTAACGCAAAATAGGTTAAAATTACGTAATATAGTACGCTACCAAACACTGTAGGTTGTATTTACCCAATCGAAGGTAAAACTATTTACCTACACTAGGTTCAGAAAACCTAAATTAGGTTGTATTCAACTATTTTTTGCATTACCTACATTATTAGGTTTGCATTTACCTATCTTTTTTCTCAGTGTACTTTAATAAATATATAAGTAGTATTATAAAACCGTAAATGAGCTGTGGCTTCACCTCCTTCCTTTTCCTTCTCCTACCCCTTCTCCTCCTTCTCCTTGTAGCTTGTGGTGTGGTGGTGGTGTGTGGTTGTGGTGGCGTGGGGGTGTGGCCGTGGTCGTCATAAGATATAAAAAAATAATAATTAAGTCTCTGAATCCAAAATAGGTGTTGTTGGAATTCTGTCTGTCTGTCTTTTTGTTCGAGGATTATGGTAATTACCGGACCAAATTAATTTTCAGTATTGGATGACCTTTATTAAGAATCGAAAGATTTAACCCTAAACCTACAAAGCAAAATCAGTGGCTACACGAACTGAAAAGCGAGCAAAATATAAAACAAATAAACAAAATATAAACATAGCACTGCAATTTAGTGTATAATCCCATGACAATTATTATGTTCAAACATTTGAACATATTTCATTGCCACACATACGCCATCCACGTATGTATTAATTCTATTACACTAACTCAATTATCGCATTATGTACACACGGAGATTGTATGGTGACAGGTAACGAGATAACTAATGTAACTAGCAAATGGGATCGGCGGCTCGCTCGCATCTTGATTAGAAGCGATAATGCAAATACGAAATCTATGGTATAAAAAGCATTTAACGACAGGGTGGTCATTAAAACGCTGTGCTGACGTATGAACGATCTGCGCTCCTTGTTTTATGATTGCGCGGCTGCCGTAGTACATAGCAAAGAACGGGTAGCGCAATACTGCAGCGCGAAACTTCTTAGTAAGTGCGTATCAATCACGTATATTAAAAAAAACGGTTTGTAGGTACACGCGAGCAGTCTGAACCTGTGTGCGCTGGCAATGTAATGTATTTTACTGGTGGTAGGCTTCGGCCGTGGCTAGTCACCACCCACTGAACAAAGCCATGTCGCCAAGCGGCCTAGCCGTGTTCCGGCATGATGTTCGGTGCTGCCATTCATGGATGGCGGGTCAGATCAGCTGCGCTGCATGTGCCTAGTGAATGTAGCGTCTCGATCTACTGCCGCCTTCCTACCTAGGCAAGTATGCTCCATCGTAGATCTCATCGTCACTTACCATCAGGTGAGATTGAGATCAAATACTTGCCTATAATTTAATAAAAAAAAAAAAAAAAAATGTAAAGATTATTTTAATAAACGATCACCAATGCGATACTATAGCTATCAAATTTGACGACCTGATTAGCTCAGTTGGTAGTGATCCTGCCTTCTGCGCTAAGGGTGGTTCTGGTTTGAATCCTGGTAGCGATCAACTTTGTATGATGAGCATGAATGTTGGTAACTGAGTGATGTATGGTTAATATATATACAAGTTCGCCACCAGTCAATTGTACGCTACCCATAATACAAGCGTTGCTTGGTGTGGGACCTAATAGTTGGTGTGTACGTCTGGCTATATTATGATACTAGCTGACTCGGCAAACGTTGTTTTGCCATATAAAATAAATGGAGATATAAACTATCCTATCTCTCAAGTTGGATCGAACTGCACATGGTGTGCGAATTTTATTATAATCGGTTAAGTGGTTTAGGAGTCCATTGAGGACAAACATTGTGACACGAGATTTATATATATTAAGATATATAGTTTTATTCTATTGTTTTTTTTAAATGATCAGTGTTGAATGGTAAACTTCTAACCTGTTTACAAGCGAAAATAAGAAAATTTGCTCGCATTTTCGTATGGTTATTAAGTAATTTGAAGGGTTGAACTTAGCTCCCGAGGCTACATCCATCACGCGAGCTGCTCAATTGACATTGACGTCAACGCTTAACCCCTAGTTGCTAAGCCTTGGTTCACATGGAGGCGCAAACATTGTCTTGAACATGTACTTGAAAATAAATATGGATGGCCATTTCCTAGATTTAATAGAACCTTTGTATATGTATCATGGTGTAAAAAATATATTAATTGGTAAGTACCTACTAGGTACTCATATTTTTTTCTATATTACTATAGTACCTGATTGGCTCATTTTAAATTTTTACTATACTAAACTAAATCTATACTAATCTATACTAATACTAATATTATAAATGTGAAAGTTTGGATGGATGGATAGATGGATGGATGGATGTTTGTTACTCTTTCACGCCAGAACGGCTGAACGGATCTGGATAAAATTTGGCACAGAGATATATTATAGTCTGGAATAGCACATAGGCTACCTTTTGATCCTGGTAAAATGTATGGTTCCCGTGGGATAGATGTTTTAATTTTTCATACTTTTTATCGCGGGTAACACCGCCGGGCGCAGCGAGTGAATTTATAAATTTGAATTTTGAATTCTTAACCAAAGAGAAGATATTTCAGATCAAAGTGGTCAGTACGACAAAATTATATGTAATTCTATAGGTATTTACTCTGAGTTTTGCAAACCTTTAAATACATTTTAAAGTAGTAAGTCCTAGATACCTTCTATTCTATCTATCTATCTATCAGCTGATAGACGTCCACTGCTGGACATAGGCCTCCCCCAACGACTTCCACACATCACGGTCCTCCGCCACTCGCATCCACCGGCTTCCTGCGACGCGTGTGATGTCATCAGTCCACCTTGTCCCCCACTACACTTCGTCTTCCGATTCGTGGTCGCCATTCTAGAACATTTCTGCCCCAACGGCCATCGGTTCTGCGAGCTATACCTTCTATTGGGACTAAAATAATAAAGTACCTCTCCTACTTTTATCAGGGCTCATGTAAGCCGAGCATAGACAAAGATTTATGAGCGTATTCTGCTCCTGCGTACTCGCACGTCAAGCGTGATGACTCCTGTCAATCAATCTAGAAATTGTCGATTACAACAACATGTTCTGGCATTCATGTTATTACAACCATTTTTTTTTTAATCTTGTTTATTATAAGCTCAAATACTCGGTTTACCTGAGGGCAGTGCGCAAGTAAACAAGTAGCAAGTGTATGGTGTGAACAGCGTGGTAATTTCGCGATCTATAAATCTATACATATAAATAAATTTGGAGTGTCTGTTTGTAATATTAAAATAACCGCTTTTTACTGTGCATTTGGATGTACCTATACCGAAACAACATTTTTTACAATTGTTGTCTGTCTGTCTGTTTGTTCCGGCTAATCTCTGAAATGGCTGGACCGATTTTGACGGGACTTTCACTGGCAGGTAGCTGATGTAACAAGGAGTAACATAGGCTACTTTTATTTTAGAAAAAAAAAATTGGATCTCACGAAAAAAAATTAAAACCAATGTTGCAGCGCAGCGCCTGATTAAGTTTGATAGCAACAACCTGCAATGCGTCCCGCGGGCTCAGAATTGGCGAGCAGGCTGTTGTCAACGGTTGTCTTTGTTAAATACCACGCGGACGAAGTCGCGGGCAACAGCTAGTAAGAGAATAAATTTCTATACACTTGACACAAATATTTTTTTGAATGTGTACGGTTCTTATGTACACCGGGCACAAGTATTTTATTAATTAATCGATTGCAACCAAGGAACTACACCCTGAGAGTGAATATGAGCGTAAACTCAATATCGATTTGAGAATTGATAACAGATACGAGTCGTCTTGATCTTAGTCTATTCTGGAACTGAATCTTGACAGTCTCCGAATAGACCAAGATCAAGATGAAAATGCAAATCTATACATATAAATAAAATTGGAGTGTCTGTTTGTAATATTTAAATAACCGCTTTTTACTAAGTGCATTTGGATGTATACACGTTACCTATACCGAAACAAAAATTTTTACAATTTTTGTCTGTCTGTCTGTCTGTCTGTCCGTCTGTCTGTCTGTCTGTCTGTCTGTTTGTTCCGGCTAATCTCTGAAATGGCTGGACCGATTTTGACGGGACTTTCACTGGCAGATAGCTGATGTAACAAGGAGTAACTTAGGCTACTTTTATTTTAGAAAAAAAAATAGGATCTCATGAAAAAAAATTTAAACCAATGTTGCAGCGCAGCGCCTGAATTAATTTTGATAGCAACAACCTGCAATGCGTGCCGCGGGCTCAGAATGGGCGAGCAGGCTGTTGTCAACGGTTGTCTTTGTTAAATACCACGCGGACGAAGTCGCGGGCAACAGCTAGTACATTATAATATTAAAAATACTTACCAGATAAGTACTTATATAGGTACCTGGTTTACTGCCTGGGATTGCTAGTCTTTGGCCATCATAATATGGCGTCTTCGCCATAATACCTATTATGCGAAAGAGAAACAGAACGAGGAAAGTATTATTTATAAATGCGGCTTGAAGGTAAATTATTTTCAATAAATAACAAACACTATGAACAAAATTCACGTTTCAGAAGCTTCACCGAGCAAAACCCCAAGTTGCGCTCTCGAAACTCATTAAAAGTAAATCCGGGTGCATTTTCTAAAGACGCTGAATTAAGGCTTCTTTAAAGAAATTTTCTTAAAACTGCAAGCGGTGAGTGTGCCTCATTTGCCACTATTGAGGCGTTTCCCCATAGTTCGTTGCTCTGGCTTCCGTTCAAATGAAGCTAAAGATCCGAATCCGGAACGATTCACGTTCCGGATTCGTTTCTTTGAAAAACTCGACAACCTCGTCAGCTATGCATTTCATTTCACTTCAGGATGCTTCGGCTTTTCTTATTCACTAATTTCAGGCTTGGATCATTAATTCCATAAAGTTATATAAGAACGGTATAACAAACATTCTATTTTAAGAGGTAGATACTTACCTAAGTAGGTCATAACGATAATGTTTATGTAAAAAATAAATGTGTAAATTTTAAAAGTGTTTACATATTTTTTAACTTAGTATTATTTATAATTAGTAAAACTTACTAAGTATGTTACTTGATATTTAACCTACCTCTAACCTACTTGATATTTACAAAAAGTGCAATAAAATTGGCCCATTCGGTTTACTAATGACTTTTCATCACTGATTTCCGAGGCAGCACACCATAAACAATAATGTCTCATAGAATAATACGTTTTCAAATTACATTCACCTCGTGTCATCTACCGAATTCTCAGAGTTGCAACATCTGCAACAATCGGTGACTGAGATTTCAATAATTTAGCAAAGTGCTGTTCTGCAGTCGGCCGTAGATAGCGTCGCAAGGGTGTTGCGGGTACTCTGTTTATTTAACAACACTGTGCCAGCCCGATAAGCGCTTGGATTGTGTGAACCTCGCTAGCTATTCAATTGTATTAGACAGCCTATGATTTTCTACTTTGTTTGAAGTAGAGTGGCTAAAAATTGTATTTACTCTGTGGTCTAATGCAACACGAGTGCTGCCACGTTCGCTGCCAAGCGTTGCCGGTTTTTTTTTAATTCTTAATTTTCGTCTCGACTTTTGTTCTTTATTCGTTTCTTTTGTTAAAAGGTTTTTTTATATATTTATTTTCATTTGGTGATGTTTTCAGATTGTAGCGTCGTATGACCTTCTAAATAAATAATATTTCTGCAAGCGCGCTGCCAACAGATCCATCCCTCTGTTTTAGTGTTATACTCGTAGCTATAATATCTGGAGCTAATCCTATTCCAAATATTATTTTCTGTCTGGTCTATTAGTTTAATTGTGTCTATATACGTCTATGCTGTCACCCCAATTCTGCGAATGCGAACTGCTTGGCAAACACTGATATTGGTTTCTGTAAAAGTACCTACCTATTCTTAAGTGTTTCCTTTTAAGTAATATCATCTAGAATTCAATAATTCAGTAATGGAACTTATCTACGTACGTATAGATGCACTATCAAATTATTCTCTGAAGTAGGTATAGGTACTTATACTTGAGGGTGGTAAAAAAACAATTTTAAAATGTTTATAAATGAGGTACGTTATTATAACTCCACAGCATAAATTATTCTTAAAAGTCACGAAACAGTTACCTTAGCGAGCGTTACCCTCAAATATCTAACGTCTTGTGCTCAGCCCGGTGGAAAATGCCCGTCTTCAAAATTAATGGATATTTTATTGCGTTACACGTTAAATTACGCGTGAATAAGTAAAACTCCTCAAATACTTATATTCTGAAAATGTTTACACTAACATGTCCATTTAACGTCGTAAGCTAAATAATGTGTAGGATCTCACCACTCCGCATTCAATAAGCTAGAGAATTTTCCAATGTAAAGATTATACTAGCCGTCTCGGCAAAGTTCGTACCATCTCAGAATAAAATGTATGAGAAAATAAAGTAGCTTTATATTTTTAGTTAATTTTTCTTATGTTTTACTAGTTATTCTGCTGTTCGGGACGGAAACAAATGCAAAAAATCGATTATCATCAATATCGGGTCACTCGTTCATGAGTAATAAATGGTGAAACGAACACGACGTTGTTTTTATATACATATATAAATTAAAATATTGAAAATGTAAAATATTTTCAATACTTTAATTTATATATATCGAGTATTCCAATATTGAAATTGAAATTAGGATTGACGTTATATTGTATTAATTAATTAGATGAGAAGAACTACAACCACTATTTCATAACACTTTTCTGAAGTATTGTTTCTATAGGTTATTTCTAGTTTAAAACATTCTATTCTGGAAATAAAACTTAAATTTATACGTAAAATTGTGTCATCCCGCTGCAGTAAAGTGGGTAATGAAAAGAAAAGTTCGGATGCCGCGACACATAGATTATTCTTAATGCCCTCTTTTGTCCACAATGTATCTGAAGTATTCATATAAAATTTCATGAAAATAGCTTTGCTCGCGCGATGTGAATTCAATTTGTCGCTCCACATTATAGTGGTAATATGATATTCTTCGAGAAAATGATTACTGTCGTAACACGATTGTAAGTTTGTTGTAAATCCTTAAAAAAAAACTAATAGACTACAAAACAAATATATTAAAGGTTCGAAAAGTAGCTTTATTGAATACGTAACATTAAGATAACTACAATATAATCTAATATAATAACATCGCCAGACGAACACACCAACTATACGGTCCCACACTAAGGAAATCATGCCTTATGGGTACTGGTATGCCAAGTTGAGCTGTTTCTAAAGGATTTAAAACCTTAAAGTAAGCTATCGTTAAATCAATAATGCAAACAAATCATATCAAATCTTGTTATGCATATTTCATCCGATACCAAACGCCATTCGATTCCATACCATTTTCCAGATGATTGAAAGACGAAATCATTCGTCTGTGCAAGTAAGTGCACTTTACATAAAAGCATATGAATGGAACCAACGGAATATTTCATCGTTGAGGCAACTTGGCTCATAGTCAACCAAGTTTGGGCCGAGGATTGCGAGTGCCGCCATTGTAACAACACCTGATCGATAATTTATTGAGCACATTGCGCATACCTAGTTGGCTATCCAGTAACTCGCGAAGTAATTTGTGTGGATCCTCTGTAATATAGGTATACAGTACCTTTTACTAAATACAAAATAATTATACGTATTATGAAGACATAATTTCGCAAGTAGGTATGTTGATTAAAAAATACCCAACAAAATATATTTAAAAATTCTGCCTTCACATAATAATATTTATTTCAAATTGTAGGCTCCAAGCTATGTATACATTTTCTGAATGAACTTGTATACAACAAAAAACCAAACATTACTAAGTACCTTTCCGCGACGCAAGTACGCAGCAGCAATACATTACAGAATGGACCGCAGATATAATATATTAGCAATCTGTTTACCCGGCGGGGCGTTACACGGACTCGTTAATATACGTCATGATGCCGACGAATTATTACAGCACAAATATAATAAACGCAATAGGCGCCTCGGATGGCTACCTAAGTTCCCAGTTTTACGACACAACGTGTTAAAACCAATGCGGTTAGAGGGGGGGATATGTTACATTCTTCTCTTCCCTCCTTTAGCTTTGCTAGGAATACTTACCTAAGTAGATATTCCAAATAGCGAATGGCAGTGGTAGCCAAGTTGGTAGAACTCTTGTCTCATTAACGAGCATCCCATGTTCAAACCCCGGCTCGCACCTCTGGGATTTCTGGATTTCATGTGCGAATCTCATTTTCAACCATGATTATCACTTGCTAAACGGTGAAGGAAAACATCGCGGGGAAACTTGCATGTCTGAGAGAAAATCTCGATAGAAGTGTGAAGTCCGCCATCTCGCACTGGGCAAGCGTGGTGGACTATGGCCTAATGCCCCTCGCATTGAAGGGAGGCCCGTGCCCAACAGTGGGACATTAAATGGGGTGGTATTATTATAGATATTCCTAGCACGAACGAAAGCACGATAGTTCGTAAGTATTCAATCAAACAGTCGGACGTTGGTTTCTGTCATAGGTATTATTTTATTACTCATCTAAGTATAATTGCTAGAGAACATTCATAAATGTTTATACCTAAAGGTAAAGGAACATTGAATAAAGCTTTCCAGTGCCAAAGGATTTGAGGTATAATATTATTGTGTTATTTTTCCTCACACCACTAACACCCCTAAGCCTTATTGTTAAAGGAAATATGTACTCTAATAACGTATTTATATACTATTCTTGCAGTACAGTCACTATCAGAACAGTTAGCACGCAGGTCAAGACAAAAACTATGTCACGATTATTTCCCACCGAGTCGCTCTTTCCCTTTCGTTATTCATACGAGGGAAAGAGACAAAATCGAATTATCACACATTTTGTGTTGTCACAGCCGGCTGTGCTAGTAGTGGTAAGTATTCGACATAATTCCTCCTTTCTGTTCACGTCAACTGCTTGCTCTGAAGGTTTTAAGGTATCTCGTACATAAATAAAGGTTAATGGTGATATAATCCCATCAGGAAAGTTCCACGGGCTACAACGTTCTTCGTAAATGAAGCCAGTGAAAGTCCCTCTTTAAGTTCTGAGACTTTTGAACTCAAACTTTGTCCAGCTTTTCCATTTGACATTCAAGCGGTTTAATTGTTCCACGGGCTCTGAATTTGTTTCAGAATTATCACTTCCACTTCTTTGAAACGCGAACTCTGTAACTCGGAGGTATAGCGGGTGCAATTAAGGTGAAATATGAAGAGAAAATACGTAAGTACCTAAGTAGTTTTTGTACGTAATTTTCCGTACGTCTTTTGTTATTTATTCCTTACGTACCTACGTCACTGTTGTTCCATTCTTGGAACGAGGAGGATTCTGCTACGCAGACAAAGAAAAAAAGTCACGTTAATTAGGACGTCAGCTTCGCAAATAATAACCCCGGTGTGGCTCATTACGTATGCGGTCCGGCTCGACGGCCAAAAAAAATTTATCTCCGCATTTTTCAGACAACGCAATTACAGGAATATTTACTTAATTTTCATCCAACGTCCCACAGTCGGACGGTTAACATTTACAACTGGATTTTTAATTCGGCGACGTCATGCGTAAGTCAATGTAATGTTGCCATTCATTAAAACAAAGATTTAAATGACTGCTATAAAAAATATACAATGTTATGTTATAAAAGAGCGGAGTCTCCTAACACAAGTTTATAAAGAAGTCTCCGGACACTGAAATACTTACTACCTACTTTTGCAAATGAATAAAATTTGATGTATTTTGTTTTAAACTTGCTCCGATTTATATGAGGTAATAGGTACCTACTGGTTTATGGATTAAATAAATTATAAAAGTTTTCTTTTATATTTTTTTATTTCAAATAAGCATGTTTCTAAGGTATTGCAAATAGGTACATACCTTAAAATAAATAAAAACTAAATTGCTGATTTCTCTGACTAAACAAATAGAGTCGTAACCGAATAGTTGTTCTATTTTCGTTGTACGTGATGCCTCATTCATATTCTCAGGTTCACATAAACTGCACGCTCCTGCTGGATCAATAGAATAGCTCATTTTGTTTTATCCAACCACTCCAAGGGAACGCCCGAACCCTTTCAAGGGTGCCGTGTTTACTTACATTTCGTGTATAGACTGTGATTGTCAAGTTTTTGTCTTTGGTGTGACTGCAGGTTGAGCTGTGATTGAAATAACGTCGATGTTCTAATTAATTAATAATATTGAAGTTGTCATAGGGTCGCTCTCTAATTACGCGGATCTTCCAAAGCTTTATCCTCTTAATACTTTACTTACCTAGATATCCTCTTGGGATATTCCAGATAAGGCGAATATTTGAGAACTGCTGTTAGATGCACAGATAGTGAGACTTAAGAAGCGGGAACGTGGGCATTTATCGCGGCTGAAAAACAATCGACCGGTTTGCAAAGAATAGATGTTACTTATAGTTTAGCCATTGATAACCGCCTGCATAGCAAGTACCCACTTTATACATTACGCACGCTTAATAATAGACTGACCGATTAGGGTTTAAGCCCAAAGTGAGATAAGCACACAGATAGATTTATTCCAACGTTATCTATCTACCAATCTCAGAATTTTTACGATATCTTATTCCTAGACTGAGTAACGAATATGTTGTCTTTTTTACTTATACAAATTTTGACGAAACTTTTAACATGAAAGTGACATAAATCATAATGCGTCTGAGATTGCGACAGTCAACTCGCGGTGCTTTTATATTATAGTGACCCATTCATGTTTCTGAACTTAAAAAACTTACAACATAAAAATAATATGTTATTATTTTATCAAGTATAGACTTATAACATGAGAAAGGGTTTTAGTGAAATGTTTAATAAAATACAGACATATAACAAAAAGTGTCATCACTAGTACAGAAATATATCATTGATTTTATTAATAAACAGACGTATCTCAGGGACAACATTTTAAAAGCTATAAATAATTATAAATAATAATAAAATTTCTTCAAAATTACATTTTAGTATCAATAATTACTTAATCAAGTATTCTTACAATACATCATTTATTATTATTACGCTATTTTCATTGAGATATAAGTAATAATGTCAGACAAGTTGTAAATGACAAAACGTTTTTGCGATTTCCCAACAAACAGCTTTTTTGAGTTAGGTCAGTCTATTAGTAAGCGTGCGATTAGATCTAAGGAATTTACTGATGCAAAGCCCGGATCATTTCGCACCACCTAGAAGAGAAGGCTTTGTAGGGCTCCCGAAAAGTCTCCGTACCAACGCTGTAAGCAGGTGCCGATTCGTCCTTTACCCGCGCCTCGCTGTAAGTAGCAATCGTGACCGTGGTTGAGCGTTCAGGCATTCCGGTGGAATTGGATTGACTCGCTGAATGTTTTAAAGTATACGGGGAGTTGTCCCAACCATAGAGTATCTTTTTATGTCCGAACAGCAATATGGCTTGATTACCTACACGTAACGAGTAAAATGGGGAAGGAGTGCTCTCGGCAAGAAAACAATAGTTTACACCTTTTGAGCACTCGGCTGAGTGCACTTTGTCGCCATTTTATTCGTTAAATGTAATCAAAGCGATACTCATGTCCGAATAGCCATTCACACCGCGGCAACATTCAGCCGCGGCTAAAGCTAAGTCCACACGGCCGGCAACGCAACGACATGTCATGCATGTCGCATGTTGGTCATTGTTGGAGTCGTACGGAACGGAACGGCTATTATGGATGCGTCCATTTGATTATGTTTCCAGCTTTTTCATAGGTATGTTTTCGTTGTTCATTCTTCTGATTTGTGATTGGCTATCTAGAGAAAATGCGTATGTGAAAAACGGTACGTTTTACGTACATGATAGATAATAATAGATGAACATACTTTTGCGTATATGTACCTTTCTTCCTGACAATTTGAAATGAATTATCAAAAAGTATAAAAGGATTAAAGTTATGTTTTATTTATAAAAACTTAATTTAATACATAAGTATTACGGTTTTTTTTAAATATAGAATTTACACATTTACTCGACTGATGTAAAACGAAACGCAACGGAATTTAATGCAACCATAGCATAGAGAACAAATTCATGACAAAGTAAACTTGAATTGCTTGTCATCCCCGCCGCAAACTAAAAAATATTATTTTCTATCTCGAATGCAAAAATTCTAAACTACAATTCTTGTATATAATTTGGTGTAGAAACAAATAATACAATGAGTTCTATCGGGACAGGAGTAAGTAGACTTAGAAATTATTTTTTCATATTCTTAGGTTATAATTCAGTTTTTGTAACATTACCCAAATTTATACCTCAGTTTTTAACTTCTAAACTACCTCAATTGTAATTACCGGAATGCTGGGTGTGTTCAAAAGCTAAATTCAACTTGTGGGACTTGTATGTTGCTTATATCAATGTAATTTATGATTGATGAACAACTATGGTTTTACTTTACAGTATGACCTCTCCGCTTCACAATTCTCGCCGGACGGTCGTGTGTTTCAAGTGGAATACGCTGCTAAAGCCGTAGAAAACTCTGGCACAGTTATAGGGCTCCGAGGAAGGGACGGAGTCGTGTTTGCTGTGGAGAAACTTGTTACATCAAAGCTGTACGAACCTGGTGCTAATAAGAGAATATATCACGTTGATAATCATGTTGGAATGGTAAGTTGAATGTACTACTTATAAACATTTCTTGTCTAACTCTACACCTGACAAGCAGAGTTCTGTGCATTGAGCATAATATGTGTAATAAGAAAAAATCATTACAATAAATTGCAAGTATGTAGAGGTCATGTTTTAGCTCTGTAGAAGGCTTGTGACCTGCTTCTTTCCATGTAAGGTATGCTGTAATGTAAAGCAGTCTATTATCTTATGCCCTATATGAACAGCCCAATTTTCACCCAATCTGTAGGGCCGATTTCAAGAAGTCCTGGAAATTAACATGCCAAGTGGTAGTGATTCTACAAGTCTGGCCTTTAGATTGGGTGTCAAATTGGGCCATTCATAGGACTTTAAAGGACTTAGATGAGAGATGCCAATTGTAGCTAATTTACTATGATATCTGGGTGTGTGTTGCTGTTATATTGTATCTATTCCACATATTTGTGTTACTATAAACTCATAGAAACATAACTGTGGCTGGACATGTTTACCTCACCTTCCTCAAGTATAGGCAGAATAATTTCACCACCTACAAAGGTTAGCACTAAACATTGCCCGGCCCATTTCTGATCCATTATTAACTGATAAGTAATGACATGACATGGAGAGACTGTTTAAGCATGCAAATGATAATCCATGTTTTGTACCAAAAGTGAGTAGGTATGTCTTTTTACAAATTTAATTTCAATTTTCAGGCAGTAGCAGGCCTCATCTCCGATGCAAGACAAATTGTAGAAACTGCCCGTTCGGAAGCCTCCAACTACAGATCTCAGTATGGCACCCAAGTACCATTGAAGTATTTAAATGAGCGTGTGTCGATGTACATGCATGCCTACACACTGTACAGTGCTGTTCGCCCGTATGGATGTTCTGTTGTTATGGGGACATGGAGTGATTATGACGGACCACAGATGTACATGCTTGAACCCAGCGGAGTGTCATTCGTAAGTAATTACAGTGTAATCCAGATAGAGTAAACATGGTTAAGTATTTGCAACTTCTCTTGTTCTCGTATTGTAAGATTGTTAAATAATCATGAAAAAACTAGTTTAATCATCATATTTCTAAAGTTTTTGCTCATTTATATTGTCTATGATGTTTTTTCAAATAAATAAAGTCTTTTTTTATAGCAAAATAATTACTAATATTTTTTTACATCTATTGTTTTATTAAACATATTTATTTTCCATTTCAGTCATACTTTGGGTGTGCAGTGGGTAAGGCGAAACAGGCAGCCAAGACTGAAATTGAAAAACTCAAGCTTGCTGACTTCACTGTCAAAGAGTTGGTGAAAGAAGCTGCTAGGATGTAAGTGACAGTAGAGCAAATATCTGTGGTTAAATTTTACCTAATTTCCACGCTTTACTGAGTAGTTTTTCCAGTGATTAGGTTAGAGGGTAAAGAGTAGGGGGACTGGGTAGAGAGCTTCTGTTCAGCCTTTCATCAGTGATATTTTCATGGACTAAAAATATTGTTTTACCAGACTAAACCAAAATATCCCAGTATTCGATTATCTGACCATGATCTCAAACTTATTTTAATTCCTATAGGAAATTAATTAATTTTTTAAGTAATGTTTATTTTTATTCTAATTCCAGTATCTATCTGGTTCATGATGAGTTGAAGGACAAACAGTTTGAGTTGGAGATGTCGTGGGTATCGAAGGCCACGAAGGGGCGCCACCAGCTGGTCCCTCGCGAGCTGGCCAACGAAGCGGAGACCCAGGCCAAGCAAGCGCTCGCCGATATTGAAGATTCTGACGACGGAGATATGTGAATTTGCTTAGATAATACACTTTTGTAAAATAATGCTTGTGTTTCTTTGTTACTTATATATAACGATAGCTAGGATGAATACTATACTAGGACCGATTGACTAGATTAATAAGTTTAAACAGCCTACTGGTTAATATGCACAGTTTAAACAGGCTACGACCAACGCCATTGTAGCTCGTTTTAATTGGGTCTGAGGCGCTTCAACTGTCGTGAAGAGATTGTATCCCAACGCTCGCCTTTTTGAGATTAGAATTTGACCCCCAAATATGCAAGCAATTCACTATACGGGTGAATTTTTTAAGTGTGCCTGGATGGCCAAATCCGAAACCATAATGCATAGGGGAAAATGCTTAGACTCGCGACCAATTTTGATGAAAACGAAAACTAGTTTCTTGAAAAAATAAAAATGTCAAGTTCTAGGAAGTAATGACACGGCAAAAATTGGATTTCGTATGAAGTATTTTCTGTATTTTAGGTATAATGAAATAAAACATCACACAATTCTTCATAATTATTTGTATTGTCAGTTTATGTGTATTAATTCACAACATCTGCAGATCTAAGATATACATTTTTTATACCAATATCAGTGATGACTCAAAATATTTATAAAATGTACAATATAATCTCATTTACTTTGACTTATGTGCTTATATATTTACAAAATATTAGATTTGATAAAATTGTATACAGTATCGTTACTTTTAGGTTACATTTATATAAATACATAAAAAATAAAAGTAACTAATAGATATTTACAAATTAATCAGGTCATAATTTAAGCCTTTATTCTTGCTGTGCGGTTACTCGTGGATATAACTGTAACAAAGAAAAACCATTATTATAATAACAAAATATTTTTAACAGATAAATCATCCCTGATGGTATATGGACATACTCTTATTACAGATGCACCAAGTTAGTTAGGTAGACGAGATGGACTTCACATCCTATTTTTTCAGCTAGCGGTGAATAGCTAAAGTTGAACTTCTTCGATGTTGAGGTTACTACGTGGTTGAGTATACGCAATATTTCTGTACTGCTATATATATTGTGGGATTTCGGGATGGAGATTTTTCAAGATGGGAAAAACAGCGTGATGTGCTTCGTGTTCCAGGTTTTTATATTCTTAATATTAAGGGGGAAGCTCAGGGTCAGGGCGCGAAATTCAAAATGTCAATGGTTTTTTTTTTTACGAAAAATTTGGACATCTTTACGATGTAATTTAGTGTTTTGCGATATTAGCATTCTGCATTGGATGTCTCGATGTATTAAGTTTGTTTAAAAAAGTACCTAATCCGATACAATACCATAAGGTTTGTAAAAACCGCTACTTTTACTAACTTTATGGTGTTGTATCGCTTTAGGTATTTTTATAAGCAAACTTCACACATTCTAGACTAATTCTCAATGGTAAGTACGTTCGTCGTCGGTACATCGACGTTTATGCAATCGATTATTTATCATAAGCATTGCTATTCATTATTGGCAGCGCCATCTAGTGTTTCCAGCTTAAATTGTGAAATATACAGAGTACACTAGATGGCGTTAATATTGTCTTTTGTGCTACGTGTCTATTTTCTCTGTGGCTGACAATGATGAAGGCCACGCCTCAATGTGAAGACGTCACTAACTGAATCATCCCAGAATTGGTGATCGCGTCTCAACTTCTTGAGATCTACATAGTAAGGCCTTGTCAGCTCACCCCGAGCAGGTTCCTTGGCGCGTAGCCCTCGGCGGCGGCTGCACCGGCCACGGCAGAGGCGGAGGCGGAGGCGGCGGGCTGGCGGCACCACCACCACTCGCGCTCGCTGTCGTCTCCCTTGCGCAGCACCTGCAGCCGCGCGCCAGACACGAACGACAGCTCGTCGCTGCGCGCCGCGTTGTACGAGAACACCGCGTACACCAGACCGCTGTTCATTATGCCGAGCTTCTCTTGAACGCCTGCAAATATAATTAGAGTAGAATTTTAAAAAAAAGTACTTCATGTACTATATTGCAATGGAATATTATAAGCCATCGGCTTCGTCCAACCGAATAACCATCGTTATTACTCCACAGTTTACGCAACAAACAATGTCCAAGGAGTCGCGCACTGAGTCCTAGAGCTACACAATGGATAAGGAACTCTGTCCATCTTATGTCGTCACATACGCTTACATTCATGCGGCGATATTTCGATACTATTTTTTACAAACGTTTACGTCTAGATGCCCTTAAGTTGTCTCCTGTACTTATATGTACTATAATTATATTAGGTACTACCCTCTACACTAAATGGAGATAATGTGTCTACTCACTGTAAAGATACTCGGAGCATCCGTCGAACCCTTCCTCGTCCTCTTCGCACTTTTCGGCCGCCGTCTCGTGGTCAGACAGCGTCGTTGCGAATATACACGCACCTGGAAATTTTATAGCGTCCCGTTAGATGGCGTAATCGTTATTTATTTTCCCTTACGTAGGGTAAACATAAATAAATAAATATAATGTTACAGATTTTATCGCGTGTTTATTATGTCTTTATAATTGTATATAATATATACACGCGATAAAATCTGAAAAATTAATTTTATTTCAATGTGTAGTATTCGAGTAAATATAAGAAATCAATATAACTAAATATTTTCGAATAAATGATGTAAGTTATTAGGGAGCCTACGTCCATCAGTTTACGTAACATGGCTTAAGGGACAGGTGTGTTTTAATTACACGTACCATGGTCGACGAGGAAGCGAACCATAGCGAGGTTGTTACACGACGCGGCGCAGTGCAGCGGCGTCCACCCATCGGAGTCTTGAGCGTTCACGTCGCAACCTAGCTCTACTAGGAATCTGAAAAGAAGTCAACAATTAATTACAACATCAATGGCGAGGTCAAGTATAAAATATTATTAGACAGAAATAAGTATATTCCTTTGGGACAATTTAGTTTTCTTCGAATTATAATGCGAAATATATAGTGCATAAGTTTATGTAATCAACACTGATTGAGGGATTGAGTGACGTATCTTGCTTGAAGCCTACACTTATATAAATACCTATTATTTTTACTAAAAACCCGGCAAAGTACAAAACTGAAAATGTACTCACTTGACAATTTCAAAGTGGCCCGCGCAGATTGCATTATGTAGGGCTGTGATCCCCTCGTCGTTTGCAGCGCTTGCATTCTGCACCTGAATATGTGACACGATTGTAAAATTCGATGACCCAAAAAGTTTTCATGAGCCATGTAAACTCGGCCACTAA
This sequence comes from Pheosia gnoma, assembly GCA_905404115.1. Taxonomy (NCBI): domain Eukaryota; kingdom Metazoa; phylum Arthropoda; class Insecta; order Lepidoptera; family Notodontidae; genus Pheosia; species Pheosia gnoma. Next base: position 3,826,097 of record FR989909.1, on the reverse strand, counting down.
GTAGATAAGCCGCAAAGTATACTAAAACTTTTGACCTGAATGGTCTGGAACATTAAAGGATGTTTTACCTCATAGATTAAATTAGCCCTTTTAATGTCCTCCTGTTTGGCACGGGCTTCCTCTCAATGGGAGGGGGATTAGGCCATAGTCCACCACGCTAGCCCAGTGGGGGTTTGCGGACTTCACACATCTTTCGAGGGGTTCTCTCAGACATGCAGGTTTCCTCGCGATGTTTTCCTTCAACATTTAGCAAGTGATAATCATGGTTGAAAATGAGATTCACACATGAAATCCAGAAATCCCAGAGGGACGAGCCGGTGTTTAAACCTGCGATCCTCGTTGCAGAGGCTATCATTTTATTAACTTGGCTATCACTGCTCATAGATTAATTTCCTTTATAATTTTACCTGTGTTGCTGTTTTCTTGACTAACTCCAATTCGCCTTCTAAACTAGCATCCAACAGTAGCGCGAGGGGATCGAAGCTGACCCGCCTCGTCAGCGGAGCCTTGCCGCCTTGCTTCAAATTGCCTTTCTTCCGCCTCAAAACATTCTCCGTACCCTGACAATCCTGACCATTCAGATCCACCGAACTAATCTGCTCTGTTATATCCGAGACTATGTTATCCTTGCTATCCTCTTGTGATATGTTATTATTCAACACCCTATCAACTTCGTCCTTTTGTTTCAATTTATCTTTACCGTTTTCATGAGAATCAACCAAATGGTCCATTTCAGGGAATAAGAAAGCTGGTGGCATTTCTATGCGCCGGTTTATACTGATGCTTACACCGGTCTTTGTGTTGTTAATGTTTCTTAATTTAGGCTGTTCGCTCAACGGTGGTTTTCTTATAGTTAATGGTCTCGCTTTGATTATCATTTCGTTGCTACTAGTGCTACTGACAGAGTCCTTTTGGTTTTGTGTGTCACTGTCATTAGAGGTATCTGTTGGCAAGGGTATGGTGGGCATTTGGGCTGTGCAGTCGGTTGACTGGTTGAAGCCAACATCAATGTTCACTGATTGTCTTGGTGGTGTCTGAAAATAGGTCAAAATAAGGACTGTGAGGACATATTTCTTATTGTTTTTTAGGCCAAGTACACCATGGATACGTTTTCATATGGCATTGAGTTTATGAATTCGGCCCTCGAAGTACAGAGATTGGCATTTTTTTTTTAAATTTGCCAATCTTTGAACTATGAGAGTTTGCATACTGGACTCCAAAAACTAAATTTAATTTCTAATCATTTCATTATAAAGCTGCATGATTCCAGTGCTGTTAAAATGTATTATAATAGGTATTTATGAAAAAAAATAATCGGATATGGTTTCAGATGCTGTCAAATCTTGTATTGACATTAACATTCTAGTCACATACCTTAATAGTGGGCTTAGGAGGTAATGCTGGTTTGGGCGACTTGTCAGTGCTGACATCTGGTGTGGACAGCGGCGTACTGGCACTTTGCGGCGGCGACAGCAGGATGCTCTGTGACGACGCATTCTGCCCATTGTAGTTTGAGCTCCCAGTACTAGCCGACAGCCCCGACGCCGTGTTCCTAACGATCTGGTGTTGGGACGTCACATTACTAGCTACATGATTTGATGGTATGGTTATGCTTTGGGTCTGAACGGTCTGCGGTTGGACCGGTTGGATCTTTGTGGAGGATGTCTGGTATATGGGTGACGGTTTCCCGCTCGAGATGACTGATGTGGGTGCTACACTGGATACAGGTTTCTGGAATGAATGATGATGATATTTACAGGTAATGTGCAGCAATACGATGTAAGCTTATTATGGGAATGCAGATAATACTAAGGGAGATGATGAAAAGTTATAAACATAAAAGTTACATAGCACACTCTGTACAATATAATGATGCCAAATTCTGGGGTCCTAATCTCTTTTCAATAAGCCTCTTATGTAATGGGTTATAATATAGTTTTTGCTAGTGTGAAGGTAATTATGTAACTGAAATAGAGGGAATCCTATCCCATAGAAATTCGGCCTGCTTTTATAAATTTTCTTATAATATACACACACACAGCCAAGAATCCTAAAACGGTTATTGAATTTAGAGATGTCTAGGTAGCTCATTCAGTGAAGTAACAGATTTTAAATAGTTTAGATATGTATAATGATAATGAATGAATAAAAATAATGTAGCATTTTAGCACTATGTAAATGAAAAGAAATACAAAATAGTTACTCACCCCAAACCCAATAGTACCACCAGCAGAAGTACTACTGGAAGATAAACTCGGCGAGCTTCCCTTCAACACACCCTGACTCTTTCCACTACCTTTTGTTGCTTCATTACTCTGACTATTATTCTGACTTAACCTACTTTGTGGATATGCATGGTTTTCCTTCCCTTCCTGATTACATCTACTTGAAGAGTCAGATTTCTGCAACTGATATGTATTCTCCTGTTGATATGTAGTTTCAGTTTGACTTAGAGGTGTGGCCAGACTCTTGTTTACAACCGAAAGCGGTGTGGAGTGCACCGTCATATGGTTTACGTTTATTGCAGCATTTTTTGCATCCTGGCTTTCACTGCTTTTACCATTCACTTCGGGCTTCAGTTTCCCGTTCGTGCTCTGAGGGAATTTAGTATTATATGGCAATGTCTGATACTTGGGATCTGATTTGCTGGCGGCAAACTCTGGCGGGAACTCCTGTTCGTTTATTTTCAGATCTTTGCTATTTTGGTTGCTGTTTGAACTACTAGTACTGTTTGGACTGTATTGAGGCTGTTTCAAGTAATCCGTGTATTTATTGTGGTCGAGTAACGACTTCTGATCGTATGCGTTACCAATCCCTTGCTGAACGTGACTGAAGTTTTCATGCTTGCTAGGATACTGCCCTGGGTATTGGCTATCTTGTATTCCTGCCGGCGTGTTAGGGTAGCCATTGAACAGCGGGTTTACGATTTGCTTTTGTTGCAAATAATGCGCTTCCTGTTGGGTCAAGTGACTTTGTATGTTGTCGCTCTGTGTGAGCTGTTTTAATGGCACATTATTTTGTATTACATTCTGCTTCATCGCCTGTAAAACAACAACTTGAATCTTCATATAAATGATAATAACTTACAAAAACTAATATTCGTATTTTTAAAACATGAATCAAAACAACATTTCCCGCTAAGAATGTTGTTTGAAGTTTCGAATCTTGACATTTCGTCATGTCATTTGCCTCTTGCTACATGTGACGTACCGTCAATGCAATTTCATTTATTGCGCTGTTCACATTATAAGTATTGTTCAAGTTGTATGTCTTTATTCATAACTTTATTCAATATAGTAACGTAATTAGGATTTCTACTAATAAACACTATTAGATGACGCTAGTGATATTTGAAAAATATAATAATTAAGTACCTGGAAATTTGCATTGTGGCTAACACTCTGCGCATGAGGAACATGATTGTAAGGTTCAATAGCAGCAATGTTGCCACGAGCTTGTTGATTCTTTGGTTGACTGTTCACCCCAGTGCTACCGGCCGGATAGCTGGGTAACTGTTGCATAGGCGTTGGGTTGGTGGTTCTGGAATTAGTAAATTTGTTTCAGCCTTTATATACCGAGCTACCAGTTTAAGATACGGAGGCATTATACGGAGATATCTCAATTCCTACTTAAAACGAGCCATCATTTGTAAAGGCTAGCGAGTGAGAATAACTTGTGAAAACTGGCACAAAATCCAGTTAAGTCAGTAGGTAGGTAAGTACCTACACAGTTTCAGAGGAATAGCGTAAACAGGGTTACAGACAGACGCGCTTAGGGACTTTATACTTTAAAAAGAAAAATACACCTGCGACTGGAGACCCGTCCTTAATTTAATTTTGTCAGTCTTTATGTTACCTTGGTAGGTATTTAGTTTCTAAGTAGTGCGCAACACTGATAACCATTATTTTAAGCATGTTGAGTGTTACCCATTGAATTTAAAATTAAAACAGTTGCATTGACAATCTACGAAAAGTTGATGTTGAAACCAACCTCTGCTGCTGCTGAGGCTGTCGATGCGCGGCCGCCAGCTGTCGGTTGAGCGCTCTCTTTCTCAGCAAGCGCGCCTGCAGCTCGGAGACGCGTCGGTCGATGCTGCGCATCTCCTCCTGCCGCGCGCCGAGGGCCGCCCGCTGCGCCGACAATCTGCCATTCTGTTGCTCGTTCAGTTTGTTGCGGTACTGGAAAGTCAAGTTAAAAAGTTAGCGAGGCTGACGAATAGGTCATACATTCATTAGGTAATGTTGGTATAATTATGTGTAGTCTAATAACACAGACGAAGAAATAATATAAACTAAAACTCGGGAACAACATTTTGAAGCACAAAAAACCAAGCCGCTATGTAGTAGGTACACGCGAATATCATCCTTACGTACACGCAAGTTCGCATGCATTACACAAATCGGCTTGGTTTTTTGTGCTTCAATATGCTGATCGCGTCACTCCGTCTGTAAATAATTCGTCTAAGGTGCAGGCAAATAAAAACGGACGTGAGTGAGTAGCGCTAAAGCTTGCATGTAGTTAACCTCAATACGAGCTATTTAAGAAACTCGCGTTCATTTTAAAATGCGGGTAAATCTTACTGCAATCTGGGGTCAGCCACTTGGGAGTATGGCATAACGCACAAGGTACACAAGTACCTACCCATACATAAACAACGACATACCACCCTAGAGTTAAATATTTCCTTAATTATTTTTATACCTACAAGCTGCCATTTTTTCACTTACATAGAAGTTGGTAAGAAACATAATATTTCCTATAATATCACAGCACCCAAGAAGGCATACAGCCCAATATAACCCATCATTATATTATATCGCTGATTTATCTAACCACGAATCCATTCTTGAGCTAAATCAGTGCCATGTGAATGATTTTTTCCATGTCAATAGATTTTCTGGTCAACATTAAGAACTTTTATTTTTTTCGGTTACCTACTTTACACGGCTCAGTGAAGGAATAGAGGATTACTATTGAAGTTCGAACTTTATCGGTTTGTTATTTCGTAGAGTTATGTCTTTTATGGGCATTATTTTCATGCGGATCAAACGCTTCGATAGCTTGTGGTTTCATTCGGTGAACAAATACAATACTTTGAAGTCATTTAATAGGTAAGTAATAGGTACTAATGTGTACCTACTACGTACATATTAAATCTCCATGTTTTCAGATACGTAGGTAGGTAGGTATATATCTAAAAAAATGCCCTGTCAAGTTATATCAAATATAAATACAGAATTAACGGTTCATGCAATTTTATTAAATGTTACTGTCGGTAAGTAGGTATTAAAACTGTTAAATACAACTTTCTATGTAAAGTCATTGGCAACATTGTTTATTGATTTTTAAGGCTAGCAATCTAAAAAGTTACTGTCACATGTCAAACAAAAATTATAGCAAATAAAGAGCGGGCAAAAAAATATGTTATACACGAAAAGCTTTATTCCGGTTCGATAAACTGTCGTATTATTTTCCGAGAAAGTTTTCACAATATTTTTTATTTTTGTGTCAGCTACACTTATATTGTAAATACGTCCACTTATTTTCCTCTAAATTACTTAAGAAATAGAGAGCATCGCTGGCGAAACCTCCCTTTATTAGCGGATTGGGCTAGTCAGCTAATTATACCTACACTAAATGGTAATTATACAATATCGATTAACTTGTAAGTTAAGTTCATTACGGTTGTTTCCTCTTTGCGAAGTTACCTTACATAATTTACCTTGTAAAAGTAATTAGCTACCGAGAAAAAAAATGGGAGACAGACTTTTTCAGAGCAAGTTAATTAATTCATTTGCGTTTCATTAAAACTTTTATACACATTATCTTAACTTATTTATAATACGTATACTTAAATCTTATCGCTGGTAAATAAATAAATCAGAAGCTCTGCGTGTAGCCAGCTACACCTAAAAGGTACCTCCTTTGAGTTGTATCTGGGTTGGAATGTCATCTATCTCAAAGGTAATTTATTAGATTGTCGCCCTAATTTAGAGTAAGAACAATTTAAACAGCTCTAGGCCTGTGAGGATATCTATCTGATGTACAGACCCTTTAGAGAATCTGTGTGACAAAGGATGTGATGTGTACCTACCAAGGAAGCAAAATTTAATGTCTATGGTAACTACGTAACTATGAAGTAGTTAGATTAATACGGTTAATTAATTATGGTTAAAATAAATTAGACCTATGATTAAATCTAAACCAAGGTACATTGCTGTTTATACGACTTTCTAAGCTCTTAACTGAATTGTTCTAAATTTTAAATAAAAAAATATATAGGTAGCTATACCTTCATAAAAAAACACCTAACCATGGAATAAATTATGAGATGGCAAGAAACCAAAGAAGAATATCTTGAAAATTATTTGAAATAAAAAATGCACAGAAAACAATTTCATAATGTAAACAGGTACATTCGTTTGCATTAAACATAGTCTAGTGCTATTGATCTATTAGATCAATGCCCGATGGCGAAAAGTACCTCAAGAAAGGCAGGTACCTACCTAAACACATAACGAAATAAATGACAAATTGAAACGGGTGCAGTTCACCAGGGATAGAATAACATAGTTTACCTTTCGACCTCGACACACTTTTTCTATTAAAACACTCCTCGTATCTCAATCACTTCACGACACGTAAGAATCCCCACAGTAGTAATGTCAACAAT